>CM060374.1:114125095-115550068 GCA_030545235.1 Helianthus tuberosus
ATCCTTAGCAATATTCATGATCTACATCCTCGAAGGATCCTTAGAGGATGGATGATCCTCATTCTGGTAATGATCTAATCTCAAACTATTTCATTCTTTAATTATCCTCTATACAAGGAGAAGGATCCTGGATCCTTTATCCTCCTTTCACTTGATTCTGAGTTTTGCAGAAGGTTCGTATATCCTTAACGAAGGATTGAGTATCCACAGAAGTCTCCAGTTGTTTGGGCTTGACCCTAGTTATTTGGGCTTGTCCCCAGTTTTTGGGCTTGAACCCAGTTATTTGGGCTTGTCCCTAGTTTTTTTTTTGGGCTAGTCCCTAGTTGTTGGGCCTGTCCCCAGTATCGCCAGCAGCGCACGATGATCCTGGTACAGTTCATGGCAATGGGACCAGTACTCGCTTTAGGGGGCTGACAATTTCATTGTACTGGCTGTATCCGGGATCCTACGTATAATGGTAGACGTACCATACATCCGTTCCTAAGGTTTCTAAGGTTTTCACGTTAGCTAAGGTTTTGGCATTTTCATGTCACTAAGTTTGGATACTCGCCAGTGAGGGCCATACTCCAGTTTACACAAGATCCTTTGGGCTTGTCCCAGTTTTTTGCGCTTGTCCCCAGTATTTTGGGCTTGTCCCCAGTATATTGGGCTTGTCCCCAGAATTGTTGGGCTTGTCCCCAGTTGCTAACTCTTTTCTTATAATGGCTTAGTCCCAAGTTATGTTCCATTTCAGGTTTTTGAAGCTAAACAGCTAAGGATCCTTGATCCATACCTTTTACTAAGGTTTGTCTTTTGGTTTTTTCCTGATTGTAAATGTTTTAGGATCCTAACTTGGATTCTCAGGTATGATCCTTGATCATTTTGGTTTTTTTCTTTGTTTATCTAAGTGACCCTTATTCTTTGACAACAGGACTCATGATCCTTAAGTTACATTACTTTTTTGAATTTATCGATTATAGGATATTTGATCCTTGATCATATCCTGATTTTTTTTACATGATCTGTTAAACTTTTATTCTCAAATTATGAATTCAAACAAAGTGTATAATAGCAACTGAAAAGTGAGATATTCACAAATGAAACAACACGTAAGATAGTCAAAAGATAAAGATTTTATTTACCAAAAGTTAAACCCTTAAAAGGTTGTCAAAATTGCCAACCCAAGTTTCTACCAGCAAAACGTGGCCCGTCCACTTGGGTTGGCAAAGGGTGTCCATATTTAATAAGGTCTAAGTGCAGGAAATAAAGGCGGAAAGATAACAAGTGGCTTCATCCCCCAAACAGAGGATCCATCCACCACCCATTATCCTACCTATTGTCCAAAGGATCCATGATCCTCAACCCTAAAAACTATTGTCTAAGTTATTACAGACCAACAATTGTTCATGAAAAACACCATCAAACAAAAACCACTACCAAATCATAAAAAAATGGGCTCCGGTCGCGTCTAGATAAATCCATCATCGCCCATTTCAGCAGCTCACACCTTCGCTGCATCACCACCATCTCCTGCCCCAGCATCACTAGCGTGATCCTTAGCTCCACTGCCACTTGCCTCAATTGCCAAGACCTATGTAGCCTCTTCTTCATCATCAAGCTCAGCCAGTCTAGCCTTCCAGCCCTCCTGGACCTAGTTGGTCCTATCAAAGTCAGGATCCTCAGCCTCTTGAGCCATCTGCAGCTTGGTCTTGTACATAGCAATGGCAGCAGAGAGTTTGGCATCCTCCATCACCTCGTTCTTCTCATGGTCAGCATTGATCTTGGCCATTACCAGCTGCTTCTTTGCCAAGTTCAGATCCTTCTCAAGGTGAGAGATAGTCTCATCCTTAGCCAAGAAGATTTGCTGGAAGTCCAACTCTTTCGCCTCGGCTTCTTCAACATAAGCATCAAATAGCATCTGGATCTCGGCAAATTTCTGCAAACAAAAAAAAAATCAGTTATTCTCACAGGAGCAGGGTTATCCTATGATCTTTCTATAAGGATCCATTATCCTACCATGAGTGGCCCATTTTCTGGGGAGATCCTTCCCATCCGGGATAGAATCCCTCCTAAAGAAGAAAAAACGCTTCTTCCAGTTGGTGTCATTTTTTGTGGTCTTGAGGATTGGGTGTTCTTCACCGGGTTTGTGTTTGAATAAAAAGCGGTGTGAACCATGGCTCACAAGGTTGTACAGTTCAGCAAGTTCCGACATCCCTAATTCTATACCTTCCTTCTCAATGATTCTCTCTAGGGTGTATAAAACCCTCCACATCATTGGCATTGCCTGTACATAGCACATGCCGGTGAGAGAAAAGAAGGATTCAGTGAAGGCAGGGAAAGGATAGGAGTATCCTATCTAGAATGGAGTGGCTGGAAAAGCAACCCAGATTTCAGAAACAATATCACTTTTGGTGGTAGGGTCAAAGGGCTTGAAGACGGTGTTCGCCGGAAAACAATGGCGAATCCGGTCGATTTCTGGATCGGTAAAATTGCAGAGTTCCTTCGGAGTACTTTTGATGATCCCTTGGCTCTTCAAAGGACTGTCTTTCTGGTGATCCTTAGCAGGGGATGATTGTAACTTCATTGTGATTCAAAGATTTCGGAGAAGAACAGAGTAAGAAGATGAAAAGAGAAGGAAGGAAGAGAGATACCTGGTTGATCTTCGAATGATGATTTAAAGGATGTAACACACGAATTTAAATGCCTGCCGATCCTTATCTCTAACATATTTATAATGATGATTCTGCAGGATTGTTACTTCAGTGACGTAAGATCAGTAACGGCTAGTTCGATCCAAACGGCTATATATCCGTTAGTCAGTTGCAGATAAGATAAAAAATATAACTCGTTAAAATTACACTTTACTCCTTATATTTTGGGGGCAATTGTTAGGGGATGATTTCCAATCCTAAGGATCACGGATCCTCAAGCACTGCCAGGATCACGGATCCTCAATTCTGTTTGAATTAAGGATCCTTAGAAGGTGTTGCAGGATCAGTATTCAGGATCCTCATGATTATCCTTACACTAACGATTGTCTTTGCTATGTTTGAGTTTGTTTTGCAGGAGTATACGCCTTAGACTTGGTCTTGCCGATATTCTTGGAGAATATGCTCTCAATATTCCGCACGTGCATGGCTTAGTGAACGTTATGGAGATCGTGGGAAGCTAGCATGAATTGCAGATAGTTAGTTGTATTAGTTACTTCTAATTTTTAAAGAGGATAACAAGCTTGAATTAGAACATTTAGCTAATTTTAGCAAAACACACACTCTCGTCACAACTCTCAATAAGCTCTCAAAAGTTTACTTGTCGATTTCGTACATTTTTGCACTTTGGCACACTAGTGATCCTTCTAACAAGCTTGTTATCATCCCGAGTTGTAACAATCATTTGTTTAATTTTAGTTGGTGATCGGTAGTTTCCATCACCCGAGGTTTTTTATGCCGGAGATCAACTCTTGATCAAGGGCTTTTTCCTCGTATAAATCCTTGTGTCAATTGTTTATAACATTTGCAAGTTATTCATACATTCGTACATTGTTTCAAGCATCATTCCTCACAACAAAGATTTGGTTGTATTATCCTAGCTTGATTTTTTGACCAAAACAACACTTACACTTGTATTCGAATTGCATTGTAACACATAGTTGATCCACATCATATCCTGCACTGTATCCTGACATTTGAAGTAATAAGAAGAACAAGGCAGCTGCGATTGTCAACTCCCGAGGTTTTGTGCCGGTGATCTAGATTGATCAAGGGCTTTCCTCGTACATCCCGTGTCACCCTTTACATTTTTGCTCATTGTTTGATTGAAGATACAGCTCGATATCCTGAGCCGTATCCTGATAACTGTTTTTGTAAACAACTAAACTAGCATATTTTCGATACACTTTCTTAGCACACTACCTCACTTAACTAATTTGATCCCTAAATTGCTTCGGTAATTTTTGACCAAAATAGTTAACATAGTGAGCATACCACGGTGAGGTAGAAACGGACAAAAGTTGTTCATCGAGAAACTGTTCATTGATCTCGCTTGTATCATCGATTCCTTCTAACGGAATTTGGGACAAATGATCCGCCACAACATTTTCACATCCTTTCTTGTCCCGAATCTCTAGATCGAACTCTTGCAATAAGAGCACCCAATGAATTAAACGGGGCTTCGCATCATTCTTCTCCATCTAATACCGAACCACACTATGGTCCGAGTACACAATCACCTTGCTTCCCCATATGTATGATCGAAATTTGTCCAAGGCATACACCACCGCTAGCAACTCCTTTTCGGTTGTGGTATAATTCAGTTGTGCTTCGGGCAAAGTCTTGCTTGCATAATAGATTACCACCGGCTTTTTATCGACTGTTGACCCAAAACTACTCCAATTGTCGTGTCACTAGCATAACACATGATCTCGAACGGCTTTGACCAATCCGGTGGTTGCAAAATGGGAGCTTTCACCAAATGTTCCTTCAAAACATTGAAACCTTGCAAACATTTGTTAGTAAAATCAAAAGGGAAATCTTGTAAGACTCTTCAAGAAGAAGTGAAATTCTATAAAAAATTTCACTAACAAATGTATTTATACAAATACAAGTCCGTTAAAAACTTCGAGTTTCAAAATCTTTTAAGATTCAAAACATATAACATATAATAAGTTCACATTTTTATAAAGTAAAATGCGAATTACAAAATCCAAACACGGTTTAAGTAAAATCATACATTAAATTGTCCAAAAGTATGTTTTCTATCATTTAACGAAGTTTAGAATATCCTAAATATCCTAACAAGTGCGGAAGCTTCGACGTTATATGTGTTCGGTTCTTCATCGGGCTTGATCCATCATATTAGCACATATTAGAGACCTAAACAACATTTAAAAACCTTAAATGTTAGTAATATAAATGTAAAAGGTTGTTAAATATCATAATTTACCTCGTACACCATCGAAAAACAATCATAAAACAATTTTAACAAACCTGTCGTAGGCTACGGTCTACTGACCGTAGCCTACGGTCCATTGAAAACAAACAAACAGCCCCTCCAGACCGTAGCCTACGGTCTGAACCGTAGGTCATGCTGCAGCCTAGGTTGAAAACAAACAAACAGCCCCCACCCCCAGACTGTAGCCTACGGTCTAAAACGTAGGTCACGCTGCAGCCCAGCTGTTCCTAATTTTCAGTTTTCGTCCTTTTTACGAAAGCGGGCGTAACTTTCGAACCGTTTATCCGTTTAACCTCATGTTTCTAGCTACGTGATCGTAATTTGGTCCTCTATCATTTGGAGTCAAAATCTACCATTTGGATTAACAAATATTTTCTTTTATAGACCATTGGATTAATAATAATTTACGAAATTATTCGACTCGTTTCAAGATTTGAGCACTAAGCTCAAATCTTGCTTATTCTTTACACACCTCCCATTCCCACTCTAGGATTTTCATTTATCTTCCACCACAACTAAATTTGTTGTTCATTTCATATGATAAAATCTTATTTTCCGAATTATACCCTTCGGTTCGACAATTAACGCAAAAGACTCATTAAGGGGCTTTAAACCCAAAAGACTTACGCCTCTCACATTTTATAATACCGGAGAGATCTAACTCATTATTGAACTCATTAATAATCTATCATTAATGGTTGTTTACCCGTTTCATCATCCGGAGGTATTTTAGTCAATTTTAGTCCTTTTAACTACGAAGTAAATTTAAAAACATGTTTTGGACAAAGCGAGCACCTTTAACCCGCATTTCATTTAAATTTTATTTTGTTCTTAAAAACATAAAAGTCTCCCATTGTTTAGTATTTTAGACTCACTCAAATGCATTTTTCGCTATGAACATATCTTCGACTCTAATGGTCGTTTTACCCACACGCTAGATATACTTCACTTGAGGTGATCTAGTGTCCACCCTTAATTTGACTAACTTTAGTCATACCACAAACTCTCATCGAGAGCATGACCACTACACGTACCTGGTGCAGGTCTAAACATTGACCCGTTAGCGATACTTTACGATTCTATCTACTAACTTACGGCAATACTTGCCCACAAACATCTTGTAGGCGAGATTTTATATGCATATTTTATCTAATTATGGTCATCGTTTTAATCCAAGTTTTAATATCAAAATCATGCCTCTATGTCTAGTGTACATGAACTACACCTAGAACTAGCATCACAACATCAATGCTCATCCATTTAGCACCCTAATTCAAGTGTTCATCTTCTTGTCATAAAACCCACTTAGCACACATATGGGTAATCATCGAATCCCTCGTCTTTAACACTAATTCAGCAAGTTTTCGACTAGGGTTTGTTTTCTAAACATGGATTCATCCTAGTTTCACCGAAACACCAATTATTCAAGCTTGAATTTCGATTTTCATAAGTTCATCTAAAATCTCAACTTCATAAATATCAAAAATTTTACATACCTTATGATCCCCAAGCTTAGGTGATCACGAATCTGTGTTCATGCATTTGATTTGGGCTAAATTTGACCTTCGATTTTGTTGATTTGTAGAACTAGGGTTCACCCCCTTTCTTTTGTTCTCCTGGTCGCCCACACGCACACACACACACACACACACACACTAAGTGTGTGTTGTGTTTTTTTTATTTTTTTGAGTTAAATGCCATTTTTGTCCCTGTGGTTTGGGCCATTTTTCCAGTTTAGTCCAAAGGTTTCATTTTTAACCTGTGGGTTCAAAAATGTTTCACAGTTGCCATTTTAGTCCACTGGGTTAACTTCATCCATTTTTTCTGTTAACGAGAAGGCCAATTCGGTCATTTTCTATGGCTGAATTGGCCTTTTAGTTAACAAAATTACATACAAAATTACCAAATTGGCCTTCTCGTTAACAGAAAAAATGGATGAAGTTAACCAAGTGGACTAAAATGGCAACTGTGAAACCTTTTTGGACCCACAGGTTAAAAATGAAACCTTTGGACTAAACTGGCAAAATTGCCCAAACCACAGGGACTAAAATGGCATTTAACTCTATTTTTTTTATAAAAACTAGTTTGCCCACTTGGCAACATTAGTCCCTTGTGTTTTATTTTACTCAAAAGAAGCTATAATTCACTATTTATTACTTAATCACATATTACCAACTAGGTTAATTATTCCTAGTTTACTTAATGGGTTCGGGAAGTCATAACCCGTTTTATTTTAAGTCCCGTTATCTCGGGCCCTTTTTATGTACTTTGTTTTTCTCAAAATGATTATTCTCCTTTTAATTAATATTAGGTTTAATTATTTAAATCCTAATATTTACCGGGTTACTTTTTACCACTAACGATATTTTACCCGTTCATTAATATTAACGTGGTTTGACTATCAAACCTGTTTTCGGGGTGTTACAAGTCTACCCCCCTTAAAGAGGTTTCGTCCCCAAAACCTTATTTACGTAGTTAGTTGGTTTAGACCAAATGAACTTAGTTTCGTTTTCAAGGCATTCATTCTTTCAGTCAAAAGTTATCGTTTGGATTGACGTGATCACACCACATCATGTTTAAGTTTATATAAACTTTTTATTATCGAAAATCTTCTTTTCGAATGTATCGTCTAGCACCCATTCTTTTAGTGTTTTCCGTTTTCCAATTCCTCTCATAATATTTATATTTGTTAAAACTATATTTCTCACTAAAACTAAATTTTAGTTTAATGTTTTCTTTTAACTTGTGTCAATTTCTCACATCAAGGAATTTACGTCCAAGGATTTATTCATTTATGTTGTCATTTTGGTAATGCATTCGCCCTTTTGTGAAAATAACACAATTTAATAATCATGAATTCTTTTGTCATTTCAGCCCGTTTAGATGTTTTAGTGAAATCTTTCACTTTTGTCCACCAAACTCTTCATGATCCCTTCATTTTAACCTGTTCGGTTAACTTAGCGAAACTCATCGCTTTTATACAAATTTTACCTTCCGTTGTTATTTTACACGGGGAGTTACAACCAGTTTTCTCGCTTTACATTATTGACCTTTAGGCTCTTTCACTTAGCCTCGCAGGCTTTTTTCTTAGATTTCCACCTTTTTAAGGTGAGACCCCGACAATTCGCTTCTTTCTATTCGTGACCCAAAGGTCTTTTTGGTCCCGTAGACCATAACATTACTTATAATCCCCTAGGTTATGATGATCCCGTAGATCATACTTTATTCGAGTTTTTATTCAAATGTATATATGTTTATATATGTATATGGCGTCAAAGCACCCCTTTTTATGTTTACAATTATTTACTTTTGCTTTTTGGATTTCATTTTACCTTGACCGTAGTCTAAGGCTACATTTGTTTTCTTTCGAATTATCTTTCCGACTTTATGACTTCTAACGTCATTTACACGTCGGTTTGTCCTACGCTTACCGTTACCCGGTTCTTACCTATACTTCTTTACGACCCGTTACCCGGGTTCTTTATCTTAGTATTTTTAACATTCTTGTTTCGCTAGTTTGCGTTTTTCCTATCTAAATTTCTTTACGACCCATCACATAGGTTCATTAATATTTCGCGCTTCCATTATACGGTTTGCGCTTACTTGCACTACCAAGTTTTTATACTTTATTTATCTCGTTTGACTTATTCGTGTGAGGTTTCATCACTTATGAACGTCAAACTTCATTCTTTATTTGACCCGTTCAACTTTAAAATAGTTTAACGTAGTTATCAAAATTTCTGTTTGCAAATTCTCATCGTCTTTTAGTCATGACTCCTAATCCGAGTCTTTTGACTTTCTATTTCGCTTTCCCGTCTCTTGGTTTACGTATACTTTCAAAATCCTACCCATCTATCAGGTATCTTACCTAAGTCACTATCGAAGTAACCATCCCGGTATGTATTAAGACTTCGTTTTAATTTATTTGGTCGTCTTACCGAAACCCATCGCTTTTAATCAATCAAGTCGTTTATTCTTTATTTAATTCGTTTGACTTGTCCGTGTGAATTTCATCACTTGCGACAGTTAAACTTTTATCCCTATGCCTTAGCATTCCTATTAGTCGGTCTGTATTTTTATTTACTTTGATCCTTGTCCCTTCTCTCGGGCTCATTATTTTAACGTAACACGCTTCCGTCATCCGACTTGTGTTTACGTTTATTATCAAGCATTTTGCTTATTTTATTCATTAGGGTATCTCCTTAATTTGTCCCATTCACCCATCCTTACTACATTGGACGTAAATGTGTCCATAAGAAGTTCACGGTATCATGTGTCCACTACTTACTTGGCCAGAGTAAGCGATCAACACATGACACACATGACCTTTTTATAATTTTCGCATCATGCCCCATGTAAGTAACTCCTCTAATAATTTCTATATTCATAGTTTTAGTTGCTAAAACTTTATTTAATCGTTATTTAACTATTATTAGTTTTACCCGTTTTATTCTTTGAACATATAAAATGTTTTCCTTTTACCTAACTATTATATTATCACATTCGTTAATGTGATCGCTACTTTTCTCAATAGTATTATATTGAGAATTATTCTCTTGGATATTTATTCCCGTCCAAATTTTCACATAAACTATTTCTATTATTGTCTTGTTATTCACAATCGTGAATAACGCATATTTCTTTTTGTTTTCACATAGAAACATCATCCTGAATAGATATCATATTCAGGTTTTCCAAGTTTTATCCTACATATGCAACCGTCATTCTCTACGTGTTTGTTGCATATTACTATTCGTGCGACTAAATTTAGAACGTGCACCTGGTAATGCTTACCCTAACGGGCTTTCCTTGCCGTTAACCTTGTTCGTGATTATTACTCGATTTTTGTCCTTGGCGAGCATGCTCTACTTGTCATACTCGGACCGTTTCTCCGTGATATCCGAAATTTGTTACACTCTCGCCATCTTCAGATGCGAGTATCCTTTAATTAAAACATTTACAAGGATTAGTATTGTCGACTTCAATAAACGCTCGTATCATAATACAAGACTTTTCTACTATACGTGTCAACGCACATAATTTCGTTAACTATATCGATCCTTGATCGCTTTAATTGGGGTAACGTGTATTACACGATAATCCTATGTGTTATTCAGGACAATTTAATCATACTAAACCATTACTATATACATGTACTTACCGGATTTGCTATCAAGCCTCGAACCTAACACTTTATTCTTTTAACCTTGAGCTCTGATAACCAACTTGTAAGACTCTTCATGAAGAAGTGAAATTCTATAAAAATTTCACTTATAATGTATTTATACAAATACAAGTCCGTTAAGAACTTCGAGTTTCAAAATCGTTTAAGATTCAAAACATAAAACATATAATAAGTTCACATTTTTATAAACTAAAATGCGAATTACAAAACACCAAACACGGTTTAAGTAAAATCATACATTAAATTGTCCAAAAGTATGTTTTCTATCATTTAACGAAGTTTAGAATATCCTAAATATCCTAACAAGTGCGGAAACTTCGACGTTATATGTGTTCGGTTCTACATCGGGCTTGATCCATCCTATTAGCACATATTAGAGACCTAAACAACATTTAAAAACCTTAAATAACAGTAATATAAGTGTAAAAGGTTGTTAAATATCATAATTTACCTCGTACACCATCGAACAACAATCATAAAACAATTTTAACAAACCTGCCGTAGGCTACGGTCTACTGATCGTAGCTTACGGTCCATTGAAAACAAACAAACAGCCTCTCCAGACCGTAGCCTACGGTCTGAACCATAGGTCACGCTGCAGCCCATGTTGAAAACAAACAAACAGCCCCTCCAGACCATAGCCTACGGTCTGAACCGTAGGTCACGCTGCAGCCCAGCTGTTCCTATTTTTCAGTTTTGGTCCTTTTTTACAAAAAACGGGCGTAACTTTCGAACCGTTTATCCGTTTAACCTCACGTTTCTTCCTACGTGATCGTAATTTGGTCCTCTATCATTTGGAGTCAAAATCCACCATTTGGATTAACAAAAAATTTCTTTTATAGACCATTGTCTTAATATTTATTTACGAAATTATTCGACCCGTTTCAAGATTTGAGCACTAAGCTCAAATCTTGCTTATTCTTTACACACCTCCCATTCCCACACTAGGATTTTCATTTATCTTCCACCACAACTAAATTTGTGGTTGATTTCATATGATAAAATCTTATTTTCCGAATTATACCCTTCGGTTAGACAATTTACGCAAAAGACTAATTAAGGGGCTTTAAACCCAAAAGACTTACGCCTCTCACATTTTGTAATACCGGAGAGGTCTAACTCATTATTGAACTCATTAATAATCTATCATTAATGATTGTTTACCTGTTTCATCATCCGGAGGTATTTTAGTCAATTTTAGTCATTTTAACTACAAAATACACTTAAAAACATGTTTTGGACAAAGCGAGCACCTTTAACCCGCATTTCATTTAAATTTTATTTTATTCTTAAAAACATAAAAGTCTCCCATTGGTTAGTATTTTAGACTCTACTCAAATGCATTTTTCGCTATGAATATATCTTCGACTCTAATGGTCGTTTTACCCACACGCTAGATATACCTCACTTGAGGTGATCTAGTGTCCACCCTTAATTTGACTAACTTTAGTCATACCACAAACTCTCATCGAGAGCATGACCACTACACGTACCTGGCGCGGGTCTAAACATTGACCTGTTAGCGATACTTTGCGATTCTATCAACTAACTTACGACAATACTTGCCCACAAATCATACTTACCTGTAAGCATGAAACTTGACAATCGAAATATTAAATATCATTTTCAAATGGTGATAATATCACCATTTGACCCGTTTGTCCACTTGACTTATTTCTTGGTTCGCCTTTTTTTTACATATCGATATACCCAAACAATGTTTATTATAAAAGAGATATCTACATACCATTTACCATTTATTTCATTCGACCCATCATGGTTCTCACCATAGGGTCAAATTACTTAAAATTCGTTTCTTTATTCATTTAACTCATTATGGCTTTTACCATAAAATGTCTTTTGAAAATTTCTTGTTTATTCGACAACACTTGACCAAATTACCCTTTTTACCATCAAATATGGTTTCTACCATTTTCACTTGTTCCGACTCGTATCGAATTATGAAAATTTCGATGTTCTACTTAAAGTATGTAAGCTTTACTTACCTCGCATCCAATTTTGCTCTTTTTCCGGGCATTCGATCCGTTTGACCCGCTTCTTTCCCAAGTCTCCACCTAGCTTGTCGAGCGTCAAACTATTATCATAATCCGTAAGTCATCATTACTTATGACTATTTTGTTTTACGGATTTCATGTCGAAACTACTATTCGACTTCATCATTGGTTAGTTTGACCTTTAGAAGTCAACTACCTTTAATCATACGATAGGCACAATTAAGTTAAATCAACATTATGATTAGAATCCGTTTTAACCCATATTTCACGTAATTAGTCAAACTAGCCAATTACGCATTCCTTTCATAATTTCTTCTTATCAATATTCATTCGGGTATTTTAAGAAACATCTTGTAGGCGAGATTTTATACGCATATTTTATCTAATTATGGTCATTGTTTTAATCCAAGTTTTAATATCAAAATCATGCCTCTATGTCTAGTGTACATGGACTACACCTAGAACTAGCATCACAACATCAATGTTCATCCATTTAACACCCTAATTCAAGTGTTCATCTTCTTCTCATAAAACCCACTTAGCACACATATGGGTAATCATCGAATCCCTCGTCTTTAACACTAATTCAGCAAGTTTTCGACTAGGGTTTGTTTTCTAAAATGGATTCATCCTAGTTTCACCTAAACATCAATCATTCAAGCTTGAATTTCGATTTTCATAAGTTCATCTAAAATCTCAACTTCATAAATATAAAAAATTTGACATACCTTATGATCCCCAAGCTCAGGTGATCACGAATCTGTGTTCATGCATTTGATTTGGGCTAGATTTGACCTTCAATTTTGTTGATTTGTAGAACTAGGGTTCACCCCCTTTCTTTTGTTCTCCTGGTCGCCCATACGCACACACACACACACGAAGTGTGTGTGTGTTGTGTTTTATTTATTTTTTTTTTATAAAAACTAGTTTGCCCACTTGGCAACATTAGTCCCTTGTGTTTTATTTTACTCAAAAGAAGCTATAATTCACTATTTATTACTTAATCACATATTACTAACTAGGTTAATTATTCCTAGTTTACTTAATGGGTTCGGGAAGTCATAACCCGTTTTATTTTAAGTCCCGTTAACTCGGGCTCTTTTTATGTACTTTGTTTTTCTCAAAATGATTATTCTCCTTTTAATTAATATTAGGTTTAATTATTTAAATCCTAATATTTACTTGGTTACTTTTTACCACTAACGGTATTTTACCAATTCATTAATATTAACGTGGTTTGACTATCAAATCAGTTTTCGGGGTGTTACACATCTTTCAATAATAAATTACATAAAGGTTTGGTAATCACACTAAAACCCTTAATAAATCATCGATAAAACCCTGCATGCCCCAAAAATGATCTTACCCCCTTAACATTCTTTGGTGGCGGCAAAGATGAGATTAACCGAATTCTTGCTTTATCTACCTCCATCCCCCCGTCGGAAATTACGTGACCCAACACAATACCCTCTTGTACCACGAAGTGACTTTTTTTCCCAACTTAGCACCAAATTTGTCTCGACATACCTTTTTAAAACTTTTTCAACTCATCGAGACAAGACTCAAAACTTGGGCCAAAAATGTAAAAATCGCCCATCAATACTTGGAGTGATTCCCCGACCATGTCCGTAAAAATACTCATCATACATCTTTGAAAAGTAGTCGGGGCATTACATAAACTGAATGGCATTCGCCGAAAAGCAAATGTGCCATACGGATATGTAAATGTGGTTTTGTGTTGGTCGTCCGGGTGGATTGCAATTTGGTTATATCCCGAATACCCATCCAAAAAACTATAATATTTTTGACCAGATACTTTTTCAATAATTTGGTCAATGAATGGTAACGGAAAATGGTCCTTAGAGGTAGCCACATTTAATTTGCGATAATCTATGTATACTCGCCACTAAGATAAATATAGTAAGATTTTCATCTTTTATTACCTGGATGCCGGCTTTTTTTGGCACTACCTGTGTCGGACTCACCCATGCACTGTCCGAAATGGGATAGATGATCCCCGCATCCAACCACTTTATCACCTCTTTTCTAACAACCTCTCTCAAATTCGGGTTCAACCTCCTTTGTGTTTCTCGGGTCGGCTTTGCATCTTCATTTGTAATGATCTTGTGCATAACAATGGATGGACTAATACCTTTCAAGTCGGCTATCATCCATCCTATGGCCGCCTTAAACACCCGCAAGAAACCCTCTTCTTGAGCCACTTCCAAATTAGACCCAATGATCACCGGTAAAGTGTCATTATCCCCCAAGAATACATATTTCAAGTGGCTTGGCAACTCCTTCAATTCCACTTGTGGTGGACACTCCAACTAGGGCTTCGTAGCGAATCAATCTCCACCGGTAAACTCTCAATTTGGTGGGTCCATGGCTGTCTCCCTTCTTTGACTGCTAGAGCCTCTTACTCCTTCTCTTCCATCCTCAACACACAAGCATGTACCTGTAAAGAAAAATCACAAACACATGATTCCAACACATCTTCCTCATACTTATGCGGGTCGCATCTGTCGATTATATCTGCCATAAAACACTCATCACCACCAAAAGAATTAGAAATGTTAGAGAAAAAACATTTAACCTCATCTTTCTATTACCAAATGTCATGTCGACTGTACCATATCGACAATCAATTACGGCATGAGCGGTGTTCAGCCATTCCAAAATAACATTTTGTTGTTGAATTCCACAGATGAGTAGTCTAAAATGAGAAAATCAACTGGATAGTAAAATTCATCAACTTTAACAATAACATCCCGTAAAATACCTCGGGGAAGCTTATGAGAAAAATCTGCTAAAACAACCGTTGTCTCAACCCGCTTCAATGGACCAAAATTGTATTGGTCATATAAGCCCCCCCCCCCCTGGTAAAATACTTACTCTGCCTCCAAGATCAAGTAACGCCCTCGACATTTGAAAATTCCCAACTTGAATATTAATAAGAGGCGTTCCCGGATCTTAAAGCTTGGGAGGAAGATTCCCTTTTAAAACCACGCTTACCTGCTCAGTTAAATCGACCCGTTTAGGCACTTTTTGTTGCCTCTTTTGGGAACACAATTCTTTTAAAAATTTTGCATAGGCGGGTACTTGTTTTATCGCCTAAGATTCACTCACATTTCTTCCTTTTGTGGACCCCTTTTTGAAATAAAGTTATTTTTAACCGGGTCTACCAAAGCCGAAGGAAATGGGACTTGACTAGGTCCCCCTTCCTCGTTTTTATCTTTTGTTTTTTCATTTATAACCGGTTTTTCAAAATTGGGTTTTTTTAGAAGAATTTGTAGGTGTTTCATTTTCTTAATCACTTTCTTGACCCATTATATCCTCAACCACCCCATTAACCAAACCCGGTGAAGGGTTGGTTTTATACTCTTACCCACTTCTCAAAACACTCACATGATTAATATTAATATCATTACGAGAGATGAATTATGAGAGGGGTTTACCTTAGTGTAACTTGGTAATTGTCCTTTACCTTTTTTCAAGTCCGCCACTTCGGTTGCGAGTTGACCCATTTGGGTGGTCAAAGATTGAATTGCTTTATCCCGGATCTCGTCCTTTTGAATACGAGCATCATCCATTTGGTTCCCCTTTTGCATTTCAATTTGCATCGCCGTTAACATTTCCATTACTTCATTTCCACCCAAAGACCCACCATGCTCTTGACCCGTTTGGTATTGCCTTTGAAACCCTTGATTATTCCCGCCTCGATACGCACCTTGATTATTAAACGGTTGGTGTGGAACAAAGTTTCCTTGAAAATTCGGGTTAGCTTGATTTGATGGGTTCCCGTATCTAACCCGGGGTGGTATGTGTTCGAGTTCATGTTATTACTTCTACTACCCCCACCTTGACCTTAAATTGCATTTACCTGTAGGTGTTGTAGGTCAATCACAGATTTTATTCTCTCGTAATAAAACTCCGTTTCTTCTCAAAGTTCGTTCAATCTCCAAATCAAATGCTAATGGTGATAGCTTGTGAGAGCCTCTAGTATTCATACACCTGTAAATACCTGCACACTAAACACAACCAGCGTAAACCCGAAAAATAACAAACTAAACTATCAAAGATAACACACGTTGCGCACTACTCCTCGACAATGACGCCAAAATTTGACGTGACGTCAAAGTCTCACTCAAATTTAAGCCAAATACTACAAATAGCTAGCGGTAAGTGGGTATTGAACACCAGGGAGTTTGTGGAATATGTGTTGTCTAAATGTTTTAACTAAATTAACTAAAGTTAACTTAATTGCAAGAAATGTAAATTCAGAATTTTGATTGTTTGGTTTTAAGAACTAAGATTAACTAATTAGATTGCAAAATAAAGATTG
Source organism: Helianthus tuberosus (assembly GCA_030545235.1). Classification (NCBI taxonomy): domain Eukaryota; kingdom Viridiplantae; phylum Streptophyta; class Magnoliopsida; order Asterales; family Asteraceae; genus Helianthus; species Helianthus tuberosus. The sequence continues at coordinate 114,141,570 of CM060374.1, forward strand.
GTTTTGTAAACAGTTTAGGAGAAAACAACCATCCTAGATTTTCAGTTTCAATTGACATTCATGTTTTAATCCAACTAGAAAGAACCACATACACATGGCTCATGTGTAGTTACTTGTTTGTGATAAAGGGGAACTAAGTACTCGGATTACAAGAATGCGATGATGTTACCCGATGACCAATTAATCAGTATCCAACCCTAATCCCTCCCATGATATCTCGATTGCCAACAGCACCAAGAACGTATGGTTTAGACTATGATCAAAGTATAAATTAACAATTTACAAACAAGCATCAAGACACCATAATAAACAAACAAACATTACAAGTCTATTATTCTAGTAATACGGATAAAAATACAAATTTCTTTAGCAAATCTTTATTCTAGGATGATCACCATAAGTTTAGCAACTCATGCCTTGGTACATCATCATCACACAAAGATTAATGTTCATATGAATCGAAAACATAAACCAAATGTTAGAAATTGTTTATTACAAGGAAGAACCAGCCAAATTCGCCCAGAAACTGCCCTGAAAACGGTTGGTAATGATTGTATGTGAAAAGGCATCATAAAACATCATAAAAAGTGGCAGTTACAAAATTCTCGCAGGTTACCACCGTAAGCTACGGCGCCTGTCGTAGCCTACGGTGGTCAGTGAAGTGCTAAGGTGACTCTAAACTAGACTACGGCGCACAACAACACTTCGGACATCCGTAAGCTACGGTGCCTGCCGTAGCCTACGGTGAACTCCTTTCGTTCACTCTTTATTCTCTTATCAAATCTTCATTTCTCAATCTTTACTTTGCCAAGTACGAGCTCCCATCCAAGCACTTTAAAACCACTTATTTATGCCCTATTGTACCTGCAAAGCCAAGCACACCATAGTTACCACGTTCCAATAATTAACGGAATTAAGTGTGAGATATTAATCCTTTTATAGCACTTAAGGGTTGTCCTACGGACCACCCATCAAAGAGAACGAAGAATTCCCGGGTTTCATCTTCCCCTTTTCTTTGTTTCTACACTTTTCATCTTTCTACCATGAATTCTTTGATTGAACTTAGTGTTTTGATGATTTTGACAATGATTCTTGGCTAATTGTACATGAACTACCTAGGTTAGGATGAACATATGTTAAAGTTTTGGTTTTTATCCAGTTTACGAACTAATTTTGGGAAGTTTCTATAAAAGTAAAAGACTTGGTTTATTTGATTCGTTGTATATGCATGCTTTTACTTGTTTGATGAATGTCTATTGCTTCACATGTGCCTAATTGAATGTCTTTCATATAATAGGTTCATGTTAGATCATTGACCATTGTGTTTGTGATTTTTATGGTTAATTGGCCAATACACCATAGAAGTAATATTCATAAATCAAGTAGGTCCAGGTGTTCTACTAATCTTAATAATCGTGAGGTGAGAGATTGTCGATAAGTCTAGGTTGGTAAATTGCTAGGTTTAGGTGCTTTGTGAGAAATCCAACTTAGTTGCCTTTCCAATTCTTCCTTATCGAGTCGAGTCAAGTTACCAAGTTACCTTTGAGTTTCACGCCGTAGGGTAGATTGTTGATTAAAAGTACTTTTTAGAACAATTAGATAACTATGAAGGAGTCTAGGTAAACCAGTAACTTAACAGCCTATTAGAGTTCCATAGGTGTCTTCTCGAGAAAGGTCGAGGGTCCTGTTCGATTTCTTGGTAGGTTTAGTATTTAACGATCTCGGTTCCGTAATAGTTCCTGTCTGGTAAAAGATATACTAATAGCATTTGGGATTCCAGCCTAGGTAGTCGTTTTAGCATCATCTGAGTAAAGTACAAAGTCAAATTTGCGTCTTAGTTCGTTCCTCTTGGTTAGTATTTAATTAATTTCGATTTTAGGATATTTGAAACCCTCCCTCTCAAAATATAAAAACAATTAGTCGTGTTAGTCATTAAGTCTAGTGAGTCTAGTTTACGTAATCAAATGAGTCTCGTGGGTTCGATTTCCGGACTTACTTATCTTTACTAGAGTCGATCGGTTCAATTGACGGTTAGTAGTTTAGTTAGTTTTAAAGAGTCTAGAGTTTAACTGAGTGTCTAGATTAGGGTAACTTAATTAATAAATATTAAACTACTTTTAACACATCAAATACCTATTCTGTAAAGTGTATTATTGTATTATATTAATCTCAAAGTACATGACCAAACTTATTTTACATATGCAATACAATCAAGGTAAAACAACACCTTAAAGTTGTGATAGTAGATTCAACATAAAGTGGCTATGTAATACGGTTTGTTTTCTATCATACTTGATGGAAAGCCAAACTAATCAAAGTTGTGATAGTAGATTTAACATTGTAGGACGAGGGTGACATATTGCCACCAAGCTTATAGCCTTGGACATGTTTATTCCTTCAGTCCCTTCGCTCATATCAACCTCGCTCTCACCTGTTCGCTCCCACTCAAAGCACTGAATCAGAGATCCCAACGCCAATCTGACCAAACGCATTCCCATGTCTTCCCCTGGACAACCTCTTCTTCCGAACCCAAATGGCATTAACTTAAAACCATCTCTATAACCTTCTAGACCTTCAAATCTCTCTGGTCTAAATTTTTTGGGGTCTCCCCATATGTTTGGATCATTGTGTATTGCCCACACATTGTAGCATTGTCCCTTTAGGAACGTGGTATCCTCCTACCATGCAATCCTTTGATGACTCGTGAGGCAACAAAGGACCTGGAGGAAGCATTCTCATTGCTTCCTTTATTATGCAATCAAGATAAGGTAGCTTACACATGTCTGACTCCTTAACACGATGATCGTGACCAACATATTTTTCGATCTCATCATGTGCCTTCTTCAGAACACTTGGATTATTTAGTAAAAGTGACATTGCCCACTCCATGGTGGATATGGATGTGCCAGTGCCTGCGGCTAACATCACCTGTGCATTTCAGCATAAAGAATGATGTATTATAATGACCTTAATATATACCATCAGGTATTTTCAGAACATTTCACCAAGTGTAATTGTACGTGCAAGTGAAATAGATAAACCACTGAGTTTATAATTATGCATAATATATATACCATCAGGAAAGGTGCCAATAATCCGCAGACCAATTGGTTTGGGGAGAGGTGGGAAAGTTTACCCACTTATGTGAGGTTCCTGCCCGGGTGATCTAGCCGTCCAAAAATAATAATAATCAGGAAAGGTAATATATATCAGGTTATATAAGCATTTTTTAGATTGCCTTAAAGTTTTAACACATTTTGTATGTCTGAATGGCGATCATTTCTTATTTGTGTTTCCAAATAAATATATATGCCAATAAGAAATATTACTTGTATTAGTAGACACACATATTTATCCTTGTATCGTTATGTTACATGTGTTTTTAAATATCTTCGTTTTAAAGGACAAATAGTAGCAACAAATTTGTTCTTACAATTAATCTTATAAAGTGAATCCTGCATTTACAATAGTATTTTACTATTTTATAATTATAATATTTACTTTAGTAGGGTAAGGTGTACAAATGGTCTTAACCATCAACTTTACATAAATTGAATCCAGCTTCTACAATACTATTTTACTATTTTATAACTTTAGTAGGGTAAGGTGTAAAAATGGTCTTAACCATTAATTTTACATAAATTCGAATCCGGCTTTACCATAGTATTTTACTATTTAGGGTATGTTACATAAATTGAATCCCCTTTTACAATAGTATTTTACTATTTAGGGTAAGTTACATAAATTGAATCCCCCTTTTATTATAGTATTTTACTATTTTATAATATAAAGGTGTACAAATGGTCTTAACCAATGTCGTAAATATTATTAGGCTCTAGTCGGCCGGTGTGGGTACATACTAACAATTAATCACGATCAATAAGGATTAATTGAATTGAGATTTTATGTGTAATTTTTTTATTTTATATGTATATACACACATTTTTATACGTAATTTTTCTAAGTAGAAATTTTTAACACCTTTTTTCGACATATATTATACGTATTTTAGTCCAAGAATCTATTTTTTGTGTATTTACACTAGTTGCGTAATTATGTAACCACTCTAGTGTAATTGCACATAATTACTCTATTAGAGTAAATACACGAAATAAAATTTATTTTTTTACATTTTTCATCTAAACATCTTTCTTAAGTAGATATGGATGGAAAAAATCTTAAAAAAATATCATCCTTCACTTCTAACGTTATATGTTAAGATCTATTTATATTTAGTCTTTACCCTATTTTAGTAAACTATACATAATTTTATGTTTTTTTTAAAGGTGTGGATTATTCGCGAATGTCGGGAGGTCTAGCATACGTTGTCTTAACCGGGTTCGCGCTAGAGAGCACCCTTGTACAATAGATCCCCAATATAAACTCATCGATAAGAAACCCCTATCAACTAAACTCGAACTTGAGAACTAGAGGAGAAAACTCACCTGGGCCCACCATAAGTGGCACTTAAATACCCGTGGCCACCACTAAAGCACTAGTGATGGTTATACATAATTTTATGTAATATATAGAATTATAATTGAACTCATTTTTGAGTCATTTTTTGTTTAAAAAATTGAACTCAAAAGGTTAAAAAAATGGACTCAAAAGGACTCAAAAGGTTATAAAAAATCGTCTACGGACTCAGGACGTTAAATATTTTGATTTTGTACTTAAATAGTTAAAATCACTAGAACACAAGCACTCAAAAAGTAATTTACTCAATAATTTGTACAATTTTAACTTTTCTAGAAAAAATCTAAACACACACTTTCGTTTAATTTTTTTTATAGTCATTCAGATGTAAATTTTATTAAAAGTAGTTTTCTTTCAAAATAAACACACACTTTCGTTTAATTTTTTTTATCGTCATTCAGATGTAAATTTCATTAAAAGTAGTTTTCTTTCAAAATAATTTAAAGAATCCATCTCGATCAAGAAGCTCGGCCCGACCCGACTCGTTTATATGGTGGTTTGTTTGTGTAAAATGCAAGAATAAAAGAATACAAACATATTATTGTTTGTTATTGTTTACCAGCGTCATGCTGCGGATCAATTCATCAGTGTAGAGCTCAGGCTCCGATTTTTGAAGCGATAATAGCTTCTGAATCATATTCATTCTCTGCTTCCCATTACTACAAGTTTCCATGTTCTCTTTTAACTCCTCCAATTGCTCCTGCATGAACAAGTCTCGCTTTGCTTGCAAAGCGATCAATCTTTTTTCCAATTTGCTCACTCCTAACCACCTCAACATTGGCACGTAGTCCCCTACATTTGTAGCTCCCATAAGCTTCAAAATCTCATTCACAATCTCCTGAAATCGATGTGCCTTTTCCTTCTCCTCATCTATTAGTGCATCATCTTTACTATAATAATTTTTTTTAGCAGAAATCATGCTCATCACAACATTAAGCGTTAGCTCAACCAACATAGGCCTAACATGCACCACAGTGTCCAGTTTCAACGATGATCGATAGAGTTTACCCATCATATGGCGCACTTCATCCGCACGAATGGGTTCAAACTCTGTTAGTCGATGAGATGAAAAGATTTCAAGAGTGGAGATACGGCGGAGGTTCCGCCAGTGGTCGCCATAGGGTGCAAAGACAAGGCTGGTGAAATTGTAGCCAAGATATTTGCCTGGAATAAAGGTGTTAAAATAAATAAATAAATAAAACCAGGCATACTGGGTGTGTGAGTTAGCCATTAAAAAAAAATACCTGCAAGCAGTTGAGGGCGGTTTGCAAACACGATATCATTCTTGGTGAGACATTCTTCGGCGGTGGAGGGAGAGGAGACAACAAGAACTCGACGTGAACCAAATTGCAAGAGTTGGATTGGGCCGTGTTTGTGTTTTGCTGAGAGTTTGGCGAGGGACCGGTGGAGTGGTTTGTTGAGAAGGTAGAGATGGCCGATTATAGGTAGGGGAGGGAGCCACGGTCTTGGAGGAAGGTTTTGGAGTTTGTGGAAGAAGTAATCTGTGAAGATAGAAATGGCTAAGAATATTAATGAGATTAATGGGATGTAATAATATAACGCTTCCATCTTTTCTAACTACGTTCGAACACACCATGTCTATCACTCTTGTGTTCCATTTATATATAAAGGAATAATTCTGCTATCACATAACAGAAGAAAAGATATTCACTTTTTTCAAGTGGTGGGTGGGTCTTATAACCGATTTCACATATCTTCGGACCAGTGGCTGAACTAGAACATTAACTTAGAGATATCCAAAAAAAATAACCGTGCAATCATACAATATTAAAAAAGACGACAATAAATAAATAAAGTAAAACAAATACCTAACAGATATGTCATCTTCCTTTTTTCATAGCTTGAAATCGTTACATCACATCGTCGTCTTTTACTTCATGTAAAAAATCCTTTTCGACCCCACAAACCATAGCATTATTCAAAAATTCTGGGCCCATTCGATTGCGTAAATCCGTATTGACAAGCTTCGATTTCGAAAAACATCTTTCAACAAGTAACAATATATTTTGTCTGCTTTGATGCTATACTCTAACCAACTACGATCATTAAACCAACTAATAACAAAACGTTTTTTTCCATAAAAGTCTCTAACGGGAAATTTATGACTACGCGGTTGAAAACCCCTTTAACAAGATATGCTCTTCTTATGTCATCTATTTGATTTAGTTGAAAACTAGCAATAGATGGCCTATCATATGGATCCGAAGGAAGATCATTCAAATCAATAATACCTCGTGTTGTTGGAATTGAAGTTGTAGGATTACTTGGACCAATATCAACATTTTCTTGCATATTATCATTCGTATCATTCAGACTTGCATCAACATCATCATTTGCTTGGATATTATTATCATCAACATTCGAAGGAGTTGTTTCAATTGAAATTGTATCATCATCGCCAACCTGATTTCATTAACTTCTTCGTATTTTCTTTTGAAAAAGTTCCTAATTAAAGATTGTTTTTTAGATTGTGGTTTAATCATCACTTCAAAGAATTCAAGATTGAACATCAATCCCTAGTTTGACAACGAAAAATATAAAGTATAAATAAAAAAATTACACAATTACCAAGAAATCAAAATTTGATTTCTTGGTAATCAAACAATGAACGAAAAGCACAAGAAGAAAAGAAATAAAGAATTGGGTTGCCTATCAGTTAAACTATTTTAGGCTTACAATTTTAAATAAGAATTGGGTTGCCTATCAATTATAAACTGATTTCGACTTTTGTATTTTTCGTTGGGTTATATATAAACGCTAAACAACTTTTGGGCTTATGAACATAATTTTTTCAGGGGTATCCTCGTAGTTGTTTAGGGGTATCCTTTGTACAAAACCGAAAAAAATATACTACTTATACGAAGTTGAGCCGTAGCCCGTGCTACGGCTCGTAAAGAGCTAAGTCCGCCCCTGCTTCGAACAGTGGTGGACTCAGAATTTTTTTCATATGAATGCGGAATATTTTTAAATATTTTAGGCCTCTAGGTATATAAAGAAAATCGATTCGTATCGGGTCGGACCGGGTCGGTTTGGGTCGAGATATGTAAAACAAAAGAACACTAAGCTAAAATTTATATAATCATCATATCGAGTCGGTTCGGGTAACAGCATAACTTCCCTACTCATGGTTCCTAACTTCCTATCAAATATCAAACATCTCCATTAAAAACAACACTAAACACTTAAAGTCTTAAACAATCGTCACCAAACATCATAATTTTTCAATTTTAATTTCAAGCCCGAGTTGTAATTCCTTGTAAATAAGGATTTAAACAAACTAAAATAACAAATCACCCAACTAAAGTTTCAAATAACATCAAAATAACTAAAAATTCCAAACCTTTTACAACTCTATTTCTCCTAAAATTCAAATAAAACAAGCATAACAACTTAAAAAATCGAACCATACCCGAGTGGCCGGATTTCATATTTCTCCGGTGAAAAACAAGAGAAATTGATCGCCTGTGGACTGTGGTTTGCGCGCGGGTCTGGGGTTGAAGAGCGGGAGCCGAGAGAGAAAGGGAAAGGGCAGTGGGTTGGGTTATTTTATTTCTGTTAAAATTAGAGTGGATTAGGCTTGGGTAATTGGGTTATTTATTCTTTATTGGGCTAAACGAGTAAAGGTTACATGATTGTTAATTGGGTTAATTTAAACTAGTTAATATAAATTAAGAATTTAGGTTGTTTATAATAAAAATCGTAGTTTACTGTAATTTTTTTTATAATTTCATAAGATATTTTTCCTAAGGGTGGCGGTCGAAATTTTCCAAGGAGGGCGGTTAGGATTTTTTGCAGGAAATTAACACTAGATTTTTTAAAGGGATGCACCCGCCCACCTTGGCCAAGGGGTGGGTCCACCCTTGTCTTCAAGAGACATGGTGTGACAACTGGCCCAAACCGGTAATTTCCGTACACATTAATTATTGCTTAATGACTGCAATTATGTGCTTAATTGTCAGCAATATCTGATTTCATACTAAACAAGTGAATTCATGCATGTTGTATACTACAAAATATTGCTTTATGCATAAACGAGAGCGTTGCGTCAGAAATAATAGTAAACTCACCGGTAAGACACACTGTGTCAACAGAACTGCAGAAAGCAGTCAGACATTAGAATTGAGGCCTAGGTGTAGGTCCGACAACAAGAATGCATTAAAACCCAAGAGTACATACAAGGGTTAATATATATACATTGCGAAAGCAAAAATAAGCACTAAAAAGCACCCGAAACGCACTTTAAGTGCAGAATTTATATAATTCAGCAATAATTCAGCATTTAAACATACGAATATTTTGCAGAAATTTCGTTTTATCATCCAGAATATTTCCCTAAGTGTTGGGAATTGAAAGGGTACAAGAAGGGTACTTAAAAGACACTAAAAAGTGTGATTTAGCACTTTAACGAATCGGTATCTAACCGAACAATCGGATATTACCCGGAACACCAAAATAATGCTAGAAGCATTGTTTATATTTTTTTCTAAGCTAGTTAGGGTCCCCGAACACCCTAACACACTATATATTTAATAACACACCATAAGGCACTAACTAGACATTTGATTTCTAACTAATCACTAACTAGTAGTTGGAAATGTTACACTTACCCCCCCCTAATGTTGGACGGTTGGGAGACACAATCCCCTATGGGATTTTAATTTCATATTTTAATGAATCTTGTCTCTTAATCACTAACATAATATCCAAGGGTTCCTTGGTGAAGTTGGGTTATAAGAGAACACAAGAGATCATAGCAATTCATTTCAACACACACTTCACCACATTCCCATTCTCCTTCCTCCTCTTCTAAACCTACGGCCCAAACACCCCTACATCATCATCCACTTTCCAATCCTTTACCAAGCATTCCAAGTATATACAAGGGTTAAGGATCACGTATAAGGAGGCTCGGTGCACTCGGATTGCGAAGGACCTCCACCATTTGCTTTTATCCACCTCGTTTGCACTCTTGAACTTCCCTAGCCTTGTGCTAGTAGTAAGTGCTCTAAAACACCTTCTTGATCTTGTCTAGAGTGGTTAATATAAACTTTGTCGGGTGAAAATCATGAACATACTAAATCACATACTAAAATTTTACAAGAATGAGAAATAAGTTGGATAAAAACTATAATGTTGTGTAAAACTTGTAAGACTTATTTTGTGGTGATTATTTAGTGCCGATCTATGTTGTGGTAGCTCGGATCATCATCTAACCCGGATTTGTCATGTTCAAGAATCATGGCATAGAATTTGTTAAAGTATGTAAAGGAGTTAAATGATGAAACACTACTACACACTAAACATGAACTTGTGTAAAAACAATTTTTTCTTATGAAATGAAGTTCTAAACTAGTAGATCTAAAGATCTACAAGTGGTTTTTCGGAAGAACCAAGCAAAAATATTAGTCTTGTTTAAAACCCGGATCTTATCCGAACTAAAAGCATTTTTTAGTAAATAAACAAGTGTGTAGACACTTGTGTCACAAGAAAAATTTAACAAAGAAATATTTTTGCGAATCTTGACTAGAAGTTGTGAAACTTCATATTCTTTAAAAATAAAGTTTTTAAGAAACTAAACTTATTTTTAAGGATAACAAGACTTACTAAATATGCTAGTAAGTTACTACACATTTTTGGAAATATTCAAGTTCAGGAAATGGAGAAACTAGTGATTATTGTTGATGATTATTGTTGATAACTGTTGTTGATGATTGTTGACGATTTAAAAGAAAATAAACACATGTTTTGAAAACATGGGAAACCTCCATTTTTAGGGGAAACTCTGTCAAAATTTTTATAAATTTTGACACTTAGAAAATATAAGTTCTTAAGAAACTTATTCCCTAAAAATGTGTTTAAAAGTATTACTAAGGTTTCCCTAATTTTTGGTGATAAGAAATGAGGATTTCTTCAAGAATAAAAATGGATATAAGTATGTATATTTTTGAGAGGAAAATATATATTATGTTATCACCAACTTATGTGCTAAGTGTATATAGTATGTGTTATACGTGCTAGTGTAATAAGACTTAAAAATACACTAAATACTCATGAGGAGTATAAACACAAAAATACACTTACAATATACAAGATACATAATTCGGGTGCAAAGTGCAAAACACAAAAGACTTATATTTATTTTTGAGAAAATAATATAAGAAAGATACGTAGTTAAAAATATAGAATATTTTTAACACAAGAATATATACAAAAGAGAGTGACTGTACTTGTGCGACGCAAGTCTAGTGACTAACGTTAAGAAAACACGTATAGGTTACGACGTTAAGTAAGCAAATCCGGTGAAGTTTACGACGCACAGGAACGCAAAGTTGTGAGTTCATGCTCCCCATTTTCTTTAACTGTTTTTAGTTTTATAACTTCGGGGGTGAAATACATGTTACAAATGTTACATTGTTTACATATGGTATGATGAGTACAAAAACATTCAAAGGAAAAACATTCATGTGAAACATTCAAGTGAAACATTCTAGATCATGTCACGAATAGGGTACCATAAGCACCATTAATCAACGTATACATTCAGACCGCGGAACAAAAGGTTAGATCTAATGGGTTTCAGGCAACCCCACTCTTGGCCTACTTCTAGCAATGAGTGCTTCTGTGTCTCAGTCAAAGTCGACAAAAATGCCTAGGTTTGGTGGCTTCCTATGTCGTGACATATGTTAGTGGCCTTGCAAACCACTAGCGATCTCACACAGTCAAACATTCATAATAAGGAGATTACAGATATGTGTTATCAATACATTCAAACATTCATAGTACTCAGTTATAGATGCGTTTTACAAGTTACATTCAAACATTCACACATTCTACAAGTTACATACTATGTTTCCATTCAAGTATTTAAAACATTCAAAACAATCACTGCATGAATTCACACCAACATTATGTTGACGTTTTTCCAAAACTCACATGTATTTCAGGTAACTAGAAGTGGATGTGCGCGCGGTCTTACCCATGCTCGTGGATGTCGCTTATGTTTATCTTTAAATAAAGATGTAAACCCTTTTAAGACAATGTCTTAAGTTAACTCGCGATGTAAACGCTAACTTATGTTTTTCAAAATATGGTATTTGAAGTTATTTTCATGAGCATGTAGTATGTTTACCTTTCGTATGCAATGAGAACCTTTCATGATCACACCTCGTGCTTCCGCCGCAGAAAGGGGTGTGACAGATTGGTATCAGAGCTGCGATTGTAGTGAACCAGGATTCCTTCTCGAGTCTAGTCTACAATCTCTAGGATCCATTCATGAAAACAATTTTCAAAGAGTTTTCATTGCATAAAACGTCCCGCGACATCCACTGCCTGAAATTGTCTACATGAGTCTAGAAAGGACACTACGAGACTTAGAGTGCACTTGAGTAGCACTTGTCGTTGACTAGAAATTACTTGCAATTATGTGTGATAATTAGCATGTACTAGAAGTAGAATGTCACAAGTACGTGACTTTACCTAAAAGCGATGGCCCATCTGAAGGAAGAGATACGAGGATGAAATGAACTGTGCGGACTGTGCAAGGAGTTACGTAATTATGGATGCATACATAATTATGGAATTCAGTGCACAGAAACCACAGCAAGTCTTGTCACGTATAGATTCCCTCAGTGCAAGCCTACTAAGTACTCTGCTAGAGTAATAATTGTTTGATGTCACTTATGTGATATATACCTGTGAATATATATACTACTACAGCCTAGTAGGACGATATCAAACAAATGTGTAACCCTGTTGTGTTATGTTCTGTCAGAACATGGCACCCAAGAAAGCTATGAATGCTCGCAATGACGATCAACCTCCTCCTCCCCCACTGCCAAGAACTGCTGATGAGCTGAACGCTCTACTGGAGGAAAGGATCTCCGCTGCTATCGCCCAATACGAGGCGAACCGTACTCAAGACAGTGGAGGACCAAGCAACGCTAGGCGTAATGGGAATGGAGATTCGTCTGGAGGAAACGCAGCTCAAGGCTGCACTTTCAAGCAGTTCCTCGACTGCAAGCCGATGAACTATGATGGCACAGGAGGTGCAGTAGCATTTGTGCGCTGGACGGAGAAGACTGAAGCTACTATCCGCATGAGCAAGTGTACCGCGGATCAACAAGTCACCTTTGCTACTGGGTTGTTTGTCGATGAAGCTCTGACTTGGTGGAACCTGCAAGTCCAAACCTTGGGCGATGATGCTGCTTATGGCTTAACTTAGGAGGAACTGAAGGAAAGAATGAGAGAGAAGTACTGCTCTCGTGCTGAACTCCAAAGGCTAGAGACGGAGTTCTGGCACTTGACCATGGAAGGTGCCGACATTAATGGTTACACTCGAAGGTTCCACGATCTGTCCAGAGTGCTTCCTTACATGGTGACTCCCGAATTTAAGCATGTTAAACGTTACATTTGGGGACTGGCCTCAGAGTTTCGTGGCATGGTGACATCGGCCAAACCACAAACAATCACCGAGGCTGTAACTCTGGCTGTCAGCCTTACTGAAGATTGTGTTCGAATGAAGAAGCTATCACTGAACCCAACAGAAAATGCCGAGACGCATGCTGAGTCGTCTGGCGACAAGAAAAGGAAATATGCAAACTTGAATCAAGCAACTCGTAACAACAAAGGTTCCAACAAGAAGCGTGACCCTAACCCACCTCAAGGGGCGAAATCTCTTGCAGCCATGAATGACGCACCAGCAAGGGGATACCGGGGCACCTTTCCCAAATGCCATCGGTGTAAACACCATCACGAGGGAGCTTGTCGCATCTCAAAGTGTGACAAGTGTGGAAAGTTGGGTCACCGCACTGAAGATTGCTAGAGTAAGAGGAACGGAAATGGAAATCGTAATGGGGCTGATGATAGGAACAATGGTGGAAATGGAAACGGTGCTGGCAACGAGAATGGGCGAAACCAAGGATGCTTCAGATGTGGAAGCAAAGATCATTTCATGAAGGACTGCCCAGAGAGAAACAATGCTCAGGCCCGAGCATTTGTGATTGGAGCAAGGGATGCACGCGAGGACCCTAATGTGGTCAACGGTACGTTCCTCATTAACAATCACTTTGCATCCATATTATTTGACACTGGCGCCGATTATAGCTTCATGTCTGTGGAATTTAAACGCATACTTGGAATAGAATCTAGTAGATTAGAAATTCCTTATTCCATAGAACTAGCCAATGGTAAACTTGTTGAATCGGGCGAAGTTGTTAGAGGCTGCACGCTAGAACTTGGTGAACGAAGATTTAGCATCGACCTCTTACCTATTCAATTAGGTAGCTTCGATGTTGTGGTCGGAATGGACTGGTTGTCCAAGAACAAAGCTGAAGTCATTTGTCATGAGAAAATCATTCGCATCCCTCTGGCGAATGATGAAACTCTCATCGTACATGGAGAAAGACGAAACACGCCTCTACGAATCATCAATTGTATGAAGGCACAGAAGTGCTTAAGGAAAGGATGTGTTGCTTTCCTAGCACACGTTGTAGATACGAAGACTGTGGAGCCAAAACTCAAAGACATTCCTGTGGTGAAGGAATTTCCTGATGTATTCCCTGAAGATCTGCCAGGACTACCTCCGCAACGACAAGTCGAATTCCATATAGACTTGGTTCCAGGAGCCGCTCCTGTAGCCAAGGCTCCATATCGACTTGCGCCATCCGAAATGCAAGAATTATCTACACAACTCCAGGAGTTGTTGGATAAGGGATTTATAAGGCCAAGCTTCTCACCCTGGGGAGCTCCGGTATTATTCGTGAAGAAGAAGGATGGAGCACTGCGGATGTGTATCGATTACAGGGAACTGAACAAGCTCACAATCAAGAATCAGTATCCGCTACCGAGGATTGATGACTTGTTTGATCAACTGCAAGGATCAAGCTACTATTCCAAGATCGACCTTCGATCTGGATACCATCAGCTGAGAATCCAAGATGAAAGCGTGCCAAAGACTGCATTCAGAACGCGCTATGGGCACTACGAATTTCTTGTGATGCCATTTGGATTGACGAGCGCGCCAGCGGTCTTTATGGACCTGATGAACCGCGTATGTAAACCATATCTCGATAAATTCGTGATTGTATTTATCGATGATATCCTGGTTTACTCGCGAACGAAAGAAGAACATGAGCAACATCTCAGAACTATTCTGGAACTACTGAAGAAAGAGAAACTTTATGCAAAGTTCTCGAAATGCGAATTCTGGATTCGCAAAGTACAATTTCTTGGCCACGTGGTGAATGAGAAGGGCATTCATGTAGACCCGTCCAAGATAGAAGCAATAAAGAATTGGGAAGCTCCCAAGACCCCAACTGAAGTTCGACAATTTTTGGGTTTAGCGGGCTATTATCGGCGATTCATCGAGAATTTCTCAAAGATAGCTCAACCGCTAACGACCTTTACGCAGAAGGACAGGAAATACGACTGGGGTCGCAAACAAGAAGAAGCCTTTCAGCTACTTAAGAACAAGCTCTGCGATGCACCGATACTGTCGTTACCCGAAGGCACTGAAGACTTCGTGGTATACTGCGACGCCTCACGACAAGGCTTGGGTTGCGTGCTCATGCAACGCCAAAAAGTCATCGCTTATGCTTCAAGACAACTGAAGGTTCACGAGAGAAATTATACCACTCACGACCTGGAGCTGGGCGTAGTGGTATTCGCCTTAAAGATTTGGCGACATTATTTATATGGTACTCGATGTACAATCTTCACAGATCATAAAAGCTTACAACACATATTTGATCAGAAGGAATTGAATATGCGCCAGCGACGTTGGGTTGAGCTGCTAAACGATTATGACTGTGAGATTAAGTACCATCCTGGAACGGGGAACGTTGTAGCGGACGCGTTGAGCCGAAAAGAAAGGGTTAAGACCCTAAGGGTTCGAGCATTGGAAATGACGATTCGAACGAACCTCACTGCACGCATTCGAGATGCACAACAAGAAGCTCTTAAAGGAGAGAACCGTAAAGCTGAATACCTACGGGGTATGCTGAAATACATGGCGCCAAATGAAGAGGGAGCCTTATACTTTAAAAAGCGTATTTGGGTTCCACTCTATGGTGGCCTGCGAGAAGTCATCCTTGATGAAGTGCACAAGTCAAGATACTCGATCCATCCAGGGTCGGACAAGATGTATCAAGACTTGAAAGAATATTATTGGTGGCCGAGACTCAAGAGCGACGTTGCTGTCTATGTTGGAAAATGCCTAACCTGTGCTAAGGTTAAGGCAGAATATCAGAAACCGTCCGGCCTACTACAACAACCAGAGATTCCCGTGTGGAAGTGGGAACAAATCTCGATGGACTTCATAACGAAATTACCCAGGACCCCGAGAGGGCACGATATGATATGGGTAATAGTTGATCGATTAACGAAGTCTGCGCACTTCCTACCGATCCGAGAAAAAGATAGCACTGGAAAGCTTGCTGAAATATACTTAAGAGAAATTGTGGCACGACATGGAGTGCCAATCTCAATCATTTCAGACAGAGATGGACGCTTTGTCTCAAGAATCTGGCAATCATTTCAGGAAGCCTTTGGATCTCAGTTAGATCTAAGCACGGCATTCCATCCGCAAACAGACGGCCAGAGCGAACGGACTATACAAACGTTAGAAGATATGCTTCGCGCATGCGTCATGGACCTAGGCGGCAGCTGGGATACTCATCTACCTTTAGTTGAGTTTTCCTACAATAACAGCTATCATACGAGCATAAAGGCCGCACCGTTCGAAGCTCTGTATGGCCGCAAGTGCCGATCGCCCTTATGTTGGGCAGATGCCGGAGATAAGCGTATGGTTGGTCCGGAACTTGTACAAGAGACAACCGACAAGATTGCGCAGATCCGAGAGCGCATTAAGGCGGCTCGAGAACGACAAAAGATCTACGCCGATCCGAAAAGGAAATCAGTAGAATTCAAGGTGGGAGACAAAGTGTTGTTAAAAGTCTCACCTTGGAAGGGCGTAGTCAGATTTGGAAAGCGTGGAAAGCTGAATCCACGATACATCGGACCATTCAGAATATTGAGAAGAATTGGTACCGTGGCATACAAGTTGGAGTTACCGGAAGAACTTAATGGAGTACATGATACGTTTCATGTACCCAACCTGAAGAAGAGCCCAACACAAGAAAACGTGATCATCCCGATGGATGAAGTGCATATTGATGAAGCCCTCCGATTTACAGAGCAACCCGTTGAGGTTACCGACTGGAAAGTCAACAAGACCAGGAGGAGCAGTGTGAAACTTGTCAAAGTACGTTGGAGCTCTAAGCACGGACCCGAGTACACATGGGAACGTGAAGACCAGTTCAAGAAAAAGTATCCCCACCTATTCAAGAAGACTCCAGCGAGAGTGAGTTCAGCCTGAATTTCGGGATGAAATTCTTTTAACGGGGGGAGACTGTGACAACTGGCCCAAACCGGTAATTTCCGTACACATTAATTATTGCTTAATGACTGCAATTATGTGCTTAATTGTCAGCAATATCTGATTTCATACTAAACAAGTGAATTCATGCATGTTGTATACTACAAAATATTGCTTTATGCATAAACCAGAGCGTTGCGTCAGAAATAATAGTAAACTCACCGGTAAGACACACTGTGTCAACAGAACTGCAGAAAGCAGCCAGACATTAGAATTGAGGCCTAGGTGTAGGTCCGACAACAAGAATGCATTAAAACCCAAGAGTACATACAAGGGTTAATATATATACATTGCGAAAGCAAAAATAAGCACTAAAAAGCACCCGAAACGCACTTTAAGTGCAGAATTTATATAATTCAGCAATAATTCAGCATTTAAACATACGAATATTTTGCAGAAATTTCGTTTTATCATCCAGAATATTTCCCTAAGTGTTGGGAATTGAAAGGGTACAAGAAGGGTACTTAAAAGACACTAAAAAGTGTGATTTAGCACTTTAACGAATCGGTATCTAACCGAACAACCGGATATTACCCGGAACACCAAAATAATGCTAGAAGCATTGTTTATATTTTTTTCTAAGCTAGTTAGGGTCCCCGAACACCCTAACACACTATATATTTAATAACACACCATAAGGCACTAACTAGACATTTGATTTCTAACTAATCACTAACTAGTAGTTGGAAATGTTACACTTACCCCCCCCTAATGTTGGACGGTTGGGAGACACAATCCCATATGGGATTTTAATTTCATATTTTAATGAATCTTGTCTCTTAATCACTAACATAATATCCAAGGGTTCCTTGGTGAAGTTGGGTTATAAGAGAACACAAGAGATCATAGCAATTCATTTCAACACACACTTCACCACATTCCCATTCTCCTTCCTCCTCTTCTAAACCTACGGCCCAAACACCCCTACATCATCATCCACTTTCCAATCCTTTACCAAGCATTCCAAGTATATACAAGGGTTAAGGATCACGTATAAGGAGGCTCGGTGCACTCGGATTGCGAAGGACCTCCACCATTTGCTTTTATCCACCTCGTTTGCACTCTTGAACTTCCCTAGCCTTGTGCTAGTAGTAAGTGCTCTAAAACACCTTCTTGATCTTGTCTAGAGTGGTTAATATAAACTTTGTCGGGTGAAAATCATGAACATACTAAATCACATACTAAAATTTTACAAGAATGAGAAATAAGTTGGATAAAAACTATAATGTTGTGTAAAACTTGTAAGACTTATTTTGTGGTGATTATTTAGTGCCGATCTATGTTGTGGTAGCTCGGATCATCATCTAACCCGGATTTGTCATGTTCAAGAATCATGGCATAGAATTTGTTAAAGTATGTAAAGGAGTTAAATGATGAAACACTACTACACACTAAACATGAACTTGTGTAAAAACAATTTTTTCTTATGAAATGAAGTTCTAAACTAGTAGATCTAAAGATCTACAAGTGGTTTTTCGGAAGAACCAAGCAAAAATATTAGTCTTGTTTAAAACCCGGATCTTATCCGAACTAAAAGCATTTTTTAGTAAATAAACAAGTGTGTAGACACTTGTGTCACAAGAAAAATTTAACAAAGAAATATTTTTGCGAATCTTGACTAGAAGTTGTGAAACTTCATATTCTTTAAAAATAAAGTTTTTAAGAAACTAAACTTATTTTTAAGGATAACAAGACTTACTAAATATGCTAGTAAGTTACTACACATTTTTGGAAATATTCAAGTTCAGGAAATGGAGAAACTAGTGATTATTGTTGATGATTATTGTTGATAACTGTTGTTGATGATTGTTGACGATTTAAAAGAAAATAAACACATGTTTTGAAAACATGGGAAACCTCCATTTTTAGGGGAAACTCTGTCAAAATTTTTATAAATTTTGACACTTAGAAAATATAAGTTCTTAAGAAACTTATTCCCTAAAAATGTGTTTAAAAGTATTACTAAGGTTTCCCTAATTTTTGGTGATAAGAAATGAGGATTTCTTCAAGAATAAAAATGGATATAAGTATGTATATTTTTGAGAGGAAAATATATATTATGTTATCACCAACTTATGTGCTAAGTGTATATAGTATGTGTTATACGTGCTAGTGTAATAAGACTTAAAAATACACTAAATACTCATGAGGAGTATAAACACAAAAATACACTTACAATATACAAGATACATAATTCGGGTGCAAAGTGCAAAACACAAAAGACTTATATTTATTTTTGAGAAAATAATATAAGAAAGATACGTAGTTAAAAATATAGAATATTTTTAACACAAGAATATATACAAAAGAGAGTGACTGTACTTGTGCGACGCAAGTCTAGTGACTAACGTTAAGAAAACACGTATAGGTTACGACGTTAAGTAAGCAAATCCGGTGAAGTTTACGACGCACAGGAACGCAAAGTTGTGAGTTCATGCTCCCCCTTTTCTTTAACTGTTTTTAGTTTTATAACTTCGGGGGTGAAATACATGTTACAAATGTTACATTGTTTACATATGGTATGATGAGTACAAAAACATTCAAAGGAAAAACATTCATGTGAAACATTCAAGTGAAACATTCTAGATCATGTCACGAATAGGGTACCATAAGCACCATTAATCAACGTATACATTCAGACCGCGGAACAAAAGGTTAGATCTAATGGGTTTCAGGCAACCCCACTCTTGGCCTACTTCTAGCAATGAGTGCTTCTGTGTCTCAGTCAAAGTCGACAAAAATGCCTAGGTTTGGTGGCTTCCTATGTCGTGACATATGTTAGTGGCCTTGCAAACCACTAGCGATCTCACACAGTCAAACATTCATAATAAGGAGATTACAGATATGTGTTATCAATACATTCAAACATTCATAGTACTCAGTTATAGATGCGTTTTACAAGTTACATTCAAACATTCACACATTCTACAAGTTACATACTATGTTTCCATTCAAGTATTTAAAACATTCAAAACAATCACTGCATGAATTCACACCAACATTATGTTGACGTTTTTCCAAAACTCACATGTATTTCAGGTAACTAGAAGTGGATGTGCGCGCGGTCTTACCCATGCTCGTGGATGTCGCTTATGTTTATCTTTAAATAAAGATGTAAACCCTTTTAAGACAATGTCTTAAGTTAACTCGCGATGTAAACGCTAACTTATGTTTTTCAAAATATGGTATTTGAAGTTATTTTCATGAGCATGTAGTATGTTTACCTTTCGTATGCAATGAGAACCTTTCATGATCACACCTCGTGCTTCCGCCGCAGAAAGGGGTGTGACACATGGTCTGGTTGTAGGTGCTTAACCTCGATCCTAGAGGTAGATAGTCAAATTCTGTAAAGTGCACGTATTATGCTTGATAAAAACTAGGCAAATTCCTTCGCACGTTGTTGCGGGAATTTGGTCGGTATCGGTTCAATTCAACTAAAAAAGAAAGCTCAAAAATAAAGTCGTGATATACCAAAAGGATGATGTTATCTGTTTTACATCGATTGAATCGGTTCAGTTCAACTGAAAAAGAAAACTTACAATAAAGTCGTGATATGCCTAAAAGGATGATGATACGTGGTTCACATTGATCGAAAATGAATATCAATAATGGGCTAACGGTTTTGATAGTACCGATAACGAAATTTATACAAACAAATTTTTAACTAAAGAAAGAAAGCATTTAAACATTAATTATTTTTACACTATGCTAAACAAATCAATTATTTATAAACTATACGAAACAAACTAGATAATGAAATTACTTAAGTTATTAAGTTTAGAAATTGTAAAACTATTGAAGAAACATTGGTTCGAATGACCGGAATCAATCGGACCAGGGGTTTAGTTCTGCATAAAAAGGTGAGTCCTATCGTTTGATTCGGGATATGACTAAGCTTCTTCTCAGAGCGATATCTACAAAACGAACAGCCGTTAGACTCGCCACGGGGAGAATGGGGGTTCTCTCCATGACCACCCTCCGGTGTGAGAATAAGTACAGATCTTAATGAAGAAGAAGAAGTAGTAGTGAAAGTGAAGTGAGAGTAACTTGAGAGATTATACCTGAGCTGTCTTATTTATAACCGGATTTGGGCGGGAAAGTTTGTTGACGGAAGAGATAACGGAAAGCATTTTTCGTAAGCGGTTACCCCTCCCGCCGTTAATCCTCATCTTGATGTTTATGCACACGGATCGTGTTCATGATCAACAGCTAGGGAGATGCCACGTGGAAAGTGGGTGTGTGTGGATCTTCCCTCCAATTTGGTGCCATCATCGTGACCTGGATGAGCGTTTAGGATGATGCCACGCCATTATTCAGTTATAACCGAATGGTTGTGCATGACAGGGTCTTCTAGAAGGTTTACAGTTGTAATCCTCTATGCCTCTGCCTCATGTTAATTCTGTTGTAACAGAAAGGTAACTTTCTGTTTAGGTCTGGGTTATAATTACGCGGAGATGGTTTGGGTTTTGCTCCCAGCTTAACTGTTACATGAGTTTGCGCAAGGATGTATTATTAGTTCTATCTCGGCGCGCGAGTGTTGAAGATCGCTTTCTTTGAAGTTCTCTTCTTTTAGAACCGATGCGCAGCCGCGCAAGGTTCTCTTAAAAGGGGCTTATTGTGGTGAAGTTGTGGTATGGTCCAATGTGCCTGCGAAAGGTTTTTGGGACCATACCCCTTCAAGTCCCCCCAGTCCACTGTTGCTCTTATGCAAGTAAGTGAAGTACTGGACTATATAAGGGAAGTGTGCATTTTTTGCTTTTGAAGTTTTTGGCGCGTAATATGGTGAATCTTTTTGTAGAAGAAACTCCTTTTAATTTGGATTGCTCATGATTTCAAATTTGAAAAACTTGACCCTTGGCAGGTGAAAGGTACAGTGGTGACTGTTGACGTGTGGCCGTTTGAGTGACATGCTGTCACTTGTACGACTCCAATCGTGGATTACATGCGCGCGTGAACTCGCGTTTTGGTTTTTCCCATTCGTTCCCGACGTTTAGATAGCCGTGTTTTTCCAAAAAAGGTGCTATTACGGTTTTCTAGGTCGTTGATGGCGGTGGGTATATAAACCTCTTTTAGTGCCTCATTTTTTATTGTTTACTCTTGATTTTCTTTCGTCTTCCCCACTATTCTTCTGCAAATTTTTCCTTTATGTCTACCGGAGAACATCACGAAGATTCTTCTAAAGAGATGTCTGCCAGTCTTCCCCCACTGAAGTGGTCCCGGGAGACGTTCGACAGTATGGTTCGAAATTTTACGTTCCCTGACAGTTGGGGTGCTCGGTACCCCGATGAGGGTTAGACGGCGGCAGATGCTCCGGCCGGGTATATTACTTTGTTCTGGGATTACTTTGCTGAAGGTAACTTCTGATTGCCGGTGACGAGGTTTCTTCTTGAAATCCTTTCATTCTACAAGTTTCATCTTTCTCAAATGCACCCCATCGGAATGGTTCGGATTCGCCATTTCGAATTCCTTTGCCGGTCAATGTATATTGAGCCGACAATTAACCGTTTCCGAGTGTTATATCAAATGCACTGTTCTCAGGGCTTTTACTCTTTTGCCCAACGTACCTCGGCAAAGAAGATCTTGTTGAACCCCCCAAAGTCCTTTCATGATTAGAAGCCAAAATTCTTCTTTATTAAAGCCGGAGTGATTCCGATGAAGATGACTTTTAGGGGCAAAGAAGATGTTGCGACGGAGACCATCCAGACTCCTCTCTCGGAAACTTGGTACCAAGCTTTGAAGGATGTTCCGTCGATTGAACTTCCGGAAAGAGCCCTAGTTGCTGCTGGCATGAGTCTTTTCTGGCGGATGGAGCGGGAAGACAAGCCAGTATACATGGATTGTGGGAAAAGTAAGATTTGGGGTTTTCTTATCTGTCGCTCTCTCCTTTTTTTTTTTGACTTGCTCCTATTTCCCCTTTTGTAGTTGTCTCTTTATACGTTGTTGCCTATGAAAGAGAACACGGAAATATGGCCACTGTTCCAAAAAGGGCTGATGAGGAGCTCTGGTACCTGCAGATAGTCAAGAATTTTGCCTTGCCGCGGGATGAAGATCTGTCGGCACAACCTCCGGCTGGTGCTGTGCTGGTAAGTGTACTTCTGGTTTCGATTGATATTTGCAATATTACTCTTTGCTGTCTTTGCGCGTGGGGTAATATTGCAATATTTTGCTTTTTCAAGTAGGTGAGTTAACTAACTTGGGCATAGGCCCTGAGAAGAAAAAGTGTGCTCCAGCTGTTAATATTGTGCTAAAAAGACTTACGCAGCGAAAGCCCAATCGTCAAAAGTAAAAAATGTCAAGGGAGAGAAGAAAGGTACACGCCATTCCTCTAACTCCTGGTGTGATTATGTAGTGGTGTCTAATTCGTTGGAAGGACTTTCGCCTGTAGTTATGAAGAAACCGAAGGCAGAGCCTCGGGATACCGCTAATATCCCTGCCTCGAATCCTGAAGATCCAATTGACTTAGAGTCAAGTCCGGAACCCTTAGTGAAAACGAAGACAGGGAAGAGGAAGCAGGTTCGAATTGAGGCTGAGGCGCAGCCTGCTAAGAAGACACCAAGTAGAAAAATTAACAAGCGAGGCAACTTAGATGATTTTATTGCAAAACCTCCTCCAGGTGAGTGTCTTCTTTATTTTGTTTTTTCTGCGTACTAAATGTTAATATGCACTTTGCTTTTGCAGCAAAGTCAACTCCAGCTGCTCATGCAGAGCCATCCTCTGTTGTTAATAAGGACCTTCCGCCTTCACCACCTCGTGCGCCGATTAGTGAACAGCTAGAAGGGTCTAAAGCTGTTGAATATGAGGCGGAGAAGATTGTTGAGACAAATAATCCTGAGGTAGAGAAGTCTGTTGAAGTTGAATCAGAGAAGGTTGTGGATCCGGAGACTACGGATGTTGATGCTACCCGTCCTAAGTCTCCTGAAGTTGTGGTGCGTAATCCAGAGAAGGGAAAGTCAGTTCCTGAAGACCATGTGATTACTATCCCTGCCTCTGCTACCACTCCTGCGCCGGTGAATGTCGTTAGGAGTCCTTCTGGTGATCAAGGTTTCTCTGCGCATAGTGAGGAGAACTCACCTATCCGCCCAGAGGAAACTCTCGGGGGATTATTATTACAGAACCTATTCAGAGAAACAAGCTTCCGAGTTTCATGCTCCGGTGTGGAAGCTGAAAAAAGGCGATACCTTTTCAGATTGGCGGGTTTGTCATGATTAGATACAGGGTACCTTTCCGCCTGGTGAAGTGAAGTTCCAAGAAGATCGTTCTCATGAGCAGTCTTATCATGCTTACCTTGAAGAAGCTGCTACCTTTACCTCTACTACCCATCGCATAGTGCACGAGTGGCGTAGTATGCACAAAGAATGGTCTACTATTGAGGCATCCCGAAAAATAGCTTTTGAAGAAGAAGCTCGAGTTGCCCTTTTGAGGGCTAAGTTGGAGGCTGACCAAGCCCAGTTTGAGAATGGTCGGAAAACTGAAGAATGGTCTGTTGCTGGTTGGAAAAGAAAACCGGAGGCTGAGGCTGCACTTCTTTCGAAGGAGCTTAAACGTTGGAGGGAGATCTGTGAGAAGGATAATAATGAAAAAATGGGTCTCCGCAATGTCATCGATAATCTCAAGGCTGAAGTTTAGAGACTGAAGAAACAAGATGCGGATATTGAGAAGTTGAAGCCAGAAAAAGCTGATGCTTGAGCGGCTCGTGATGAAGCGCGCTCTCATCGAGAGAGAAGCGAACTGAGAGAGGTACGAACCTGCGCCACACTTGCCTTTAAGTATAAAGAGATAGACGAACTCACCTTTTTATTATCTGAGCAGGAACAAATTAAGGCGGAGCTTGAGTCTGCCAAAAAAGATCTGCAGCTCGAACGAGTTGAAAAAACTGAGACTTCCCGCCGTCTTGTTGAAACCGAAGAAAAGTTGGAAAGTTCTGAGACTGCCCGGGTGACAGCGGAGAGTCAAGTTGAACCGTTGAAGAATGATATGCTATGGTTGAAAGATCACGGAATCATAAGCGTAAGTATATCCACTTTTGGTAATATTTTGAGATGTTTATACACCTTCTTATTTGTCTTATTGCGCAGGTTACCAATTCTGTTCTTAATTCCAATGAGCTGGATGAAATAGTTGCGCACCTGCTGGTTGCTGCGCGTAATGATGGGTATACCCAAGGGTACACGGAATGTTCTCAACATGTTGTTAACGCTTTAAAAGTTGATTGGGATACCAGTAGGTCTGCTACGCATGGTGTGGATACTGATGCTGCTCTTGCTGCTACGAAGGCTCAATACAACACTTTCCAACTTCCTGTGATGGACGTTGTTACTGTTGCGCTGCAGTCTGAAGATTTCATATCGCAGCTGAGGGAAGTTTTCCCGGATAAAGAGGATGACAATGATGAAGACCTAGAGTAGGTTTTCTTTGATTTTTGTGGTTGTATGAACAATTGGTAGTTGAAATAGGTTTAAGATATGGATCCCTGTTTGTTAATGCTCTATGGCGCAAGTAACTTTGTCGATGCACTGCCGTGCACGTAAATAGTTTTTTGTTAAGGCGCGCGTTGTGCCAGTAACTTGTTATAATATCTGTTTGACGTACAATATCTTGCATGAGTACAATTCTTTGATTAGGTAAGTCGAATAAAGGTGGTATGAAGCTCATGTGTGAGCGTAAGGTTGGGCCTTGTGCGATACATGTGATCGCAGACCGTTCATGAGACTTGTGTTAAGGTTACCATAGTGTTTTTGCGCTTACCAAAAGGAATGGCATGCACTTTGTAATAAACACAGAAATAACATAACAAACTTTGTATTGACTTTGGATAGGGCTCAGAGGCCATAGTTACAAAGTTGTTTCTTAGGATAATTAATTGAAACTTAATTTACTCATACGAATAGTCTTGTGTCATAGATTGGTAAGTTGAAGAACTTATCCAATATGAAAGGAAGCTATTGTATGCTTGTCGCTGTGGCGCGGCTCAAGTTTTAGCTTTTTTTCTCGGCCCCTCATCCCCGCGAGTAATCTGTTTGATGTCCTTCCGCACATTTTGATGTAAGTGGGTGAGTTCGCCACTTTTTAGTGCCTTCTCGATTTCGGTGCAGAGACTTATACAATTATTTGTGGTGTGCCTGTTATCCTTATGGTACTCGCAATACTGATTTGGATCCTGTCCTCTCTTGTTTTTCATTGGCGGAGGAGTTTTAAATTGATAATCCTCTGTGCTGAGTACCTCCGCCGATGTTTTTGTGAGAGGAGTCCATTGTCGCTCACGGTTCTCCTGTTTTGCTTCTTTCTGCGCTGCTAGTTTGTAAATTGTTGCATGAGCGTCGTCGGACGAGTATGGTCCAGAAGCTGAGTCTCCTAGTTCTTCTTAAATTTCTTTCCGCTATTCCCACTCATGTCCTGCGGACGGTTGTGTGGTGGCGGTGGTCTGTTGGAGCTTAAGTTACGCTCGGTTTGAGCGTAAACCTTGGCTGCGGCCATCAGTTTCTCCCAGCTCTTGGGCAAACCCTCTGTTCCTGATAGAACTTTAATCATGTCATCACAGTGCACGACATATTTGAATTGTGCTCGTATCAGATGTTCGTGTACGTCACCAATCTCTAGCACCTCTTTATTGTACCTCGATATGAAGTCCTCCAGACTATCATCATCCCGTCTCCAGATATTCATTACATCGGCGGCGTCTCTAACGGATCTGCGTTGCTGGCTAAAGTTGTCACACCCCGACCACGTAAAACAACAAATCGTGGCGGAAACGTCGGGGAGTGTTGTAACAGTATCATTGTTTCACAACCATGGATTTAAATAATTTCGTTTTATTAAATTAATGAACTCATTGTTTTATTATAAATCAGATAAATACAAATATTATCTTTCAAGTTTTAAAGTCGCTAAGGCAAGAGTCCATCCTATGTATAGCATGTATCAACAATCATCACATAACAACACCTGAAACATGTGTAAAAATAGGTACGTCAGCATAAAAATGCCTGTGAGATACATAGGTTTTATTATAATAGGATTCATGACTTGTAAATTTAGAGAAAAATGTTTAATCAAAAATAGTCATGAACCTTAAAATATTTTCTTTTATAATCATACTAAAATTTATAAGAAATCAGATAATATAACAAAATAATGTATAGGCAAATAAATAACCAAGTAAAATGAGTTTGTATAAAATATGTTGTTTGTAAAACAATGTTTTGATAAAAAGGTTTGTAGTATATATATAAAAATATACTTTGGTTTTAAGAAAGTCGAATAAGTAATATATTAAAATATATTTCAATACCAAAATAATTAAACAGATAGTATATTAAATATACTTTATGTGACACTTGTGTCACTTCAACCATTATACTAATACCAAACCAATTAAATATTGTATTTCATACTTGGGATTTGTATAAATATGTGTATCATTTGCATATATCAATTCTTGTTCGATTTCGAGCTTTAAATCGCTTTCTAGAAGGTTATACGCGATCTGATGCGTAAATATAACCAGTTTAATGCAACAAACACTCCGGAACAGTGACATAGGCTCAACATACCTTAAATAACCTTTACATAACTTAGAAATAAGTTTTGGATGTTTGGTGTGTCGAAATCAAGTTTATTCGCTTACAGGGACTAATTTTGACAAACTGCGAAAGTATGCCGATTTATACTGTAACGAACATTCCGGAACATGATCATAAGTTAAAAATGCCCTAAATATCCCTTGCATATCTTAGAAATAGGCTTTGAGGGGTTCGGTATGCTAAAATGAACTTATTTGATCAATAGGGACTAAAAGCGTCAAAAAGTGCATAAGTTTGCATTTTCGCGCATATCTTACGTTCTGAATATATCCGGACACCCAAAAATTTATGTAATCATTAAAATATTTTATTTTAGAGATTGGTATGATAAAATTCCGTCCGTCGCTTAATTTGGATCGTTTTCGCGTCCGTTCAAGTCTCGTCGTAATTAAAATAATAACGTGACCGTACGACCAAACGAACCGACATCCGAGAGCTTTCCAAGCATATTTTGAGTCCTCTAAACTTTAATGCCCTTGTAGAGCCTTGAAGATGGTTTAACGGGTGTTAAAAGTGCCAAAAAATGGGCTTATATATGTGCAGGGACTAAAACTGCAAATGTTGAAAGTTATGTTGAACTGCAGGGACCAGGCGGGCCGCGTAAGACCTGTCCCTCATCTTACGCTGGCCGTGTAAAAGTGCCCAGCGACCAAAAATGATTTTTAGCAATCTGTTTGTTGTTCAGGGGCTGTTCTTGTAAGTTTCTTGGTGTGTTAACTCCTGTCCAAGGCATAACACCTGCTCATAACACTTGTATGGCTGAGATTCCATGCTTGTTGGCCACACAAACTGTTGGTGCATACATCTGTCGACTTCGTCTTATATCGAGTCTTGGATTCATTGCGGTTCAGATCAAGGATGATGTCATCATTCTTGATGATGACATCATGCATATGACATCATCTTTACAACATACGCACATGAAACAGAATTTTATGTTTGATTATTGTTGAGTCCGCTTGAAGACAAAGTAGAAGGTTTCGCTTGAAATGTAAACCGCTTGAACTTGTTTGTGTGATTTCAAGCGGACTAGGACAGTCTATATATATGTGTCATGTTATGTCATTTGAAGCGAGATAGGAGGGGATTAGGAATTGATACCGAAGTGCTGCCGGTATTTCTTGTGACTGTAATCTCTGTTAAATCAATATACAAGAAGATTAAAGTGATATTCTAGTTGTTTCAAGCCTATACGTCTGTTTCCGCCTTTCGTATAGTATAAGAACTCTTTTGAACGACTCGTTTGGGTCTCAAAACGATCCTACAAGTGGTATCAGAGCTCAGGAGGAAGAGATCTTGCCAAAACAGCCTGTTTTCATCACTTTTTCTGATTTCTACACCTTTCTTTTTCAAAATTAAAAATATTTCATGGTTAAAATTGGTTCAAATTCACACATATTATGCGCAATCATGTTTTAACAAATCCTGGAAAGTTTCATCATTAAAATCGATCTAAAACTTGCTTTTTTTTCATAATCCCGCTTGAAATTTGTTCGAATTTGCTGACGACATTGACTTTTCAAGCGGAATCAGGGTATTATGTCCGCTTGAAACTGGTATCTCGCTTGAAAAAGACAGTCCGATTGAAAAATGTTTTGATCTCGCTTGAAAAATGAACCTTAGTCCGCTTGAAAAAATGTTGTGAAAGTGCATCTATTCATGTGACACATGTAACGAGGTTGTCAGTTAGTTGGAAAAGGAAATCACATGACTTGTGTCAGTCTACATGAGGTGATCAGAATCATGTGTGATTGCATATGATTTTATGAGAGATAACATTGAATTGATCGGTCTTTTAGTCAATTTTTTTCAGAAGTATCAGTGCATGTGTGTTGGGATTGAACCCTACCAGAGGAACAGATAATGTAAAGCCAAAACCAGGTCACAACAGAGGATTCACAATAAACAGAAGTTTACACTTTGCTCTCCCCTTGACAGTGGTTATCTATCAGCTGATGAACCTTAAGTACTGCTCAAAAGAACAACTGATGATCCAAACGCTGATGTAATCCTAAAGACTGCTGAAAATAAACTCTGTCGCTCTATCTACTGCTGTCTCTCAAGTGCTGCTGAAGACACAAACACTGCTCATTCAAGGACTGATCACCTTTGAAGAAAGCACTGATGTTGTTGTTAAGCATCAGTGCTTAGGCTACAACAGTGGAACGTGAAGCAGTTGTTTTCTCATGTTTTGTATTCTATTTATAATCAGTTGTTAGGACATCAGTAGTTATGTAAGGTCAGTAGATACAGGTTGTTAGGCTGTTAGACGTCGCTTTCATGGTGACGTCAGCTGAGATTCCTCAGTGGTTTGGTTTGCCTATAAATGTAACAGTACTCTGTACTGTTACATTTGATTGACTGAGCGAGTTCTTCTCCTCATGTCTAATCCTTTCATCTTGTGTGCAACCAACCTTGGGGCATCAGGCTGAGGGGGAGCTTAGTATGTGAGCATATCTGTAATCTTTTGCTTTTTGATTTGTAAATCATTCGACTCTATGGAAAGCAATTGTTTATCATACTATTTTCTCCTTTGATTGTGTTTACAAAGTTTGTTTCCATTTCCGCTGCACTTAAACTGTTCATATCTATTTGATTTGTTCAAAATATACAAACAAACACAATCATGAGAGCCTCCGATCCTAACAATTGGTATCAGAGCTCGGACAGTCAAATTCGATCTAACAATCAATTTGACATAATAGTTCAGCTCAAAATTCATTGATACTAAGGTTGGTTGTATTTTGTTGAAAAACAGAGTATCGATTAAATCATATTCAAAATGGTTTTTCAAAAACTCTGTAAATCAACCAAGATGTCATATGACACACAAATTTCACACAACAAGTGATATCATGCAGAAGTCACTCATAGTTTTCAGATCTATAAATATATCTGTTAAATTACGGGATTGATCTATATTTGTCGATATTGATTTCAACTGTTGTTTTGATATTTGTGATGTTCTCATTAAATGCTAAAGTATGAACCTCAGATTAACAAAACCTATGATTCATAAGACATTAGTGTTTTGTTTTTCTATAAAGAGGGAATTGAAACTTTAGTCATTCAGATCTTATGTGTTGAAAACAGGTTGAGTTCCTCAAAAGGACAAAATCAACTATGTTAAAATACATTAAGAAAATTCACAAAAACTCAGAAGTGTGTTTATCTCAAAACTTTTGTAGTCAAAAGAAAAGAGTATAAACATAAAACACTTATGAGTCAAAGTTTAGGGTAATAATGGCAATTAAGCAACTATGTGCATTTATTTGTTCAGAAAAAGGTTTTGATTCCAGTAAATGAATTCCAAAGAGGACTAGACAAATGTTCAAAAATTTTTCTCCATGTGTCCTCATGTTTGTAATCAACTGACAAAGAAAATGGTACCATACAGTGGTCAAAATATGTTCAAAGTTTTCCTACCACTACTGTCAAAACCACTGACCATTTTCAAAAACTTGAGAATGATATGATTATGTGTTTTACTGAATTTACACTAAATCCTTTTGATGCTGTTCTCAGAAAATCCTTTAATCATTTTTTTTCTCAAAGGATTTTCTTGAATAATCAGGATATATTATTCATTTTTTTTAGAATAATATATTTGGAACTTTTGCTTGTTTTTGTTGGCAATAGTTTCAGCTCCTGACAGGAGGTAATACCTTATTTTTGGTGGTATTATTGTCCTCATAAATAGGTCAAAAGGAAATGGTATATGTGTTAAGATTATGTCATAACTCAGGTTTGCTCCTAGACTTTTATCAAAGGTTGATTGTAAACTGTGCTTAAACTACTAGGGTACTCATGTTTTAATTGAATATTTGAACGAAAATGAGTTGCCTTAGTAAAAAGTTTTCATCATCTGGGGTACTAAACCACTGTCTTTCAAAATAGACATGTGTCAAAACCTTGAATGAAAATTCTCAAAACTGTTGCTGAAACTACTGTTCTTCAGATTTGCACCATTTACCCTAATCACTGTTTTGTTCCAACGTCTGATCTCTAAACACTGTCCACTGCTGAAAGTTAACCGCTGATCTCTCATTTTCTTGAAAAGCACTGATATTCAAAATCAGTGACTTATCCACTGACATGCTATCCACTGATAGTAAACATCATCCACTGCCCATTTTTTTTACCGTTGTAACCACTGATGCTTGATACATCAGTGGTTCTTAAAACAACTGTTCTTCATACTTTATCCGTCTCATCAGTGTTTGACACGAGGTCAGCTTTTAGCCCTCAGATCGAAATAACCGCTGCCACATCAGCGATCACATTTTTTAAATAAAACCCTGCCCTAAACCCCCAAACAGGGTTTTACACTGTCGAATTGAATTCCAAAAAATTCTCTTCTCATAGCAGTTTTCAACCCTTCTTCTCAAAACCCTCAAAATCATTCTCCGATTCTTCTTCATCAAAATGACGAAGTCAAAAGGAAAATCAAAATCAAAACCTACATCACCACCACCTTCAACCGAGGTCGCTCAAACGACCGAAGAACCCATTGAAATACCATTCAAACAATCTCACAATTATCTGGGTTTACTCACAAAACCTACCGATAATCACACCTTCGACACCATCATTGATGCAATAACTGGATCAAAGTACAAAACTTTGTTGACGGTGAATGCTCCCATATATCTGCAAACCCAGAGAGAGTTTTGGAAAAAGGCGTCGCTTGAAAAACAAGACGGAAAAGTCATAGCCATAAACTCCTTGATACAGGGTAAAGCAGTTCAAATAACCCCACAGTCGATCTCCGAAGTCTTTAATCTCAACGATCAGGAAGGTAAACTCTCTTTTGAAAAAGTCGAGATGAAAACTGATTTCGTGAAAAGGGGATATGCAGAAGAACCAAAGGTAGATACCCTACAAAAGGGTTATTTTCCATCTGCACCCAGGTTTTTATTTCACACACTCTTGATGTGTGCTTCAAATAAAACAACATCTTTCAACGAAATACCATTGAAAATCCAAAACCTGGGTTACGCTATTTTGAATAATAAAGACTATAACTACTCCTAGGAGATTTTCAATGACATGGTGAAAAACGTTGAAAGTCAAGCATTTTTACTTTTTCCAAGATTTTTGAGTTATTATTTTGAACAAAAATTTGAAAATAAAAATGTAAATTTGCTCAAACAAGGTGTTCATTGTCAAATAAAAAGCATAACAAAAGAAACATTTTCAAGGATGATGGCACCAATAAAAACAAAAGCAGGGGTGCCTGAGCAGACTTTAGTGGTTACAACTGCTCCTCAGGTATCAGCTGCTGAGCCCACTGCTCCAGGTGATCATAGCAGCACTCCCACTGCTTTGAAACCCACACCTGCCACCACTAAAAAGACCAAAAAGAAAACATCCAGAAAACCCACCAAACCCAAAACAAAGGCAACTCTGGAAGATGAGATCCCAGAGGAAATGCCTGTGACAACACAAAAGTCACCACAAACCACTGCTGCTACTTCCTCACAGCAGTTGGAAGAAAGATCTCAACCCATAACCGAAACTCCTCCTGCATCTTCACAAAAGGATCAGGTTGTAAGCACAGGGACACTACAATATGAAGCTCTGAATCCACTCGGATCCATCTTCCTCAGTCCTGATCCCAAGGACATGTCTCTTTCAACCCCCATCCCCTCACCAATAATAATGCCACAATCCATGCTACCTCTGTTGCATGCAGCTGCTATTGCACAGACACAAACCAGTTCTTCTCTATCACCTATCACTGAGAGTATACATCCACAAGTGACTGGGTCTGATGCTTATACTTCTGCTATCCCAGCAACAGTTGAGGAGGTTACACTGCAGGAGTTACAAGTAACTCTTGTCAGTAGTTCAAGTGGAGCAGCAACTACAAATGTTGGATCAACAGGTCTACATTTGGACAGTTGTTTCATCAGTCAGACTCCCTTGAAGGCAATCGCTTCCATAGCACCTCTGAAAATCACTAGTAAGGCTATTTTGTCCACTAGTAACATTAAAGATTTATCAAGTGCTGAAGAGAGAAGTCCCCAGTACCGAGAACAAGGGGCATCAATGGATGATTTTTGGGACTCTGTTCCTAAGACACACATTGATATAACCACTGCTGGTGGGGATTCAGATGATCCTACTAAAGTAGGTGATGATTCAAAATATCAGGAATTGACGGACAGGGTTGACAAACTGGAGACCTCAGTTGCTGAAATAAAGGAGATGGTGCAAGAGATTTTAAAAGCTCAAAAAGCACAATTCACTGCTGCCCCACCACAATCTGCTGTTCCTGCTCAAGCACCTGCACAACATGCATTTGCTGCAAATGAGCTATGGAATATATTTCAACCCATGCTTGAAGCACAGCAACAAATGGCTGATAAAAAGCATGCTATTCAAGTACAAATGCTGACCAACATGGTTGAATCAAGATTTAAAGATACTCAAGCAGATATCAAGGCTATAAAGGCTAGCATTCAAAATGCTCCTGGCAAAGTTCCTTCTTCCATACCATTTCTTGTAAATCTCCTCTCAGATAATGCCAAAAAGGGGGAGAATAACAAGCTGTTGGGAAATTTGAATAGGAAAGGAATAGAACATGGTCTTCATGTTGAGCCTGAAAAAGCAAAAGAAAAGCAGGTCTCAAAACCTGTTAGTCAAACAGCTGATACAGCAGCAGTTACAAAAACTGCTGCAGCAGTAGTTATAAAAACTGCTGTCTGTAGCCAAACAGCTGCCATTTCATCAACACACACACTTTCAACACACACCACTCTACCACACACCACCACAACTACTGCTCCACCATCATCATCTAAATTCAAACCATCACCACTGCCTCCTGTCACAAAACAGAAGACAACAGATGTTACAACATCTGTTGTAATGACAGCAGCGGTTGAAACACCAGTTGTTTCAATCACTGTCAGTCAATCACTGCCACAAACCACTGCTATCCAATCTACCACCACTGATCCACCCAAAACATCATCTGCTTCTTCTTCATTAAAAAGAAGAAGAAATCTCATAACGGATGATGATTCACCACCAACATCACCACTTCCATCCCCTGCTCAAAGGCAGAAGACAACTGCTGACATATCAGCAGTTGTTAGTCAGTCATCCACCACTGCTCTCACCTTTCATACTTCACAACCAAGGCTGTTCAACAGAATAAGAAAACCAATAACTGCTGATGAGGGTACATATGATCCTAATGCTGCACAACATCCACTGGAACTTGAAGCTATCAAAAATGAGATGAGGCAATTCTATACAGAAGAAGATCCTTCAAAAAGGAGATTCCCCTCACTCATAGGCTACATGCCACCAGAAGATATGGATGATTACCTAAAACTCAAGACAAAGCAGGCAAATGTAAAAGCCAAGGTTGATAGTGAAAAAGAAAAGTTAAGTGAAGATGGCATTACTAAAAGACTGGAGTTCTACTTAACAAAAGTAAAGCTGATAGAAGGGTTTGCACAAGACCTAAACAAAGAAAAGGCTGATCAAAAGAAAGAATTAAGAAAACAATATATAGCCTTCATTTTGAAAGAAAAATTCTATCCGGCTGAAGAACAACAGTTCAGAGAATGGCCAGTAGCAGCTCTTAAGCGTGAGGCAGAAAGGATTGAAAGGATTAAGAATGATCCTACGAAGAAGAAGAATGCTCCTAACTGGAGAAAATATGAAAAGCTCATTGCTGACTTAACTGCTGAATATAAGAGAAAGAAAAGGGAGCTGGTGGATGCGAAAGTGGATACTGCTGAGGCCATATCAAAGTGGTCTAAACAGCAGACTGACGAAGCCTACAAAAGGCTGAAGAAAAGAAAGACAACTGTTTCAGGCACTTCTAAAAAGAAAGAACAAATGATGAAGCTTGAACAGAAGATGGGAAACCTCGACACACTGTTCAGGTCTACTTTTGCAACAAATCAAGATGAAGGAGAACAGTTGACTGAAGAAGAGGTAAGAGAAAAGGAAGCAGAGTACTTCAAAGATACCATCACAAAAATGGGTCTAAAAGAAGAAACATCAACAAAGCTTCAAAGCCTTTTTAAGGCGTTAAACAAACCTGCAACTCCAAACACTGCTGAAGACAAGACAGAAGCTGAACGACAAGAATTTATTGAACAAGAAACTTCAGAAGATATAGCGGAAGCTGACAAAGTCTTTGAAGAAGCTTTCAAAAGAATGTCTGAAAGTCTGCAGTTGTTTTCAAGGCCATTATCCCTAAACTCATCTTCAAATAAGTCTCTCCCAAGAAACCCACTTGGCTTAAAAATACTAAAGTGGATGTCTGATCAAAAGACTCACGTATTGACCTTGGTCAGAGCCAATGGCGATGTGAAGCACATATCAAGGAAAGAAACACTAGGCCTTAGTGTTCAAGATTTGCAGGATCTCCTTGGGCTTACACTGTGCAGGGATGAAGATGACCAGAGTGCAAAGGAATTTGAAGCTGAATTCAAAGAACAAGCTAAGGCACTCTTGATGAGCAATAAAGGTCCTGAATAATGAAAGGTTTTGGCATTATCTGTTCCAGGGGGAGATTGTTGGGATTGAACCCTACCAGAGGAACAGATAATGTAAAGCCAAAACCAGGTCACAACAGAGGATTCACAATAAACAGAAGTTTACACTTTGCTCTCCCCTTGACAGTGGTTATCTATCAGCTGATGAACCTTAAGTACTGCTCAAAAGAACAACTGATGATCCAAACGCTGATGTAATCCTAAAGACTGCTGAAAATAAACTCTGTCGCTCTATCTACTGCTGTCTCTCAAGTGCTGCTGAAGACACAAACACTGCTCATTCAAGGACTGATCACCTTTGAAGAAAGCACTGATGTTGTTGTTAAGCATCAGTGCTTAGGCTACAACAGTGGAACGTGAAGCAGTTGTTTTCTCATGTTTTGTATTCTATTTATAATCAGTTGTTAGGACATCAGTAGTTATGTAAGGTCAGTAGATACAGGTTGTTAGGCTGTTAGACGTCGCTTTCATGGTGACGTCAGCTGAGATTCCTCAGTGGTTTGGTTTGCCTATAAATGTAACAGTACTCTGTACTGTTACATTTGATTGACTGAGCGAGTTCTTCTCCTCATGTCTAATCCTTTCATCTTGTGTGCAACCAACCTTGGGGCATCAGGCTGAGGGGGAGCTTAGTATGTGAGCATATCTGTAATCTTTTGCTTTTTGATTTGTAAATCATTCGACTCTATGGAAATCAATTGTTTATCATACTATTTTCTCCTTTGATTGTGTTTACAAAGTTTGTTTCCATTTCCGCTGCACTTAAACTGTTCATATCTATTTGATTTGTTCAAAATATACAAACAAACACAATCATGAGAGCCTCCGATCCTAACAATGTGATTCTCATAAATTGTCCTCATGTTTTGTCGGCTTGTGTCAGCTTGCATGTAAATCATTAAAACCCGATCCAATAGTTTTTGAAAATTGCTGCCAGCCCACTATAGACCAAGCGGCCCAATCAAATTGAATTGACTTGAAATTGTTGGCCACATTGTTTTGAAAGATAATAAAAATTGATTGATCCATGTGCTGAATATTGGCGGCCCAATCAGATTTCATGCACACTTAAAATTGTCGGTTTAGTGGATTTATCGGCCCAATCAGTTTTAAGTGTATCAGATTGTTTGTATCGACCCATCAAATTGTTCAAGAGTATTGGCTCAATTAATTCATTTGATTGATTGAATTGATAACATTGATCAAGCCCATTCATTCAGTTTGCGGGATACATTAAACGAGTTCACAAATCTTCGACACGAGTCTTAAATTGTTTTCATCAACACACGTTCACATATTCGGTTCGTTTAAACTGATCATTTGTTTTTGTGTCGTCAATGTTTCACTAGGTGAACCAGTTCGTTTAAAAGTTTGTGTGAGAAATTCTTCGATACCAAATCATGGAAGAGGATAGTGATGATGATCGTGAGTATTGGTCAAGAAGAATGGCAGATCATTTGAAAATGATGGCTGAAAGTGATAGTGATGATGATAAAGTTAAAAAGAAAAAGAAAAAGATCAAAACACCAGTCAGCAGTGATGATGAGGAAGTTCCCGTGATTAAGAAAAAGGTAAAAACACCAGTGAGTAGTGATGATGAAGATGTTCCAGTGATTAGAAGGCAAAAAATGAAAGACGTTCCAAAGTTCAGAGTTGATGAAGAAGTTGATGCTAAAAAGATTCCGGTGAAATGTGATAACTGTGAAGCTATAAAGAAGCAGAACAGCACATTGATTTATAACTTGAACAGTTTGAAGGAGTCTTACGATGTATTGAACAAAGCTATGAATCAATACAACCAAACAAGTGAAGAACAAGCAACAGCCATGAAAACACTTCAGGGAGCTTTCAGGATAAAGCAGAAAGTTGTGAATAACTATATTGTGAAGTGTGCTGTGCTTGAGCAGAAACTAGAAACACTACGAATTGAAACTGAGAGAGTTAATCGTTTGTTGAAAAGTTACTCATGTACTTCTTATGTCATTAACAGGATTTATCCAACTGTGGAGGGAATGAAGGGATTTGAAGATGATGAAGTAGCTGAAGAACAGAAAGTTTTTGAAGAAAAGTTTCTTGAAAAGAAGAAAGTAAAGAAGGATACTAAAGAAAAGACATCTGGTAAGAAACAAGATGTCAGTTACAACAAGTGTCCACCCCCGCTTGAAAATGGATATTCTCCAAGAAATCCAAATTCAGAAAGAGTCGAAAAGGCAACAAATTTACAGTGGGAGTCGGAGTATTCAGTTAACCTACCAGAAAATATTGATGTCACGTTTACATCGTCTGACACTGATCATGAGTCCGAGTTAATCAAGAAAGTGGTCGATCAGGTGTTGGATAAAGTTGAAACTGAGGAGTCGAAGTTGGAGTCAAATTCAGAGTGAAAGTCAGAGTCAGAGTCAAAGTCTGGTTCGAGTTCGACAGTCAACAGTCCAAAGTCTTCAGTAAAAAGGGTTTACAACAAAGAATTCCTGTTATCAAAGTCTAATTTGAATGATGAAACATTTAAAGTCGCATATACTTTGAATGATTTTGACAAATTATATTTTGATGAGGAATTTCCTATAAGAGGTGTTAAACCTGAATTGATCAAAAAGGTTTTCAAACTAACAGAAATTAATATTTCTGAAATAAAAGATATAAATCTTACTGAAAAACCTAAAAAATACACCTCAAGAGTGCAACAAAGATTAAACAAGAAAAAAGGTAACGGTTCTGGTTCTGGTTATCAAAAGAAACCAAACCATAACGGTAATTTCAAAAAGAAAGGAGTGGGATTTATTCCTTCAGAAAAGAAGAAAAATGAAAAATATGTTCGAGATTTTAACTCAAAAATGACATTTGTTTCAGGAACATCAGCAGAAGAAGAAGAAAAGAAAGAATTCTGGAGATAATCGAACAAAGAATTCCTTGCGAAGAAGCAAGAAGAGATGAAGATTGCTGATCAGATGAAAGAAACGAGAACCTGTTTCCAATGCAACACTGTTGTTCATAATGCCAAGAATTGTTCCAAAGCAATACAATCAAAACAGTGAGTTTCTCGTAAACTAAAAGAACAAAGGGTTGAGTTTGAACCATCAATTGATAGAACTAAACTTTTCAAAAACTCAATTTTTGAGATTGGTGAAAGTTCAAACAGATTTTACAAGAAGAAAGCAAATCTTGACAACCAAAAATGGGTTGTTACGAAATCGGTTGATAGTTCTAGCAATGATTCTGATTCATCAAAATCAGAGGAGCTATCTTCTGGCGATGAATCTGATTTCACAAAGTCAGAGGAGCCACAGGTTGAGATTAAAAGTGAAAAATCAGTGCCGACTGTGGATGATGTGAATTTTCCATCACTTCAGGCTGAAAATTTTAAGAAGAAAATTGGTAAAGTTGAGATTTCATACCAATTTTTCTCAGAAAAGAAAGAGTTTGATACTGAGAAAGCCTTTAACTCCAAAGTCCATAACATTTTTGGAAAAATGGTTGACAGGAAGGTCAAATGAGTGAAGGAGTTTTACGAGAAGAAGACAAAGAAAGATAAAGTTGAACCATCCCTGGTTTGTGACTGGGATGGTACATACTATGAACAGTAAGTCTCTGGACTTGCCGGAGCTCCCAGGTTTGTAAGCGTGGAGCAGGAATCGGCATCTATCTTTCTTGGTTGTTAATCATACAAGTGGTAAAGATGGTAAAGTACATGGGATACTTTAAATTGTCAGTTTTCTACAAGTGGTAAGGTTGATGAGTGAATCTATAGTGGTTGAAGAAGCTTTACACTTACAAGTGGTAAATCAGGGACATTAAGTTGTATCTGATTTCCTACAAATGGTATTTTGAAAAACAATATGATAAACCCCTAACCTATAAATGGTAAAATCAATCAACAAAACTTATTTTCCGGAAAAACCATTTGATTAAAACAAACTTAAATGTTTTGAAATCAGTGAGAAAAAAGTTTGTTGTGAGGGGGAGTTCTGATTATTTATGCCAAGTGAATAGCGAATTGAAGTGATTTGATATCGGTTGTCAATTTTTTTTGTATAGTTCATTTTCAAATTTCCTAAAATGTGTTTGCATTTTAGGGGGAGTAAGAAATTTTAGAAAATCCAAAAACATTTGAAAATTTGAAAAATTCAAAAACATGATAAAATGAAAAATGAGTTTTTGTGTCAAAGAAGAGGAAATGATAGTACATCAGTGGACTATCACAACATGCTAAAGAAATGGAAGGTTAAAAAGTGATAAACGGTCTCACTGTTGATGTGCCAGTAGGTTTTTGCACATTTAGTAGATTGTGATGAGATATAAACCTAAATTCAAACTTGCTTATATCGTGGGGAAACATCTCTCGGATATATGGGTAACTCCCGAAATCTTGTTTGAAAGATCCCTCTTTCTGAGATACTAGGTCTTTATACTCAGTGATATCTGGGGTATTATCCCGGGACTTCTGATAATGCGGAAGCAATGGCCTAGTCCCCGGAGAATACTTTCTGTTTGCTTGAAATATAGCGCCGCCCTCAGCAAAAATGATGAAACAATAAAATTGATAATCATTGCTGTTGTAAAAAAGATCCTCTAAAGGGGGCCCACCCAAGTCGAACCGCCATCTCTCTGCTGAACGGAAGTTCTGACCTGAGCTCTCACGGTTTCGTACTGATTCATAATTTATTCCCTTACAGATATCATCTGTGGTATACTCACCTGTAAGACTGAATATTGGGATCTGGATACGGGAGTATATTCTGAGGTGGGACACGCGATTAAGTCTAAGTGGTTAAGACATTAATCCGTATCTCGAAACAGTTGAACTTTGTGTGAAAATTTAAGTGGATCAGTATACTGACAATCTAAGTGAATCGTTTAGAACTTAAAATGTATAAAGCTTAACGGTGTTGGTGATTTGTCTCAGAAACTGATATGATCCTCTTACGCAAACTCACAAAAATAGTGTCTGTAAATATTTTTTTACTGCATTTCATTTAAATCAAAAATCCAAAAAGATTTTCAGTATGTTTTAGCATAAATTTTTGAAAATTCAAAAAGATTTTCGACAACTGGTATTGGAGAGCTGATTTTCAAAATTCCAAGTGCTAAACATGATGACAATTGGTTTGGGAGAATGTGTTTAAATGAGAAAAGTTTTTGAATATGTGTATACAAGTGGTCATCTGAGGTTTTTATCAATGATAAATCATTCTAGATAAATTTGAGAGGGAATCTAAAATTATAAATTTGTCAAATGTTAAAATTTGTGAAATTTATTTCTGGGTTAAGGATGTGCAGGATAGCCTGGTTTCTGACTCCGAGTAGACAGAGAGTCAGGTCACGATTCTGATCGTGTGAAAGCCAGACTACGATCCCAGTACAAGTTGAGGGGGAGTCTGTTAGAGAAAGAAAGTCGCCGAAAGACTGATAAAGACTGAAGTTTGTGAAAACTCGACAATTAAGACTCGTCAACATCTGAGGGGGAGTATGTTGGTGCATACATCTGTCGACTTCGTCTTATATCGAGTCTTGGATTCATTGCGGTTCAGATCAAGGATGATTTTATCATTCTTGATGATGACATCATGCATATGACATCATCTTTACAACATACGCACATGAAACAGAATTTTATGTTTGATTATTGTTGAGTCCGCTTGAAGACAAAGTAGAAGGTTTCGCTTGAAATGTAAACCGCTTGAAATGTAAACCGCTTGAACTTGTTTGTGTGATTTCAAGCGGACTAGGACACTCTATATATATGTCTCATGTTATGTCATTTGAAGCGAGATAGGAGGGGATTAGGAATTGATACCGAAGTGTTGCGGGTATTTCTTGTCACTGTAATCTCTGTTAAATCAATATACAAGAATATTAAAGTGATATTCTTGCTGTTTCAAGCCTAAACGTCTGTTTCCGCCTTTCGTATAGTATAAGAACTCTTCTGAACGACTCGTTTGGGTCTCAAAACGATCCTACACAAACAAGTGGCTTGATCCTATAAACTTGCAACAACTATAAATAGCATGGCCCTCATTCATTTTTCTTCACCCTTGATCTGATTTCTCTAAGTTAAAGCTGCTAAACTTCATACCTGAGATATTTAGATCAAGTTCTCCCTAGCAAGGACCCTTTGTAAGCTTCTTTCGTTCTTTTATCGCTTTTCGAGCGTGAAAGTCAAACAGTGTTTGACTTTCTACTTAGACCACGAGTTGGTCAACACAAAGTTCCTTTGAACTTTGCAACGTGAGCATAATCACGATGGTTATAGTCCCTTGTGACTATGCCTACTGATTACTACGTTGACTAGGCGTAGTAACGAGTCGTAGTTTCGGTCAAAATACGCATTTATACGTATTTTGCAACCAAACTACTCTAAGGTATCAAAACACTTTGTTTTGATATCAAAACCTGTTTTGTAACTTAGTTAAACATGTTCCAACATGTTTAGCTCGTCGCTTTTAGTTTAGTGCTTGTTTAGAGTCGTAAGTCAAGAGGTCTAAACCACCGCTTAGACTTTCGAACTCGACCCATTTGGTCGATCATTAGGATCTGACCAAGCATGTTTAGTGACCATAGTTGCATAGGGAATAACCTTCCGAGGTTATACCTTATGGTCACATAGTTTAAGTAGTTGTATGATAGGTAGTTTATATGCCTTAGGTAAATGACCAAAATGCCCTTTTCATGCATAATTGGATTTTAAGCATATGTAACTTAAACTTTTGTCACTTAACTGATTATGCAACATATTTAAACATGTTAGGGTATATAATACTTGTCATAGGACTAGTTAGACGTCTCGAACGCGCATTTGCGCGAACGACACGTTAAAGTAGCAAAAGCAACCTTAATGGGTCGTAACGGGTCGAAAGCACTTAGGATAGGTTCCGATCTAGAATGTAGGCTTTGTTAAACCATATTACATGAGTTCCAATACTCATTTGGGTTACAAAACCTCATTCTACCCGATCGTCCGATTTAGGTCTGGTTTATTTACATAGTTACCTATATTAGGTGCCGTTTGATTCTGTGATCCCTCTAGCTTTGCTTGGTTGTTATTCAAGACTTCTAAGCATCCTCAAGTGAGTACATAGTCCCCTCTTTTACTATTTTCAATGTTTTGGGGTGAAGCATGTGTACCTAATTGTTATGTTCATGGTTTCAAAGTATAATTGATTATACGTATTAGTACTTATTTTTGACAAACTGAATGATTATTTATGGTTTAAACACTAATTTTATCAAAGATTATAAAATTAATTGTTGGATTGTACTTATTTTATACATTCACCAGACCGATTGGTAGTATGATATAGCGCTATACGATTTGACACCCCATTGCTGTTGTCATGGAATGTCAGAAACCGACATTTTATCCAAATAGGGATTGCCTTCGTGGTATTTCTATAGTCTCAATTGGTGTAATTTGATACACTAAGGTTTGGTTGAATTCTTAAATCACATTTTTATTGTATATTTTATTATACTTCGAAAAGTATAGTTAGATATGCTCTCATGTGTGATATTGTACAAAACAACAAGTATATTTTGTTAATCACTAAAAAAACATAGTTTGATATGTTAT
The DNA here is from genome assembly GCA_030545235.1 of Helianthus tuberosus. Lineage (NCBI taxonomy): Eukaryota > Viridiplantae > Streptophyta > Magnoliopsida > Asterales > Asteraceae > Helianthus > Helianthus tuberosus. The sequence goes on from CM060374.1 coordinate 114,185,169, forward strand.
TTATAAAACCAAAGCATAGTTTAATATGTTATTTATAAACCAAAGCATAGTTTAATATGTTATTTATAAAACCAAAGTATACTTTTGATATACTACTGAAAACTATTATTTTGACGACTAAAGTATATTTAATATACTATCTGTTTAATTATTTTGGAACTGAAATATATTTTAATATATTACTTATTCGAATTTCTTAAAACCAAAGTATATTTTTATGTATACTACAAACCTTTTTATCAAAACATATTTTATACAAACTCATTTTACTTAATTATTTATTTATACATCATTCTTTTATATCCTCTGATTTCTTATGAATTTTAGTATGATTTATAAAAGAAAATATTTTAAGGTTCATGACTATTTTTATTAAACATTTTTTCTCCAAACTTACAAGTCATGAATCCTATTATAATAAAACCTATGTATCTCACAGGCATTTTTATGCTGACGTACCTATTTTTACACATGTTTCAGGTGCTGTTATGTCATGATTGTTGATACATGCTATACATAGGATGGACTCGTGCCTTAGCGACTTTAAAACTTGAAAGATAATATTTGTATTTATCTAATTTATAATAAAATAATGAGTTCATTAATTTAATAAAACGAAATTATTTAAATCCATGGTTGTGAAACAATGATTCTGTTACAACACTCCCCGACGTTTCCACCACGATTCGTTGTTTTACGTGGTCCAGGTGTGATAGAAAAGTTGGTATCAGAGCCAATGGTTATTGGGAATTAGGTTATTAGTAATGCTTTGACCTAGACTATAACCTTCCTAGGACCCTAACACAAGTTATCTTCTGTTTAGTTTTAAAACAATACCGTCACTTATCCTTAGGTGACAACCACAATAAGAACACAAATTTCGAATCCGCTTTGAAAACCAATCATCTGTTCTAGGATGATTGATTACTAGGTTTTGAACCCTCTATGTTTTCAAAATCTCATCAAAGTTTGGGTCTTATAATGTGAACACGTGCAATCTGGAAGGGTGGATGCCTGTACTCTGAGCTTTATGTCTAAGGCTAGAGTGTTCGTACAAATCCACATAATCGGACCAGTCACTCTTACCTGGGAACTCTTGGAATGAGTGTCCACTTATAGGCTAAAGCATGTCTTCGCGATACATTAATATGACCCACTTACTTTGATTAGTCACCATCTCATTTGTTTGCCTTAGGTAACAAACAAATGATCGCAATTTTTATGCGTTGTCATTCTGTTTTCATTTCCCTTGTTTCCTCCCATGTCTTCCATTTTCTTCATGATGCCTCTTCATCGCAACAACACTCAAGTATCCGAACCAGGTGCTACAATTGCCCAACAAATAGGCGTCGTACTCTAGAGGACCGTTGATTTAGCTATCACCATGACTCGCCTCAGGGATGAAGCCGTACAAGGGAATCGCTTTTTGGTGCAATCAACGTAACCGTCATCATCCGAATCAAATACCCTGTTTCAAATGTACCCACTGTGGACGATGGGGACATTTGGTTAACATGTGCCGCTTTACAATCCAAAGCAAAGCTGTTACAAATCCTGCTGCTGCTCAACCTCCAAATTCTACTTCATATGCTGCCTTGGCATATCTAGCACCTCAACTTCATGAACTTTCTACCTTGTGTATCAACTTAAGTACGCCTAGTGCAAGGTTTTGAAACACCTTTCTTTACACAAATTCCAAAATCCATATAGGATCTTTCTATCCTCATAATTAGATCCTTGTGGATGATTATCGTTCATCGGAACCCTTAATTGAATTCTTTGTATGCTTTAATACGTACATTACAATTCAATAAGGACAAAGCCGAATTCCTATTAAGATCTTCGTATCTTCATGGTTAGATTCTTGAAGATGTTTAAAGTGCCAAATGAAATCCACGGATTAGATTCCTGCTATGCTTTAAATACCCGTGTCCAAAGATAACAAATTAAAGATCAAGTTAAACAATTATGTGATTATGTGCTTATGTGTTTTCTTATATGTTTTGCGTTTTTATGTGATCCATCCCAATCCTCGTAGAATCTTCCATATCTCCATATGAGGGATTCATAGTTGGATATCCAAAGGTACTAGCTTAAATCCTAAATGGGCTTCTACGTTATAGTTAAGTCCCTGGGATTATAAAGTACTATTCTATAATTGGACCCCTTGAGTGGTCTAGTTAAACAGATTGATTTAAAAATCTGGTTAGGAATATCATGTGATGATATAGCTGAAAAGATCCCATAAGTGGTCTATTTAAGGAGATCGTGTGATGGTCTAGTTAAAGAGATCATGTGTTGATCTAGTTAAAAAGATCCTTTGGTGGTCTAGTCAAGTCACTTCATGTTTATTCGATTGATTTTTCCCCTACACATTATGAAATGAACTGTGCCGACTGTGCAAGGAATTACGTAATTATGGATGCATACATAATTATGGAATTCAGTGCACAGAAACCACAACAAATTTTGTCATGTGTTAAGACCTATAGTGATGAGAATAACGATACGGGAACAATGTAAAAAGGGGCATGGTGGATACGCCGCTGGTACTTCCTATATATAAGTGTTCCTTATTACATTGCGAACGTAAGGTTATTTAAGTTACTAGAAGTCCTGGACCTTGACCAATTTCATTTTATCTTACACTCTCCGATTCTGATTTCGAGCACACACAAGTTTCCTATGATAGTCTTCATAAGAAACGTTCTTCTGTCCGTAGTTCGAAACTCCATGGTTTATTACTACAAGGACTTCACTTTGACATTAACAATTTCGCTAAGAATCCAAACATGGTCCAGAATTTTACTTAGGGCTCGAGGGATTCATTCGAAAGCAAAACCATCACAGTTGTCCTCACAAGTTTCCTCTAAAATTAAATTTCGGGACGAAATTTCCTAAAGTAGGGGAGACTGTGACACCTGTGTCACTTCAACCATCATACTAATACCAAACCAATGAAATATTATATTTCATACTTGGGATTTGTATAAATATGTGTATCATTTGCACATATCAATTCTTGTTCGATTTCGAGCTTTAAATCGCTTTCTGGAAGGTTATACGCGATCTGATGCGTAAATATTACCAGTTTAATGTAACAAACACTCCGGAATAGTGACATAGGCTCAACATACCTTAAATAACCTTTACATAACTTAGAAATAAGTTTTGGATGGTTTAGTGTATCGAAATCAAGTTTATTCGCTTACAGGGACTAATTTCGACAAACTTTGAAAGTATGCCGATTCTTACCGTAACGAACATTCTGGAACATGATCATAAGTTAACCATGCCCTAAATATCCCTTGCATAGCTTAGAAATAAGCTTTGAGGGGTTCGGTATGCTAAAATAAACTTATTTGATCAATAGGGACTAAAAGCGTCAAAAAGTGCATAAGTTTGCATTTTCGCGCATATCTTACGTTCTGAATATATCCGGACACCCAAAAATTTATATAATCATTAAAATATTTTATTTTAGTGATTGGCATGATAAAATTCCATTCGTCGCTTAATTTGGATCGTTTTCGCGTTCGTTCAAGTTTCGTCGTAATTAAACGAATAACGTGACCGTAGGAGCAAACGAACCGACATCCGAGAGTTTTCCGAGCATATTTTTAGTCCTCTAAACTTTAATGACCTTGTAGAGCCTTGAAGATGGTTTAACGGGTGTTAAAAGTGCCAAAAATGGGCTTATGTATGTGCAGGGACTAAAACTGCAAATGTTTAAAGTTATGCTGAACTGCAGGAACCAGGCGGGCCGCGTAAGACCTGTCCCTCATCTTACGCGGGCCGTGTAAAAGTGCCCAGCGACCAAAAATGATTTTTAGCAATCTTTTTGATGTTCAGGGGCTGTTCTTGTAAATTTCTTGGTGTGTTAACTAAGTTAACACCTCTCCAAGGCATAACACCTGCTTATAACACTTGTATGGTTGAGATTTCATGCTTATTGGCCACACAAACAAGTGTCTTGATCCTATGAACTTGAAACAACTATAAATAGCATAGCCCTCATTCATTTTTCTTCACCCTTGATCTGATTTCTCTAAGTTGAAGTTGCTAAACTTCATACCTGAGATATTTAGATCAAGTTCTCCCTAGCAAGGACCCTTTGTAAGCTTCTTTCGTTCTTTTATCGCTTTTCGAGCGTGAAAGTCAAACAGTGTTTGACTTTTTGCTTTAACCATGAGTTGGTCAACACAAAGTTCTTTTGAACTTTGCAACGTGAGCGTAATCACAATGGTTATAGTCCCTTGTGACTATGCCTACTGATTACCACGTTGACTAGGCGTCGTGACGAGTCATAGTTTTGGTCAAAATGCGCATTTATGCATATTTTGCAACCAAACTACTCTAAGGTATCAAAACACTTTGTTTTGATATCAAAACCTGTTTTCTAACTTAGTTAAACATGTTCCAACATGTTTAGCTCGTCACTTTTAGTTTAGTGCTTGTTTAGAGTCGTAAGTCAAGCGGTCTAAACCACCGCTTAGACTTTCGAAATCGACCCGTTTGGTCGATCATTAGGATCCGACCAAACATGTTTAGTGACCATAGTTTCATAGGAAATAACCTTTCGAGGTTATACCTTATGGTCACACAATTTAAGTAGTTGTATTATAGGTAGTTTATATGCCTAAGGTAAATGACCAAAATGCCCTTTTCATGCATAATTGGATTTTAAGCATATGTAACTTAAACTTTTGTCACTTAACTGATTATGCAACATATTTAAACATGTTAGGGCATATAATACTTGTCATAGGACTTGTTAGACGTCTCGAACGCGCATTTGCGCGACACGTTAAAGTAGCGTAAGCTACCTTAATGGGACGTAACGGGTCGAAAGCACTTAGGATAGGTTCCGATCTAGAATGTAGGCTTTCTTAAACCATATTACATGAGTTCTAATACTCATTTGGGTTACAAGACCTCATTCTACCCGATCTTCCGATTTAGGTCCAGTTTATTTACATAATTACCTATATTAGGTGCCGTTTGAATCTGTGATCCCTCTAGCTTTGCTTGGTTGTTATTCAAGACTTCTAAGCATCCTCAAGTGAGTACATAGTCCCCTCTTTTACTGTTTTCAATGTTTTGGGGTGAAGCATGTGTACCTAATTGTTATGTTCATGGTTTCAAAGTATAATTGATTATACGTATTAGTACTTATCTTTTGACAAACTGAATGATTATTTATGATTTAAACACTAATTTTTTCAAAGATTATAAAATTAATTGTTGGACTGTACTTATTTTATACATTCACCAGACTGATTGGTAGTATGATATAGCGCTATAGGATTTGACACCACATTCCTGTTGTCATGGAATGTCAGTAACCGATATTTTATCCAAATAGGGATTGCCTTCGTGGTATTTCTATAGTCTCAATTGGTGTAATTTGATACACTAAGGTTTGGTTGAATTCTTAAATCACATTTTTTTTGTATATTTTATTATACTTCCAAAAGTATAGTTTGATATGCTCTCATGTGTGATATTGTACAAAACAACATGTATATTTTGTTAATCACTAAAAAAACATAGTTTGATATGTTATTTATAAAACCAAAGCATAGTTTAATATGTTATTTATAAAACCAAAGCATAGTTTAATATGTTATTTACAAAACCAAAGCATAGTTTAATATGTTATGTATACAACCAAAGTATACTTTTGATATACTGCTGAAAACTGTTATTTTGACGACTAAAGTATATTTAATATACTATTTGTTTAATTATTTTGGAACTGAAATATATTTTAATATATTACTTATTCGATTTTCTTAAAACCAAAGTGTATTTTTATGTATACTACAAACCTTTCTATCAAAACATATTTTATACAAACTCATTTTACTTAATTATTTATTTATACATAATTCTTTTTTTATCCTCTGATTTCTTATGAATTTTAGTATGATTTATAAAAGAAAATATTTTAAGTTTCATGACTATCTTGATTAAACATTTTTCTCCAAACTTACAAGTCATGAATCCTATTATAATAAAACCTATGTATCTCACATGCATTTTTATGCTAACGTACCTATTTTTAAACATGTTTCAGGTGTTGTTATGTGATGATTGTTTATACATGCTATACATAGGATGGACTCGTGCCTTAGCGACTTTAAACTTGAAAGATATTATTTTTATTTATCTAATTTATAATAAAACAATGAGTTCGTTAATTTAATAAAACGAAATTATTTAAATCCAAGGTTGTGAAAGAATGATTCTGTTACAACACTCCCCGACGTTTCCGCCACGATTCGTTGTTTTACGTGGTCGGGGTGTGACACTTTAGTGTCAAAATAATAGTTTTCAGTAGTATATAAAAAGTATACTTTGGTTTTGTAAGTAACATATCAAATTATGTTTTAATAATTAACAAAATATATGTTGTTTTGTACAATATCACACATGAGAGTATATCAAACTATACCTTTGGGAGTATAACAAAATATACAATAAAAATGTGATTTTAGAATTCTACCAAACCTTAGTGCATCAAACTACACCAATTGAGACTATAGAAATACCACAAAGGCAATCTCTATTTGGATAAAAATATCGGTTTATGACATTCCGTAACAACAGGAATGGGGTGTCAAATCATATAGTGCTATATCATACTACCAACCGGTCTGGTGAACGTATAAACAAGTACAATTCAACATTTAATTTTATAATCTTTGAAAAATTAGTGTTTAAACCATAAATAATCATTCAGTTTATCAAATGATAAGTACTAATATGTATAATCAATTATACTTTGAAATCATGAACATAACAATTAGGTACACATGTTTCACCCCAAAACATTTGAAAACAGTAAAAGAGGGGACTATGTACTCACTTGAGGATGCTTAGAAGTCTTGAATAACAACCAAGCAAAGCTAGAGAGATCACAGAATCAAACGGCACCTAATATAGGAAACTATGTAAATAAACCGGACCTAAATCGGAAGATCGGGTAGAATGAGGTCTTGTAACCCAAATGAGTATTGGAACTCATGTAATATGGTTTAACAAAGCCTACATTCTAGATCAAAACCTATCCTAACTGCTTTCGACCCGTTACGACCCATTAAGGTAGCTTACTCTACTTTAACGTGTCGTTCGTGCAAATGCGCGTTCGAGACGTCTAACTAGTCCTATGACAAGTATTATATGCCCTAACATGTTTAAATATGTTGCATAATCAGTTAAGTGACAAAAGTTTAAGTTACATATGCTTAAAATCCAATTATGCATGAAAAGGGCATTTTGGTCATTTACCTAAGGCATATAAACTACCTATCATACAACTACTTAAACTGTGTGACCATAAGGTATAACCTCGGAAGTTTATTCCCTATGCAACTATGGTCACTTAACATGCTTGGTCGGATCCTAATGATCGACCAAACGGGTCGAGTTCGAAAGTCTAAGCAGTGGTTTAGACCGCTTGACTTACGACTCTAAACAAGCACTAAACTAAAAGTGACGAGCTAAACATGTTGGAACATGTTTACCTAAGTTAGAAAACAGGTTTTGATATCAAAACAAAGTATTTTGATACCTAAGAGTAGTTTGGTTGCAAAATACACATATATGCGCATTTTGACCGAAACTACGACTCGTCACTACGCCTAGTCAACGTGGTAATTAGTAGGAATAGTCACAAGGGACTATAACCATCGTTGTTACGCTCACGTTGCAAAGTTCAAAAGAACTTTGTGTTGACCAACTCGTGGTCAAAGCAGAAAGTCAAACACTGTTTGACTTTCACGCTCGAAAAGCGATAAAAGAACGAAAGAAGCTTACAACTTGCTATGGTGAACTTGATCTAAATATCTCAGGTATGAAGTTTAGCAACTTCAACTTAGAGAAATCAGATCAAGGGTGAAGAAAAATGAATGAGGGCCATGCTATTTATAGTTGTTGCAAGTTCATAGGATCAAGACACTTGTTTGTGTGGCCAATAAGCATGAAATCTCAACCATACAAGTGTTATGAGCAGGTCTTATGCCTTGGAGAGGTGTTAACTTGGTTAACACACCAAGAAATTTGCAAGAACAACCCCAGAACATCAAAAAGATTGCTAAAAATCATTTTTGGTCGCTGGGCACTTTTACACGGCCCGCGTAAGATGAGGGACAGGTCTTACGCGGCCCGCCTGGTCCCTGCAGTTCAGCATAACTTTCAACATTTGCAGTTTTAGTCCCTGCATATACATAAGCCCATTTTTGGCACTTTTAACACCCGTGAAACCATCTACAAGGCTCTACCAGGTCATTAAAGTTTAGAGGACTCAAAATATGCTCGGAAAACTCTCGGATGTCGGTTCGTTTGGTCGTACGGTCACTTTATTCGTTTAATTATGACGAAACTTGAACGGACGCGATTTAGAGCTCGAAATCGAACAAGAATTGATATGTGCAAACGATACACATATTTATACAAATCCCAAGTATGAAATACAATATTTCATTGGTTTGGTATTTGTTTGATGGTTGAAGTGACACAGGTGTCACACTCTCCCCTACTTTAGGAAATTTTGTCCCGAAATTTAATTTTAGAGGAAACATGTGAAGACAACTGTGATGGTTTCGCTTTCGAATGAATCCCTCGAACCCTAAGTAAAACTTTGGGCCATGTTTGGATTCTTAGCGAAATTTTAAACTATCAAAGTGAAGTCCTTGTAGTAACAAAACATGGAGTTTTGAACTACGGACAAAAGAACGTTTCTTATGAAGATTATCATAGGAAACTTGTGTGTGCTCGAAATCAGAGTTGGAGAGTGTAAGATAAAATGACATTGGTTAAGGACCAGAACTTCTAGTAACTTAAATAACATTACGTTCGCAATGTAATAAGGAACACTTATATATAGGAAGTACCAGTGGCGTATCCACCATGCCCCTTTTTACATTGTTCCTGTATCGTTATTCTCGTCACTATAGGTCTTAACACATGACAAAATTTGCTGTGGTTTCTATGCACTGAATTCCATAATTATGTATGCATCCATAATTACGTAATTCCTTGCACAGTCAGCACAGTTCATTTCATAATGCGTAAGGGAAAAATCAATTGAATAAACATGAAGTGACTTGACTAGACCACCAAAGGATCTTTTTTTTAACTAGATCAATGAACGATCCTTTTAACTAGATCAACACATGATCTCCTTAACTAGACCGTCGTACGATCTTCTTAAATAGACCACTTAAGGGATCTTTTCAATTATATCATCACATGATATTCCTAACCAGATTTTTGAATCAATCTATTTAACTAGACCACTCAAGGGGTCCAATTATAGAATAGTACTTCATAACCCAAGGGACTTAACTACAACGTAGAAGCCCATTAAGGATTTAAGGTAGTACCTTTGGATATCCTACTATGAATCCCTTAACCGAAGATATGGAAGATTCTACGAGGATTTGGACAACGAAAATTCAGATCACACAAAAATATAAAAGAAAACACATAAGCACATAATCACATAATTGTTTAACTTGATCTTTAATTTGTTATCTTTGGATACGGGTATTTAAAGCATACCAGGAATCCAATCCGTGGATTTCATTTGGCACTTTAAACATATGGATCTAACTATGAAGATAGGAAGATTTTAATAGGAATTCGGCTTTGTCCTTATTGAATCGTAATGTACGTATTGAAGCATACAAAGAATTCAATTAAGGGCTCCGATGAACAATAATCATCCACAAAGATCTAATTATGAAGATAAGAAGATCCCATATGGATTTTTGGGAATTTGAATAACGGAAGATGTTTCAAAATCCTGCACTAGACGTGCTTAAGTCGATACATGAGGTAGAATGTTCATGAGGTTGAGGTGCTAGATATGCTAAGGAGACATATGAAGCAGAGTTTGGAGGTTGGGTACTATGTATGTTAAGTCGATCATACGAGCAAGGTTGACTTGGGGTTGGTTTGGACCACCTTGGTTTGGGTTGAATTGACAAGCATTTGCCAGGTGACCGAGTCGTCCACATGATGTACACAGATGACACTTGCAGGTAAGCTTGGTGAGGTGCATTACATTTGTTGCACATCGGCGCAATACCGGCATAAGGTTTCCTTGCAGGAGGTTGAGCAGCAGCAGGATTTGCAACAGCTTTGTTTTGGATAGCAAAGCGGCACATGTTAACCAAATGTCCCTATCGTCTACAGTGGGTACATTTGAAACAGGGTATTTAATTCGGATGTTGACGGTTGCATTGATTGCACCAAAAAGTGGTTCCCTTGTACGGCTTCATCCATGAGGCGAGTCATGGTGATAGCTAAATCAACGGTCTTCTGGAGTACAACGCCTATTTTTTGAGTGATTGTAGCACCTAGTTCGGACATTGTTGTTGCGATGAAGAGGCATCATGAAGATGCTGAAAGATATGGGAGGAAACAAGTGAAATGATATCGGATAATTAAAAACAGAATGACAATGCATAGAAATTGCGATCATTTGTTTGTTACCTAAGGCAAACAAATGAGACGGAGACTAATCAAAGTAAGTGGGTCATATTAATGTATCGCGAAAACATGCTTTAGCCTATAAGTGGACACTCACCCCAAGAGTTCCCAGGTAAGAGTGACTGGTCCGATTATGTGGATTTGTACGAACACTCTAGCCTTAGACAGAAAGCTCAGAGTACAGGCATCCACCCTTCCAGATTGCACGTGTTCACTTTATCAGACCCAGATCTTTCAATGATATCAAACCTAATCTTGTGAGAGTGCGGAAACCAAACACAAGATGATTCAAGATAGACCGAAAAATATGAAAAACGAAGAACACAATACCGAATCACTTTCAAACTTGCACACGTTCTATTACTTGAATAAGCAAAACGTCTAGTACAAGTTGACACACCACCAATCGCCTCTCTCTGACTCTCTGTAGGAAATTCTGAAACAATGAGGCTCCCACCCTAAAATAAGTTGGAAACTTGTTTATATAGTAACTTAAGCCCACTTCCCTACATGGGCTCCCCTTGGGCCTGCTTGGCCCACATGGCCTAAAGCTTGGCCCAAGTGACCTATAAAGGTCCAAAACCTAATATTAACTAACCCGGTAAGACCCAGTTCGAAACCATAGCCCGTTGTGTTAATTTGATGCGTCAGTCTCACACTTTAGGGCCTAACAATCTCCCCCTAGACTGATGCCATCAAATTGTCTTCATAACATGAATTCAGCAACATCTTCTACGAAGTCTATGGTTGTCGCTATGCTGCAGATGTTGTGGAAGTTCTTGACTTCTGAACTCTTAGCACTGGGTCTCTTTCTTCAGAACTTGTGGTTAGCTTCATATCAGGATCTCGATCAGCGTTTGCTTGAAAATCTTGTTGAAAAGAATGTGAGAGGAGGATTCTCAGCAGCTCTTTTCTTCTTCAATCTTTGTCTTTCAAACAGGTTCACAGGTACTTCTTCAAATGTACTTTCACTGTCAGACGGCGTTTCGTATCCAGTTCTTCTGACTCAGGTACATCTTATTGTTGTGCTGCTTCAGGCTTCTTCAGCAACTAACAACATCTCATTCTTCATCAACCCATGTTCTGGATAAAAATCAAGTTCTGCACATGCTCACAAACTCATAAGCAAACATTTCTTATAAAACAGGGAGAGTACCATATGAACACTAGGTACATCCAAGTACTTATACTCAGATTTCACAATTTAAATTCTTTCAACTTTTGATGATCAGTCAAATCTTCAAGAACGGTTATATTTTTAATTTTTAAGAAAACAAATAAACACTCTATTTTTGGATTTTTGGTTTTATAGAAAAGCAAGACACTATTTTTGTATTTTTGAATTTTTCTATTTTTTTTTAATTTTTAATTTTTAAGAACTAAAAACAAATAAGAACTCAAAATATAAACAACTACCATAATATACAATTACAATTGCAATGGGATCAAAATTCGTTCTCAGGCAAACTAAGGAACACTTTTCAGTACGAACCTAATTAAACTGGTCTATGCGATTGCCAATATGTTTGTCCACTTAAACTTTAACGCTCAACTTTCAATTTTTTAACTTCGTGATATGCTTAAGGTAATATTATACTATTATACCTCTGTGTCCCATTCCAAGGCATACCCCCGCGATCAAGGTAAGCACAACGATTCATCATAACAGGTGAGTATACTGATGTCATCCTTTTTTATTTACAACGTTAGACCATTGGTGACAGGTCAGTACTTTCGTACAGCAGAGCGACCAATGATTGTGTCCAACGAGGGCAAGGCAAATACCATTTTGGTACGAATTTGGCTCTTTGAGCATTGGGAATTTTCTCATTTTGAGATTATTATTCCTTAAGGTTTTTGTCCTCTTGGGATCTTTTAAGATATCTTGACTGTGTCTAGGTCTGCATATAATCTGGATGCAACAGAAGGACAGCCAAGATATCCCCGGATGATTCAACAATATAAAGACCCGAAACCTCAGATGCTGGCTATCTATCAATGCAAGATTTAAGACCATAAAATCATACGCCGTTGGTACGTTACCCACATGGTACATAGTTCGTTATGTTTATATCACTTAGTATCTTTTATCATTTTGAGCGTAAAGCCTATCAACATATCGCAGTAGATCCTAGTCTTTTCAACTATGGCACCTTACATGTGTTAGTCAAACCCTTTAACACGAACATTTATTTCACTTCCTATCTCATGCAATTTTTCTTTTTGGCTTTTTCATTTTTCTAATGTTTTTGTATTTTTCTCATTTTCTCCCCCTAAAACAATACATATATATATACAGCAAACTCTTTTTGTATTTTTCTTTTCTGAGTTTTCTCCCCTAAACACTATATCTATCTATATGTCCCTCCCCCCCCCCCCTAAATTTGTGCATAAATCTTGTATTTTTGCGCAAATTTACCATTTACTAGAGAAATGACACTTTATATACAAAATTATAAACTAAGAAAAAGTGAAAAATATTTTTGCTTAACCGTTCTGTCATCAGATTAAAGACTAATCAATTTCAAATCAAAGTACTGAATTTAAACGGTACCTTTTGCTGATCTTATCTTACTTCTGTTATCTCCTCCAAAGGAAACATATCATCTGTATAAAAAAAAAATTGAACTTTATGCAACAGTGAAATGTTACCCGTTTTATTTATGGAACAACCGCTATCAACATTCTAGAGATTGTCAACAGCTTCTCTTTAGTTCTTCCTGAAAAGTAAGGAGATTAGTAAGATATGGGTACCCAGGCCATCGTGGTCCTGGGATTTCCTGAAGCATCAAAATAAGACACTTCCTTTAAACATAAGTCCCCTTTAATTTCAAGGATTGGAGACATTGCTGCATTGGATTTGGGTTTCCAAATCTGTTTTGGTTTAACAAACGTATTTGTTGCCTTCGGTTGAGCAACTGTAACTGTTTCAGGTTTGTTAGTTTTAGAAATATGTTTTTGTTCCTGAAAAGCTTTGCATTTGTTTTTGGCAGCATTCCAATCCCTATTAGATGGTTTAACCTTGGGATTCACAATCTTCATTGCCTTAGGTGATGATACCTTCATCGGCTTGGAATGGTAGTTATCCTTTGGTGTAACCCTCTGATTTTGCATATAATAGGGTACATAGGGACGGTGTGTGTAGTTTCGAGCAATGTGACCAGCAATGCCGCAGTTGAAGCATGTTTGTCTTTTCATCGGAAAGACATTTTGAGCAGCTTGATTTGCTCTAGCAGGTCCTAAAGGACAAACCGGTCCTTTTTGCGTTGGATACGCCTGCACTTTACTCTTAGACGAAGATGAATTTGGGTGCTTGTATTTGCTGTTCGCAGAAGTCTTGTTGCTCTGAGCACCATTCTTCGTCTTTTCTCCCTGATTGGAGCTTTTCTTCACCTTGTCACGAGCCTTACGAGATTGTGATTGTCCTTGATGAGCAGACTTCTTGTATCCCTGATTTTGATCTGCTCATTTTGGCTCCTTTTATGTGTTGTGAACCGGCTCACAAACACCAGTACAAGAGTGAATATTCGCATTTTGTGGCACGTTTGGGCGATGAACACAATTTCTAGCAATGTGTCCAGGAATTCCACAGTTGAAACATGTCTGTCGCTTCAATGTATGGAGATTCGGAGAGCCAGCAGCAGTAGCTGGTCTGATGGGTCTAGATGACCGAGCTTGCTTAGGTTGCTTTGCTTGTGTTCCGTGTGCCTTTTCTGATTTCTTCTGTACCTGTTGATCAGAACTAGCACAAGCATGAGATGTAGATGGAGAATGAGACTCATCCTTCTTACTGTGATCATCATCATTTTGAAAAGTTGGTGGTTCAGTTTGAGTTTTATTTTCAAAAACATTTGTTGATGACTGCTTGTTTATTTCAACATTCGTTTCTTTGTCAATGGATTCTGACTCAGTTTTAATTTCAGAAGAAGTTGAAATTTCAGTAACACATGTTTCTTCAACATATGTATCAACGGTTTCCAATGGGGTCCCACTAGATTCAACATTAGGGACACCCACTAAGATATTCTTGATTTTCTTGAGAAGTAGTTTCAGTGGTTTCACTGAATGTATCCTGAGGGACCTCACCTGTAACACTATCATCAACCAAGGGGTTAGAAGCATCACATTCACAATCATTAACTGAAGAAAATTCATCACTAGACTTATTGTTCACAGATTCAACACAAACATCATCAGTCTTGCCCAAAACATCAGGCCCATTAGACGCTAAAGAAGCAAACATACTAAAAATACTTTGTCCCAAAACAAGTTCAGAATTAGTTTCATCAATACAATTTTTAGGTAAATCAGAATTTAAAGCTTGTTCTCCCCCAAGAGTGTCTTCAAATTTCAAGTCTACCTTTTCTTCTGCACATGTAAACGACCTGTTAGGATCAACATTTCCTTTAGAGACAAAATTTATTGACGGGGCTGACTTTTTATTACCAACAAATCCGTTGTTGACTGATGACTTATCAGTTTTTGGTCCATAAGTCATCTTACCCTCATTAATTAACTCCTCTTCCGTGAAAGGCATATAAGTATAGTTATGATTGTATGAAGGAGGAGTTTTAGTGTATACCAAACCAGCCCCTTTCTTTTCTTTGTACTCTAGTTGTATGTCACAAATGTTCTTGACCAAATTACTAGAAGTGTCATACTTTTTAATATTAATTTCATTAACCTGAAATTTCAACTTTAAGTCTTCTAGCTCTTTGGTCAAGTCACTAATTGTTGCTAGAGCATCTAAAAAATTACAATTCTTAAAGCTGAGATCTTCTTTCAACTGAATGATATCTTTCCTTTGGGCTTCAATTTTTTCTTTATAAAGTTTTTCATTTTTAACCAAAGTAAAGTTTTTGTTCTTAATATCTTTATAATCTTGGATCAACTCAGCGTTGTGTAACCGATATGCCTCAACTCTTTCTCTACACTCAGGAGTGCAAAAGACCGAAAGTATCTCTTCACGGAATGTCATAATTTCAGTGGGTGGTTGATACTTTTGTTCTTCTCCTCAAAACACAAACCAAACGAGAACCCGTGAGCTCGCTAACTCAAGCCCTTTCAATCGAATGAACCTGCTTTCTGAACCGCACCTCAAAAGCCTTTCAAAACTTACTCCCAAAACAAACAAACCCCTTTTTTTTAATTTTTTTTAATATATATAGAATAAACTAAGTAATATTATAACAGTAATTATTATTATTATTATTATTAATATTATTATTATATTATAATTAATGATTATGTAAAGATGACTTATGATTAACAATATAAAGACCCGAAACCTCAGATGCTATTTATCTATCAACGCAAGATTTAAAACCATAAAATCATACGCCGTTGGTACGTTACCCACATGGTACATAGTTCGTTATGTTTATATCACTAAGTATCGTTTATCATTTTGAGCGTCAAGCCTATCAACATATTGATTTGATGCGCCAGTCTCACACTTTAGGGCCTAACAAACTTTGACGAGATTTTGAAAACTTTGAAGGTTCAAAACCTTATAATAAATCATCCTAGAACAGATGATTGGTTTTCAAAGCGGATTTGAAATTTGTGTTCTTATTATGGTTGTCACCTAAGGATAAGTGACGGTATTGTTTTAAAACTAAACACAAGATAACTTGTGTTAGGGTCCTAGGAAGGTTATAGTCTAGGTCAAAGCATTACTAATAACCTAATTCCCTATAACCATTGGTTCTGATACCAACTTTTCTGCCACACCCCGACAACGTAAAACAACAAATCGTGGTGGAAACGTAAGGGAGTGTTGTAACAGAATCATTGTTTCACAACCATGGATTTAAATAATTTTGTTTGATTAAATTAATGAACTCGTTGTTTTATTATAAATCAGATATTTACAAATATTATCTTTCAAGTTTTAAAGTCGCTAAGGCACGAGTCCATCCTATGTATAGCATGCATCAACAATCATCACATAACAGCACCTGAAACATGTGTAAAAATAGGTACGTCAGCATAAAAATGCATGTGAGATACATAGGTTTTATTATAATAGGATTCATGACTTGTAAATTTAGAGAAAAATGCTTAATCAAAAATTGTCATGAACCTTAAAATATTTTCTTTTATAAATCATACTAAGATTTATAAGAAATTAGATAATATAATAGAATAATGTATAGGCAAATAAATAACCAAGTAAAATGAGTTTGTATAAAATATGTTGTTTGTAAAACAATATTTTAATAAAAAGGTTTGTAGTATATATATAAAAATATACTTTGGTTTTAAGAAAGTCGAATAAGTAATATATTAAAATATATTTCAGTTCCAAAATAATTAAACAGATAGTATATTAAATATACTTTAGTGTCAAAATAATAGTTTTCAGTAGTATATAAAAAGTATACTTTGGTTTTGTAAATAACATATCAAACTATGTTTTAATAATTAACAAAATATATGTTGTTTTGTACAATATCACACATGAGACTATATCAAACTATACCTTTGGGAGTATAACAACATATACAATAAAAATGTGATTTTAGAATTCAACCAAACCTTAGTGCATCAAACTACACCAATTGAGACTATAGAAATACCACAAAGGCAATCTCTATTTGGATAAAAATATCGGTTTCTGACATTCTATAACAACAGGAATGGGGTGTCAAATCCTATAGCGCTATATCATACTACCAACCGGTCTGGTGAACGTATAAACAAGTACAATTCAACATTTAATTTTATAATATTTGAAAAATTAGTGTTTAAGCCATAAATAATCATTCAGTTTATCAAAAGATAAGTACTAATATGTATAATCAATTATACTTTGAAATCATGGACATAACAATTAGGAACACATGTTTCACCCCAAAACATTTAAAAACAGTAAAAGAGGGGACTATGTACTCACTTGAGGATGGTTAGAAGTCTTGAATAACAACCAAGCAAAGCTAGAGGGATCACACAATCAAACGACACCTAATATAGGTAACTATGTAAATAAACCGGACCTAAATCGGAAGATCGGGTAGAATGAGGTCTTGTAACCCAAATGAGTATTGGAACTCATGTAATATGGTTTAACAAAGCCTACATTCTTGATCGGAACCTATCCTAAGTGCTTTCGACCCGTTACGACCCATTAAGGTAGCTTACGCTACTTTAACGTGTCACACCCCCAAAATCCACACGCGGAGTATCACCGCTTGGAGGCGTGACTGACCAGGATCAAGCCACCAATCATATTGAACACATAAGTAAGTAGTAAAATCATTCATCAATACGAAAGGTGTTTTCAAAATCAAACGTCAACACGTATGTAGCGGAAGCATAAGTATGTAAACCCAATGTAAATAGTAAATTCAAATGTTTAGATAGACAACATGGCATCATCGATCCATGTCCCACAACGACCTGCTCCTCCCTGTGCAAGCTCCATATGTACCTAAGGTCCTGCAAGGCATGTAACAGAGGATCAACAACTAGTTGAGCGAGTTCACAGAAAGTAAATGCGTAATAGTAAGTTCGTATGTAACATGTGGCTCTACTGGGCCGATAGTACGTTCTATTGGTGGGGGCTTCCCATGTTGTATATCCACTAGACTATTCGTAACCATAAGTATCCTTCCCAATCCGAGGATAGTAGTAAGTATAAGTTTACGTAGGTTTTACGTAAGTGCCCTTCCCAACCGAGGACAGTACGTAGCGAGTACGTAGGTTTAGCGCTGGCGTCCTTCCCAATCCGAGGACGGTAGTACGTAGGTTTAGCACTGGCGTCCTTCCCAATCCGAGGACGGTAGTACGTAGGTTTTACGTAGGTTTAGTGCTGGTGTCCTTCCCAATCCGAGGACAGTACGTAGGCTTTATGTAGAATTTGACACAGGTATCCTTCCCAATCCGAGGACCGTGGTAAGTAGTCTAGTGGTAATGTAAGTACAGGTAATCATTCAATCCCATTCCCAACCCAACTGGGGAATCCCATGCCTTGGTAAGAGTGTGAACTCACCTTGATTTGCTCGGTATGCTAAGTAAGTGCTCTAATAAATCAATCACGTCCTACGGTATGCATGTATATGATAATCAGTTCATATTCACGAAGTTGTTCACGTAACTATAATCACATAAGTACTAAACATGTATTCCATATCATACAGGTCAAGCATATCACTTAACAACAGTTAATCAATCCAGTTAACATTTGGCATAGTTAAATCAAGTTACAGTGCAAAGTATTCAAATTAGCGAAACACGGTCTTGGCGAAACACATGTTGACGAGACACATTCTGTTTCGCCAACTACCCTTGGCGAAACACCCCCTCTAATTCGTCAACATATCCTTGGCGAAACACTTTCTGTTTCGTCAAGATCCCCTTTGGCGAAACACTTTCTTGTTTCGTCGAAACCTTAACTAATCTAGCAAGAAACAAACATTACAACAACCTAGATGCCCTAGTGGCCGACACCTATCCTCCACCGCCGACCCTCATTGGACCGCCAATAACTCAAATGATTGAACCCTCCCTTATCACTGTTTGCCGACCACCCCACATGATCTCACTTTATTAATTACACAAAAACCGACCACTCTCATGCAAGCATAATATGATTAAGTTTACAGTGGCCGACAATATATAAAAAGATATCACATGAATGAATGCACAATTGACCTTTGATATATTTGAGTATTTAGTGTGTTCTATTTATTTGTTATTTATTTTTGATTGGACCAACAATGAGGCAGCCGACAATTTAACCCTAATGATCATCTAGAAATCAATTAATCATGAATAACAATTGAAAACCTATAAGCCCCTTTCTGACAATCCATGTGCAAATAAGAGTGTTATGGCCGACAACCCCACAGTGATTTCTATCCACTACAAACATGATGTAATCTTTATGCAACCATCAACATCTAGTCAACCTACAAGTCTGCCATCGAACTACATGCAATTTAAGAATAATAGCCGGCAACTAACAGTAATCATTATCCACATGACTTGATCGGCAACTTCATTAATCAGGAGTACACATAAATAAGATCAACAAACAATTATTTTAATAAATATGAAACCACTAACCCAAGAGTTCAACTAGCGAAGATGACTGCACCAGATCTGTTGCCGTCGCACACAAGGTTAGGGAGAGAGAAGTGATTAGGGTTTGTTTGTAATGTAACTTGTGTGTTATGCCTTATGTGTGTACGTATACTAAAATAAAAGGATTGCTGGGCCGATCATACTAACTGTCAACATGATAACTTGGGCCGGCTTGTTTGTTGATGTTACATAACACGCTAGTGGTGTGTGTGTTTCAAATCATTACATAATCACACATTATATACACATCACAATATACGCCTATATTGCACCTCAATCAATTATATAAATAAATACACCTGAAATTAAGAACAATTTATCCTATTACGACGAACGTGTTCAATCATGAACGGTCAAGTCATGAAAATAAACAATCTCAACAATTAACATGCAGTTATTACGAAGATGGAAATCTCGGAAACTCGAGTTGTCACATTATCCCCAACTTGAAAGAAATTTCGTCCCGAAATTTAGCATGCGGTTACTGAGGAAGCTAAGTGAGTTATATCGTTTACTGGTTTTCCTGGGGTGTCACATCATCCCCCCGTTGATTTGGAATTTCGTCCCGAAATTCTGTAGTAGCTTCAGCCTCAGTATTGGTTGCATCGTTTTCGAATAACTGGGGATACTTGAGTTTCATTTGATCTTCTCGTTCCCAGGTGAACTCTGGGCCACGACGGGAGTTCCAACGAACTCGAACAAGCGGTATTCTAGTGTTCTTGAGGACCTTAACATCCCGGTCCGTGATTTCAATAGGTTCCTCGACGAAGTGCAACCGTTCGTCGATAGTGAGTTCCTTCAAGGGAACTATGTGGGTCTCATCTGACATACACTTCTTCAGATTCGACACATGAAAAAAACGTTGTGAACTGCACTGAGTTCAGGTGGTAAGTTCAGTCTGTAGGCCACTTTGCCTATTTTCTCAATAACCTTGAAAGGTCCGACGTATCGTGGATTGAGTTTGCCGCGTTTGCCAAAACGAACCACACCCTTCCAGGGTGAAACTTTGAGTAGCGATCGATCCCCAACTTGGAATTCAAGTAGTTTTCTATCTTTATCGGCGTATACTTTCTGACGGTCACGAGCTGCCGCCATGCGTTGTCGTATTTGAGCAATCTTTTCAGTAGTATCAACTACCATTTCTGGACATGTGATTTGACTATCTCCCACCTCTGCCCAACAGAGAGGTGACCGGCATTTACGCCCGTACAATGCCTCGAATGGAGCAGCTTTAATGCTGGTGTGGTAGCTGTTATTGTATGAAAATTCCACAAGTGGCAGATGTTTCTCCCAACCATTGCCAAAGTCAATTACGCACGCCCGAAGCATGTCTTCTAGAGTTTGAATAGTGCGCTCAGACTGTCCATCTGTCTGAGGGTGATAAGCTGTGCTCATGTCTAAATGAGAGCCAAAAGATTTATGCATTGCTTGCCACAGTTCTGAAGTAAAACGTGCGTCACGATCAGAGATGATGGAGGTGGGCACCCCGTGCCTCGAGACCACTTCTTTTAAGTAAATGTCTGCTAAGGTAGAGAACTTGTCTATTTCTTTGATAGCCAAGAAGTGAGCAGACTTTGTGAGTCGATCCACGATCACCCAAATAGTATCATTTCCGCGCTGAGATCTAGGTAAGCCAGTAACAAAATCCATGGAAATTTGCTCCCATTTCCATTGTGGTATCTCAGGTTGTTGGAGTGGTCCTGACAGTTTCTGATATTCTGCCTTGACTCTCGCACAAGTCAAGCATTTGCTAACGTATGTGGCTATGTGGGCCTTCATGCTAGGCCACCAATATGTGGTTTTGATGTCGTGGTACATTTTATCCGCACCTGGATGTACCGAGTAGCGAGACTTATGAGCTTCATCCATCACTAGCTCACGTAAGTTGCCATAAAGTGGAACCCAAATGCGTCCTGTGACGTAATAAGCACCATCTTCCTTCTGTTCTAAACGTTGTCTTGAGCCACGTAGGGCTTCAGCCCTGACATTTTCCGGTTTCAATGCTTCTACCTGAGCATCTCGTAACTGGTAAGGGAGACTAGACTGTATAGTGAGTTGTAAAGCTCGCACGCGCTTAGGCGCGGTGTCCTTTCGACTGAGGGCGTCAACCACAACATTGGCTTTGCCTGGATGGTACCTGATTGAGCATTCATAGTCATTTAACAGTTCGACCCATCGTCGCTGTCGCATATTCAGCTCTTTCTGTTTGAAGATATGTTCGAGGCTTCTGTGATCAGTGTAGATTGCGCACTTGGTACCATACAAATAGTGTCGCCATATCTTGAGTGCAAAAACAACCGCTCCCAGCTCTAGGTCGTGTGTCGTATAATTCCGTTCGTGAATCTTAAGCTGGCGCGAAGCATAAGCAATAACTTTATCCCTCTGCATCAATACACATCCAAGACCTTGGATAGATGCGTCGCAGTAGACTACGAAATCGTCCGTGCCTTCAGGCAGTGAGAGGATAGGTGCGCTACAGAGTCTATCCTTTAAGTGTTGGAATGCTGTTTCCTGTGCATTACTCCAACAGTAAACAACACCTTTCTGTGTCAGTAGTGTAAGCGGCTGAGCAATCTTTGAGAAGTCTTTGATGAACCTTCTGTAGTAACCCGCCAAACCCAAGAATTGGCGTATTTCTGTTGGTGTGCGAGGTGCAGGCCAGTTCTTGATCGAATCCACCTTGGATGGGTCAACATGGATCCCATCCTTGTTTACCACGTGGCCTAGAAAGTGGACTTCACGAAGCCAGAAGTCGCATTTTGAAAACTTAGCGTATAGCTGTTCCGTTCGAAGAAGTTCCAAAATAAGTCATAAGTGCTGATCGTGTTCCTCCCGACTCCTCGAGTAGATCAGGATGTCGTCGATGAAAACAATGACGAACTTGTCGAGATAAGGTTTGCACACCCTGTTCATAAGATCCATGAAAACCGCAGGCGCATTCGTCAACCCGAAAGGCATGACCAAGAACTCGTAGTGGCCGTAGCGTGTTCTGAACGCTGTTTTGGAGACGTCCTCATCCCGGACACTCAGTTGATGATACCCTGACCTTAGATCAATCTTCGAGTAATAGCTCGACCCTTGCAACTGGTCGAATAAGTCGTCGATGCGTGGAAGAGGATAGCGATTCTTCACAATCACCTTGTTCAATTCGCGGTAGTCTATACACATGCGGAAGGTACCGTCCTTCCTCTTTACAAATAGTACTGGAGCTCCCCAAGGCGAAGAGCTAGGATGTATGAAACCCTTTTCTAAGAGTTCTTGCAGTTGCTTAGACAGTTCTTCCAGTTCGGTTGGAGCTAAGCGATAAGGTGCTCGAGCTATAGGTGCTGCTCCTGGAGCGAACTCGATCTGAAATTCGACCTGACGATGAGGCGGTAACCCAGGTAACTCTTCAGGAAACACTTGAGGAAAGTCGCGTACCACAGGAATATCCTCAATCTTTTTCTCTCTCTTCGATGTATCAGTAACGAGTGCTAAAACAGCTGTGTGGCCCTTACGCAAACACTTATGAGCCTTCAAGAAGGAAATGATGCCACTCACGACACCACTCTTGTCGTCTTGAACTTCGAGAGGTTCTTTACCAGAACGTGGAATACGAATGATCTTCACCTTGCATAGGATCTCTGCCTGTTGTTGGGATAACCAATCCATACTAATGACGATGTCGAAACTATCGCAACGCTGGGGTCATTCCTAGTATCACCCTGACCAATCACGTACACTCAACCCCTGGCACCATTGCCGTCGTTATTACCCCCGTTGTTGTCTTCCCTGGCTCCCGTTTCCTTGGTTGCGGTTCTGGTTCTGGTTCAACCGTGGGCAGTGTCTCTTGAAGAGACCTTCAGCACCACCCTGATAGCATCCCTTGTTACCCTGCTGTTGCTGCTGATTCTGAAGATCTTGTGTCTGTTGTTGTTGGTTTTGGTTTGCAGGACGTGAGTTTCTACCATCTTTGGTTCCATGACCAAGCTTGTTGCATTATTGACAATGATTGCGTTTGCCCTGCCCGCTGTGGTGCAGGTTACATCGTTTGCGCTTAGGGTGGTTTCCCTTGTATCCACCCTGCCCTTGAATACTAAATGTTGCTGATCAGGACTTTAGTTGTCATCGACCTTTCACTGCTGTGCCTGGGACGGAATCGTAGTCGAACCCTTGCTAGAGGTTCCATCCCACTTTCATCCGTTGTTACTGAGGGTAGCAGAAGTAGTTGAAGTAGTAGTGGTAGTAGTATCGCTGATACGTTGAGGCAGCTTGTTCTGTCCCACTGCCTGGTCTGTGAGACGATGAGCAAGATGAGTAACATCTTGAATAGTAGCAGGTTTAGCCGTCTTCACATGGTTTTGAATTCCTGGTACTAAGCCTTTGAGGTACCGCTCTCGGCGCGCTTGATGGGAGGTTCCACCATAGTTGGACACAAAATTGCCAGTTTGTTGGATCGTTTCGTGTACGCTTCTATCTCTGACCCCGTCATCTTCATGTTAAAGGACTCCACTTCCAGCTTGTGGATGTCATCACGACTGTAGTATTCACGTTTGATCAGTTCCTTAAAATCATTCCATGGGGTGGCATTAGCAGCCGCCAGCCCCAGCATCGTAACTTGCGCGTTCCACCAAGTTAACGCAGTGCCTTCGAGAGTATCAGTGGCATATTTCACCTTACGAGCCTCAGGTCATTCGCATAATCGAAGTCCGATTCGAGTTCCTCGAACTAATGGAGGAGTCCAACAGCTCCTTCAGTGTCGCTGAAAGTAGTAGGACGACAGTCCATAAAGGTCTTGTATGTGCATACAGGTGGCTGAGCGTGTTGACTTGTCGTGTGCGTAAGAGTAATCAAAATTAAGCACCAGTGTTGAGTTACGAGAGTAGGATCTAAAGATCCTAGAGTAAGTGGTGATGGCAGGTTACACCTCCTGCCTGGGCAGCTGCGAGTGCTGCAGTAACTTGTTCAGGGATCGAAGCCGCCAACTGGGCTTGAGTTAGGTTAACGTGTCCACTCATGATCTTGACATCAAGGAGAACATGTGGGTGAGAGGTTCGCGAATAGTGCGAAGAGAGTGAGCACACAAGTATTCTCGTGCAATAACAAATAGTGAGCAATGTAATCTAAGCATACCACGAGCAAAGTTCTATGTAATTCTAGCATGTAGGCAATAAACATAAACCTTATTACCTAGGATGTTGAGTCTTGCACGTGGAGCGAAGCGTCGTTGTGGATCGTTGAGCACTGTACTGGTTATAGTCTGGTTTTAATAAAAATCATTTTTCCCCATATTAAAACCTAATTCTCTATAACCAATGGCTCTGATACCAATCTGTCACACCCCCAAAATCCACACGCGGAGTATCACCGCTTGGAGGCGTGACTGACCAGGATCAAGCCACCAATCATATTGAACACATAAGTAAGTAGTAAAATCATTCATCAATACGAAAGGTGTTTTCAAAATCAAACGTCAACACGTATGTAGCGGAAGCATAAGTATGTAAACCCAATGTAAATAGTAAATTCAAATGTTTAGATAGACAACATGGCATCATCGATCCATGTCCCACAACGACCTGCTCCTCCCTGTGCAAGCTCCATATGTACCTAAGGTCCTGCAAGGCATGTAACAGAGGATCAACAACTAGTTGAGCGAGTTCACAGAAAGTAAATGCGTAATAGTAAGTTCGTATGTAACATGTGGCTCTACTGGGCCGATAGTACGTTCTATTGGTGGGGGCTTCCCATGTTGTATATCCACTAGACTATTCGTAACCATAAGTATCCTTCCCAATCCGAGGATAGTAGTAAGTATAAGTTTACGTAGGTTTTACGTAAGTGCCCTTCCCAACCGAGGACAGTACGTAGCGAGTACGTAGGTTTAGCGCTGGCGTCCTTCCCAATCCGAGGACGGTAGTACGTAGGTTTAGCACTGGTGTCCTTCCCAATCCGAGGACGGTAGTACGTAGGTTTTACGTAGGTTTAGTGCTGGTGTCCTTCCCAATCCGAGGACAGTACGTAGGCTTTATGTAGAATTTGACACAGGTATCCTTCCCAATCCGAGGACCGTGGTAAGTAGTCTAGTGGTAATGTAAGTACAGGTAATCATTCAATCCCATTCCCAACCCAACTGGGGAATCCCATGCCTTGGTAAGAGTGTAAACTCACCTTGATTTGCTCGGTATGCTAAGTAAGTGCTCTAATAAATCAATCACGTCCTACGGTATGCATGTATATGATAATCAGTTCATATTCACGAAGTTGTTCACGTAACTATAATCACATAAGTACTAAACATGTATTCCATATCATACAGGTCAAGCATATCACTTAACAGCAGTTAATCAATCCAGTTAACATTTGGCATAGTTAAATCAAGTTACAGTGCAAAGTATTCAAATTAGCGAAACACGGTCTTGGCGAAACACATGTTGACGAGACACATTCTGTTTCGCCAACTACCCTTGGCGAAACACCCCCTCTAATTCGTCAACATATCCTTGGCGAAACACTTTCTGTTTCGTCAAGATCCCCTTTGGCGAAACACTTTCTTGTTTCGTCGAAACCTTAACTAATCTAGCAAGAAACAAACATTACAACAACCTAGATGCCCTAGTGGCCGACACCTATCCTCCACCGCCGACCCTCATTGGACCGCCAATAACTCAAATGATTGAACCCTCCCTTATCACTGTTTGCCGACCACCCCACATGATCTCACTTTATTAATAACACAAAAACCGACCACTCTCATGCAAGCATAATATGATTAAGTTTACAGTGGCCGACAATATATAAAAAGATATCACATGAATGAATGCACAATTGACCTTTGATATATTTGAGTATTTAGTGTGTTCTATTTATTTGTTATTTATTTTTGATTGGACCAACAATGAGGCAGCCGACAATTTAACCCTAATGATCATCTAGAAATCAATTAATCATGAATAACAATTGAAAACCTATAAGCCCCTTTCTGACAATCCATGTGCAAATAAGAGTGTTATGGCCGACAACCCCACAGTGATTTCTATCCACTACAAACATGATGTAATCTTTATGCAACCATCAACATCTAGTCAACCTACAAGTCTGCCATCGAACTACATGCAATTTAAGAATAATAGCCGGCAACTAACAGTAATCATTATCCACATGACTTGATCGGCAACTTCATTAATCAGGAGTACACATAAATAAGATCAACAAACAATTATTTTAATAAATATGAAACCACTAACCCAAGAGTTCAACTAGCGAAGATGACTGCACCAGATCTGTTGCCGTCGCACACAAGGTTAGGGAGAGAGAAGTGATTAGGGTTTGTTTGTAATGTAACTTGTGTGTTATGCCTTATGTGTGTACGTATACTAAAATAAAAGGATTGCTGGGCCGATCATACTAACTGTCAACATGATAACTTGGGCCGGCTTGTTTGTTGATGTTACATAACACGCTAGTGGTGTGTGTGTTTCAAATCATTACATAATCACACATTATATACACATCACAATATACGCCTATATTGCACCTCAATCAATTATATAAATAAATACACCTGAAATTAAGAACAATTTATCCTATTACGACGAACGTGTTCAATCATGAACGGTCAAGTCATGCAAATAAACAATCTCAACAATTAACATGCAGTTATTACGAAGATGGAAATCTCGGAAACTCGAATTGTCACATAACGTGTCGTTCGCGCAAATGCGCGTTCGAGACGTCTAACTAGTCCTATGACAAGTATTATATGCCCTAACATATTTAAATATGTTGCATAATCAGTTAAGTGACAAAAGTTTAAGTTATATATGCTTAAAATCCAATTATGCATGAAAAGGGCATTTTGGTCATTTACCTAAGGCATATAAACTACCTATCATACAACTACATATACTGTGTGACCATAAGGTATAACCTCGGAAGGTTATTCCCTATGCAACTATGGTCACCTAACATGCTTGGTCGGATCCTAATGATCGACCAAACAGGTCGAGTTCGAAAGTCTAAGCGGTGGTTTAGACCGCTTGACTTACGACTCTAAACAAGCACTAAACTAAAAGTGACGAGCTAAACATGTTGGAACATGTTTAGCTAAGTTAGAAAATAGGTTTTGATATCAAAACAAAGTGTTTTGATACTTTAGAGTAGTTTGGTTGCAAAATACGTATAAATGCGCATTTTGACCGAAACTACGACTCGTCACTACGCCTAGTCAACGTGGTAATCTGTAGGCATAGTCACAAGGGACTATAACCATCGTGATTACGCTTACGTTGCATAGTTCAAAAGAACTTTGTGTTGACCAACTCGTGGTCAAAGAAGAAAGTCAAACACTGTTTGACTTTCACGCTCGAAAAGCGATAAAAGAACGAAAGAAGCTTAAAAAGGGTCCTTGCTAGGGAGAACTTGATCTAAATATCTCAGGTATGAAGTTTAGCAACTTCAACTTAGAGAAATCAGATCAAGGGTGAAGAAAAATGAATGAGGGCCATGCTATTTATAGTTGTTGCAAGTTCATAGGATCAAGACACTTGTTTGTGTGGCCAACAAGCATGAAATCTCAACCATACAAGTGTTATGAGCAGGTGTTATGCCTTGGAGAGGTGTTAACTTGGTTAACACACCAATAAATTTGCAAGAACAGCCCCTGAACATCAAACAGATTGCTAAAAATCATTTTTGGTCACTGGGCACTTTTACATGGCCCGCGTAAGATGAGGGACAGGTCTTACGCGGCCCGCCTGGTCCCTGCAGTTCAACATAACTTTCAACATTTGTAGTTTTAGTCCCTGCACATACATAAGCCCATTTTTTGGCACTTTTAACAACCGGTAACCTCATTTCAAGGCTCTAAGATGAAGTTAAAGTATAGGGAACATGAAATGTGCTCAAAAACATCTCGGATGTCGGTTCGTTTGGTCGTACGGTTGCGCTGTTCGGTTAATTACGACGGAAGTCGTAACGAACACAAAAACGATCCAAATTAAGCAACGAATGGAATTTTATCATGCCAATCACTAAAATAAAATATTTTAATGATTACATAAATTTTTGGAAGTCCGGATATATTCAGAACGTAAGATATGCGCGAAAATGCAAACTTATGCACTTTTTGACGCTTTTAGTCCCTATTGATCAAGAAAGTTTATTTTTGCGCACCAAACACCTCAAAGCCTATTTCTAAGCTATGTAAAGGATATTTAGGGCATATTTAACTTATGATCAAGTTTCAGAATGTTCGGTACAGTACGAATCGGCATACTTTCGCAGTTTGCCGAAATTAGTCCCTTTAAGCGAATAAACTTGATTTCGACACACTCAACCCTCCAAAACTTATTTATAAGTTATGTAAAGGTTATTTAAGGTATGTTAAGCCTATGTCCCTATTCCGGAGTGTTTTTTGCATTAAACTAGTAATATTTACGCATCAGATCGCGTATAACCTTCCAGAAAGCGATTTAGAGCTCGAAATCGAACAAGAATTGATATGTGCAAACGATACACATATTTATACAAATCCCAAGTATGAAATACAATATTTCATTGGTTTGGTATTTGTTTGATGGTTGAAGTGACACAGGTGTCACAGTCTCCCCTACTTTAGGAAATTTCGTCCCGAAATTTAATTTTAGAGGAAACTTGTGAAGACAGCTGTGATGGTTTCGCTTTCGAATGAATCGCTCGAACCCTAAGTAAAAATCTGGGCCATGTTTGGATTGTTAGCGAAATTTTCAACTATCAAAGTGAAGTCCTTGTAGTAACAAAACATGGAGTTTCGAACTACGGACAAAAGAACGTTTCTTATGAAGATTATCATAGGAAACTTGTGTGTGCTCGAAATCAGAGTTGGAGAGTGTAAGATAAAATGACATTGGTCAAGGTCCAGGATTTCTAGTAACTTAAATAACATTACGTTCGCAATGTAATAAGGAACACTTATATATAGGAAGTACCAGCGGCGTATCCACCATGCCCCTTTTTACATTGTTCCTGTATCATTATTCTTATCACTATAGGTCTTAACACATGACAAAATTTGCTGTGGTTTCTGTGCACTGAATTCCATAATTATGTATGCATCCATAATTACGTAATTCCTTGCACAGTCTGCACAGTTCATTTCATAATGCGTAAGGGAAAAATCAATTGAATAAACATGAAGTGACTTGACTAGACCACCAAAGGATCTTTTTTTAACTAGATCAATGAACGATCTTTTTAACTAGATCAACACATGATCTCCTTAACTAGACCGTCGTACGATCTTCTTAAATAGACCACTTAAGGGATCTTTTCAATTATATCATCACATGATATTCCTAACCAGATTTTTGAATCAATCTGTTTAACTAGACCACTCAAGGGGTCCAATTATAGAATAGTACTTCATAACCCAAGGGACTTAACTACAACGTAGAAGCCCATTAAGGATTTAAGGTAGTACCTTTGGATATCCTACTATGAATCCCTTATACGAAGATATGGAAGATTCTACGAGGATTTGGACAACGAAATTTCAGATCACAGAAAAACATAAAAGAAAACACATAAGCACATAATCACATAATTGTTTAACTTGATCTTTAATTTGTTATCTTTGGATACAGGTATTTAAAGCATACTAGGAATCCAATCCGTGGATTTCATTTGGCACTTCAAACATAAGGATCTGACTATGAAGATAGGAAGATTTTAATAGGAATTCGGCTTTGTCCTAATTGAATCATAATGTACGAATTGAAGCATACAAAGAATTCAATTAAGGGCTCCGATGAACAATAATCATCCACAAAGATCTAATTATGAAGATAAGAAGATCCCATATGGATTTTTGGGAATTTGAATAACGGAAGATGTTTCAAAATCTTGCACTAGACGTGCTTAAGTCGATACATGAGGTAGAATGTTCATGAGGTTGAGGTGCTAGATATGCCAAGGCGACATATGAAGCAGAGTTTGGAGGTTGGGTACTACGTATGTTAAGTCGATCATACGAGCAGGGTTGACTTGGGGTTGGTTGGACCACCTTGGTTTGGGTTGAATTGACAAGCATTTGCCAGGTGACCGAGTCGTCCACATGATGCACACAGACGACACTTGCAGGTAAGCTTGGTGAGGTGCATTACATTTGTTGCACATCGGCGCAGTACCGGTATGAGGTTTCCTTGCAGGAGGTTGAGCAGCAGCAGGATTTTCAACAGGTTTGTTTTAGATAGCAAAGCGACACATGTTAACCAAATGTACCCATCGTCCACAATGGGTACATTTGAAACAGGGTATTTGATTTGGATGATGACGGTTGCATTGATTGCACCAAAAAGTGGTTCCCTTGTACGGCTTCATCCCTGAGGCAAGTCATGGTGATAGCTAAATCAACGGTCTTCTGGAGTACGACGCCTATTTGTTGAGTGATTGTAGCACCTAGTTCGGACATTGTTGTTGCGATGAAGAGGCATCATGAAGATGATGAAAGATATGGGAGGAAACAAGTGAAATGATATCGGATAATTAAAAACAGAATGACAATGGATAGAAATTGCGATCATTTGTTTGTTACCCAAGGCAAACAAATGAGACGGTGACTAATCAAAATAAGTGGGTCATATTAATGTATCGCGAAGACATGCTTTAGCCTATAAGTGGACACTCACCCCAAGAGTTCCCAGGTAAGAGTGACTGGTCCGATTATGTGGATTTGTACAAACACTCTAGCCTTAGACAGAAAGCTCCGAGTACAGGCATCCACCCTTCCAGATTGCACGTGTTCACATTATAAGACCCAACTTTGACGGGATTTTGAAAACTTTAAAGGTTCAAAACCTTATAATAAATCATCCTAGAATAGATGATTGGTTTTCAAAGCGGATTTGAAATGTGTGTTCTTATTATGGTTGTCACCTAATGATAAGTGTCGGTATTGTTTTAAAACTAAACACAAGATAACTTGTGTTAGGGTCCTAGGAAGGTTATAGTCTAGGTCAAAGCATTACTAATAACCTAATTCCCTATAACCATTGGCTCTGATACCAACTTTTCTGTCACACCCCGACCACGTAAAAAACAAATCGTGGCGGAAACGTCGGGGAGTGTTATAACAGAATCATTGTTTCACAACCATGGATTTAAATAATTTCGTTTTATTAAATTAATGAACTCATTGTTTTACTATAAATCAGATAAATACAAATATTATCTTTCAGGTTTTAAAGTCGCTAAGGCACGAGTCCATCCTATGTATAACATGTATCAACAATCATCACATAACAACACCTAAAACATGTGTAAAAATAGGTACGTTAGCATAAAAATGCTTGTGAGGTACATAGGTTTTATTATAATAGGATTCATGTAACACCTGTGCCTCCACGGCCATCAAACAAATACCAAACCAATGAAATATTATATTTCATACTTGGGATTTGTAAAAATTTGTGTATCATTTGCACATATCAACTCTTGTTCGATTTCAAACTCTAAATCGCTTTCTGGAAGGTTATACGCGCACTAATGCGTAAATATAACCAGTTTAATGTAATAAACACTCCGGAATAGTGAAATAGGTTTAACATACCTTAAATAACCTTTACATAACTTAGATATAAGTTTTGGAAGGTTTGGTGTGGTGAAATCAAAGTTTAATCGCTTACAGGGACTAAAGTTGACAAACTGCGAAAGTATGCCAATTTGAACTGTAACAGACCTTCCGGAACATGACCATAAGTTAAACATACCATAAATATCCTTTACATAGCTTAGAAATAGGCTTTGAGGGGTTCGGTGTGCTAAAATAAACTTTTGGGTCATTCAGGGACTAAAAGTGTCAAAAAGTGCACAAGTTTGCATTTTCGCACATAACTTACGTTCTGAATACATCCGGACATCCAAAAATTTATGTAAGCACTAAAACATTTTATTTTAGTGTTCGGCATAAGAAAAATCCATGCGTCGCGTCATTTGGATCAGTTTTGCACTTTCGGGACCAGATTCGATGTATTAGCCGTTGTTTAATTCACAACCACACATTCTAACAATGCTTAGTCAGCGGATAAGGATGGAATTTAAACACCTAAACACCATGACATTTCAACACATGTATGGATGGAATTTAAACACCTAAACACCATGACATTTCAACACATTTACGGATGGGATTAAGGCACGTTTTCCATGAAACGATCTTAACGGTTCGGGTATTCCTATAAATACCCCATACCCCCCATTGCTAAAATCACTAGAACTTTGATTTGAGAAACTCTAAGTTGAAACTATTGTTTCATACCTGAGATTTTTGAATCGAGGTTAGCATTCGGGGACCCTTCGTAAGTATTCTTTCGTTCTTTTCCTTATTTTACTACTTTTCGAGTCAGAAAGTCAAACTTTGTTTGACTTTCAGCGTTGACCAGTAATGGTCAATGCGAAGTTCGTTTGAACTTCGCAACATGATTGTAATCACGTTGGTTATAGTCCCTTGGGACTATGCCTACTGATTACCACGTTGTCTAGGGTCGTAGGGTAAGCGATCTGATAAATCGCTTATACCTTCGAACCCGACCCAGTTTGGTCGATCATTAGGATCCGACCAAATAGATTAGGTGACCATAGTAGGTAGGGAATAACCTTCCGAGGTTATACCCTATGGTCACATCGTTTGAGTAGTTGTATGATAGGTGGTTTATATGCCTTAGGTAAATTACCAGAATACCCTTTTCATGTATAATTGGTAATTAAGCATATGTAACCTAAACCTTTGTCACATAACTGATTTTGTAACATGTTTAGGCATATAACACTTGTCATAGGGCTAGTTAGACGGTCCGGACGCGTTTCACGCGCACGACGCGTTAAAGTAGCATAAGTTACCTTAATGGGTCGCGATGGGTCGATAATACTTAGGTTAAGTTTCATTTAGTATGTAGGCTTTGTTAAACCATATCATATGAGTTCCTACACTCATTTGGTTTACAAACCCTCCTGCTACCCAGTCTTCCGATTTAGGTCCGGGTTAATTATGTAGTTACCTATATTAGGTACCGTTTGATTTCCGGGACTCCTCTAGCTTACTTGGTAGTTGTTCAAGACTCCTAAGCACTCCCAGGCGAGTACATTATTCCCCTATTTTACTGCTTTCAATTGTTTTGGGGTGACTCATATGTGCTAAATGTTTTCGATGTTATAACGATGGTTTCAAAAACGATTAAGACGATTTATACAAAACTAATAACGATTTCAATAAAGTGAACAAACTTGTTGGTTGGGTTACATAACAAATGACATTCATTAGCAATGATCAAGCCGACCAGTATTAGGTTATGGTACCATAGGATCTGACAAATCCCGTTATTTACTGCACCCATTGTTATGTGTGGGGGTTGTGGGTAGCGACTGAATCTGTAATTATTAACTTATCCTTTGGTAAGGGTTTGTTAAGAACGAGAGCGAGAGCGAGATGGAGCGAGGAACGCGTCAAGAAGGTTTGAATGTTATTAGAGAATCGACCATAAAGTAGTTTCACAATTAAAACAAGAACGACTAGAACGATTTTACAAAATGGGTTAACGATTGGGTAAACATTTTAACATGATTGACATTTGATCATGCATTTCCCACAAAACATAACTTTGATTTAAACCAAGTTTTACTTCAATACTTTGTTTTTGTGCATATGGTTTAGTTGAGACATTTCACTTGCCATACATGACATTTTGACGTAGACATTTGACATGGATATTTGACATAGACATTTTGATATGATTTACATCTTGACATGAACACTTTGACATATTACCCAATACATTTGACAATTGAATTAAACATAGACTTCTTACATTGGTTGGTTTGGTTTGAGTAAATGATTAAGTAACGATGCGGGTGTAATATGATACAAGCATGGTGGATACGCCGCTGGTACTTCCTATATATAAGTGTTTGTATGGTATTACATATTGTAGCGTTATTTGAATCATTTCAGTTTGAGACATAGAACATTTTATACAAGTAACATACTTTTCACAAGACATTGATTTACAAACAACTTATCTTACACAAACTCATTTTACATGGTTATTCATTTAATCATGCATTATTTTCTTATTTATACATATCATCTGAACTAATTGTTTTTCAAATGATTTACAAAGACAAAGCAAATTACAAGGTTCATGACTAAACATTTTCTTAAAACAGAAGTCATGAATCTTATTTTCACAAAACCTATGTATCTCGCCAGCATTTCTTTGCTGACCTCGTTTTCACATATGTTTCAGGTATTGCAAGATATCGTTTGATAGGATGCATGCTCACATAGGACTGGACAAGGCCTTAGTGACTCAATAACAATGATAGACTATGTTTAAATAGTGTATTTAGATTTTCAGACGATGTAATTACTCTATGTTTAATAAAACAAAACACTTTTGATATCCATGGTTATGAAACATTAATTCTGTTGCAACATGCCCCGATGTTTCCGCCGCGATTTGTTGTTTTACGCGGTCGGGGTGTGACAATTCATGACTTGTAAATTTAGAGAAAAATGTTTAATCAAAAATAGTAATGAACCTTAAAATATTTTCTATTATAAATCATACTAATATTTATAAGAAATCAGATAATATAACAGAATAATGTATAGGCAAATAAATAACCAAGTAAAATGAGTTTGTATAGAATATGTTGTTTGTAAAACAATGTTTTGATAAAAAGGTTTGTAGTATATATATAAAAATATACTTTGGTTTTAAGAAAGTCGAATAAGTAATATATTAAAATATATTTCAGTTCCAAAATTATTAAACAAATAGTATATTAAATATACTTTAGTGTCAAAATAATAGTTTTCAGTAGTATATAAAAAGTATACTTTGGTTTTGTAAATAACATATCAAACTATGTTTTAATAATTAACAAAATATATGTTGTTTTGTACAATATCACACATGAGAGTATATCAAACTATACCTTTGGGAGTATAACAAA
Organism: Helianthus tuberosus; assembly: GCA_030545235.1. Classification (NCBI taxonomy): domain Eukaryota; kingdom Viridiplantae; phylum Streptophyta; class Magnoliopsida; order Asterales; family Asteraceae; genus Helianthus; species Helianthus tuberosus. The sequence goes on from CM060374.1 coordinate 114,220,725, forward strand.
ATATACAATAAAAATGTGATTTTAGAATTCAACCAAACCTTAGTGCATCAAACTACACCAATTGAGACTATAGAAATACCACAAAGATAATCTCTACTTGGATAAAAATATCAGTTTCTGACATTCCATAACAACAGGAATGGGGTATCAAATCCTATAGCGCAATATCATGCTACTAACCGGTCTGGTGAACGTATAAACAAGTACAATTCAACATTTAGTTTTATAATCTTTGAAAAATTAGTGCCTAAACCATAAATAATCATTCAGTTTATCAAAAGATAAGTACTAATATGTATAATCAATTATACTTTGAAATCATGGACATAACAATTAGGTACACATGTTTCACCCCAAAACATTTGAAAACAGTAAAAGAGGGGACTATGTACTCACTTGAGGATTCTTAGAAGTCTTGAATAACAACCAAGCAAAGCTAGAGGGATCACAGAATGAAACGACACCTAATATAGGTAACTATGTAAATAAACCGGACCTAAATCGGAAGATCGGGTAGAATGAGGTCTTGTAACCCAAATGAGTATTGGAACTCATGTAATATGGTTTAACAAAGCCTACATTCTAGATCGGAACCTATCCTAACTGCTTTCAACCCGTTACGACCCATTAAGGTAGCTTACGCTACTTTAACGTGTCGTTCGCACAAATGCGCGTTAGAGATGTCTAACTAGTCCTATGACAAGTATTATATGCCCAAACATGTTTAAATATGTTGCATAATCAGTTAAGTGACAAAAGTTTAAGTTACATATGCTTAAAATCCAATTATGCATGAAAAGGGCATTTTGGTCATTTACCTAAGGCATATAAACTACCTATCATACAACTACTTAAACTGTGTGACCATAAGGTATAACCTCGAAAGGTTATTCCCTATGCAACTATGGTCACTTAACATGCTTGGTTGGATCCTAATGATCGACCAAACGGGTCGAGTTCGAGAGTCTAAGCGGTGGTTTAGACCGCTTGACTTACGACTCTAAACAAGCACTAAACTAAAAGTGACAAGCTAAACATGTTGGAACATGTTTACCTAAGTTAGAAAACAGGTTTTCATATCAAAACAAAGTGTTTTGATACCTTAGAGTAGTTTAGTTGCAAAATACGCATATATGCGCGTTTTGACCGAAACTACGACTCGTCACTACGCCTAGTCAACGTGGTAATAAGTAGGCATAGTCACAAGGGACTATAACCCTCGTGATTACGCTCACGTTGCAAAGTTGAAAAGAACTTTGTGTTGACCAACTCGTGGTCAAAGCAGAAAGTTAAATACTATTTGACTTTCACGCTCGAAAAGCGATAAAAGAACGAAAGAAGCTTACAAAGGGTCCTTGCTAGGGAGAACTTGATCTAAATATCTCAGGTATGAAGTTTAGCAACTTCAACTTAGAGAAATCAGATCAAGGATGAAGAAAAATGAATGAGGGCCATGCTATTTATAGTTTTTGCAAGTTCATAGGATCAAGACACTTGTTTGTTTGGCCAACAGGCATGAAATCTCAACCATACAAGTGTTATGAGAAGGTGTTATACCTTGGAGAGGTGTTAACTTGGTTAACACACCAAGAAATTTGCAAGAACAGCCCCTGAACATCAAACAGATTGCTAAAAATAATTTTTGGTCGCTGGGCACTTTTACACGGCCCGTGTAAGATGAGGGACAGGTCTTACGCGGCCCGCCTGGTCCCTACAGTTCAGCATAACTTTCAACATTTGCAGTTTTAGTCCCTGCACATACATAAGCCCATTTTTGGCACTTATAACACCCGTTAACCTCATTTCAAGGCTCTAAAATGAAGTTAAAGTATACGGAACATGAAATGTGCTCAAAAACATCTCGGATGTCGGTTCGTTTGGTCGTACGGTTGCGTTGTTCGGTTAAATACGACGGAAGTCGTAACGAACGCAAAAACGATCCAAATTAAGCGACGAATGGAATTTTATCATGCCAATCACTAAAATAAAATATTTTACTGATTACACAAATTTTTGGATGTCCGGATATCTTCAGAACGTAAGATATGCGCGAAAATGCAAACTTATGCACTTTTTGACGCTTTAAGTCCCTATTGATCAAGAAAGTTTATTTTTGCGCACCAAACACCTCAAAGCCTATTTCTAAGCTATGTAAAGGATATTTAGGGAATATTTAACTTATGATCAAGTTTCGGAATGTTTGTTACAGTACGAATCGGCATACTTTCACAGTTTGCCGAAATTAGTCCCTGTAAGCGAATAAACTTGATTTCGACACACTAAACCCTCCAAAACTTATTTCTAAGTTATGTAAAGGTTATTTAAGGTATGTTAAGCCTATGTCCCTATTCCGGAGTGTTTGTTGCATTAAACTGGTTATATTTACGCATCAGATCGCGTATAACCTTCTAGAAAGCGATTTAGAGCTCGAAATCGAACAAGAATTGATATGTGCAAATGATACACATATTTATACAAATCCCAAGTATGAAATACAATATTTCATTGGTTTCGTATTTGTTTGATGGTTGATGTGACACAGGTGTCACAAAAGTGGACCAGGAACTTCTCTTTCAAATCCACCCATGACGTTAGTTTCCCTACCGCTAAGTTGTCGAACCATAACCATGCCGCACTTGTCAAGGTTTAGACGAATAAGTGACACCACATAGGTAATGTCCAACCCCCTACCAAGCCTGCGCTGGTAAATACATGGAGATGGTCGTCTAGATCTGACATCCTATTGAATTTTCCAACATTTGATGGTAGTTTCGCCCTTTCGAGGGGAGCTAGATCGATTTCCCTGACGAATTTCGAGTTCTCAGCTGCTTCTGCCTGGCGGTAGATTAGGTTGTAATCATATTCTGCATCCGGGTTATAAATCGCGCAAGGTTTATAATTTGCATGGTCCCGCTGCAGCCGGCTGAACACAATTGTGTTATCACCTTCCTGATACGTTTTGTCGTATTCATCGGTTTGGGTGTCCTGCTTCTGGTAAGAATGCGGGCCCAACCGAGAATGGACTGACTGCCTCCTATGGGAATATGGTTCATCACGATAATCTCTTCTTCAAGTCTCAGAGTGAGTAGATTCGTACCTAGTAGGAGATCTGGAGTAGACCTCTGTGTCATCTACAGGCATTCGTGATGGTGCGTCGTAGTGTGAAGTACGTGGTGCAGACGGTGCCCGTATATGAGACTCTGTGATTGAGTAATAGGAGGAGCAGCTTGTGCATAAAGCTGTGCATATACTGCGTTTAATGCACCCTGAGATCTCACGTACCAGGAGATGGGAGTTTCACCGGGAGGTAAAATTGAACTTATCGGGATCTCGGGTTGTGCTCCTGTAGTAACAGGGTCGTTTGGATGATTAACGTTGTACTGGACCTCGTTATCATCCGAAGCTTCTTCCACAATCCCTTCGACACGAGGATTATGTGTGAAATTCATCGGCCGAGGGCCTGATGGACGGTTTGTCGGAGTCTCTTCCACGGTAAACAGAGTTTGAAGAGAATTGAATCACCACGAGAAGATGAGAATAAAAATTGAAGAATCGATGGGCGCCAATGAAGAAACACTGGTTCGAATGACCAGAATCAATCAGACCAGGGGTTTAGTTCTGCATAAAAAGGTGAGTCCACTCGTTTAATTCGGGATATGACTAAGCTTCTTCTTAGAGCGATATCTACAAAACGAACAGCCGTTAGACTCGCCACATGGAGAATAGGGGTTCTCTCCTTGACCACCCTCCGACATGAGAATAAGTACAGATCTTAATGAAGAAGAAGAAGTAATAGTGAAAGTGAAGTGAGAGTAACTTGAGAGATTATACCTGAACTGTCTTATTTATAACCGGATTTGGGTGGGAAAGTTTGTTGACGAAAGAGATAACGGAAAGCATTTTCTGTAAGCGGTTACCCCTCCTGCTGTTAATCCTCATCTTGATGTTTATGCACACGGATCGTGATCATGATCAACGGCTAGGGAGATGCCACGTGGAAAGTGGGTGTGTGTGGATCTTACCTCTAATTTGGTGCCATCATCGTGACCTGGATGAGCGTTTAGGATGATGCCACGTCATTATTCAGTTATAACCGAATGGTTGTGCATGACATGGTCTTCTAGAAGGTTTACAGCTGTAATCCTCTATGCCTCTGCCTCATGTTAATTCTGTTGTAACAGAAAGGTCACTTTCTGTTTAGGTCAGGGTTGTAATTGCGCGGAGATGTTTTTGGGTTTTGCTCCCAGCTTAACTGTTACATGAGTTTGCGCAAGGATGTATTATTAGTTCTATCTCGGCGCGCGGGTGTTGAAGACTGCTTTCTTTGAAGTTCTCTTCTTTTAGAACTGAAGCGCAGCCGCGCAAGGTTCTCTTAAAAGGGGCTTATTGTGGTGAAGTTGTGGTATGGTCCAATGTGCCTGCACAAGGTTTTTGGGACCATACCCCTTCAACTATATAATTAAGTAATAAAAGAATGGGTTAGGTTCATTAGTGAACAACCCCCTTAATTGTGAATACTAGTGAACTAATCCTAAACCTTGATTATTAATACATAAGTGTAAATCAATGACCAGAATTTGATGATGAAAATACACTAGATATTTTACGATTTGATGATGTAAATCAATGGTTAGGATTAATTCACTCGGTTCACAAATACACTACTAGTTAGAAAACAAAATTAAGAAATGGAAGGAAGAAAAATAAAAGAACAAATTAGAAAAATAAAAAAACGAACTTGGAGAATAAGCATTAAACTATACAAATAAATTTGGTTCTTTTAACCAATATTTCTTGTTATTTCATATTTGGTTGATAATCTATAATTCTTATCCTAGGGATCCAAAAAATACTATACAAATAAATTCATTTAGGCATAGTAGGCCAGTGGCCAGAGGTAGGTCGAACTAGAGATGGGCATGGTTGGGAAAAAAAAGGACTGCTTTTCTTTCTTTTTAAAAGCGGTTTGAAAAAAAAAAACGGGTGGGGCCCTACCCAAACCTCCCGTTTGAATACCGGTTTGTATAGCCTATTAACAATATCAGTTTGAAACCGGTTCGTAAAAGAAAACGGGTTTTCTGTTTTTTCTTCACTGAACATTATATAACGGTAATATTACCGTTGGGGCCTTTTTGACCGTCCACCTCCAACACCGATTTTTAACTCGTAGTGTAATTTTATCGATAATTTCTGAATTTTTTAGTCTAAAATATTTGTTTTTAAGAGTCCGGCCCCAACAGATTTGGATTCTGAGAGTCCGATCCCCACTAAGTTTTCATTCAAACTCCGTCGTTACTTGCATTCACAACATACTCCCATTCCTCAAAACACCCCAAAACCAACTACGAGATGCTCCAAATAATCCGGTCACATGATAAATACAAATTAACTTGGCTCCTGGTCCCGTCTCATTAAGAGGGTGTTTGACAACCCTTTCACGAAACTACACGAGATATTAGGTTCTTAGACAACAATAACTCTAAATTTAATATTTTCTACTTGATCATATTTAATGTTAACTAGTATTTAGAACCCGTGCTTTGCGGCGGGACTATTAAGCGAACAAAAAGTATACGTAACAACGTTGAACCACGTACGCACATTGTGGCGATTAACTCGCAAAAATTAGACCAAAACGTATAACTCATAAAAAATAACCAAGTTGACTTAGGATAAAAGTGTTGCGACGGGATTATTAAACCACAAAAAGTAGACGTAAACCGTGGAATCACTCACGCGCACAACGTGTTAACTCGCAAAAATTAGATGAAAACGCAAAACATTATGGTAAAAAAAACGTGAGTTAATTTGCAAAAATAGACCAAAACGTAAAACAAAGAAAATAATAAGTTAATAACTAGGTCGACCTAGGACCCGCAGGTTTCGACATGTTCTTGAAACAACAAATTAAACGTAAAAACGTTGAACCACACATGCGCACAATGTGTTAACTTGTATAACTTAGACCGAAACATAAAAATGATCGCAAAAAAAAATAAAAAATAACTAAGTTGAAACCATAAAAAATCAACGTAAAAAAACTAAAAAAGTAAAAATAAAAAGTTGAAGGTTTAAATAATAGGTTAATGAAAATGGATGGCCATCTTGTACTAAGGGTATGATACACAAAAATAACGTTTAAGACTCAAGATTTGTAAAAATAAAAGGAATACTGAAAAGCTCTCACAAAGCTTTTTACAAATTATTAGATATGGAATGGAATTTCTTTTATTTTTTTTACTTGATTCAATTATGATTTTTTTTTTGTTATAAACAAAAATACTTAAATCACGTATAATCTATTATCTATACTTTCTATAAAAAGAGAAATCTCAATGACATAAGAAAAACCATGTGACAGCTATAAAGGCTGTCCAACAATGCTTTTCTTATGTCATTATTGTATCATAAAGCCTAATATCTAAAATCACATTAAAATTTAATCAAACCTCTTCCCTTCATTTAAGAGTCAAACATCTACACTTTATTTACAATTAAAACCCATGCTCTTCACTTTACATTCAAACCTCTGCTCTTAGTAACCAAAGTAAACCTCTGGCCAGATTCAAAATTCTGGCTCCAGATTCAAAATTCAAAATTCAAAATTCAAATCATATATTCGAATCCTATAAATAAGATATATGAATCTGCCTCCACATTCAAATTTCAACTCTACCTCTCTCGCTCATATCTGCGAGCATATATCTCTCTCTCTCAAATGCATAGCTCTCATGATTCAGCCGGCTAATCTCTGATTAAAGTTCTTTGTTCGAACATTTTTTTATTCTGTTTACACATTATCGTTCCAATATCATGTGTTCGAACATTTGTTGATTCTGTTTACACATTATCGTTCCAGTATCATTGTTCCAACATCGTCGTTCCAATGAACCTTCCCTTCATACATCAACGTTTCAACATCGATGTTGCAATATCATTGTTGCAACATCGTGAAAAGTTGCATGTGCTACCTTCTTTGAAGGGAGTGTTGCATTGTTCCAACATCGTTAAATCAAAATTCAGCTTTTCTTAGAATATGTTAATATGCATGTTGAGAGTATTAATTTGATTATGAAGAAACAAGTGTTGATAATGTTGATAGTTTTTATTGACAGTGACATTTTAGAATATGTTAATATGCATATTGAGAGTATTAAATTAAATAAACATACATAGAAAAATAAAAATTTACTGAAATATGCATAAACTATTACACACTAGAGTTAACACTTGCTAGGATTTCGTAGACTCTGGCCTTTCTCCCTGTGATTTCATGCTCTCTTTTGTTTTTCAGATTAGTTAGCATGTTGCAGATTTTCTGATTCTTTTTTAGTAGTTGTGTCAGAAATTCTTCTGTATTCTTCTGGAAATCTGATGGAGGAGAGTGGAGGACTTCATCGAGCAATGCTATGTTGTTCCAGGTTTTGTTGTAATTACTGTCATTGATTATGTCGACTTTCCTGTTTCGTTCTTCGTCTATTCTTTTTTCTTTGAGTGACCACATGTAGAATTGTGTTTTAACATCGATGGTGTCTGACCAGTGGTGAAAGCATCTGTTTGCCATGTAGATTTTTGTTGGATTTTCTGATTTTGATTTGTTTTTGACAGACAGTGATTTGTAAGACAATTTGTTGATGTTTTGAATCAAAACTAATCATCGGTCTTTTATAGTGTTTAAAAACGCGTCTATATGGTACATGAAGAGGTTAATTGTAATTATGATAACCTGTTTTTTTCTTTAAAGTTTTAAAATTTGTCCCTTGAGTTTCATGAAATTTGATTTTATAGTTTTCCCATAAAAGCTGAGGTTTGAAAAGGTTTTGCATTAAAAGACTGCTGTTTTGAAATATAAATTAATATGTTTATATTAAATCTACACGTCTTGATTGATTAGATTATTAAATGTATAATGAGTTTAAGTGTGATTTCTTTCACTGTTAGATATTTCACTATATAAACTCATTGCCACTTCACCTGTTTTTCATCACTTTTTCCTACGAAGATATCATACTTTCACATCACTTGAATAATATAGTTTGTTAAAATGGCGTCATACACTTCTACAAAATCAGATGATTTAAAGCAGCGTTTTATCAGGCAAATTAAGGAACAAGTGTATGAGGATAGGGCTACTCTTCGAGAGCTGAATAGATATTTCGATGGACTGCACGTTGGCCTGTTCACGAGAGAGCAGGTTTCCAGAAATTTGATGTGGATGCCTTCAACTTCCGTATGTGAGCTTTGTGTTGTCAGTAATATAGAGTGCGGTGATAGAGACGTGGAGTTCATGGCGATGCTGAAGGACATACATCGAGAGGTTCAGCAATCGATGGAGTTGAAGCTAAAATTTCTTAATTCCTTCTGTTAGTGTTAGATTTGAAAGTTTTGTTGTTCAGTATGTTATGTAATTATTGATCTTTTAATGTCATGAATAAATGAATAAATTTTAATCTTATAAATCTTTGTTGTTGCATTTTACTTTTACTTATTTAGTGTTTGAGTTTGATTTAGATTATGTTATGTTGAATTGTGTGTGAACAGATGTTTGGTAAGTCAACAGAGCTTTAATAGGATTAAAGGTTGGTTTAAGGGTGAACAGAAGAGTGCAAAGATAAAACAAGGTATAAAATTTGATCATTAATAACAGTTTTTTAAAGAATTTGCTCCTCCAAATTACAAAGAGTCAATATTTGGAGTTGTAAAAGGTCTGTTGTAGTTAAAGTCTAGTAAAAGATAACATCTGCTGATGAGGAAAGATTGAAGAAGGAAAGGTCTTCTATGGGAGACCAGATGTTAAAGAACAATAGATGATATTCAAAATATGTTGAGCCAACAAAGGTTTTTATAGTAAGAGTGGTTAGATTAATAGCAGATTTTGGGAGTTTGTTAGTCCATTAGATTAGATATTGCACAGTAGGTGAACATTGTAATTGCAGGCCTTTGTATAAGCATGCTGATGTTATCATATATTCGAACATTCTTATGAAACAACTGTTTATCCTAACGACTGTTGATTTACCACTGCTGAATAAATGAATAAATTTTAATACTATTAATCTTTGTTGTCGCATCTTTATTTTACTTATTTTAGTAAGCATAAGTATTATTATATAATTTTGAATAACATCTAAGGATTGCAGACCGATATTGATGTTGATGTGTAATTGTCTCTAGGTTTGATGTAGGTCCCTCGGAGGTTGAGCTTAAACCTTATCCTTGTTATGTTTAACACACTAGCAAGTGCGGAATCCAAGCTAGAATGCAAACCGGTAGTTTATAATGAGAACACAAGCTACAAAGAGAAAGGGTAGACACACAAGATATCAAAGTTTTCTCTTGTATTTCAGTGGACACGGTTACAGCCCTTGACCAAACTGAAAATAAGCTCTCTACAAGACTAAGTTCACTCACACAAATGAAGTGAACACATTACATCAGTATATATAACCTTCACAGCTAGTCTGGTCGAAGGATCAATTAGACTGATCGAAAGATCATCTATCGAGATACAGCCTATCGAAGGATCCACATATACCTCGAAGGATTGACATCCTTCGAGGTCCATCTGTATCCATCGAAGGTTATCCTTCGAGCTCATCGAAGGATATAAACAATCCTTCGATGACCATCCTTCGACACACACAAACTTACAAACTTTTTCTAACTGTTTGACCAAGTCAAACCAGGAGGATGGTTGACTGGTCAAACTTACATTAAGCACACACAGAAACACATCTAAGACGTAACACGACTACAAAAGACATCGTTTTATATCATTACAAAATACAGACAAAGTACAGACACAAGTGCACCAACAAACTCCCCCTTGGCTGTAGCTTTGTCTCGATCTTTGTGTCTTCAAGTCTCTGACGTCCTTTCAACCGTTAAGTGATGCGCAGACCATGCACTTCCCGCATTCACCAGTAGGTTGAAGCAATACCGGGCCATCTTCTGAAACTTCATTGCTTGATCACGATCTCTAACCAAGTAATTGATCTCGTGATCCTTAAGAACAATAATATCCGACCTGGACATGTTAGAAATCCACATCGGATCTATCATTCGAAAGTTCTCCTGACTGTCTCGGAATAAGATCACGGCTTCTCCAGTATCTGCATCGTAGACCCAGCAACGAAAGTTTCCCAGAAAGTCTGTCTTCATTTTCAACAAAGGTATCTTCTTCATCAATTTTGGAGGATCATAAACCAATCGATAACGCGCAGTATTTGTCTCTGGATCAAGTGAGAACCTGATTGGCTCGTATCGAGGAAACTGTGGCTTATATAGAGGGTCCTTCCAACCTTTTCTTCGTTCCAATCTAATCTTCTTCGCGAACAAGTCCACCATCTTGTCTTTGACTCGATTAATAACCTCCATCTGAGCCAAAACCGCCACATCATAATAAGGAAGTGAAAGAATGCTGAGAAGAGACCTGAAATACTGAAGGCCGCATTCCCGCTTCACAACCATGCAATGAAGATCCTTGATGAACATCCAGCTGATAATACGACCCCTAGCTGGATTTCTTTCCAAAACCATGTAGTTGGCCTGATCCAACGGAGGGAGCGGAGGAGGATTCCTGGCTAGGAAATCCGCTCGCCATTCATTCACAGTCTTTTCACGATTTTCTTGAATTGATGGAGAATCTGAAGAAGGATTAGAAGATTCTGCTGTCTTTGCTTCCTCAAGATTATCATCAAGCGAATTAAGCTCCACATTGTCTTGACTAACATAAACGGGACGTTCCGGATCCGAACCGATGAAGATTTCTTCAATCGTGGAGAAATCGGTTTCGTCCGGAACCAACGGAGTGGCATCGATCGTCGTCACATCAACTTCATCCATTGCTGTCAGAGCTAACACACATTCATCAGACATCTCAGTAACATGTTCTCCCTCTTCTAATAGTTCACCCGTGATTGGATGATACTGTTGAGCAATTGAGGATTCAGGGAGATCAGTGAACGCTTCCGGCTCAAGACTAATATGTTCAAAAACTGCTGAAGCTTCCAATGTCTCAGTCGGCTCAGACGGACCAGTAGATGTTGGAGGAGCAGAAGGAGCATCTTGAGAAGTACCAGACCCACCTGCAGCACCAGATGCAGTTGCACCTGAACCTGTGGCAGCTGGTTGATCAGGATTTGCTGCATCATCATCCTTATCATCGCCACGCCTTGAAGGAGCGATGCCCAAAGCTTTGCACCGTTCATTCCAAAGTGTAACAACTTTGTGATCAAATCTCTTAAAGTTCGCTTGAACAGGCTTGAAGGCTTCCATTAATCTATCATCACGATTCTTATATCGATCGGACAGCTCTTCATGCTTCTGTTTTAACGTTGTTGCCTCACGTTCTAGCACAGTACTATGCTTCTTCATTATCTCAACCTCTCTATCACGAGCATTATTAGCTTCTTTCAGTCTTTCTATCTCTTGAGCCTGTTCTCTTATCTTGACATTCTGAGCACTAACAAGTGAGACCAGCTTGTTGTGTGCCTCAGCATCATGTGTTCGCTGTATACGGTATTCTTCAATCTTTCTTGTATTCCGACCGACTAAGGTACCCAGTTCACTAACTTGTTCAATCAGGAATTGAATTTTCTCAGCATCAGACAGCCCAGATAATGTTTCTGCTAGAGTAGGCCGTGAGGGCTCAGGGCCTGAGAAACCAGTCTGGCCAGATGGACCAGAAGTACCTGTTGGACCAGGAATAACAAGAGGAGGACGTGGATGTGTACCTGAGACGGGGGTTGCAGGCGGCTGTTGATCAACAGGCGCCGTGCGTGCCCCAGAAGACGTATGTGGAGAAGAGATCAGATCCAGCATCTCTGATGTAGTAAATTGTTCACTGATAGGAGGCAGCTGTTGCTCCGGAGGCGTTGAATGCTGAATCGGATCAGGTGTAGTGACATCACCAGCCGTTTCACCTGTTGGCTTTGATCCGCCCCTTGATCTCTTAGAGGCACGAGTACCCTCTCTTCTTGCTTGCCTCTTCCTTCTGAGTAATCCAGGAACAGCAGGAATATAATCATCATCTTTATCAGATTCTGCGACATTCACCGGTTTCTCAATAAGTTCAAAACCACGAAAATTCCCTCGCTGATCATAAGCCTTACGCATCCCTGGAGGAGGAGGATTATCATCCTCAGAAGACGAGTCATCATTACCAGCACCTCCTTCAGCATCAGAAGACGAACTACTTTCATCCGCCAACCTCCTTGGCTCGTCCACCTTACTTTTGCCTTTGTCAGCCGCAACATTACCTGACTGACTAGCAGTACCACCAGCTCCACCTGCACTACCGCCTGTCTCATCAACTACAGTACCACCATCACCACCTGCACTAACACGAGCATCAGGATCGACAAACACTCCCTGAACTTCTTCTGCAGCAACATTCACATCGACTTCAACATGTGCTGCAACACTTGAACTGCCAGCAGACTTCCTGCTCGATGCTTTAATACCATGCTTAGCCCCGAGCTGCGTGTTAGCCAACTCAATTAACCTTGGCTCTTCGTCATCCGAATCACTAACATCTCTACGCCATTTGTTGTTCTGCGGTGCCTCGTAGGCCGGAACATCGAGATGACCAATAAGCTTTCTAATTGGATCCGATTCCTTATAGTTGGACATGGATTTGAAAATCAGCAGTGTACGCTCATTCATCGGATTGACAGGTAGAACATCTGCTTCAGCTTTAGGAAGATCAGGAATCTGATCATCAATCATCATCTGCAGGAATCTAGGATATAGCCAAAACTTGGTATATGTTCGTTGAGTTGCTGACGGGAGTGGTCTTCGAGCATTTTCTTTCAGATTGTCGAAAATATAACGTGATATGTTGAAAGGCTTGTTCAGAATCAACGCCGTAAACAATCCCGTTAAATCAATCGGCGACAGATCATATCCAGATCGTTTGTTGCTCAGGCAGTGAATAAGGATATGCAATAAGAGCTTGTATCGAAGCGGCATAAACTTTTTGTTGATCTGATTTGCAAGAACGTTATCGCTGTACCGAAGCCTCATCAGCAAGCCCCGCTGACATTGTAAATCAATAGAAGTAGAATCTTCTGGTTGATCTCCTAGTTGCAGACGTGCTCTGATAGTGTTTTCTGTAATCACCATGGGTTTCTCAGCGACGAATCCTCTAATCACTTCTTGATTATTCACAGTCTCAACCACAGCAGAACTCCAGAAATCCTTGATATGAGACTGATAAGCAGTGTGCTGTGTAGTGATTGCATAGTTGATACGAGTGCGATGCAGATACTCCATTATTCCCGTGAATTCCGGACTGATTTTGTCTTCCGGTTGTAAATACGCTGCCATGTTGTGTCGTGGCTCCGACATAGATTCAACCTCCGATTTTTCTTTCTTGGTTGGTTTTGCCCGCTCTTTCTTTCCTTTCGGTGCCATTTCTGTTCATGAAAGCACGGACACGTAATGAGAAACAGTCAACAGTCAACATGAATTCCACACTTAGAAAAAATTTCAATTTCTTGGAAAAAATTCTAAGTGTTCTGTCTCGAAAGATCCCATTTAGGCATCGAAGGATGACACATGGCTCGAAGGATGACAGACTGTTCGAAAGATGTTACTTTCCTCGAAGGATGGGGTTTCTAATCGAAGGATCATCTTTCGAAGAATTAAGAATTTGAAAGATATCTTGATCATTCAAAAGATCTGATCAATCGAAGGATGAATCCTTCGAGAAATTTAACATCTTTCGAGTCTCACTTCGAAAGATATTTTGCAACACATCTTTCGAGGATGAGAATCGACATCCTTCGTGTTGATTTCCGGCGACACTGTTCATCGGAATATTTTCCGGCGGTCATTTTAACTGTTTTAAGTGTGGTGTCGTTTTTAAGTGGTTTCAACTCTTTATGAACATCAATCATCAAATCACTTAAACATCAATAACAAGACACTTAAAATAGAAATAACAACATCAAAAACCCAACCCCGGACACAAAACCCAACCCGGATACAAACACAAACACATGTATCAATCAACCAAGAACACAAAGGTTTTCAGACCATTAAAAATCAAACCAAAGATTCTGAAACATAAGAACATCCGTCAAAATACAACATTACCAATATCAAAACCTACAACTAACATATTCACATTGCATAAAAAATACATGATCAGATGAAGTGTTTATGTTGTTGTTTGAAACGTGTATTAGGGTTATCCTACCGAGATTGTAGATGAAATCCTGATACACTAAGGTTTTGATTAAATTTTGGCAGAGTTTCGGTAGGATCAGAGGATTTTTGAATAGTGAATTTGAATCAGTTATGTTGAAATGAAGAAGAAGACACCCTTTTATACCCTGACCTCGAAAGTCGAACCGTCTCGAAGGATAGAAGATCTTTCGAAAGATGAAAAGGTGTTCGAAGGATGAGATATTTGGTCGAAGGATCCAGATCTAGATCGAAAGATACCAGATATTTTTGGAACCCTCAACAACTTCGAAAGATGATCCTCGAAGGATATCTTTCGACCTGATTCATCCTTCGAAAAGTCTGATCAGCTTGAAGGATCCAATTGGTCAAAACTTTCGTTGACCAATTCATCTTTCGACTGAGATGATTGACTTTCATTGACCTTCTGATCTTTCGAGGGCCATTGCTACCTCGAAGGATCAGATTTTCACCAACACTTTGGATTTTTGGGAATTTTCAATTTAAGCCCTTCAAATTCTTAAAAGCTTTCAGAAATGACCGTTTTGAAAAATTGTCCGTTATGAAGTTCTGCAAAGGTCAGTTTTATGAAGTATTTCGGCTTGTCAGATATCTGATCGAGTACCAACATCGGTTAATCAAAAAATAAGATTAAATTGAAAATCTTTTTGGATTTTGATAAGATAAAAGACAACAATAAAAGACAACAATTTTAGAATCCTTTGAATGTTATCAAACGACATCACCGCTAATGTCGTGCTGATATGCACCAAACGACAAAAACTGTTTAAAAAGACAATAAAAGTTAATCACTAAAGTTAAGCAGTAAATAAATATGTACAAACACAACAATATTTTTGCGAGTTTCTGGCGAAGAGAATCATATCAGTTTGCGGTCTTTTGTCAAAACACATTTCCTTTTAATATTCTTTTACAGAAGAGGATAAGTATTCTACCACAATTACCGATATTGTTATCCACTTAAACTCAGCGATCAAGTGTAATCATAATGCATTGAGATACGTTAAGGTATGATTTATACTTACCGACCGGTGTTCATCCACTCACGACACATTCCCGTATCAAGGTATGCACGAGAGTTCATCTTACTGGGGAGTATACCATTTATCATCCGTTTTTAACGTATATAAAGTGTGAACAAGTCACTTATTTGAATTGAAAACAAGCCCTATGTGATAGAATCACTTATTGATGAGGAACTTGATTTTCATATGCATGAGGGCACAAGAGCAAGTCCGTGAACAGGTCAGTACTTTCGTACAGCAGAGAGACGAACTTGACTCCCGGATAAATGTGATATTTTATCACTTATTTGTTTGGACATGTGATTGTTTATCACTTATTGAGGTCGAATGCAATATGTACACGTATGTATGGTATCATGGAAGATCTAGACTTGCGTCCCCGTTATTTTTCGGTAAAAGATACAACCATGATACCCAGATGATAAACAGCATAAACCCCAAATATCTCAGAACCTCGGCAATCTATCAAACGAAATTTCGGTACCAAGACCATATGCCAATGAGCGGTTCCCACGCGGTTTTCAGTTTGTTATGTTTATATCCCCTGCACACTTTAAAATGATCGTGAGTCTACCGGTACATCATTAGTAGAGCTACTTATCTTTTTCTTTTCTTTTGATTTCCAGAAACATGTTTCGACCGACCTCTGATGTAATATCATTTTCTCTTATCTTGCCAAGAAACTCATTTTTGTTTTTCTATTGTTTTTGTGTTTTTCTGAATTTTCTCCCCCTTAAATGCAGAAAGTAAATAAAGTAAAGACATATTTTTTGTATTTTTGCGGTTTTTCAATGTTTTTGAATTTTCTTTGAAGCTTTCTCCCCCTAAAATTTAAAAACAAAGAAAATAAAGACACAACTTTTTTTTTTTTTTTTTTTTTTTTTTTTTTTTTTAAGAAAAATATTTACAAAAACGATTTTCCGATGTCGGTTACTACTCTTGCTTCACCTTTATGCCGTTTACCAAAAGTAAATAATCGAATCTTGATTTATCAAAAGCTTTGGTAAAAAGGTCGGCACGTTGGTGATCGGTATGAATGTGAACCACATCGATAAGTCTCTTTTCAAAGCAATCACGTATGAAGTGATATTTAATATCGATGTGCTTCGTTTTTTAGTGCTGTACAGGATTTCTAGTGATCTGTAAAGCAGCTTCATTATCAACAAAAATAGGAGTAGTTAGGAATTCAAAACCGTAGTCCCGCATCTGTTGTTGGATCCATAGAACCTGGGAGCAGCAACTAGACGCAGCAATGTATTCCGCTTCACATGTAGACGTAGCCACACATGTCTGCTTCTTGCACTGCCAAGTGACTAGGCGATTGCCTAAGAACTGACATCCTGCTGTAGTTGATTTTCCATCTTTCTTGCAGCCGCCGAAATCAGAATCACTGTAAGCTTTGAGATCGAAGTTATCATCCTTAGGGTACCATAACCCGGTGTCAGGGCAACCCTTCAGATAACGAAAAATCCTTTTGACAGCAGCATAGTGAGAGACCTTCGGATTTGCTTGGTATCTGGCGAGAAGGCACGTTGGATACATAATGTCGGGTCTTGATGCAGTGAGATACATTAAAGATCCAATCATAGCACGATAGAGTGAAGAATCCACAGCTTCCCCTTTTTCATCCGGAGTAATCCCGTGATTCTGCGGAAGAGGAGTAGAAATTGGCTTCGAATCGGACATCTGGAACCGGCTCAAGATGTCTCCGACGTACTTGGTTTGATGGATAAAAATTCCAGATTCGGACTGATTAACTTGCAAACCCAAGAAGAACGTCATTTCACCCATCGCACTCATCTCGAATCGATCTTGCATCACCTTCTCAAATTCCTTGCATAGATTATCATCGGTAGAACCAAAGATAATGTCATCGACGTATACTTGTACCAATAGAAGATCTTCACCTTTTTCTTTGATGAAGAGGGTACAGTCGATCAAACCCCGTCTAAACCCGTTGTTCAGCAAGTAGGTAGACAGTGTCTCATACCAGGCTCGAGGTGCTTGATGAAGACCATATAATGCTTTGTTAAGTAGTAAAACTCTGTCAGGATGTAATGGATCTTCAAACCCCGGTGGTTGCTCGACATATACTTCCTCTTCGACTACTCCGTGTAGAAATGCACTCTTAACATCCATCTGGTACACCTTGAATTTCTTGAAGGATGCGTAGGCTAGAAAGATTCTAATAGCCTCCAGACGTGCAACAGGAGCATACACTTCATTGTAGTCAATACCTTCTATCTGACTGAAGCCTTGAACAACTAACCTTGCTTTGTTTCGGACAACAATCCCACGGTCATCCTTCTTGCACTTAAACACCCAACGAGTTCCGAACTTCTTGTAGTTATCGGGCCTATCAACCAATTTCCATACGCCCAACTTCTCGAACTGCAGAAGTTCTTCTTGCATGGCTTCCACCCAGGAATCATCTTTCAATGCCTCCTTCCAAGATCTAGGCTCTTCTTGGCTAACATAGCAGGCGAAAGACCAATCATTTTGTTGTCCCGATTCTCGTATCTCAGCATACAAGCCAGCATTTTCGTTATTTCTGATTTGATTTCTTGTCCTAACACCACTGAGAACATCACCTATAATATTCTGCTGAGGATGAATGTTATGAATTCGGGTTTCAGGAACTAGAGGAATTTCAACATTGGTCCTCAAGTTATTGATATTTAAATTCCCGATATCATTTTGAAGCTGTTGAGTTGTAGAAGATGATGCATTTTCTTCTTGGACAATTGGCGCAGACACTGGATCCGTTGCTTCTGAAGTACCTTGAACCGGACCCCGTGCTTCACCATCATTTGCATCAACATACTCCTCATCTTCTGATGACAAATTGTAGTCGACAGCATCATTAAACACATCATTTGAAGTGAGATTGTTGACAGAAGAAGATGCTTGTGAGTCAACAATGATTGGGCGAGCTAACTGAGAGCCAGTCGCATTCTCGCTTTCAGACAACATTTGAGCAATTGCATTGTCATCATCAAATGTCGGCAGATTGAATGAGTTGAAAAGACCATCATAATCGAACATCCATGGATCTCCAGAAGGCTTCGGAGGATTAGAATATCTTTGAACTCTTACTTCACCCCACTCTTCAATCCTCTTGGTAGTCAGGTTCCATACTCGCAGATTAGGAGTAGCATACCCAAGGAAGTAACCTTCGATAGCTTTGGCACCAAACTTCCCGTCAGGCTCAATCATGGTACATGGTGCGCCAAAAGGTTCT
Organism: Helianthus tuberosus; assembly: GCA_030545235.1. Lineage (NCBI taxonomy): Eukaryota > Viridiplantae > Streptophyta > Magnoliopsida > Asterales > Asteraceae > Helianthus > Helianthus tuberosus. The sequence continues at coordinate 114,239,202 of CM060374.1, forward strand.
AGATATTCTAAATCGGGAGTGTTCTTGTGTAGAAGTTCGAAGCACGTTTTGCCATGTCTTTTCACTGTGAGAACCCTGTTTAATGTGTAGCAAGCCGAGGCAACAGCTTCAGTCCAGAATCGAACTGGAAGCTGAGACTCAACCAACATGGTTCTTGCAGTCTCAATTAAGGTTCTGTTCTTTCTTTCAGCGACTCCGTTTTGTTGTGGCGTGTACCGAGAGCTATATTCATGAAGGATTCCTTTTGCAGTGCAAAATTCATCCATAACTCTGTTTTTGAACTTGGTTCCGTTGTCGCTTCGAATTCGCCTCACCTTTAGATTATAAAGATTTTCCAACAAGGTGATCAAATTCTTTAGAATTTCTGGAGTTTCGCTCTTGTGGACCATGAAATCAACCCATGAAAATCTTGAATAGTCATCAGTGACTACCAAACAGAAAACTTCCCCGTGCACACTCTTGTGTTTGACTGGGCCGAAAAGGTCCATATGCAGACGTTCGAGTGGCATGTTTACAGTGTTAACCTTCTTCAATGGATGTGATTTCTTGATCTGCTTCCCTTTCTGACACGGCACACAGACATCTTGAAGTTGAAAATTCTTCACATTGACACCTCTCACCAGATTGTTTTTGACAAGGTGATTCATTTTTCTGAGGTGAATATGACCCATCCGTCTGTGCCAAGAGATCGTCTCCTTTTCAGTGGCTTTTGAAATAAAGCAAGTAACTTGATTGGACTTGGTTATTGCTTGGCTCATATCGAGGACATACAAATCATTAACTCTTGGTGCTGATAAGAGAATCCATTCTTCGGGAATCTTGAATCCTGGCTTCAGCACATAACAACCGGCATCATCAAAATGCACGGTGAACTTCTTGTCGCAGATCTGAGAAACACTTAGGAGATTGTGATCCAACTGTTGCACATAATTGATTTTGTCGAAACTCACAACTCCATTTGAGATCATTCCCTCGCCGGTGATATACCCTCCTTTGTCTCCAGCAAATGCAACATATCCTCCTCTTATACTTCGCACATCGAAAAGAAGACGGTAGTCGCCCGTCATGTGCCTGGAAGCCCCACTATCAACAATCCAATGACTATTAATAGTTCCTCCTGGAGCCGCCTGCACATACAGTTAACTTATCAGTTTGAGAGGGGGACCCAAGCCTTTGTGGACTTGGGTCGTCCTTGATCATCAAGGAAAGTGATTTCAATCACTTGATGATTAGGAAAAAGAACCTGTGGTGCTCCCCCTGATTGAATTACCTGCTTTGGCTTCCAAGCTGTTTGTCCTTTACCAGTATTTGAAGTTATTGTTTTAGCATTTACTGGTTTTATTGTTTCAGATTTTGCTTGTACAAAGGATTTTGCTTGTACAGGTTTTTCTTCTTTGACCTCTGATTTTAATGCCTTTTCAATTACATTTTGATTCTTTTGCTTTAACTTCTTTTCCCTTTCTTTTAAGACACGTGGGTCTTGTTTCGGGGAAACTGATCGTTTTCGGTAATCGATTTCTTGGAGAGCACTCGTTGTTGACTTCAGCTTTTGCACGTGTGGGCAATATCTTACAATATGCCCAACTGTCCCACATTCAAAACATGTTCTCCGCTCTACAAACTTCGGAGAAACATGTTGATGACCAGACGGAGAACCAGACAATGAACTTTGTGATCTAGACGTGCTTGGGCCTAAATCACATCCGTTGGTGTGTTGGGTGTAATTATTCTGATCATTTCGTTTTAAAATTCTAAACTGTTGTATAAACTCAAGGTTAGATTTATCCTGAAATGTTTCAAGTTTGTCTGAACCCGTGGATCCAACAAAGTTCATTTTCGGTCCTCGCTTCTTAACAGGAGCTCTTTTGTTTTGCACCTTTTGTTGTTGAACCTTAGGTTGCTCAACCCTTGATTGTTGAATTTTAGGTTGTGCAGCCTTAGGTTGAGTAGCCTTAGACTGTTCAACTTTAGGTTGTTGTACCTTTGGTTGTTCAGTCTTAGGCTGCTGAACTTTAGGTGCTTGAACATTCTTGTTCTGAGCCTTCTTTCCCTGTACCTTACCCTTTCCGGAATTGACTTGTTGTTTTCGCTCAATTGGTTGTTTTTGGTTTCCGTATTGTTTTCTAATTTGTTCACACGGAATTGGATCACATTGAGTGACGGTAACTTTGCCACTTTTGTTCCCCAAAAACTTATCAGTGCATCCTTCAAAAATTTGCTCAATTAAATCTTGATTTACATTTTTAAGTGGAAAATCTTTGTTAGAGTAGATTTTGCTATCTCCTTTGAGCGTGTACAACAAGTTATTCTCTTCACGGTTAGAAACAAGGGACTCCATTGCTTTTGACGTTTCAGTCTTACTCGGTTTCACTGGTGGATCACACAGGATGTGATTCTCAATTGGAATATCTGTTGTAACCGAGTTAGACTGTTGTTTCACAATCTCTTCAGATTCATCATCCGAAGAATCAGCATCCTCAACAATGGGAGGACTCTGTTCCTTAACACACGATGAATCTGTCACATTCTCAGATTCTGATTGACCCGAGGATGATGTACCAGTTGTGAACCCGAGGCCTGCTGCAAAGTCATCTAGACCGAGTGGCACAGTAGGTTCAAAACGGGGCATATCCTCGTCATCAGGCAATTTGGAGTAATTGTGATTCATTGGGGGAGGACATGATTTGAATCCAATACATGGTTTATCCCCCTTTTTCTTTCTTTCTTGAACGTCAATGATGTGATCCAATACAAAGCGGGAATTGGAATAGCTTTCCAATTTCTGCTTAATTGTTTCACATTCACATCGAGCTGTTGCCAATTCTACCATTTGCTTTTCAATTGTGTCAATAAGATTATTGTTAGCATGTTGTTTTCGCAAAACAGCCTTTTGTAATTCTGAAACATCATGTTTTAATGACGCAATTGTTGCTTTAAATTCCTTTTCATTTCTGGTTAAAAACAAGTTAGCTTCAGTTGCTTTAGAAAGATCTACAATCAATTCTTGATTGTGTTTGTATGTGATTTCAAACTGACTTTCCTTTTCAGCATATTTAACATTTAAGCTATCACAATTTTCACAGCTAATTACAGTGGGTTCATCGACACATACCTGACTTGATGAACTGTCGACATTAGCCATAAAGGCTGAATGGAAAGAAAAAGATCCATCTTCAGAGAAGAACTGAGCAAGCTTCTCGGAAGTTCCAGCAGATTTCTGGCAAAGAATAGATCTCCTCTTGCATAATGCTTCAGCTTCAGCCAAGAGCTCATCAACTTCCAGATCTAAAGCATCACTTGATAAATCACCAGCATCAAGTGATTCTCCATCCATGCTCCCACTATAACCCGAACTATCTTCATCTTCTGAAGATTCGCCAGCAGACACGGGTTCTACTACCTTCTCAATCACTTTAGCATAACATGCTGTTCCACCATTTCCTCCTTCTCCAAGCTGAAGGTTCCAATTGCAGATTTCATCAGCTTGAACAACCAATCCTCTGTGGGGATTAGTGTTTGTGGATCCAGATGCATTTCCTCCAACCGGCACTATTGATCTGTCATTGTTGTTCTGTTGCTGTTGTGGCTGTCCTTGATTCCTGAAGGGATTCTGATTTCCTTGCTTAGGAGGCTTCTGACACTCCCGCTTGAAGTGACCCTTTTCACCACAATTGAAGCAAGTGACAGCATTCTTATCAAAACCATACTTGGTGTTGTTGTTGCTATTCAAGTTGGTTCTTCCCGTCCTTTCCATAAACTCCTTTGCTCTTCGAATTGCACTAGCAAGAGCCCATTTGATATCCATCATTTCAAACTCTTCCCTATCCACTTGCTGATAATCTTCATTGGTTAGATTGATATTCCCAATCTGACCTGCAACCAATCCACAATAAGCACTAACCAAGGTGTTCAACATCTCCATATGCTCCTTGGCTACTTCGACACTGACTTTGGAAAAGCTGGAAGTGTCTAATCTGATCGTGTTCGGATTGGAAGTGGCTTGAAAGTTTGAAGAGCTTCCATAAAACCCTTGCTGTTGCGGTTGTTGCTGCTGAGCTCTGCTTGGGTCTAAGAAAGGCGGTGGTGTGAATTGAGGAGCAGGTTGCACATCCTGTTGTAGAGAAGAAGAATCTGGTCTTGAGAACATCGTGTATGCTGAAGGATCAAACTGATTTGTTGTGGAAGGCCCGGTGTTTGAAATGAAGGCTGTTTGAAGCTTCGCATGTTGAGGAACTGGTTTTTCTCCACTGATGCCTCCTGCAATCCCAAAGTACATCTCTGGATTTTGAGGAGTTAATGTTCTTTTTGCCTTAAGCTTTTCTTCTACATCCTTGTTCTCCAATTTCTGAATTAACTCATACACAGTGATTGTGTCTAGAACACCATTTTCTTTGAGAATCTCAAGATAACTGCTCCACTTTGCTGGTAAGCTATCAGCAAATCTCTTCACCATTTCTTGTGGAGTGGCAGTAACTCTAAAGGCAAACATCTCGCTCAACAAATGATGGAACCTTGTAGATAACTCTGCCAAGGTCTCATTCTCCATACACGTGAAACCTTCAAACTCTTTCTTCAATAATTCTTGCTTGATCTTTCTAGATTGAGCATTTCCTTCACATCGTAACGTGAGCATATCCCACAAGCTTTTTGTAGTCGTGCAGTAGACAAACTGGTGATAAATGTCTCTGTGAAGAGCTTGTGTGAGAATCATGAATGCTTTCTTTTCTAACTCAAATTTCTTCTTATCCTCCTCAGACATAGTGCTGTAAGTTTGTGGATTAGATCTTGCAACTTCCAATTCATTTTCAAATGGAGTAAAGAAGCACATCCATAGATCTTGACCTTGCCCCTGAACATAAGTTCTCAGCCTTTCTTTCCACCATCCCCAATCATTGATGTGATTCAGCTTTGGCGGTTTTGTGCTTGTACCAGTTTCACTGTCGTTCTGCATCATAGCTTGAATGCTGCTGCTTTGATTTGTGACCAATGCCCATTGATTTGCAGTTATCATTGCAGCTTGAGGCGGGGCAATAGCCTGCATCCATGCATTTTTGTTGAAATCTGACTGAGATTGCGTAGCTGATGATTGCGTAGCTGATGATTGTGGAGTCAAAGTTGTTTGAGTCCACGCAGTTGGATCCCACTGACCGTTTGTTCCCATTTTATAAAGACAATTAATATATTAAGTGAAAAATATATTTAAAATTTGAAAAACAAGTTTTCCTTTTTTTTTTTTTTTTTTAAATTAATTTTTCACAAACTTTGTTAAAATCTCGAAGGATAACAAACAGCCGAAGGATCTTTGATCGAAAGACCTGAAAAACACAAACTTGTTAAGCTTAAACAGATTAGGATCGAAAGATCAGAACTTGTTCGAAGGATCAACAGTGTTCGAAAGATCACTGTTGAGATTCGAACAATGATATCGAAAGACTCTCCAATCGAAGGATCCTTGTCTTTCGAATAAGACCTGTAGATCGACAGATATATCCTTCGAAAAGATTCCTTGGGTCGAAAGATAAGTCACAGACTTCGAAGGATGTTCGAAATATGATTATCTATCGAACCTCCTTTGATCGAAAGATGATCTTTCGACTTCGAAGGATATCCTTCGATCTGCACTGACACAGCTGACACAGTTGACAAAAGTTGACAGGTTGGTGAAAAGGTGATTGCTTGGTAAAAACTTTCGGCAGAAGGTATGTTCAGACCATACTTTCTGCCAACCCAGATTTGACTAATAAAATATTGCCTAAAAAGAAGGTTCTTATCCAGAAACCGGTCACCGGAGTAAGCCGGAATTTGGCCGGAAATTACCAAACTTCTTAAAAACATGTTTTTAAGTTACCCAACCCGTTCTTTAACACACCCGGTTAGTTTAGAAGACGTTTTTACGTCAAGAACTGTGAGAAAAACACTAAAAACAGATGTTAACCCATGTGAGTTTTTGTCCAAACACTCCAAAGTCTTGTATAAACTCGGTTTTTTTAACAAGGAAAAGAGCCACTGCTCTGATACCACTTGTAGGTCCCTCGGAGGTTGAGGTTAAACCTTATCCTTGTTATGTTTAACACACTAGCAAGTGCGGAATCCAAGCTAGAATGCAAACCGGTAGTTTATAATGAGAACACAAGCTACAAAGAGAAAGGGTAGACACACAAGATATCAAAGTTTTCTCTTGTATTTCAGTGGACACGGTTACAGCCCTTGACCAAACTGAAAATACGCTCTCTACAAGACTAAGTTCACTCACACAAATGAAGTGAACACATTACATCAGTATATATAACCTTCACAGCTAGTCTGGTCGAAGGATCAATTAGACTGATCGAAAGATCATCTATCGAGATACAGCCTATCGAAGGATCCACATATACCTCGAAGGATTGACATCCTTCGAGGTCCATCTGTATCCATCGAAGGTTATCCTTCGAGCTCATCAAAGGATATAAACAATCCTTCGATGACCATCCTTCGACACACACAAACTTACAAACTTTTTCTAACTGTTTGACCAAGTCAAACCAGGAGGATGGTTGACTGGTCAAACTTACATTAAGCACACACAGAAACACATCTAAGACGTAACACGACTACAAAAGACATCATTTTATATCATTACAAAATACAGACAAAGTACAGACACAAGTGCACCAACATTTGATTTAGATTATGTTGATGTTGAATTGTGTCTGAACAGATGTTTGTTAAGTTAACAGAGGTTTAAAAGGATTAAAGGTTGGTTTAAGGTTGAACAGATGATTGTAAAGACAAAATAAACTAGAATATTTGATCATCAGTAACAGTTTTTTGGAAGAATTTGTGGTAACAAATTACAAAGAGTCAATATTTGATGTTGTAAAAGGTCTGTTGTAGCTAAAGTCTGACAAAAGAGAGCATCTGCTGATGAATAAATGTCTGAAGATGCAAAGATCTGCTATGGGCCAACAGATGTTAACGAACAACAGATGATATTCAATCTTAAAATGCTCAACAGAGGTTTTCATAGTAACTGTGGTTAGGCTAATAGCAGATGTTAGACTAACGACTGTTGAGTTACCACTGTTGAAAACAACTGTTTTTGAAACCTCTGCTTACCTAAAATACATCCATTGCTGAAAGGTACCGTCTGTTGTCATAACTTCTGTTTATCCTAATGACTGTTGATTTACTACACTGCTGACTGTCATCCATTATCACAAGAGAGGTTCTGAGGTGGACAGATGTTAGCTAAAAAAACACTGCTAAAAGTTATCATCTGTTCTCATAACTTCTGTTTATCTAACGACTGTTTGACTTACACTTTTCCCAACCTCTGTAGTCGGCCAACAGAGGTTTCCAAATAACTGTCAACCATTGTCACAAGAGAGGTTCTGACGTGGACAGATGTTAGCCATCAAATATTTGTAACTACTGCTACGTCAGCATTCACTTTTTCTCTCTATATAAACGTTGTTTCATCCCTAAATCGAGCTTCTACCACTGCCGTCTCGAATTCAAAATTCTCAAAAGTAGTCTCCAACATATTAAAAACCCTCCAACTTAAACCCTGTTTCATCCCCAAATCACTTTCTTCTCCGATTATGTCTCTGAACATCAAAAACCCTCACAACTACCTCCCATCTTCGAGAAAACCAACAAAAATACCAGCTTTCACTCAATAATTGACCTTTTAAGGTCATCTAAATACAAATCAATCCTTACTGCTGATGCTCCGGTTCATACGGAAACACTATAACAACCCTCCTAAAATATTTCCGACACCCCTAAAATATTTAGAATGTCCCTATACGTCCTAAAATACACCCCGTATACGTAAAATGACCCTAAATACCTTTATTTTTATAAAAGTTAAATAAAGACAATTTTTAATGGTCCCTGGCGGCCCGCAATAGAGCCACCTAAGGCTTACGCGGGGCGCGACAGCTTAGCTGGCAGACGAAACCCTAAGCTGCCGCGTGGCAGCATCGTGGCAACCCTACACGTGTGACCGGTCCAAGCTACACCCTAGAACCCCTAGCTCACGGGCCACGTAAGCCCAGCCCTTAGCTTTCGCGGGGCGCGACGGACTTGACGATCAGCCCTATATAAGGAGTCCATCGGCCTTCAGTCCAATTCGCTCAATTCTTTTCGATCTCTCTCAAATCTGAAGAAATAGAATTATACCCGGGCATTATACCCACTAATATAGCAAAGCTCTGCCTCGTTGTAAGTATTTTAACCCCGGTTACGTATTAGATATGCTGCCCGATTGATTTAGTGAACCGTAACGGCTGTTGAGGCTCTGCCGACGTAGTCGTTGAAGTTCTGTCTCGGGGAGGGTATAGCTAATGTAAATTTGGGTTATACTAACGCGTGTGTATTATTTAAAATTTATAGATTATAACCAGGAAGCCACAAGAAAAATACCTAAAGTAGCAATGTGAGTAATCTCCTTTTTGTAAACTGTTTTTACAAAACCTTAATAATTTTAAATTATAAATAGCAGTGACTGAGTCTTTGTAATTCTTCAATTACTGCCGGTATGTTTGGGTTTTAAATACAAAATGTGGAATACGTTACCATTGGAGAACGAGAAAGCCAATGTGTAATATGACCCACCAGTCAGGATTGACAGTACTGAATGAGTAATTGTGTAGATATAAACATTGTAATCGCTTTCAATATTGTGAAATGATAAAACTCTTCTTGATTAAATTGGGATTCACTCACCCGTATTTCCCACTGACAAAATGTTTTTAAACGCGTTTCAGGTAACAAAATGTGAAAGCCAAATAGAAGCCAGCTGGACAGCACTAAAGGCTTGAAAAAAGTGGCTATAAAAGTTACCTAAATAATGAAAATGTTTTATTTCAATAAAATAGGGTTTATCCCTATAATCCTGTTTGTAATGAAAACTTGGGTTTTACCCCAATATAATTAATATTATAAAATATGGTGTTGTAATCTGATAAAATATTTCCAAACTACGGTTCTAATGAAATTTCCGCTGCCAAATAATGATAAACACGGATACCACCATCTCTGAGTAGGCCGCGGCCGCCCGCCTCCCGAGGCAGGGGTTGGGGGTTGCGACAGAAGGTTGTATCAGAGCCACAGGCACTTATTTCAGCCACAGAAGTGTTCTGCTGACACCAAAATTTTATCTGTTATGTTAGGAAATTATCTACGAAATTATGTGCATATATTATTGTGTTGTGTTATTTGACAATTTGTTAGTTTACATTATGAGTGACCAAGGACCTTCAGACGCTTATCGTCAACTGTCCAGCTCTCCTAGGGATGAAGGAACTTCTTCACAGCCTACCCCCTCGGGGTATTCGGCTGACACCGAAGAAAGGATTTTCATATTCAAAGCACAATCTGAAGAACCATTCCCTCCCAAGATGAGAGGATGGTTCAGCAGATGAGCTCATGAGCATAGAAAAAGGTTGAGAAAGTTATAGCAACAGCGGGTCTCAGCAGCGGCCAATAGAGAAATGAATGCTCACACTCAGGATATACTCAATAGGAGATTAGCAAATTTTCATATCTTAGCTACCATAGCTACAGACCCGAATCTAGAACAACTCATTGCACCCCAGCCGTTACCACTATTTCCCACACAACCCATGGAAATTGAGCCAAACCCAGTAGACCAAATTCCAGCGCCTGCTTTTGACCCAGCTGAAATTACTAGAGTCCCAGCACCCCATCCCCAAGACTATGACCCATGGTTTGACGAACACAAAGACTACCAAGAACTTTACCCAATAGAGGAACCCATGCAAAACCCAGTAGTACCCTATCCCAACCTGGACGCTCTAGATCCATATTGGGATAATGACCAGTATATCAGGGAAATCCTAGAGAACTCGTACCCACGGGAAGAACCGATACCCCAGTCTCCTGACCCAATACCAGCACAAGCCCTACCCATGAGTACTGAGAATGTGCAGGAACTCCGCACCTTTGGTGAGAAGACATTAGAAGGAAGTGAGAGAACTAGACAGATAGGTGAAAGGCTCGTTTGGAAATATGACGAGCGTAACATGCAGTTTTGGATGAACCCTTATCAGTAATAGTAATAGTAATAGTAATAATAATAATAATAATAATAATAATAATAATAATATAATATATAATATGTTTGTATGAAAAAAATATATAATATATATGTATATCCCCTAAAATAGATAATAGCTACGGATGCATACTAGTATTGTATCTTAGATTTTAGTTACAGTTTGTACTAGACGCATATATATAAAATAGAGTAAAGGTCGCAATGTTCGACGATTTTGGCTCAATATGCTTGTTGTGCGATTGTTTGCATTGGATATTGCCTTATGATATTAATACGTGATAAATGTTTATAATCCAGATGGACAACGAAGTGAATCAAGAAAATCTGAATAACGATAATAACGGAAACCAAGTAGATAACAGTGCCATCCAACACATAGTGGCACAAGGGATTATAGACGCAATGCCATATATTATCAAAACGGTTAAGGAAGCGGAAAATAATAAAAGTAATAGTGGAAGTAAACGACCACCTACCGAACCTGATCACAGCGTAAACAATGGACCCTTACTTCAAGTGCCAATTCCAAAAAGAAGAAGAACCATGTCTTATGGTTGTTCTTACAAAGAATTCTGGTCCTGTAAACCAATAGAATTCTCTGGAAATGCAGGAGCCATTGCAGCTCTACGCTGGATAGAAAAGACTGAGGCAGTCTTAAAAATAAGCAAGTGCGCGGAAGAGGATAAGATAATGTTTGCTTCCAATTTATTTAAGAACTCAGCTTTAGAATGGTGGAACACTATCCTCCAGTCTAGGGGAAGTGACAGAACCTATAATATGGAATGGAATGAATTTAAGAATATGGTGGAAAGAAAATTCTGTCCTCCTAATGAAAAGGAACAAATAGCTAATAAATTCTTAAACCTTAGAATGACTGGAGTAGACAGCAAGGGTTACACTACTACATTCTTTGAATATGCTAGAATAGTACCAACCCTAGCATCACTAGAACCAGTATTAATCTTCCGTTACATCTGGGGATTAATCAGTGAAATCAGACATGTAGTCAAGGCAGCTAGACCTCAAACCATAGAAGAAGCTGTAGAACTAGCAAATACCTTGACTGGTGAACTAGTACGTACACAAGAATAAAACCAAAGGAAGAACCTAGTTCAAAAGCTTACCCAAGAATTTCTCTATGGAAATTCCCATCGTGGGAAAAATGTAGGTTCTACTTCTGCACCTTACTACAAGTATTGCAAAAGGAAGCATTCTGGAAAATGCTCCATATACTGTAATTTCTGCAAAATATCTGGAGACAAGGAAGAAGACTGCATGAAGAAACCTAACAATAGGATATCTTACAATTGTGGGGAACAAGGTCATATTAAGCCGAACTGTCCGAAACTAGCTCCAGCATGAACAACAAGACTACTAAAAATGCTAGAGCATTTGTTCTGACTGCAGAAGAAGCCAAAATGATTCCAGACGTGATTGTCGGTACGTTTTTAGTTAATGATATTTTTTCTAAAGTATTATTTGACTCTGGTTCGAACCAAAGTTTTATTAATACTTCATTTTGCAAACTTCTCAATCAACCATTAACTAAACTCCCACAAGAATTTCTGGTAGAAACAGCAAATGGAGAATCCATCAAAATTACTGAAATCTTGAAGGGAGCAAGAATAGAATTTTTAAATTAAAAGTTTATTGCAAATCTTTACCCAATGAATCTGGCAGGATTTGATGTTGTAATAGGAATGGATTGGTTAATAGCCAATAAAGCCAATATTCTTTGTGATCAAAAGTCAATTCAAGTAAACTCACCAAATGGTGAAAAAATCACAATTAAAGGAGATAAGCCATCTAGATCCACGAAATTCATTTCTGTAATGAAAACAACAAGCTGTGCAAGAAAAGGATCACTGGTGTATATGATTTCCATAATCATTAACACTAAAGGAAAGAAATTAAAAGATATCCCTGTAGTATCTCAATTCTCAAACGTATTCCCAGAAGAATTACCAGTATTACCGCCGGACAGAGAAGTCGAATTCAGAATTCATCTGTTCCCAGGGTCAGCCCCAATTGCCAAAGCACCTTACCGTTTGGCACCTGCAGAAATGCAAGAGTTAAAGAAACAGTTGGATGAACTGTTGGAAAAAGGATTCATACAGCCAAGTTCATCACCATGGGGAGCACCGATCTTATTCGTCAAAAAGAAAGACGGGTCAATGCAAATGTGCATTGATTACCGAGAATTGAACAAAGTCATGATTAAAAATCGGTACCCATTACCGAGAATCGATGATTTGTTTGATTAATTACAAGGAGCTCGATTCTTTTCTAAGATCGATTTACGCTCAGGATATCATCAATTAAAGGTACAGGAAGAGGACATTCCTAAGACCGCTTTTAGACAAGGTATGGCCATTATTAGTTTACTGTCATGCCATTTGGTTTAACCAATGCCCCAGCTGCATTTATGGACATGATGAACCGAATATGTAAGCCATATTTGGGTAAATTCATAATTTTCTTTATAGATGATATTCTCATTTACTCTAAGTGTAAAGAGGAACATGCAACGCACCTACATGCACTCCTAAGTTTATTAAGAAAAGAAAAGCTTTACGGTAAATTTTCGAAGTGTGAGTTTTGGTTAGAAGAAGTGCAGCTTCTTGGACATTTAGTCAATCATGAAGGAATTCATGTGGATCCCACAAAGATTGAGGTAATTACTAAATTGAAAACCCCTGAGTCACCAACAGACGTTAGAAGTTTTCTAGGACTGTCCGGTTATTATAGACGGTTTATCCGAGATTTTTCTAGAATAGCTATTCCCTTAACTAAGCTAACCTGTAAATCTGTTAAGTTTGAATGGGGACCAAAACAAGAAGAAGCCTTTAGAATTCTTAAGCAAAGATTAACCAACGCACCCATACTAGCGTTACCAGAAGGAACAAAAGACTTTGTAGTCTATTGTGACGCTTCGAAGTTAGGTTATGGATGTGTGTTGATGCAACGTCACAAGGTTATAGCCTATGCTTCTAGACAACTTAAGAATCATGAAGAGAATTATACAACCCATGATCTAGAATTAGGAGCCATAATTTTTTCCCTTAAGATTTGGAGACATTACCTTTACGGTATTAAGTTTACCATTTTCACCGATCATTAGAGTTTAAGATATGTTTTGGGCAAAAAGAATTAAATATGAGACAAAGACGCTGGATGGAAATTCTTAGTGATTATGATTGTAATATCTAGTATCATGCAGGAAAGACTAGTGTAGTTGCTGATGCTTTAAGTCGAAAGTATCATAAAAAGCCAAAAAGAGTACGTTCTCTTAAATTAAATCTCCAGATAGATTTAAATGAATAGATTAGAGAAGCACAGGAATCAGTAATCAAGAATGATACTGAAAAATTAAAAGGAATGATTAAGGAATTAGAATAAGGAATAGATGGAATTTGGAGATTCCATAAGAAAAGGATTTGGATACCTAAACGAGGAAACCTAAGCCACCGAACATCCTGGAAATGATAAAATGTACCAAGACTTAAGAAAGAATTTATGGTGGATAGGAATGAAAAAGGATATAGCAGCTTATGCACTACAAAAAAATGACTTTTGGGGACTGAAAAATCAGTATCCGATGCGTAAGAATCAGTCCCTAATGGTTATCAGGGACTGATTTGCCAGTCCCCAGCCAGTCCTGGATACCTAGAAATGTTCGCCTAGGGCTTGCAAGTGATGGTTTCAATCCTTTCGGTGCAAAGAGTCTTTCCTATAGTATGTGGCATGTTGTGCTCATACCATACAATATGTGTAACACCTCGTAAAATCACGTCCAATGATGTATTGACACGTGTAATAAACCCTAATGAAGTCAAACCTTGAATTTAAGGGACAAATTTTTTGAAAAATCGAAAACTTTGATTATGAAAGGACTGGAAGTGTTAGCATACCTAAAATAAGTTACAATAAATATGAGGACTAATTTTGAGTTCGTAATTTCTTCTTTAAAATACAATTATTTGTATCGATTATTAGAGACTAATTATCAGTCACTGTTTCTTATGTCTGTATAAAACTTTGGAGACTGAAAATCAGTTCCTAATAAGTTTTCGAAAATTTTTAACATATTTCGACACTGAAAATTAGTCACCAATCATTTCCTATATAAAAAGGTATTCAAAACTGAATATCAGTCCCTAATTATGGTTGTCTTGAAAATATTAATAACTTATATTCAGTACCTAATATGTTCCATCTATATTGGAGACAGAATATTAGTCTCCAACATAGATGTGTCATTTTTCATTATAGAGGGAACATATTTAAGACTAAAATTTAGTAGTCAGTAATCGTCCTTCCAAAACGCTATACCATGCAAACATATTTGTGACTGAAATTTAGTCTCAATTAAGGTGTTTATATATTAGAGACTGATTTCTAGTAACTAATATATGGTGCATAGAAATCAGTCCCTAATATTATCAGTGACTGATAAATCAGTCTCAAATATTACGTATTGGATACTGATATATCAGTCCCTAATAATTTAGTATCTAATGGTCACTTTTCTTGTAGTGATGTTGCTAAGTGTCTAACTTGTTCACAAGTTAAAGCTAAACACCAAAAACCCTCAGGTTTATTGCAACAGTTTGAAATGCCTGTATGGAAATTGGAATTGATAACAATGGATTTTGTTACCAAATTACCCAAGACAAGAAAAGGTAATAATAAAATCTGGGTGATTGTAGATAGGCTAACCAAGTCAGCTCATTTCTCACCAATGAAGGAAACTTTCAGTATGGAACAGTTAGCCAAGCTATATGTAAATGAAATAGTTTCATTACATGGAATTCCTGTATCTGTTGTTTCTGATAGATATAGCCGTTTTACCTCTCATTTTTGGACTAGTTTCCAAAAAGCAATGGGAACCAAGCTAAATCTAAGCACTTCTTATCATCCTCAAACGAACGGGCAAAGCGAAAGGACAATTCATACGATGGAAGATATGCTTAGAGCTTGTGTAATTGATTTCAGAGGAAGTTGGGACGATCACCTATCATTAATAGAATTTTCTTACAATAACAACTATCATACCAGTATCAATGCTGCACCATTCGAAGCACTTTATGAACGAAAGTGTCGAACTCCAGTCTGTTGGGCAGAAATTGGAGAAAAACAACTATCTGGAACTGAGATAGTACAAGAAACAATAGACAAAATTATTCAAGTCAAGGAAAGACTGAAGGCAGCACGTGATCGACAAAAGAGTTATGCTGATAACAGGCAAAAACCGTTGGAATTTCAGGTAGGAGACAAGGTATTATTAAAGGTTTCTCCTTGAAAAGGAGTGGTAAGATTCATCAAAAGAGGAAAGCTAACCCCAGGTATGTCGGACCCTTTGAGATTATCAGAAGGATAGGACCAATAGCTTATCAGCTACAACTGCCAGAAGAAATGGTAGGAATACATGATGTATTTCATGTATGCAATCTCAAAAAGTGTTTAGCCGATGAATCATTAGTAGTACCTCTTAAGGACATAGAGGTAAATGAAAAGCTTAAATTTATAGAGATACCTCTATAGATTGAAGACAGAAAAGTCAAGAATCTCAAACACAAGAGATTAGTTCTAGTCAAAGTAAAATGGGATTCCAAAAGAGGACCAGAATATACATGGGAGCTTGAATCCGAGATGCAGAGAAATATCCACACCTATTCCAGTAGACCTCGAGAACGAGTTCTAAAACAAGGTGGGGAGGATATAACAACCCTCCTAAAATATTTTCGACACCCCTAAAATATTTAGAATGTCCCTATACGTCCTAAAATACACCCCGTATATGTAAAATGGCCCTAAATACCTTTATTTTTATAAAAATTAAATAAAAACAATTTTTAATGGTCTCTGGCGGCCCGCGATAGAGCCACCTAAGGCTTACGTGGGGAACGACAGCTTAGCTGCCAGAAAAAACCCTGAGCTGCCACGTGGCAACATCGTGGCAACCCTACACGTGTGACCGGTCCAAGCTACACCCTAGAACCCCTAGCTCGCGGGCCGCGTAAGCCCAGCCCTTGGCTTTCGTGAGGCGCGACGGACTTAACGATCAACCCTATATAAGGAGTGTTGGGATTGAACCCTACCAGAGGAACAGATAATGAAAGCCAAAACCGGATCACAACAGTGGATTCACAATAAGCAACTGTTTACACTAAGTCTTCTCCCTTGAAAGTGATTATAACAGCTGATGGTCTTACATCCACTGCCCGGATACAACTGTTGCTGTTATTCAAAACTACTGATGAAGCCAGAAGACTGCTGAGAACTAAGCACTACTGGTACAATCTACTGATGACAAAGCACTGCCCAATCATGGACTGATCAACCTTGAGGAAAGCACTGACATAAAGAGAGAGCAGTAGTTTAGTATATCATATGTTTCATGTATAGTCAGTAGTTAAGATTAGCAGTGTTTGTATAAGAACAGTAGATACAGGTTGTTAGGCTGTTAGACGTCGCTTTCATGGTGACGTCAGCTAAGATGCCTCAGCGGTTTGGATTGTCTATAAATGGAACAGTACTCTGTACTGTTACATTCGATCGTTTTGAGTGAGTTCTTCTCCTCAATTTAATCCTTTCATCTTGTGCAACCAACCTCTGGAGTATCAGGCTGAGGGGGAGTTTAGTTTGTAAGCATGCTTGTAATCTTTTGATTTACTTTGTAATCTTTCAACTGATACAATTCATGTGTTTATCAAATCTAGTTTCTTCCTTGATTGTGTTTACAAAGTCTGTGATCATTTCTGCTGCACTTAAACTCTATTCATCTCTATTTGATTTGTTCAAATTATACAAACAAGCACAATCATGAGAGCCTTCGATCCTAACAATTGGTATCAGAGCTTGGATAGTCAAATTCGATCTAGCAATCAATTTGACATAACAGTTCAGCTCAAAATTCATTGATACTAAGGTTGGTTGTGTTTAGTTGAAAAACAGAGTAACAAATGATCACGCTCAAAACTGTTATTCAAATACTCTGTAAAACAACCAAGATGTCATAAGACACACAAATTTCACACAACAAGTGATGTCATGCACAAGTCACTCATAGTTTTCAGATCTAAAAACTTGTCTGTTAAACTATGGTATTATTTCTTCTTTTTCAAAATTGATTTTAACTGTTGTTATGAAATTTGTGATGTTTTCATTATATTAGATGCTAAAGTATGAACCTCGGATTAACAAAAACCTATGTTCATAAAACATTAGTGTTTTTGCTAACAAAAGAGAGGGAAATTAAAACTTTAGTCATTTGATCTTATGTGTTGAAAAACAGGTTGAGATCCTCAAAAGGAACAAACCAACCTAGTTAAAATTACATTAATAAAATCAGGGGTAAAAAATGTCCAGATCATAGGTGATGTGAAATTTGGCATGAGCATGTGTATAAATGACCAAATCTCTCAAAACATTACCGCAAAATGATTTTGGAATAAGTATTCCTTCAATAACTGCCTCTCAGTGAGTATTTCAGTACCTATGATTGAGAAGGGTAAAAAGGGAAGAAGATAATCATAAAAACTCAAAAAGTGTGTTTATCTCAAAACTTTTGAAGTCAAAAGAAAAGAGCATAAATATAAAACACTTAAGAGTCAACAGTTGGGGTAAAAATGGTTATTGAGCAACTGTGTGCATTCATTGGTTCAGGAAAAGGTTCAGGTAACAATAGTATTCGCAGAGAATAAATTTTCAAAAGGACTAGACAAATTTTCAGAATTATCACATGGTAACAAAATCTACACCAGGGTTTTCGAATAGTCATGTGATCTTGTGTCCTCATTTTTCTGTTGTCAATCAATCAACAAGAAAATGGTACCAAACAGTGGTCAAAATGCATTTAAAACTTCATACCACTGTTGTCAGACCACTGACCATTTTCATAAGCTTGAGATAGATATGATTAGGAGTTTCAGTGGTAAATTATACCAGATTATTTTTGTTGATTGTTTTTCAGTAAATCCTTTATTTATTTTTTCAAAAAGGGTTTCTCTCAAATAATGCAGGATATATTATTCTTCATGTTTTTTTAGAATAATATATGTTGAAACTTTACTGGTTTTTGATAGTAAAAGTTTCAATCTCCTGTCAGGATGTATAACCTTTATTTTTGTTGGGTATATTATCCTCAAAACAGATCAAAAGGAATTTGGTACAACTGTCAAGGTCATATCTAACTCAAGTTTGTCTTAAAACTGATCAAAGATTGATTGTCAAAAGACCTTGAAATACTAGGGTACTCTTGTTTTAATTTGAATATTATAGCAAAAATGAGTAGCCTTAGTAAAAAGTTTACATCATCTGGGGTACTAAACCACTGTCAAGGAGTTGAAAAAGCTTCAAAATGTGTAAATGACATGTGGCAAAACCTTGAATGAAAATTTTCAAAACAGTTGCTGACATACTGGTCTTTCAAATCATTACCATTATCTTAACCCTAACCACTGTTTTGCTCAAACATCTGTTTTCTAAATACTGTCCACTGCTGAAAGTCAGCTACTGATCCTTCAATTTCTTGGCAAGCACTGATGTTCAAAATCAGTGTCTTATCCACTGATATGCTATCTACTGATAGTAAAAATCATCCACTGTTATCACATTATTACCGTTGTAACTACTAGGGTTTGGTACATCAGTGGTTATCAAAACAACTGTTCTCCACTTTTCATCCACTTCATCCGCGGCTGGCACGTGGTCAGTTTTTAGCCCTCGGATCTTTGTAACCGCTGCCACATAGCACTCATTTTTCCCTTAATAAAACCCTGATCAAAACCCCCAAACAGGGTTTTACACTGTCGAATTGAATTCTTAAATTCTCTTCTCAAAGCAGTTTCCAAACCCTCCATCTCAAATCATTCTCTGTTATTCTTCTTCCTTTTCAAAATGACGAAATCAAAATCAAAATCAAAATGAAAACCAAAATCACCATCATCTTCCAAAGAGGTCGCTCAAACGGCCGCTGAATCAGTTGAAATACCATACAAATCTCCTCATAATTATGTGGGTCTACTCACAAAACCCACAAACAACCATACCTTCGATTCTATCATTGACACCTTATCTGAATCAAAGTACAAAACTTTGATAACGGCAGACGCTTCCATTTACTTACAAACCCAGAGAGAGTTTTGGAAAAAGGCGACGCTTGAAAAACAAGACGATAAAGTCATAGCCATTAACTCCTCGATATAGGGTAAAGTGATTCAAATCACTCCACAATCAATCTCAGAAGTCTTTAAACTCGATGATCTGAAAGGTAAAACTTCTTTTGATAAAACCGAGTTGAAAACTGATTTTCTGAAAAGGGGGTATGTAGAACAATCAAAGGTAGATACCTTACAAAAAGGTTACTTCCCGTGTGCACCTAGGTTTTTATTTCACACACTTTTGATGTGTGTTTCAAATAAAACAACAGCGTTTAATGAAATACCATTGAAGATTCAATGTCTGGGTTATGCTATTTTAAAGAATGAAAATTACAACTATTCCTAGGAGATCTTTAATGACTTGGTAAAAAATATTGATAGCAAATCATTTTTACTTTTTCCAAGATTTTTAAGTTACTATTTTAAACAAAAATTTGAAAAAGAAATTGAAAATTTGCTAAAACAAGGTGTTTATTTTCAAATAAAAGGTTTAACACCAGAAACATTCACTAGAATGTTGGCACCTATAAAAACAAAAGTAGAGGTGCCTGAGCAGAATTTAGCAGCTACCACTGCTCCTCAGACATCTGCTGCTGAGCCCACTGCTCCAGGTGATCATGGCAGCACTACCACTGCTTTGAAACCCACACCTGCCACTACCAAAAAGACCAAAAAGAAAACATCCAGAAAACCCACCAAACCCAAAACAAAGGCAACTCTGGAAGATGAGATCCCAGAGCAATTGCCAGTGACAAAACAAATGTCACCACAAACCACTGCTGCTACTTCCTCACAGCAGTTGGTAGAAAGATCTCCACCATTGCCTCTAACTCCTCCTGCATCCTCACAAAAGGATCAGGTTGTAAGCACAGGGACCCCACAATATGAAGCTCTGGACCCAATCGGATCCATCTTCCTCAGTCCTGATCCCAAGGACATGTCTCTTTCAACTCCCATACCCTCACCAATCATAATGCCACAATCAATAATACCTTTGTTGCATGCAGTGGCTATAGCTCAGACACAAACCAATTCCTCTCTATCACCTGTCACTGAGAGTATACTCCCACAAGTGACTGGGTCTGATGCTACTACCCCCTGCTATTCCAGCAACAATTGAGGAGGTTACACTGCAGGAGTTACAAGTAACTCCTGTCAGTAGTTCAAGTGGAGCAGCAACTACAAATGTTGGATCAACAGATCTACATATGGACAGTTGTTTCATTAATAAGTCTCCCTTGAAGGCAATTTCTTCTATAGCACCTTAGGTAACCACCAGTGAGTTTGTTTTAACCACTGGTACCATCAAAGGATTATCAAGTGCTGAAGAAAGAATTCCCCAGTACCAAGAACAAGGGGCATCAATGGGTGATTTTTGGGACTCAGTTCCTAAGTCACACATTGGTACAACCACTGCTGGTGGGGATTCAGATGATCCCATTAAAGCGGGTGATGATTCAAAATATCAGGAATTGACGGGCAGAGTTGAAAAACTTGAAACATCAGTTGCTGAGATAAAGGATATGGTGCAGCAGCTGCTAAAAGCTCAAAAAGCACAATCCACTGTTGCTCCAGCTCAAGCATCTGCACAACCTGCACCTGCTGCAAATGAGCTGTGGAATATATTCCAACCCTTGCTTGAAAAACAAAAACAGATGGCTGATCAGCAGCATGAAATACATGTGACAATGCTGACAAACATGGTGGAGTCGAGATTTAAAGATACTCAAGCAGACATCAAAGCTATCAAGGCTCATCTCCAAAGCACCTCTGGAAAAGTTCCTTCTACTATCCTCTTCATGGATAAACCCCTTGCAGATAATGCCAAAAAGGGGGAGAATATCAAGCAGTTGAAGAAAAAGGGAATTGAAGATGGGCTGTATGTTGAACCGGAACAAGAAAAACAGACATCTAAATCCTCAAAAGGTTCAAAATCTCAAACCACAAAATCTCAAACTTTCATCCAAACAGCTGATACAGCAGTAGTTACAAAAACTGCTAGTAGTAGCCAAACAGCTGCCATCACTTCAACACACACCACCACCACTGCTATACCACCACCATCAAAAAAAACACCACCACCATCATCTCCTGCCAAAAAGCAGAAGACAACAGATGTTACAACATCTGTTGTAATGACAACAGTGGTTGAAGCACCAGTTGTTTCAACAGCTGTTAGTCAATCACAAACCACTGCCATTCAATCTCAAACCACTAAGCCACCCAAGACATCATCAGCTTCTCCTACAATAAAAAGGAGAAGGATTTTCATACCTGATGATTCACCACCACCATCACCACCATCAAAAACTACCTCACCACCTTCAACCCCTGCTCAAAAGCAGAAGACATCTACTGACACATCAGTAGTTGTAATGACAACAGAGGTTGAAACACCAGTTGTTTCAACAGCTGTTTGTCAACCATCCACCACTGCTCTCATCATTTCTACATCAAAACCAAAACCCTCTTCATCCGTAAAGCTTCACAAAAGAAAAATAGAAACAACTCAAGCCACTGATGAAAAATATGATCCTGTTGCCGCAAAATATCCACTGGAACTAGATGCTGTGAAAAATGAGATGAAACAATTTTACACCGAGGAAGATCCTTCAAAAAGAAGTTTTCCTTCTCTCATTGGCTTCATAGTCCCAGAAAACATGGATGAATATCTCGAAATGAAAGCAAGGCAAGCAAGGATTAGAGCTAAGCTTGAATGCAAAAATGAAGGTGATGAAGCCATTGCAGAAAGAATGGTATTCTTGCTCACAAAAGTCAAGTTGATGGAAGACTATGCACAAGAGCTGATCAAAGAAAAGACAGATCAACGAAAAGCAATGAGAAAAGAATATCTTGCATATATAATGAAAGAAAAATTCTATCAAGCTGAAGAAAATCAATTTGAAGAGTGGCCACTGGTTGCCTTGAAGCATGAAGCAAACAGGATTGAAAGGATTAAAAATGATCCAAGTAAGAAGAAGACAGCTCCAAATTGGAATAAGTACAAAAAGCTAATTGTCGATCTTACTTCTGAATACAAAAAGAAAAAGCAGGAACTAATAGATGCTAAGGTGGATACTACTGAAGCCATAGCAAAATGGATAAAGCAGTATACCGACGAAGCTTATGAAAGGCTGAAGAAAAGAAGGACAACAGTCCCATACACTTCTAAAAAGCCAGATTACAACAAGATGGAACAAAAGCTGGATGCTCTTAAAACACTGCTCACATCAGCAGATTACCCTATCCTTGTGAATAACCAAGAAAAAGGAAAACTGCTGACCAGTGTAGAAGAAAAAGAAAAGGAAGCTGAGTACTTCACAGAAGCCATCAAGAAAATTGGTCTAAAAGAAGATAGTTCAGTGAGCCTTCAAAACCTTTTCAAAAGGGTATTAACCAAACCTGCATCACCAAACATTTCAGCAGATATCCCAGACAGTGAGCTTGATCAACAAAAGACACAAGAGCAAATTGACAAAGAAGTTGCAGAAGTCATAGCTGCAGCAAATGAAGTCATAGAAGAAGCTTTCAAAAGAATGTCTGAAGTTCAGGATAGTGCCTTACAATTTTTCTCAAGGCCAAAATCTCCAAGCTCATCAGAGAATAAATCTCTCCCTAGAAACCCATTGGGTTCAAAAGTACTAAAGTGGATCTCTGATCAAAAGACCCATGTATTGACCCTGGTCAGATCCAATGGTGAGATGAAGTATATATCAAGGAAAGAAGCACTAGGCCTTAGTGTTGAAGATTTGCAGGATCTCCTTGAACTTTCATTGTGTAGGGATGAGGATGACTCAAGTTCCAAAGAATTTGAAGAAGAATTTAAAAGACAAGCAAGGGAACTACTAATGAGAAATAAAAATCCAGAATAATGAAGGGTTTTGGCATTATCTGTTCCAGGGGGAGATTGTTGGGATTGAACCCTACCAGAGGAACAGATAATGAAATCCAAAACCGGATCACAACAGTGGATTCACAATAAGCAACTGTTTACACTAAGTCTTCTCCCTTGAAAGTGATTATAACAGCTGATGGTCTTACATCCACTGCCCGGATACAACTGCTGCTGTTATTCAAAACTACTGATGAAGCCAGAAGACTGCTGAGAACTAAGCACTACTGGTACAATCTACTGATGACAAAGCACTACCCAATCAAGGACTGATAAACCTTGAGGAAAGCACTACCATAAAGAGAGAGCAGTAGTTTAGTATATCATATGTCATGTATAGTCAGTAGTTAAGATTAGCAGTGTTTCTATAAGAACAGTAGATACAGGTTGTTAGGCTGTTAGACGTCGCTTTCATGGTGACGTCAGCTGAGATGCCTCAGCGGTTTGGATTGTCTATAAATGGAATAGTACTCTGTACTGTTACATTTGATCGTTTTGAGTGAGTTCTTCTCCTCAATTCAATCCTTTCATCTTGTGCAACCAACCTCTGGAGTATCAGGCTGAGGGGGAGTTTAGTTTGGAAGCATGCTTGTAATCTTTTGATTTACTTTGTAATCTTTCAACTGATGCAATTCATGTGTTTATCAAATCTATTTTCTTCCTTGATTGTGTTTACAAAGTTTGTGATCATTTCCGCTGCACTTAAAATCTATTCATCTCTGTTTGATTTGTTCAAATTATACAAACAAGCACAATCATGAGAGCCTTCGATCCTAATAAGGAGGCCATCGGTCTTCAGTCCAATTCGCTCAATTCTTTTCGATCTATCTCAAATCTGAAGAAATAGAATTATACCCGGGCATTATACCCACTAAAATAGCAAAGCTCTGCCTCGTTGTACGTATTTTAACCCCGGTTACGTATTAGATACGCTGCCCGATTGATCTAGTGCTCCGTAACGGCTGTTGAGGCTCTACCCGACGTAGTCGTTGGAGTTCTGTCTCGGGAAGGGTATAGCTGATGTAAATTTGGGTTATTATACTAACGCGTGTGCATTATTTAAAATTTATAGATTATAACCAGGAAGCCACAGGAAAAATACCTAAAGTAGCAATGTGAGTAATCTCCCTTTTGTAAACTGTTTTTACAAAACCTTAATTATTTTAAATTATAAATAGAAGTGATTGAGTCTTTGTAATTCTTCAATTACTTCTAGTATGTAGGGTTTTGTATACAAAATGTGGAACACGTTACCATTGGACAACGATATAGCCAATGTGTAATATGACCCACCAGTCAGGGTTGACAGTACTGAATGAGTAATTGTGTAGATATAAACATTGTAATCGCTCTCAATACTATGAAATGATAAAACTCTTCTTGATTAAATTGGGATTCACTCACCAGTATTTCCTACTGACAAAATGTTTTTAAACGCGTTTCAGGTAACAAAATGTGAAAGCCAAATAGAAGCCAGCTGGACAGCAATGAAGGCTTGGAAAAAGTGGCTATAAAAGTTACCTAAATAATGAAAATGTTTTATTTCAATAAAATAGGGTTTATCCCTATAATCCTGTAATGAAAACTTGGGTTTTACTCTGATAAAATATTTCCTAACTACAGTCCTGATGAAATTTACGCTGCCAAATAATGATAAACACCGATACCACCATCTCTGAGTAGGCCGCGGCCGCCCGCCTCCCGAGGCAGGGGTCGGGGGTTGTGACAAACACTTCGACAATTTTGGTTTAATTCTAAACTAGAGTCTGAAGATAATAATCTGGTTGCCATCACATCTAATGTCGGGAAAAGTGTGGTACGAATTTCTCCATCTACAATTTCCACTACATTTGCATTGGATGACTTGGGAGGTAAGACCAACTTTGAAAAACGTGAACTTCATACAGAGTTTATTGAAAGAGGGTATGATGCACAATTAAGGGAAGTTACTATGTACAAACCAAACTTCCCTCCGCCAATGAAATTTTTGTTTCATAATCTTTTAACTTGTCTCTCAGCCAAGACCACCACATTTAATGAGATACCTTTAAACATTCATTATTTGGGTTATGATATTTTAACAAAATCTGATTACAATTTATCACAAGCACTGTTTTCTGATTTTTTGACTAATGTGAAAAATGTGAAAAATTGAATATAGGTGCTCGTAATAATGCTCTTCCGTTGTATCCAAGACTTCTAATCTACTACCTATGAAAACAACTGTCACAAACAGATTTTGAACAAGGTGTAACTTTTCAAATAAATAGTCTTACAAGTAAAACTTTTACCAGAATTATGGATAAAGAGTCAAAAGTTTCAAAAAAGAAACAAAGGGGGATGAGCCTATTTTAGATGCATCCACATCTGTTGCTCAAACCTCTGTTGTTAAGCTAACTACTCCTGGTGATCATGACACCACAACCGGTGTTGTGAAACTCACACCAGCAAAACACAAAAAGAAACCTGCCACATCCAAAAAGCCCACCAAAACCAAACAAAATAAAAAGGTTCCTCTAGAAGATGAGATCCCAGAGGTTAACCCAGTGACAACACAAATGTCACTTGAAACCACTGCTGCTACTTCCTCACACTTGTTGGAAAGATCTCAACCGATCAAAACTCCTCATGTATCCTCACAAAAGGATCATGTTGTAAGCATAGGGACACCAATACATGAAGTAGACCTTTCAAATGAAAGTATGTTTAAAAGCCGCTCTCCCAAGGCAATCTCGCTTTCTACACCACAACCCTCTTCTTAAGTTCCATCAACAATATTACCTCTATTTGAAGCAATTGAAATTCAGAATCAAAACAGTTCCTCTCATCCACACATTACTGAGAGTAGAGCCCAACAAATGACTGTGTCTGAACCAATTCAATCTGCTATCCTACAAACAGTTGAGGAGTTTATGCTCGTTGAGTTTTACGAAACTCTTGGTGGTAGTTCAAGTGGAGCAGCCACTACAACTGTTGAACCCATTGGTGATCAGTTGGACAGTGGTTGCATCATTAAGACTCCCTTGAAGGCAACCACTGATAAGGTTACAACTAGAATCTCTGCTTTAGTGGGAAGTCCCCAGAACCAAGAAAAATGGGCATTTGTTTCTGATGATATGGAGTCTTCTCTTATTATCAAAACAAATACAACCACTACAGGAGGGAATTCAGATGATCCTATTAAAGTAGGTGATGAACTAAGTTATAAGGATTTGACGGTTCGAGTGTCTACCATTGAAACAGATGTTGCTGAAATGAAAAAAATTGATGAAGCAGATGATAGAGCTTTTTAAAAGTCAACCTACCACACAGCAAATTGCCAATGAGCTTTGAAATTCTATGCAACCCATCCTTCAAGC
Organism: Helianthus tuberosus; assembly: GCA_030545235.1. NCBI lineage: Eukaryota > Viridiplantae > Streptophyta > Magnoliopsida > Asterales > Asteraceae > Helianthus > Helianthus tuberosus. Next base: position 114,265,683 of record CM060374.1, read on the forward strand.
TCAGAGGAATTTGGTTGAAAGTAACCACAATTTTAGTTTGGAATTTATCAGAAATATGGTTGATGCTAGGTATAAAGACACACAAGCAGACGTTATGAACATTAAGAAACATATGTTCAAACTTACTGGCTCCACCCCTACATCAATCTTTGAGAAAGATGATGATGATGATGATGATGATGATGATGATGATGTCGATGATGATGATGATGATGATGATGATGATGATGATGCAAAAAGGGGGAGAAAGATTCACTGTGAAAGTTGAAACCAGATTCAAAAGCTAAACCAAAACCAAAGGTTCAACAACAGCCAGAGTCAGCTGAACAAAAATCTTCTACAAAAGCTTCAGAAGCTTAAAAGGAAAAAGGGATTGATGAAATCCTAAACCAGAAAGGTGAAGAGATAGCTTTGGAAAAGCATAAGAAGCAAGATACAAAGGAAAACACTGATAATCCTACATAAATTGTATCCTCTACTGAACCTAAATTCAAACCTTCTCCAAAAAAACCACTGATGTATGCAAAATGCAACATATAAATTACATCAAATAAGGCATAAAACAACCCCTTTTTTGGTACTAATGTTGGAAAAAGCGCGTTTCTTTCTTCCTTTTGAATTTACAGGACCAAATGAGCTTAAAAGAACAAAAGGAACACATAAGCAGCCAAATACCAACATACATACAAGAAGAAGGAATAACGTGACATGCCTGACCCCTCGACAGCATCTCCCAAAGCAAAAACAAGAAGACAGAAGCTGACCACGGGGCAGTGCCCAGCTGACCACGGGGCGTGCCCAGCTCACCACTTGGCGTGGTCAGGGACCTGCACAAAAGACAAACATGTAGAAGCTTCCACGCCCACCACGGGGGCGTGCCTAGCTCAGCAAGGGGCATGGTCAACGCAAAGATGCGCAGAATCCTGATAAATCTTAATAGTACAGATAAGAGTTGACCACGTGGCCGTGCCCAGGAGACACCGAGCCGTGTGGGGCCCTCTGCTGACACTTGCAATTAATGAAGGAAGAGAAAAGACTGACCACAGGGCCGTGGCTAGAGCTCTGTACTAGCTATAAAAGGGGGTGCTTGATTCACTTGAAAGGCATCCCTTGGCAAACCACTACTCTCCCACTTTGCCACCACTCCACCAACACTACAACACCAACACCCACCACCATCATCCATTTTTAGAGTGTGTAGTAGTTTCGGGATCCAAGATAGATTGTAAGGGTTCTTGCCAATCAAAGGCCATGTTTGGTTAAGCATCTTACATCACTTGGTGAAGACAAGTCTTTTATGTATTAATTTTGATTTTTAATCTTTCGGCAATTTTTATTTGGGTTTGTATTAATGACTTTAATAACTAGTTTTCTTATATTGAAGGTGAATTGTCTTTATCATTTTTCCGTGGTGTCTTGAGGTTACTTTACTGTCTATATAAAGTAAAAGATTGCATCATTCATGTCTTTATGGTCTATATAAAGGAATGTTGACTACCTGGTCAGGGGTTAGGGGAATGGTTTGGTAAGGTTCTTGCCTTGTCCAGTGTATAGATCCTGCAAGGACCTGGTTCAAGCTTACTAGGACCTCCTTCAATACCCACTGGCATTGGATGACAGGGGTGCGAATAGCTTGAACCCCTCATATATAAACTACTATTAAAACTTTAAACCGGCTTCTTGGGATTGTATCCTTGCTGACTCAAACCACTTAGCCAAGGGTAACGTCACCTTCAAAAGAGGGGCCTACCACTTTTCGCATTAATAACTAACTTAATTATCTTTCAATATTCTGACCCTTTGGGGTTGTATCCCTGCTGACTCAAACCACTGGGTTGAGGGTAACGCACCTTCAAAAGAGGGGCCTACTACTATAACTAAGATAATCTCTTAAAAAGTCAGAAAGTGCGAAAATCATCAAATGATACATTTAAAGACGAGTTGGATCCAAGTGATTCTATCTTGTCTATCTGTTTTTATTTTATTTATCTTTGGATTTTTAGTTTTTATTTTCATATTTCAAAACTTTTCTCAAAAAAAATTGATTGATTAGACGTTGAGGATAAACCGGTATTAAAAGCTCTTGTGTCCTTGGACGACCTCAGTATCTTACTAACGCTATACTACGCTCACGATGGGTGCACTTTCCCAAGTGTGTGCTTAGTATTAGTAGAATATCGAGTTTTATAAATTTAAAACTTGACTAATGTGTAAAATGGGCGTAAAATATCTATATAAATATATCACGCTTTGCACAGACCAAGTTTTTGGCGCTGTTGCCGGGGACACAAGGATTTTAAGAAAGCTTAAAATCGACGGCCTAATCATTTTTCAAAACCTTTTCAAAACTGCGCGCACCTTTTTTTTATTTTTTGGAATTTTTGCATAACTGTAGTCTGAACACGGGGCCGTGTTCACTAAACACACCCCCGTGCTGCACAAAACCAGTAACAATTTTCAAAACGCCCAGATACAGACTCTGACCACGGGCCGTGCTCGCTGACCACGGGGCCGTGGTGAGCTTCTGTTTCAGTTTTTAATCTTGTTTTCTGGTCCTGAGACTTTTGTGATCTGCTGAGTGATTCTTATGGATCAATACTCAGGAGGTTACAATTACTACTATGAAGAGGATGATTACGAATTGTACGATTTGTGGTAATCCTCACTCGGTACAATATTGTGACCTTTTCGAGCCATCCACGTCATACACATACCATGAGGAACCAAGGTATGAACCTTCTACCTCATACTCATACCTTGAGGAACCAAGGTATGAATTATCTCCATCATATACTCACTATGAGGAACAATGGTATGAATCATCTACCTCATATGGATATTATGAAGGACCAAGGTTTGAACTTCCGCACTCAAACTTTTGGGACACTTATCCCGCTCAATTTCACGAACCACCAACTATCCTCCCGAAGCCGAAAGAGTAATACAACACCTCAAAGATATCGAACGTTATATAAAAGAATCCCGCACGAGGGAAGAGGTAATTTGTACTAAAGAGGTAATGGTAGAAGAAGTAAAAATGGAAGAACAAGTAAGTGAAAAACCGACACATGAACCAAACAACGAAAATGGTAAGTCCGAAAACGATAATTTTAAAAAAGAGTCAATTTTTCAAGAAATTAATCTCCTAACACCTTCTTTCGAAAACCATTGTTTGGTACCTACTCATGCTAAGTTTTTAAAAGAGTTAAACACTAACACTAAAATTGACGAAATGGAAAGCATTAAGTTAATGAACGATCAAACTACGCTAATAAAAGATGACTTATTTGAAATTAACATTACACAGGTCCCATGTTTCTTTCAAAATTCCTTTATTAGTAATATTACAATTGATAAAGATATTTATGTTAATATAATGCCAAACTACATTTTCAAAAAATTGAGTATTAGTGATTTTTCTCCACTTCAAATCCCCATTTTTCTTTCTAATCGAAAACTAATAAAACCAACAGAAGTAGTTGAGGACGTGTTAGTGCAAACAAAGCAAACGTTAGTCCCAACCGACTTCGTAATTCTTGATGATGCTCCACTTGTGTTGGGACAACCTTTTGTGAAAACCCATCAAGCTTTGATCAATCTGAAGCAAAATAGCCTACCCATTCAAATAGGGGCCTATAAAAGGTATGTCGATCTTGAACAATCAATGAAATATCCAATTTGTGACAACCCTCACTAAACCAGGTATTTGTACGACTTAATTAATAATTAATTACTGCTTAATTACTGTGCTTGCTTGAACTTGTGAATAAACTGCTACTTGAACACTAATACATGTACTTACTTGCATCATACTTTACTTGCTGTCACTACATTATTTACATGACTGAACTTTAGTGACAAACATGATGCACAAAAAGCACAGTAGCACTATAACGGATAACCTATTGAACATGCTGATAAAGCCAGCATCAGGCAAACACTGCCTCTAAGGCCTGTATGAGCCAGAAATATTTTGCTACACTAGTGGTGAGTGTAGGGATATAAGGGTTGTAGAACTGCGTCTCTAGGAATAAGTCACAATGACTGGATGTGCCTAAAACGTACTCTAAGTACAAAACTCAGCACTTTACATAATAATTCAGCTTTTAGCTAACTAATAAAGTGCCAAAACATGAGAAAAATATTACTAGACACTTTCCAAAGTGTCAGAAATAAGTTGTGTCACTAAAAAGGGTATTAACGACACTTTAAGCTTTGTTAAGCACTTTAACGGATTACTATCCAACCGAACAACCGGACTATACCCGAAACATGAAAATATTGTTATTTTCACTATTTCTCTTTTTCTGAGCCAGTTAGGGTCCCTGACTACCCTAACACCCGCTTTAAAGCACTACACGCGACTAACCAAGTAACTACTTAACTAATCTACTTATCTTAACTAGTAGCTAACTAATACTTGGAAACAAACTAGAACCCCCCCCCCCCCCATGGCCGATTTCGGTCCCCATGTAACTAGAACAAGTACCACTCTTGATTATTATATTCACTTATGTCTAATATCTAATAGACATAGTAACCTTTGGTCCATAATCACAAGTTTTGCCTATAAGATCAAACTCTTGCACACTTATCATTCTACACATTTCACTCAACTCAAAACTCTCTCTTTCTCTCTATATAAGTCACGGCCGAACACCCCCTTAATCATACACCCAATTTTCGATTTTGATCTTCACATTCCAACATCATACAAGCTTCAAGGATCTCGTATTAGGAGGCTTGGTGCACTCGGAGTTTGAAGGACCTCTTTATCTTGCTTTTATCTACGCCATTTTCGTCAAGATTCTTCCCTAGCCTCGAGCTAGTGGTATGATGCTTAGAACACCTTCTTGAACTATTCTAAAGTGGTTAAAAGGATTTTTAACGGTTAAAACTCGAAATCTTACAAGATGATACTTTAAAGTCTACTAAAAATGCTATAAGTGTTGGATAAAAGCTCATATGTTGTGTAAATGTTGTAGTAATTGAAGTTTGTGATTATTTAGACCCGATCTATGTTGTGGTAGCTCGGATCATCACTTAACCCGGTTTGGTCATGATCACGAATCATGACATAAGGTTGTTTTTAATAGAACAAGGGTTAAAGGGTGAAACTCTACCACACACGAACCATGAACTTGTGTAAAAATGTTTTACTTGTGGAATAGTGTTTAAAACTAGCAGATCTACGTATCTGCAAGTGGTATTTTCAAAGGACCAAGCGTCAAAGAAATCATGTTTTCTAAAAATGGATCTTACACTAACAAGAATAGTTTTTAGAACACACAAGTGTTACACACTTGTGTAACACAAAGTTTCGATAAAATAACTATTTTTGTAAAAGTGGACGAGAAGTTGTAAACACGGAACTTCCATAAAAACGAGGTTTTTACAAAATCGGATTGTTTTATATAAAGATCAACTAAAAGTAATGAGATTTACTTCACAGTTTGGATAAACCACAAGTTCATGAAGTTTATGCGATTTATATACATATTTTGACTAGTTTGTGATTTGAACATGGTTTTGATTGAATAAGAAGATTGTTGGTTTGATTTATAAAAGAAAATGATACGCTTGAAAGCGTGGCCACCTCCAGTTACAGAGGAAACTCTGGCGAAATTTTTCCAAAAACCTAACACTTAGAAATATTTTCACTATAAGTGTTAGAAATACATTTTGACTTGTTTTCAAAATATAAGTTTCGCCACGACTATACTTACAAAACATCGGAGGTGGGATTTTCACAAAATAAAACGTGATACATAAATATATTTAGTATATATTTTTCATAACATCACTTGTATAAGTGTTTATGATTATTTAGTGAACTACGTAAATATTATTTTTAGAGTAAAAATAATATTACTAAGTATTATTTTTGGGGAAAATCACATGTATGAAAATATAATATTTTTGAGAAGAATATTTATATTTTGGAGTTGGAAATAAAATATATTAAGTGAGACTTAATAGTGTAATCTGAATGTTACGAACACACATGTATTAAATCCCCCATCCTTGGGAAGGAGAATAACTACCAAGTATACAGAATGTAAACACGAAATAGTTGCCTAACTATTTCCCAAAAACTTAAACCATAAAGCTAAGGCACGGCCATCCATCTAATAGAGTTAGCACGTGTAGGTCGTCATACAGCTGATCGATTTGGAGGCATACTTGGTAGAGACGCACCACTGTGAGTTCATGTCCCCCTTTTCTCTAACTTTTTCAGTTTTCTTAACTGCGGGGGTGAAATACATGTTACTTTGTTTACAAGTACCTTATACACGGTATGGTTAGCGTAAGGAGGTTTACTACTTAGATCATGTGAGTGGGTAGGCAGAAACTGGAGGCCATTAATCCTCATTGTAGGACCGAGGGACGTAAGCGGTAGATCTATCTGGGTGTAGCGAGCCCAACTCTAGGCCCAACAGAACGGACCTCAGAGAGGCCCAACAGAACGGACCTTGGAGTGACTTTGTACCCAACGCTAAATCTGCTAGGTTTGAGTCTTCCTACTTGCACTTCACACATATCAATGGCCTTGCAAACCGTTGGTGATCTCTTTTCCTTATTTGCTACATACCAAGACTATTTTTATACTCACAAAGGTTTACTTACTCACTTACACATGAACTCGCTCAACATTATTGTTGATTTTTCAACTTACACGTATTTCAGGAAATTAAAGATCTGGCGCGGTATGTTATGTTTTCCCGCTGCATAAGGGTTCCAAGTTCACCCCAGTTTAGGAAATGTGACTCTTTCCTGGACAAGTCACAAATCTTAAACTGCGTTTATTTCATGTCGGTGTTTATGTTATTCAAGACAATGTTTTATGTTATGAGGTTGTAAGTCTCTAAGACAATGTTGTGTTACTCTGGTTTTAAAACTTAATCAAATGGATGATCTTGCATGATTTTATTTCATATAGCTTTGTTATGATTAAGCTATGGTATTAAGAAGTCACACCAAAATTAACCACGCTTCCGCAAAGCCAGGGTGTGACAGCTTGGTATCAGAGCTCTGATCATAGCGAACTAGGATTCTTTCTCGAGTCTAGACTATGATCACTAGGGCTCTCACGAAAACATTTTACTGCATACCACTTAAGTCCAGATCCAAAACTTTTTACAAACAAATGTTGAGCACATTTTATTATTTATAGGCTCAGTCTATAAGGGCTGAGGCTCGGTCTGAGAGGCCGAGGCTCGGTCTGAGAGATCGAGGTAGTTGGCTAGTTGGACTAGGAAGAGTAGGCTCAGTCTTGGAAGCTGAGGCTCGGTATTGGAGACCGAGGCTTGGTCTGAGAGATCGAGGTAGTTGGCTAGTTGGACTAGGAAGAGTAGGCTCAGTCTTGGAAGCTGAGGCTCGGTATTGGAGACCGAGGCTCGATCTGAGAGGTCGAGGTAGATGATAGAGCAGTCTTAGAGACTGGGAGAAATTGGCTAGTGAGACTAGGAGAATGATTTGAATGCTTACTTGGTGACTTATGCGATTATTTGATTATGTGATTGATTGTATATATTTGTGTGTATGTTACAGACATTATGGACACCTCTGGCACTGGTGATTCAGACACCACAGGACCTAGGCCTATAGTATCGGACGACCTAGAGTCTTCTGAGCGTGAGGTTCACACATCCGACGTTACGAGCACGGACGAGGATGATTTCCAGCCCTTTGCCTTACCTGATGGTGCTGATGAGCTCGCTGATGGCCCTTTGGCCGGGGACCTACCGTTAGTGGAGATCCCTGCTCCCATACCGCTGGCTTCATATACTGCTTACGATTTACTCCCCGACACCGACGCGGACGACGACATCGATCTTTATGATGACGAGCCTTTGGAGGATGAGGTTCAGGGCGAGGCCCTTCTTGCTGCTGGTGATCTTTTGATGATCGCAGATGCTCCCGCCGAGGAGTCTCCTGCTCACTCTCCGGTCCAGATTCTTTCGAGTCTGTGGCCTCCGCACCTTCACATACTCCGAGTGCGCAGCACTTTTCTCATGGATCAGATCCCAACCAGGCATCCTCTGTTGCCCCTATTCCTAGCTTTGCTTTCGACCACGATGATTTGGAGGATTCCGATCCTGACTTTCCCCCAGGATTCTACCCGGATGAGGATATAGAGTTTATACCCATGGATCAGCCTATGGAGGATCCAGTCGACCCAGTTGACTCCATCGACCCTGAGTTTGATTTTGAGATGGCCTTTGATGAGCCCGAGCAGCCACTAGACCCTGCTCCTGACCCAGTACTTGAGCATGACCCAGTTCATGCCGACGCACCTATTATTGAGCCTGTCGTTGCTGACCCACCTATTGATGATCACCCTATAGATGCTCCGTTGTTGGAGGGCGATCATGTCCTTGCTGCTGATCATGTTGATCCCCCACTCGTTGTTGATGCACCAGTTGACCCTCTTGTTGTACCTCACCATGATCCTATGCCAGCCCAGTTTGATCGTGCACTTTTTGAGGCACGAATCGACCCCCGAGACGAGCACGCCCAGTGTGGGTGGATTCCGGCTGATGACGAGGTCCCACCTATTCCCCCTCAGATCCCTGATACCCGTCACATTGATACCTCTTTTTCATTTCCTCAGTTTACACCTCCAGCACGAGCTGGAGAAGGTTCTTCGGCTCACCCTTTTGGGCATGTACCGGTATCTATCTCTGCTATACCACCGTCTGCTACTTTTCCCACTGTTTCACCATTTCATGTGGCACCTTTTGATCCCACCAGTGAGCCGTTCCTTTGGGCACCACACTCTGCTATGCCACCTACTGACCCCTACCATTCTTTCCACATGGGGTATACTATTGAGGGCGTTTTGATATCGATTGTTGTCCAGCAGGAGGCACTCACACAGCGCATCCAGGAGCTCGAGAGAGCTCAGCCACCGTCGTGTCAGTGTCAGGGTCAGACCCACCCTGTTTCTTCGCAGCACCCTCGACCTTTGTTATCTGACTATGCTGCCCGCCTTTTGACACTTGAGCAGCAGCTTGCTTCTTGGTTGCGTACCCAGAGAGCCATGGAGGAGGACTGGCTCCAGTTGCGTCGTTTGTTTTACACTCACTTTCCCCCTCCTCCACCGTCATACGTGTAGAGCTCTTCAGTACCGTATAGGTAGACATTAGTGAGAAGACGGCGAATGCTTTTGACTGCACAGCATTTTTGGAGACTACATTTTGATTCTGACTTTTGTTGACATGTATTTGATGTATTGACACTGATTCGATATGATTTTTGGACTAGGGTGATGTAGCCCTTAGTCGACTGATGTTGTATGACACTGTGATGTACTTGTACGCTTACTATGTGGTCTCGATATATGGCAATCGCAGTATTCTCATCATATTTGATGCTTGATTTGGTTATTTGTATTTTAGGACATGGGATGTGGTGTGATTGATGTTTTGTGATTGGTATGATTATAACATGAGATGTTATGTACTATTACTACCGTTATATACATACGCTAAATTATGACCTGACTTATGTATTATAACTATGGCCTGACCGACGTAAACACATCTTTTAGAAGATGCCGCCGAGACGTGAGACCCACATGCCTACCAATGAGGTAGAACTCCAGCAAGTCATCGCTGCTGCCATTGCACAATACGCCGCCTCTCAAGGAAGGACTAGTGGTAGCAACTCTGGCAACACTGGCAACAACAATAATCCACCTCATGGTAATACTAAGTCATTTAGACATACCATGACCTAATTGGATATCTTTAGCAATGATGCTAATGCCAATCGTATGTTATAACGTATGTGCAGGATGCACCTACAAGCAGTTTCTAGACTGCAAACCGGTCAACTTTGATGGCACAGGAGGTGCTGTCGCCTTTGTTCGTTGGGCCGAGAAGACTGAATCTGTTCTTCGCATGAGCAAATGCGCGCTAGATCAGCAAGTCACCTATATCTCAGGGCTATTCTTGGATGGAGCCCTCTCTTGGTGGAATTTGCAAGTACAGACACTTGGTGAAGCTGCTGCCTACGCGCTAACCTGGACCGAACTGAAGGAACTTATGCGCAAAAAGTACTGCTCTCGCGCGGAAATCCGAAGATTGGAAACTGAGTTCTGGCACTTGAAAATGGACGGTCCAAAGATCGCAGAATACGTTCAAAGGTTCCATGACTTATCGCATGTGGTACCCTACATGGTCACTCCGGAGTTCAAACGGATTGAACGTTTCATTTGGGGATTAGCTCCTCAAATCATAAGCATGGTAACCTCATCCAAGCCTGCGACCATTACTGAGGCGATTGATTTGAGCGTAGCTCTCACTGAGGAGGCGATCCGCCTAAACAAGTTTGGTGATGCTGAGCAAAAGAAGAAAGAGACTCACGTCGAGTCATCAGGAGGTAACAAACGGAAGTTCTCAAACTTCAAGCAGGGCGCCAGTGTGGTGGTTAAGAAAGGAGGATCAGACACGCCAGCTCAGGTTACAGCTGGTAGAGGGAAGAAAGGAAAGGGATACATGGGCACCCAACCCAAGTGAATCGACTGCCAACGCCACCATTCTGGCCGATGCGGGCCAAAAGTATGCGAAGCATGTGGGAAACGTGGCCACTTGAAGGACACTTGTTGGGCCACTGCTGGTCAGGGAGGCCAGGGAGGATTCGGAAACAGAAATTACAATCGGGGTGGGAATGGAAATCGCCCACAAGGAAACTATGGAGGTAACTAGAATCGAGGCAACAATGCTAACCAAGCGGGCGCCGTGAATCGTAATCAGAGGAATGATCAAGCTGGTGGAAACGGGCAAAGACTTGGATGCTTTAACTGCTGTGATATCGGGCATTTTAAGAAGAACTGCCCAGAGTTGAACCAAGCCCGTGGAAGAGTGTTCAAATTGAAGTAAGGGAAGCGCGCCAGGACCCCAATGTCGTTACTGGTACGTTCCCTGTAAAGGAACGCTATGCATCCGTTTTATTTGATACTGGTGCCGATTATAGCTTCGTATCATTAGAGTTTAAGAATATGCTTGGTTTAGCCGCTAATAAGTTAGATATTCCCTACTCGATCGAATTGGCCAATGGGAAGTTAGTAGAAGCCAATGAAGTCATCAGAGGTTGTGTGATCGAATTAGGAGAGCGTGAGTTTGCTTTGGATCTACTACCAGTCCAGTTGGGAAGCTTCGACATGGTGGTAGGAATGGATTGGTTATCAGGCAACAAGGCTGAGATAGTTTGTCACGAAAAGATCGTTCGTATCCCAACCGAAGATGGCGAAACAATTTTGGTTCACGGGGAGAAGCGTGATACGCCGTTAAGAATTATCAGCTGCCTGAAAGCGCGAAAGTGTTTGCAGAAAGGATGTGTTGCCTTTCTGGCAGACATTATGGATAAGAAGGCTGCTGAGCCAAGAATCGAAGACATCCCTGTCGTGAGGGAATACCCAGAAGTCTTCCCAGAAGACTTACCTGGACTGCCACCTCAGAGGCAAGTAGAGTTTCACATTGACTTAGTTCCACGCGCCGCGCCTGTGGCTAAGGCACCTTACAGACTTGCTCCGTCTGAGATGCAGGAACTGTCGACACAACTTCAAGAGTTGTTAGACAAGGGTTTTATCCGACCAAGCTTCTCGCCTTGGGGAGCTCCGGTCCTGTTTGTCAAGAAGAAGGACGGTAGTTTTCGTATGTGCATCGACTACCAGGAGCTGAACAAGCTGACAATTAAGAATAGATATCCTCTGCCAAGAATCGATGATCTGTTTGATCAACTGCAAAGCTCAAGCTTTTATTCAAAGATCGATCTTCGATCTGGATACCATCAGTTAAGGATACAAGAGGAGAGTATCCCGAAGACAGCCTTCAGAACTCGTTATGGACACTACGAGTTCCTTGTTATGCCGTTTGGTTTGACAAACGCGCCTGCAGTCTTTATGGATTTGATGAATAGAGTTTGCAAGCCGTACTTGGACAAGTTCGTGATTGTGTTTATCGACGACATCTTGATCTATTCAAGAACAAAGGCCGAGCACGAACAGCATCTAAGAGCTATTTTGGAGCTGCTAAAGAAGGAACAGTTGTATGCCAAGTTCTCTAAGTGCGAGTTTTGGCTACGCGAAGTCCAGTTTCTTGGACACGTGGTAAATGGAAACGGAATCCACGTGGATCCAACCAAGATCGAAGCGATCAAGAATTGGGAAACGCCAAAGACGCCAACCGAGATTCGACAATTCTTGGGTTTGGCTGGCTACTATCGAAGGTTCATTGAGGATTTCTCAAAAATCGCTCAACCATTGACGCTCCTCACCCAGAAGGATAAGAAGTTTGATTGGGGAATCAAACAGGAAGAAGCATTCCAGATATTGAAGGATAAGCTCTGCAATGCGCCAATCTTAGCACTACCGGAAGGTACAGATGATTTCGTGGTATACTGTGACGCTTCGCGTCAAGGATTAGGTTGTGTGTTGATGCAACGCCAAAAGGTTATTGCTTTCGCATCGCGTCAACTGAAAGTGCACGAAAAGAACTATACCATACATGATTTGGAACTTGGCGCAGTGGTATTTGCACTAAAGATCTGGAGACACTACCTTTATGGTACAAAGTGTACAATCTTTACAGATCACAAGAGCCTACAACACATATTCAATCAGAAGGAGCTGAATAAGAGGCAAAGACGATGGGTTGAGTTGCTGAACGATTACGACTGCGAGATAAAGTATCATCCAGGGAAGGCGAATGTGGTCGCCGATGCCCTAAGTCGAAAAGAGAGGATCAAGCCCATAAGGGTTAGAGCTTTAGAAATGATTATCCAAACCGATCTTTCCTTGCGTATTCGTGCCGCGCAGAAAGAAGCTCTCAAGGAAGGAAACCTTGAAGAAGAATATCTCCGTGGGATGGAGAAGCTACTGGTACCAAACGAGGAAGGAACGTTATGCTTTGAGAAAAGGATTTGGGTTCCTTTGTTTGGAGGTTTAAGGAAGGTTATTTTCGATGAAGCTCACAAGTCGCGGTACTCTATCCACCCAGGAGCGGATAAAATGTACCAGGATCTCAAGGATTATTATTGGTGGCCTAGGATGAAAGGCGATGTTGTTGTTTATGTGAGCAAATGTTTAACGTGCGCTAAGGTTAAAGCAGAATACCAGAAGCCTTCAGGACTTCTGCAACAACCCGAGATTCCCAAGTGGAAATGGGAACAAATCTCAATGGATTTTATTACGAAATTGCCAAGAACGCCAAGAGGCCATGACACTATTTGGGTAATAGTGGATCGATTAACAAAGTCAGCACACTTCTTACCTATCAGAGAGAAGGATAATACGAGCAAATTGGCTGAAATTTACATGAGAGAGATCGTCGCGCGCCATGGAGTACCTCTCTCAATCATCTCTGATAGAGACGGAAGGTTTGTGTCAAGGATATGGCAATCCTTCCAAGAAGCCTTTGGCTCGCAATTGAATCTGAGCACTGCGTTTCATCCGCAAACTGACGGTCAGAGTGAGCGAACGATACAGACTTTGGAAGACATGCTGAGAGCGTGTGTTATGGATTTGGGCGGTAGCTGGGACAAGCATTTGCCTTTGGTCGAATTTTCGTACAACAACAGCTACCACACCAGTATTGGTGTCGCGCCATTTGAAGCCCTTTACGGACGCAAGTGCCGATCACCCTTATGTTGGGCTGACGCAGGTGATAGGCAGCTTGCTGGTCCCGAAATCATCCAAGAGACGACAGACAAGATTGCGCAGATTCTTAAACGCATCGAAGCAGCTCGCCACAGACAGAAGGCCTATGCGGATCCAAACCGGAAACATGTGGAATTCCAAGTTGGAGAAATGGTTTTATTGAAAGTTTCACCCTGGAAAGGTGTGGCACGCTTCAGAAAGCGTGGGAAGTTAAATCCGCGCTACATTGGTCCTTTCAGAGTTTTGGAAAGAATAGGGCTAGTAGCATACAAGTTGGACCTACCTGCTGAACTCCATTCAGTCCACGATACATTTCATGTATCCAACCTGAAGAAAAGTCCAACTCAAGATGACATTGCCATTCCCATCGACGAGATCCATGTTGACGACACGCTCCATTTCGTTGAAGAACCGGCGGAGGTTACGGATTGGAAAGTAAACAAGACCCGCCGGAGCAGTGTCAAGCTCGTCAAAGTTCGATGGAATGCCAGACACGGTCCTGAATACACATGGGAGCGTGAGGACCGGATGAAAGAGAAGTACCCCCACCTTTTTCCTAAGAACCCTGCATCTACAAGCAGAACTTAAATTTCGGGACGACTTAATTAATAATTAATCACTAAACCGGATGGAATGCCAGACACGGTCCTGAATACACATGTGACAACCCTCACTAAACCAGGTATCCGTACGACTTAATTAATAATTAATTACTGCTTAATTACTGTGCTTGCTTGAACTTGTGAATAAACTGCTACTTGAACACTAATACATGTACTTACTTGCATCATACTTTACTTGCTGTCACTACATTATTTACATGACTGAACTTTAGTGACAAACATGATGCACAAAAAGCACAGTAGCACTATAACGGATAACCTATTGAACATGCTGATAAAGCCAGCATCAGGCAAACACTGCCTCTAAGGCCTGTATGACCCAGAAATATTTTGCTACACTAGTGGTGAGTGTAGGGATATAAGGGTTGTAGAACTGCGTCTCTAGGAATAAGTCACAATGACTGGATGTGCCTAAAACGTACTCTAAGTACAAAACTCAGCACTTTACATAATAATTCAGCTTTTAGCTAACTAATAAAGTGCCAAAACATGAGAAAAATATTACTAGACACTTTCCAAAGTGTCAGAAATAAGTTGTGTCACTAAAAAGGGTATTAACGACACTTTAAGCTTTGTTAAGCACTTTAACGGATTACTATCCAACCGAACAACCGGACTATACCCGAAACATGAAAATATAGTTATTTTCACTATTTCTCTTTTTCTGAGCCAGTTAGGGTCCCTGACTACCCTAACACCCTCTTTAAAGCACTACACGCGACTAACCAAGTAACTACTTAACTAATCTACTTATCTTAACTAGTAGCTAACTAATACTTGGAAACAAACTAGAACCCCCCCCCCCCCCCATGGCCGATTTCGGTCCCCATGTAACTAGAACAAGTACCACTCTTGATTATTATATTCACTTATGTCTAATATCTAATAGACATAGTAACCTTTGGTCCATAATCACAAGTTTTGCCTATAAGATCAAACTCTTGCACACTTATCATTCTACACATTTCACTCAACTCAAAACTCTCTCTTTCTCTCTATATAAGTCACGGCCGAACACCCCCTTAATCATACACCCAATTTTCGATTTTGATCTTCACATTCCAACATCATACAAGCTTCAAGGATCTCGTATTAGGAGGCTTGGTGCACTCGGAGTTTGAAGGACCTCTTTATCTTGCTTTTATCCACGCCATTTTCGTCAAGATTCTTCCCTAGCCTCGAGCTAGTGGTATGATGCTTAGAACACCTTCTTGAACTATTCTAAAGTGGTTAAAAGGATTTGTAACGGTTAAAACTCGAAATCTTACAAGATGATACTTTAAAGTCTACTAAAAATGCTATAAGTGTTGGATAAAAGCTCATATGTTGTGTAAATGTTGTAGTAATTGAAGTTTGTGATTATTTAGACCCGATCTATGTTGTGGTAGCTCGGATCATCACTTAACCCGGTTTGGTCATGATCACGAATCATGACATAAGGTTGTTTTGAATAGAACAAGGGTTAAAGGGTGAAACTCTACCACACACGAACCATGAACTTGTGTAAAAATGTTTTACTTGTGGAATAGTGTTTAAAACTAGCAGATCTACGTATCTGCAAGTGGTATTTTCAAAGGACCAAGCGTCAAAGAAATCATGTTTTCTAAAAATGGATCTTACACTAACAAGAATAGTTTTTAGAACACACAAGTGTGTAAACACTTGTGTAACACAAAGTTTCGACAAAATAACTATTTTTGTAAAAGTGGACGAGAAGTAGTAAAGACGGAACTTCCATAAAAACGAGGTTTTTACAAAATCGGATTGTTTTATATAAATATCCGCTAAAAGTAATGAGATTTACTTCACAGTTTGGATAAACCACAAGTTCATGAAGTTTATGCGATTTATATACATATTTTGACTAGTTTGTGATTTGAACATGGTTTTGATTGAATAAGAAGATTGTTGGTTTGATTTATAAAAGAAAATGATACGCTTGAAAGCGTGGCCACCTCCAGTTACAGAGGAAACTCTGGCGAATTTTTTCCAAAAACCTAACACTTAGAAATATTTTCACTATAAGTGTTAGAAATACATTTTGACTTGTTTTCAAAATATAAGTTTCGCCACGACTATATTTACAAAACATCGGAGGTGGGATTTTCACAAAATAAAACGTGATACATAAATATATTTAGTATATATTTTTCACAACATCACTTGTATAAGTGTTTATGATTATTTTGTGAACTACGTAAATATTATTTTTAGAGTAAAAATAATATTACTAAGTATTATTTTTGGGGAAAATCACATGTATGAAAATATAATATTTTTGAGAAGAATATTTATATTTTGGAGTTGGAAATAAAATATATTAAGTGACACTTAATAGTGTAATCTGAATGTTACGAACACACATGTATTAAATCCCCCATCCTTGGGAAGGAGAATAACTACCAAGTATACAGAATGTAAACACGAAATAGTTGCCTAACTATTTCCCAAAAACTTAAACCATAAAGCTAAGGCACGGCCATCCGTCTAATAGAGTTAGCACGTGTAGGTCGTCATACAGCTGATCGATTTGGAGGCATACTTGGTAGAGATGCACCACTGTGAGTTCATGTCCCCCTTTTCTCTAACTGTTTTCAGTTTTCTTAACTGCGGGGGTGAAATACATGTTACTTTGTTTACAAGTACCTTATACACGGTATGGTTAGCGTAAGGAGGTTTACTACTTAGATCATGTGAGTGGGTAGGCAGAAACTGGAGGCCATTAATCCTCATTGTAGGACCGAGGGACGTAAGCGGTAGATCTATCTGGGTGTAGCGAGCCCAACTCTAGGCCCAACAGAACGGACCTCAGAGAGGCCCAACAGAACGGACCTTGGAGTGACTTTGTACCCAACGCTAAATCTGCTAGGTTTGAGTCTTCCTACTTGCACTTCACACATATCAATGGCCTTGGAAACCGTTGGTGATCTCTTTTCCTTATTTGCTACATACCAAGACTATTTTTATACTCACAAAGGTTTACTTACTCACTTACACATGAACTCGCTCAACATTATTGTTGATTTTTCAACTTACATGTATTTCAGGAAATTAAAGATCTGGCGCGGTATGTTATGTTTTCCCGCTGCATAAAGGTTCCAAGTTCACCCCAGTTTAGGAAATGTGACTCTTTCCTGGACAAGTCAAAAATCTTAAACTGCGTTTATTTCATGTCGGTGTTTATGTTATTCAAGACAATGTTTTATGTTATGAGGTTGTAAGTCTCTAAGACAATGTTGTGTTACTCTGGTTTTAAAACTTAATCAAATGGATGATCTTGCATGATTTTATTTCATATAGCTTTGTTATGATTAAGCTATGGTATTAAGAAGTCACACCAAAATTAACCACGCTTCCGCAAAGCCAGGGTGTGACACAATTGGCAATAACAACCCCCTAATTGAAGATGAGCCAGAACCACCCGATAAGGTGGGTCTAGCCAAGTACCCTTATAAACGTGGCGCACCACAGAGGCATTCCACGGAACTATCCTTAGTTTTAGATTAGTTTAACTTTTATGTTTTCTAGTTTAGTCTTACTTTTCTGAAATAAATCACACTCGAAAAGGTGGATATTGCCAAAAGGGACGTTAAAACCGCACCCCATGCATGAAAACAGAGCCTTCCGTCAACTTTTCCATCATTTCAGCATGTGTAGCACGGGGTCATGGCCACCCAACACGCCCCCGTGCCTAGGGTTCTGCAGAAAAATTTTCTAACAGGTAACTGACCACGGGCCGTGTCCACTGTGCACGCCTCGTGGTCAACCTTCTGTAACTTTTTGTTATTGGTAGTCTGCCCACGGGGCCGTGCTCAGCCCACCACACCCCGTGTTCAGCTGCCCAGTAACATACAATCTTGTTTTTAACCCACTTTTACACATTTTAATCAACCGAAAAACTTATTTTTGAACACATTGAGGACAATGTGTAATTTAAGTGTGGGGGATGCTAAAACCTTGAATCTTGCAAGTCCTAATAACAAGCCTTACACAAAACTCTATTGGAAAAGCTAATCACCCCAATTTTTTCCAAAATTTTCATTTTTTACTTGTCTTTGTTTAATTCGGGAATAACAAGTTCTAAAAGGTTATATTTTTACAAATTTACAACCGATAGCATCATGATAAAAAGAACCAAATAAGAAAATTATGAAAAGGCATGACAAGCCTAATTAAAATTTGATTATATATACTTGATCACATTATAAACCCATTCTCACAACAAGTGAGTTTTGAACCTTTATTGAGCATACATGCATATATCTTTAAACTAAATGCTCATTTTTCGTTTCTTGTGTGAATAGCCGTTTGGTTCTTACGATTCTATAACTTGCCACGACGATACACTCCCAGTCCTTACCAACTTGAACCCAAGTAAGTAAATGATGGAGGCATTAGGACTAACCCGTTTTCCTTTCAACACCATTACTTTTCATTTTTTATCACCTACCCAAAATCCCCCTAGTTAACCCCTTTGAGCCTAACCGTTTTCATTTCAAAACACAAACCAAACACCCATTACCCACCAAAACCTTTTTATTTTTAAACCCATTTGTTTTAGTAAAAAGCTCGGTTATCATGTGACATGAAAAAAAAATTGCAATAACCAAACAAGTTCCTCAAAAATCTTGTTTGAATATGCTTAGTTTGAATAAATGTCGCAAAAAAAAGTTTACGGCAACCGATGCTTTTTACGCTTTACGCCAATTTTACTAGCCACTAACCAAAAACCACCTACCCTTAGCCCAAGCTTAACCCTTCCCCAAAGTTCTCTTGATATTTACGAAGGTTTATAGTTAAAAAGGAGGAGGATTGATCGCTTGACAAGCATATAGTAGAAGTAAGTTCCATGCCGGTCTCGAGTGTTTCACAAAAATACATATTCGGCCGAGTGTTGGGTGATCTCCCGTGAGATATGTGAACTTGTATATAAATGGAATTTTAAAGAGGCATGTTATGCCCAAATAATTAATTTTTCTTATGAAATGATCTAAATAAATCATGACGAATAGGATTGTAAATATAATAAAAATTAAACTCAATAAAGATCTTGGAGTCCCGAAAGACAAGATGAGCCCAAACTTTTCCTCTACCTCTTCCATTTGGGTGTGTAAGCCACATATTAAAGAGTTTTGCTTGAGGACAAGCAAAGATTCAAGTGTGGGGGTATTTGATGTGTTCAGAATGCAACATATAAATTACATCAAATGAGGCATAAAACTAACCCTTTTTTAGTACTAATGTTGGAAAAAGCGTGTTTCTTTCTTCCTTTTGAATTTACAGGACCAAATGAGCTTAAAAGAACAAAATGAACAAATAAGCAGCCAAATACCAACATAAATACAAGAAGAAGGAATAACGTGACATGCCTGACCCCTCGGTAGCATCTCCCAAGGCAAAAACAAGAAGACAAAAGCTGACCACGGGGCTGTGCCCAGCTCACCACGGGGCGTGATCAGCTCACTACGGGGCGTGGTCAGGGACCTGCACAAAAGACAAACCTGCAGAAGCTTCCACGCCCACCATGGGGGCATGCCCAGCACAGCACGGGGCGTGGTCAATCCAAAGATACGTAGAATCTTGATAAATCTTAATAGTACGAATACGAGTTGACCACGGGCCGTGCCCAGGAGACACGGGGCCGTGTGAGGCCCTCTGCTGACACTTGCAATTAATGAAGGAAGAGAAAAGGCTGACCACGAGGCCGTGGCCAGAGCCCTGTACTGGCTATAAAAGGGGGTGCTTGGTTCACTTGAAAGTCATCCCTTAGCAAACCACTACTCTCCCACTTTGCCACCACTCCACCACCACTACAACACCAACACCCACCACCATCATCCATCATCCATCTTTAGAGTGTGTAGTAGTCTCATATCCAAGATTGATTGTAAGGGTTCTTGCCAATCAAAGGCCATGTTTGGTTAAGCCTCTTACATCACTTGGTGAAGATAAGTCTTTTATGTATTACTTTTGATTTTTAATCTTTCGGCACTTTTTATTTGGGTTTGTATTAATGACTTTAATAACTAGTTTCTTATGTCGAAGGTGAATTTTCTTTATCATTTTTCCGTGGTGTCTTGAGGTTACTTTACTGTCTATATAAAGTAAAAGATTGCATCATTCATGTCTTTACGGTCTATATAAAGGCATGTTGACTACCTGGTCGGGGGTTAAGGGAATGGTTTGGTAAGGTTCTTGCCTTGTCCATGTATAGATCCTGCAAGGACCTAGTTCAAGCTTACTAGGACCTCCTTCAATACCCACTCATATTGGATGGCGAGGGTGCGAATAGCTTGAACCCCTCATATGTAAACTACTATTAATAATTTAAACCGGCTTCTTGGGATTGTATCCTTGCTGACTCAAACCACTTAGCCGATGGTAACGTCACCTTCAAAAGGGGGGCCTACCACTTTTAGCATTAATAACTAACTTAATTATATTTCAAAATTCCGACCCTTTGGGATCGTATCCCTGCTGACTCAAACCACTGGGTTGAGGGTAACGTCACCTTCAAAAGAGGGGCCTACTACTATAACTAAGATAATCTCTTAAAAAAGTCCAAAAGTGCGAAAGTCATCAAATGATACATTTAAAGACGAGTTGGATCCAAGTGATTCTATCTTGTCTATCTGTTTTTATTTTATTTATCTTTGCACTTTTAGTTTTTATTTTCATATTTCAAAACTTTTCTCAAAAAAAAATTAGATTGATTAGACATTGAGGATAAAGCGGTATTAAAAGCTCTTGTGTCCTTGGACGACCTCGGTATCTTACCAACGCTATACTACGCTCAAGATGGGTGCACTTGCCCAAGTGTGTGTTTAGTGTTAGTAGAATATCGTGTTTTATAAATTTAAAACTTGACTAATGTGTAAAATGGGCTTAAAATATCAATAAAAATATATCACGCTTTGCACACACCACCACCATAAAAGAAGGAGAAAATAGCTTCAACGCCATCATCACCGATTCTGTCAATAGATGCTGATATAACAAAAGTATCAGCAGATGTTAGCCAAACAGCTGCTGAGACACCAGTTGTTTCAGCGGAAGTTTGTCAAACATCTGCCATGCTCATTTTCACCACATCAACAATATTGCATGCACATCCAACATCTGAAAGACTTCCCACACATTCACCTTCACCACCAAAATGTGCTCCTTTACCAAAAAAACCTAAATCCAAATCTTCTCTAGAAAAATCACCACAAAAAAGAGAAAATAGCTTCAACAGCATCATCACCAATTCACCTAATAGATGCTGATACAACAAAAGTATCAGCATTTTAACCAAACAACGGTTGAGACACCAGTTGTTTCAGAAGAAGTTTGTCAAACATCTGTCATGATCATTTTCATTACACCAACAAGAATCCAACCACCTCCAACATCACAAAGATTTCCCATACATTCATCTTCACTACCAAAACGTTCTCCTTCACCAGAAATCATGTCCACACGTAAAAAAATCTCATATTGTGTTACAAGATGATGAGGAGATTAAATCAGCAATCCATGTATCATCTGCCTCCATTCAAAACAGTCCATCCTCATCATTTCCAGCCAGAGAACCTCAATTGCTACACTACCATCAGTCATTCCTCTGGAAGCTCAATATCCTCTGGAGTTAGTCATTGTTAAAGGTGAAATTGAATCATTCTTCACAATAGAGAATCCATCTAAAAGATCCTTCCCATCTCTTTATAGCTATAAGAAGCCTCAAAACTTTGATGAGTATCTGAAATTGAAAGTAACACAGGCTGAGGTTATAGCAAGAGAGAATAGCATAGGGATGGATGACAGGGAATACCAGAGGTTCTTATCGTTTCAGCATAGCAAAGTCATAAAACTTGAATACTATGCTAGGGACCTGAGTAAATCCATGTCTGAGAGGCAAGTAATTCCTGAACTTCAGATGCAACTGAGGGTTGATTATGTTGGACACATTATGAAGTACAAACCATATAATGCAACCAAAGATCAATTCAAAGACTGGTCAGCAGATTCCCTTAGAGAAGAAATCGACAGAATCACAAAAATACGTAATGATCCTCTAAAGCCAACTTCACCTAATTGGAAGAAAGTCAAACCTGTGGATCCAGATGAGGCATTGAAGTTTTGTGCCTGCTGGTTATGGTTCAGCTAGATCCATTGTCAGATGGTCTAAACTGAAGATAGTTGAGACCTACAAAAAGCTGGAAGAACTTAGAGCTGAAGATCCAAATGTTCTTCAAAACCCAGTCTATCCTACAAATGCTGCTCTGTCTCAAAAGATCCATACTCTGAAAAAACTTTCTCTCATCATCTGCTTTATCTGAATCCTTTGCAAATTTAGTTAGCAGACCACAATCACCAAACTCATCTTCAATAATTCTTTTCCCAAGAAAACCAACTAATCCAAAATTAGTAAACTGGAAGTCATGCTCAAAAACCCAAGTATTGACTTTGATCAGATCAGATGGTAGTATTGAAGAGATTAAAATGGATAGTGCATATAATCTAAATGCATACGATCTCCAAGATTTGTTGGACCTTCAACTTGAAAGGGATGATGAAAAGACATGTTCTCCCAGGACTTTGAACTACAATTCAAAGGACAAATCAGGGAGATGTTGATGAGAAATAAAAATCAGTAATAAAGAAGGGTTTTGGTATCTTATGTTGTATAGGGAGATTGTTGGATCAGCAGCTGTGACATTGTCTCCAGTAGCATATTTAACCAGGACACAACATGTAGCAAAGGACATGTTACTGTGTAACAAACTCTTGATTGAGCTTTGATGAAAGTTGTTTAGGCAGGTGATCGTGTGTTCTTATTTAATGTCTGTTGAAACTTAAGTTGTATTCGAATTTTATTAAGTTTGTTAGACATCTTTTATATGTACTTATGTCTATAAACAGTTTACATTGTCAATCGGTGGATAATCTCTTTTTTGAATAAGAGAATGGAAATAATCGTATGTAACTGATATATTAACCGATGATCTATGTTTATAGTTGTCTTTTAGCTATAATAGATAACACGTTTTGGTACAATATCTATATACCTATCTATACTTTCTATTAAAATGTGTTATGCATCGTTTTCTAAAAACCACATGTGTTTGCACACGGGACTTACCGCTAGTACATATAAAAGAAACCATTGGGGGACACACGTCACCCTGTGGTTTCAACTCAGCTAAATTTTCCCGTCTAAACCAACCTCAAATACGGATACTCCAAATGATAAATAGATAGATCCAAATTGAGTTAATAACTTAACTAAAATACACAAACCTTACACAGTAAACCTCATTCTAACCGTAATTACTCCCCCCCCTCTCTCTCTGACGAACACGGTGACGAAGGGAAATCGAAGCTTTCAATCAACATTCATCGGATTTCAAGGCTCTAAACTCGACGGTAATCTCTATTTTTTTGTTTGATTATTATATTTTGTTGTTTGATTCGTCTGATTTCGTTAATGGTTGAATGTTAGTTAGGTTTTTGATCGTTGATTTGATGATCTGGCCTAACAACTTCGATTTTGGTAATAACAACTTCAACATCAGGTTTAACAACTTTGATTCTAGAATAAGTGTTTGATTGTTTCGTTTTTTCATCTACTGTTCTTTCTATTCGTATTAACTTTAGATCTAAGCCTTAATGGAATCGTACAACCATCGTTGCAATTGTTGTTTTTGTGTTTGCAGGTTCTTTCGTCTCCATGGATGCTTTCTTGATGGGTTTGATTTATAGACTGGTGTGACATATTAGCCATTAAGATGGTATTTCTTTACTCATTGATGATTCACATATGGAGCAAAAGCTAAAAGAGATTCCACATGTATGATTATTCACCATCACTTTAATGGATGTAACTGACTGAGTATTATGATTTTGTTGTTATGGACGAACTCCTTAGATGTTCTTTTATGAGATTCGATAACATTTGGTGCAATATCTAATCTCAATACATTTGGTGGATGGTGAGTAATCTGCTTCTAATAGGTTCATGGTCATTTATTAAAAGCAATTTAGGTATATATTAACAATAGCATAAGTTCATATCTATTTTTTCATAACATTGATCTATATTGAATTTTCATTATCACAACAACTTTTCAATAGATAACATTGCTAATTTATTAAGCCTTTCCTGCAAAATTGTAGAAAGTAAGAAAGATATTAAGTAATTTTAAATTTCGATTTTCAAAAGCTTTTGGTACTGAAGCTACATTCACAAGAATAGGCAATCAAATTCTATATACGCTGAGTGCATAACGATAACAATTTAAATGTTTGATAGATGGTAGAATATTGGCAGGTGTCATCTATTCCTTAGGAATATATTGATAGTAGGTTCTGAGGCCCCAAATAAATGTGAGCCTTTGTGTGATCAGTCACCCTCAATTGTTGGATTGGTATGTTTGTTTATCTTAGGTATAATTTATCACTAAGAATTATGTGATATTGTGATGATTCAGGTTAAATCATTAAAGTTGGCACATAATAATGTGTCTGCGCGCACGCCCGTTAGTTCCAGATATCTGTACCTTTCTTCTCAGTTCTACACTTCACCATTCTTCTTATTGTTGCCATTAGTGTTTTAAGTCTTAATGAGGTCCTACTTGCTACAATTGTTAGTGTTTTGCAAGTTGCAAAAGGTTAATTTATTAATGGTAGGAGAGTATACTGAGTTGTTAGTGTTAAATTGCTATATATAATTCTTCATGATATTAAAATTACCGAAATCCCACCGCGATAGCCTATATCTAAAATATCGGTCCTTGACCGATATCCGATTTTTTACCGCATTAACTACTTAGCTGCAGATTATAAGGACACTTTACCAAATTGGTTTTGCGGGAATTTCTATCTCTATTCTGACACTGCTCTATTTGATACTATATGTACAGGGGTTCTGTTCTAATGTTTAGCCAGAAATTCATGAATTATGTTGGATCGTGTACGTGACCCTGAAAGTCAGTTAAGGTAGTTCAACATCAAATACTAAGGCGGAATCAAAGTAAACGATGTCCAAAACAGCTTATATCTTCTAATCTTTCTTTATATTATCAACCGTGTGCTTGTACAATAAGTTCTGATGAAAATCCGACAGCACTTCGTGACTCTCACAATGACCTTGTACCGTTCCGTTTGAAATGTGACACTCACACACCTATTTATAGACTTTGACCCTTCCGTTTGAAACTTACATAACATGGTTCAAACTATAGATTCAAACGGAACCCTATGTTCAAACAATGAACTCAAACGGAACCCTATGTTTCAAACGGAACCCTCATAAACATGACTGATTTCAAACGGAACCCCTTGAAACACATTCTAAAATCAAAACTAAAACCTAATTTTGACTTTTAAGCTCCAATATTGACTTTCTTGAACTAAGACTTGATGAAGATGTAGTCAACAGACATTCTCGTGCATCAACAGACTCCCCCTTGGATGTTGACGTAGTCTTCAGCTCCTGAGTCTTCAGTCTTTGTCTTTTCTTCAACTCTGTCTTTTCATCATAAGCACTCTATCTTCACACTCCCATATGTTGTTGATCCAGACTCCCCCTTTCACAGACTCCCCCTCTCAATATGCTGAATCTGAGAAATCTGGTTCAAGCTTTGACAAATAGCTTCCGTTGGGAATAATGAAAACTAAATCTGTTACTCAACCAATAAACATTACAATTCTATCTTTCAAACATTAAATCACAAACTTAATCAGTTTTAGAAATCCACTCAAGTATTCAGGTCCAAGTTAATGACCCTGATTACTTGATTAATCTACCAAGTCCAAATTAATGACCTTGGTTGATTATTTGACGAAACGAACTGATTTTAAAACAACAATTTCAAACATTTTCTGAAAATAACAAGTATCAAGTTAATGAACTTGTTTTTGACTTTTCAAACAATTTAAACTTCAACAAAGTAAGCTCTCCTCATTCTTCAGTCCAGAATCTCCTGCATCTGCTTCAAACATCTGAGAATCCAACAATCAACTCTCCACTTTGGTTTGTCGGAAAATAAAGCAGAAATAAAATCTTTTTGGATTTTATCAAAGTGTTCTAAACTAAGAAATGAAATACAGAAAACTTAAATTGCAGAAATTAAACAAAGTAAACTATTTACAAACATATTTTTGGTGAGCGTGTCAGGGAATCATATCAGCTTTTCAGACAAATCACAAGTACCGTTAAGCTATATTACATATTCAGATTTAAACAATTCACCTCAATTGTCGATATACTGATCCCTCTTAAATTCTCACACAAATTTCAATTTACTCAGGATACGATTTAGATGAATTAAGAACTTAGATCATTCATGTGTCCCACCTCTTGAATATACTCCCGTATCCAGAATCTCAATAATCAGTCTTACAGGTCAGAATACTACAATGATATATGTATATAATTTAGGTATGCGAGGGCCGAGGGATCTCAGATCGATACTTCCGTATACGCAGAGAGATATCAGCTTCGACTTTTCGGTGTGTCCCCTTTAGAGGATCTTTTTGCTTACAACAGCAGCATATATCAATTTTATTGTTTCAGCATGCTGAGGGTTTAATGCTGTGTTTCAAGCATTGCAGCAAGTATTAGCCAAGGACTAGGTCAGAACTACCGTTCAGCAGAAGTCCCGGAATAATACCCCAGACATCATAGAGTATAAAGACCTAGTATATCAGATTAAGAGACCTTTCAAACGAGATTTCAGGGGTTACCTATATATCCAAGTAGTGTTCCCCACGAATTCACAAGTTTGAATTTAGGTTTATATCCCGAATAAATCTACTAAATGTGCGAAAACCTATCGACACATCATCAGTAAGATTGTTTAACTCTTTTATACTTTTTCAAATCTTTAGCATATTGTAATCGTCTAGCTGATGTACTATCATTTTCCCTATATACACAAGCTCTTTTTCAGATTTTATCATGTTTTTGTATTTTTGCATTTTTTACTGTTTTTGTATTTTCTGAAAATAAACTATGTACAAAACATCTACTCCCCCTAAATACCAAAACAAGTAAAAATTCGACAAACCATTGTAGATTGTTTCTCGTCTTCATCCTCAACAGTACTCTCATCAACGCCAATTATGCCATCCGACACCGACAGAAGCTTCATACCATTCAGTTTTAACAAATATTTAAACCGATTTTTATCAAAGGCTGTGGTATGTAAATCAGCTTTCTGCTCGTCAGTGTGGATTTTCTCAATTCGTATCAACTTTTTCTCAAAGAAATCACGAATAAAGTGATGACGAATTTCTATGTGTTTAGTTTTAGCGTGATGTACTGGATTTTTTGTTATATTTATAGCGGCCTCATTATCAACAAAAAGAGGTGTGTTAAGAAACTGCAAACCGTAGTCGCGCATCTGTTGCTGTATCCACAAGATCTGAGAGCAGCAACTGCTAGCAGAAACATACTCTGCTTCACAAGTAGATAATGCCACAGACGTTTGTTTCTTACACTGCCAGGTAACCAATCTAGGACCAAAAAATTGGCATCCTGCAGTTGTTGATTTTGAATTGACTTTGCAGCATCCGAAATCCGAATCGGAATACCCTTCGAGCGTAAAATCGCCTTTTCTAGGATACCACAACCCCAATGAAGGAGTTCCTTTTAGGTAGCGCAATATCCTCTTCACAATGATCATATGCGATGCTCTCGGGTTAGACTGAAATCTTGCTGCGAGGCTGTGACAACCCGCACTAAACCAGGTATCCGTACAACTTAATTAATGATTAATTACTGCTTAATTACTGTGCTTGTTTGAACTAGCTGATAAACTGCTACCTGCATACTGATACATGCACTTACTTGCATCATACTTTATTTGCTGTCACTACATTATTTACATACTGGACCCTAGTGACAAACATGATGCACAAAAAGCACAGTAGCACTAAACGGATACACAGTGAACATGCTGATATAACCAGCATCAGGCAAATACTGCCTCTAAGGCCTGTTAAGAGCCTCAAATATTTTGGCTACACTGGTAGTGAGTGTAGGGATATAAGGGTTGTGGTACCGCGTCTCTAGGAATAAGATACACTGATTCGGATGTGCCTAAAACGTAATTTAAGTACCAAACACAACACTTTAATAATTAATCCAGCTTCTAGCTGACTAGTAATGTGCCAGAACATGAGAAAATAACACTAGACACTTTCTAAAGTGTCGGGAAAACAAATTGTGTCACTAAAAATGTTAATAACGACACTTTAAAGCTTTTGTAACGCTTTAACGGATTACTATCCAACCGGACACCCGGACTTTACCCGGAACATGAAAATATTAATATTTTCACTAATTATATTTCTCTGAGCCAGTTAGGGTCCCTGATTACCCTAACACCCGTTAAAACACACTACATACTACTAACTAAGTTAAACACCTATATTACTTAACTTAACTAATCACTCCCTAACCACCTAGTTAAAATCGAACCAAGGGACCCCCCCCCCCAACCGAATTGGTCACCTAGGGGACACCCCCATGTACTTGTTGATTGAGCAAATCATCTTGGTTTAGTATCTAGGTGACATATTGTCCAATGGATAATCACATCCTAAAATGTCTATAAGTTAACACTAATCACTCAAGAACATTATCACTAAACCACAACACAAGATCAACTCTCTCTTGCTCCCTCCTATTCTAGGCCGAACACCCCAGCCCCATACACCCATATTCGACTTCCATCTTCATCATTCCAAGGTGCTACAAGTGTTAGAGATTGCGTATTAGGAGCTTTGGTGCAAGCGGAACACGAAGGACCTCTACCGTTAGCTTTTATCCACCCATTTTTCATCAAAGATCTTCCCTAGCCTTGAGCTAGAGGTATAACACTTAAAACTTGTTCTTGAACATATCTAAAGTGGTTAAAAGGGATTTTGTCGGTTAAATATCGTTAACTTATGTTTTGATGCATTAAAGTCTAGTAAAAACATCAAAAATGGTGGTTAATAGCTTGTAACTTGTGTAAAAGTTGTAGGACTTGAAATATGTGATTATTGAGACCCGATCTATGATGTGGTAGCTCGGATCACCGTTTAACCCGACTTTGTAAGATCATGGATCTTCACATAAGCTCGTTTTTGTTTAACACGAGGGTTAAAAAGTGAAACTCTACCACACAAGATACATGAACTTGTGTAGAAATATGTTACTTGTGTAAAAGTGATTTAACCGGTACAATGGTGTTTAAAACTAGCGGATCTACGTATCTGCAAGTGGTATTTTTGAAGAACCACACATTAAAGAAACCATGTATTTTAAAGAAAGGATCTTACACTAACAAATGTGATACTTTTATAAACCACAAGTGTGTAAACACTTGTGAAACGAAAAGATCCGACAAATAACTATTTTTGGGAAAAATGACTAGAAGTTGTAAAGACGGATTTCTCTAAACACGGGGTTTTTACGAGGTCAAAGTTACTTTATATAAAGATCTACATATATAAAGGGGATTTACACTATAGATTCGGAAAAACTGCAAGTTCATGCGATTATGCGATTTACATACTTATCGACTAGTTTGATGTGTCGGAAATTGTTTGTTTGAATAAAGAAGTTGTTAAATTGATTTGTTAAAAGAAAATGATACGCTTGAAAGCGTGGCCACCTCCAGTTACAGAGGAAACTCTGGCGAAATTTTCTAAAAACCTAACACTTAGAATTATTTACACAACAAGTGTTAGAACTACTTTTGGACATATTTCGAAACATAAATTTCGCCAGCACTATAATTTACTAAATATTCGGAGGTGGGATTTTCACAAAGACTAACGTGATAAATATATTTGTCACAAAACTGTTTATGATTATTTTGTGAAAATACATAAATATTATTTTAGAGTAAAAATAATATTTACAAGCGTTAATGATTCCAAAACTTTACGAACGCTTCCACACAAACATATAAGTTACACCGGTAATTACATTACCACACGACTATTAAAACGTAACTTACGCACATGTATTGTATCCCCCATCCTTGGGAAGAAGATAACTACCAAGTGTATACAGAACATAAACACGAAATAGTTGTCTAACTATTTCCCAAAGACATAAACTATAAAGCTAAAGCACGGCCGTCTGTCTAATAGAATTAGCACTTGTAGGTCGTTGCACAGCTTACTGTATTGGAGACACTTGGTAGAGACGCGCATTCACTGTGAGTTCATGTCCCCCTTTTCTCTAACTGTTTTCAGTTTTCTTAACTGCGGGGGTGAAATACATGTTACTTTGTTTACAAGTACTTTATACACGGTATGATTAAACGTAAGGAGGTTTAGATCATGTGGATGGGTAGTTAGAACACCGAGGGACTCGAGCGGTAGATCTATCTGGGTGTAGCGAGCCCAGCTCTAGGCCCAACAGAACGGACCTCTCGGAGGACCAACAGAACGGACCTGGAGTGACTTGGTACCCAACGCAAAAATCGGCTAGGGTTGTGTCTACCTACTTGCATTTCACAACATGCTAATGGCCTTGCAAACCATTGGTGATCACAAGTCCTCTTACACTGCTACATACCAGGAAACTTTTATACTTACAAGTGTTTTACTTACTCACTTGCACATGAACTCGCTCAACATTATTGTTGATTTTTCAACTCACATGTATTTCAGGAAATTAAACGGATCTGGCACGGTATGGAACGTTTTCCGCTGCACTTGTCATGGAGTCATTAGGGTTTAGGGGATGTGTCTCATTCCTGGACAAGACACAGTCCTTAAACCACGTTTATGTTATGTTATAAGTTGTAATGTCTACTGAACAAGGCTATGGTTGTATGTTAAAACAATGGTATTGTGTTTGATTTTCAAAACTTAATGGATGACTTGCATGGTTTTTAATTCATATAGCTTGTTATGATTAAGCTATGGTATTAAGAAGTCACACCAAAATTAACCACGCTTCCGCAAAGCCAGGGTGTGACAGCTTGGTATCAGAGCTCTGTTCATAGCGAACTAGGATTCTTTCTCGAGTCTAGACTATGATCACTAGGTCTCTCACGAAAACATTTTTTTCTGCATACCACTTAAGTCCAGATCCACAACTTTTTACAAACAAATGTTGAGCACATTTTATTTATTTATAGGCTCAGCTTGGAGGGCTGAGGATCGGTCTGGAGGACCGAGGTGATCAAGGTAGTTAAGCACGTTGGTTTGTTATAGGATCGATCTGGAGGATCGAGGCTCGGTCTAGGTGACCGAGGTAGTGGGCTAGCAAGGCTAGGAAGAAAAGGCTCAGCTTGGAGGGCTGAGGATCGGTCTGGAGGATCGAGGTTTGGTTTAAGTGAAGGATAGAGCAGTCTTGTAGACTGGGTGGTATTGGCTAGTAAGACTAGGAGGATTATGTGATGCCTTACTTGATGACTTATGTGATTACTTGATTTATGATTTACTATTTGTGCATGTTTGTGTATATGTTACAAACACATGGATTCTGCAGACACTGGTGGTTCAGGCACCACAGGCCCGAGGCCTATAGTTTCAGACGACATTGGGTCATAGGAGCACGAGGTTTACACGTCCGACTTCACTAGCACAGATGAGGACGATTTCCAGCCTTTTGCACTACCTGACGGTGCTGGCGAGCTCGCAGATGGTCCTATCGCAGGGGATCTACCATTGGCACTGATCCATGCTCCTATACCGCTGGCTGCGTACACAGCTTACGATTTACCCATCGACGATGAGGAGGATGATATCGATATGTTTGATGAGGAGCCTTTCGAGGAGGATGCTCAGGGCGAGGCCCTTCCTGCTGCCGATCCCTTATTGATCGCAGACGCACCCGTCCCGGAGTCACCTGTTCACTCCCCAGTCGCGGACTCCTTTGAGTCTGTGGCTTCTGTACCCTCACATGTCCAGAGTGCACAGCACTTCCCTCATGAGTCAGAGCCTGATCAGGCATCTTCTGTTGCTCCTACCCCCAGTTTCGCTTCTGACCATGATGATGAGGGGGATTCCGACCCTATGTTTCCCCCAGGGTTCGACCCAGATCGTGACTTAGAGTTTGTTCCCATGGACCAGTTTATGGAGGATCCAGTAGACGCTGTTGACCCTTTTGATCCGATTGATCCCGATTTTGATTTTGACATGGCGTTTGATGATCTTGAGCCTGCCATTGCACCTGAGCAGGCAGCTGCCCTTGACCCTTTACCAGAGCATGACCCTGTGCATGCTGATGTGCCTTTTGAGCCCATTGCTGTTGATCACCACATAGATGTTCCTGTTGATCCCATTGGTCCTTTACCCATTGTTGCTGTACCAGTTGACCCCCCTTTCGAGCACTTGGCACCCGTTCACCCTGTTGTTGCTCCCTTATTTGATCCCGTTCCCCTAGAGCCCGGACATGCACTGTTCGCGGCACATATGGATCCACCGGATGAGTCCGCACAGCACGGTTGGATACCGGCTGATGAGGATGTTCCACCTTTTCCTCCACAGATTCCTGTTGCACCACATGTTGACTTTTCATTTCAGGTTCCTATGTTTATACCTCCAGCAGGGCCTGGAGAGGGTTCTTCAGCTCACCCTGATGGGCATGTACCGATGCCTATCCCTTTTATGCCTCAGACGTCATTTGTTCCACCCGCTGTTGCACCGTTTCACGTGGCACCTTTCGACCCCACTAGCGAGCCATTTCTTTGGGCACCTGGCTCTGGTATGCCACCCACTGACCCCTACCATGCCTTTCACAGGGGACACACTATTGAGGACGTCTTGATGTCCTTTGTCGCACAGCATGAGTCCCACACACAGCGTATACAGGAGCTCGAGAGAGCTCGGTTGTCACCTTGTCAGTGCCATGGACAGGCACCCTCCCCTCTACAGCCGTTTCGACCTTTACCTCCGGATTTTGCT
Organism: Helianthus tuberosus; assembly: GCA_030545235.1. Lineage (NCBI taxonomy): Eukaryota > Viridiplantae > Streptophyta > Magnoliopsida > Asterales > Asteraceae > Helianthus > Helianthus tuberosus. Next base: position 114,298,869 of record CM060374.1, read on the forward strand.
GCCCGTCTCTTTACTTTAGAGCAGCAGATTGCTTCCATTATCCGTACACAGCGAGCCCAGGAGGAGGACTGGCTCCAGTTACGCCGCTTGTTTTACACCCACTTTCCCCCTCCTCCACCACCATCTGCATAGAGCTCACCAGTCACTGATTAGATAGACGAGGATGAGAAGACGGCGATTGTTGGATTGCACAGCATTTTGGAGACCACTTTATGATTTTGACTTTTGACATGTACTTGATGTTGTATTTGACACTGATCTGTTATGATTTTTGGACAGGGGTGATGTAGCCCCTAGTTGATGGATGATTGTATGACCCTATGATGTACTGATACACTTACTCTGTGGTCTTGATGTATGGCAATCGCAGTATTCTCATCATATCTGTTTCGCTTGATTACTTATTTGCATTGTTATGGTATGAGATGTGGATGATTGATATATGTGATGTATTGATGACATGAGATATTACGTGCTATTACTATTACTATATACGTACTTTTCGCTATGGCCTGACCAACGTAAACCATCATTTAGAAAATGCCGCCAAGACGCGAACCAAACATGCCAACTAATGAGGCAGAACTCCAGCAGATTATTGCTGCTGCCATAGCACAGTATGCAGCTTCTCAGCCAGGGGCAAGCGGAAGTGTTAACCAAGGCAATAACAATCCACCTCACGGTAATACCACGCCATTCGAACCTACCATGAACTAGTTGGAGATTTTAGCGATGATGCTAATGCCAAACACATGTTTTAACATACGTGCAGGATGCACCTACAAGCAGTTCTTAGACTGCAAACCAGTTAACTTCGATGGCACAGGAGGTGCAGTTGCCTTTACCCGCTGGGCTGAGAAAACCGATTCTGTTTTACGCATGAGCAAGTGTGCAGAGGATCAGCAAGTCACATACATTTCAGGGCTGTTTCTAGATGGAGCCCTATCCTGGTGGAACCTACAAGTACAAACACTAGGCGAAGCTGCCGCCTACGCCCTGACTTGGGCCGAATTGAAAGAACTAATGCGCAAAAAGTACTGTTCACGCGCAGAAATTCAAAGGTTGGAGACTGAATTTTGGCACTTAAAGATGGATGGACCAAAGATTGCAGAATACGTCCAGAGGTTTCACGACTTATCTCAAGTGGTTCCTTACATGGTTACGCCAGAATACAAGCGAATCGAGCGCTTCGTTTGGGGTTTGGCTCCCCAAATAATAAGCATGGTAACCTCCTCCAAACCAGCGACTATCACTGAAGCCATCGATTTGAGCGTGGCTCTCACCGAGGAGGCGATTTGTCTAAACAGGTTTGGTGATGTTAAGGCAAAGGAGAAAGAGACTCATGTTGAGTCGTCAGGAAGTAACAAAAGAAAGTTTTCAAACTTCAAACAAAGTGTTAGCGGTGATGGTAAGAGAGGAGCACCAAACACGCCAGCTCAGGGTACGACTGGCAGTGGAAGGAAAGGAAGGGGATATATGGGCACCCAGCCCAAGTGTAATGCCTGCCAGCGTCACCATTCCGGTCAATGTGGGCTAAAAACATGTGAAGCATGTGGGAAACGTGGACACTCGAAGGATACTTGTTGGGTCCCTGCCGGTCGCGGAGGCCAGGGAGGATATGGAAATAGGAATGATAACCGTGGTGGAAACGGAAACCGCCCACAAGGAAACTACGGGGGTAACAGAAATCAAGGCAACAATGCTAACCAAGCGGGCGCAGTGAATCGTAATCAGGGGAATGATCAAGCTGGTGGTAATGGACAGAGGCTCGGATGTTATAACTGCGGGGAAATCGGGCATTTTAAGAAGAATTGCCCAACACTGAATCAAGCCCGTGGTAGAGTGTTCCAACTCGAAGCTAGGGAAGCACGCCAGGATCCAAATGTTGTTACTGGTACGTTCCCTATCAATCAACGCTATGCATCCGTTTTATTTGATACTGGTGCCGATTATAGCTTCGTATCGCTAGAATTTAAGAATATGCTTGGGTTAGCCGCTAATAAGTTAGACATTCCCTACTCGATCGAATTGGCTAATGGAAAGTTAGTTGAAGCCGACGAAGTAATCAGAGGTTGTGTTATAGAATTGGGAGAACGTGAGTTTACTTTGGATCTACTACCAGTCCAATTGGGAAGCTTCGACGTGGTGGTAGGAATGGATTGGCTATCCGGAAACAAGGCGGAGATAGTATGTCATGAGAAAGTCGTTCGTATCCCAACTGATGATGGTGAGACAATTGTGGTTCACGGAGAGAAGCATGACACACCGCTAAGATTTATCAGCTGCTTGAAAGCAAGGAAGTGTTTACAGAAAGGATGTGTTGCTTTTCTGGCACACATCGTGGATAAGAAGGCTGCCGAGCCAAGGATCGAAGACATCCCTGTCGTAAGGGAGTATCCAAAAGTCTTCCCAGAAGACTTACCCGGACTGCCGCCTCAGAGGCAAGTGGAGTTTCACATTGACTTAGTTCCAGGCGCCGCGTCTGTGGCTAAGGCACCATACAGACTTGCTCCATCTGAGATGCAGGAATTGTCAACGCAACTTCAAGAGTTGTTAGACAAGGGTTTTATCCGACCAAGCTTCTCGCCTTGGGGAGCTCCGGTCTTGTTTGTCAAGAAAAAGGACGGAAGTTTCCGCATGTGTATCGACTACAGAGAATTAAACAAGCTGACGATCAAGAACAGGTATCCTCTGCCAAGAATTGATGATCTGTTTGACCAACTTCAAGGTTCAAGCTTCTACTCTAAGATCGATCTTCGATCTGGATACCATCAATTAAGGATACAAGAGGAAAGCATTCCGAAAACAGCCTTCCGAACTCGTTATGGACACTACGAGTTCCTCGTTATGCCATTTGGTTTGACAAACGCACCTGCGGTATTCATGGATCTAATGAATAGGGTTTGCATGCCATACCTGGACAAGTTCGTGATTGTATTCATCGACGACATCTTGATTTACTCAAAGACGAAGGCTGAACACGAACAACATCTTAGAACCATATTGGAGCTGCTAAAGAAGGAACAGTTGTACGCCAAATTCTCCAAGTGCGAATTTTGGCTACGTGAAGTCCAGTTTCTTGGACATGTGGTTAATGGGGATGGAATTCATGTTGATCCCACCAAGATCGAGGCGATCAAGGATTGGGAAACGCCAAGGACGCCAACCGAGATTCGGCAATTCTTGGGTTTGGCTGGCTACTATCGAAGGTTCATCGAGGATTTCTCGAAAATCGCTCAACCTTTGACGCTCCTCACGCAGAAGGATAAGACGTTTGATTGGGGAATCAAACAGGATGAAGCATTTCAGGTATTGAAGGATAAGCTTTGTAACGCGCCAATCTTAGCTCTACCAGAAGGTACCGATGACTTTGTGGTATACTGCGACGCATCGCGTCAGGGTTTGGGTTGTGTGTTGATGCAACGCCAAAAGGTCATTGCTTACGCATCACGCCAACTGAAAGTGCACGAAAAGAACTATACCACACACGATTTAGAGCTTGGCGCAGTGGTTTTCGCTTTAAAGATCTGGAGACACTACCTGTACGGTACGAAGTGCACAATCTTCACAGATCACAAAAGCCTACAGCATATACTCAACCAGAAGGAGTTGAATATGAGGCAAAGACGATGGGTTGAGTTGCTGAACGATTACGACTGCGAGATAAAATATCACCCAGGGAAGGCGAATGTAGTCGCCGATGCCCTAAGTCGTAAGGAAAGAATCAAGCCCATAAGGGTTAGAGCTTTGGAAATGATTATACGAACCGATCTTTCCTCGCGCATTCGTGCTGCACAAAAGGAAGCTCTCAAGGAGGGAAACCTTGAGGAAGAATATCTCCGTGGAATGGAGAAGCTTTTGGTACCAAACGAGGAAGGAACGTTATGTTTTGAGAAAAGGATTTGGGTTCCTCTGTTTGGTGGATTAAGGGAAGTTATTTCCGATGAAGCGCACAAGTCACGGTACTCTATCCACCCTGGATCGGATAAGATGTACCAGGATCTCAAGGATTATTATTGGTGGCCTAGGATGAAAGGCGACGTTGCTGTTTACGTGAGCAAATGTTTAACGTGCGCTAAGGTCAAGGCAGAATACCAGAAGCCTTCGGGACTTCTGCAACAACCTGAAATTCCCAAATGGAAGTGGGAACAAATCTCAATGGATTTTATTACAAAACTGCCAAAAACGCCAAGAGGCCATGACATGATTTGGGTGATTGTTGACCGCCTAACAAAGTCCGCACACTTTCTGCCAATCAAGGAGAAAGACAGTACTAGTAAACTTGCGGAAATATACATGAGAGAGATCGTAGCACGTCATGGAGTACCACTCTCGATCATCTCTGATAGAGACGGAAGGTTTGTGTCAAGAATATGGCAATCTTTCCAAGAATCTTTTGGCTCACAATTGAATCTGAGCACTGCGTTCCATCCGCAAACTGACGGCCAGAGCGAGCGAACGATACAAACTTTGGAAGACATGCTGAGGGCATGTGTTATGGATTTGGGCGGTAGCTGGGATAAACACTTACCTTTGGTCGAATTTTCATACAACAACAGCTACCACACCAGTATTGGTGTCGCGCCATTTGAGGCCCTATACGGACGCAAGTGCCGATCACCAATATGTTGGTCTGATGCAGGTGATAGGCAGCTTGCTGGTCCCGAAATCGTCCAAGAGACGACAGACAAAATTGCGCAAATACTTAAACGCATCGAAGCCGCTCGCCACAGGCAAAAGGCCTACGCGGATCCAAACCGGAAGCACGTGGATTTCCAAGTCGGAGAGATGGTGTTATTGAAAGTTTCACCCTGGAAGGGGGTGGCACGCTTTGGAAAGCGTGGGAAGTTAAATCCACGCTACATTGGTCCTTTCAGAATTCTGGAAAGAATTGGGACAGTAGCATACAAGTTGGACCTACTTGCTGAACTAAATGGTGTTCACGATACATTTCATGTATCCAATCTAAAGAAAAGTCCAACTCAAGTTGACGTTGCCATTCCTATCGACGAGATTCATATTGACGACACGCTCCACTTCGTTGAAGAACCTGTTGAGGTCACGGATTGGAAAGTTAACAAGACCCGCCGGAGCAGTGTCAAACTCGTCAAAGTACGTTGGAATGCCAGACATGGTCCTGAATTTACCTGGGAACGTGAGGACCGGATGAAAGAGAAATACCCCCACTTATTTCCTAAGAACTCTGCATCTACAAGCAGAACTTAAATTTCGGGACGAAATTTATTTAACGGGGGGAGAATGTGACAACCCGCACTAAACCAGGTATCCGTACAACTTAATTAATGATTAATTACTGCTTAATTACTGTGCTTGTTTGAACTAGCTGATAAACTGCTACCTGCATACTGATACATGCACTTACTTGCATCATACTTTATTTGCTGTCACTACATTATTTACATACTGGACCCTAGTGACAAACATGATGCACAAAAAGCACAGTAGCACTAAACGGATACACAGTGAACATGCTGATATAACCAGCATCAGGCAAATACTGCCTCTAAGGCCTGTTAAGAGCCTCAAATATTTTGGCTACACTGGTAGTGAGTGTAGGGATATAAGGGTTGTGGTACCGCGTCTCTAGGAATAAGATACACTGATTCGGATGTGCCTAAAACGTACTTTAAGTACCAAACACAGCACTTTAATAATTAATCCAGCTTCTAGCTGACTAGTAATGTGCCAGAACATGAGAAAATAACACTAGACACTTTCTAAAGTGTCGGGAAAACAAATTGTGTCACTAAAAATGTTAATAACGACACTTTAAAGCTTTTGTAACGCTTTAACGGATTACTATCCAACCGGACACCCGGACTTTACCCGGAACATGAAAATATTAATATTTTCACTAATTATATTTCTCTGAGCCAGTTAGGGTCCCTGATTACCCTAACACCCGTTAAAACACACTACATACTACTAACTAAGTTAAACACCTATATTACTTAACTTAACTAATCACTCCCTAACCACCTAGTTAAAATCGAACCAAGGGACCCCCCCCCAACCGAATCGGTCACCTAGGGGACACCCCCATGTACTTGTTGATTGAGCAAATCATCTTGGTTTAGTATCTAGGTGACATATTGTCCAATGGATAATCACATCGTAAAATGTCTATAAGTTAACACTAATCACTCAAGAACATTATCACTAAACCACAACACAAGATCAACTCTCTCTTGCTCCCTCCTATTCTCGGCCGAACACCCCAGCCCCATACACCCATATTCGACTTCCATCTTCATCATTCCAAGGTGCTACAAGTGTTAGAGATTGCGTATTAGGAGCTTTGGTGCAAGCGGAACACGAAGGACCTCTACCGTTAGCTTTTATCCACCCATTTTTCATCAAAGATCTTCCCTAGCCTTGAGCTAGAGGTATAACACTTAAAACTTGTTCTTGAACATATCTAAAGTGGTTAAAAGGGATTTTGTCGGTTAAATATCGTTAACTTATGTTTTGATGCATTAAAGTCTAGTAAAAACATCAAAAATGGTGGTTAATAGCTTGTAACTTGTGTAAAAGTTGTAGGACTTGAAATATGTGATTATTGAGACTCGATCTATGATGTGGTAGCTCGGATCACCGTTTAACCCGACTTTGTAAGATCATGGATCTTCACATAAGCTCGTTTTTGTTTAACACGAGGGTTAAAAAGTGAAACTCTACCACACAAGATACATGAACTTGTGTAGAAATATGTTACTTGTGTAAAAGTGATTTAACCGGTACAATGGTGTTTAAAACTAGCGGATCTACGTATCTGCAAGTGGTATTTTTGAAGAACCACACATTAAAGAAACCATGTATTTTAAAGAAAGGATCTTACACTAACAAATGTGATACTTTTATAAACCACAAGTGTGTAAACACTTGTGAAACGAAAAGATCCGACAAATAACTATTTTTGGGAAAAATGACTAGAAGTTGTAAAGACGGATTTCTCTAAACACGGGGTTTTTACGAGGTCAAAGTTACTTTATATAAAGATCTACATATATAAAGGGGATTTACACTATAGATTCGGAAAAACTGCAAGTTCATGCGATTATGCGATTTACATACTTATCGACTAGTTTGATGTGTCGGAAATTGTTTGTTTGAATAAAGAAGTTGTTAAATTGATTTGTTAAAAGAAAATGATACGCTTGAAAGCGTGGCCACCTCCACTTACAGAGGAAACTCTGGCGAAATTTTCTAAAAACCTAACACTTAGAATTATTTACACAACAAGTGTTAGAACTACTTTTGGACATATTTCGAAACATAAATTTCGCCAGCACTATAATTTACTAAATATTCGGAGGTGGGATTTTCACAAAGACTAACGTGATAAATATATTTGTCACAACACTGTTTATGATTATTTTGTGAAAATACATAAATATTATTTTAGAGTAAAAATAATATTTACAAGCGTTAATGATTCCAAAACTTTACGAACGCTTCCACACAAACATATAAGTTACACCGGTAATTACATTACCACACGACTATTAAAACGTAACTTACGCACATGTATTGTATCCCCCATCCTTGGGAAGAAGATAACTACCAAGTGTATACAGAACATAAACACGAAATAGTTGTCTAACTATTTCCCAAAGACATAAACTATAAAGCTAAAGCACGGCCGTCCGTCTAATAGAATTAGCACTTGTAGGTCGTTGCACAGCTTACTGTATTGGAGACACTTGGTAGAGACGCGCATTCACTGTGAGTTCATGTCCCCCTTTTCTCTAACTGTTTTCAGTTTTCTTAACTGCGGGGGTGAAATACATGTTACTTTGTTTACAAGTACTTTATACACGGTATGATTAAACGTAAGGAGGTTTAGATCATGTGGATGGGTAGTTAGAACACCGAGGGACTCGAGCGGTAGATCTATCTGGGTGTAGCGAGCCCAGCTCTAGGCCCAACAGAACGGACCTCTCGGAGGACCAACAGAACGGACCTGGAGTGACTTGGTACCCAACGCAAAAATCGGCTAGGGTTGTGTCTACCTACTTGCATTTCACAACATGCTAATGGCCTTGCAAACCATTGGTGATCACAAGTCCTCTTACACTGCTACATACCAGGAAACTTTTATACTTACAAGTGTTTTACTTACTCACTTGCACATGAACTCGCTCAACATTATTGTTGATTTTTCAACTCACATGTATTTCAGGAAATTAAACGGATCTGGCACGGTATGGAACGTTTTCCGCTGCACTTGTCATGGAGTCATCAGGGTTTAGGGGATGTGTCTCATTCCTGGACAAGACACAGTCCTTAAACCACGTTTATGTTATGTTATAAGTTGTAATGTCTACTGAACAAGGCTATGGTTGTATGTTAAAACAATGGTATTGTGTTTGATTTTCAAAACTTAATGGATGACTTGCATGGTTTTTAATTCATATAGCTTGTTATGATTAAGCTATGGTATTAAGAAGTCACACCAAAATTAACCACGCTTCCGCAAAGCCAGGGTGTGACAGAGGCACGTTGGGTACATAATATCAGGACGTGAAGCAGTTAGGTACATTAAAGAACCTATCATGGATCGGTAAAACGTTTCATCAGCCCTGTCTCCGGTGAGATCTGGGTGAATCCCATGATTTGTTGCAAGTGGGGTAGCAGCTGGAGTAGAACTTGACATCCCAAATTTCTCTAGAATATCATGAACATACTTTGACTGATGAATAAAAATTCCCTCAGGAAGTTGTTCAACTTGTAAACCCAGAAAGAATTTCATCTCCCCCATTGATGACATTTCAAACTTCTGCTTCATCACTGATTCAAAATCTTTGCATAGATTTTCATTTGTTGACCCAAAGATTATATCGTCCACATAAATCTGAACTATCAGAAGATGACCATCGACCTCTTTAGTGAAGAGAGTGGCGTCCACTTTTCCACGAATGAACTTGTTGGCTAGTAGGTGTTGAGACAAAGTCTCGTACCAGGCTCTCGGGGCCTGGTGTAAACCATTCAGTGCTTTGTCCAATAAGTAGACCTTGTTTTTGTGGATTGGATCGGTAAAACCCGGCGGCTGACCGACATAAACCTCCTCTTTGACCTTCCCATAAAGAAACGCCGATTTAACATCTAACTGATAAACTTTGAAGTTCTTCCAAGACGCAAATGCTAGGAAAATTCTGATCGCCTCTAGTCGTGCTACAGGAGCATAGACTTCGGTAAAATCAATTCCCTCCTGTTGACTAAATCCCTGAACAACGAGTCGAGCTTTGTTCCTTACGACAACTCCTCTATCGTCCCTCTTACACTTGAACACCCACTTAGTGTTAATTTTCCTATGACCATCCGGCAAATCAACTAACTTCCACACTCCCAATTTCTCGAATTGACTAAGTTCCTCCTGCATAGCATTGACCCAAGAGTCTTTAGTAAGTGCCTCTTTGTAAGTTCTTGGTTCAACCTGCGAGATAAAACAACTTAATGAGAATTCAGTTTGCAAAGGAGCAACTTTTGTATAAAAACATGTAAGCCCTTTATCAATCTGATTTCTAGTGCGAACGCCTTTCTGCAAATCTCCTATGATCAACTCCTCTGGATGATATGAAAAAGTTCGCGGCATCACTTCACTTGGAACCTCTACATTTCCCTCCAGATTAGTAACATTCTGCTCTGCATCTTGTTCACCAACTTGGTTTGTTTGACCGGAACTCTGAATTTGCTCCCCCTCAGAATCTAAATCTGAATCACCATGATCAAAAACTGGCATGTTTTCAGCTTCTAGATTATCATTCTGAGCCGACTGATTATCCTGAGCAACTTCATTCTGTTGGACATCATCATGTTCACCAGCATTACTCGGACCTGCTTCATTGTCATTTGAAGTTTCCCGTGGTCTCCTCGAATACTCAGCTGGGAACCTTAACTGTGACTCATATTCACGCAAAATATCCAACTCATCAAAGAAATCTTCTTCATCCTCTGATTCTTCTCTCATGTCAAACGAATCCCAAAGTTTGTCATAATGAAAACGCCATGAATCACCAGGATTCTGCGGTGGCATAGTATAACCTTGACATTCAACATTATATGCCTCAATAATCGTTTTCCAAATGGGAATGAAAACTCGTTTCAATGGACTTGCATAGCCCACGAATATTCCTTCTAAGCCTTTTTCACCAAATTTGCCTTGAAAATCGAGAACAGTACAGGGAGACCCAAACGATTCAAGATACTTCAGATTTGGTTTACGATTATTGATCAGCTCAAAACATGTTTTGTTGAACTTCTTGACAGTGAGAACCCTGTTGAGCGTATAGCATGCGGCGGAAACAGCTTCAGCCCAAAAATTAATCGGTAACTTTGAATCTGCGAGCATAGTTCTAGCCGTCTCGATTAGTGTCCGGTTTTTGCGTTCTGCGACTCCATTTTGCTGCGGAGTATACGGAGCACTAAACTCATGCAAAATACCTCTTTCATCACAAAATTCTTCCATCTTTCTGTTCTTGAATTCAGTACCATTATCACTTCGAATTCTTTTGATACGCCTTTGGTACAAATTCTCAATCTTTCTGAACAGACCCATCAAACTGTCAAATGTTTCATCTTTCGTCTTCAAGAAAGAAACCCACGAAAATCTGGAATAATCATCAGTAACGACCAAACAATAGTAATCTCCTGTAATACTTTTAACATTCACAGGACCAAACATATCCATGTGAAGTCTTTCCAGAGGACATAAAACTGAATTGACTTGCTTAGTAGGGTGTGACTTTTTCTTCTGCTTGCCTTTGATGCAACTAATGCACTCCCCTTCCAGATGAAAACCTTTGATATTAACACCCAATACCAAATCATTGTGCACCAAGTGATTCATCTTCCGTAGGTGAATATGCCCCATCTTTCGGTGCCACAATCTAGATTCTTTCTCAGTTGCTTTAGACACGAAACAATGTGCTTGACCAGTAGTTGTAGTTGCTACAGACATATCTAACACATATAAATCATTCACTCTAGGTGCCCTCATGATAATCCAATCTTCAGGAACAACAAAACCAGGTTTCAAAATCAAACACTCTTTATCAGTGAAATGAGTAGAATACTGATTGTCACAAATCTGCGAGATACTAAGCAGATTGTTTTCCAGCTCAGTGATGTAGTTAACTCTCTCAAACGTTACAATCCCATTGGATAACGTTCCTTCACCAACAATTCTACCACCTTCATGACCTGCAAATCCCACATAACCACCATTGATATTCTTCACATCATACAGTAATGCAGTTTTTCCTGTCATATGTCGAGATGCACCACTATCCATGATCCATCTTGAAATGGCTCTTGGAAGATCCTGTATATAACAAACTTCAAATTAATCAACTTTAATAAAGATGCCGATTCATGCTTCGCGATCCAGGAAGCTCCGGCAATTCAAACTGCTTATTCGAACATGGTGTCCACCCAGGCCTCATCAGCCTTAGGTGTAACCTTGACTCTAGCAACTTGAATTTTGAAATTTTCAGCCTTCAAAGGTGGAAAATTTGCATCATAATCAACCGAAATTGATTCTTCAGCCTTTTTCACTTCAGAAGTTGAAATTTTCATTTCAGTTTTTGGTTTCCAAACTTGTTGAGATAATGCAACCTGTTTATAAAACTTGTCATTTTTAGTTACCACTTTCTTTACATGTTCATTTTTCACTTTGATGTTATTATATTTCACACTCTTTTTCTCAACAATGATTGGTGCTTTACCCTTCACATCAACTTTCTTCTGTTGAAACTTCACATTTTCAGTCTTAGGCTTCACATTGGTACACTTTCGTGCAATGTGACCCACTTGATTACATCTGAAACATGTACGAGTATCAACAACTCGACTTTTTCCTTCAGACTGATAATGTGAAGTTCTTTTCTCAAAGAACTCTTTATTTGATTTTGAAATAATTTCATTCTCTTCATCAGAACGTGAACTTGAACTGTTCACAAACACCTTCTTTTCAGCAAACCTTTTGTTTTGAAAACTCTTTTTCTGATAACTCTTACCATCCCTATAACCACCCGACCAATTGTTTCGATTGTTATTAGAAAACCGTGGTGGAACAACAGGCTTTTTGTAATAAGCTTTATCTTTCTCAAAATTCATTTGCCTTTTTGTTTGACACAAATTGTTCACTTCTGACAACTCAACTTCAACCAATTTGAAAACATTTGTCAACTTTTTCACGTTAACATTCTCAATTGGAAATTCAGAATCCGAATACAACTTATCAGATCCAGCCATCTTGTACATCACAAGACCCGGTTCATCACTTAAGTTGTTTTTGGATTTTGATTTCTGAATGTAGTTATCCAAGAAACACCCATCATCTTCAGCTGAATCACTATTCAAAACACTTTCAGCTGTGCTCTTAACAATCTCTGTCTGAACACTATCATCAGATGATGTAGAAAAAGTAACATCAATGTTCTCCGGAAGTTTAACTTCTTTTTCTTCCTCAATTTCAACCAACCCAGACTGCTTTTTAGTGTAATTATGAAGAACAGGTGGTGGAACTTGATGAAAACCCACCCCAGTTCCATCAGAATACACATCTTCGCCCGCTTTATCTTTCCCGATGGGTTTGGGAATGATATGTTGCAAAACAAAGCTTGCGGAGCTATAACTGTTAAGCTTCAACTGGATTCGCTCGTTTTCGATTAAAGCCTCTTGAACTTTAAGTTTCAATTTAGCGATTTCATCCAGTTGTTTGTTGATTGATTCTTCTTGAACTCTAAGCACTGCTTTTAAATGTTCATTTTCTTTAAAAGTTTTACCATTTCGATCATCACAATCTTTCATTGTGCTTTTGAGTTTTTCAAATTTTTCAGAAATCTGACGGTTTTCAAGAATCAACTTTTCATTTTCCTTTTTAATTTTGTCATGATCAATTTTATCATTTTCCATTTGTTTAGTTAATTCTTTTATCCGTTCAGTTGAAGCTCTAACCGTTTTGTCACGATCAAGAATCTGATTCTCAACATTTCTGACCTTTGTTGTCAGATCTTCAACTTTCTTAATGTTGAGATACGTGACTGTGCTACAAAATTTGCAATCTTTATTGCAATTTTTGCAATCAACATTTCCTTCAAACTTTTTACCTGACGCATTTGTTGACACATCTGAACTGACCTGGCTTTTTGACTCAGACACGGAGTTAGAGTCTACCTCAAGTGCTTTGGCAGCTAGCACTTTGTCAGCCATTTTTCCCAGATTCTCTGCATTCAACTCCTGCGTAGTATCGATAACTCCAGTATCAATCTTCTTGGATTATTTTCCTTCTATCTCTTATTTCTCCTTTCTTTCTCTCTCTTCTTTCTCCTCTTCAATCATTTTCGAAGTTGGAGTTCCCCACCATTTGTGTTGCCAATACTCATCATTTTCTTTCATTTCCATGATTAAGACTTCTATATCGAGAGTTTTGTGATCAACTGCAATATTTCCATACTCATCAAGATAACACTCTCTGTCTTGATCCCATCTGTTGGCTCTCTTTGCATCCAAAAATATTCTAGAAAGTCTAGTAATTTTGTTTTCTGAAATCATTTTTCTGTATTTATACTTCTGCTCTTCAGTTCTCTCATCTTTCCATGGAATAGGTTCATTTTTCGCCATGAATGCGTAACCAACCGCATCTTCTTCTGGTAGAACCTCTTGACTCCAATCATATCCCTCATCATCATAAATCACTGCAAAAGCTCTAGATTTCTCTCTGTTGTCTTCAACCTGCTTCAATCTAGGCGGCTCGGATTTATTCTGGTGATAAATCGCCTTCTTGTAGTAATCATCTCTGAAAGGATTCTCCGACTCATCAACATAAGCATTTCGGCATTCTCTCTTGAAATGACCCTTCTGCTTACACTTGAAGCAAGTCACCTTCGATTTATCAAATCCCAGCTTTGTAGAAGCACCACCAATTGTTTTTCTGCCAGTAATTTCCATGAATCTTTGTGCACGACGAACAGCACTTGCCATAGCCCAACGAATATCGATCAGTTCCATTTCCTCCGGATCAATCTGATCATAATCTTCTTTCGTCAGATTTGTATTGCCAATCTTCCCACCTACCAATCCTTCATACGATTCCAACACCGATGCTAAAAAGATCATTTGCTGCTTTGCCGATTCTTCATCAAAGTTATGAGCATTCTTCAAATCTATCGCGATGTTGCATTGAAAACGATTCTTTGCATCAGAATGACTTGCAGATGATGAAGATCCACTGTGATAACCACTATGACTTCCACTGCTTTGACCACTTTGACTTTCTTTGCCGGCTGTCGACACATTTTCAGCAGAAAATGCAGTTTTTGGTGAAGTAGCTTTCGGCATCATGCTCTTTGGATAGTATAAATCCAGATTCTGTTGATAAGATGAATGATTAACTTTGTACGTCTTTTTCAACTCCAACTCATGACTCTCGAGTTTTTCAATCAGCAAATCTAATGTCAGCTTTTCTGGTTCTTTGATGGTATTCTTCAGCATCAGCGCATAATATCTCCAATCCATCTCGTCAGGCAACGAATCGAACAATTTGTCGATAAGATCTTCTTCAGGAATATCAATACCATGTCTTACTAATTCCAGCTTCAGATGACCGAACCTTTCTATCATTTTACACACTGACTCGTTCTTTAAACATCCAAACATATCAAATTCTTTTCTAAGAAGTTTCTTTTTGTTTTTCTTAATTTCTTGACTACCGACACATTTCTTTTCTAACTTTGCCCAAAGATCTTTAGCGTTTTTATAGTCTATCAATGAGATGATATCCTCTCGAACAGACTGAAATAACAACGCCACACACTTTTGTTCAGCTACGAATGATTCAATCTCATCAGATCCTGTTAAAACTTCCCCATTCTTGTTTCCTTGGTCATAACCATTTTTCAGACTTTTCCAGCTAGTAAATGCAAATGCCATCATCCAATCTTCAAACTTTCTGGACCAACGACTGTACTCCTCAATAGCCATTAGCTTTGGAGGTCTATTGAACGTTCCGAAGGCGCTTTCCGATTCCCAAGCTTCCTTTTTCTTCTCTTTTGGTGGATTCTCATTCACATTGCTTGATGAAGCATCTTTGTTTCCAGAATCTCCAGCGAACGCGTACATGTCGCTAAATGGGTTTAAGAAAATATCATCCATTGTGAATGTACCTGTAAAATCAGACAACACTTAGACAAATTTTGAGTTTTGAAAATATCAGATTCAAACGACACTTGTTCAAACGGAATGGTCTGTTTCGTTTGAAATACCAAAAGTTTCAAACAACAACTATTCAAACGATAGATATTTTCAAACGACAAAGATTCAAACGATGACTGTTCCGTTTGAATCTATAGTTTCAAACGACAAGAATTTCAAACGATCAACTAGTTTCAAACGGCAACTAGTTTCAAACGACAACTAGTTTCAAACGACCAACTAGTTTCAAACGATACACATTTCAAACGATGAACAGTTTTCAAACGATGGACTGTTTCAAACGACAAACTCAAACGATAAACTGTTCAAACGATAGAACCCATTTTCAAACGATAGAGTCAATTTTCAAATGATGACGTCATTAATCGCAAAAATTTTCAAACGGTACACATGATTTTGATCAGTTTTAGGTCGATTTTTGATTTCAAACTTTCAAGGATTAGTTAATAGTGTATTTCGTTTGTTATGTGATTGTTTCAAGTCATTTTAACCGTGAGAACTCGTTAAAATCAGAAAAGAAAGGTAGAAGTGAGATAATCCGATGATTTCAAGCTGTTTTCGGTATGAACTCCTCGTCCTGAGCTCTGATACCACTTGTTGGATCGTGTACGTGACCCTGAAAGTCAGTTAAGGTAGTTCAACATCAAATACTAAGGCGGAATCAAAGTAAACGATGTCCAAAACAGCTTATATCTTCTAATCTTTCTTTATATTATCAACCGTGTGCTTGTACAATAAGTTCTGATGAAAATCCGACAGCACTTCGTGACTCTCACAATGACCTTGTACCGTTCCGTTTGAAATGTGACACTCACACACCTATTTATAGACTTTGACCCTTCCGTTTGAAACTTACATAACATGGTTCAAACTATAGATTCAAACGGAACCCTATGTTCAAACAATGAACTCAAACGGAACCCTATGTTTCAAACGGAACCCTCATAAACATGACTGATTTCAAACGAAACCCCTTGAAACACATTCTAAAATCAAAACTAAAACCTAATTTTGACTTTTAAGCTCCAATATTGACTTTCTTGAACTAAGACTTGATGAAGATGTAGTCAACAGACATTCTCGTGCATCAACAAATTATTTTCCTTAAAAGAATACTGTGTGCATAATTACCTTTTAGAATCTGTTTTATATACTCCTTATGTAATTATATGTTTGTTTTTTTAATGCATCGACATGAGGAATTTTGCTAAAAAGAATATTGTGTGCATAATAACCTTTTAGAATCTGTTTTATTTATTCCTTATGTACCCGTTTGGTACTGAAAAATAGGAAAAAGTGGTACCGGTACCGAATACACCGGTTCGGTACCGGTACTTACCGGTATTTTACCCATAAATACCGGTACCGGTACCGAAAAACGAAGAAAATGGGAACCAGTATCCGGTACCAAATGCTCATCCCTACCAAAGATAGCGAGAACACTATTAGAGAGGCAGAGAATGCACTCCACCAAATTGACACTTTGGTTCACATGGTGATAAGATATCTAATCTTAACTTTTATAATCTTTATATTATTGTTGCCATAAAAGAACACAACTCCATATTACAGTGCATATTTTTAAAATTTTCTTTTAGAAACTATAAAAATCAAATCCTCGCACCTCTCATTACTAATGGTTTAGTTCCTTTTGGTTTACTATAATTTTATGTTAGGATAATGTGATAAACTTTACTGATTAATGAATTCCTTTGAATCTTTACAGAGAAAAATTAATACTTCGGTCATTTATTGTAGTATTGTTAAAAGACAAAGATTTTGTTTATTAATACATGTTGTTCTCTTTTACTAGCTAATAAAGTCATTTCCTAAATTAGCCGATTAGGGCTGTAATGTAATAAAGGCGGTGTCGCATTTGGAGGCCAAAGGTAACGATAACTGTCTCTTTCTTTCTTACATCTTCCTTCTAGAAGGTGCCCCTCCCCATTATCCAACTCCCCTTTTATCCCGTGATCCTTCCCTTTCTCGCCTAAATTAAACACTACCCTAATAACCTATTAGTCAATTCGGATAACCCGACCCAATAGGCAATAATTGACATTCCTAATATAATTCTTTTTTAGGGTTTGATTTCGCACCGCAACGACTATGATTAGAAGGTACGAGGATGGCGATTTTGAGTCAGATCCTGTTCAAGGGTAAACCTCAAATCAGTTACAGTCTTGGATGATTTGTTATGAACTGATAGTTCATCTCTCCATAACTTCATCACGTACAACCTGATAGTTCATATGTAACCTAAATTTTGTAACTTAAACTGATTATGCAACATATTTAAACATGTTAGGGCATATAATACTTGTCATAGGACTAGTTAGGAGTCTCAAACGCGCATTCATGCGAACGACGCGCTAAAGTAGCGTAGACTACCTTAACTGTTCATAACGGGTTGTAAGCACTTAGGATAGGTTCCGATTTAGAATGTAGGCTTTGTTAAACCATATGACATGAGTTTCAATACTCATTTGGTTTACGAGACCTCATTCTACCCGATCTCCCGATTTAGGTGTCAACTTATTAACTTAGCGATCTGATTACTAGGTACCACTTAATTTCCTTGGTTTGCCTGAGCTTTGTTAAGTTCATTTAATCGAGGATACCTTGCAATTCAATGTGAGTACATAGTTCCCCTCTTTTACCGTTTTCAAATGTTTTGGGGTGATTCATATGTGCTAAACGATTTCGAGTTTTCTAAACGAATGTTATGGTTTATGTTAAACACAACGATTTCAATAATATAAACGAACTTGCTGGGATGTTGGTCGAAAGACAATTGAATGACATTCATTAACTATGTTTAAGCCGGCCAGTAGTATGTTATGGTACCATAGGCTGTTATTGTACCATAGGATCTGACAAATCCCGTTCCCGGCTTCCTAGGTTTGTTTGGAAGAAGTGAATGACAGAATCCGAAAACATTTTTGATAAACCTTTGATTTTTAAGGGTTTATCCGACAGTCTCAAGGCTTGAATGTATACTGTAACACCCATCTAATTACTACTTGACTTTAATCGAAATACATACGATTTTATACATAAAGCGTGTCTAAGTTAAATATTAACATAAGTTCCAACGTAACCAAAAATTAGTCAACTACCGACTAATTCAAACATACATAGGTTGTTTAGCAATTTGTTTACATCCCAAAAACATTGTCCATTAAAGTAAATATCGCGGAAGCTTCTAAAGTGTGTTCGGTTCTTCAAAATTTGCTTGACCGCCATCCGTAAGATCCCCCTTTGTCACCTAAGGTCAAAACCACTAACGAAGTTAGTTTTGACAAAGATATAGTACGTATAAACAAGTTCCGTCACGCGAAAGGATCCTTTTGATTTGTCGCGTGGCGCGGGAGCCCCCGCGTGTCGCGCCAATTACCATGTCTTTCCCCGCGTGGCGCGGGGGATTACGTTTTCCAGCAGGTCCAGTTTTGAATCCTGCACTTGCTGCCAGTTCCGGAAATTCAATTTTTTTTACTTCATTTGGCCATAACTTTTGACTCGTAAGTCCGTTTTAGGTGATTCTTTTTCCTAAACGTCTGTAAATTCATTACCAACGTATCTATTAAAATTTTGATACCGAAAATTTAACTTGCGGACCAAACGACTAAATGTCATTATGCATTTATTAGACCCATTCTAACTTTACTTAATTTGCTACTATTTAACTAGTAAACCTAAGGCGTTTATTACCCAACTTCCTGGGCTTATTATCACCGGCACTTCATTACCAAACCTATGGCTTCATGCTCTTGTGACCATTATCGCCATCGCTATCTATTTAAGATATTAACACTACAATATACACCATTATTCGACCCGTTTGGCTCATCTACGGAATCCTCCATTTTTGATGACTACCAAACGACTACTAACCAATCTTTAGCCTACGAATTTAAGTAACGAACATGGTCGCTACAATCAACACAACTTTTATTCTACAATGTAACCGTACATAATTAAATAGCAATTCTCTTAATGTAACGGGTCAAGTTACATACCTTCAATGCACGCCTTTCAAACGCAAGTCGCCACCGGCTTGTCCACTCGACGCTCCGGTATCTTTTCCTATAGAGTTCAATCATGACATGTTTAGAACTCCTTTTTAATCATATGTCGCATAAATTGTCCAAGCATCACAATCATGCGTTTTAGCTTAAAAAAATCAGTTTCAAGCCTTCTTTGAGGCATTTCTACGAACACAAAAAGGGCAGAATTTTATATCTTTTATATTCAAATTCATGGCTTGTCACTTAGCCTAGATTAACATGAATTGAGCTACCACATATATAATCAAACATCATATTTTTCAGAAACAAGTTTCTATGAATCAATTTACACTAGAATAGCCTTTTAAACCCTAGTGTTCATCATTTTCTCACAAAACCCATGAACCACCTTCAAGGTGTTCATGAAATTTCCTGAATTTGTTGTTGCCTAGGTTTTACTCCTAGACACTTTATCATCCCTATTCTACCAAAATAGCAAACATGCAACATCAATTTTCAGATTTCCCAATTTCA
Organism: Helianthus tuberosus; assembly: GCA_030545235.1. Lineage (NCBI taxonomy): Eukaryota > Viridiplantae > Streptophyta > Magnoliopsida > Asterales > Asteraceae > Helianthus > Helianthus tuberosus. Next base: position 114,318,647 of record CM060374.1, read on the forward strand.
TGAGAATTTCAAACAGAGAATTAACACCAAATTTTACATACCATGTAACCCCCTTGTGATGAGGATCACTAATCTATATTCGGATTTTGATTTGGGACAGAAATTAGCCTTCAATTGATCAATTTTGTGCTGAACTAGGGTTTTGAAGAGGAGCTTGTGTCGCCCCTGTCTCCTGGTCGATCTCCACCCAACACAGACAAGGGTGTTTGTGTTTTATTTAATTTGTTTTATTAATATTAGTTTTCATTTTAACACCTTTGGCCCTCCTACTTTCATTCTTTATTTGTTTTCACCCTTAATTACTCTTAAGTCTTTAACTAACTAGGTTAGTGTCACTCCTAGTTAGTTTATCTTACTAATTTATTTGCAAACTAATTGCAATTTAAGAAATTTGTATTTTCGGGATGTTACAAGTCCACCCCCTTAAAAGGGTTTCGTCCCCGAAACCATAGTACGTACCAAATAAAGTAGGGTAGAGACGTCGCATCTCCTCCTCGGACTCCCACATAGTGTCCGAGCCTTTCCTATGCTCCCACTTGATCTTGACTTGATCGATTTGCTTATTTCGTAAGTGCTTGACCTTTCGATCTAAAATCTCCACTGGTCTCACCGCATAATTCTGGCTATTATCCACTTCGATATCATCGTAATGGATATAAGTTGTTTCGTCTGCTAGACACTTCCGCAATTGCGACACGTGGAATTTGCCATGTATCCCACTCAACTCTTCCGGTAGTTCAAGGCGATAAGCCACCTTACCAACCCGTTCAATGATTTTAAATGGCCCAATAAACCTCGGGCTTAGTTTCCCTCTTTTTCTGAATCTAATAACACCCTTCCATGGGGAAACTTTCAGCATAACCATATTGCCTATCTGAAATTCAATCGGTCTTCGTCTTTTGTCGGCATATGACTTCTGTCTATCTTGGGATGCTTTCAGATGAGCTCGCACCACTTCGATTTTCTCATTAGTGGCCTTAATTATGTCCGTATGTGCCAATTCACGTGGTCCCACTTCACCCCAACACACCGGGGTTCTACACTTTCTACCATATAGCATCTCATAAGGTGCCATGCCGATACTTGAATGGTAACTATTGTTATAGGAAAATTCGGCCAAAGGTAGATAAACATCCCAACTTCCACCGAAGTCGATGATACATGCCCGTAACATATCCTCTAGCGTCTGTATAATTCTTTCGCTCTGCCCATCCGTCTGAGGATGGTAAGCGGTGCTAATGAAGAGTTTCGTTCCCATCTGTTCTTGAAAATCTCGACAAAAATTTGAAGTAAACCGGGTATCTCTTTCCGACACAATAAATACCGGTACTCCATGACGTGCCACTATTTCGTTTGTATATACCTCGGACATCTTTTCCGAAGTATATGTTTCGCGTATAGGAATAAAATGTGCACTCTTCGTCAATCTATCCACGATCACCCATATGGCGTCGAATCCCCGAATTGTTTTAGGTAGCTTGGTCAATAGGTCCATAGTGATATGTTCCCATTTCCAAACCGGAATCTCTAAAGGTTGCAGTTTCCCATAAGGTTTTTGGTGCTCCGCCTTGACTTATAAGCAAGTCAAGCATTTCTCCACATATTTCACTACATCCCTCTTCATTCCGGGCCACCAATAATTTTGTTTCAGATCGTTATACATCTTGGTCGCACCCGGATGGATGGAATAACGGGACTTGTGAGCTTCATCTAGTAGAAGCTTTTTAACTCCACATGTGTTAGGAACCCAAATTCTATTGAAACGTGTTTTCAAACCGTGGTTGCCTATTTCGAGATTTTTAACTTGGCCAACAATCCTTTCCTTTCTCCAGTTTTTCATCTTTACTGCTTCATCTTGTGCCTCTCGGATTCATTCAAGTAAGCCCGAGGTCACAATGAGCTGCAATGATTGTACTCGTATCGGGACATAATCTGCCTTTCTTCTTAGGGCATCTGCCACCACATTTGCCCTTCCGGGGTGATAGTGTATTTCACAGTCGAAATCTTTCACCGTTTCTAACCACCGCCTTTATATGCACTTTACTCCATATAAATAGTGCCTCCATATTTTTAATGCAAATACCACCGCAGCCAACTCGAGATCGTGAGTGGGATATTTCTTCTCGTGTATCTTCAATTGCCTCGAGGTATAAGGTATAACTTTCCCCCGTTGCATCAAAACGCATCCGAGCCCCGATAGTGAAGCATCCGAATAAACCACCAAGTCTTCGACCCCGTCCGGCAATGTTAGTACCGGAGCTTGAGTTAACTTCTCTTTTAGCGTTAGAAATGCTCTTTCTTGATCGACACCCCAAATGAACTTTTCTTCCTTCCGGGTCAGATTTGTTACCGGCAACGCAATCTTGGAGAAATCTTGAATGAATCTCCTATAGTACCCCGCAAGCCCTAAGAAACTTCTAATTTCCGAAGGGTTCTTCGGGGGATTCCATTTCGACACGGCCTCGATCTTAGACGGATCTACCAATACTCCATCGGCACTTATGATGTGGTCGAGAAATTGCACCTCTCGTAGCCAAAAGGCACACTTAGAGAATTTCGCATACATCCTCTCTCGTCTAAGTGTCTCTAACACCCCTTGTAAGTGGTGTGCATGTTCAGCTTCGCTTTTCGAATACACCAAAATATCATCGATAAACACAATGACTGATTTATCCAACATTGGCTTGCAAACCCGGTTCATGAGGTCCATGAAAGCCGCGGGTGCATTTGTCAGCCCAAATGACATCACGAGGAATTCGTAATGTCCGTATCGCGTGCGGAAAGCCGTCTTCGGCACATCTTCCTCCTTGACCTTTAATTGGTGATACCCCGATCTAAGGTCAATTTTCGAAAACCAGTTCGCACCTTGTAGTTGGTCGAATAAATCATCTATCCTCGGAAGCGGGTATCGGTTCTTTACCGTGAGTTTGTTTAACTCCCGGTAATCGATACACATGCGCATGCTTCCGTCTTTCTTTTTCACGAACAGTACCGGTGCTCCCCAAGGAGACACACTCGGCCTTATGAATCCTTTATCAAGCAGATCCAGAATCTGGGACATCAACTCTTGTAATTCCGACGGTGCGAGTCGGTACGGTGCTTTAGCTACGGGTTTTCCGCCCGGAATCAATTCGATTCCTAACTCTACCTCCCGTTCGGGCGGCATTCCCGGTAAATCGTCCGGAAATACATCTTCAAAGTTACATACCACGGGTATGTCTCCAATCTTCGGTAGTTCTTTCTCGGGCTCATTTGCGTATATCATAAATGCTTTACATCCATGCCTCATGAGCTTGTGAGCTTTCATCATCGAGCATATTATAGGATTGCCTCCCTTTTCGCCATAAATTGTAACGTGTTTTCCGCTTGGAGATGTTAGCTTTATCTCCTTACGGAAACACACGACCTTTGCGTGGTGCCGAGATAGCCAATCCATCCCAACGACTACTTGAAATTCCCCCATTGACATCGGGATTAGGTCTATCAAATATTCTTCATCATCGATGCTTAATTTGCAGCCTCGACAAATATCACAAACTATAAAAATTTTGTTGTCCCCTATTTCAACTTCTAAGGGCACAGATAATTTCGTCAATACAAATGAAGGATGTCGAATAAATCCATGCGAAATGAAGGATTTATTCGCACCCGTATCAAACAATACACGTGCAGGAATTGAGTTAATCGTAAATATACCTGAGACCACATCGGGTTCTATCTTTGCTTCAGCCGCGGTAGGTTGGAAGGACCTAGCCTTCGCCTTTAGAGCTTCCGTTGGAGACTCTTTTGTGTCTCTCTTTCCAACCAACTCGGGGCATTCAGACTTTTTGTGGCCGGGTTGATAACATTTGTAACAAATGGAAACTTTTCCGGGACATAGCGATGTAGTGTGCCCCGTCTTCCCACATACCGGACACGGCTTGTTGTTGAAGCGAAACTCACCTTTGTGCCCCTTCCCACATACTTTGCAACTTGGCGACCCGCCTTTAGACTCCACTTTCTTCCCTGATTCAGCAGTTCTAGCTTTCTTTGTAGGGCTTGGATTCACATCCTGTGCCCTTCGCTCACCCCTTTCAACTTGTTTCTTTAACTCGATTTCCCGCTCCCGGGCGGTGTTGATGATTTCTGTGAGAGTTTCATATTTTGAGGGAGTCATAAACTCCCGGTATTCAGCACTCAGCATGTTGTAATAGTAGTTTATCTTCTGCTCTTCCGTGGTGACTAACTAGTCACAGAATCTCAGCTTATCCATGAAGATACCCGTGATTTTATCAATTGATTCTCCCTTTTGTCTTAACTGGATAAATTCCTCTTTGATCCTATTGATAACTGCTTTGAGACTATGGTGGTTAAGGAACGGCACCTTAAACTCATCCTAAGTCGTGACCCTTGCCGCTTCGGCTCCTATTTCCTTCTTTTTATTGTCCCACCAATCTTTGGCTTGACCCCTCAATTGACCCGTTCCGTAAGCAACAAAGTCACCTACGTCACAATGGGTCCGTTCAAACACTCCTTCGACGTCACTTATCCATCTTTGGCAGATTATCGGGTCAACTTCCCCGTTATAGATTAGCGGTTTGCACGCCATAAATTCTTTATATGAGCACCGTTTACGATCTCCCGTTTTCTCCTTCATAAGGTTGACACTATCCTCCAACCTTTTAACTCGCTCATCGACAAGCGACAACACCGTGCTTTGAATTTTGTCTATAAACCCGGATAGACTACCTTCAATTGCCTTCCCTACTTCTTCGGCAATTATTTCTTTCATTTGTTCGGTGCTTGTTTGCACCGGATTATCATCGTTTCCATCAGACATCTTGAAACTGAAATGTTTACATTTAAATGTTAAACATTTCATTTATAGCATTGCTTCATTTGTTTCGGTTTAGCCAAGTTCCCAACTTACTTTAACCATTCACATTTGGTGCACTTTCCGGGTTTGAGTGTGTTAACACGCTCTTCCCATGCACATCAATTTACTTCTCATTTCTTACATAATTATAATCTATTAAAATAATAAGTTAATTCTTACCGGACGATCGATCAAGCTTGAACCGAACACTTTGTTGACAACCTTAAGCTCTGATTACCAACTTGTAACACCCATCTAATTACTACTTGACTTTAATTGAAATACATACGATTTTATGCATAAAGCGTGTCTAAGTTAAATATTAACATAAGTTCCAACGTAACCAAAAATTAGTCAACTACCGACTAATTCAAACATACATAGGTTGTTTAGCAATTTCTTTACATCCGAAAAACATTGTCCCTTAAAGTAAATATCGCGGAAGCTTCTAAAGTGTGTTCGGTTCTTCAAAATTTGCTTGACCGCCATCCGTAAGATCCCCTTTGTCACCTAAGGTCAAAACCACTAAAGAAGTTAGTTTTGACAAAGATATAGTACGTATAAACAAGTTCCGTCATTGAAACATGAATAAAAAAAATAAAATTTCAGAACTGATCATGTCGCGTGTCGCGGCAAGATCCTTTTGATTTGTCGCGTGGCGCGGGAGCCCCCGCGTGTCGCGCCAATTACCATGTCTTTCCCCGCGTGGCGCGGGGGATTACGTTTTCCAGCAGGTCCAGTTTTGAATCCTGCACTTGCTGCCAGTTCCGGAAATTCAAGTTTTTTTACTTCATTTGGCCATTACTTTTGACTCGAAAGTCCGTTTTAGGTGATTCTTTTTCCTAAAGGTCTGTAAATTCATTACCAACGTATCTATTAAAATTTTGATACCGAAAATTTAACTTGCGGACCGAACGACTAAATGTCATTATGCATTTATTCGACCCATTCTAACTTTACTTAATTTGCTACTATTTAACTAGTAAACCTAAGGCGTTTATTACCCAACTTCCGGGGCTTATTATCACCGGCACTTCATTACCAAACCTATGGCTTCATGCTCTTGTGACCATTATCGCCATCGCTATCTATTTAAGATATTAACACTACAATATACACCATTATTCGACCCGTTTGGCTCATCCACGGAATCCTCCATTTTTGATGACTACCAAACGACTACTAACCAATCTTTAGCCTACGAATTTAAGTAACGAACATGGTCGCTACAATCAACACAACTTTTATTCTACAATGTAACCGTACATAATTAAATAGCAATTCTCTTAATGTAACGGGTCAAGTTACATACCTTCAATGCACGCCTTTCAAACGCAAGTTGCCACCGGCTTGTCCACTCGACACTCCGGTATCTTTTCCTATAGAGTTCAATCATGACATGTTTAGAACTCCGTTTTAATCATATGTCGCATAAATTTTCCAAGCATCGCAATCATGCGTTTTAGCTTAAAAAATTCAGTTTCAAGCCTTCTTTGAGGCATTTCTACGAACACAAAAAGGGCAGAATTTTATATCTTTTATATTCAAATTCATCACTTGTCACTTAGCCTAGATTAACATGAATTGAGCTACCACATATATAATCAAACATCATATTTTTCAGAAATCAGTTTCTATGAATCAATTTACACTAGAATAGCCTTTTAAACCCTAGTGTTCATCATTTTCTCACAAAACCCATGAACCACCTTCAAGGTGTTTATGAAATTTCCTGAATTTTGACATGATTTCACATGTTGTTGCCTAGGTTTTACTCCTAGACACTTTATCATCCCTATTCTACCCAAATAGCAAACATGCAACATCAATTTTCAGATTTCCCAATTTCATGAGAATTTCAAACAGGGAATTAACACCAAATTTTACATACCTTGTAACCCCCTTGTGATGAGGATCACTAATCTATATTCGGATTTTGATTTGGGACAAAAATTAGCCTTCAATTGATCAATTTTGTGCTGAACTAGGGTTTTGAAGAGGAGCTTGTGTCGCCCATGTCTCCTGGTCGATCTCCACCCAACACAGACAAGGGTGTTTGTGTTTTATTTAATTTGTTTTATTAATATTAGTTTTCATTTTAACACCTTTGGCCCTCCTACTTTCATTCTTTATTTGTTTTCACCCTTAATTACTCTTAAGTCTTTAACTAACTAGGTTAGTGTCATTCCTAGTTAGTTTATCTTACTAATTTATTTGCAAACTAATTGCAATTTAAGAAATTTGTATTTTCGGGATGTTACATATACGATAAACATTACTGCATAAATGTTTGTATCAATAAAAGCATTGGTTTTTTCAAAACATAACTTTTGATTTAAACTTAGAGTTATTTAAAGACGTTGTTTTGTACATTTTACATATGGGGTTGAGTAAATACTCTTTATTCCCCATACATGACATTTGGTTTTATATGACATTTGACTATACATTGACATATACATGTGGTTTGAGTAAATACTTTTTATTCACCATAGAATACATTGTTGTTACTTGACATTTGTTTTACAAGACATGATTTACACATGACATTGAAACATTAAAGATTATTATACATGAACATTTGACATTAGTATGAACAAGACATTTGTGGTGGTTATTTGGTAAGAGATTTAAATAACGAGGCATGTGTATTATGATAAAAGCATGGTGGATACGCCACTGGTACTTCCTATATATAAGTTCTTTTAACACATTACATGTCGTTGCGTTATCTAGATCACTTGGACGAATGTTTTCAAAACGAAGTTACACTACAAGGTTTACTTAAAGATATAAACTATACAATGTTTACTTTCAACGACGATTTACTACTTGGTTTACAAAGACAAATATTTCCAGTTAAGATTCATGGCTACAATGGTTTTGGTTTACACATATATCAATTTGTAAAGTTGATAAAAACATACTGCAATATCAAACTCTTTTGTTTTCAACGTACACACTCGACAACTCTCATAGTTGGACGAGGTATTGCAATATGTACTTAAAGCCATGAATTTGACACACTCACAAAACCTATGTACTCGCCGGCATTTTTATGCTGAATTATTTTCACATATGTTTCAGGTGTTGTATATGATGATGTTTGATGATGCTTATGATGCATGCTCACATAGGAATGGACGAGGCCTTAGTGACTCAATAACAATGAAAGACAATTTGTTCATGTTTTGCTTTTGATTTCAATTCAATGTAATAAACTTAATTCAATAAAACGAAAGTTCAATCCATGTGTTGTGAAACAATGATTCTGTCACTCCACTCCCCGACGTTTCCGCCGCAGTTTATTGTCTTACGCGGTCGGGGTGTGACAGAACAGTTGGTATCAGAGCACATGGTTATAGGAAATTACGTTATTAGTAATGCTTTGACGTAGACTATAACCTTCCTAGGACCCTAACACAAGTTATCTTATGTTTAGTCTTAAAACAATATTGTTGCCTATCTTTAGGTGACAACCACAACAAGAACACGAATTACAAATCCGATTTGAAAACTAATCATCTCTTCTTAGATGATTTATTATAAGGTTTTGAACCTTCAAAGTTTTCAAATTCTCATCAAAGTTTGGGTCTTATTAATGTGAACACGTGCAATCTGGAAGGGTGGGTGCCTGTATCCCGAGTTTTCTGTCTAAGGCTAGAGTGTTCGTACAAATCCACATAATCGGACCAGTCATTCTTACCTGGGAACTCTTGGGGTGAGTGTCCACTTATAGGCTAAAGCATGTCTTCGCGATACATTATAAGGACCTATTTACTTTGTTCAGCCACTGTGCGTCGTTTGTTTATTCGAGGTAACGAACGAATGATCGCCTTCCTTACGATTCGTCGATATCTTCAATACCTCTTTTACTTATCCAAATGTCAATCTCACACATTTCTCTTGTTTCCTTGTTCTTTTTAGAAAATGCCTCCTAGACGTGATCAAACTGAGAATGTTTCCCTCGTAACCCTAGTCGCTCAGCAGATGGCTGCTGTGATTCCGAACCTCATTACCCAGATAAACCAAGAAAATAACAATAACAACAATAACAATGCTCAGTGTGACTTCAAAACGTTCAATTCAACTAAACCACTGAAATTCTCTGGGTCTCAAGGAGCAACTGCACTCCTACAATGGTTCGAGAGTCTAGAAAGCACATTCAGACATGTTCAGTGTCCAAATGAGCGAAAGGTTGAATTCGCATCTAGTGTTTTTAAGAAACGAGCATTAACATGGTGGAATGGTGCGATGAGGGACAGAGGTGCCGATGTGGCATTAGCTCAAACCTGGGAAGAGCTTCGAGCTCTAATGATGAAGGAATTCTATCCTCGTCATGAAATCAGGGCACTGGAAAGGGAATTCGACGATCTTAAACAAGATAGTGGTGAGCATCGAGCCTACACGGACCAATATGAAGAACTAAGTCTGTTATGTCCAACCATAGTTACACCTTTGGATAAGGCAATTGAAAAGTACATTGATGGCCTCCCTGACTCAGTTCAAGACATTGTTACTGGTAGCAACCCTACTATAGTTAGACAGGCCATTGAGCTATCCGCTACCCTGACTGAATCTCATATCAGGAAGGGTAAACTTTTCCGAAAAGGCGACAAGAAACCAACCAATGAAACAAAACCAAAGGATAAGCAGACTGAATCCTCCAAGAAGTCAAAGAAGTGTAAGGCTTCTCAGAACTTCGCCGTGGTTGCTCAAAACAATCAAGTTGTCCCTAACTAACCTGCTCAACCCCCTGCTAAGAAGCCATACAACAGAACTGCACCTTTGTGGAACCAATGTAACCTTCATCATCATGCTAATGTGCAGTGCCGCAAATGCCTAAATTGTGGACTTGCTGGTCATACATCTAGGGTTTGCCGAGCTGCAGCTGCACAAAATCAAGTTGACAACAACCCTGCTCAAGCTCTTTTTCCACCAGGTTCTTGCTACAACTGTGGCGAGATGGGCCATTTAAGAAACAATTGCCCAAAGCTTGTTAATGCATATCCAGCACGTGGATGAGCATTCGACTGACTGGAAGATGACGCTGATTAGAAACAATGGAACTTTATATATTATTTTCTTTCAATATACAAGACTACGAAACAGTTATTTTGGTTTATAAATAAATATTTATTTACATTACGATGTGCGAAAACAAATGCGATTACATGTATGAACGACATACCCCTACAATACCGATACCAAGGAACCGTGCTCCTTGCAACACAAACTATTCTTGTAGTTCTCCTATTTTTGAGATCGCTCACGATCTCCACAAAAAAATCCTAAGTACTTGTTTCTTCTAAGAAACAAGTACAAGGTACTAGTTACAATTCTGACGAATACCCAAAGTACCGCTTTAAATCCTTAATTGGATATCCAAGGGTACTTCCGTAAGTCCTTAATTGGTCCTACGCATTACACATATCATATCTTCCTGACTTCACGATATTTTACACAGCATATGATTTCAAATGATTATGCATGTTTTCCAAAAACCTCATACATGTTTTCAAAATCATCTCACATGGTTTTAAAACATTTTATAAAAATGTTTACCTAATATACTTAGTACATGATTTCAGAAACATTACAAAAGGTTTTCAAAAACATATTTTTAACGGTTCCAAGCATAGCTTTCAAAAACAATCTGCTTGTATGTTGCCTTAGCATACGTGGTACGTGATTTTCAAGAACACCCTGCTTCGTATGCTGACTTAGCATGCTTAGCACGATGATTTCAAGGATCCATTTGCTTCATATGCTGACTTAGCATATCTAGCACGTTGATTTCAGAAACACTATACTTCATATATGGTCTTAGCATACCTAGTACAAGATTCCTAAACATTTCCCACTATACGAATTCCAAATCCTTATAGGATCTTCTTCATAGTTAGATCCTTGTGGATGTTTAAAGCGCAAAATCAAAGTCCTTAATTGGATTCTTTGTGTGTTTTAATACGAATGTTACAATTCATTGTGAATGAAACCGAATCCTTATAAGATTGTCCTATCTTTATAAGATAGATTCTCGAGGATGTTTAAAGTACTAGTTGAAGTCCATTGATTGGATTCCTGGTGTACTTTAAATACATGTGTACAAATCGACGATAAGTTAATAACAAGTTGATAGCGAATTGATAACCAATTGAACAATTGTGTGACTATTATGTGCTTACGTGTTTATGTGTTGACCTAATCAAAGAAACTCTATGGTAATCTAATTATCACAAGGTTGTTCGACTAATTCTATCCCCTACACATTATAAAATAAACTGTGCAGACTGTGCAAAGAATTACGTAATTATGGATGCATACATAATTATGGAATTCAGTGCAAAGAAACCACAGCAAGTTTTGTCATGTGTCAACTTAAACAAGAAAAAAAGGTTAACTATATTCATTTCCGTTTCTGATGATGTACCCACTGAGGAAAAATGAACTAGCTATTCATTTTTTGCTTCTGAAAGAGATATCCACTGGGAAATGAGTAATCTATTCATGAACAAATTCATTTTTGTTTCTGATGAAGTATCCACTGAGGAAAATAAACAATCCGTTCATTTTCGCTTCTGAAGAAATATCCAATGAGGAAAATGAATAAATTCATTCCCTTTCTGGTGAAGTATCCACTGCGGAAATGAATTGATCATTCATTTTCGCTTCTAAATAAATATCCACTAAGGGAATGAATAATCCTACATTAATTTTGTCATTTTCGTTTATGATGAAGTACCAACTGAGGAACATGAACAATCCGTTCATTTTCGCTTCTGAAGAAATATCCACTGAGGAAAATGAATAGATTCATTCCGCTTCTAATGAAGTATCCACTGAGGAAAAATGAATTATCTATTCATTTTCGCTTCTAAAGAAATATCCATTAGGGAATGAATAATCCTCTGTCGATTCCTTCATTTTCACTTCTGACGAAGTATCCACTGAGGGAAATGAATCATCCATTCATTATTCACTTCTAAAGATATATCCATCGGGGAAATGAATACTCTTTACAATAATATTTCATTTCCACTTCTGACGAAGTATCCACTGAGGAAAATGAATTATCCATTCATTTTAGCTTCTGAAGAAATATCCATCGGAGAAATGAATAACTTATTCAACAATCCTTCATTTCTACTTCTGACGAAGTATCCACTGAGGAAAATGAATCATCCATTCATTTTCGCTTCTGAAGAAATAACCTTTGAGAAATGAACAGCTTATACATTCCTTCATTTCCGTTTCTGATAAAAGTATCCATTGGAGAAATTGAATTACCCATTCATTTCCACTTTTAAAGAAATATCCATTGGAAATGAATACCCTATTCGTCTTTCATTTCCACATCTGACGAAGAATCCATTGGAGAAAATGAATCATCCATTCATTTTCGCTTCTTAAGAATATCCACTGGAGAAATGAAATACAAATCCTTACAAGATCTTTATGTTTTAATAGTTAGATTCTTAAGGGATACTCATAGAACTATTGGTTAATTTGGTCTTATCATTTAATCAAATCTCTCATTCCCACTTCCTGCTTTAACCAAGGGAGTATTCTTTAGGGGATGAACATCATAGGTATAACAACCCATTCCCGCTTCCTGTATTATCTAGGGAGCATTCCACTATGGGATGACAAAGTTATGCCTTACGTGGAGATCTTTGATGGGTTACTCTATGCAAATAGATAAAGACTCTAGATTCCGCGCAAGACAATTGTTTAATACAACTATTCAGACAGACTCCTACGAATAAATTTCAGGACGAAATTTCCTAAAGTAAGGGAGACTGTGACATATGTGCCATTACGACCATCGTACAAATAAGAATCCAATGAAATCTTGTGTTTCATTCTTGAGATTTGTACAAATACTTGTGACAATTGCACATATCAATTCTTGTTTAATTTCGTGCTCTAAAGCGCTTTCTGGAAAGTTATACGCAAGCTGATGCGTAAACGTAATCAGTATAACGCGAAAAACATTCCAGAATAGTGAAATCGGCTTAACAAACCTTAAATAACCTTTACATAACTTTGAAATAAGTTTTAAAATGTTTGGTGTGCCAAAAACAAGTTTATTCGATCGCAGGGACTAATTGCAACAAACTGAGAAAGTATGCCGATTCGTATAATAACGAACATTCCGGAATATGATCATAAGCTAAACATACCCTAAATATCCTTTACATAGCTTTGAAATAGGCTTTGAGGGGTTCGGTATGCGAAAATACGCTTATTTGATCAATTGGGACTAAAATCGTCAAAAAGTGCATAAGGTTGCATTTACGCGCATATCTTACATTCTGAACATATCCGGACATCCAAAAATTTTTGTAATCATTAAAATATTTTATTTTAGTGATTGGAATGCAAAAATATCATTTGTCGCACAATTTGGATCGTTTTCGCGTCCGTTCGAGTTTTCGTCGTAATTAACCGAATAACGTGACCGTACGACCAAATGAACCGACATCCAAGATGTTTTCAAGCATATTTCATGTTCCATATGCTTTAACTTCATTATAGAGCCTTTAAATGGGGTTAACGGGGCTTAAATGCATCAAAATCAAAGTTTTAAGCATGCATGGGCAAAAACTGACAATTCTGGAAAGATACCTCGCGGGCCGCGTAACCAAGGTTACAGCTTACGCGGAGCGCGACAGACGAACCTGGTAGAGATATTGAATCTGGTTCAGCAGCCTGTTTCCATTGATTTTTACCATGGTTTTAGCATACTATGGACTTGTTTTTGTGCTCCCCTTGTATTTAAAACTATGGGCAACAAGTGTATGGCCAAGATCAAGCTTTGATTCTCTCAAAAACACATGTAATGATCCTGTGGATTCAAGGTTTCCTATAAATACTCATGGAGTTTTGCCAAGTTCCTTGCTCATTTGATCTAATCTACTCTAAGTTGAGGCTCTCACTTGTTGAAAGCTTCATACCTGAGTATTTTTAGGTCAATTCTTCCTAGCTTGGACGCTTTGTAAGCTTCTTTCATGCTTGTTTATGCTTTTCAAGCATGAAAGTCAAACAGTGTTTGACTTTCTACTTTGACCATGAATTGGTCAAGACAAAGTTCGTTCGAACTTTGCAACGTGAGCGTAATCACGATGGTTATAGTCCCTTGTGACTATACCTACTGATTACCACGTTGATTAGTCGAAGTGACGAGTCAAAGTTTCGGTCAAAATGCCGATTAAGTGCATTTTGCGACGAAGCTATTTTCGGGTATGAAAACACTTTGTTTTGATATCAAACCTGTTTTCTAACTTAGTTAGACATGTTTTAACATGTTTAACTCGTCACTTTAAGACTAGTGCTTGTATAGGGTCGTAAGTCAAGCGGTCTTGACAACCGCTTAGACTTTCGAACCCGACCCGTTTGGTCGATCGTTAGGATCCGACCAAGCACATTTTGTGACCATAGTTGTATAGGGAATAACCTTCCAAGGTTATACCTTATGGTCACATAGTTTAAATAGTTGTATGATAGGTAGTTTATATGCCTTAGGTAAATGACCGAAATGCCCTTTTCATGCATAATTTGAATTTAAGCATATGTAACCTAAATTTTATCACTTAAACTGATTATGCAAGATATTTAAACATGTTAGGGCATATAATACTTATCATAGGACTAGTTAGGCGTATCAAACGCGCATTCGCGCGAACGACGCGTTAAAGTAGCGTAGACTACCTTAACGGTTCATAACGGGTCATAAGCACTTAGGATAGGTTCCGATTTAGGATGTAGGCTTTGTAAAACCATATCACATGATTTCCAATACTCATTTGTTTTACGAGACCTCATTCTACCCGATCTCCCGATTTAGGTGTCGATTTATTAACTTAGCGATCTGATTACTAGGTACCACTTGATTTCCTTGGTTTGCCCGAGCTTTGTTAAGTTCATTTAATCGAGGATACCTTTCAATTCAATGTGAGTACATAGTTCCCCTCTTTTACCGTTTTCGAATGTTTTGGGGTGATTCATATGTGCTAAACAATTTCGAGTTTTCTAAACGAATGCTATGGTTTATGTTAAACACAACGATTTCAATAATATAAACAAACTTGCTGGGACGTTAGTCGAAAGACAATTGAATTACATTCATTAACTATGTTTAAGCCGACTAGTAGTATGTTATGGTACCATAGGCTATTATGGTACCATAGGATCTAACAAATCCCGTTGTCGGACTATCACCATGGTTATGGGGGTAATATGGGTAACGATAGAACTTGATGAATTGTTAACTCACCCTTCGGTGGTTTGTTAATACGAGTTGAACGATTTGGACGAGTCACACAGGTTTGAATGTATTCAATGAAACGACCAAAAGTTTGTTTTCACAATTTTAACACGAACCATTGGAACTATTTGAACTATGTGAACGATGTGAACTATTTCAACCATTGGAAATATTTGAACTATGTGAACTATTTGAACCATTTGAACCATTGGAACTATTTGAACGATATGAACTATTTGAACCATTGGAACTATTTGAACTATGTGAACTATTTGAACTATTTGAATCTTTGGAACTATTTGAACCATGTGAACGATTTGAACGAATTGAACGATTGTGTTATGGTAAGTGATTAGGTAACGGGGTGGGTGTAATGTGATAAAAGCATGGTGGATACGCCGCTGGTACTTCCTATATATAAGTGCTTTTAACACATTACATGTCGTTGCATTATCTAGATCACTTGGACGGATGTTTTCAAAACGAAGTTACACTACAAGGTTTACTTAAAGATATAAACCATACAATGTTTACTTTCAACGAAGATTTACTACTTGGTTTACAAAGACAAATTTTTTCAGTTAAGATTCATGGCTACAATGGTTTTGGTTTACACATATATCAATTTGTAAAGTTGATAAAAACATACTGCAATTTCAAACTCTTTTGTTTTCAAGGTACACACTCGACAACTCTCGTAGTTGGACGAGGTATTGCAATATGTACTTAAAGCCATGAATTTGACACACTCACAAAACCTATGTACTCGCCGGCATTTTTATGCTGAATTATTTTCACATATGTTTCAGGTGCTGTATATGATGATGTTTGTGATGCATGCTCACATAGGAATGGACGAGGCCTTAGTGACTCAATAACAATGAAAGACAAGTTGTTCATGTTTTGCTTTTGATTTCAATTCAATGTAATAAACTTAATTCAATAAAACGAAACTTCAATCCATGTGTTGTGAAACAATGATTCTGTAGCTCCACTCCCCGACGTTTTCGCCGCGGTTTGTTGTCTTACGCGGTCGGGGTGTGACAAATCAACAGAATAAAAATTGTTTTGTTTAATTATATTGTTTTTTATGTCAAAAGTTGTTTTGTTTAATTAAATATTGTTGTGTATAAGTCGCCCTATTTCAGATTCACATTACTAAGAATGATAAACAATGATTGTTGATTTGTATTTTTTTGGTAAACCTCAAAACGGTTCTAATTCAGAATCGCTAAAGTCGAATCTCACAATCATTTTTTTAAAACTTTTGAAGTTAGTTATGAGATTTAAAAAAAAAGAATTCAAACGAGATAGATTGCATCTTGAAATGTAGAAGATAAGAAGAAAAATGATTTTTTTTATTGAAACTTTGTTTATAATCCATTTTGCCATTAGGAGTTTGACTTTAAGGGATGTTTGGATCTCATATTTGTTTGCTTGTATGTATAGGTTCTTAATAGATATTCTTATTAAAAACTATTTATTTCATTAAATATAATTGACATTCAATAATTACATACGTTTATCTAAGTTTATAATAATTTAGATTGAGAGTTGTTATTTTTAAAATGACTCCAATTTAAAAACATTTTTCTGCATCTTTTACTTTCAACTATTTCTCTTATCTCTAGAGGTCAAGAGGGTGCTAAAACAAGGTGGTATTTAGATATTTGTGGAGCATGTGGCTGCCGAAGGTACTACCTAATGTCTTATAGTCAATCTTCTGATTAACTTACCACTTTAAAATTGCAAAAGTAATTATTTTTATTTTGTTGTAGCAGATGTCACATTTCTTAAAGTTATACAACGCGCTTTAGGTCCACTATTGTAGGTGTTTGCGGATGGATGCCATCTTACAAGGGAAACCAAAGACAATATATTGTTTTTCAACCTGTGTACAAGGAAGTTTTTATTGGAATTTGAATGATTTATTATGTGTTTCTTCCAATGTATGTGTTTTCACCCGATACTAAATTTCAAGAAAAATAATTTGTTTTCTTTTTTGAAATCGCGTTTAACGCCGGCATTAGACTAGTATGTAAATATATGAAATCTACTGTCATAAATGTGTCACGCCAATCTTCCTTGGCATTCCCAGTCCCAATATAAGACAACATATAACTTTAATCTCGTTTTACATTTTACTTGTCATATTAATGAAGCCAATTAGGTATGGAACGTTGTTCTTTAGTCCCTATTAGTTTTCTAGGTAGTCATGTCTAAGTCACTACAAGAAAACGGGTCAATAGGGGCGACACCAATAGCAGTGACAAGCCACATGTCGCCGCTATTGGTCGATCCGGAGCACGGTGTCCCAGATTAAACCCCAGCCATCCATTTCTTATCTTGATCCAACGGCTGGGGTTTACCCTAGTCAATAGAGGCGACACTAAAGGTAATCGCAGCGACGGGCGTCACCCATATTACCTTTTCGCAGAACAACATGCTAAAAGCGGGATTTCTTCCCTCTTTCCCCATTTTCGCCCCAATCATTTCATCTCTCCCACCGAAAAAAAATCAAATCGCGAAAATCACTTCAAGTTCACAATTTCTTCTCCCAAATCGGTTAGTATTGTTAGTTTGTGTAACACCCCTAAAAAATATTAAATTATATATGCGTGTAAACATGTATAATTAGATATATATATATATATCGAAAAATAAAATAGTGAGATTAAAACTAGGAATAATTAACCTAGTTAAAATCTTGTCATAAAAGATGAGAAATTAAAGTATTCTAACCCTTTTTATAAACTTAGAAACTAGAGGGGGCAATGGTGTCAATTTGGAAACTAGTGTTTTAAAAACATTGGATAAACTTGAAACTCACACACCTTGTGTGTGAGCTGGGGATCGACCGAAACACAGAAGAACAAAGCTCTCATCTCAAAACCCTAAATTCTCATAAATCCCTTCTAAAATCAAAGAAGAATTCAATCAGGAGTCAATCTTAAGTTAGAATCTTGATCACTGCTATTAGGAGATCGAAAGGTATGCTTAATTTTGATACATGATGATGTTTTGATTATTCTTATATTCTCATAATTGAAGTTTTTAGAGAATTGATTGATGTTAGGACTAAATTAGGATGATTATAATCCTAAGAACAAGTCTTAGACAAGAAATTGATAGTTTCATGTCATAACCTAGTGATTTCAATGTTTATCATATGTGGGTTATGTGTGTTTTGCGAATATTATGAAGAACACTTGAATTATAGAGATGATTTAGTGTTACTTGAATGTTTGTAATTAAGTTTCAGTGTAGTTATAGTATTCTTGAAATATGAATTGAAATACTATGCTTTAACATGATTAAAGTCATTAATCATGAACATGATAATGTTAGGATACTAATTATGCACACAAGGTGTTTGATAAAATGCTTGAATGAATTTGAAATAAGTGAGAATTATGAAATAATTACTTAATTGGCTAGTTGAAAGCATTTAAAAGTTGAATATAGAATTATGGATATTAAGCGATATGTCTAAATTGGATTTAATAGGCAATTCGGGTGGATCGTCTAGTAACCAAGGTGGAACGGACAATCGGTTGAAAGGAAAGCTCTAAAGGTATGTGGCTATACGCTTCGTAGATTATCGTTATTATCTTATGTTTAGTTATTTGAATAATGATTAAATTGTTAGGAAGTTTGGTTATTACTGAAACGGAGGATTTCCGTATGTATTAACCGGTTGAAATAACTAGTGTATAGTGCTAAATAAAAACATGGAAGTGGTGGATTCCACTTTAAGTTTCAAATGGGTCAATGTGATCCGAATCATACATGTTTGGTTGTGTGAAAGCGATAGAATTCGCCGACGCAACCAAACGGGTCAAAACAACCAAAGTAATAAACTTTGGTGAAATAAGGCGACGGATGTCGCTAGGAAAATTAAATGGGTCAATGTGACCCAATTGGTGATTGTTTGGTAATATAAAGCGGCGGATGTCGTTAAATAAACCAAACATGTTAAAACAACCAAAGTAATATACTTTGGTAAAATGAAGCGATAGATTTCGCTAAGAAAGCTTACCGAATCAATAGAATGTCTTGATGTAAACCGGAAGGGTTATAGAAATAAAAACGTCGAAATGATACCGGAACTTTAATTAATACATATTATAGTAATGAGCCAAGAAAGGGTAACGAGGTATACAAGTCATAAACTCAGGTTTGAGTATGACAAAAATATGCGTAAATTCCCAATATAGGAGTTGCGTTGAAGTTGTTTAACTAGTTAGAGTTAAACGGGTCGAATAAACTTATCCATATAATTAAGGGCAAAGAAGTTGCATAAATAAAGACCCATTGTTTTGGATATGTTATATGTATTAGTCGTATAAGAGTTTTGAATGCTAAAATCAAGTTATGGTTATTAAAACACAAACGCGTCAAAATAACATGAAAATTTTTATAAGCCGAAGGATTAAACTCAATAAAATAATTTTTTGTGAATATTGGATTTTAATTCTATGTAATAAAGGAACGAATTACCATCACATTGGAAGAAACGGGACCTAATTCGGGTCAATAACGAACAAGTTATGTCCGTTTTCGTAAAAGAAAGTTAGGCTGGAAAAATGCAGGTTTGAAACCAAACCTGATGTTGAATTGTACTCATCGCATCATGCGACGGAAGAGACCACGAGGGGTCACGGCATGCGACAGGTTTGAGAAGCAGGGTCGTCGCGGCACGCGACGGGTCCCCAGTATCGAAATTTTGTTGTTGGTTGTTGTTAGTATCATATAAACTCATATAAACAAGTATTTAGCATTCATAACTAACAAGTTTGAGTGTTTTTGATTATAGGTAACTCTATAAAAAGGGATGGGTGGCGATCAAGCAAATGAACGAACTGGATACACACGTATATGAAGCTTCCGCAACTAAACTAAGGCTTTTGTTACCAAACTCTTTGGGGTTGTTTTGTCAAATTTTATAATTATGGAACTAATGCTTTACAAGTTAAGTATGTGTTAGTAAAAAAAATAGAAGGTTCTAAAACTTTGTAAACTCGGTTTTAAGGCTATGGAACTTATGTAAATGTCGTTATATTAATGTTTTAACAAACGACATTTGAAGGCGCTATATAAAATATACAAATTATTAAATTAGCGCAAGGGTCTTACAGTTTGTGTCGAATTTCTTCATTAATTTGTTATATATTTGTTAATTTCTTTACTTTTTTATGTATGTATGTGTGTTTGCTAGAAAATTCCGGCCACTCACCTCGTCTCCGACGTCACCACCACCTTATAGAGCTTCAAATAAGGTTAGTTTTCTTTTAATTTGCTCCTCGTACCTTTTGAAGTTGATCGGAGTGTTAGAGATGTTACAATAGGCAATGTTGTGTGTACTTTACACGGTTATGTGGTAGTTAGAGCTATTATATTGTGCTGCACCAGTTACCTTAAACTCAGAAATTTGGAAACTGTGATGGTGCAAATTGTATTTTCTCAGTTCATTGTTTTGGCGAGGAAATGGTGTTGGTTGCTGTTGCAATGATCTTGCATTTTGAGCCTTCAGATTGTTATATGTGAAACTGCAAGCATAAAAAGTTCAGTTCTATAAAACTGAATGCATTACAAGTTATAAAAGGGTTATTACTCAACGTTTTTTGTAGTTTTAGTTGTTGTAATGTAGCCCTATTTAACTATGTTTGGCAGTATTTTTGTAGTTGTTTTGCTACTTTAACACAACCAAAGGTTGTTTGGCTGCATTGTAGTTGTTTTAGGGCTGTAATGAAACCCTATCTAAAGAAGACTGGTCGCATTTTTCAACTACTTTATTGCAGCCTGTTTAGAGTCCATATTGGTGCATATTAGTTGGTTAATGCGCATAGAGTTTTCTTGAACACGAGGCTATGATGAGTAGATAGATTTAATTGGAAACTTTTTGAAGCTCAAACATTGGCGTGGCAAAATTACAGGATGGTAGGTTTTCACTTGCAACCTATTTCTACTAGGAATGGATTAAACTCTTGTTGCGTGTCTTGTTGCTAAATAAATTAACAAATCAAGATGATATTTACTATATCCTAAACACTACAAGAAAACGGGGCAATAGAGGCGACACCAATAGCGGCGACAAGCCATATGTCGCCGCTATTGGTTGATCCGGAACAGTCACACCCCAATCGATGGCGGAATCATCGGGATGAGACGAGAACGAGATTGCAAGAGACTTCATAACACTATGTAACAATATAATTTAAATCCAGTTTCATTTCAAGACTAAAATGTCATACAAAGATCAACTAAAAGACAACATTGTTTCAACAATACATCAAAATAACAAAATTAATCTAGGTGTATCTAAGTCCACCTAAATTACATTTCTTCTCATCATCAACTCAACAATCAACCTGCAACATGCAATAAAATATCAACAAAAAGTTGGCGAGTATACAAGTTTTGTTACATAGCATAAGATAGAATAAAAAGTGCTCATATCCAACATGATTCAAAATATGCGAATACTAGTATGCAAAAATGGCGTAAAATATGTTCAAACCCAAGTATACAACGCGTTAAAATAGCCTATCCTAATAGAGTAGCGGGAGGTAACATGTTTAACTTAATAATACCCCAAGACTAATGGGCGGTGCGTTAATCCTATAGCGCTATAATTGTTAAGTTAGGCTAGCAAAGTTAATGAGAATATATCGACCAAATAGTTTACATAGCATACGAGATTAACAAGCATCACACATAGCATCATGTAATCATGGATAGAGTATGTTTAAAATAGTTTAAGTGTCATGTGATTTTGTATAATATACATGTTGCATCCCAAAGTGTTAAAGAGTGAAAATGGATCGAGTATACTCACGGTTTTGCATGCTTTCCTACTTGAAATCCCGCGAGTGATATTGGTGGAGGGATTAGTTCGGAGCACCTTGTCCTTCTACACGAAGAAAACATAGGTGTGTGAGTTTGGGGAAATCGGAAGATTATAGATTCGGAGTCTAAAATGTATGGAGAATAACGTAAGTGAAGATAATCATCTTGTACACATAACACTTGTTCTTAACACTATTGAAACTCAAAAGAGTTAGTATGATTTCATGGATTCAAAGGTCCATTAGAGTCGTAACAAGTGCATGGTCATAGATGATGTAACATATTCGTGACAAGTAACTACTAAGTTATCATCAAGTTTAGTTACTTAGGTGTATATATATGGAATAGGTAATATAAAGATTACAAAGTCCTAAAGGTCAAGCATGAGGTGGGATATTAAATTCTCCATTTAGGCACCTCTTTGTGTCATATAATTCAAACATGAGGTAGGAAGAACAAAGCTTCCATTTAGGTACCTCTATTGTTCACCACTACACTTGTTGTTATAAACCACAATGAGGGTCATGAACTTACAAGTAATAATCCAATAACAACAACTAATCTATGGAAAAACATCAAGTAGTGAGTGGATTTCTATGAAGGATAGCCCAAGCTAGTCCATCTATCACACATTCATCAAGCTTCATGCTTGAACACTACTTGTGGGTAAAACCCTAACTAAAACAGAATGTTTGTGAGGTTTTAACCTCGGATTTAACATTTCTCAGTCTTGTTTTTAATCCTCACTAACCACTTAATTGATTATGAGCATTAGGACATAGGTTTGAGATGAGATAGACTCAAGTTCAACTAAGAATAACAAATTTAAATGAAAACAAAAACTAACAGTCCACTTTGAAGCCTTTTTGGTGACATTCCAGGGCTTGGTTTTCCATGGAAAACCTCTGGAAATGTTCCTAAGGTTGTTCCAAGCAAGTGGGAAAAACAATGGATGAAAAAAGTTAAGTATTTAGTGAGTTATGCTCACTTTAGTGAAGGTTGCTGAATCTGCTCGAACTTTTGATTAACAGCTGATTAGAGGAGGATTTGAGAGTGTTGTGGATGATTTTCAAAGTGTAAAATGCTTAGATTATGCTTGGTTTTTATAGGGAAGAGTTAGATTAGGTTGTGGTTGGGTAATAAATGCTAAAACAAGGTTTAAACTCAAATATAACACAAAGAAGCGCCAAATTTCGCGTCTGTTCGAGCTGGGCTGCGGAGGCGGGCCGTCGCGGGCCGCGACCAAGTGGGGATGGTCCGTCACCGGCCGTCTGGGCTTGGTTTACGAGAGTTTAAATGATTTAAGTGCCGGATTTTGTTCGATGTGAAGACCACAGCCGAGTGGTTGTGCACGTGTTTGTTGAGGCTGGTGACCCGGGTTCGAGTCCCGCTGTCATCAGTTTTTATTATTTATTTATTTATTTTTTTAAAACCTTACACTTTCAGCAATTTACTCAAACCACCCCTTGAATTTATTATCTAACTTTTGTTTTGTTGCTTTTAAAAGAAACTAACTTTATAATTAAACTAACTAGGTTAGTTTGTATTTTCTAACTTTAAAATCTAACGAGACTAACTGGATTATTATAAAAATAAAACTTTGAAATTGTAAAATTAATTAATTTAATTAACTAAACAATGGATAAAAAAACCATATTTATAACGAATTAAAGATAAAAGATTTTTCAACGATTAGCCATTTCATGAAACTTCCGAGTTTCAAGAATTGGGATTCGACTTCCATTATTTTACGAGTTTTAACTAGTTTATCGAGCATCGAGTTTCATTGTGTAATAACGAACCAAGAGTCTTGGATAATATATCGTTCAAACATGGATTTTGATTATCAGTTGCACATAAGTCTAACTATAAATACACGAACATGATTAAAATAGATTCGTTTTCATTATGATCAATAGTCTCGAATTACAAATGAAATGAAAGTAGATCACAAAAAGGGTACAAGTGTCTAAGTATGGAAAGTACAACATGACTTGCTAAAATAAGAAAGTGTGGAAATGCGGAGCGTTACAATCTCCCCTCCGTTAGGAAATTTCGTCCCGAAATTTAGGAAGAGGTAACGAAAAGATGCGGATACTTGGTCTTCATATCACTCTCGAGTTCCCATGTAAATTCAGCACCACGTTTTCCTTCCCATCGAACCTTGACAATAGGAATTTGACTGCGCCTCAGTTTCTTGATACCTTGGTCCATGATTTCGACGGGTTTCTCCACAAAGTGCAAAGTGCCGTTGATTTGGAGATCTTCGAGAGGAACTTGAAGTCCTTCTTTAGCGAGACACTTCTTTAGATTCGAGACATGAAATGTTGGATGAACGTTGTTGAGTTTTTGAGGTAAATCTAGTCGATAAGCCACCTTGCCAATCCTTTCGAGTATCTTGAAAGGACCAACATAGCAAGGGGCAAGTTTTCCCCTTTTACCAAAACGAACTACTCCTTTCCAAGGAGATACCTTGAGTAGTACATGATCACCAACGTTGAATTCCAAAGGTTTGCGTCTTTTGTCAGCGTAGCTCTTTTGTCGACTTCTACCCTTGAGTAGATTGTCATGGATTTGAAGAATCTTATCCGTTGTTTCTTGTATGATCTCAAGACCAGTAAATTATTTGTCACCAATCTCGTGCCAGCTTAAAGGAGATCGGCATTTGCGACCATATAATTCCTCAAAATGAGCCATTTGAATACTGGAGTGGTAGCTATTGTTGTACGAGAACTTGATCAATGGTAAATGCACATCTCAACTACCACCAAAGTCGATGACACAAGAACGAAGCATGTCCTCTAGGGTTTGGATAGTACGTTCAGTCTGTCCATCCGTTTGAGGATGAAAGGCTGTTACACCCCGACCTCGTAAAACAACGAAACCACGACGGAAACGTCGGGGAGTGGAGCGACAGAATTATTGTTTCACAACCATGGATTCAAAAGTTTCGTTTTATTGAATTATTAAATATTAAACATTGTCTTAAAGTTAAAACAAACAAGTTCACATCTCGACTATCGTCGTTATTAAGATACTAAGGCCTAGTCCAGTCCTAAGTGAGCATGCATCCTAGTCGCAATCAACATCATTCAACACCACCTGAAACATATGTTAAAATAAAGTCAGCAAAGAAATGTCGGCGAGCACATAGGTTTTGTGTGAGTGTCAGATTCATGGCTCGTTTACATGTTGTAATAACTCGTATAAAAACATGAGTCGATATTAGAAAATCTTGTTTTGTAAAATGTCCGTATTGTAAAATGAATAACCAAGTCGAAACAAATTGGTTATAGTTTATAAAACCTCGATGCCATGAATCTTAACCCAAAACATTTGTTCATGTAAACCAAATCGTAAATCGTTCTCGTAATAAAACTCGTATGGTTTATATCGTATAGTAAACATCGTTGTGTGTATCGTTTGAAAATCGTTCGTTGAAGTGAACTAAATAACGTTACGGAATGTAATATGGTAAAAGCACTTATATATAAGAAGTGCCAGCGGCGTATCTACCACGCTTTTATCATATACACCCATCCCGTTATCTAATCACAAACCAAAAACCAATCGTTCGTTCAATTCATTTAACATGTTCAAATCATTCAAATCGTTCTATTGTTTCAATATCCTTCAATCGTTCAAAAACGTTCAATCGTTCAATCGTTCAAAATCATTCTCGTTTTAATTGTGAAAACTACTTTTGGTCGTCTCGCTTATAACATTCAAACCTTCGTAACTCGTCCATTGTTCAACTCGTATTAACAAACCACCAAAGGGTAAGTTAAAAATCAACAGGTTCAGTCGTTACCCACATAACCCCCACACATAACCATGAGTGCAGTCCGATAACGGGATTTGTCAGATCCTATGGCACCATAACCTAATACTGGTAGGCTTGGCCAAAGCTAATGAATGTCATTCGTTATGTAAATACGTCCAACAAGTTCGTTCACATTATTGAAATCGTTATTGTTTAATATTGAAATCATCGTTAAAAGCATCGAAATCGTTTAACACATATGAATCACCCCAAAACAATTGAAAACAGTAAAATAGGGGAACTATGTACTCACATTGAATTGTAAGTATCCTCGATCTAATGAACTTAACAAAGCTCGGGAAAACCAAGGAAATCAAGTGGTACCAAGTAATCGGATCGCTAGTGAATAAATCGACACCTAAATCGGAAGATCGGGTAGAATGAGGTCTCGTAAACCAAATGAGTATTGGAAATCATGTGATATGGTTTAACGAAGCCTATATTCTAAATCGGAACCTATCCTAAGTGCTTTCGACGCGTTATGACCCATTAAGGTAGCTTACGCCACTTTAACTCGTCGTTCGCATGAATGCGCGTTCGAGACGCCTAACTAGTCCTATGACAAGTATTATATGCCCTAACATGTATAAATATGTTGCATAATAAGTTTAGGTGACAAAAGTTAAGTTACATATGCTTAAAATCCAAGTATGCATGAAAAGGGCATTTTGGTCATTTACCTAAGGCATATAAACTACCTATCATACAACTAATTAAACTAAGTGACCATAAGGTATAACCTCGGAAGGTTATTCCTTATACAACTATGGTCACAACACATGCTTGGTCAGATCCTAACGATCGACCAAACGGGTCGGGTTCGAAAGTCTAAGCGGTTGTCAAGACCGCTTGACTTACGACCCTATACAAGCACTAGACTAAAATTGACGATTTAAACATGTTAAAACATGTTTAACTAAGTTAGAAAACAGGTTTGATATCAAAACAAAGTGTTTTGATACCTAAAAATAGCTTTGTCGCAAAATACGCATAAACACGTATTTTGACCGAAACTTTGACTCGTCACGTCGACTAATCAACGTGGTAATCAGTAGGTATAGTCACAAGGGACTATAACCATCGTGATTACGCTCACGTTGCAAAGTTCAAACAAACTTTGTTTTGACCAAATCGTGGTCAAAGCAGAAAGTCAAACACTATTTGACTTTCCTGCTTGAAAAGCATAAAAAGCATGAAAAAAAGCTTACAAAAGGTCCAAGCAAGGAAGAATTGATTCAAAACACTCAGGTATGAAGTGTTAAACTTCAACTTAGAGCAGATTTTGAATCAAATGTGAGGAATGAATGAGAAACCCACTTCTATTTATAGGAAGTTTGGTCATTAAGATCATTCCAAGTGTTATGAGAATCAATCTTGACCCTACACTCGTGGAACATGGTTTCTAATACAATGGGAATCCAAAAACCAGCCTAAGGTATTGAGAAAATTGCATAAAAGACCCTGAATTTCAAGTTGGTTGCTGAAAACTGATTTGCTGGAAAACAGCTATGTCGCGTGGCACGCCAGGATGACCTGGTTCTGGCGCGTGGCACGAGGGAGATCAGTTTCAAGTTTCCCAAATTGGCAGAACACGTCTCTGCATGCTTAAAACTTGATTTTCGACTCATTTAAGCCTCGTTAACCCCATTTCAAGGTTCTACAATGGAGTTTAAGCATAGGGAACATGAAAATGCTTAAAAACATTTCAGATGTCGGTTCGTTTGGTCGTACGGTCACGTTATTCGGTTAATTACGACGAAAACTCGAACGGACGCGAAAACTATCCAAATTTCACGACGAAAGGTATTTTTGCATTCCAATCACTAAAATAAAATATTTTAATGATTACAAAAATATTTGGATGTTCGGATATTTTCAGAACGTAAAATATGAGCGTAAATGCAAACTTATGCACTTTTTGACGCTTTTAGTCCCTATTGATCAAATAAGTTTATTTTCGCATACCAGACCCCTCAAAGCCTATTTCTAAGCTATGTAAAGGATATTTAGGGTATTTTTAGCTTATGATCAAGTTCCAGAATGTTTGTTACTATACGAATCGGCATAGTTTCGCAGTTTGACACAAATAGTCCCTGCGATCGAATAAACTTGTTTTAGACACACCAAACCATCCAAAACTTATTTCTAAGTTATGTAAAGGTTATTTAAGGTATGTTAAGCTTATTTCACTATTCCGGAGTGTTTTTCGCGTTAAACTGATTACGTTTACGCATCAGTTTGCGTATAACTTTCCAGAAAGCGATTTAAAGCTTGAAATCGAACTAGAATCAAATCGTAAAATCGTCCAACACAAATACACATATATTAACACCAAAACACATAGTTTTATTGATAATTGATATTTTTTTACATCGTTCATCGTTTACAGAGCACAGTTGTAAAAAAGACCGTACTAAGATTCAAATGAGAACCCATAGAGGACTGGAAAGTTTGCCAAAGACGCGAAGTGAAACGACCATCATGATCAGAAATGATATCGAGAGGAATACCATGATGACATATAATCTCATCAGTATAGATTCGAGCGAGTTTCTCGACTTTAAAGTCTTCACTAATAGGAAGAAAGTGAGTTGATTTAGTCAAACGGTCGATGATAACCCAAATGTTATCATGACCTGAAGGTGTGCGAGGGAGTTTGGTTATGAAGTCTGATGCGTGTGAAGTGTCGTACAGTTTTTAATGTATATTTTAAGCCCTTTAACACTTTTTAGCCAAGTTTTAAATTTATAAAACACGATATTTACTAACACTAAACACACATATGGGCAAGTACACCCATCGTGAGCGTAGTATAGTGTTGGTAAGATACCGAGGTCGTCCAAGGACACAGGAGCTTTTAATACTGGTTTATCCTCAACGTCTAATCAAATCAAAAGTTTAGAAAAAGGTTTTTAAACAAGAAAAATAAAACTAACTAAAATGCTGAAAAATAAAATAAAATAAAAAAAAGATAGACAAGATGAATCACGTGGATCCGACTCGTATTTAGTGTAACCTTTGATTATTTCCGCACTTTTTAAGAGATTATCTTAGTTATTGTATTAGGCCCCTCTTCTAAAGGTGACGTTACCCTCAACCCAGTAGTTTAAGTCAGCAAGGATACAATCCTAAAGGGTTGGATTATTGAAAGATAATTAATTAAGTTATTAATGCATATTGTGGTAGGCCCCTCTTCTGGAGGTGACGTTACCCTCGGCTAAGTAGTCTGAGTTAGCAGGGAAACAATCCTAAGTAGCCGGGTTAAAGTATTAATAGTAGTTTACATATGAGGGGATCAAGGAGTTCGGACCCCCGCCATCCAATACCAGTGGGTATCGAAGGAGGTCCTACTAAAGTTGACCCAGGTCCTTGCAGTATCTATACACTGAACAAGGCAAGACTCTTACCAAACTGTTACCTTAACCCCCGACCAGGTAGCCAACATACCTCCATATAGACCGTGGAGATATGAATGGTGAAAATCTTTTATTTTATATAGACAGTAAAATAATGCCAAGACACCATAGACAAACGTTAAGGAAGACTCACCTTCAACATAAGAAACTAGTTATTAAAGTCATTAATACATAACCAAATAAAAAGTGCGAAAAGATTAAAAATAAAAAGTATTACACTAAACACTTGTATTCACCAAGTGATGTAAGAGACTTAGGCAAACATGGCCTTTGATTGTCAAGAACTCTTACGATCAATATTGGATCCCGGGACTACTCACACACTCTATGATGGATGATGGATGATGGTGGTGGATGTGGGTTGTGATGGTGGTGGTGGGTGGGTGAAGTGTGAGAGAGGTGGTTTGCCAAGGGATGGTTCGCAAATGAGCCAAGCACCCCTATTTATAGCCTGCACAGAAGCCCGGACACGGCCCCGTGTCTATTGGGCACGGCCCTGTGTCCACCCATCTTCTCTTTCTTCATTAAATGCAATTTGTCTGCATTAGTTGACCATGCCCCCGTGTCCACTGGGCACGACCCCGTGTGTAGAAGCGTATCTGTACTATCAAGATTTTCCTAGATTCTTCGAATCTTAGAGTTGACCACGGCCCCGTGTCCGCTGGGCACGCCCCCGTGGTGGGTGATAGATGCTTCTACAACTTTTTCTTTTCTGCAGACACTTGGGCACGCCCCCGTGCTCAGTGAGCACGGGGCGTGTTCAGCCTTCTGTTCTCTTGTTTTTGCTTTGGAGGATGCTGTCGAGGTGGAGGAGGACCAGGCAGATCTTCAGGAAAGACGTCAGGGAAGTCGCGCACCACTGGAACATCACTTATGCTCTTTCTCTTGCCCTTTTCTTCCACAACTAAAAAGGCAAACTACAGTTTGCGTAAATATTTGTTCGCTTGTGTGGAGGACATCAATCTTAGTCCTTTTGAAGGTCGGTCTCCATAAACGCGCAAAGTGTCACCAGATGGAAGTGGTAGACGAACATACTTCTCGTAGCAGGCAATTTCAACATGGCTTTCACGAAGCCAATCCATGCCCACGATGATGTCGAAACTACCTAATTGCATAGGTATAAGGTCAATAGTGAAGGTATGATCGTTAGGAGTAAGAAGACAATCACGAAGAATGGAATCGACTAAAACAGATTTTCCATTGGCAAGTTTGACAGAGAACGACTTAGGCAGTTTATAGCGTGTAACATTTAACAAAGGTTCAAATTCAATGGACACAAAGCTTTTGTCCGCACCAGTATCAAATAGTATCGAAGCATAAAGGTTGTTGATAAGAAACGTACCATTAACGACTCCATTGTCGTTGTGTGCCCGATTCGCATTGATGTTGAAAGCTCGTCCTCTAGCGGGTTGTTGTTGCTCTTGGTTCCACTGCGGGCACTAAGGACGAAGATGAGTAGTATCCCCACATTTGAAACAAGCTCAAACTGGTTTGGCTTTTTCCTAAGCTGGCTGAGCTTGTTGATCTTGTGGTTGAGGGTTACTTTCACAATAGGCGGTATCATGTCCAAAACGGTTACATTTGGTACAGCGGTGACAGTTGACATTGGTAGGGTGATGGAAATTGCAGGTAGTACACTTGGGATGAAACCCAGTGTATGGCTTTCGCTCATTTTCAGGTGTGACAGGGTTTGGGTTCACTACTGGTACAATCGCGTTGCAACCAGGGTTCTTTTGCTTTCGCTTCTTCCCCCTATTGCTACTCGACTGTTGGTGATTTGATTGGCGGGCATGGATGAAACATGGTTCGCAGCATGTTTATCACAAATGCGATTGTTGTTCAAGGAAGCAGCCAAATGGTAAACGACTTTGATATTTTCGAGTTTGGCTGCCTCGATCGTATCGTGCATTGTAGAATGTAAGCCATTGATGTACTTTCTTGTCTTGCGGTTGGTGGTCATAATGAGGTGGGGAACAATGAAACTAAGCTGTTTGAAGCAAGTAGTATAGGCTTGGTTAACATCGCCAACTTTTTTTAAAGCCCATAGTTCTTCTTCCAACCTTTGTTGCTCATGCGGTGGGCATAATTCTTCCATCATTAGTGTCTTAACTTCTTCCCAAGGTAAGGCATAAGAAACTTCGTTAGAACGAAGATTCCTTTCGTTTGTTCACCATTCAAGAGCTCGGGCTTGGAATACCCCAGTCACACTACGCGTTTTGAGCTCTTTGGGGCATTCACTGTTGATGAACGTGACTTCTATGCTATCAAACCATTCGAGCATAGCAGTCACTCCATCGTTGCCAGTGAATGGCTTGGGGTTGCAAGACGAAAAGTGCTTGTAGTTAAACGACATAGGCTTGCGTGTTTCAACCTTTGAATCAACGGAGGAGTTTGGAGTATCAGAAGTTCTAATCTCAATGACGATCTTAGGGAAGATACGCGCAATTTGGTTTGCCATTAACGCCATCATCTTCTTTTGAGAGCTGGTCTTTGACTTCTTAATCGAGTTGGAGAGATGATAAGACATCTAAGATTCAAAAGAACGCGAAAGGTGAGACTTGATCATAATGCTTGTTTAAGAAAAATCGTTTTCATGGAATGAATCACATAGCATAAAGTGCCACATAGCATAAAGGGTTCAATTGTTTCACATAGCATAAAATGATCAAGTTGTATCACATAACATAATCATGGGTTCCACATAGCATAACATGAATTTCACATAGCGTAACATGAATAAAAGATAGCATCGTAAATTTAGTTTGTTCACGGGGGATTATTATTGTTTTTTATTGCGATAAACGTGCGAATTGTGTAAAAAGTTTGAAATGAGCGAAGTAACGAGGATAAAAATCACAGATAAATTGAGATAACATAAAAGAGAGGCTCAATAAAACATTGGATTGTTTCGGGTTGAGAAATGTCGACTATTTCAAAGTGGGTCGAAAGTCCTTTCGAATTAGAGAAATCGTGCTTTGGCCTATAGGTAAGATACTCTCGTTGAGAAGCGATTAATGGTATCTTACCCTTCCAGTTACTACATGTCTCTAATCGATTGAAACAATTGGGACTTTGGCGAGATTGAAAATCGAGGAATGGGACTTAATCGACGAGATGCGGGTTTCACCCCTAACTTGATGATTTCGTACCTTAAATGTGGTCGGTACTCATCGGGTCAAAATATAATTTCGTCACTTTGACGAGCGTCCACTAGAGTTGAAATGGAAATTACCATTAAGTTGTGGATTTCACTCCTAGCTTAATGGTGTAATCTCGTGCAAAAATAGTTTAAGGTAGAATGAGAGTCGTTTACCAAATTGTGGGTTTCACGCCTATTTTGGTAAATTCGTCTCGTTTATGTTATGAGTGTCTTCAAATAATCAAAAGTGTATTCATGTTAGCCTTAGGAAAGGCTTGTAAGTTTAACAAACAAGAAAAATTGCTAGGAAGCATGAAAGGTAGAATGCATAAGTTTTAAACAACAAATAAGAGACAAAGTTCCTAAAACTATAGACTAGGGC
Source organism: Helianthus tuberosus (assembly GCA_030545235.1). Classification (NCBI taxonomy): domain Eukaryota; kingdom Viridiplantae; phylum Streptophyta; class Magnoliopsida; order Asterales; family Asteraceae; genus Helianthus; species Helianthus tuberosus. The sequence continues at coordinate 114,351,381 of CM060374.1, forward strand.
AAAGCATTCCTACTTATTCCTAATTCCCTATAGTTATGGCTTTGATACCAATCTGTCACACCCCAACCGATGGCGGAATCATCGGGATAAGACGAAAACGAGATTGCAAGAGACTTCATAACACTATGTGACAATATAATTTAAATCCATTTTCATTTCAAGACTAAAATGTCATACAAAGATAAAACAAAAGACAACATTGTTTCAACAATACATCAAAATAACAAAGTTAATCTAGGTGTGTATGTAAGTCCACCTAAATTTCATTTCTTCTCATCATCAACTCAGCAATCAACCTGCAACATGCATTAAAATATCAAAAAAAAGTTGGCGAGTATACAAGTTTTGTTACATAGCATAATATAGAATAAAAAGTGCTCATATCCAACATGATTGAAAATATGTGAATACTAGTATGCAAAAATGGCGTACAGTATGTTCAACCCAAGTATACAACGCGTTAAAATAGCCTATCCCAACATGTTTAACTTAACAATACCGCAATAATTGTTAAGGTAGGCTAGCAAAGTTAATGAGCATATATCGACCAAATAGTTTACATAGCATACGAGATTAACAAGCATCACACATAGCATCATATTAAGCATGGATAGAGTATGTTTAAAATAGTTTAAGTGTCATGTGATTTTATGTAATATACATGTTGCATCCCAAAGTGTTAAAGAGTAAAAAGGGATCGAGTATACTCACGGTTTTGCAAGCTTTCCTACTTGAAATCCCACGAGTGATGTTGATGGATGGATTTGTTCGGAGCACCTTGTCCTTCTACATGAAGAAAACATAGGTGTGTGAATTTGGGTAAATCGGAAGATTATAGATTCGGAGTCTAAAATGTATGGAAAATAACATAAGTGAAAATAATCATCTTGTACACATAACACTTGTTCTTGACACTATTGAAACTCAAAAGAGTTAGCATGATTTCATGGATTCAAAGGTCCATTAGAGTCTTAACAAGTGCATGGTCATAGATGTTGTAACATATTCTTGACAAGTAACTACTAAGTTATCATCAAGTTTAGTTACTTAGGTGTATATATATGGAATAGGTAATATAAAGATTATAAAGTCCTAAAGGTCAAGCATGAGGTAGGAGATTAAAGTCTCCATTTAGGCACCTCTTTGTGTCATATAATTCATACATGAGGTAGGAAGAACAAAGCTTCCATTTAGGTACCTCTATTGTTCACCACTACACTTGTTTTTATAAATCACAAGGAGGGTCATGAACTTACAAGTAATAATCAAATAACAACAACTAATCTATGGAAAAACATCAAGTAGTGAGTGGATTTCTATGAAGGATAGCCCAAGCTAGTCCATTTATCACACATTCATCAAGCTTCATGCTTGAACACTACTTGTGGGTAAAACCCTAACTAAAACAGAATGTTTGTGAGGTTTTAACCTCTGATTTAACATTTCTCAGCCTTGTTTTTAAGCCCAACTAACCATTTAATTGATTATGAGCATTAGGACATAGGTTTGAGATGAGATAGACTCAAGTTCAACTAAGAATAAAAAGTTTAAATGAAAACAAAAACTAACAGTCCACTCTGGAAATGTTCCTAAGGTTGTTCCAAGCAAGTGGGAAAAAGAATTGATGAAAAACGTTAAGTATTGAGTGAGTTATGCTCACTTTAGTGAAGGTTGCTGAATCTGCTAGAACTTGTGATTAACAGCTGATTAGAGGAAGATTTGAGAGTGTTATGGATGATTTCCAAAGTGTAAAATGCTTGGATTATACTTGGGTTTTATAGGGAAGAGTTAGGTGAGGTTGTGGTTGGGTATTAAATGCTAAAACATGGTTTAAACTCAAATAAAACACAAATAAGCGTCAAATTTCACGTCTGTTCGAGCTGGGCTGCAGAGTCGGGCCGTCGTGGGTCGCGACCAAGTGGGGATGGTCCGTCGCGGGCCGCCAGGGCTTGGTTTACGAGAGTTTAAATGATTTAAGCGCCGGGTTTTGTTCGATGTGAAGACCACAGCCGAGTGGTTGTGCGCGTGTTTGTTGAGGCTGGTGACTCGGGTTCGAGTCCCGCTGTCATCAGTTTTTATTATTTATTTAATTTTTTTGTTTTAAAACCTTACACTTTTAGCAATTTACTCAAACCTCCCCTTGACTTTATTATCTAACTTATGTTTTGTTGCTTTTAAAAGAAACTAACTTTATAATTAAACTAACTAGGTTAGTTTGTATTTTCTAACTTTAAAATCTAACGAGACTAACTAGATTATCATACAAATAAAACTTTTAGATTGTAAAATTAATTAATTTTATTAACTGAACAATGGATAAATAACCATATTTATAACGAATTAAAGATAAAAAAAAATTCAACGATTAACCATTTCACGAAACTTCCGAGTTTCAAGAATTGGGATTCGACTTCCATTATTTTACGAGTTTTAACTAGTTTAACGAGCATCGAGTTTCATTGTGTAATAACAAACCAAGAGTCTTGGATAAAATATCGTTCAAACGTGGATTTTGATTACTAGTTGCACATAAGTCTAACTATAAATACATGAACATGCTTAAAATAGCTTCGAATTACAAATGAAACGAAAGTAGATCACAAAGAGGGTACACGTGTCTAAGTAGGGAAAGTACAACATGACTTGCTAAAATAAGAAAGTGCGGAAATGCGGAGCGTTACAGGAACACAGTTTCCCAGATTAAACCCCAGCCATCCATTTCTTATCTTGATCTAACGGCTGGGGTTTAAAACATCATTTAAAACATAACAAGCTAAGAAAATACCCGATCGAAATTGAAATCATCATTATTTTTCAGTTGCATAATGTCTATCGATAAAAGTTAGATTGATTCTCCACGTCAATCACCTCACCACCAGCAAGGACTCCAATCTTTTATCATGATGTGCGAAGGACTGTTCGGCAACCAAGAGAAAGTTAGTTGTCCGTGTTAGAGATGTAAAAATTCTGGCTTAAAATCCATGACAACAATGAAACACCATCTGCAAGTTATTGGTTTTTGGAAGAATTACACGCAGTGGGTCTATCCATGTCAATCCAAAAGACAAGGAATTGATGGATACATTTGTCATCTTCACACTTGTTTCTCACATTTGATAGATTCTGATTAAGGTTTCAATGCAAATCCAAATATATAACTGCTGCGAATGGGCCGTAAACGTAGCGGATAACCGCTGTGTTTGCAGCCGTTAAACCGCTTCGTTTACGGTCGTTCGCAGCCGTTATACGACTGTGTTTAAGGCCGTATAACGGCTGCGAACGGGCCGTAAACGCAGCGGTTTAACCGCTGCGTTTACCACCGTATAACGGCTGCGAACGGGCCATAAACGCAGCAGTTAACCGCTGCGTTCGCAGCCATTAAACCGCTGCTTTTAAGGCCGTATAAGAGCCGCGAATGGGCCGTAAACGCAGCGGTTACGGCCCTTTCGCAGCCATTAAACGACTGCGTTTACGGCCGTATAACCGCTACGAACGGGCTATAAACCCAGCAGTTAACCGTTGCGTTCGCAGCCGTTAAACCGCTGTGTTTACAGACCGTTCGCAGCCTTTTTACGGCCATAACTCAGCCGCTTAACTGGTGCGAACGGGCCGTAAATTTTTATAACAAATGTTTTTAACTTTTCTCTTTCAATTGCTAGGAAAACTTCATTTTTAAAGAGGTGGAACGCGATTATGAAGCCTAGAACCTGAAAGACGGCATCGAGCATGTGCTTATGAACCGATACTCTGGCCGCAAGAATTTGGCTAAAAGAGAATTTCTTAAAAGTGGAGGGTACAATGATGTTGAAAGAGCAAGGGTACACCCCCCGAGGATATGCCTAATGAAAATTGACAAAGAACTATTATAATTATTGGTAATAATATCGTTTTGTCAGTAATAAAAAATGTAGTTTGATGATGAGAAACTATTTTAAAAGAAATTAAAATTAAAACATTTGTATTAAAAACAATTTTTTTTTAAAAATAAGCTATAAGAAAATGTTAATAAAAGAATTTAAAAGACTAAACAGCCAAAATTGTTAATGAGGTTTAGACATTTGCCATATCATCTAGAATACCCATCTTTTAACGTTAATTTTTAATGGTGTTAAAAAAATGGATGAATCTAACAACTATTTTGAAGCCTGAAGTTGAGAAAAAAAAAACCATTTTTGGATGGATCTAGCAAAAGTGTTCAAGCCCAAAGGATGATTTTAGTAGCTTACTCTATTTCATCTCAATAATTTGGTTGATAATGTATAATTCTTACCCTATCAATGGGATCCGAAAAGTACTATCCATATAAATTAATTTTGGCATAGAAGGCTAGAGGTAGGCCGAACTAGAGGTGCGAAAAAACCGGGCCGTTTTTTTAACCGGGTGGAGCCCGACCCGAACCTCTAGTTTGAATACCGGTTCGTATAGCCCGTTAAAAATATTAGTTTCAACTGATTCGAAAAAAAACCGGTTTTAAATAGTTTTTTTCTTCACTGAACGTTATACAACGGTAATATTACTCTTGGGAGGATCTAAATAATCCGATCACATGATAAAATACAAAATTAACTTGGTTCCGGTTCCCGTTCCCGTCTCATTAAATGAGTGTTTGACAACTCTTTCACGAAATTATACAAGATATTAGATATTAGGTTGTTAGACAACAATAGTACCATATTTAATATTTGTGACTTGATCATTAATGATAATTTATTTTGTTTTTACTTGATTCAATTATGATACTTTCGTTACAAATAAAAAAAATAAAAATAGGGTGTTAATATTCACACACCCCTCCTCTCTATCTTTTTCTATATATATAGATATATACATAGAGAGAGATAGAGTGAAAAAGACGTGTAAATAAAAAATTTTAGGATATGGAAATAAGATAAGCCAAAAAAATATTTAAATTACATATAATATGTAAATACATGAAATCTACCGTCATAAATGTGTCACGCCACCTTCATTGGCATTCCCAGTCCCAACATAAACACCACATATATAACTTTAATCTCCTTTTACATTTTACTTGTCATATTGCTCAGCCCGTTAGGTATGGAAATTGTTCTTTAGTACCTATCATTTTTCAAGGTAGTCATGTCTATGTGATTAGGAAGTTGCCTTTAACCAATATTTCTTCTTCCATGTGATTAGGAAGTTGCTTTTAACCAATATTTCTTCTTATTTCATATCTATAATTTGATTGATAATCTATAATTTTTATCTTTTCAAAGGATCCCAAAAAATACTATCCAAATAAATTAAGTTTGACATAGAAAGCAAGACGTAGGCCGAACTAGAGGTGGGCAAAAGAACAGTTTGGTAAAAAAACTAGATTCTTTTAATTTTTAAAACGGGTTTGAAAATAATCCGGGTGGAGCCCGACCCAAACCTTCAGTTTGAATACCGGTTTTTATAACCCATTAAAAATATAAGTTTGAACTGGTTCGAAAAACAACCGGTTTATCCATTTTTTTCGCTGAACGTTATACAACGGTATATTACCGTTGGGAGACATTTGTGCCCCCCCCCCCCTCAGTTTTTCAACATTTTTCAACGGTATAAAAAGTTTGGTTCAAATATCCCACTCTAGAACACTCTCTACTCTTTAAATTCTAAAAAAGTTCACTAATCTTTTCAAGTTTGAAAAAAAAAACTATCAAATGGCAACCACAAGTGGTCAATCTTCGGCTAACGTTGGCGCTTCTTCAAGCAACGAGGTGGTTCACGTCATTCCTGCGAAGTGTAACCAAGATATTTGGCAACACTTTGATTTGTGTGAGATGATGACGAGTCTACAAAAGGCGTGTTGCAAATATTGTTATCGACTGTATAATCTTTGAGAGTTTGGATAATACGCTCGGTTTAACCATCCGATTGCGGATGAAAAGCCGTACTAAGATTGAGCTTAGTGCTAAGAGCGGTTTGAAAGGTTTGCCAAAGACGCGAAGTGAAACGACTATCACGGTCAGAAATGATGTCAACGGGAATACCATGGCGGCAAATGATCTCATTTGTGTAGATACGGGCCAATTTCTCGACTCGATAATCTTCACGAATGGGGAGGAAGTGAGCAGATTTAGTTAGACGTTCGATGATCACCCAAATGCTATCATGATCGGATGAAGTTCGAGGGAGTTTGGTGATGTAGTCCATCACTAGACTCCCTCATTTCAAGACCGGAATTTCTGGTTGTTCGAGTAAGCCCGAAGGACGTTGATGTTCGGCTTTCACCTTGGAACACGTGAGACATTTGGACACGTAAGTTGCGATGTCTTTCTTCATACTGGCCACCAATAAGATATACGAAGATCTTGGTACATCTTGTCAGCACCGGGGTGAATAGAGTATCGAGATTTGTGTGCCTCTTTCATCAAGAGTTCACGAATGTTATCGCGGTTTGGAACCCAAATCCGATCTAGGTAGTAGAGGATTCAATTGGATTTGGATACGAGTTGCCTTTCGGCACCACACTTCATCTCGTCATACAAGTTATCCTCATTGACGGATGAGAATTGTGCCTCGCGAATACGGTTTTGAATATCAGTTTAGATTTGGAAGCAACAAATACTTTTTACATGGGTTTTTCGACTAAGGGCATCGACCATGACATTCGCCTTACCAGTCTGGTAGCAAATCTCGCAATCATAGTGATTGACCAACTCCACCCATCGTCTTTGACTCATGCTAAGTTCCTTTTGGTTGAAGATGTGTTGGAGGCTCTTATGGTTAGTGAAGACCACACACTTAGTACCATGAAGAAGTGTCACCAAATCTTTAACGCAAAAACAACTGCACCAAGTTCAAGGACGTGGGTAGTGTAGTTCTTCTCATGTACTTTGAGTTGTCTCGAAGTGTAGGCGATAACCTTGTCTCGCTGCATAAGAACACAACTGAGACCTTGGTTAGACGCATCGCAATAGACAACGAAATCGTTGTTACCATCGGGAAGAGCGAGAATAAGAGCATTGCAAAGCAAGTCCTTGAGTGTTTGAAAAGACTCATCTTGTTCGGGACCCCAAACAAAAGGTTTATCTTTTTGAGTTAACGAGGAGAGTGGAACAGCGATTTTCGAGAAGTTGGAGATGAATCGATGGTAGTAACCAGCCAATCCAAGGAACGAACAAATTTCGGAAGCTGCCTTTGGTGCAATCCAATTCTTGACGGCTTCGATTTTAGCGGGATTCACGTGAATGCCTTTCTCGTTCATGACGTGACCGAGAAATTGAACTTCTTTTAGCCAAAATACACACTTGGAGAATTTTCCATATAGTTTCTCAGCACGTAGGAGTTCTAGGATAAAATACAGATGTCACTCATGTTCGGCTTGGGTTTTGGAATAGATAAGAATATCATCTATGAATACAATCATGAAACGGTCTAAGTAAAGTTTACACACATGGTTCATCAAATCAATGAAGACTACGGGTGCGTTGGTCATCCCGAAGTGGATGACCACGAATCGTAGTGACCGTACCTACTACGAAATGCGGTTTTTGGAACGTCCACTTCGAGGACTCGGGGTTGATGATAACCGGAACGAAGATTGATTTTGGAGAAACACGTTGCGCCTTGGAATTGATCAAAAAGGTCTTCGACGCGAGGAAGGGGATAACGATTATTTGAGGGTTAGTTTGTTAAGCTCACGATAATCGATGCACATGCAGATAGAACCATCTTTCTTCTTGACGAAGAGAACCAGAGCGCCCCAAGAAGATGTGTAGGTCGTATGAAACATTTATCAAGTAATTCTTGAAGTTGGATCGATAGCTCTTGCATCTCCGAAGGTGCAAGACGGTAAGGGGATTTAGAAACAGGAGTGGCACCGAGTATGAGGTCAATTCAAAAGTCAATGGAACGAGAAGGAGGACCATGTAGGTCTTTAGGGAAAACATCGTGAAAATCACAAACGACTAGAACATCAGTCATGCTTTTTTCTTTATCCTTCTTTTTCACAATGTGGGCCAGCAAGGCAAACTACTCTTTGCATAAGTACTTGTTCGCTTGAGTGCATGACATGAGCTTGAGACCCTTTGATGGTTTCTTATCGTAGAAGTGCAAGGTGTCACCGGACGGATATGGAAGATGAATGAACTTTTCGGAGCAAACAACTTTGGCACGAAATTTTTTGAAGCCAATCCATGCCTACTATGATGTCAAAACTACCCAATTGCATGGGTATGAGATCGATCGGGAATTTATGCTCATTGAGGTTAAGAACTTAATCACGAAGAATGGAATCAACGGTTATGGATTTTTTGTTGGCGACTTTGACGGGAATGATGTTTGTAACTTAGTGTGTCTACACTTAAGCAATTGTTCGAATTCTACCGATACAAAACATTTATCCGCACCCGTATTAAATAACAAAGAAGCATATACATCGTTTACGAGAAACGTACCGTGGATAACGTCATTTTTGTTCTGCGCTTAAGCGGCGATAATGATGAAAGCTCGTCCACGAGGTGCTTGTGGTTGTGTTTGGTTACTGCGTTGCGGGTATTGGTTGCTGAGGTGGTTTGGGTCGCCACACTTGTAACAAGTGCGACCGTTGTTTCCCGGCGGTTGGCTATGTTTTTAGTTTTGGGCTTGGGTTTGGGCTTTGTTTCCTTGTGGTTTTGGGCCACTTTGGCAACGGGTATTGAAATGCCCAAACCTATTGCACGTTGTGTGAAGGCAATATGATACGTTGGTTGGGTGGTGGTAGGTACAATTGTTACACTTGGGAAAATTTTCGGTGTAGGCTCGCTTGGCCGGTTTGGGGTTTTGGGTATGGGCGAGTTGGTGTTGTTGTTGTTGAGTAGGTGGGTTTTGTGGAGTAACCACGTCGAAGTTTCGGTTTGAAGCCTTCCGCTTCTTACCGTTTAAGTTGGTTTTGGGTGGTTCTTTGGATGGAGTGGGTTCGACGATTGGTTCGGTGGTGGCCTGATGAGCGGTTGTGGTGGAACCCTTGGGTTTTAAGGTTCCATCCACGACTTTTTTGTGGGTGAATTTGGCAGCTAGGCTGTAGGTATCTTCGATGGTTTTCGGTTGATATGATTCTACATGATCAGGGCATAAGGTAATAAGTTGCTTGAACCTAGCGGTGAGTGACGTGTTGTCACCCTCAACTTGTTTGAGGTTCCAGAACTCATCATCGATTTGTTGGAGCTTGTGAGGAGGGCAAAACTCATCGCTCATGGGTTGTTTCAACTCTGCCCAAGATAAGGCATACGCAGCATCGTCTCCACATGCGTTACGTTTGGCGGTCCACCAATCGAAGTGCCCTCGATTGAAAGACGTCGGTGGCATTGGTGATTTGAAGATGCTCTGGACACACGCTCTAACGGAAGGTGGCCTCAATGGAGTCAAACCATTGGAGCATCTTTGTAGCCCCATATTCACCCGTGAAAGGCGTTGGGCTACATAAGTTAAACTTTTTGAATGTGAAGTTGGACTTAGGAGGATTAACTTTAGAGTCAACCGAGGTATTAGGGCTAGGGGTTGCGTTGATCTTACTAACGATGTCGAGTATCACTTTGGCCATCGGCCTGGCCATAAACGCCACCATTTTCTTGGTTGAGCTTGACTTGGAGCTCTTCTTGGAGTGGAAGGATCGGTTTGAAGACATCTACAAGATTGAATAAGGGTAGAGGATGAGACTTGATCATTAGATGTTTTGAAAAAGATAAAGTTTCTTTGCATGTATCAGCACCGTAGCATATCACGTAACATATAAGTTTCATGTAGTTCACATATGCATATCATGTATTATCATGGGTATAATCAAATAACAATGGAAGAGTTGTAAATTTAGTTCGTTCTCGAATATTAGTATTGTTTTAGATTGCGAGTGACATGCAATTCGGGTCTTCGACTTTGAAATGAACGAAGGATGAAGTATAAAAAAAATTAAATTGATATGACATAAGAGAGATTTAATGTAAAATCATGGAGTGTCTCTGAACGAAACTAAGACTGTTCCAAGGTAATTGAAAATCCTTTCAAGTTAGGGAAACTTGCTTTGGCCTAATAGGTAGAATACTCTCGCCGAAATTTCGGTTAACGATATTTACCCTTTCGGTTACTACATGTCCCTAGTCAATTTAAAATTTGAGACTTTGGCGGGATTAAAAATCAAGGAGTGGGACTAGTTATCAAGATGAGGGTTTCACCCCTAACTTGACAACGTCGTACTCAAATGTGGTTAGTACTTACCGATCAAGATTCAAAACTAATTCCGACTCGTTGGTAAGGGTCCACTAGAATAGGAATGGGAAATTTCTCCATCAAGGTGTGGAAATCACTGTTAACTTGATGGTACAATTTCGTGAAAATCGATGACGCGGATTGAGGGATTTCACCAAAAGGGAAGACTTGTTTACATGTTCTCAAACTCCAGCTTCTTCGTAACTTCATATTCGTATCATATTCGTATTTTGCCTCCGTTTTGTAATTCGTAACTTCGATAGTAATAAATTATATTTATTTCATACGAATTATACTTCATTTATTATTTTTTTACATACTTATACATTTAAATCCTTATATACATTTGATGCATACTCGTACCCTGGTAAACGCTTGCGTAACTTACAATCGATACGTGATTCTAAAATTCTATATGTGCATACACTTGATTATACGTTCACAGTACACAATCTATAATATATTTTATACAAACTTACTTAGTTTCATGTTATATATATAAATTAAACATTAATATATAAACTATATTCTTATGATTGGTAAATTACTTAATCAAACTTTAATTAATACTACATAAGATATATTATTATTATGCCAAAATCAAACTTAGTGTGCCAAAATGTGGAGGCTGTGATCGGCCTCTTGATCCACAGCCCATCAATCCCAGCCAAGGATTAGTTGTTTTATGGCTCTTACCTCCCACCCTTGAAATATTGATAATTTAAAACATCATAATAATGAAACATTAGGGTCCTTTTGATTAAAAAAAAAAAGAAAACTTGAAGGCATGCATGGCCGAAGGCATGCACAGCCATCTTTTCATGCCTTTGGTTTTTGTTTATTATTACACTTAATAATGTATTCTTTGTACATAACTAACATTATAGTATATGCAACATAGTGGAAAAAAAAAGAATAGGCAGCCCATGTGCACGCCAAGGGATCCGAACCAGCCTCACATCAGCCGCAATTGGGTTAAATTCTTGGCTTCGTTTTGTTGTTCAACTCCTACTTACTTGCACTTAATGCCCAACCAACTAACCCTAATTACTCCCTTATAAATACATCCTATCCCCCACACTATTCCACTTTCCAACTCCACAAAACACTCTCAAAATTCACTCTAACTCACTCAAAAATTCTCAGCTTTGAGCAGAAAGTTTAAGCCATTCAAAGTGAGTTCTAGCTCACTTCTTCAACTCTTTTCTTCTTGTTTCTTCTTCTAAAACACTTGGGTAACCTCTAGTAAGGTTTTCACAAGTTTGTTTGGGCAAACAAAGGTGAAACCTCACCATTTTTTAGGTCCAAAGTGCACTTTTTTTCTGCTCATTTTTATTTCTTTGTGTTCATTTTTATGTTGATAACTTGATGAAATCTTGTTCCCATCAAGCTCTCAATCAAGTCTATGATTGTGGGTTTGTATTAGGGTAATTTCCATCAAAGTTATGAGTTGAATCATCAGAAAATCTGATGAATTATCAGAAAATCTAATAAAACATCAGAAATCTGATAATTTATCAGAATATCAAATAAAATATCAGAAAATCTGTTAATACATCAAAAACACCATTGATTATCAGAAAATTTCATGGATTTCACCTTCTTTATTCATATCTCATACTTGTTTAAACACATAAGTGTAAATAATCTGTTTTTGAATTTTTTTTGTTTGTTTTTCATAAATTAAAAAAAAATCAAAAAGGGGGAAAGGCCAGTTGCATTTAGATTAACAAAATTCAAAGCCACCATAGGGAAAATCAACCGTCACAGGCAAAATTTTCTGCAAAAATTCATTTCTCTTCTACTTCCAAAGCATGTAACGTCATCTTTCAAAAGAGTATAGCAAGACACATGGGCATAAAAATGATTAGTGGCTATGAAAAGTAGCCGCCTAGTTATTCAATGCAACATAAAAGCATCTCACAAACGGGGGCTTAAACTCTGTCACATACCTTCTGAACACAGATATTACATTAAATGAAGAGAAAGAAAAGGATAAGAAAATCTTGAGTTGTTAATACCATTTATGGCTGATGTAGGGTAAAATACACGTATTAGTCTCGTGTAATTTGTATAATTTTTGTATAAGTTTTATTAATTTTTATTTAGTTTTAGTATTATATTAGATTATTATGTGTTTTGGTAGGTCCTGGTACAAATGGAGCGAAAACGAGTAATACGAAAATGACCTGCCAGGTGGGCAGAGTGGGGATTCAGGGACCGAATGAAAATTGCAGCTATTTTCTGTAAGTGGGTGGAGGCTAGAGGTGCACAAAATAACCGGTTAATTAACCGTAACCGGTTATTAACCGAAACCGTAACCGGTTAATAACCGATTTAGGAATAACCGGTCCAGCCGGTTATTTAACCGTAGGTTAGTAACCGGTTACAAGTTTTTAGTATAATAACCGGTTATTAACCGATTTTTTTAAACCGGTTTTTTAACCGATAGACTGGTTAACCGAAAAAATAACTGAAAAATTCAAAAAAAAGGCAAAAAAAACCGGTTTTTAACCGAAAATAACCGGTTAAATAACCGAACCGGTTAAAGTAATTCACCGGACCAGTTAAAAAAATAACCGGTTAAAGTAATAACCGGTTAAAGCATTAACTGGTTAAAGTCAAAAAGTCAAATTAACCGGTATAACCGGTTAACCGGTCCGGTTATTAAAATTAACCGGTTTGTGCACCTCTAGTGGAGGCCACCATCTATATCTTATAAGTTTGATAGTGGGCCGCGTGAAAGATGATCAGCCAACATGTTTGCGTGAATGGATCTGATTTGCTAGATATTTTGGGCTTGAATCAATTATTTTATATTATAATAAAAGCCCTAGTTGGAGACATCAACAGAAGACTTGAACGAAAAGGAATAAGAATTATTCCTAATCTACCTAAAGCTATACTTGGAAAAAAAGAATATACATATTATATTATTTTGAGGCGGTTGCACATGAACAAATCACATAAAAGGAGGCTGCCATATACACGAATTAATATTGGGATTGAAAATTGTGATTGGAAGCTATTATTCTAGAAGGAATATTATTTTAGGGGTGAGAATTGCATATGCTATTTTGAGGTAGACATCAGAAGAAACAAAAGGCTGCATACATTAAATTGGATGGATTCACTGGCTCGGCCCAATCACTAGTAGATTTCATGTGGGCCTTCTAACAGGCCATTTATGGCGGCAGATTATTTGAGGGGGTTATTTTTGGTGGACAGAAATTGAGGTCAAATATAAATAAATCATATTCGCAGAATAGGGGGCGGAACATCAAACGCACGAAACAGGGAACAGATACGAATTTTAGAGTTCTTTTGCACCATTGGAGGCTGATTGAAGTTCTTGGAAGCTTTGGGATCACTTGGAATCGTCGGGTAACATTCGGGAGCGTTCGGGAGTGAAGTCTACGGGTTTTATCTCTTAGATTCTTCGTTTTTCGCTTGTTTCTTATTGTTGCATGATGAATTCAGATTTTATATTGCTTGATACTATGTGTTTGATCATGATTAGCGGCTAAAACTTCATAAACTACCTAGGTGATGACAATAGTTAAATAAAGTTTGGTTCTTTATTCGATTTTTGGCGTGGTTGTGGATTTTTCTTGTATTGTAAAAGCTTCGGGAATTTAACTTGGTGCATATGCGTGCTTGACGATTATTTTATCACTGTTTATTGCTTCGTATAATCCTTGGTGACGGTCTTTATCACATAATAGGGTTATGCTATGGTTCTTGATTTAGGTGACGGTCTTTATCACGTAATAGATCACTAATCATTTAGGGTGAAAATCGAGTAAGTAACCTTAGAAGTAATATTCGGTAATTTAATAAAATCAAGTGTTCTGCTAAACTTGTCGCTGTGAGGCTCGAGGTTATTAATAGGTCTCGGTTTGGTTATAAGTCCTTAACATTCCATTGTCTATTAAACCAAGATTAAAACTCGTAGTTGCTTTAGACGTTCGCGCTGTGAGGTAGAGCGTCTTATATAGGCACTTTCAAGAAACTAGAGGACTGTGAGGAAATCTAGAAAACCGGTAAGCGTAACAACCTAGGTAGTGCCACAAGAATCGCCTTGAGAGTGTTTGAGGGGCTTAGTGGTGTCTTAATAGGTTTAGTATCCAAAGATCCCGGTTCCACACCACAAAATCATCGAATAGAAATCCAATCTGAGTTTAACTTGCGTCTAGCCTAGGTAGTCTTCATCATCTCTGGTCAAAGTCTTCGTTCGAGTTCGTGTTAGTTATTTAGCTAATCTAGTATTCGTTATTTGCATTCTTAGGATTTTTAGAACCCCCCCCCCCCCCCAATAAATAAACAAATAGTTTGAGTCGTGTCAGTCTTAGTCTTTATAGAGTCATTAGCGTAATTTAGTAGAGTCTCTTGGGTTCGATACTCGGACTTCCTTAGGCTATACTGCATCGATCGGTACACTTGCCGGTCGTGTGGTTTAGGGTTTAGAGAGTCTTAGTTTTATAAATTTAAAACTTAGAGAGTCTAGTTTAGGGTTTAATTTAGTTAAACCACTTCGTGCACATCAAGTTTTTGGCGCCGTTGCCGAGGACTCTTTGGCAATTGCGTTGATTACTTTATTTGGACTTAATTGACATCATACGTGCTACTTGCTTTTGTATATTGAGTCGTAGGAGTCTAATTGTCTTTTATTTTTCTTGAGTCTTGTAAATATGTGTGAGATTTGTGGAGGACCTCATTTTACTGTTAATTGCCCACAATATGAGGGGTCCTCTGCACAATGTTATGCTAACCCTTTTATGCAGCCGCAGCCATATTTTTCACAGGGGTATTCTTTGCATTGTTATGATAATCAGCCATATTACGATGATCCATATCAGCAGCCACAACATAACCAGGGTCAGACTAGCGATAGAGGTTTAGAGGGTAGTTTGAGTAGGATGGAGGAGATGTTCGCCCAGATGATGGCGCATAATCAGAAAACCCTAGCAGAGTTCGATAATATTCTGAGAAATCAACAGTCTATTCTGAGAAATCAACAGTCTGTTATATTAGATCAAGAGTTTGTTATATCAGAACAGCCAAAGACTGGCTATACGTATGATGCGGAAGGGAAAAAGCTGCCATATGAGGATTGGTCAGATGAAGAGATCGCTTCAGTCACGGAGACGAAAATGGACGCTGAAGTCCCACCTCCGGTTCCACAGGTTCCAGTTATTAATTACTGGAGTGTGACGTGATGTCGTGGTCACAATCAAATTTAATCCCAATAACAACTATATAGATAGCGGTAAGTGGGTATCGAACACAGGGAGTTTGTGGAATGTGTGTTATTTGAAGATTTATCTAAGTTACCTAAAATTAAACTAATTGCAAGAAAAGTAAATTCACGGATTTGGTTGTTTGGTTTTAATTAACTACTTTAAACTAAATTAGATTACAAATCAAGGTTAAGTTTTGTAACAAGATAAGTGGATAGTGATCATCCCGAGTTTCAGGTTTTAAGTGACAACTAACGTTCATGTTCAACTGGAAAGAACCACATAGACATGGCTCATGTAAGATCAATTGTTTGTGATGAAAGGGAACTAAGTACTCGGATTCCTAGAACGCGAGGTTGTTACCCGATGACCAATCAACACATATCCAACCCTAATCCCTCCCATGATATCTCGATTGCCAACGGCACCAAGAACGTATGGTTTAGAACTATGATCAAACATACATCAACAATTTACAAACAACCAATCAAACACCATAATAAACTAACAACACATGCACAGTCTAATATTCCAGAAATTAAAGAACAAGCATAATTGTCACAAATAAAACCTTACATCCGAGACGATCACCAAGCAAACCTAGCCGCTCATAGTGTCGTGAATTGTCATAACAATCAAACCTTTGTCCATTGAAATCAAAAACAAAGTATTCATGTTTAGATCACTCAAGAACACAAGAGAAGAGCCAAAAATTGCCCCTCTACTGCTCCAAAACCGTCCAATGATGATAACCATTGAAAAGACACAATAAAACTGACTTAATGTTGGCAGTTACGGTTTTCGCGTTGCCTCCACCGTAAATTACGGTCTCACCGTAATTTACGGTGAACATCAATATGTTACGGCGCAAGTCTCCTGTGTTACGGTGATGTAATGTTTGATGTTGAATTGTTGTTGACTTGTTGTGTTGCTGTCAGCCCATGTGCGGCCCATCTCACCAAGTCCACGTGAGGTGATGATGATTATTTCTTGACTTTTGTATCCCTCACGTGCATATGGCCCCTTCACAAAGTCCAAGATGTGCCGCCCCAAAAAGAACCAATCCGATGATGTGCTTGTTGACTGCCTTCCTAAAATTGTCCCATCAAAGCATGTGCACAAGGGTTTGAACCTATTTAATCCTTCACACAAGTCTCAAAGTCCAGAAGTCCTTCCCAGCTCACATGTGCCTATAATTACTTCTAAAAGTCTGCGTGTAATATGTATGATGTTTATTCTTTGTCTTTTGTGAAAGAAGGCTGCCGTCCATGTGCGGCCCAATGTCTCCAGCCCACATGTATGCTAGCCCAATCACAAGTCTGCATGTGATGATATTTACTCTCTCCTTGACTTCGTGTATGTAATGATGATGTTGGAACGATGTTCACGTGATGATGGATCCTTCAATTTGACTGCATGTGTTTCTTTTTTTTTCAAAGTTCTATGTTGATCAATGTCCACCAAGCCGCCCCCAAAGAAGTCCACGTGACTTACTTTTACTTTAGGGTTTCTTTCCTTTTAATTATTTTCCACCAAGTCCACGCCGCCATAAATATTCAACCTTAGCCTACGGGTTCCAATTTAACCGAATTAAGCGATTTACCTGCAAAATACACGAACACTCGTAGTTATCACATTCATGATACATTACCGTGTAAAATATGGGATATGCACGTATTTAGCTCATTTAAGGGTTGTCCTACGGACCACCCGCCACATCCCCACACTTACCCGTTGCTTGTCCCAAGCAACCTATTCAAAAACAATTTCAAAACCACAAGCGATCAACATGCAAATCAAGCTAAAATGTATCGTCCTTTTACTAACTTTTTATCATACCACAAGACACACCCCTCACAAAAACTCTCGGTGACAAGAAATATTAGCACATAATGCTAAACCACTCAATGCGTGTGTGTGTTCGTGCGACAATAAGCTTGTATAAAAATCAAGTCTCCTCCTACTGAGTATTTAGCATGCTTATGAATCAAAAGGACTTACAGGTTGTAACGGGGCTAGGTCCAAAGGTAGGAAAATTGTGGAATATAAATGCGAGAGCTAATTGATTTGACCCGGTTTTTATTTCTACTACAAAACAAAGCAAACATCAATTATATACACAACTTCTTAAACATTCTCAACTACTATTGCAACTAAATACTTTTTTTTCATATTTTTCTCTTTCTCTTTTTTTTTTTTTTCATTTTTTCATAACACATCAAACTCAACAATATATACAAGAACATCAATACTACATACTAAATCTCCTAAACCAGGTCATATCAATTGGTAAAATTTTGTAGGAAGTAGGTTTGGGTCACAACCGAATTGTATAAGGCTCAAACATGGCTTTCTAAAGACCAAACCCCCACCCCTCACAATACCAAGCTCATATATGTAAAGTATGAGGTCCAACCCACCAATCCCGCACTGTCACACGTCTAGACGAGGCTACCTAAAAGTCCCCTATCATTTTCAAAAGCATGCTAACTCTAGGATTTAACAAGAATTCGTACACAAGTTCTATTAACACAATAAACACACCGCCACTCAAAACAAGGAAAGCATCATTAATAATCATATGTGGCTCAAACTCTCACCAATAAAGGACTAGAAATGGGTGTCGGTGTGTCAAGTGGAACAATACCAAGTTTTTAAATTTTGACAATTTTCGCTTGGCTTCACAAAAATTTTTAAATTTCTCAAAAATTTCCCCCATCCCCACACTTGGGATACATTGTCCCAATGTATGGCTTTGAGGGAAAGATCGCTTTTAACCAACAACATTAGCCTTTGCTAGTATTCTCAAATCCCAACTTTCCTTTTGTATTTTTTTTTAATTATTAGAAACACCACCAATCCTTCACAACCCATAAACTAAACACATCAAAACACCACCCAACCGCCCAACCAAAAACTTAAACATGAATATATACAAAGGTGCACAAAATGAGAACAAGACACAACCTGATTAGTAAATCAGCAGTGTTG
The DNA here is from genome assembly GCA_030545235.1 of Helianthus tuberosus. NCBI lineage: Eukaryota > Viridiplantae > Streptophyta > Magnoliopsida > Asterales > Asteraceae > Helianthus > Helianthus tuberosus. The sequence continues at coordinate 114,369,803 of CM060374.1, forward strand.
GTAGTGATGCAGCTGCGGTAATCGAAACGGTTCAAAAACATCTCTTAGATTCGCCGATATCTCTACAGGGATGTTGCCAAACATCCCCACACTTGAATCATTGCATCCGCGAGGGTTGAAACGTAATAACCTGCCAAAACACAAACACAACACCAAAACAAAACCAAACAAAGCAAAACAAAACAAAACAAAACACAAATACAATACTCTACATCCTCGGGCTGCCTCCCGAGAGCGCTAAGTTTAAAGGTCTTCAGCCAGACCATACCTGATATGCGTTATGGTGGTCTTAATGCACACTTACCCGCAGCATTTCCAACAAATGCCCGGAAATTTACATGCCATCTCCATAGATTTGTCAGTATATTTGGCATGTTAAAGCTGCTCCTGCGGGCTTTGCTAGTCCACTTCATGACACATACGTTAATGTCTGGTAGTTTCACCCTTCTCATCTTGTTCCTCGAACCCTCTTCCCCACACTTGTTAATTTGAATTATGGGAAGAGGTTCGGTACACATATCCATCCCATCAGCCTGCTCTACCTCATAATCTGCACACATCATCTGATCTACAAGTGACTCTTCATCAGATAAAGGACTCATTGGTGTGGTATTATTGTGACAACTCGAGTTTCCAAGATTCTATTTTCGCATTTAGTGCACGTTAATTTTTTTTTATTATTATTATTTAGTTGTTTGTTAATACGACTCGTTGTTTCACAACGCTTACTTTTGTAATACGTTGTATCGTATTTCGACTGATATGTTATACTTGGAAATCCATTATACTTATTATGTGAGATTGTATGTTAATAAGGTGTTATTGTTTAACATGTTAAACAAAGTTGGACTCTACTGAAAACATGTATCATGAAATCACCTAAGTGGTGAAAACACTTTAATGTGTTTTCGTCCACTATGACCCACGAAATCAGAGATGGGCTTGGCCCATGGCCCAGTATTGAGATATTTTGTATTAATCATTTTATATACAAACCTTCTCTGATAAGCTTCACAATTTCCAAACAAATCATATCACATTGTCTCTCTCTATCTCTGAAAACCCACAAAGAAGTTCCTCATTTGAAGCAAACCTCTGTTTAAAATCCTTGGTTAGTGATTCTCATGTTCAGTTGTTTATGATGCTTATTGCATGATTGTTGGATGTTAAAATCCTGTTGTATGTATACATTTATATATGTGATTGTGTGATTTATCATGGTGTGCTTGATAGATAATTGTTGGCTATGAACCTTCTGTATATTTGATGTTTTGACATATAGTGGGTATTTGTTATTGAATGATAAACTGATTAAACTGGGGATTCTAGTATCATACGATGTTGGCAAATCATATATTACATATCAATGATTGATTTAAATAAACTTGTAAATGGTTAATCATGAAACTGTGAGATTTAGTTGCTGGGTTTTTAACTTACAGTGAGTTGTGGAAGATGATGATGTTTCACGAAATCACCCACAACCATTATAAATGGACGAAATCACATTAAGTGATTTCGGCCCATATAGGGTTTTCGGCCCAGATGTGAGTTCGGCCCAAGGGGGGATTTCGGCATATATAAGGGATTTCGGCCCACATGTGTTTTCGGCCCACATGTTTGTTTTCGGCACTATTGGGATTTCGGCCAAGGGTAGGGATTTCGGACATAAAGGGGTTTTCGGCCATAGGGTGATTTCGGCAAAAATGTGTTTTAGGCAACTTGTTAACTGTTATAATTAATATCATTATTATGTGATTCAATTAAGCTAATCACTTGATTAACTCAGTTACTTTATTTAACTCTGTTAAATATGTAAACATCTGTTAAGGCTGTTTAGTTATTAACTTGGTTAGACATGCTAAACTTAATAAACTAGTCAATCCTGTTAAGTGGATTAACTCTGTTAAGTGTAACAACTTAGTAAGGGACTTGCATGTGACTTGAAACCTCGTATGGAATGATTAATTGTTTATACAATGCACAATATTAACTGTCAAACACACTCTGTGATATTACTGTGATGCTAGTTACATGTGAAACATTACGAACATATTCTGACTGAACATACGTGCACTATAGGATTTGATTGATTACTTGCGAGCATATAGTTTAGCATACCGAGCAAACAAGGTGAGTTCACACTTCTACCAAGGCATGGGATTCCCGGGGTTGGGAATGGGTTGATTGATTGATTATTTAAGATTAAGAGTTATCGGAATTACATACCATTGGCCTCGGGAGATGAAGGTCAATGGTAGATACTACTAGACTAGTGATACTTATACACCTCTTCGCAAACATGCCGGGATCGGCCGCGATACTAGAACAATCTTCGCAAACATGCCTGGAATGGCCGCGAACTATACTTTAATCTTCGCAAACATGCCTTGAGGGCCGCGATACAAATATAACTAGTCTACAAAACATGGGAAACCCCCACTAAACTTCGCAAACATGCCTTGAGGGCCGCGATGCTATTACATACGATACATGATTTCTAAACGAACATATGATTCACGAAATGAACATTATAACTAAATAACCAACTGTGAACTCGCTCAACTAGTTGTTGACTCTCTGTTACGTGCCTTGCAGGACCATAGGTACTTTTGGAGCTTGCACGGGAGGCACAGTCGTTGTGGACATGGATCGTGAATGTGTTGTGAAACATTATAACATTTTGTACTTGAACTTATGTTGGGTTTTACATTAAATGCTTCCGCTACACACTTGTTTATATTTGGTTTTGTAAACACCTATCGTATTGATGAATGACTTTTGATATTCATACTTATGTTCAATATGATTGGTGGCTTGATCCTGGTCATGTCACGCCTCCAAGCGGTAGTATTCCGTGTGTGGATTTTGGGGATGTGACAGATTGGTATCAGAGCCATTGGTTATAGAGAACTCGGTTTTAATAAGGGGAAAACGTTTTTATTAAAACCAGACTATAACCAGAACAGTGCTCAACGATCCACAACGACGCCTCGCTCCACGTGCAAGACTCATCACTCTAGGTAATATGGTACATGTCTTATTGCCTACTTGCTAGAATTGCATAGAACTTTGCTCCGGGTATGCTTAGGTTAACTTAACACTATTGCATGAGAACACTTGTGTGATTATTCCCTTTTGTTATCGCACTACTCGCGAACCTCTCTCACTTATGTCATATTTACTATGAAGATCATGTCTGGACGTATTAACATGACGCAAGCCCAACTGACGGCTCTCATTAACGAACGAATTGCTGAGGCACTTACAGCCGCACAAGCAGGAGGTCAGCACGTTCAGCCACCTGTTTGTACCTTCAAGTGATAAAACTCTACGTATCGAACTAGTTGGCTATTCTGTGTCCTACTATGGTGGACCCTCCCATTAAGCGTATCGAACTGTATCTCAATGGTCTGGTGCCGGAGATTCAAAGCCACGTAACCTCAGCGAATCTTGGCACTATTCAACAGATCGTCAAGCTAGCTCATCGCCTCACCGATCAGGCGGTGGAACAGAACAGGCTGCCTAAACGTATCAGCGCTACTACTGTTACCACTCCAGCTACTCCTGCTACTCCCAGCGACAATAAGCGGAAATGGGAAGGGGATTCCAGCAGGGGTTCAGCTATGGTACAGTCTCAAGCACAGCAACAGCGCAAGACTAGTGATTACCAGAGCCAAAGTCAGTAATCGTCTGGTAGTCAGGGGCAGAGTGGATATCGGGGAAATCATCCACTATGTAACAGGTGCAACAAACACCACAGTGGTCAGTGTCGTAAAGGCCGCTGTCAAAGATGTCTAAGGGTAGGTCATGACGCTAAAGATTGCAGGAGCTCAAGGCCTGCGAATCAGAACCAGCAACAACAGTCACCAGTTCCACGAAACCAGTCACAGCAACAACAACAAGGAAATAAGGTATGCTTTCAGTGTGGGGCTGAAGGTCATTTCAAGCGGAACTGCCCCCAGTTAATCCAGAATCAGAACAACAACAACAATAATCAGGGCAGTGGGAACAACAATGGGGGAAACAACAACAACAACAATGGTGCAAAGGGTCGTATGTTTGTGATTGGTCAGAGTGACGCAAGGAACGATCCTAATGTGGTTACGGGTAAGTTTCTTCTCGACGACTTTTATGATACCGTATTATTTGATTCGGGTGCGGATACCAGTTATATGTCTCTGAACGTTAGTCAAATGCTTAAACGCGCACCAACACTTTTGAACACCAAACATGTCGTAGAGTTAGCTAACGGTAAAAGTCTAGAGGCCACACACATAGTTCAGGGTTGTAATCTTATCCTCGCTGGTCAGACTTTCTCTATCGATCTCATTCCTATAACTCTGAGTAGTTTCGACATTGTCATCGGTATGGATTGGTTATCCCAACAACAAGCAGAGATCCTATGCAAGGAAAAGATCATTCGTATTCCTCGTTCTGGCAAAGAACCTCTCGAAGTTCAAGGCGACAAGAGTGGTGTCGTGAGTGGCATCATATCCTTCTTGAAGGCTCAGAAGTGTCTGCGAAAGGGCCACATAGCTATTTTAGCACTCGTTACAGATACATCGACGAAAGAGAAGAAGTTAGAGGATATTCCTGTAGTACGCAATTTTCCTCAAGTGTTTCCTGAAGAGTTACCTGGGTTACCGCCCCATCGTCAGGTCGAATTTCAGATCGAGTTAGCTCCAGGAGCAGCACCTATAGCTCGAGCGCCTTACCGCTTAGCTCCAACTGAACTGGAAGAACTGTCTAAGCAATTGCAAGAACTTTTGGAAAAGGGTTTCATACGTCCTAGCTCTTCGCCCTGGGGAGCTCCAGTATTATTTGTAAAGAAGAAAGACGGTACCTTTCGTATGTGCATAGACTACCGCGAACTGAACAAGGTGACTGTGAAGAATCGTTATCCTCTTCCACGCATCGACGACTTATTCGACCAGTTGCAAGGGTCGAGCTATTACTCAAAGATTGATCTAAGGTCGGGTTACCATCAACTGAGAGTCCGGGATGAGGACGTCTCCAAAACAGCATTCAGAACTCGCTACGGTCATTACGAGTTTTTGGTTATGCCATTCGGGCTAACGAACGCGCCTGCGGTTTTCATGGATCTTATGAACAGGGTGTGCAAACCTTATCTTGACAAGTTTGTTATTGTTTTCATTGACGATATCCTGATTTATTCGAAGAATCGGGAGGAACACGAACAGCATTTACGACTTATTCTGGAACTCCTTCGAACGGAACAGCTGTACGCTAAGTTTTCAAAATGCGACTTCTGGCTTCGTGAAGTCCACTTTCTAGGCCACGTGGTAAACAAGGATGGGATTCATGTCGATCCATCCAAGGTAGATTCGATCAAGAACTGGCCTGCACCTAGCACACCAACAGAAATACGCCAATTCTTGGGTTTGGCGGGTTATTACAGACGGTTCATCAAAGACTTCTCAAAGATTGCACAGCCGCTTACACTACTGACACAGAAAGGTATTGCTTACCGTTGGAGTGATACACAGGAAACAGCGTTTCAGCACTTAAAGGATAGACTCTGTAGCGCACCTATCCTCTCATTGCCTGAAGGCACGGACGATTTTGTAGTCTACTGTGATGCATCTATCCAAGGTCTTGGATGTGTGTTGATGCAACGGGATAAAGTTATTGCTTATGCTTCGCGCCAACTTAAGATTCACGAACGGAATTACACTACGCACGATTTAGAACTTGGAGCTGTTGTCTTTGCACTCAAAATATGGAGACATTATCTGTATGGCACCAAGTGCACCATCTACACCGATCACAGAAGTCTTGAGCATATCTTCAAGCAGAAAGACTTGAACATGCGACAACGTCGATGGGTCGAGTTACTGAACGATTACGAATGTGCTATAAAGTACCATCCAGGCAAGGCCAATGTGGTGGCCGACGCCCTCAGTCGAAAGGATACTATACCTAGGCGTGTACGAGCGTTGCAACTCACTATTCAGTCTAGTCTTCCTTCACAGATACGAGATGCTCAGGTAGAAGCATTGAAACCGGAAAACGTCAGGGCTGAAGCTCTACGCGGCTCAAGGCAAAGGTTAGAACAAAGGGCAGACGGCGCCTACTATGTAACCGGACGCATCTGGGTCCCACTCTATGGTAATTTACGCGAGCTTGTAATGAATGAAGCTCATAAGTCTCGCTACTCAGTACATCCTGGTTCGGATAAAATGTACCACGACCTCAGAACTACATATTGGTGGCCTGGCATGAAGGCCCACATAGCAACTTACGTTAGCAAGTGTTTGACTTGTGCGAGAGTCAAAGCGGAATATCAGAAACCATCAGGCCCACTCCAACAACCTGAGATACCACAATGGAAATGGGAGCAAATTTCCATGGATTTTGTTACTGGCTTACCTAGATCTCAGCGCGGAAATGATACTATTTGGGTGATCGTTGATCGACTCACAAAATCTGCTCACTTCTTGGCTATCAAGGAAACGGATAAGTTCTCCACTCTAGCAGACGTATACCTTAAAGAAGTTGTCTCGAGGCACGGGGTGCCCACATCTATTATCTCTGATCGTGACGCACGTTTTACTTCAGAATTGTGGCAAGCAATGCACAAATCTTTTGGCTCTCGTTTAGACATGAGCACAGCTTATCATCCTCAGACAGACGGGCAGTCTGAGCGAACTATTCAAACTCTAGAAGACATGCTTCGGGCGTGCGTAATTGACTTTGGCAAAGGCTGGGAAAAACATTTTCCACTTGTGGAATTTTCATACAACAACAGTTACCACACCAGCATTAAAGCTGCTCCATTTGAGGCATTGTACGGGCGTAAATGCCGATCACCTCTTTGTTGGGCAGAGGTGGGTGACAGTCAGATCACAGGTCCTGAAATGGTAGTTGATACTACTGAAAAGATTGCTCAAATACGACAACGCATGGAGGCAGCTCGTGACCGTCAGAAAGTATACGCCGATAAAGACAGGAAAATACTCGAATTCCAAGTTGGGGATCGAGCACTACTCAAAGTTTCACCTTGGAAGGGTGTTGTTCGTTTTGGCAAACGAGGCAAGCTCAATCCACGATACGTTGGACCATTTGAAGTCATAGAAAAGATAGGCAAAGTGGCCTACAGACTGAACTTACCAGCTGAACTCAGTGCAGTTCACAACGTCTTTCATGTGTCGAATCTGAAGAAGTGGCAGTCAGATGAGACCTTCATAGTTCCTTTGAAGGAGCTCACTATCGACGAACAATTGCATTTCGTCGAGGAACCAGTTGAAATCACGGACCGGGATGTTAAGGTCCTCAAGAACACCAGAATACCACTTGTTCGAGTTCGTTGGAACTCCCGTCGTGGCCCAGAGTTCACCTGGGAACGCGAAGACCAAATGGAACTCAAATATCCCCAGTTGTTCGAAAACAATGCAACTACTACTGAGGCTGAAGCTACTACAGAAGTTCGGGATGAAATCCCAACTCAACAGGGGGATGATGTGATACCCCAGGAAAACCAGTAAACGATAACTTACCTAGCTTCCTCAGTAACCGCATGCTAAATTTCGGGACGAAATTTCTTTCAAGTTGGGGATAATGTGACAACTCGAGTTTCCAAGATTCTATTTTCGCATTTAGTGCACGTTAATTTTTTTTTATTATTATTATTTAGTTGTTTGTTAATACGACTCGTTGTTTCACAACGCTTACTTTTGTAATACGTTGTATCGTATTTCGACTGATATGTTATACTTGGAAATCCATTATACTTATTATGTGAGATTGTATGTTAATAAGGTGTTATTGTTTAACATGTTAAACAAAGTTGGACTCTACTGAAAACATGTATCATGAAATCACCTAAGTGGTGAAAACACTTTAATGTGTTTTCGTCCACTATGACCCACGAAATCAGAGATGGGCTTGGCCCATGGCCCAGTATTGAGATATTTTGTATTAATCATTTTATATACAAACCTTCTCTGATAAGCTTCACAATTTCCAAACAAATCATATCACATTGTCTCTCTCTATCTCTGAAAACCCACAAAGAAGTTCCTCATTTGAAGCAAACCTCTGTTTAAAATCCTTGGTTAGTGATTCTCATGTTCAGTTGTTTATGATGCTTATTGCATGATTATTGGATGTTAAAATCCTGTTATATGTATACATTTATATATGTGATTGTGTGATTTATCATGGTGTGCTTGATAGATAATTGTTGGCTATGAACCTTCTGTATATTTGATGTTTTGACATATAGTGGGTATTTGTTATTGAATGATAAACTGATTAAACTGGGGATTCTAGTATCATACGATGTTGGCAAATCATATATTACATATCAATGATTGATTTAAATAAACTTGTAAATGGTTAATCATGAAACTGTGAGATTTAGTTGCTGGGTTTTTAACTTACAGTGAGTTGTGGAAGATGATGATGTTTCACGAAATCACCCACAACCATTATAAATGGACGAAATCACATTAAGTGATTTCGGCCCATATAGGGTTTTCGGCCCAGATGTGAGTTCGGCCCAAGGGGGGATTTCGGCATATATAAGGGATTTCGGCCCACATGTGTTTTCGGCCCACATGTTTGTTTTCGGCACTATTGGGATTTCGGCCAAGGGTAGGGATTTCGGACATAAAGGGGTTTTCGGCCATAGGGTGATTTCGGCAAAAATGTGTTTTAGGCAACTTGTTAACTGTTATAATTAATATCATTATTATGTGATTCAATTAAGCTAATCACTTGATTAACTCAGTTACTTTATTTAACTCTGTTAAATATGTAAACATCTGTTAAGGCTGTTTAGTTATTAACTTGGTTAGACATGCTAAACTTAATAAACTAGTCAATCCTGTTAAGTGGATTAACTCTGTTAAGTGTAACAACTTAGTAAGGGACTTGCATGTGACTTGAAACCTCGTATGGAATGATTAATTGTTTATACAATGCACAATATTAACTGTCAAACACACTCTGTGATATTACTGTGATGCTAGTTACATGTGAAACATTACGAACATATTCTGACTGAACATACGTGCACTATAGGATTTGATTGATTACTTGCGAGCATATAGTTTAGCATACCGAGCAAACAAGGTGAGTTCACACTTCTACCAAGGCATGGGATTCCCGGGGTTGGGAATGGGTTGATTGATTGATTATTTAAGATTAAGAGTTATCGGAATTACATACCATTGGCCTCGGGAGATGAAGGTCAATGGTAGATACTACTAGACTAGTGATACTTATACACCTCTTCGCAAACATGCCGGGATCGGCCGCGATACTAGAACAATCTTCGCAAACATGCCTGGAATGGCCGCGAACTATACTTTAATCTTTGCAAACATGCCTTGAGGGCCGCGATACAAATATAACTAGTCTACAAAACATGGGAAACCCCCACTAAACTTCGCAAACATGCCTTGAGGGCCGCGATGCTATTACATACGATACATGATTTCTAAACGAACATATGATTCACGAAATGAACATTATAACTAAATAACCAACTGTGAACTCGCTCAACTAGTTGTTGACTCTCTGTTACGTGCCTTGCAGGACCATAGGTACTTTTGGAGCTTGCACGGGAGGCACAGTCGTTGTGGACATGGATCGTGAATGTGTTGTGAAACATTATAACATTTTGTACTTGAACTTATGTTGGGTTTTACATTAAATGCTTCCGCTACACACTTGTTTATATTTGGTTTTGTAAACACCTATCGTATTGATGAATGACTTTTGATATTCATACTTATGTTCAATATGATTGGTGGCTTGATCCTGGTCATGTCACGCCTCCAAGCGGTAGTATTCCGTGTGTGGATTTTGGGGATGTGACAATTATCATCCACAACCTCCTCCTTCATGTGAGAATAATCTCTAATATCGTCAGGTAATGGTGAGAGGCGTTCTTCTATCTCTATCTTCAATTTTAAAGTATGACACTTAGAAACTAAGCAGCTGATTCGGTCTTCATCGGACAGGTTGGGTGTTGCTAAATATTGCTCGAGTTTGGACAAAGTTACTTCCAATACAGCAAGCTCTTTTTCCTCCTCGGTCTCATAAACATAAACACCCTCGGGCTCAGAATATTCTTCGGGATGATATTGTCGATATCCCTGATACGGTCTATAGATGCGCGCTTCCATCATCTTTTTATTCCAATACTTCGGGTTTTCCGAATACACCGGGCACACATCATAATCATAAGTGTGATCGCGACCGCAACAAAAACATAGACTATCCATCCTTGCCTCATAATAAACTCCCTCATCCCGATCGTATCCATATGAATAATAGTCATCCTCCATTTCTGATTTATAATCGTCAACGTATGATGGAGGTGGAAGCTGTGAAACATAAGACACCGGTTTTCCATGTGCCCTCCTGTAATGAGCCTCGTGGCAACCAATACATGGATGTCGTGGACCCCCGCACAATCTACACGTAAATAAGCTGAAATTTGTGTAATGCCCTGTCATCCTGCACAACACAACTCAACTCAACTACCAAGTGTAATTCATGAACATAAAAGAAATCTTTTTGGTTTTTTTTTTCTTTTAATTTTTTTTTCAAACTAATACACAAGATAACACACGTTGCGCACTACTCCCCGGCAACGGCGCCAAAATTTGACGTGATGTTGTGGTCACAATCAAATTTAATCCCAATAACAACTATATAGATAGCGGTAAGTGGGTATCGAACACAGGGAGTTTGTGGAATGTGTGTTATTTGAAGATTTATCTAAGTTACCTAAAATTAAACTAATTGCAAGAAAAGTAAATTCACGGATTTGGTTGTTTGGTTTTAATTAACTACATTAAACTAAATTAGATTACAAATCAAGGTTAAGTTTTGTAACAAGATAAGAGGATAGTGATCATCCCGAGTTTCAGGTTTTAAGTGACAACTAACGTTCATGTTCAACTGGAAAGAACCACATAGACATGGCTCATGTAAGATCAATTGTTTGTGATGAAAGGGAACTAAGTACTCGGATTCCTAGAACGCGAGGTTGTTACCCGATGACCAATCAACACATATCCAACCCTAATCCCTCCCATGATATCTCGATTGCCAACGGCACCAAGAACGTATGGTTTAGAACTATGATCAAACATACATCAACAATTTACAAACAACCAATCAAACACCATAATAAACTAACAACACATGCACAGTCTAATATTCCAGAAATTAAAGAACAAGCATAATTGTCACAAATAAAACCTTACATCCGAGACGATCACCAAGCAAACCTAGCCGCTCATAGTGTCGTGAATTGTCATAACAATCAAACCTTTGTCCATTGAAATAAAAAACAAAGTATTCATGTTTAGATCACTCAAGAACACAAGAGAAGAGCCAAAAATTGCCCCTCTACTGCTCCAAAACCGTCCAATGATGATAACCATTGAAAAGACACAATAAAACTGACTTAATGTTGGCAGTTACGGTTTTCGAGTTGCCTCCACCGTAAATTACGGTCTCACCGTAATTTACGGTGAACATCAATATGTTACGGCGCAAGTCTCCTGTGTTACGGTGATGTAATGTTTGATGTTGAATTGTTGTTGACTTGTTGTGTTGCTGTCAGCCCATGTGCGGCCCATCTCACCAAGTCCACGTGAGGTGATGATGATTATTTCTTGACTTTGTATCCCTCACGTGCATATGGCCCCTTCACAAAGTCCAAGATGTGCCGCCCCAAAAAGAACCAATCCGATGATGTGCTTGTTGACTGCCTTCCTAAAATTGTCCCATCAAAGCATGTGCACAAGGGTTTGAACCTATTTAATCCTTCACACAAGTCTCAAAGTCCAGAAGTCCTTGCCAGCTCACATGTGCCTATAATTACTTCTAAAAGTCTGCGTGTAATATGTATGATGTTTATTCTTTGTCTTTTGTGAAAGAAGGCTGCCGTCCATGTGCGGCCCAATGTCTCCAGCCCACATGTATGCTAGCCCAATCACAAGTCTGCATGTGATGATATTTACTCTCTCCTTGACTTAGTGTATGTAATGATGATGTTGGAACGATGTTCACGTGATGATGGATCCTTCAATTTGACTGCATGTGTTTCTTTTTTTTTCAAAGTTCTATGTTGATCAATGTCCACCAAGCCGCCCCCAAAGAAGTCCACGTGACTTAGTTTTACTTTAGGGTTTCTTTCCTTTTAATTATTTTCCACCAAGTCCACGCCGCCATAAATATTCAACCTTAGCCTACGGGTTCCAATTTAACCGAATTAAGTGATTTACCTGCAAAATACACGAACACTCGTAGTTATCACATTCATGATACATTACCGTGTAAAATATGAGATATGCACGTATTTAGCTCATTTAAGGGTTGTCCTACGGACCACCCGTCAGAGTGACTCTGATGACGAGATAGATGAAGAAGAATGGGCGGCGTATCAGATGTCGTTAGTGAAGAAAGAAGTAATTGAAGAAGAAGTGGAATTGGGGGATTCCACTGGTTGGATGTTTGATGAAGTGGAAAAAGAAAAAGTGATGGAGGAGGAAGTGGATTTAGGAGACTCCCTTGGGTTAATGTTTGGTGCAGAGGAAGAAACTGTAGAGGTTGAAATTAAGTCGTCTGGGGAGGATGCATTTTTAGAGTTAGAATTAGATGGTTTACCGGTCTATGAAGATGTAGGAGTGTTGGATCCTGATGGGCCAGACGAAGAGACTAAGTGTGGGGATCATCCTCCGAGAGTGGTGGAAGAAGAAGAACACCACAGCTGGCCCATGGTATTAGTGATAGGTGAAACTAAAAAATCAGAAAAGCCACGGGAGAAGGCAAGGAAAGAGAAAAGAAAAGATCAAAAACGGAAGAGGACCGAAGGGTTATATAGGGTGAAGAAGAAGGAGGAGCCTTTGAATTTCAAACATGATCAGTCTTCTCGCTACATGTCGCACATCCGGTTAATGCCAGGTAAGTTTAAGTTTTGGTGGTTTGACCCGTTTAAAATTTTTAAAATATTTTATAATTCCACCAACAAATTTTTAATTATTTTTGAGGATCGGGTGGAATTAAACGGGTTAGATAAGGTTCAAGTCAAAGAGAAACCTCCTGATTAAGTTCAAGTGTGGGGAGGTTTTGTAGAGTTTGTATAGAGTCGTAGTTTTTGTATAATGAGTCTAAGTTAGTAGTTTTTGTGTCCTTTTTTTTAGAGTCGATATTGCTTTGGTTTTTGCTTGTTTTTGTTTATGCAGGTTTGAATATGTACCACCCGTACTCAATCTCCATTCGGGTGATTTTGGAGCTGCTTATCAGATATCATGCATTTACTAAGTGTACCAGTTAGAGTCAAAGCCGATCGCGAATGAAATGCTATACGATCGAGCTGGTTTGCACAAGAGTTTTGGAGCTTACGCGATAATTAACCAGCTAAGTCCTTTCCATTTATGCCCTTTGTCTTTTATTTTATTTTTTTTTAGTTTTTTTGAGTCGGTTTCCATCCTACATTGAGGGCAATGTAGAGTTTAAGTGTGGGGATGAGAAACTATCGTTTAGTGTCATTAGTATAGTTAGTCGAGTCATAAAAAAATTAAAAATACAAAAAAAAATTCAAAAATCCAAAAAAATTGAAAAAATTAGAAAATGTCTTTTGAAATAAGAAGTTTGCAAAATAAAAAGCGGAAAATGATAGAAAAGTCGGATTTTTGTTCGGGTTCAAATAATAATAATATGAGAATAAAATAATTGAGCTTGTGTCTAGTTTGGGATGTGCGGGTAGGCTCAATTCGGTTTTGGGTTCCTTTGATCTTAAAATTACCTAATTGTCGGTCTATTAGTGGGTTTTCATCTAGGGAAAGTGGGGAAATTGAAACCGCCAAAAATAGTATAAGGGATTCCGTTATAAGCTAAGATCGTTAGAGTTTTTGGTCATTATCTCGTTGGAAAAGAAAAAAAATGAAGTAAACGAGCTAGAAACTGAATGAAAGTAGCCATTTCTATGTAGTCTGGGTTGGGGATAGCGACTCTACAGCCGGATTACCTCTAGGGTGTGTGAAATCGATCTTGCAAATAAAGAAAAATAAATAAAAAAGTACCGAAGCCTAAGTAATCCGAGTTGGGGATAGCGACTCTACAGCCGGAATGCCTCTTGGTTAGGGAAAACAACGTCTACGCTCGAAAAAAAAAAGAAAAAAAATGATGAAAAAGTGACGAAAAAAAAATGAAAAAAAATAAGAATAGATTTGATTTTAAACTCTCTTGATCTTGGTATAAGGCGGTTAGGAAATAGCCCAGTGGTTGTTCCTTTTGTCCTATAAGCTTGAGGGGGGATTAGGTGGACTTGCGATTCTTAGCGTGAGACCCTAGGTAGATTGGCCGCACTTGAACTAAACTTGCATGATAAGGGCTTGGAACCGAGTTTGGGTTTAAAAGGACAAATATACTTGCAATCGCGGCTAACATAAGTTTCAGTTTTTAATAAGAAAATTAAGCTTTTGTCCCGAATGATTATTCCGACTATGATTCCGTTATGCATAATTCTTTTTCGGGGACGAAAAAAGGTTAAGTGTGGGGATATTTGATGTAGGGTAAAATACACGTATTAGTCTCGTGTAATTTGTATAATTTTTGTATAAGTTTTATTTATTTTTATTTAGTTTTAGTATTATATTATATTATTATGTGTTTTGGTAGGTCCTGGTACAAATGGAGCGAAAACAAGTAATACGAAAATGACCTGCCAGGTGGGCAGAGTGGGGATTCAGGGACCGAATGAAAATTGCAGCTATTTTCTGTAAGTGGGTGGAGGCCACCATCTATATCTTAGGGTGAAGGGAGTGGTGCGGGAAACCAAACGGCAAAGGTGTTTGCCGCGCGGCAACACCGCCGCCGGCCACCTTTGCCGCTCGGCAAACCAAAGTCTTCGGTATACCTTTGCCGATCGAGAAAGAGGGGGACACAAACGTGGCAATCATTGGAACAATAAAAAAATCAACATTTACACCCAAAAGTCTTCTGTGTAACAGCTATATAGCCGGGAACAGGTGCGGCGGCGATGGGCGGAGCCACGTCGGTGTTGGTGGCGGCGGTGTTACCTTCAGCCGCAAACCCACTTCCACCATTTTTTCCGGTGGTTCGACGATGCCGGTGGTTGTTGTGGCCGTGGTTGTGGTGGTGGCGAGTGGTGATGGAGGTGGAACCGGTGGTGGTGGAGGTGGAACCGATGGTTGTGGTGGTGAAGGGGTGTTTAAAGATAAAAAAAACGGGGGAGGAGAGTGAGCCGAGAGGTGTGTTGTGTCTGTGTTTGTTAATGTGTCATTTGTTTGAGAGGATGAACTAATTGTTTGTATGTGTAGAATTGAGAGATGAGTGTGATTTTGTTTGGGTTTGTCTGTGCATATCATCGAGAGAGAAGGGGAAGGCAGGCAAAGTCTTCTTATTATTTTTTTTTTGTGGTTTGTGAAGATTCATATTTAATTTTTTAATTAATTTGATGCTTTATTGTTTTTATTTAACACATAATTTTTAAAAACAAAAAAAAAAAGTTTGCCACTTTCAACTGTCTACACTATTGCCAACACTTTTCAGCAAAGTTTAAACTTTTTCTCCTCTCTGACGTGGCACTCTCTGATTGGTCCATTTTAAAGTTTACCACTTTCACCTGTTTAACCACTCCCTTCACCCTTATAAGTTTGATAGTGGGCCGCGTGAAAGATGATCAGCCAACATGTTTGCGTGAATGGATCTGATTTGCTAGATATTTTGGGCTTGAATCAATTATTTTATATTATAATAAAAGCCCTAGTTGGAGACATCAACAGAAGACTTGAACGAAAAGGAATAAGAATTATTCCTAATCTACCTAAAGCTATACTTGGAAAAAAAGAATATACATATTATATTATTTTGAGGCGGTTGCACATGAACAAATCACATAAAAGGAGGCTGCCATATACACGAATTAATATTGGGATTGAAAATTGTGATTGGAAGCTATTATTCTAGAAGGAATATTATTTTAGGGGTGAGAATTGCATATGCTATTTTGAGGTAGACATCAGAAGAAACAAAAGGCTGCATACATTAAATTGGATGGATTCACTGGCTCGGCCCAATCACTAGTCGATTTCATGTGGGCCTTCTAACAGGCCATTTATGGCGGCAGATTATTTGAGGGGGTTATTTTTGGTGGACAGAAATTGAGGTCAAATATAAATAAATCATATTCGCAGAATAGGGGGCGGAACATCAAACGCACGAAACAGGGAACAGATACGAATTTTAGAGTTCTTTTGCACCATTGGAGGCTGATTGAAGTTCTTGGAAGCTTTGGGATCACTTGGAATCGTAGGGTAACATTCGGGAGCGTTCGGGAGTGAAGTCTACGGGTTTTATCTCTTAGATTCTTCGTTTTTCGCTTGTTTCTTATTGTTGCATGATGAATTCAGATTTTATATTGCTTGATACTATGTGTTTGATCATGATTAGCGGCTAAAACTTCATAAACTACCTAGGTGATGACAATAGTTAAATAAAGTTTGGTTCTTTATTCGATTTTTGGCGTGGTTGTGGATTTTTCTTGTATTGTAAAAGCTTCGGGAATTTAACTTGGTGCATATGCGTGCTTGACGATTATTTTATCACTGTTTATTGCTTCGTATAATCCTTGGTGACGGTCTTTATCACATAATAGGGTTATGCTAGGGTTCTTGATTTAGGTGACGGTCTTTATCACGTAATAGATCACTAATCATTTAGGGTGAAAATCGAGTAAGTAACCTTAGAAGTAATATTCGGTAATTTAATAAAATCAAGTGTTCTGCTAAACTTGTCGCTGTGAGGCTCGAGGTTATTAATAGGTCTCGGTTTGGTTATAAGTCCTTAACATTCCATTGTCTATTAAACCAAGATTAAAACCCGTAGTTGCTTTAGACGTTCGCGCTGTGAGGTAGAGCGTCTTATATAGGCACTTTCAAGAAACTAGAGGACTGTGAGGAAATCTAGAAAACCGGTAAGCGTAACAACCTAGGTAGTGCCACAAGAATCGCCTTGAGAGTGTTTGAGGGGCTTAGTGGTGTCTTAATAGGTTTAGTATCCAAAGATCCCGGTTCCACACCACAAAATCATCGAATAGAAATCCAATCTGAGTTTAACTTGCGTCTAGCCTAGGTAGTCTTCATCATCTCTGGTCAAAGTCTTCGTTCGAGTTCGTGTTAGTTATTTAGCTAATCTAGTATTCGTTATTTGCATTCTTAGGATTTTTAGAAACCCCCCCCCCCCCCCCAATAAATAAACAAATAGTTTGAGTCGTGTCAGTCTTAGTCTTTATAGAGTCATTAGCGTAATTTAGTATAGTCTCTTGGGTTCGATACTCGGACTTCCTTAGGCTATACTGCATCGATCGGTACACTTGCCGGTCGTGTGGTTTAGGGTTTAGAGAGTCTTAGTTTTATAAATTTAAAACTTAGAGAGTTTAGTTTAGGGTTTAATTTAGTTAAACCACTTCGTGCACATCAATGGCAAAACTATCACTTTCATCTATATAAATTAACAAACTCCTGAAGACTTTCTTCATCACAACTATCTCCACTTCAAAAACAAATTTCAGAAAATCTCACTCTCAAATACCT
This sequence comes from Helianthus tuberosus, assembly GCA_030545235.1. Taxonomy (NCBI): domain Eukaryota; kingdom Viridiplantae; phylum Streptophyta; class Magnoliopsida; order Asterales; family Asteraceae; genus Helianthus; species Helianthus tuberosus. The sequence goes on from CM060374.1 coordinate 114,387,409, forward strand.
CAATGGCAAAAGAAATCAGAACTGAGCACTTTCCTCTTATCCTTCACACCACACACAACCTAAGACTTAGGTCAATGCTTGAAGGTCCTGCATGGGAGAACTGCCGGGTGGTGTACAACATGTTGAAGCAAAGTCCTTTGGGCTATGTCATATCAACACACGTCACGATCTACCCCACACTACTTCAAGAGTTCTGGTGGAATGCAAAGACCATCTACAGAGGCACTAGCATGTGGATAAGAAGCAATGTGATGAATAGGGAAATCATTCTAAAGGAGGAAACTCTTAGAGCTGCCCTCCAGTTGGATGATGACATAGACGCCACCTTCTTCCCAAGTGAAAAGCTGGAAGAAACCTTGAGAGAAATGGGTTATCACACACCCAACCTTTCAAGGCAGATCAGCAGATCTGGTTTTATTCAACCATACAAGTATCTGGTAACACAGCTCGGTGTTAACTTCTCAAGGAAGATTGGACACTTCAATGAGCTGTCTTACAGGCTGATGGAAGTCGTACATGCAGTTGTACAAGAAAAACCATACAACTTCTCCAAATTTCTCATGAGAGATTTAGAGGCAAACATGCACACTCGTTAACATTTTCTGATCTATCCTCGTTTTGTGACCAAGGTGATAACAAGCCAGCTGAACTTTGGAACAGTAACAAACTGGCACCCAAGGGCCCAGGTTGTTCTATAAGAAGATTTAAATGTTCCCTCCTTGGTTCCAACACAAAATCACACTGGACGAATAACCTATCTGTGGGTGTATGCTACTTGTTTTTATAATGATTAGTTTTTTTTTTTTTGGTTTTTTGTAAGTTTTTCTTTGTTTGAATAGTATATATTTACTTTGAAGAAAAACAACATAATAGATCTAGGGGGAAGTAAAATGGTATATCTGATAAAATCATGAAAAATCTGATGAAATATAAAGAAATCTGGAAAAAACCAGAAAATCTGATGAATCTGATAAACTTATCAGAAAATCTGATGATTCACCAGAAAATTTGATAAATCATCAGAAAATCTTTAAAATAACCAGAAAGTCTGATAAATCAACAGAAAAAATGAGAAGAAATGTCAGAGGCAATTGCATAAAACCATATTTAAAACAATGACAAAGAAACTTGTGACAAAGTAGAAAAAGATTCATAAAAGTTTCTGCCAAAGATTGAAAATTTTTCTAGATACAATATTCAATGATGTTAAAGTGATGTGAATTTTTTTCACAACAACACTCCTTGAAGATCAGAGCAAAGATTTGAGGTTCAGAAATGCTATGTAAGTAATATCTTCAAAACTCTACTTATTCCCTCTCATCTCAAAAAAAAAAAAAAAAAAAAAAATCTGATTCAATTTCCAAATTTGAATCCAATGAATTCTGATGAAGTACAAAGAAAATTCAACTCTTAAGAGTAAATTTAAGGATTTTTTGATATACATCATCACAAGGACCTTTTGGGGAAAGAAGGTCAGCTTCAAAAAGGGATTTTATTGGACCTCTTTGTGACAAAAGGGTCCCAGAGGAAAAAAAGGTGCAACTTGGATGTTAGTATTTATCTCCTAAATCTTTTTGAAATCTCTGATTTTTAGTAAAAGATATGTATAAAAATTTTTGGAGATATACCAAAGGTTTTGTAAAACGCTTGTTTCATCAACGGATTAAAACATCATTAAGGTGTCATTAACCACCTTAAATACAAACCACCCGCGATAAATACTCAAAGATCTCTGTCTCAAAACATTATAAATACATCTTGTAAACGGCAGAGCAAACCACCTTCAACTTCCATCCTTAAAATCAAGAACCCTAAAAACCCTTTCGAAGCAAAACTCAAAACACCATGGCCGCAAACAACATCAACATGTCACCAATTGAACACTCCGTTCAATTCATCAATGAAGCAGAGTTCCTACCCTTAAAAAGCAATAATGAAGCGATGAACACCAACATTGGAGAATATGATATGAAGTGCCAAATCCTAATTGAATTTCTGACAAGGTGTCCGATTGCTCAAGCCCTAACAAAGACCAGAGATGTACCGAAAACGATTATACCACAACTGGTCACTCGAACATTCAAATACAAATGAGTTGACAACACACTTGTGGGGAGATATCTTCATTGTAATTACATCGGAGAAGATAAGGGAATGCCTGGAGTTACCTATAAGCCAAACCTATGATCCAGCACCAACAAAAGATGACATGTTTGCACAGCTTGATGCTGTGATGGGATACAAGGTAAAGATCTCAAAAATTGGTGATTTTAAAAGAAACAAATTGCCTGCCTTCTGGCAAGTATTGATGGAGATCTTAAACAAATGCATATCATCAAAAATTAGGGGAACATACCAGATTAATAAGAATGTTCTGACAATCATGTTCAGTCTCATCACAGGGATGAACATTGATTTTGGAATAGAAATCTTTAATCTGATAAGAAGATCAATATTAACGAATACTGGGAGAATAGATTCACATCTACCCTTTCCCAGATTTTTGTCAATCCTGATTTCTGATGCGTTTTCTGAAAGGAATATAGAAATTCCTGCATCAGAAAACATGTGGAGTGCTGAGGTGATGAGACCATGGTTTGCACTAGGCTTCTGGAAATCAAATTTTGATGTGCCTGCCTTATCAGAAAGCAAGATGAATCTGATACCAGAGGATTCAACCTACAGGGCAGAATATTTAAAGATGTTGAACAGAAGACCAGAAAATGTAGCACTTTATGACAGTGTATCCCTAATGGAGCATGATGCCCATGAATCAAGTGTACCACAAACAGAGCAGGAGGCTCAATCAAAACCTAAACAAGGTAATGAAGAAGTACAACTGAGTCCATTGGGACAACAACATCATGCAGAAACTTTACACATGGGAGAAACAGGTGCACAGCATTCTAAATTTAATATTGTTCAAAATTCTGAAAGTGATTCTGATGAATCTATTCAGGGCAACTATATTTTAGAACATAGAGTGCCTGTTTCTGAAAAATAAGGTGTGGGTAAATCCACAGACCTATTCTTTGAATAAGATAATGTGGAGGAGAATGAGGTGGCAACAGGTGGAGATCAGTTTACTGATCAAGGAAACCTGGATGAGAAAAGTAAGAGTTTCTCAACAACTCATGGAGAACTTGAAAAGTTCAGGGAAATGAGGAAAACCCGGATTTGAATAAGTTTCAATATTCTGGTAAGGGTATGGAGGATTGGGACTATTACCAACATGCTAACCTTAAAACAGCAGCAAGTGTGTCTTCTGCTGGTGTTAAAGGTGGAACATCTGTTGTTCCTCCTGTTACCCACCAATAAACTATGTCAATAGAACAACTTCACAAAGAGCTTGATGACATCACAAATGTCTGCACTTGAAAGACAGTAACAGAAGAAAAGCTTGATCTGCTACTGGAAGAGATCAGAAATCAAAGATCTGATATTAAAGCTTTATCAGAAACTGTTGAAACTGTGAAGAAATAAACAGAAGTCAACACTGCAGCCCTAAGCAAACTTCAACAGTCATCAGAAAGAAGAGAAAAGTCATCAGACTTTGAGAAAGTTGTCAAAGAAATTCAAGAAATCAAGGCAAAAATGGCAGAAGTTGCAAGTGTAAGAGAAAGTTCAAGTACTGGGAGGATTCTAGAAAAAAATTCAAGTCCAAAGAGCCAATAGCAACAGCGTGGCAGAGGCTCTTGAAAAGATAATGGTGGAATGGTCAACACAGAAAAATCATGATAAGCTGGAGTTTCAGAACATGCAGAAACAAGAAGAAACAAATGCTCAAACTCTTTCCAATGTTCAATGGTTAGTAAACAAGTCTTCCTTTTTGGTACGAATACTTGTACAATACATGATTATGCTTGTTACACTTAAAACCGATTAAAACACGTGAATTAATCGAACTTGAGCCTTCGAGCAAAGGGAACAGACCCTTCGCACGAAGTGAGACACCCTTCGTGTGAATGGTCATTTCGCTCCAAGAGCCAGTCCCTCCAAACACCTTTCGACCGAAAGACCCATTCATCCCAACACATTTCTCAGCCTATAAATAAGTGCGTAACCCCATTCATTTCACTTTCCCAGTCGCCCTAGACACTCTCAGACACTCTGAAACTTCTTTTGCGAACAAAAGCATTTCAGTAATCTTTTCTTTCATTTCCTTTAAGTTTTTGTCATTTCATTTCTTTAAATATTTTTGCAATTCATCTTGTTTGATATATCTCTTGGATGGTTTTCATGAGTTTACCATGGCAAACTGCTGGTGAAACCTCACCACTTATAAGATTCAAACTAAGATTTACAAACTTTGATCTACAAACTTGTTCTTGCATTTTGTTTTATTTTCTGTTACGAAACTTGATGAAATCTGGTATCCACCAGACTCACAACTCAGTTCATAGTTGTGGGTTTGTGTTAGGGTTAATTTTAATCAAGATATAATATGTTTTGAATGAATCTAACTGTCGTTCTGAACAAACCCACACCCTTCGCACGAAAGGATACACTCTTCGCGCGAATGGACACTCCCCTTTGCACGAAGGGACTGTTTTACATGTTTGTGTTTTGGATTTCTTGTCTGTTTCGATTCAAGTTCATCAGTACTTCAAATTTTGAAGTCACTCCAGATGCACCATCCACAATATGGATGAATCTGAGTCATGACGGAAGTGTGAACTGTGGGAGCCTTGGCTTTCCAATCTAGTTCCACCACCTCATTTGCATACCCACGGATGAACACCAAACAGATTGCTGGTCACAAAGTAAGTTAACCCCGCATTGTCTCCAACAATTGCCACGTTGGGTATGACAAGCCTGGGTTGTTCTTATTTGGCTGTTTAGCTACTTTATCTAGTGTTTTCACTTCTATAACAATTACTACTACTGTACAATATCAAATCAGTTTACAATTAAAGTTTTACGCATGATTTCCTCGCATAACAGGTCATTTGCATAGAGGGACAGTGCCATTCGCACGAAACCTCTTCGCGCGAACGGACATTCCCCTTCGCACGAAGGGACTGTAACTTGATTTATTATGTACTTTTCGTATTTTAAAGTCTGATTTTAACCTTTATCACATCAGAATGTTCAGTCCTTCATTTACCCATTTCAGGGTAACCTCGGTGTACCAACCCTCACATCATCAGCTCCCAGTTTAGTGGAAACTACGCAAAACTGTGAGTATATCACTATTGACTTGATGGTGAAATTTCATGCAAAATAACATGTAGGCGGATTGAAAGTCATCACCAAAGGCAGGAATCACCCCTATTTTGGTGAGTCGTTTCGATTGTGGAATAAGAGTGTCTTCAAGTCTTCTCATTTGTATTGTGTTTGCCTTAGGAAAGGCATGTATATTTAAGACCAAAGAGAATAGATAAGAAACAAATAAGAGAGAATGCAAGTAGTTTTAAGCACAAGCAAGAAATGTTCCTAAACTATAGAGTAGGTCACAAGCATAGCAACTTTTCCTAATTCCCTATAGTTATGGCTCTGATACCAATCTGTCACACCCCAATAGATGGCGGAAACATCGAAGTGAGATGAAAACCTCGGTGTACTTTAATGATGAACTATTATTTTGTTTCATGATTTATGTTTGATACAATGTGATGTATTTGGTTTTGAACAATGTATCCCATTTTAGTATTTATGCAAATTGAATTAAGTATATATTGTCACATTTAGTTTTATGATGTCTCGAGCAATCTTGTTTTCGTCTCACTCCAATGTTACCGCCATCGGTTGGGATGTGACATTAGAGGTCTTAGATCTGGTTAGAGAGATGAAGAAGATTTAGTGAGAGAAAGGGTGTTAAGAGAGAGAGAGTGTGTGGGTGTGTTTTGGGTTTATATATATTTTATTTATTTATTTTAATTAAATGGGTAAAATTACAAAATTACCCTCATGTGACATGCACATGATTTCATTTAACATTAAAAAGAAACTAAGTTAGATCCCAAGGATAAACGATGCAACAAACTGAAACGATAAGTACAAAACTCGTCAATATTAAAGATAAAGAACACCGCTTGAAATGTGGTATATAGATAAAGGACAAAATTTGCAATTCACTCTTAAACTAATAAATAAACATTTAAATGCAATTTTAGTCAAACTATAATATACAACATATATTTATTTTATGGTAAACTAGGTTAATGCCCGCGTAATACGCGGGCTTCAACCAAAACCATATTATTTACTTTGAAATGAAATGTTCTGTACAAACGGATACATTGGAAGAAAAAAACAGAAAACTATTCAAATGCCGGAAAAAACTTCCTTGTAGACTACATTTGTTGTTTTACTCGTTACATTCCCATCTTTGTCTAGTTAAACGCGTCTTCAATAAAAAACCAATTATTTATGTTCAAATTTAATATTATGTAAAAACACAATTATAGTATGTAAGTTAGATGTAATCAAATAAACTAATAATGGAAACAACTTATTATAAGAAAGGTAGAGGTTATTGAACAATATAACTATACCCATCAACCTACCAGATTAGGAAGGCAATGGAAGATTTTGGTGCTGGAGATTCAGAATCAGCGGTGAGAACAAAGAGTTTGTGAAGTGCGAAAATCTTAGAAGGTAAGAAAAAAGAAAACAGGTTAACAATTTAAATGATCAAAGTAATATAAAATTTTCTGAAATTTTGTGGTTGCAAATTATAGGCACATACTTGAACATAAACTTATGTGTTTAAAGGTTCCATTTATACAGTCTAACATACAAAGAAAGAAAAATCAAGTTACTCCCAAAGCTATACATATGGTTCAAGCTTCAATTTAATCCATTGTTCATGAAATCTCAAATCAATTATTCAAATTCTAGCAAGGCGCTAGTGCCAAACATACATCCACCAAACGGAAACTTACACCAAACTGAAAACAAAAACAGAAGCTTACAATAAACAAAACCCCATGCCAACACAAGCTACCCATTGTCCCTAAAGATGTCAAACCTGCACCAATCTTCCCAGTTGAGCGATTGATCCTTTGCACGGGCTTTTATCCCGAGAAAGCTCATTCTTTTAACCTTCTCGACTATCTTCCCCACTGATGCTTGAAGACCTCTAAAGATAGTGTCATTCCTAGCCTGTTCATTTGACTTGTCAATAACAAAAAGTAACAAATTAATTGTATTTTACATCTAAATATTAAGATAATTGACATAGTTTCAGTTTCACCTACACATACCTTATTACTCTGATTCAAAAACCATCTCATATATTGAAAATGTCAGAACCTATTCACAGCAATCTACAGTTCTATAATGATGGTATTAGGAGGAATGACAAAATTACTTACTTTAATGAGAGCTACAATTCCAACCGATCAGTCTGTGTTGACACAAATCACAACAATTAAACTTCGATTAATAGAAAATAAAGCCAAAAATCGAATTCTAAGGCGTTTTTGGTTCTTTAACCTGTTCGGTTAATAACCAGTTTTTTTGGTTAATTAACCGGTTTTTCCATTTTTTGTTTATTCGGTTAATCTGTAAATCCGTTAAAACCGGTTAAAAAATTGGTTAATAACTGGTTCCACTACTAAATATCATTAACCACTTGCTACTCTAATGGTTATTAACTGGTTTCAGTTTCGATTAACAAACCGGTTATTATATGAACCTCTAAACTGGTTGTGGTTGCGAAATCTATATTAATGCCATATTCCTTTGAATGCGCATAACAAAAAAAAAAAAAAAACAGTAAACCATGTGAGTTCCCAGTTTACTTACAACTGTATTTAAAAAACAAAAATAAAATAAACGCTTACCCTGGAATGAAACTGGAAATCCTCCTCCTTTACTACAAATGGCTCACAATCATCGCCGCCCATACCACTGACAGCCTATCTTCAACCAGATTTTCCCACTCAAACCACCTACTCCACTCATGCCTCTCTATAAATCAACAATTTAAAAAAAAAAACAAAACCTCAATACTTTACCAAATACTTGTATTAATTCATTTACCATAAAATTTTAATTATGTCTCAATCTTAGCATACCAGCAATAACAAAAACCCTGAATCCAGTTAGTTCTTTGATCTCCTTGTCTTCGATATCAATGACTTGCAGCCAAAAAATCGAAACTAATATAATTATGAAAGAAAATTAAAGATCAGTAACAACACAAAAAGAATTGTATAGGTGTTTATTCAGCAACAACTTTCATTAAAGCGTGATTGATTACATAAATTGCAGTCTCGACAAGTCGATCAATTGTCTGCAAAATTGTTTCAGTAAAACATGTACGTGTATGGTTTTTGTTAAATAATAAAGATTGCTTGAGAATATATAAATAAACACCTCTTCATCAGCCTTGGTTCCCGTGATTGAAACAGAGTAAACAACATATTATTAAGCTATATAATAAATGTGATTGGGAAAACGTAAGTTTCCTACTACAATTTTGATGTTCAAGTTAAGTTCAACACCTGTATAAATACGCCTCTCGACCACTTCACGGTGCTCTTGATGAATGCTCTCTCTTAAAGCCTAAAATTTTTTGTAAAAGTTGAGAAAATACATACAACAGATAAATAATAGAGGATCAAAAAGTATATACAATACCTGAAATTCAGACATCTTGTCTTTAAACTTTTTCTTCAGTGAACTGCAAATGAAGATCATTAATTCGTTACCAATAAAGATTAACTTTAAAATTCAACCAATTTCTTCCATTTATAATAAATTAACCGAGGGAGCATAGTACGTTACATTGTGGTTGCGGTTCTTGATCGGTCTACTCCTATTCCTTTTCCACACCCGGGTTTCTGTCTATTTGCCAAATTCTGTTCGATGATTAAAAGTAAGAGTTATACGTTAAATAATTTATTTTTTTAAAGCACAAAAACTAAACATATGATGTATATGATCTAAAATTCTAACCTCCTTGTCAAGTTCCTCAATTTTTGATTTAATAAACCGTGCAACTTTTCCAACTTCGTCAACATCTTTCTCCATGTGTTGCTTGATTGGTGCATATTAACAATCAATAAACCATTAATTCAATAAAAATATTTGGAACGTTTTTGATTAAATTGTGAGGATAGTAGGACACTTATTCTTTTAAGAGCATATGTATACAAAGTTGACCTTCTTCCAGCAGATAGTAGTGATATAAATATAAATAAAAACAGAACCGAAATAAAAGAATTGAAGTTTACATTTCATAGCAGCAGCCTTGGTTACACCCTTTGACTCCTCATGGGCATTCTGTATAGAACATTGTTAGCACGATTATTTCAGTAATAATTATTACTATATCAAGAAAAAAAATTATTCTAAAGACAACTCAAAAAGACCTGTAATTTTTTAGTAGTTTATTCAACTTCTCATATTGTTTCTCAATGGATTGAACCTGGTAAAAGAAAAAAACAATAATGGATTAAGTTAATGAAATTAGACATGTATAAATAAAAAAAATTCAAAAAAGAGAAGAAAATGAAAAGTAAATTTGTCACCTTCTCGAAGAATTCATCCAACCCCAATTCTCCAGAATTCGCGTTATGTTTTGTTCCCATTTCAAGATCTCCACCGCCATATTGTTGATCGCGAGGATTCTCAAATGGCTCACAATCATCGCCACCCATACCCACTGTCAGCACATCTTCGACCGGATTTTCCCACTCAAACCACCTGCTCCACTCATGCCTCTTTATAAATCCACCATTTAAAAATTAAGATCCTAATACGAATCAATAACATAAATCAACAATATATTAACAATTAGATACGTAATGCACTAACCTCAAGTTAATTGGATGATAGCCTAAGAGAAATTAATAATCGTATAAAAGATTCAAAGGCACCAGATCAATATCAATTCAAACAAACAATAGAAAATAACTTGTAAGAACCATAATCCCCTATTAACCATACCCTAATAATATCGAACCAGATCGTCGCAGAGGAAGGGAGAGATTTTGTCATCGTCATCCTCATCACCACGAGCCTGTGATTTACTATTGTCCTTGCCATTTACTTCACATGAACCGTTTATACACAAAAGAAAAGGCAAAAGCTGGTAAACTGTTGGAAAGGAACTCTGCACATTACAAACAAAAAGGAAACATAAAAGAAACCCTGCACTATCACCTAGGATTATAAACCCTAAATAAAATTGAATCATTAACCAAAATCGGAATAGAAAAAAAATCATGTTCATAATCTGACCGTGGATTTATAAACCCTAAACAACATTCAACCATTAACCAAAATCGGATGAAGCCGAATATATATCCAAAATCAGTACCAAAACAAAGGTAAATCAGAGAATACTAAATCGAATACATTAATCGATAATCAACTAAACTTAATGCTATCACAGTCGATTGAAAGAACAAAAAAAAAAAAAATTGAACCCTTATGGAAATCACACCAATCGAACCACAAAATAAAACAATACAGCCAAAAAATAGAAACTACCGTCGATTTACAGTCTTGATATACGTTGATTGATGATGGAAAACTTGGATTGAAGCCCGTCGCCGATGATCTTTTAGTGAGAGAAACTCAGAGGATGATAATTTTAGGGTTAGATGAGAATGAAAAGTGCTGAGGAAGATTTCAGTGAGAGAAACCTCGTCGCACAGGATGGATTAGGGTTAGATGATATCTCTGCGGTTATTTTGTGAGAATGGAGAGAGAGAGGAGACATCGTATGATTTAAGCCAATTAAATCCCCATCCGAGAGCAATGCCACTTGTTTCCAATTATTTGAGATTTGCCACATCATTGCCTATGTGTCTGTTGAGTTGGCATCAACCAGAGGGGGACATGTGTCCCCCAATGGTTTGCTTTATTAGAGATATAGATATCGTATATTCTATTTAGTCGAAACCATACAAACTATAGTTATTTAACTACGTTATAAATAGGAGTTATTTTAATAAGTTGTACTTATATACTTTTTATAATACTTAATCCCTAAACTCATATGAACCTAGAAACCCATATTCCATCATATTTGTTTTATTGGCTTTATTCATACTTGTATATTATATGTAGTTAGAATAACTGTTGGGATTCATTCCAAATGCTACAACTTGTGCTAAGTTGTTGTAGGTCCCTATCACGTGGATCATTACGAGATTGACAATCAACCAAGGGTGCGGAATCCCCTTGATAGATCACACAAACACAGAAACAAGTAGAGATGAAGAACACAACATAAAATACTTTTAAACCATCTTCTATTGATTATCCAACAAGAATGTTTGCAATCAATTCAAGACACAATAAATCTCTCTGCCACTCTTTATAGATTTCTCACTCAATCTCACAACCACTCTCTGTGTAATTGAAACTCTCAGGATTAACCACAACCCTAATACAAAACATATTAATATACTACATGTTTGCATACTTGGCTTTGGACTAGTCTAGGCCATTCTCTAAGCCCACTACAACTCTAAACAAGCTAAACACAAATGCTAAGCCCAATACAAAATATCCAAAGACTAAACTATTAAACTATTAAGTTGTTGTCACAAAATATGCAAGAACAGACTCCCCCTTGACAATAGCTTCATAGTGTAATTTTGTCTTCAAAGATTTTGCAATCTTTTGGTCTTTGGATAGCTTCAGCTACACTCTGACATCAAAAGACTCCCCCTTAGCTGATGCTTCCAATCTCCAAAACTTTCATTCGCTGTAGATCAGTGAACTATCATTCTCTGGTTAAGCAAGTGAGCTCCAACTCTTCCATATCTCTCTCTGCAATGTAGTAGAAGGATCCTACCATGTATCTTCACACATCTTCATTTCACTCTCAATTTGCACTTTACTTGTATTCTGCACTTCATTTTGATAACTACATCAATCTGTTTAGAAACACAAGCAAGTATCTCGAAAAACCACTAGCCTTTTTCACATTCAAGATAAACCCATATTTTATCTTAGTTTGCAATAACAGCTATCTGGCAGTTCAAAATGGGAGACCTTTTAAAAAGAAAATCTTTTTGGTATTTTTGATATTTTTCAAAACAAACTAAACAAACTGAAAAATATATACAATACATCTTTTTGTGAGAATCATGTGCAAGAAGATCATATTAGCAAATTCAAACTGTTTAACACTATTAGATAATTCTTTATGTTATTTCGTGAAAAGCAATCCAAGACGATTACCAGTATTGGTTATCCACTTAAACAAAATGCATGAACATTTCAAGTCCCATTACATTGTGATACAATTAAGGGTAATGTTATACTAATGTACTAGCGTGTCCCACTTCAGGACATACCCCCGCGATCAAGGTATGCACAAAGCTTCCTCGTAATAGGTGAGTATACCAAATTCATCCTTTTTATTTTACAACGTTAGTACTTTGGTGATCAGGTCAGTACTTTCGTATAGCAAAGAGATCAATATCCAACAAGGGTTAGGTAAATACCAAAAATTGGTATAATTTATGCATTTTACACATTTGAATCACTCTCTAGGAGAGCTTCTTCAATTTCTAGGTTTTTGGCATTTTTTAGCTCTTTTAAGATATCTTGGTTGTGCCTAGGTCATCATATATCTAGATGCAGCATAAGGACAACCCTGATATCCCCGGATGAAATAACAGTATAAAGACCCAAAACCTCAGATTTTGGCAATCTATCAACGCAAGATTTAAGGTCATTAAACCATACATCACTAATGTGTTACCCACTCACACACAGTTCATTATGTTTATATCACATTGGTAATTGACTATTTCATGCTTTTTGCCTACTGGTACATCAAATGATGAAGCTGCTATCACACTTAAACAATTTAATTTCAGTTCCAGTGTGACAGTCTAACTCGCTGATATACTATGATTTCTTCTTTTTCGCACTATGAAATCACTTTTTTCAATTTTTTATTTTTTAATGTTTTTCTATTTTTTTTCAATATTTTTGGATTTTTAAAATCTTATAACTTACTCCCCCTTAACACACGCACTAACTAAACTCTTTTTGGCTTAGGGAAATTTCTCCCCCTATACTTTTGTTTTTTATGGAGAAAGTTTAAAAAATATAAATTTAAACACAAACAAACTCCCAGTTTAACCTGACAAAAGTTTTTCAATTTTGAAGTTTACAATGATCATAACAAACACTAAAGTAAATAGTTAATTACCAATTTTAACCTACTATTCATCTCAGATGCTTTACAGAAACAACCACTATTGAACACATCAACATTCATTCTTGGTCATCCTACACACACTCAACGACTCAATTAGACTTAAGACCCCTAACCTTACCGGTTTTGGGTTGACCATAAACATCCACATAAGATAATTCTGTCCAATATCTATCACACCCTACTGGTGTCTTAGATGTCTTCCCTGTTGTTGAACAAGATTTATAATATCCACTAGGTCTTTGATCACGAGAGTTCCAATAAACTCTCGGATTTTCTGACCTCTGAAAATTATTATCTCAAAACCTTCTTCTCCCATTATCATAACCAGAACTTTGGAAAAAATTTGGATTGTGTTTAACATTTGAGTTACTAAAACCCCTATATTCGTTTCTTCTTTGAAAATTTCAATTACCAGAAGTCTGGTATCGATTTTGATATCCAAAATTTCTATTATGACACTGATTTGATTTACCATTAAAATGACTAGATTTTGGAGAATGCTTCTTGGTCTACCAAATCTTTCTGATGTTGAAGGTTTAGATTGAACTCGGTTGATTTGACTAAACACTTGGTTTTACAATTTTATTTGTATCAACCCGATTCCCATCCTTAACCTCATCAACTTTTTGCTTACATTTCTTAAAAAGACAATAACTCGCCACATGTCCTTTGTTGTGACATTTAAAACAAGATCTTTTCTTAAAAACTTTCTTTTTGTTAGATCCCTTTTAAATGTTTTGGACTTTTTTGTCTTCAGTATCCTCATCCAATTTATGAGGCATACTGTTAGACCCAACAGATTCTTTCAAAGAAACTAGACTATTAGGTAAGTCCATAGTTATCGATCCACTACTTCTTGTGCAGTGGGTACAAAATCAGTTAGCTCATTTTTCATTTGGTAAAAAAAAAAGTAGTCATGATTCTTAGAAGATGAAGCTTTACTAAACCCCACTCCCGTTTTATCATTGCTCTTTTTCAAACTTTCTTGAATGTGAGTCCTGACTAACGATGATTTTCCAAATTTGTCTAACTTTCCATGAAGTTCAACAATTTTGGCTTGGGCATCATCCAATTCTGTGCACTTTTATGAAAACTCGTTAGTCTTATCATTCACAGTTTCATGAGCTAAATCAATGATCTGTAATAGTTCTTTGACTTTGCTTGTCAAACTGCTGATTTCCTATTCATTTGATTTGAGTTTATTTAGACAATCTGACTCCCTTGTTATCAAAAGAAAATTTGACTCTTTGAAATTCTCTAAATCAGCTAACAAAATTTTGTTTTGTTCCGATAGGCTGTCCACTTTACCTTTTAGTTTAGTGCAATTATGAAAACCATGACTTGCAGAATCTAATTGTACATGTACCTCTGCTGTAAGCTCATCTGCATCATCCATGCACACTGTAACTCCTGCGTCCTTGACCTTTATTGTCTCCTAAACATCTTCCTTCTTCTCTACTACCTCAGCAGCTACTTCTCCAATCTTCACAGTTGCAATTTCAGCTACACATACTTGATCGCATTTAATATGTCTCGAAGTGCTCTGCTAACATTTTTCTAAAGCTTCCCACAGCTCTCTAGAAGACCCATGCCTATTAAAGATGTGTTTTATTGCAAATGGCAAGGACATCTTTATCACTGCTAAAGCTTTCTTCTCAGCATCATACATCCGTTTCTCAGATTCTTGCATCTTCTCATATGAAGTCACCCTAATTCTCCCATCAACTTTATATGTAGGAGCAATGTATCCATCAATGATACAACTCCACATACAAGCATCTTTATGCTCATCAAACGTCTCATATGTTTCTCCCTATTCAGGATATTTCGAGACGTTTATCAGTTGTGGTGGATTCTTAACAGTCGCATCTTTATGTTCCATTTTACCCATTCTAAACACACAACTAAAAAGTATCAGATGGATTTTGTTAAACCTGATTCAAAATCCAAATCAAACCTTTCAACACTTTAAGTTACAAACCCTTAACAATTTGTAAATTCGGAATAATTGGTAAACCCTGAACACGCAAAGTATAAACCCCAAACACTTTGCAAACCCTGAAGGCTTTCACAAACTCTAAAGGCTTTCACAAACCCTGAAGGTGTCACAAACCCTGAAAGTTTCACAAACCCTGAAGGTTTCACAAACCCTAAATTCCACAAACCCTGAAAGGTTTCACAAACCCTGAAAGGCTTCCACAAACTCACAAACCCTGAACAATTGACGAATTCGGAATTTACAACTAATTGTTTCAATCCGGACAAGTGACAAATTTCAGAACAAGTAAGTTCGGACTATTGAGTTATTTAAGCTCGGACCACATAATGTGTTATAAGTTCAGATGTTAATTAAATTCAGAATCTAGCTTAACTCAGAACAAGATGAAATATGATATGTCTATATATCCAGAAGGAATAAACTCTGAATTAATCAACAAATTTGGAAGGGTCTCTGAAAACATGGAATAACCAAATCTGGAAATTATATCCGAAAAGAGTTTGCTATGTCTTGTGTAAATCTGGAACCTTGATGAAATCGGAAAATTTCGGACTTTATCTTAATTCGAAAGCTAAATCCGGACTTATATCAAATACAGACAAATAATTAAGTTCGGAATCTTTATGATAACACAAGTCTGGAACAGAACTTTGGAAAATATGGAAAACTGCCTAATCTGAAAATAAGTGATAAATCCGGAATTCAATTAATCCGGAATAGTATCCATAATTCCTAAACTTTGTGTGTTATTGGCAAATCGCAAAACTGTGACTTCACTGTAATGCGATTTTACCCACAAACTTAGGAAACCCTAATAACCAAAGATGAATGACGGCAACAATACTTCTTCAACCAAAACCTTAAATCATCTATATCAATCTCGAACCGTACAATAAGAGCAAAAGCTCTAATACCAACTGTAGGTCCCTATCACGTGGATCATTACGAGATTGACATTCAACCATGGGTGCAGAATCCCCTTGATAGATCACACAAACATAGAAAGAAGTAGAGATGAAGAACACAACACAAAATACTTTCAAACCGTCTTCTGTTGATTGTCCAACATGAATGTTTACAATCAATTCAAGATATAAGAAATCTCTCAGCCACTCTCTGTAGATTTCCCAATCAATCTCACAGCCACTCTTTGTGTAACTGAAACTCCCAGGATTAACCAAAACCCTAATACAAAACATATTTATATACTACATGTTTGCATATTGGGCTTTGACTAAGCTAGGCCATTCTCCAAGCCCACTACAACTCTAAACAAGCTAAACATAAATGCTAAACCCAATACAATATATCCAAAGACTAAACTATTAAACTAATAAGCTATTGTCACAAAATATGCACCAACAGTTGTATTTTTCCTAGCTTCGCAAATATTAAGTAGATCCAACTCTTTCCCCTTTTTACAATTAAACTTTTGGGGTGTATCATGTGTCACATCTTCGCATACTTATTCACTTTAATCACTAACATGCAAAGTCAATGTGTATTGTGTGTATGTGTAGTTGTAGTCTGTTTATTTATTTATGTGAAATCGATGTCACTTATATTCTAGCACATCATTGTGGATCCACTGGCTGACCGCTTCCCCATGGCCATGGGTTGTAGCTTGGTATCGCCACCATCATTAAATTCACTTTTCAGGTCTTGAGTCTCGCATAGTCGCATAGTCACATTACCGCTTTATTCGTATATTCTCATGATCACATTATCTAATTTAGTATGTATTGATTATTGTTGTTGTGTATATGTTGTGGTTTTTATTTCAGCACTTGAATTGCATGTTAATCATTTTAAAAATAATTAAACAAAATTATTTTATTGAAACAAAGATTTACTCACCAACTTTAGTTGACACAAAAATTATTTTTATGCATGATATAGGAAATCATATTTGATGAGATGTAGAGGAAGACATATAGAAATTGCCTTAGACAATTTTATTTCATGTTTTATGTCTTTGATTATGTATGGATTATTTTGGAACTTATCTGATTATGAGACATTTTTAATTATGACATGATTAGATATTTAAACTTTTAATAGTTACTATAAGCTTTGGACAATCATCTCGCTTCGAACGATAATCCGCTACGGGTTGAGGTGTGACATTTTTAAAAGCCGGTTTGCCTATGCCCAAAAAAATAGGGTCGGTTAAACTTCCTAATAACATTAACGGTTAAATCTTAAACAAAAATTTTAGTCATTATAACTAACGACTCTCGTGTCCCTCAAATTTATAGTTTTAAAAACTTACATGTTTTTACAACATATATTATTTATAGTATGATTTTTATAAATATGTAACATTGTTATACTAGAAAAATGTTCGCATCTCATGTCCTTAACACAATTTCCTAAAATAGTATTTATTTAAAAGTAATTGTAATATTATTAAAATATTTATCATATTATTAATATACATATTATAATTTAATTATAGCAATTTAGACTCTTTCGTGAAGATGAACATGAAGTTGATCTGAAGATGTAATAATGGAGATATCATACACAACTAGTACAAGCTATGCGGATCATGCGACGATCAACATAATCGCGGGTGCAGACGGGATTATAATGGTAGGCGCATGAGAATCATAGGGTGTACTACTATGTATGGTAAAACACAGAACGTAACATGACCACGAATTACGAAACGGACATAACATCGTCAAAACATGGTGGATACGCCGCTGGTACTTCTTATACATAAGTGTTTTCACCATGCTACGAAACTTTCCTAAAACGTGCCATGAGAAATTCGGTGTTTTGTAGACCCTAATTTGACCCGATATACAAACTTTAACAACTCACAAACACGTTGCTAGCACACGATATCCGATTATCCATGACGAAACCTGATCCTAACACCTCGTAATCATTTCACATCTGATATTCATACCATTCTTATAATCGCATTCGTTTATTAGATCGATCGTTCACGCTTATACGTCCATCATTCCTAGTTATTCCTCGACTTTTATTCGTACCTTACTTACACTCAGTCAGTTTAAACATTCGAACACTAAAATGCTTTTGCTTTCAAAACTACCTTCCATCCTTTGTTTATGCACAATCACACTTAGTTGGTCGTTACCTCCAAAAACCTTTTTTATTTAAAATACCTAACTTCCTCGTTCCTCATCGATAAACAATTTCCTACAAACATGTGATTTATTAATTCTCTGGAAACCAATAAAATTTTCTTACAACCTACGGAGCAAACAAACTTTTCATCAAAGTACATACAGTTTTATACGAAAGCTTTTCTTTCTTGAGTAGCTTATTTTTTTATTACCTCTCCTTTTCGAGTTATTCAAACTTTTTTAAGCTCGTTGGCCTATACACGCACATGCACGTTTTACTTATGATTAACGCCTCAAATCATCTTAGTCAAACGAACTCTTTTTACAGACTTATCCTTTCCTTCCCCAAACTTTCTTACATTTTCAACACGCTTCAAACTTCAAAATCTCAATTTTAGTCAATCATTCTTTTTTTAGCCAAAATGCTTTTCCAAAATCCTTCTCTTGAATAAATTTCGAGACGGAATTTTCTAAAGGAGGGGAGACTATAACGCCTCGTTTTTTTTGAAACTTACCGTAATTAGAAAAGATTTCTTACTATCCTATTATTGGAAACTTACATCCGTATCATATTCGTATTTCGCCTCCGTTTCGTAATTCATAACTTCGATAGTAATAAAATTGAAATTCATTATTTAAATATTTGTCGTAAATTCTAGTGTTATGTGTAATGAGCAATCTATCTTCGTCTCACTCCGATGTTTCCGCCAGGGTTCATGCGAGAACCTCCTTTATTGCGAGAACCGCGAGAACTAATGTGAACACAAAAAAATACCTAAAAAATCTTAAAAAACACAAAAAAAAATTAATATTTTTTAAAGAAAATCGCTATATTTCGTTACAGAAAAAAGAAAAACTTTTTTTTTTCGAGTAACAATTATCGATGCACATGTGCATATGTATCATTTCTTGGACAAATTCCGTAATATATTACACGTAGTAGACAAATGCACTTTCATTTACACTACCATCCGTAATACACTACTTTTTACATTACCAATATTAAAAATGCACATGTGCATCATTATGTATAACCATGATATAACATGTTTTGGTACAAAAAGTTTGTGATTTTAAATGATGAAGTAGGCCCATATACATGTTTTTTGGTTAGTTATATCTAGTGGTTAATGGTTTGATTATATTTTTGTCACTTTATGATGTAATATGTTGTTTGGATGGTATAAGTTGATGTACATGTAATAAAGTGAAATATTGGTAATGGTATTGTATTATGGATGGTAGGAGGTAATGGTATTGTATTACGGATGGTAGGAGATAATGGTAGTGTATTATGGATGGTATGATAGATGAAAGGGAAAGTGTATTAAAAGTAGTGTACCAAAACACGTTATAACATGTTCATACATATAGATGTTGGTGTGTGCGAAGCGTGATATATTTTTATTGATATTTTAAGCCCATTTTACACATTAGTCAAATTTTAAATTTATAAAAAACGATATTCTACTAACACTAAACACACACTTGGGCAAGTGCACCCATCGTGAGCGTAGTATAGCGTTGGTAAGATACCGAGGTCGTCCAAGGACACAAGAGCTTTTAGTACCGGTTTATCCTCAACGTCTAATCAAACGAAAATTTTTGAGAAAAGGTTAAACATGAAAAATAAAACTAAAAATGCAGAAATAAAAATAAAATAAAACAGATATACAAGATGAATCACTTGGATCCGACTCGCCTTTTAAGTATCCTTTGATGATTTTTGCACTTTCGGACTTTTTAAGAGATTATCTTAGTTATAGTAGTAGGCCCCTCTTTTGAAGGTGACGTTACCCTCAACCCAGTGGTTTGAGTCAGCAATGATACAATCCTAAAGGGTCAAAATATTGAAAGATAATTAATTAAGTTATTAATGCGATAAGTGGTAGGCCCCTCTTTTGAAGGTGACGTACCCTCGGCTAAGTGGTTTGAGTCAGCAGGGATACAATCCCATGTAGCCGGTTTAATGTATTAATAGTAGTTTACATAAGAGGGGGTCAAGCCATTCGCACCCCCTCCATCCAATACCAGTGGGTATTGAAGGAGGTCCTATTAAGCTTGACCCAGGTCCTTGCAGGATCTATACACTGAATAAGGCAAGAACCTTACTAAACCATTCCCTTAACCCCCGACCAAGTAGCCAACATACCTCTATATAGACCGTAGAGATATGAATGGTGTAAATCTTTTACTTTTTATAGACAGTAAAGTAATGCCAAGACACCACGGACAAATGATAAAGAAAATTCACCTTCAACATAAGAAACTAGTTATTAAAGTCATTAATACAAAACCAAGTAAAAAGTGCCAAAAGATTAAAAATCAAAAGTAATACATAAAAGACTTGTCTTCACCAAGTGATGTAAGAGACTTAGCCAAACATGACTTTTGATTGACAAGAACTCTTACTATCAATCTTGGATACCGAGACTACTACACACACTAAAGGTGGATGATGGATGATGGTGGTGGGTGGGTGTTGGTGGTGTTGGTGCATAGATGTCTGTTAACTTCGTCTTTATAGAGTCTTGTATCTAGATAGGATAAACCAGTGCACAGCAGGATTAAAATTAGGGTTTGTGTGTGATTGTGTAATTTCGCACGAAATAGCACTAAGCTATTTCGTACGAAATAAGACATTGCTATTTCGCACGAAATAGCCAGTGCCTATTTCGTACGAAATTACCTCACCTATATATAGCTGGCTGGTTGATTCATTTGTAACGTTCGAGATATCAGAGCCGATGTGCTGCCAGTTTGTCAAACGATCAGGATTGCTTTGAAATCAATAATAAAAGGATAATTAAGGAGAATCAAGCTGTTTCACGTCTATATCACTGATTCCGCCTTTGATATGGATCATAAACTCTTCTGATTGACTCGTTCGGGTCACACGACGATCCAACTCGGGTCACACGACGATCCAACTTGTTGGATCGTCGTGTGACCCGAACGAGTCAATCAGAAGAGTTTATGATCCATATCAAAGGCGGAATCAGTGATATAGACGTGAAACAACTTGATTCTCCTTAATTATCCTTTTATTAATGATTTCAAAGCAATCCTGATCGTTTCACAAACTGGCAGCACCTCGGCTCTGAAATCTCGAACGTTACAAATGAATCAACCAGCCAGCTATATATAGGTGAGGTAATTTCGTACGAAATAGGCACTGGCTATTTCATGCGAAATAGCAATGTCTTATTTCGTACGAAATAGCTTAGTGTTATTTCATGCGAAATTACACAATCACACACAAACCCTAATTTTGATCCGGCTGTGCACTGTTTTATCCTATCTAGATACAAGACTCTATAAAGACGAAGTTAACATACATCTATGCACCAATAGACTCCCCCTTGGATGTTGACGAAGTCTTTAGTATCAAATCTTCAGTCTTTAGTCTTGATCTATCTTCTTCTATGTCCAATTTGTCTGACAATGTAAGCATCCTTCAATCTCTATCTTCAAAACTCCCCTTTGACTGCTAATCCAGAATGTAGACTCCCCCTTTCAATATGCTGGAGCTCGAATTCTGGTTCAATCTTTATACATTCTTTGCCATAGGGATCTTGTTACCTGCTTCTCAAGAATTTGACATTACAATCTATTGACTTTTAACATCTTTTCTTGTTTTTATCAGTTTTCATAATCCACTTAAGTATTCAGGTCCAAGTTAATGACCCTGAGTACTCAATTTATCTACCAAGTCCAACTTAATGACCTTGGTTGATTCAAGACGAAACAAAAAACTGACTTTTGTTCAACATTTTTCCAAACATTTTTCTGAAAATTACAAGTTTCAACTTAATGAACTTGTTTTGACTTTTCATTAACAGGTTAACATATTAAGCTCACAACCCTTCTGTCCATCTCAGAAACTTCCTGCAACTGCTTCAAACTGCGAATCTGAAGATCAGCTTTCCACTTTTTGTTTGTCGGAAAAAATAAAGCAGAAATGTAAAATCTTTTTGGATTTTGAATAAAGTTTCTATACTAGAATGCTAAACAGAAATGAAATGCAGTAAATGTAAACTATTTACAAACATATTTTTGGTGAGCGTGTTAGGGAATCATATCAGCTGTCGACAAGTCACAAGTACCGTTAAGCTTAGATTTCATACTCATAATTAAACAATTCGCTTAGATTGTAGATATACTGATCCACTTAAATTCTCAAACAAATTTCAATCTGTCCAGGATACGAATTAGGTGTATTAAGAACTTAAACTTATTCATGTGTCCCACCTCTTGAATATACTCTCGTATCTAGATCCCAATATTCAGTCTTACAGGTGAGTATACCACAGATGATATCTGTAAGGGGTTAAATGCAAGGGCCGTGAGAGCTCAGGCTATTGCTTCCGCAAAATCAGAGAGATGACGGCTTCGACTTTAAGTGGGTCCGCTTTAGAGGATCTTTTTTACAACAGCACATGATTAGCATTTTTCAATGTTTCATCATTTTTATGCTGAGGGCGGGCTTTTATTTCAAGCAAGCGAGAAGTATTATACGGGGACTAGGCCATTGATTCCGCAAAATCAGAAGTCCCGGGATAATACCCCAGATATCACTGAGTATAAAGACCTAGTATTTCAGAAAGAGGGGTCTTTCAAACAAGATTTCAGGGGTTACCTATATATCCAAGTAGTGTTCCCCACGAAATAAGCAAGTTTGAATTTAAGTTTATATCCCGAACAAACCTACTAAATGTGTAAAAACCTATCGGCACATCATCAGCGAGACTGCTTAACGCTTTTAAACTTTCCATTTCTTTAGCATACCGTAACTATCAAGCCGATGTACTATCATTTTCCCTTTCTACACAAGCTTTTTCCGGTTTTCGATTGTTTTTGGATTTTGAAATATCTCATGTTTTTGGATTTTTGAAATTTTTTTACTGTTTTTGTATTTTCTGAAAATATTAACCTACCTCCCCCTAAATACCAAAACAAGTAAAAAATCGACAAACCATTGCAGATTGCTTCTCAACATCATCTACAGTGGTACCTTCATCTACGCCAAGAATCTCCTCCAACACCGATAAAAGCTTCATACCGTTCCGTTTTAAAAGATATTGAAATCGAGTTTTATCAAACGCTTTGGTATGTAAATCAGCTTTTTGTTCATCAGTGTGGATTTTCTCGATTCGTATCAACTTCTTCTTGAAACAGTCTCGGATGAAGTGATGACGAATTTCAATGTGTTTCGTTTTAGCGTGATGAACAGGATTTTTAGTGATGTTTATCGCTGCCTCATTATCAATAAAGATTGGGGTGTTAAGAAATTGCAAACCGTAGTCTCGCATCTGTTGCTGGATCCACAAGATCTGAGAGCAGCAGCTGCTAGCAGATACATACTCAGCTTCACATGTGGATAAAGCTACAGAGGTCTGCTTTTTGCATTGCCAGGTGACCAATCGTGGTCCGAAAAACTGGCACCCCGCTGTTGTTGACTTAGCGTTAACTTTGCGGCATCCAAAATCAGAATCAAAATACCCTTCGAGCGTGAAATCGCATTCTCTTGGATACCACAACCCCAGTGATGGAGTTCCTTTCAGGTAGCATAATATCCGTTTCACAATTACCATATGCGAAGCTCTCGGATTAGACTGAAATCTTGCTGCGAGGCAGGTTGGATACATAATATCGGGTCTTGAAGCTGTCAAGTACATCAGCGATCCGATCATGGAACGATATAACGTTTCATCTACCTTCTCTCCGGTGAGATCAGGTTTATCCTATGGTTCGTCACTAATGGGGTGGAAGCTGGAGTAGTCCCGGACATCCCAAATTTCTCTAAGATATCATGAACATACTTCGTCTGATGTATGAAAATTCCCTTAGGCAGTTGATCAACCTGAAGTCCCAAGAAGAATTTCATCTCACCCATCGATGACATTTCAAATTTTTGCTTCATAACTCTTTCAAAATCTTTGTACAGATTTTCATTTGTTGACCTAAATATGATGTCGTCCACGTAAATTTGAACTATCAGAAGATGTCCGTCGACTTCTTTGGTGAAGAGAGTGGCATCCACTTTTCCACGGATGAAGCTGTTGGTAAGCAAATGTTGAGACAATGTCTCGTACCAAGCTCTCGGGGCCTGGTGTAAACCATACAGCGCTTTATCCAGTAAATAGACCTTGTCTTTGTGGATTGGATCGGTGAAGCCCGGTGGCTGTCTGACATATACCTCCTCTTTTACCTTCCCATAGAGAAACGCCGATTTAACATCTAGCTGATAAACCTTAAAACCTTTCCAAGATGCAAATGCTAGGAAGATTCTGATCGCTTCAAGTCTAGCAACCGGAGCATACACTTCAGTGAAATCTATACCCTCCTGTTGACTAAAACCCTGGACTACGAGTCGAGCTTTGTTACGAATAATAACCCCTCGATCATCCCTCTTGCACTTGAACACCCACTTGGTGTTTATCTTCCTGTGACCATCAGGCAAATCTACCAATTTCCACACACCCAACTTCTCAAACTGACTCAGCTCCTCTTGCATCGCGTTGACCCAAGAATCTTCACTGAGTGCTTCCTTATATTTCTCAGTTCAATCTGCGAAATAAAACAACTAAGTGAAAACTCTGTTTGTAACGGAGCAACTGTAGAATAAAAACAAGTAAGGCCTTGGTCAATTTGTCGTCTTGTGCGAACGCCTGATTGTAATTCTCCAATAATCAGCTCTTCTGGATGGTACGAAAGAGTTCTCGGCATCACCTCGCCTGGAACATCTACCTCGCCTTCCAAATTATTGACATTCTGATTTGCACCTTGTTCACTGACTGGAATTGTTTGACTTGAAATCTGGATCTGCTCCCCCTCAGAATCTGAATCACCATGATCAAATACAGGCCTATCATCAGATTCTTGATTATCATTGACTGCCGTCTGATTGTCAAGAGTTTGCTGAACATCATCATGCTCTCCAGCATTACTAGGACCGGCTTCATCGTCATTTGAAGCTCGATATTGACTTCTAGAAGGCTCAGCTGGGAATCTTTCTTGGATTCTTCATATTCTCTTAGAATATCCAACTCGTCAAAGAAATCTGGTTCTTCTTCTAGGTCAAACGAATACCACAGAGTATCGTAATTAAAACGCCATGAGTCGCCGGGATTCTGAGGTGGCATGGTATTATTTTGACACTCAACATTATGTGCTTTGATAATCCGCTTCAAGCTTGGAACAAAGACTCTTTTTAATGGACTTGCATAACCCACGAAAATTCCTTCAATGCTCTTTGCACCAAATTTGCCAAAAGGTTCTAGAACTGTACAGGGAGACCCAAACGGTTCCAGATACTTCAGGTTAGGTTTGCGTTGTTAATTAGCTCGAAACATGTCTTGTTGAATTTCTTCACTGTAAGAACCCGGTTGAGTGTATAGCAAGCGGCTGACACTACTTCTGCCCAATAGTTGACTGGTAATTTCGAATCAGCAAGTATCGTCCTAGCCGTTTCAATTAGCGTCCTATTCTTTCTTTCAGCTACTCCATTTTGCTGCGGTGTGTAAGGAGCACTAAATTCTTGCAATATACCTCTCTCATCACAATACTCTTCCATCTTGTTGTTCTTAAACTCAGTACCGTTGTCACTCCTGATTCTTCTGATTCGAGTTTGGTACAAGTTTTCAATTTTTCTGAACAACGTCATCAAACTTTCAAATGTCTCATCCTTTGTCTTCAGAAATGATACCCACGAAAATCTCGAGTAGTCGTCTGTTGCTACTAGACAGTAGAGATCTCCAGTTATGCTTTTGACATTCACTGGACCAAAAAGATCCATATGAAGTCTCTCTAACGGTCTCGAGACTGAGTTAACCTTCTTTTGAGGATGTGATTTCTTCTTTTTCTTGCCTTTGATACAGCTAATGCACTCCCCCTCAAGATGAAAACCTTTCACATGAACACCAATTACTAAGTCATTGTGCACCAGGTGATTCATTTTTCGCAGGTGAATGTGGCCCATCTTTCGATGCCACAATTGAGATTCTTTTTCCGTTGCTATTGACATAAAACAGTGAGCCTGACCCGTAGTAGTAGTTGCTACACTCATGTCCAACACGTACAGATCATTGACTCTCGGTGCTCTCATGATAACCCACTCTTCGGGAACAACAAATCCTGGTTTCAAAATCAAACATTCCTTGTCTGTAAAGTGCGTTGTATACATACGATCACATATCTGAGAGATGCTCAGAAGATTATTTTCAAGCTCGGCGATGTAGTTTACTCTTTCAAACGTGACAATACCATTTGATAAAGTTCCTTCACCAACTATTCGACCACCTTGATTGCCTGCAAATCCCACATATCCTCCATTAAACCCTCGAACATCATATAGTAGGGTCTTCTTCCCCGTCATGTGCCGAGAAGCTCCACTATCCATAATCCAACGTGAAACGGATCTTGGAAGCTCCTGCACATATCACAAATACTTAGTTGGATTTTGATGCCACCTAAGCCTCTTTTGACTCGGGTAACTTGACATTGAGGTGAGTTTTTGCAGTGTATAGTGGCGGAAAATTCTTGTCATTCATCTTTAAGCTCTCCTCAGACCCAATCTCAACCTCTTTGTATAAAAGGAAATCATTTTTAGGAGGTTGACCAGATGATTGGTCTTTCTTTGGTACATACTTCTTTTCAGAAGCAGTAGACTTTGGTTTCTCAAGTTTCTCATAGTGATCAAAAGGAACATTCATCTTTACCGGAGTAGTAGAGGATGATTGTTTTTCCGTCTTAGAAACCTTTGGTTTTGGAGAACTTGATTTCTTTTCAACTGATTTTGGCTTCCATGCTTGTTGAGGCGAAGCAACCCGTTTGTAAAATTTGTCAGTTTTAGTTACCACATTTTTTACGGATTCAGATTTAAATTTGGTGTTTTCATTTTTCAAAACTTTCTTCTCAATAACCATTGGAGCTTTGCCTTTTGCATCAGCTTTCCTTTTCTGACTCTCAACAACTTCAGACTTAGACTTTAAGTTGGTGCACTTTCGTGCAATGTGTCCAACTTTGTTGTACTTGAAGCATGTACGAGTATCAACTACCCGACTTGTGCCTTCGGTCTGAGGCTGTGAGGCCTTTTCTTCAAAAAACTCTTCATTTGTTTTTGAAAAAATCTCAGATTCTTGCTCGGAATGAGAACTCGAGCTTTTTACAAATACCTTTTTCTCGACAAACTTCTTGCTTTAAAAGTTCCCTTTTTGATAATTCTTACCACCCTGATATCCACCCGACCATTTGTTTTGATTGTTTTTAGAAGAACGTGGTGGTACAGCAAGTTTTTTGTAGTAATCTTTATCTTTTTCAAAGTTTAATTGCCGTTTCGAACATTTCAAACCTTCGATTTCAGACACATCAATCTCAATCAACTTGAACACATTTCTCAATTTACCAACATTCACATTCTCCAAAGGAAAATCACGATCCGGATACAACTTATCAGATCCCGCCATCTTGTACATCACAAGATTAGGTTCTTCATTTAAGTTGTTTTTGGATTTTGATTTCGGAATATATTTGTCCAAAAAGCATTCATCATCCTCAGTAGTGTCACTTTCAGACTTTAAAACATTTTCAACCATGCTTTTCACAACTTCAGATTGGACACTATCTTCATCGGAAGATGAAGTGAATGTGACATCAATTGTGTCTGGAATCTTAACTTCATTTTCTTCTTCATCATTAACCAACCCGGATTTTTTCTTTGAAAAATTGTTTAAAAATGGCGGTGGAACCTGATGAAACCCAACCCCGGTTCCATCCGAGTATACATCTTCGCCTGGTTTGTTCTTCCCAATAGGTTTAGGAACAATATGTTGAAGAACAAAACTTGCGGAGTTGTAGCTGTTTAGTTTCAACTGGATGCGTTCATTTTCAATTTTAGCTTCTTGAAACTGAAGCTTCAACTTAGCAATTTCATCCAGTTGTTGATTGATTTGTTCTTCTTTTACCCTAAGAACTCCTGATAATTGAACATTTTCTTTGTTTGTCTTACCATTTCCCTCATCAGAATCTTTTACCGTTCGTTTTAGCTTCTCAAAATTTTCTGAAAGTTGACGATTTTCATGAATTAATTTTTCGTTTTCTTTCCTAATTCTTTCTACGTCATTTTTATCATTTTCAATTTTCTCAGTTAATTCTTTTAATCGTTCATTTGAAGCTTTTAACATTTTATCACGGTTTAAGATCTGATCTTCAACGTCTCTGACCCTTCCTGTCAGTTCTTCGGTCTTTTTACCGCTGAGGTAAGCAAGTGTACTACAAACCTTGCAGTCTTTCATGCAATTTTTGCAGTCGCTCTCAGTTTTAGCTTTCTGACCTGACTCATTGATTGCATCATTCTGACTGACCTTGCTTTTAGACTCAGATCCAGAACCAGAACCAGAAACTACCTCTAGCTCTTTCGCAGCAAGCACTTTGTCAGCCATCTTCTTCAAATTTTCAGCAGTAAACTCTTGTGACGTGTCAATAATCCCGTCATCAACTTTCGTTGTTTGCAGCTCCTTCTCTTTTTCTTTTTCTTTATCTTCACCTCCTCCCCACCACATTTTCTGGTTAGCTTCTTCTTCTTCAGCAATTTGCTCGGTGAGAGTTTCAACACTAACAGAATCAGGATCAATAGCAATGTTTCCTTTGCGATCAAGGTAACATTCTCTATCAGCATCCCATCTATTCGCCTTTTTTGCTTCTTTGTATGTACAATAGATTTTATACTTCATGTCTTGAGCTTTCATCTTTCTGTTGATGTATTTCTCTTCTTCTGTTCTGCTATCTTTGAAAGGAACAAGCTTTGTCACAAACGCATAGCCCACTGCATCCTCTTCTGGTAGCAGTTCACTCCAATCGAAACCTTCGTCATCATGAATAACAGCAAGTGCTCTTGATTTTTCTTTGGGGGTATCTTCTAGCTGTTTCATTCTGGGCGGTTCAGATTTGTTCTGATGATAAATTGCTCTTTTGTAATAATCCTCTCTGAATGGATTTGCAGTATCATCAGCAGGTGCGTTTCGACATTCACATTTAAAATGTCCTTTTTGTTTACATTTAAAACACGTGACTTTTGATTTATCAAACCCGAGTTTTGTGGAAGGTCCGCTAATAGGATGTCTGCCTGTAATATCCATGAACCTTTGAGCCCTTCTTACCGCACTAGCCATACACCATCTGATATCGATCAACTCCATCTCTTCTAGGTCGATCTGATCATAGTCCTCCTTGGTGAGGTTAGTGTTTCCAATCTTGCCTGCCACAAGGCTCTCATATGATTCTAGAACAGACACTAAAAACACAATTTGCTGCTTTGCGGATTCCTCACTGAAATTTTGAGCATTCTTTAGATCCACAACAATGTTACATTGAAACAAATTCTTTGGAACTGATTGACTTGGAGTAGTTGAAGATGAACCTCCATGATAACCACTGCTTGAACTTTCTTGATTTGACGTGTTAGAACTTTCGGCTGTGAAAGTTGTCTTAGGAGACACAGTCTTCGGGATCATACTACCTCGATAATACAGCTCAACATTCTGCTGATATGAGGAATTATTGACTTTGTTTGATTTCTTGATCTCCAATTCATGACTCTCCAATCTTTCGATTAACAGATCAACCGTCAGATCCTCCGACTTTACTGTGTTCTTCAGCATCAAAGCAAAGTATTGGCAGTCTTTCTCATCCGGCAGCGAGTCAAACAGTTTGTCAACCAATTCTTCTTGAGTATATATGATTCCGTGTCTTGCCAGCTCCATCTTCAAATGCCCGAATCTTTCGATCATCTTTGACACAGATTCATTTTTCAAACATCCAAAAAAATCAAATTCTTTTCTTAACAACTTCTTTTTGTTTTTAACTATCTCAGCACTACCCACACATTTCACTCTCAGTTTCTCCCATAGATCTTTCGAATTTGTGTACTCAATCAACGATATTATGTCGTCTCTCACAGACTGATGAAGCAATGCAATGCACTTTTGCTCAGCAACGAATCTATCTACATCAGTATCTGCTATATTTTCATAATCCGATCTTCCCATATTGAAACCATTCTTCATGCTCTTCCAACTCGGATATGCAAACGCTTTTAGCCACTCTTCAAACCTTTTAGCCCATCTATTGTATTCTTCAATCGCCATCAGTTTGGGAGGTTTATTGTATGTGCCATATGCACTCTCCACACTCAAAGCATCAGACAGGGTTTTCTTTGCACTCGGATTAGGAGCATTTTCATTTGTGTTGTTTGATGTATCATCTCCGGTGTTTCCCGTGAAAGCAAACATATCACTGAATGGATTCATAAACTCATCTATCTTCATGTATCTGAGATAATCAACAAACACTTAGAATAATTTTTGGAAGTTTAGGACAAGTTCAAACGAAATTTGTTCACACGAAATTAGCTTTCACACGAAACAAACAGATTTCACGCTAAATACTCTTTCACACGAAATACTTCTTCACACGAAATACCCTTCACACGAAATAGCAACTTTGGTGTGAAATAAAATCTGATTTCATGCGAAATACGAAATAGTAGGCTGATTTCGTGCAAAATAACTTGATTTCGTACGAAATAGCTTGATTTCGTACGAAATAAGGAACAATATGCTGATTTCGTGCGAAATAGGTTTCACAGTTTTGATTTCGCGCGAAATTAAGATGACTATTTCGGGCAAAATAAGGATGACATCAGCAAATCGGCCACCATTTTGTCAAATTGATCCAGTTTTTGTTCGAATTTTGGTCCAATTCTTTTAAGGATTCATTAAAACGGTGTTTTACGTGATATATGTGAAATTCAATCCATTTTGTTTGTTAAATCTCGTTTAATTTTGAAAAGAATGAGTACTCTTCTTCCTGAGCTCTGATATCACTTGTTGGATCGTCGTGTGACCCGAACGAGTCAATCAGAAGAGTTTATGATCCATATCAAAGGCGGAATCGGTGATATAGACGTGAAACAACTTGATTCTCCTTAATTATCCTTTTATTATTGATTTCAAAGCAATCCTGATCGTTTGACAAACTGGCAGCACCTCGGCTCTGAAATCTCGAACGTTACAAATGAATCAACCAGCCAGCTATATATAGGTGAGGTAATTTCGTACGAAATAGGCACTGGCTATTTCGTGCAAAATAGCAATGTCTTATTTCGTACCAAATAACTTAGTGCTATTTCGTGCGAAATTACACAATCACACACAAACCGTAATTTTGATCCTGTTGTGCACTGGTTTATCCTATCTAGATACAAGACTCTATAAAGACGAAGTTAACAGACATCTATGCACTAACAGGTGGTGTAGTGGTGGTGGAGTGGTGGCGAAGTGGGAGAGTAGTGGTTTGCCAAGGGATGCCTTTGAAGTGAGCCAAGCACCCCTGTTTATAGCCTGAACAGAAGCCCGGCCATGGCCCCGTGTCCAGCGGACAAGCCCCCATGGCCATCTCTTTCTCTTCCTTCATTAATTGCTTTTGTCAGCATAGGGCTCCACACGGACCGTGCTCGCTGACCACGCCCCGTGCTGAGCTGGGCATGCCCCCGTGGTGGGCGTAGAAGCTTCCACAACTTTTTCCTTTCTGCAGACATCTAACCACTCCCCCGTGTCCAGTTGGGCACGGCCCGTGGTCAGTCTTCTGTTTTTTGTTTTTGCTCTTGGGGATGCTGTCGAGGGGTCAGGCATGTCATGCTTATTCCTTTTCTTTTTATTTGTGTTGTTTTTTGCTGTTTATTTGTTCCTTTTGCTCGTTTAAGCTCATTTGGTCCTGTAAATTCAAAAGGAAGACAAAAGCACGCTTTTTCCAACATTAGTACTAAAAAAGGGTTAGTTTTATGCCTCGTTTGATGTAATTTATACGTTGCATTTTACACACGTCAAATACCCCGACACTTGAATCTTTGCTTGTCCTCAAGCAAAACTCTTTAATATGTGGCTTACACACCCAAATGGAATAGGTAGAAGAGAAGTTTTGGGCTTGTCTTGAGTGTCGAGAATCCAAGATCTTTATTGGTTTTATTTTTATAATATTTACAATCCTATTTGTTATGATTTATTTAGAACATTTCATAAGAGAAATTACTTATTTGGGCATAACATGCCTCTTTAAAATTCCATTTATATACAAGTTCACATACCTCACGGGAGATCACTCAACACTCGGCCGAAGATGTATTTTTGTGAAACACTCGAGACCGGCATGGAACTTACTTCTACCATATGCTTGCTAAGCAATCAATCCTCTTCCTTTTTAACTATAAACATTCGTAAATATCAAGAGGACTTTGGGAAAGGGTTAGGCTTGGGCTAAGGGTAGGTGGTTTTGGTTAGTGGTTAGTAAAAAGGGCTAAAAGCGTAAAAAGCGTCGGTCGTCGTAAAACTTTTTGTTTCTGTGACTTTTATTCAAACTACGCATCTTCAAACAAAGTTTCTTTGAGTAACTTGTTTGTTTTTTGCTAGACTTTTTTTTATAGAGAAACGTCACAAGAAAACCGAGCTTTTTACTAAAGTAAAGGGGTTGAAAAGAAAAAGGTTTTGGTGGGTAAAGGGTGTTTGTTTTGCGGGTTTAGAAATGAAAAGGTTTAGGCTCAAAGGGGTTAACTAGGGGGATTTTGGGTATGTGATAAAGAAAATGAAAAATAATGGTGTTGAAAGGAAAATGGGTTAGTCCTAATGACTCTATCATTTACTTACTTGGGTTTAAGTTGGTAAGGACCGGGAATGTATCGTCATGGCAAGTTCTAGAGTCGTAAGAACCAAGCGGCAATTCACACAAGAAACGAAAAATGAGCATTTAGTTTAAAGATATATGCTTGTATGCTCAATAAAGGCTCAAAACTCACTTGTTGTGGGAATGGGTTTATGATGTGATCAAGTATATATAATCAAATTTTAATTAGATTTGTCATGCCGTTTCATAATTTTCTTATGTTGGTTCTTTTAATCATGATGCTATCGGTTGTAAATTTGTAAAAATATAACCTTTTTAGAACTTGTTATTCCCAAATTAAACCAAAACAAGTAAAAAATGAAAATTTTTGAAAAAAATTGGGGTGATTAGCGGTTCCAATAGAGTTTTGTGTAAGGCTTGTTATTAGGACTTGTAAAATTCAAGGTTTTAACTGTCACACCCCTTTCTGCGGCGGAAGCACGAGGTGTGATCATGAAAGGTTCTCATTGCATACGAAAGGTAAACATGCTACATGCTCGTAAAAATACTTCAAATACCATAATTTGAAAAAATAAGTTTAGCGTTTACATCGCTAAATCGCATAAAACATTGTCTTAAAAGTTTACAACTTTATTTAAAGATAAACATAAGCGACATCCACGAGCATAAGTAAGACCGCGCGCACATCCATCCTAGTTACCTGAAATACATGTGAGTTTTGGAAAAACGTCAACATAATGTTGGTGTGAATTCATGCAGTTTTTGTATTTCACGTTTGTATACTTTGTATGAAAACATGGTTTGTGTCATGAATAAGTCAAGTTTTCATATATGAATCAAGTTTCATGTGTACCCCACGTACTCATGTATACTTTAAGTTTTTCTTGAGTACCCCACGTACTCAAGTATAATTCTCGTTCTCTTGAGTACCCCACGTACTCAAGTATAATTCAAGTTCTTCTTGAGTACCCCACGTACTTCAAGTATTAATCAAATTTTAGTATGGTATGAATTTTATGTAAATAAAGTATTCCTGTAAGTATCAGGATTGTTAACGGGTTGCAAAGCCATTAACATGTGACACGACATAGGAAGTCACCAAACCTTAGGCATATAATTGGTATATTCTGAGACACAAAAGCACTACTTGATTCTCGCCCTCACCGAGAGTGTGGCTGCCCGGCACCCGTTAGATCTAACCTTTTGTTCTGCGGTCTAGGTATATTGTTGATTAATGGTGCTTATGTACCCTATTCGTGACACGATTTCTCGTATCATTTCTCATAACGCATCATACTTGGTACTCGTCCTCACCAAGTGCGCTTCTCACATTCTTATATCTCATCACACTTGGTACTCGTCCTCACCAAGTGTGCTTCTTGTATTTTATATCTCATCACACTTGGTACTCGTCCTCACCAAGTGTGCTTCTTGTTATCATACCATTTATAAACATAGTAATATTTGTACATGTATTTCACCCCCGAAGTTATAAAAACTGAAAACAGTTAAAGGAAAGGAGGAGCATGAACTCACAACTTTGCGTTCCTTGCGTCGTAAACTTCACCGGATTTGCTTAATTAACGTCGTAACCTATACGCGTTTTCTTAACGTTAGTCACTAGACTTGTGTCGCACAAGTACAGTCACTCTCTTTTGTGTATATATTCTTGTGTTAAAAATATTTTATATTTTTAACTAAGTGTCTTACTTATATTATTTTCTCAAAAATAAATATAAGCTTTTTGTATTTTGCACTTTGCACCCGAATTACGTATCTTGCATGTTGTATGTGTATTTTTATGTTTATACTCCTCATGAGTATTTAGTGTATTTTTAAGTCTTAATACACTAGCACGTATAACACATACTATATACACTTAGCACAAAAGTTGGTGATCAAATAATATATATATTTTCTCAAAAATAAATACATACTTAATATCCATTTTTATTCTTAAAGAAATCCTTATTTCTTATCACCAAAAATTAGGGAAACCTTGGTAATATTTTTAAATACATTTTTAGGGAATAAGTTTCTCAAAAACTTATATTTTTCTAAGTGTCAAAATTTATAAAAATTTTGACAGAGTTTCCCCTAAAAATGGAGGTTTCCCATGTTTTCAAAACATGTGTTTATTTTCTTTTAAATCGTCAACAATCATCGACAACAATTATCAACAATAATCATCAACAATTATCACTAATTTCTCCATTTCACGAACTTGAATATTTACAAAAATGTGTAGTAACTTACTAGCACAGTTAGTAAGTCTTGTTATCTTTAAAAATAAGTTTAATTTCTTAAAAACTTTATTTTTAAAGATCTTGAAGTTTCACAACTTCTAGTCATGATTTATCAAACATATTTCTTGTTAAATTTTTCTTGTGACACAAGTGTTTTCTCACTTGTTTATTCACTAAAATGCTTTTAGTTTATGTAAGGTCCGGGTTTTAACAAAACTAGCATTCTCCGCTTGGTTCTTCCGAAAAACCACTTGTAGATCTTTAGATCTACATGTTTAGAGTCTTATTTCACAAGAAAATTTATATTTACACAAGTTCATGTTTCATGGATGGAAAGTTTCATCATCTTCCATAACTCTAACACTAACATACTACTAGTTCATGTTTTTGAACATAACCTAGTATGGTTAGATGATGATCTATCCCACTTCTAGTAACAAACAACATCAAATAATCACAACTAGACAAGATTTACAAGATTTACACCATTAGTTTCTTTTTATCCACCAAGTTCATCTTCTTTACAAGACTTTAAACTTTGATCTCTAGTGTTTATGATTTTTACCCGTTAAATCTCTTATTAACCACTTTAAACAAGATCAAGAGGGTGTTTAGAATCACTTACGACTAGCACAAGGCTAGGGAAGAATCTAGGCGAAAACAAGGTGGTTAATAGCGATGTAGAGAGGTCTTTGTGATTCCGTAAGCACCGAGCCTCCTTATGTGAACTCTAGCACCTTGATATGTATGTAGAATGCCTTGATCAAAACTCGAAAGTGATGATGGATGTGGGTGTGTGTTCGGCCGAGTATCAAGGGAAGAGGGAGAGAGTATGCAAGTTTTGAAGTGTGGTTTGTGAATGAGAGTGATTACCCCCTAAACCTTTTAAATAACCATAAAACTTCATTACCCAATGGATCCTATGTCATCAAGATATTAAACATGTCTACAAAAATAATCAAAAAAAATTAGTGGGGTGTCCCCACATGGGACCGATTTCGGTTGCAAGGGGGGGGGGGGGGGGGGTTTGGTTTGTTTTGAACTAGATGGTTAGTTGCTAGTTAGCTTAATTAGAAGGTTAAACTAACTACTTGTGTGTTATGTTTTATAACGGGTGTTAGGGTATTCGGGGACCCTAACTAGCTTAGAAAGATAAAAACAATGCTTCTAGCATTATTTTGGTGTTCCGGGTAATATCCGGTTGTACGGTTAAACACCGGTTCGTTAAAGTGCTAAATTACACCTTTTAGTGTCTAATAAGTACCTTTTTGTACCCCTTTCAATTCCCAACACTTGGGGAAGTATTCTGGATTATAAAACGTAATTTCTGCATAATATTCGTGTGCTAAAAGCTGAATTATTGCTGAATTATACAGAATTCAGCACTTAAAGTGCGTTTCGGGTGCTTTTTAGTGCTTATTTTTGCTTCCGGAGAGTATATATATTAAACCCTTGTATGTACTCTTGGGTTTTAATGTATTCTTGTTGTTGGACCTACACCTAGGCTCCAATTTTATTGACTGACTGCTTTCTGCAGTTCTGTTGACACATAGTGTCTTACCGGTGAGTTTACTTAGTATTTTTGACGCAACGCTCTCGTTTATGCATAAAGCAAGATTTTGTAGTATACAACGTGCATAAATTCACTTGTTTAGTATGTGTTCAGACATTGCTGACAATTAAGCACATAATTGTAGTCATTAAATAATGATTAAAGTGTACGGAAATTACCGGTTTGGTGCCAGTTGTCACATTAACATCCCCCCCCACACTTAAATTACACATTGTCCTCAATGTGTCCCAAAAATAAGTTTTTATGTTGATTGAATGTGTAAAAAGGTGTTGAAAAACAAAATTTTGTGTTACTGGGCATCTTGCCACGGCCCCGTGTTGGTCCAGGCATGGCCCCGTGCTCAGATTGCCAGTACCAAAATTAAACAGAAGGCTGGGCACGGGGCGTGTTCAGTGAGCACGGCCCCGTGTCCAGTTACCTGAACTGGGCAAATTTCTGTAGGGCCTTGGGCACGGGGCGTGTTGGGCTGAGCACGGCCCCGTGCTGTAATGCTAGAAAATTGTCGGGAGGCTCTGTTTTTATGTATGGGGTGGGGTTTATACGTTCCCTTGGTAACCTCCGCCTTTTCGAGTGTGTTCAACCATTACAACATCATCCAAACACTATTCAATAATTAAAAACCATCATTCATTCAAGAGTGAGATACATAGTTCCTAGATATTAAAAAGTACATATTATAAACTAAGGTAGATAAGTAGGTCCTAGAATGCAAGAAATTTTAAACCACAAAGAAGTTCTAGCCTAGATGTTTTTATTATAAGAGCAACAAAATCCCAAAAAATGAGTCTTTCGGTTGAATAAGGCTTTTAGAACTTCTTTCCGGAGAGTGCCCCTCACACATCGTTAAGCCACTCCTCTATCTCTCGCGGGAGAAGGAAAGCGGGTTCATTGTCTTCCTCATGTGGAGGAGGCACGACTTCAACCAGAACCTCTTGTAAGGCGTCTAGAGGAGGTTTCAGGGGAATATCGTCCCATCCGGTAGGATTAATAACTTCTTATGCCAAGTTCCAATCTTCTTGTGGGAAGATTGGTTCCATAGGTGGCTTTGCAAGAATGTTCAACCTTTGGTGCAAAAGGTTGATTTCTTGGAAGCTACTCTCTAGTCCCACCGTTAGATAGTTGATACGGTCAATTAGGACTTCCTCCATGGATGTCATCTCATCGAGTGCCTCTCTTAGCGCCATTACGTAACGCACCAGGGTTGCTTCTATCGATGGCCTTCTTTCCCTATGACTGTTCCTCGAGTGAGCTGAAGAGGTTCTGCTATTCTGGCTCGACATTCTAAGAAAACAAGTCGAAAAGTTCAAAATAATGAAACAGTAACTCCGGCCACGGCCCTGTGTTCGCTGAGCACGGC
This sequence comes from Helianthus tuberosus, assembly GCA_030545235.1. Lineage (NCBI taxonomy): Eukaryota > Viridiplantae > Streptophyta > Magnoliopsida > Asterales > Asteraceae > Helianthus > Helianthus tuberosus. Next base: position 114,425,502 of record CM060374.1, read on the forward strand.
CCCTTGGCCACCATTCTGCAGGTTTTTGAACTTAGGAATCCTATAGTTTTAAATTGTTTTTCTGAACTTTGAGACATTTCTGAGCAAAAATAACTTAAAATAGTGTTATAAAACTTATTTTTAGGGCTGTAAACGAACCGAACGTTCAGCGAACAGTTCGTGAACCGTTCGGCGGGAAGTTCGTTTATGTTCGTTCGATAAGCTTAACGAACGAACACGAACAAAAAATTTCGTTCGATAAGCTTAACGAACGAACACGAACAAAGGTCTCGTTCGTTCGACTGCGTTCGTGAACGTTCGGTAATATGTTCGTTCGTTTATGTCCGTTCGTGTTCGTTTTTTTATGTTTATTTTTCTAAAAGTTTTTAATGTTTTATTAATTTTTTACTTTCCCCATATGTATTATTTCCCTCCCTCTGGCCATCTCCCTCTTTTAATATCACACTCCTTCATTCAGCTTATCTCCAATTGATTGAACCCAATATTATCCATCCCTTCAATCTTTAAATGGTTATATTTAACTACTTTCGTTGTGTACAATGTTTAAGATTAACGGTGCCTTTTTTTAATTTTCAAATTTAAAGTTCATTTGTGTTCGTTTGCGTTCGTGGTTAGTGTTCACGAACTGTTCGCGAACAACCAAAATTCCTTAACGAACGAACACGAACACAAACTTCTGTTCGTCATGTGTTCGCGAACAGTTCACGAACATCCAAATTTCCTTAACGAACGAACACGAACATAGCCTTGTTCGTGTTCGTTCGGTTCGTTTACAGCCCTACTTATTTTTGATAAGATTCCTTGGTTAAAAACCTAGCAAATATCACAATAAATCTTAAAAACATAGAGGTTTCAAGCTTTAGTGGATGTTTTGAGGAGTTTTTTGAGAAGAAAGCAAGAGACAAAAGTGGTAAAGACAAGATGGTTATTGGGAACCTTCTTTGGAATATACCTTGTAGGGTATATGTGAAAATCACAGCAGATCTTGGTCTTTGGAATGGCTCCAAATGTGCAGGAATCATGCTGAATTTATAGAAAATGATAGCACGCTGACCACAGCCACGTGTCGGCTGGACACAGCCCTGTGGTCAGACAAGTCTCTGACATATTTTGTCCGTATTCTGAACACGGGGCGTGTTGGCCTGGACACGACCCCGTGGTCAATTTTTAGGCGGGCACGGGGCGTGTTGATCTGGACACGGCCCCGTGGCTAGAGAGTTTTTATGAAGTTTCATCTTATTTTAAGGAATTTGTCTAGATCGGGCGGTTCCTTACTGGACGGAACAACACTGAAGTGCCTAAGGTACCTAATTGCCCTTGCTTAAGACAAGAACACAAGAGGTTATCGAAAAGTGTAAAACCTAAGCTAAATACCAGTGCGCGAAACCATCCTTTATTCCCCTTACCCGGGCTCTTGATGTGCTAAAAGTGGTCAAATAAATATTAACTAAATTAACCGTAAATTAGACACCTAAATTTTAAATTTATAAAACTAAGACTCTCTAATCTAGACCACACAACCGGAAAGTGTATCGGTCAATGCAGTATAGCCTAAGTAAGTCCGAGTATCGAACCCACGAGACTCTAAGGATTACACTAAGACTCTATCTAGACTTAGACTGACACGGACTCTAACTGTTGATTGGGGGGTTTCTAAGAATCCTAAAAAATGCAATTAAATTAAACTAATTAACTAGATTAACTAGACGCGAAATTGGACGAAGTCTTGAACCAGTGGCGATGAAGACTACCTAGGCTAGACGCAGGTTTCACTCGGAATGGATTTCTATTCGATAGTTTTGTGGTATGAAACCGGGATCTTTAAATGCTAAACCTATTAAGATACCAACTAAGCCCCTCGATCCTTCTCAAAGCGATTCTTGTGGCACTACCTAGGCTGTTACGATTACCGGTTTTTAGATTTCCTTACAGTCCTCTAACTTCTTGAAAGTGCCTTAATATGACGATCTACCTTACAGCGCGAAAGTCTAAGGCAACTATGGGTTTCAACTTGGTTTAATATATAAGAGAATGTTTAAGGACTAGACCGATTTCTTACAAAACCTAAACCTAGTTATAAACCAAACCAAGACCTATTAACAAACTCGAGCCTCACAGCGACAAGATTAGTAGAACACTTGATTTTATTAAATTACCGAATATTACTTCTAAGGTTACTTACTCGATTTTCACCCTAAAGGATTAATGATCTATTACGTGATATAGACACTCACCTAAATCAAGAACCCTAGCACAACCCTATTGTGTTGATTGTAGAGACTAAACGGTGCCTGAACGAGAGGGTAGAGGAGTGGCGAGTAGCTTTAGAGGGCAAGGGCCTAAGGATTAGTCGATCTAAGACTGAGTATCTACACTGTGATTTCAGCGGTGAAGCCGATGACGATGACACCCAAATCACCATTGAGGATCAATTGGTCCCGCAGGTAACTAGATTTAAGTATTTGGGGTCGTTTGTACAGAGAGATGGTGACATAGATAGTGATGTAACCCATCGCATACAGGCTGGCTGGTGTAGATGGAGGGCAGCCAGTGGGGTATTATGCGATAGGAGGTTCCCAACTAAACTAAAAGGGAAATTTTACAGGGTAGCAGTTAGGCCAGCTATGCTTTATGGAACAGACTGTTGGGCTATCAAGAAGACACAAGCGCGCAGGATAGAGGTAGCAGAGATGAGGATGCTGAGGTGGATGTGTGGACACACGAGGTTAGATCGGATTAGAAATGTGGTTTTTAGGGAAAGATTAGGAGTAACTAGTATATCGGAGAAGATTAAGGAGGGGAGATTGAGATGGTTTGGGCATGTGAAGCGGAGGGAAACGACGGCACCAGTTAGAGTAGTGGAAACTCTCACTGTGGAGGGGAAGAGAGGTAGAGGCAGACCCAAACTGACATGGGATGAGCAGATCAGGCATGATTTACTAGAGTTGCATCTTTCTGAGGACATGGTCCAAGATAGGACTTCGTGGAGGCGTAGGATTAGGGTTAAGGACCTATAGCGGATATGGCAGTAAGCTCTTAGGTGTATTTCAGGGACGTAGGTTTCTCTTATTCTTTAAGTGACTTTTCCGGTGATTGCCTTCTTGTGTTTATGCATAAATGATGGTGTATGCTATTTTACATGATTTACAATATATTGTGCCACTCTGTTCACTTTCTTGGTATGGGTGACTTCTTATTTCTATATTCTTTCTATACTCTTTGACTTGGTGTGTTGGTTTGCTATTCGTTTTCGAGTTGAGGGTCTCTCTGGAAGCAGCCTCTCTATCCCTATGGATAGAGGCAAGGACTGTCTACATCCCACACTCCCCAGACCCTATAACTAGCTTTGCTATTTGTGGGATTTACTGGGTATGGTTGTTGTTGTTGTTGTTGTTGTTGTTGTCGTTTACAATACAAGAAAATCCATAAACCACTTTAAAACCGAATAAAAAATCCAATCTTTAATTAAACCATTGTCATGCCTAGGTAGTTAAGAAAATCTAGCCAAGAACCATAACCAAGAACAAGAAATAAGTCTCAAATAAATAACAAATCATAGTATCAAGTTAAAAAGAACACAAAGTCTTTAAAATTGAATACTAATAAATTGCAAACCCGGACTTAAATCTTAATCGTGGCTTGAACCTCAAACAGTCTTTTCTTCCCTGCTGATCGTCCCTCAGATGTTCGTCTAATGTTGATGTCTTCCAGTTATCGTCCTTTTTTCAGCCGTGGTGTATTCTCAATATATAATATAATCCTTTTTACGTGCCGCCTGATGTGTTTATTGGTGGGCTAGAATAATGTATGGCGGTGCACATGTGGGCTGGGCCCCTTTAAAATTCGTCCCCCAAATAATTTATTTTGTTCTTTCTCTACGATGTATGTATAAATGTTTGTTTTGAATTTTATTCGAAGGTATCAATATCATAACTGAATCAAATACAACTGTTCCATCTTTGGGCTTCTGACGTATCATTAAGAGGGTAAGTGGGCTGCCTCTTTTTCTAATTAATGCACAACATGTGCATTATAATATATATGGCAGCACTTTTTCCTGTATCTATCGGGTATTTTAGCAGTCCAAATTTCATGTGGCCAGAAAGTAGCGGCGAATTTCCTTCGGTCACTGGCATTTCACTCTGCCAAACTGGCTGGTCATTTCCATATTACTTGTTTTTGCTTCATTTGCACCAGGACCTGGCAAAACACAAAATAATATAATATACACTAAAAACTAAATAAAAAAAATAAAAACTATACAAAAATTATACAATCTACACGGGACAAATATGTGTATTTTACCCTACATCAGCTCTCGTTAAAGAAGGTGTATGTCGAATGGCTCAGGTCTATGAACGCATCGACGGAGACCGATGGAGAGTCCTTCACGGCACAATCGACACATGGATGACTAACGCTCAAGTCCTCACAAGAGTTAGATGTGCTATTGGTATCGATGATGTTGTTAGATTCCGAATGCGTCCCTAATAATTCTCCTTGATTAACGTTTTGTGATAAATAGTTTGTATCCATCTCAAGTTCTTTTAATAATCGGAGAATTTTTTCTTCGAACTGACATAATTCTTCGAAAATTATGTCATTCAAAAGAAATGGTTGAGGGCATTCAGGGGAGAGGTAGGAATCGTTTGTACTTTCGCCCATCTAAAGGTTACAGGGAAACGAAGGGTCTATATAGTGGGGCGTGTAGTTTAGACAGTAACATTCTAAATCTTTATGAGATCCACCACATATTAGACACCACGCACCATAATAGGAGTGAAAGTAAAAATAATCAATATCACTCATGTTTGTGTCAGAAATTACCAACCGTCGGGATCTTACGGTTCTGTTTTCAGTAACTGGTGTTTGGACACGGGGGCGTGTTCGGTGGGCATGGCCCCGTGTTCGGCTACTGTCTGACTTAAAACAGGATTGCTAGTAACAAAGATTGGGCACGGGGCGTGTTCAGTGGGCACGACCCCGTGCTGAAGTCTGCAGAAGCTGAAAAATTAAGAAAAATCCTAAAAAATAGAAAAATAAGAAAAATTGATTAGGTCGTTGATTCCTAACTTTCTTAAAATCCTTGTGTCCCCGGCAACGGCGCCAAAAACTTGGTGCGTGTCGAGTGCGATATGTTTTTATTGATATTTTAAGCCCATTTTCACATTAGTCAAGTTTTAAATTTATAAAACACGATATTCTACTAACACTAAACACACACTTGGGTAAGTGCACCTATTGTGAGCGTAGTATAGCATTGGTAAGATACCGAGGTCGTCGAAGGACACAAGAGCTTTTAGTACAGGTTTATCCTCAACGTCTAATCAAACTAAAACTTTTGAGAAAAGGTTAAACATGAAAAATAAAACTAAAAATGCAGAATTAAAAATAAAATAAAAAACGATAAACAAGATGAATCACTTGGATCTGACTCGTATTTTAAGTATCCTTTGATGATTTATGCACTTTCGGACTTTATAAGAGATAATCTTAGTTATAGTAGTAGGCCCCTCTTTTGAAGGTGACGTTACCCTCAACCCGGTGGTTTGAGTCAGCAAGGATACAATACCAAAGGGTCGGAATTTTGAAAGATAATTAATTAACTTATTAATGCGATAAGTGGTAGGCACTACCAAGATTTTGCAAGATTCTGCGTATCTTAGCGTTGACCACGCCCCGTGCTGAGTTGGGCACGCCCCCGTGGTGGGCGTAGAAGCTTTCATAGCTTTGTCCTTTCTGCAGACATCTGACCACGCCCCCGTGTCCAGCTGGGCACGGCCCGTGGTCAGTCTTCTGTTTCTTGTTTTTGCTCTTGGGGATGCTGTCGAGGGGTCGGGCATGTCACGTTTATTCTTTTTCTTTGTATTTATGTTGGTTTTTGTTGTTTATTTGTTCCTTTTGCTCGTTTAAGCTCATTTGGTCCTGTAAATTCAAAAGGATGACAAAAGCACGCTTTTTCCAAAATTAGTACTAAAAAGGGGTTAGTTTTATGCCTCATTTGCTGTAATTTATATGTTGCATTTTACACACATCAATGCACATGTGCATTTCTAATATTGTTAATGTAAAAAGTAGTGTATTATGAATGGTAGTGTAAATGAAAGTGCAATTGTCTGATATTAGTAATGTATTACAGAATTTATCAAAGAAATGATACATATGCACATTTACACGGATAATTGTTACTCGATTTTTTTAGTGATGATATAACTCGATTTTTTTTTGGTTTGTTATATGTAGTGGTTAATGATTTGATTATATTTGTTACTTTATGATGTAATATGTTGTTTGGATGGTATAAAGGGTGTTGATGTACATGTAATAAAGTGAAATATTGGTAATGGTATTGTATTATGGATGGTAGGAGGTAATGGTATTGTATTACGGATGGTAGGAGGTAATGGTAGTGTATTTTGGATGGTATGATTGATGAAAGGGAAAGTGTATTAAATGCAGTGTACCAAAACACGTTATAACATGTTCACACATATAGATGCACATGTACAATTCTAATATTGTTAATGTAAAAGTAGTGTATTATGAATGGTAGTGTAAATGAAAGTGCAATTGTCTAATATTAATAATGTATTACGGAATTTGTCAAAGAAATGATACATATGCACATTTGCATGGATACTTGTTACTCGATTTTTTTAGCGATGAAATATAGCGATTTTTTTATAATATTAAAAGAAAAAAAATTTGAGTGTTTTTTAGTTTTTTTAAAGGTATTTTTGGTTGTGTTCACACTGGTTCTTGTGGTTCTCGCAATAAAGGGTGGTTCCTAACGGATCCTTCTCCTATATATATATAGGGTCAGGATTTAGAGAAAACGGTGAAAAGTGTGAGAACGGAGAGAACGGTTATGGATCGTCAGATCAAAACAATCTACGCGTTTTCGTAAATAACATCACTTTTATTAGTGTGGCGCACTTCATTAAGGGTAAAAAAGTCTTTTGACTTCTCTACACAAAGCGCCATCTCATGAGTAAAACGCCATTAAATTACCACCTTAACCTACATAGCACACACCATCCTAATCTAAACGACATTACATATAAAACGCCAAACTTGTTTTAAACGATAAACCTGAACTAACAGTTACTGAAATGACGAGACTTAATTACTAACATTTATTATAATAAAATCCCGCCTAAAACAACCGCCAAAAAACATCCAATATATACAACATCTCAGACCTTCCATTAAACACACAAAACCCCAAACGCCATATTTAATATATATCATTCGTCTTAGAAACGCCAAAAACCCAAACATCAAATATCCCCTAAAACAAAACGTTTCTTTAAAATTCAGTTTGGTTGTCGGTAAGGTTTCGCTCAATGTAATGGACAAAATCCTTAAGTGAGGATATTGTCCATTTCATTGAGTAAAATCTTATTGACTTTATCCTCAACTTCCATCCAATTTATAACGCTAAAACATACAAAAACATTAATGAGTTTTGCTGTTAATAAAGTTTAGCTGTGTGGGGTGGACAACATTGTTAGACATCTTTCTTAACTGAGGATTAACAATGTTGTCCATCTCATACATCAAAACATTATTGAGCTTAGCATGACCAAAATTAGAGATTTAAGGTACTTTTATTTAGTGGCGTTCTTTTTCTCGGTAAAACGCTAAAAAGTTAAAAAAATCAAACATCGTTCCTTGGATATTCAATATTGTTCTACGCGAAGTTTCGCCGAATGGATTGTTAGTTGAAGGGTGTAACTCAATAACATTTTGCTGCATGAGATGGACAAATCTTCAAGAAAAAGAGGCTGATGTCACACTTTGAGCTTACAAACGGCGACAAAAAAACTACTTCAAAAAAAAAAAAAAAATCAAAATCAATCATACGAAAGTCGAAACAGCCAGTTAAGATGATTCAAAAAACGAAGAAAGAGACTGGTGACAGTGAAGATTTGGAAGATCAATTGTTTATATATATATATTTTTTGTAATATTATTTTTTAGTTGATTGTTATATAATAACAACGCCATATATAATAAAAACGTCACACAGACAAATGCTTGTGAAAACGCCATTATGCCATAAAACACCCCAAAACTCTCAAACTATAATAAAATTACTTTGGACAAGTATTATAAAAAAAACTCAAAAAAAAAAAAAAAAAAAATAAGTATAAAAACCAAGGTACAAGAAAAAATAGAACAAAAGTGCCATCTTTATATAAAATATCATTAAAAATAAAAAAAAAAGGCCAAAATCTTGAAAAGCTAGCTAGAAACAATAAATATAAAACAGTAAAACAGAAGCGACGGAAACTTTATCATTAAGAACATTTAATATATTAAAATCTAAAACACCAAACTTGAAAGATGGGTCGTGTTACAGACTTCAGAGATAAAGCTTATCAAAAACAGTAATTAAAAACAGTAACTGAAACGACGAATACTTTATTATAATAATACACCGCCTAACCTATGCGCCAAAATGTAACACCTCGTAAAATCATACCTAATAAAATAAAGACATGTGTCATGTAACACAAACGTGTTATAAAAACGGATCCAGATAAAGATGTACGGTAGGATTTAAAAGCGTCGGCATGTTAATTTATACCTCTGAGCGACCTATTAATAAATCCCTAACCATAATATATTTAATCAACATCTAAATGATGTAAATAAATTTGGTTGTCCTAAATAACAAATTGATTATAACCTAAGTCATGGATCCAATATGAATTCTTGGTATTTTCGACATTTAAAAACCTCCCACAAGGATCCAAAATTTGTGTAAGTACATGCAAGGCATGCAAGAGCTGAAAACTTGGTCCCCTTTAGATGATATGTAAGTTCAAATCCTCTGTATTCACTCCGCCCTGATGATGATGATGAACCCTGGAAAGATGATATGTAATTTCAAATGATACGGTGATATGATGATGATGAACCCTGGATGTAACATATCATCACCATATCATCAGTGCATCTCCCATCGTCTTTTTCACTTCGCCACCACTGTCCGGATCTATAACCCAAACTGTGGGTGTGGTTCAAGATCTGTCCAGATCTGGGTTTGCCGGTGGTCTTAGAGACGGAGGAGAGAGTTGTCGGAGAACTTGTGTTCGCCGGTGGTGAGAAAGGAGTAGGAGGATTTGTTGACATGAGATGGCAGCGGTGGTGGTTGTCTGGTGCCGGAGTGCGGGAGTGGTGTTGATGGCAGGTGGTTGGGGTGGGTGGTAGAGAGAGAGTGTGGTAGATATTATATATAATAATATTTCTTTAAAATAGTTTGTTTTATTTTTTAGATAATATTAAATAAAATGGGTAAAAGACTAAAATACCCTTGTGTAATCATATTTAACTAAAAAATCTAACTGGGTTTGCCCTAAAGGACATAACGTGCAAGATTTGCAAACATTAAGGACAAAACTCATCAATTTTAAAGACAAAGGACAGCGCCTGCAATTTGGGACATATATAAAGGACAAAACTTGTAATTTACTCCAAAATATATGATATTCACAACCAACAAATTTTAAATAGTTTCACGTGTAAGAAGCCGGGAACCTGGTAGCCGGAGTTTCAGACTAGGAGCTGGGTATCGCATAGGGCAACTATGTGCAGGAGATCTAGAAGCTATTATTTCCAAGAAAAACGTTCTTCCCAACCTTAGAAAGAACTTAGGAACATATGGGCTGAACTACAAAGAGTTTCATGTTCTAAGCAGCGGAGCCCCACGGTGGGCGCCACTTGTTGAAACAACAAAGATAAGGTCAGGGGAATGTATGAACGCTCCTCGGGTCAGCCTCATCACCTCCTAGCTTGTACCTACAACACAAAAGAACATGTTAGAAGGGGCCAGAGACCGGGGTCTGGACCACCCTCCGACGCTCAACATTAGTAATCTATCCAAGAATAGTGTATAAACATAAAGTATAGATGTAGTCCGTGGTCGAGATCCACGGTTAGCTAGCAGTTGTGATGGTTTCAGGCTGCGTAGCTCGTGACTAGAAGCTGCTGGTGTAGTCTCTCGTGAGCTCGTGACCTTAGCAGCTCAGAGGGGATGTAGCGTAGCCTTATGGCTTGTGTTCTTGTGAGAGAATATGTGATTCTAGAGAGAGAATGAGGTTCTAGAGAGAGAATTAAATTCTAGAGAGAGAGGGTAAATGGCTGGAATGTTTAAGCCAAATTGGGGTGATTGAAATAGAGAGTGGACCCTCTATTTATAGGCATGTTACATTTAACCCTAACGGGCTTGGTTGTGACGGGCTGGCCCACTAGGCTTGTTCTCCTGTTTGGGCTGTTAAGCTCCCGACAAGGAGCTCCCAGCTTCCTGCTTCCCGGCCTTGCTGAGTGGGAGCCTCAGGACAACCATGTCATCAATTTCCAAACCCATTTTATAATAAAAAAAAAATTTCAATTCATTGAACAATAACACAATGAACAAAATTTACATTTCAATTTCATTTGGTAAAATAAACACTCCTAAATTCCAAATTAAATTTTAATTCCTATACAAAATCCAATTTCAATTTCATTACCATATGAAACGAACTCTATATTATTTTCCAAGACTTCAAGTATTATCGGATAAAGGCTATCCATACTTGCAGGTGAAGGTTCCTACTTTTTTTTATAACTGGTTTTAAGAAAGGTTGACATAATTCATCCCCCGCCTCACAATTCTTGCACTTTCACCTTGATGAACTGTTCACTCATGACGTGATTAAAACACACGTGCAGGTAATAAATAAAGATTTACATAGCTTAATTTATAGAATATCAACTCACGATGACCACTTCCCTGATTAACTAAAGATAATAACATATCTTAATGTGAGCGTCCAACTCTGACTAGTGTTATAACTAACTTGCCATAAATCGGCTATCGTTCAAACTAGGATTCGTCAATTCTGAGCATTTCTTCGAATGATCTTTAACCACGTGGGTCTCTCGTTTTACAAGGCTACGTGTCCTGCATTGCACGAAAAAATGGGCATTGCCGAGCCAACAATGTCAGTGATCATACCTTCTTGAAGAAAATCGAAACCTGATATTGCTGAGCCACCTCCATACAAAACCCTACCCGATGATATATATATGGTATACATTTTTAAGCTAGGATCCAGACCCGAACACTATAGTGTAGGTCGGTCATTGCTTGAAAGTGGGTATTATACCCTATCCAAACCGGGTATTACTGTTAGAGATCGAAAATAGCCGTTTATAAGTCCACTGTAACCGCTTTTTATTGCATTTTTTTGTACACATATGTTAGTATAAATAGGTAATAGATGTTTTGGTTAATCACAACACTTATAAAACACGAATGGAAATTGTAAACTTTTCTATGTTTCAGTTTATATTTTTTATATTAAAAATTTTAAAATTTGATAACATACAGAAGTAATATTTAATGAAATGAATTTATGTTGTTATAATTAGTTCTACAATATTCAAAGCCAACGTAAATTAAAAATGAATTTCTTTTGTGTAAAGTAGTACTCAAAACTATTTTTGTTATATATCAAGCATACTGGACTAATGCGGGACTTCTTTATAATAGAATTCGTATAAGGATGTGGGTTGTGGGCTTCGGGGGAGATGAGTTGAGGATCGCCGCTGAGGGGAACACCCCCATCCCCCCCTCTTCGGTTTCCGGGGAATTCCTCCGGACCTCACAGAGTGGATTTTGATAAAGCAGTTGGTTGATTAAATGAATAAAAAGAGGAAGGGGGAGCACACCGTTGAATGGGGGAAGAGGGATAAGGTGGAAAAGGAAAGTGAGGTGACGCTAAGCTATAGGATGAAGGAGATGGGGAGTGGGTGAACACATCCAATAGCCTAAGAACTTTAGTGTAACCGCCAATGTGGAATAGTGAAGATAATATATTCTACTTGTATGTTCTAGTTTTTGAGATTACTATATGCTACTTGCAGTTCTAATTAATACCACTTTTTTATGACTATACAGTAATACCACTTTTTTATGACTATACAGTTCTAACTTTTACTACCTATAGTAAAACTTACTTATACGGGGTTCACCAGTTAATCATTCTGGCAGTATGATTGGATCAAAAGGCATTTATTAAGAGGTATAAAATGCTGGGAACGAACACAAGGCCAGAAGTTTTTTAATATAGTATTTCTTCAACCTTTCAATACATATACTACCCTGGGAAATATATACAGCTACCTAGGGTCGTAAATGAGCTAAGCCGAATTGAATTAGGGTAGGCTCAGGCTCGGCTCATTTAAAGTTTGACCCAAGCCTGCTGAGCTGAAATATTGTTTTCGGGCTCGGCTTATCTTGTCGCTCGAGGCTTGTCGAGCGGGGTCATTTATTTAAAAAATAGTTTATATGTTGTGTTTTTTACACAAAATGATTGGCCCGGATATCTAACATGATTTTACAATCGGGTATGAGACTGATATACCGATACTGAAAAACCTAAGATTACATATTGACCGGCTATTCAACCGATCATTCCCGCTCGTTTTGTCAATAATAGTTATAGTTAGTGTAGTTATTATTTCTAGTTATACGCTACTTTAAAAAAAAATATTGAGTAATTCGACATGTACCCATTTCTAATAAACCCGTTCTGACCTAACCAAATGAGAATTTCTAAAACGACCTATTCTTGCCCGCTACCCTGTCCAATCCGACCCGCATTGTTTTGCCAGGTATGTTCAGGATTTTTGTTTTAATGTAGGGGGGCTGTGTGTATGTAACGTATGTATTATATAAATTGCTAGCTGTACCACTAGTTGAATTAGTTGGCAACATTAAACTTTAGTTATAAAAGATACCACATACCTATTAGTTATAAAAGATACCACATAGTATTAATTATAAAAGATAGACATACAATAGAATTATCGACATTAGCACAAGGAAACTGAATGAGGCAGATCAACACATGAACCACTTAATTTGTAAGGAAACCTCGTGTAGAATAATGACTTAGAGTTGGAACAGTAGATTCTGCATCACTACACGAGGTCTACACTTGGCTACCAATGGTTTGAGTTTCGGCATGGTTAGCCCAGGAGCCTCGGTCATGTCAACCATATCTTCACTTATCCTTTCCCAGTCAAAACATTGGATAAGCAACCCCAAAGTTAACCCAACCACACGCAATGCCAAGCCTTCTCCTGGACAATTCCTCCTTCCGGACCCAAATGGCATTAGCTTAAACCCATCTCTCCATCCTTCAAGCCCTTCAAATCTTTCCGGATTGAACCTTTCAGGGTCCGTCCACAAGTTGGGGTCATGATGTATGGCCCATTGATTGACTAGCAACATTGTTCCACTTGGGATGTGATAGCCGCCGACCACACAATCTTTGGATGAGCTGCGAGGAGTTAGTAGTGGGGCAGCAGGGTACAATCGCAGTGTCTCGTTTAAGATACAACGTAGGTATGGTAAATCTGATATGTCTGATTCTTTAATGAGACGGTTGTTTCCCACATGAATGTCTATCTCATTTTGTGCCTTTTTTAGAACATGTGGATTGTTTAGCAGAAGACTCAAAGCCCATTCCATGGTTCCCAAAGAAGTTTCAGTTCCAGCTGATAATAGGATCTAAACACCATTAAAATTCTATTAGATCTCACAGGGAAATGATCAGTCACAATATTGGAAGAATTATACTTTTGTGTACAGGCATAATTAAAAACGGGTTATACACAATATGAAAGCATATATTTTTCTTGGCCTCAAACGACGAAAATGATGCTTCAATTCGGGTGTTTAAACATGCAATTAACAAAAATCAATTTGTTTGGAGCACCGTTTCGAGGTAAGTTTTACGTCAATCGACTAGTATCGTCGTTCTGATTAAAAACCCTAAAACATTTGTTTGTAATTTGAGAAAAAAAAACTTAACTATGTTAAGTTTTTTTAACGTGAGACCGTTGAAAGAAAAATAGGTGAAATGTTGTACTGATAGGGGGAATATTCAAAGGTGGGACTGTCAGTGACCATTGACGTCAAGTAGGGATTATTACATGCCAATTTCCCTAATAAAAAGATATATATTTAAAAAAAGCTCGTATATTGCACGTGTTGAATAAGATATTATGTCATATGTTAACACAAATAGTCATCAGGATTTATCTTTTAAAAATGAACATTGATATACTATTTACATATTATAACATTTTACTTTGTTTTTTTATTTTGCATAAATGTAATTTTACATAATAAACAATAAAAAAAGATATGTCTTGAAAAAAAAACTCGTATATTACACGTGTTGAACCAAATATAATGCCATATGTTAACACATATAGTCGTCAACATATTTGTTTTTTAAAAAATGAACTTCGATGTACTATTTACTTAATATAATATTTTACTTTGTTTTTTTTATTTATTTTTATGTTAAAAACACATGTATTACATGCGGTTGAGTCACGTTTTTATTATAATATTTTTGTTAGTTTTATACAACTTTATGCTTTTTTTTTATTTCATTCGTAAAATACTCATCTAAAATTTGTATTCAAGAGAGTTTACGGAACCCTTGGTTCCTAATTTACTATAATTTCAATCACCGAACTCCAAAGTATATGTATCTACTCTAATAAAAACAAACATTTATGCTTATCAATATTATTGTTTAAAATTATTTATATAAAAAATATGTATTCTTATCTATTTTTTTGCTTAAAATTATTATTATTTATTTTTATCATAATAAAACTAAACGTTTATATTTTTATCAAGTATCTAGTTATTTGTTTAAAATTATTATTTTTGTTATTTAGATGATCATAATAAAAACAAACGTTTATTATTATCTAAATATTTATTCTTATCTAATTTCTTGTTTAAAATTATTATTATTTGATATGAGAGATAAATAGAAAAATAAGGTGAGAAAGCAACATGAAGTGACATGTATCAAAAAAGATTTTCATTTATTAGTATGGGTCAGGATATATATACTAGGAAGTTTATTTGGGTAGGAAAGTTAGGAAGTAATCTTGAGCATCTATTAAATAATCAATGGCTAATATTAAATGGGTGAAATTGAACAAAAAAAGATGCGCGTGAGTTAGTTTGAGAATATTCTAGTACATACAAGTTAATAGTTTCTCTCTTCTTTAAGTTCTCATCGTTTTTAAAACGTTAATAACTTTTTCATACTACTATACTTTTTTATAAAAGTTGCACCATAAAAACGAGGGTTTTTTTTATCTTTAAAACGAGCACACTATTGCTATACTTTTGATTTTTTTTTTTTTGAAAAACCAAGATGCGTAAAACACAATGGATAGAACAACACACTTTAACCCAGGTTCTAAAACGCAACCAGGTTTCATATGGTCGTGTTTATGTTTTAACATGGTGATGCCTTTATTCTAACATTATCATGCTTATGTTTTAGCATGATCATGTTCTTTGCACTTAAATTCTGAAAACGTACACTCTACGTCTAAAACGCAGTGGGTTTCACACGGTGATGTTTCTCTTTTAACATGGCCATGCCTTTGTTTTTTGTTTTAACATGGCCATGTTTCTGTTTTAACATGGTCATGCCTCTGTTTTAACATGGGCATGCCTCTGTTCCAACATCCAGGTTCTAAAACGTAATGGGTTTCACATGGTGATGTTTCTCTTTTTACATGGTCATGCCTTTGTTTTAACATGGTCATGTTTCAGTTTTAACATGGCCATGTCTTTGTTTTAACATGGTCATGCCTCTGTTCCAACATCCAGGTTCTAAAACGCAATGGGTCTAATATGTAACGGGTTTCACATAGTGATGTTTCTCTTTTAACATGGTCATGCATTTGTTTTAACATGGTCATGTTTTTGTTTTAACAATACCATGCTTTGTCCTTTCTGCAGACATCTGACCACGCCCCCGTGTCCAGCTGGGCACGGCCCGTGGTCAGTCTTCTGTTTCTTGTTTTTGCTCTTGGGGATGCTGTCGAGGGGTCGGGCATGTCACGTTTATTCTTTTTCTTTGTATTTATGTTGGTTTTTGTTGTTTATTTGTTCCTTTTGCTCGTTTAAGCTCATTTGGTCCTGTAAATTCAAAAGGATGACAAAAGCACGCTTTTTCCAAAATTAGTACTAAAAAGGGGTTAGTTTTATGCCTCATTTGCTGTAATTTATATGTTGCATTTTACACACATCAATGCACATGTGCATTTCTGTTGGTGCACTTGTGTCTGTACTTTGTCTGTATTTCGTCTTGATACAAAACGATGTCTTTGATGTAAGTTTGACCAAGTCAACCATCCTCCGGTTTGACTTGACCAAACAGTTAACACAATGGTTGAATGATGTTGGGTCGAAGGATGTGTCATCGAAGGATAGTTTATATCCTTCGATGAACTCGAAAGATAACCGTCGAAAGATAGACCACGAAGGATATCATCCTTCGTGGTATATGTCATCCTTCGATGGGTTCCTGGTCGACAGATGGTCCTTCGACCAGTCTGTCTGATCCTTCGACCAGACCTGCTGTGTTCGGGTATATATACCCATGTTGTGTGTTCACTTCAGTTAGAAAAGACTAGACAGAGAGTTCGAAAGTTAGACACTAGAGAGAAGTGAGAGCATTCTGTTCAGGAACACACACACACACCGAGAGAGTTTGCAAAACTGATTTGTAAACATTGCATTGTAACCGAACCTTTCATACGCATTAATACAAGTGGTGTTAATCGGTGAAGTCTTGTGTGTTGTGTTTATGCTTGTTCTTTCTCGGTTTGCATGCTGGCTTGGATTCCGCACTCGCTAGTGTGTTAGACATAACAAGGAATAGGTTAAACCTCAACCTCCGAGGGACCTACAAGTGGTATCCGAGCCGTGGCTCTTTTCCTTGTTAAAAACCGGGTTTTTACAAGACTTTGGAGTGTTTGGATAAAACTCACTGTTTTTAGCATCCGTTTTTACTGTTTTTCTCGTATTTCTTGTCGTAAAAACGTGTCTAAACTTACCGGGTGTGTTAAAAGACGGGTTAGGTAACTTGAAAACTTGTTTTTAAGTTGTTTGGTGATTTCCGGCAAAAATTCTGGCTTCTCCGGTGACCGGTTTTCTGGATAAGTTGATTTTATTTTATTGTTCAAATCTGGTTTTGGCAGAAAATCATGGTCTGACCATCCTTTCTGCAGAAAGTTTCTACCAACCCATCAACTTTTTCACCAACCTGTCACTCTTTGTCAACTGTGTCAGATCAGTTCGAAAGATATCCTTCGAACTCGAAAGATCATCTTTCGATCAGTGGAGGTTCGATAGATCATCATCCTTCGAACCAAGGAATCATTTCGAAAGACCATCTTTCGATCAGTGGAGGTTCGATAGATCATCATCCTTCGAACCAAGGAATCATTTCGAAGGATACATCTTTCGTTTTACTGCTCTTATTCGAAAGACCAGGATCCTTCGATTGGGGAGTCTTTCGAAAATCTTTGCTCGATACTCAACAGTGATCTTTCGAACACTGTTGATCCTTCGAACAAGTGTTGATCTTTCGAACTTAGTTTGTTTATGTTTAACAAGTTTGTGATTTTCAGGTATTATTATTCTTGATCAAAAATGAATTCGATGTGGGGTGTTCCGGTAAATGCAGAGATGTATTTTGGTACTCCGGCTCCAGATTCGGGTTCGCAAGCTAATGCTACATCTACCGGTCAATGGGCATTCGTATCAAATCAAGCTCCAAGTGTTCAAAGCATTTTGCTAAGTGAAAGTGAAACGGGAAGTCTGAATAGGCCTCCAAAGTTGATGCACTTAAGTGAATATCCGGGATGGTTTGATAGATTTCATACATACGTCCTTGGTCAAAATACAGAATTGTGGTTGCGTTTCATCACAGATTTTGATCAAACAATAGAGGTTGCCGCTTCATCTGCTGCTACGTTTGCCGATCTTACGGAAGATCAGAAGAAGGTCTATGACTTAGAAAAGAAAGCGTATGCCATTCTCACTCAGGCGTTAAGCAAAGATATTTATCATCAATTTGTCAGTTTCAAGACAACGAAGCAGTTGTGGGACGCATTGAAGATAAGAGGCGTAGGAAATGAAGCAACACGTCAATTGAGAAAAGATCTGCTAAAGAAAGAGTTTGATGGTTTTTCTTGTATGCAGAATGAATCTTTAGGAGATTTGACAAGTCGATTTACTCATTTGCTGACTGAATTGGCAAATATTGGGGTTGTTACAACTTCAGCAGAGATAGTGAAGAAGTTTGCAGATGCACTGCCACCTCAATGGAATAATTTCTTAGAAATCCTGAAGTACAATGGCACCTTGGATACAACAAGCTTCAGTGACTTTGCTCAACTCCTGGAAAACAAGAATCAGGAAGAAACTCTCAAGGCAAAAAGAGTTCCAGTGCCACAAAATCCTGAAATTTATTATGGAACTTCTAGCACTTCTACAAAACCTTCTTCACACGCTCCAATTCAAACAGCAATTGTGTCTAGCACTAGCTTGTATGGCACTCCTCCTCCAACAACAGACATGTATGGAAATCCGCTTAATCCAGTCCCTCAACCAGTACCACAACCAGTACCACAACATCAAGCATGTTATGGAAGCACATCATCTGCTGGTCAACAATCAAAGCCAAATACAGTACGGCTCGACACCTCAAGCTTTTCTAAAGTCAGTGTGGAAGTAGCAAAGGAACACATGGAGCTGCTAAACACTTTGGTGAGCGCATACTGTGGATTAGTGGAAGGTCAGATTGGTAACATTAATCTGACACAAGAAGACTATCAGCAGATCGATAAAGAGGAGATGGAGATGATGGACATCAAGTGGGCCTTTGCCAGTGCTGTTAGGCGAGCAAAGGATTTCATGGAAAGAACCGGCAGAACCAGCTTGGAAAGCAAGAAAGACACCAAGTATGGGTTTGATAAGCAGGCTGTTAAGTGCTTCAATTGTGGTGAACGTGGTCATTTCAAACGTGAGTGTACGAGGCCATCTCAACATGGAAACCAAAATCCCTTCAGAGGTCAAGGCAACCAGCAGAACCAGAACAGGAACAATGTTCGTACATTGGTGCCTGTCAACAACCAGAGTCAAACAGGACCATCTAATGCCAACCAGGCACTTGTGGTTCAAGTAGATGAAGGCTGTGATTGGTCAATCCAGTTGGGAAATGATGCTCCGGATGGAACAGCGTGTTTTGCTGAGATTGTCAAGGATCTTAATCACGCCAGTGGTGGAGAATCTTCCGCCAATGGTGGTGACTCTTCTGAGGATGAAAATTCTTCTGGTTACAGCAGAAGTTCGGATGAAGAATCCTCGAGCTCAGGTGATGATCATGTGGATGAGACATCAAATGCGTCAATCGATGCAGATATTGATGAGCTTTTGGAAGAAACTGCAGCAGGAATTCAAAGAAGATCTATTTTGGTGGATCAAGCTGCTTATTCTTCGTCTTCTCTCCATTCAGCCTTTATGGCTAATGTCGACAGTTCATCAAGTCAGGTATGTGTCGATGAACCCACTGCTGCTATTTGTGATAATTGTGATAGATTGCATGTTAGATGTGCTGATTTGGATGCAAACATGTCTGAGTTGCAAGGCAAACATGATGCTTTACAAGCTAGTTTGTTTGACTTGCAAGACAAACATGTGTCTTTGAGTGATAAGTGGTGTGAGTTGCAAAGCGAACACAAGGCTTTGCAAGAGAAATATGATGTGACGTTCATTCACAACCAGAAGTTGACCGTGGATCTTTCCAAGTGCACTGAAGCCAAGATGTTTTATGAAAACCATGAAAAGGAGTTTAAATCGGTAATTGATAAGTTAAAGAAAGATAAAACCGAGTTAACTAAAATGGTTTCCAGAAAACAAACTGACATTAATTTGTATATAACTCGTCTGGAAGTAATGCAGAAGGAAATGGCTTGTGTTAAAACAGAAAGTGAGGCGATCCGACTCAAGTTAGACAGTTATTTGAGCTCTAGCTATGTGTTGGATCACATCATTGACGTACAGAAAGAAAAACGGGATGTCACATGCATAGGTTACAAGAAATGTCCACCACCCGTGAGAAACAATTATGATGCCATGCCTGATGAGGAGGATAGAACTTTCTTTGAACCATCTGTTCCTCTAGATGTTAATGAATTTGCAGCAGGACTCGGATACAAGAAGGAAGTATCATCAGATTTAGATGCGTCAGCAGATACTTTTGTAACTGCTGAACAGAATCAGGATCCTCCAGTTGTGATTGAGGATGCTGATTCTTCTGATGATGAGTCTGATGATACTGATTCAGCAAAGTCTGATGCGGTGATAAACGAAGAGGACATACCTCTTGAGAATCATATTCTGTGTGATCCTCCTGCAAAACCCGCTAAGACTGTTGCAATCGAGTCCTCGTCTGAAAAAGGGTCGGAGAGTGTGGATTTGCTGTACACTCTTGTTGGTGATGATAAAATTTATTCTGACAAAGATTTTCTTATTAAGAATGTTAATCAATCATTAATCAGTAAAGTCTTTGAAAATTCAACAAGTAAGTTTTTGGGTAAGACAGGATCACGTGTTACTGTAACACAATGCCCTCCTATCCTAAAGGCTGAAGTTAGAAAACAATTTGGCAATCAGAAATTACCAACAGTGCAAAAACAGCAAAACCATACCAAGCCAAAAGAAAAATTACCGGCTCAAATTCAAAGGAAACCGAATCAGAAGAAGAAAAGGAATGTGAACTTTGTGAAATCCAAGGGAACGGACAAAATTGCAACATTTGAAAATCAATCTAACTTAGATTTTGTCAAAAAGGCAACAGTGATGAAAAGGAATGCACCAAGTAGTTCAAAACCTAGTACCTCGGGATCACAAAGTTCATCATCATCGGTAAGACGACCACATGATACTTCGGGGTTTGTTGAACGAAGATCATGTTTTGAATGTGGTACAATTGGGCATATCGTTCGAAATTGCCCGTATCTTCATAAGTTGAAAGCCAAAGAAGATGATCCCCGTGAACGCAATCACCAAAAGCGATCTGTGTCTGTAAAACAAGATCCCCGACTTGTAAGAGAAAGGGAAAAGAAACAGAAACGCCAACAAGTCAAGGTGGTTGAAAAGGCACTTAAAAATGAAGTGGTTCAAAAACAACCGGTTCCAGTTAAACCAGAAAGTTCAAAATTTTCAAAAACTTCAAACAATGACGAAGTTAAAATTTCAAACAAACAAACTGGTATAACAAAACAGACTTGGAAACCTAAAATAACCACAAATTCAGGGGGACCATCACAGTTTTCAAATCATCAAAGAATAGAAGTTATTGTTGTTGATGAAAATGGAAGACCCAAGACCACAATGGCTTGGGTCCCCATCTCCAACTAATTATGTGAGTTCATGTGCAGGGTGTTCCAGGAGGAACTATCAGTAGTCATTGGATTGTTGATAGTGGGGCATCCAGGCACATGACAGGCGACATGAAGCTTCTCTACGACGTCAAATCTATTAGAGGAGGTTATGTTGCTTTTGCTGGAGATAAAGGCGGATATATTACGGGTGAAGGAATGATTTCCAACGGGGTTGTTAGCTTTGATAAGATCAACTTCGTACAACAACTTGATCACAATCTTCTTAGTGTTTCTCAAATTTGTGATAAGCAGTTCTCAGTACACTTTGATGCAAATGGATGTTATGTGCTGAAACCCGGCTTCAAAATTCCGAAAGAATGGATTCTCTTGTCGGCTCCAAGGATAAATGATTTGTATGTCCTTGATATGAGCCAAGCTATCACAACGTCTGCACAAGCAACTTGTTTCGTTTCCAAAGCCACAGAAAAAGACAGAATCTCTTGGCACAGGCGAATGGGTCACATTCACTTACGCAAAATGAATCATTTGGTGTCAAATGAATTGGTGAATGGTGTTCCTCTTAAAAACTTCCATCTTCAAGACGTCTGTGTCTCGTGCCAGAAAGGAAAACAAACGAAGAAGCGACACCCTACAAAGAAGATCAACACGGTGGCTGTTCCTCTTGAACGTTTGCACATGGATTTGTTCGGTCCTGTCAAGCACAAAAGCATTAGGAATGATCAATATTGCCTCGTGATAACTGATGATTATTCAAGATTTTCTTGGGTGGCGTTCATGGCACACAAGAGTGAAACCTTCGGTATTATCAAAAACTTGATCATTCAGATTGAGAATCTATATAAGTTGAAGGTTAGGCGGATACGCAGCGACAATGGTACTGAATTCAAAAATCATGCCATGGCGGAGTTTTGCACTTCAAAAGGTATTCTTCACGAATTTAGTGCAGCTTATACTCCTCAACAGAATGGCGTCGCTGAACGTAAGAACCGCACATTGATCGAGACTGCTAGGACAATGTTGGTAGAGTCACAGTTACCGATTCCCTTCTGGACTGAAGCTGTGTCCTCTGCATGTTATACGTTGAACCGAGTCCTTACAGTCAAGAGGCACAACAAGACCTGCCTTGAGCTTATTAACAAACGGAAACCAGATTTGTCATATCTTGAACCGTTTGGAGCTCCGTGCACAATAATCGATCCTAATGGAAAGTTTGGGGCAAGAGCAATTGAGGGATACTTTCTTGGGTATTCCACCCCGAACTTAAGAGTCTGGAATCTAGAGACTAAAAGGGTCGAGGAATGGTCTGAAGTCAGAGTACAAAGGCACACTTTGCCAGTTAGAAATCCTGGTCAGCCTTGGATGTTTGAGTACGATAACTTTTTCAATTCGATCAATGTTGAAGCAGTTGAAGAAAATGCTGCAGCAAGGATGTTTTTCGAGAGTGACCATGCAACAGATTCACCGTTGGTTCGTCCCATTATTGTCAATCAAGAACCATCTTCAGTGAACAATAATGCTCTCGACAATGAGGATTTTCACGATGCTACCGAATTGAACGAATCTTCAGAGGATGATGAATTTCTAGATGCAGATCAAGAAGCTCCAACAACAGCAGTACATGGTATTTCAGAAGGTACACCTCCAGTGGATGTCCCTCGAACAGCTGAAGCTACTGCATCATCCTCTTCGTCAATTCCAGGCCTTGAATTGATTGTTGATCTCAATCTCAACAATCTGGGTACAAATATTCCAGTTCAAGATAATCCAGAGACAAGGATTCACAATACCCATCCTCAACAAAACATCATCGGAAATGTACAGAGTGGCGTTCAAACAAGAAACATGTTGCGGAACAACAACAATGCAGGCTTGTATGCAACTATCAGAGAATCTGGTTAACAAAATGATTGGTCTTTCGCTTGTTATGTCTCACAGGAAGAGCCAAGAACTTGGAAAGAAGCTTTGAAAGATAACTCATGGGTTGAAGCAATGCAGGAAGAACTGCAACAATTCCCGAAGCTTGGTGTCTGGAAACTCGTAGAGAAACCTGCTGGTTACAAGAAGATTGGTACCCGTTGGGTGTTTAAATGCAAAAAGGATGACCGTGGAATCGTTATACGAAACAAAGCAAGACTAGTCGTTCAAGGTTTTCGTCAGATTGAAGGGATCGACTACAACGAAGTGTATGCACCGGTTGCACGTCTAGAAGCAATTAGGATTTTTCTGGCTTATGCCTCATTCAAAGGTTTCAAGGTATACCAGATGGACGTGAAAAGTGCATTCTTACATGGTGTGGTGGAAGAAGAGGTGTACGTCGAACAGCCTCCAGGTTTTGAAGATCCTATCCATCCCGATCGGGTTTGGTTGCTCAACAAAGCTCTATATGGTCTACATCAAGCACCGCGAGCTTGGTATGCAACCTTATCTAATTATTTGCTGGAGAATGGATTTTGCAGAGGTCTTATCGATTGTACTCTTTTCATCAAAGAACAAGATGGAGATCTTCTACTGGTACAGGTATACGTTGATGATATTATATTTGGTTCTACTAATGATGTTTTGTGTAGGAATTTCGAGCGCATCATGCAGGATAAATTCGAGATGAGTGCTATGGGGGAAATGACTTTCTTTTTGGGCCTACAAGTACAACAAACCGAGTCTGGGATATTCATTCATCAGACTAAATATGTTGGTGACATCTTGAGCCGGTTCCAGATGTCTGATGCAACGCCCATCGGTACCCCATTGCCGCAAAATCACGGAATTACTCCAGACTTGAAGGGTGAAGCTGTTAGCCCCTCATACTACCGCGCGATGATCGGATCTCTTATGTACCTCACAGCATCAAGACCAGATATAATGTACCCAACGTGCCTGCTTGCCAGATATCAAGTGAACCCGAAGGCCTCACATCTTGCAGCTGTAAAAAGGATTTTTCGTTATTTGAAGGGTTACCCTGACACCGGTCTTTGGTACCCTAGGGATAATAACTTTGACTTGATCGCATTCAGTGATTCTGATTTTGGCGGATGCAAAATCGACGACAAATCCACAACGGCTGGATGTCAGTTTTTGGGAAATCGCCTAGTCACGTGGCAGTGCAAGAAGCAGACGTGCGTCGCTACATCAACATGCGAAGCTGAATACATTGCTGCCTCAAGTTGTTGCTCCCAAGTACTATGGATCCAACAACAAATGCGTGATTACGGTTTTGAATTCCTAACTTCTCCTATTTACGTTGATAATTCTGCTGCCTTACAGATCACTAGAAATCCTGTGCAGCATTCAAAGACTAAGCACATCGAAATTAAGTATCACTTCATACGTGATTGCTTTGAGAAAAGGCTAATCGATGTTGCTTACGTCCACACCGATGACCAACGTGCCGACCTTTTTACCAAAGCATTTGACAAATCAAGATTTGATTACTTATTATTGGTAAACGGCATTAAGGTCAAGCAAGAGTAAAACCAACATCGGAAAATCATTTTTGTAAATACCCTTGTGTTTTTAATTTGTCTTAGTTTGTTGATTTTAGGGGGAGTAAATCCAAAATTTGAAAATCCAAAAACATTGAAAAATTTCAAAAACACAAAAATAATAGAAAAACAAAAATGAGTTTCCTGGCGAGCAAAAGAGAAAATGATAGTACATCAGTGGTCTGTCTAAACCTCTTTAAACTGAAATGCAAAATGAAAAACGATAAGCAGCTCTATATAAGATGTATCGGTAGGCTCACAATCATTTTAAAGTGTGCAGGGTGATATAAACTTAAATCGACTGAAGACCAGGTGGGAACCACTCATTGGCATATGGTCTTGGTACCGAAATTTCGTTTGAGAGATTGCCGAGGTTCTGAGATATTCGGTCTTTATGCTGCTTATCATCTGGGTATCAAGGTTGTATCTTTTACCGAAAAATAACGGGGACGCAATTCTAGATCTTCTATGATACCATACATACGTGTACATATTGCATTCGACTTCAATAAGTGATCAACAATCACATGTCCAAACAAATAAGTGATAAATTATCACAAATTCTTTCCGGGAGTCAAGTTCGTCTCTCTGCTGTACGAAAGTACTGACCTGTTCACGGACTTGCTCCTGTGCCCTCATGCATCTGAAAATCAAGTTCCTCATCAATAAGTGATTCTATCACATAGGGCTTGTTTTCAAATCAAAATAAGTGAGAATCTCACATCATATACGGTCAAATAGATGATAATCAGTATACTCACCGGTAAGATGAACCCTCGTGCATACCTTGATACGGGAATGTGTCGTGATGTGGATGAACACCGGTCGGTAAGTATAAATCATACCTTAACGTATTCCCTCGCCATGATTACATCTGATAAGTTGAGCTTATGTGGACAACAATACCGATAATTGCTATAGGATGCTTATCTTAATGTTAACTAAAAGAACAACAAGAGCGTTTTTGATGTAGTGGATAGTGTGATAATGAAGATCAAACACGTTGATTCTACGAATACCCGTGTAGTTCTTCCCCAACCCCCAAATTGCAACCCAAAGGCCACGGAATTTGAAGTGAAAATTCAGTTTTCTCAAAATTCAAGTCTGATTGTTTCATTCACTAAAGGGACATATAAATAAGAACAGAAATTCGAAATGGGCCTAAAAAAGATAACGGGCCAAACACAAGCCTAAAAACAAAATGCCCAAAATACTTAAAAAAACATAAAAATGTAAATAACTAATGGAAATAAGCGTTTTTTGGCCCGTGTAGTTCTTCCCCAACCCCCAAATTGCAACCCAAAGGCCACGGAATTTGAAGTGAAAATTCAGTTTTCTCAAAATTCAAGTCTGATTGTTTCATTCACTAAAGGGACATATAAATAAGAACAGAAATTCGAAATGGGCCTAAAAAAGATAACGGGCCAAACACAAGCCCAAAAACAAAATGCCCAAAATACTTAAAAAAACATAAAAATGTAAATAACTAATGGAAATAAGCGTTTTTTGGCCCGGACGATGACCCAAACCGCCATAGGCGTTTGCAGCAAGATGGAGCTTCTTCTCCCGTTCGTTTTGCCTGGTCGCACGCCCAAAACGGACCTCCGTAGCCCAAGTTAGAGCCATTTTAGTGAAGCCCCTTTTGTTACGCGATCTTGGGCCTCCAAATACAAGATGGCCCGCTCTTCCACACTTGGGCCCGCATCAGTTTTGGCATGACCGTACACTGATATGATTCTCTTACCCTCGAAACTCGCAAAAAGAATGTCTGTAAATATTTATTTACTGCTTTCTGTCTTTACATTTGAAATATTCAAAAATACCAAAAAGATTTTAGGTGTGTTTTAATATAAACTTTTTAAAAGCCAAAAAGATTTTATTTCTATTTTATTTTCGATCGTACGATGTTGGAGCTCGAGTCTTCGTTACCTGAAACCTGAACGAAAACCGAAATGACTAAATCTTCATAAACGGTCGAAATTTGCAAGTTATGAAAGTTAAAGACTAAAATTGACAAATGTATTAAACTTTCAAACTGTCGGACGGTGTTTGATTGAACAATGGTCACATGTGTGTCGCTTGCTTATGATATTCCTAGCAGTTGTTCTCATTACGCGTTTAGATTTCTTGCATGTGCAGATTGTAAAGGCAAGGAGAACATGGTCGATGACAAGCTTCGGAATGAAGACACGACGTGAAGGCACTCAAATGATGAAGATGATCGAGTTGCCGCTGACCATCATCAACACCACAAGGATCTCAATTCATAAAGATCAAGACTTTCACGAGCATAACTCAAGGGGGAGCTTATGTTAAGGGGGAGTTTGTCAACACACTTCCTACATGAAACAGGGAGTTTGTTGGTACACTTTCTGCTTTCAAGACGTGAAGACTTTAAAGATCCTCCGACATTGAAGACGTGAAGAGACGTTAAAGACTTGAAGACACAAAGATCGATGGCTCTACAAGATCGAAGATCGAGACAAAGCTACAGCCAAGGGGGAGTTTGTTGGTGCACTTGTGTCTGTACTTTGTCTGTATTTCGTCTTGATACAAAACGATGTCTTTGATGTAAGTTTGACCAAGTCAACCATCCTCCGGTTTGACTTGACCAAACAGTTAACACAATGGTTGAACGATGTTGGGTCGAAGGATGTGTCATCGAAGGATAGTTTATATCCTTCGATGAACTCGAAAGATAACCGTCGAAAGATAGACAACGAAGGATATCATCCTTCGTGGTATATGTCATCCTTCGATGGGTTCCTGGTCGACAGATGGTCCTTCGACCAGTCTGTCTGATCCTTCGACCAGACCTGCTGTGTTCGGGTATATATACCCATGTTGTGTGTTCGCTTCAGTTAGAAAAGACTAGACAGAGAGTTCGAAAGTTAGACACTAGAGAGAAGTGAGAGCATTCTGTTCAGGAACACACACACACCGAGAGAGTTTGCAAAACTGATTTGTAAACATTGCATTATAACCGAACCTTTCATACGCATTAATGTTGGTGCACTTATGTCTGCACTTTGTCTGTATACGGTCACGATGTAAAACGATGTCTTGTTAGTCTTGTAAGTTTGACCAAGTCAACCATCCTCCTGGTTTGACTTGGCCAAACAGTCAACATTATGTTTGTAAGATGTTGGGTCGAAGGATGTGCCATCGAAGGATTGCCTATATCCTTCGATGACCTGCTCGAAAGATAACTTTCGATAGATGGACCACGAAAGATCCCATCTTTCGTGGTACATGTTGATCATTCGAGCTGTTCCTGGTCGAAAGATGATCTTTCGACCAGTCTGCATGATCCTTCGACCAGACCTGCTGTATTGGGTATAAATACCCGTGTGTTGTGTTCATTTCGACAGTAGAACAGATAGTTAGACACTCGAACAGATAGAGAACACACACACACACTAGAGAGAGTTTGCAAGACTGATTTGTAAACATTGAGCTGTAACTGGACCTTTCATACGTTTAATACAAGTGGTGTTAATCGTTGAAATTTGCGTGTCGTGTTATTGCGTGTTCTATCTCGGTTTGCTATTTCGGTTGGATTCCGCACAACCGGAGTGGTTAGTATACAAGGATTAGGCGACTAGATCCTCCCCTAGCCGGACCTACAAGTGGTATCAGAGCCTTGGCTCTTCTCCTTGTTAAAACCGAGTGTTTTCGGGTGTTTTTCGGGTTTTAAAGTTCATATTTTCTGGAAACCTTGCTGTTTTTGCTGTTTGTTCTTATAAAAACCTTGTCTTTTTTTCTTTATCACATGTTAAAAATGGGTTTTTAGTGAAGTTGCAAGCAAAAACGGGTTTTGGATAGTTGTCGGTTTGCTGGAAATTCTTGTATTTCTGGGTTTGTTCTTCATAATATTACACATTTGATCTTAAAAAATTTGAATCACAAAGTGTTTGTGTGTTGGAAGTTGTATTTTGATTAAAATATTGATCTTTACCCGGTTGGTGAAAAACCTGCATGTTCAGACCAGAAAGATATGGTCTGAACATACTTTCTGCCGAAAGTTCTCACCAACCCGTCAACTTTTTCACCAACTTGTCACCGATTGTCAACTGTGTCAGAACCGTTCGAAAGATATCCTTCGAACTCGAAAGATCATCTTTCGACCAAAGGAGGTTCGACAGATAGTTATCCTTCGAGCATCCTTCGAAGTGTGAGAGTTATCTTTCGTTCCAAGGAATCATTTCGAAACATTCATCTTTCGGTCTACTGTTCATTTTCGAAAGACTAGGATCCTTCGATTGGGGAGTCTTTCGAAGTCATCTTTCGTGATTTATCTTTCGGTCTACAGTACGTTTTCGAAGGATAAGTATCCTTCGTTGGAGAATCTTTCGAAAACATTGTTCGAAACTCAACAGTGATCTTTCGAACCTTGTTGATCTTTCGAACAGGTGTTGATCTTTCGATCCTTAGTCTGTTTGTGTTTAACAGTTTGTATTTTTCAAGTGTCTTTCGACAGGTATCCTTCGGCTGATCAAAAATGAATTCGATGTGGGGTGTTCCGGTAAATGCAGAGATGTATTTTGGTACTCCAACTCCGGATTCGGGTTCCCAAGCCAATGCTACATCTACCGGTCAATGGGCATTCGTATCAAATCAAGCTCCAAGTGTTCAAAGCATTTTACTAAGCGAAAGTGAAACAGGAAGTTTGAATAGGCCTCCAAAGTTGATGCATTTAAGTGAATATCCGGGATGGTTTGACAGATTTCATACATATGTCCTTGGTCAAAATACAGAGTTGTGGTTGCGGTTCATCACAGATTTTGATCAAACAATAGAGGTTGCTGCATCATCTGCTGCTACATTTGCAGATCTTACCGAAGATCAAAAGAAAGTCTATGATTTGGAGAAGAAAGCATATGCCATTCTTACTCAGGCATTAAACAAAGATATTTATCATCAATTCGTCAGTTTCAAGACAACGAAGCAGTTGTGGGACGCATTGAAGATAAGGGGCATAGGAAATGAAGCAACACGTCAATTAAGAAAAGATCTGCTAAAGAAAGAGTTTGATGGCTTTGTTTGTATGCAGAATGAATCTCTAGGAGATTTGACTAGTCGATTTACCCATTTGCTGACTGAATTGGCAAATACTGGGGTTGTAACAACTCCAGTAGAGATAGTGAAGAAGTTTGCAGATGCACTGCCACCTCAATGGAGTAATTTCATAGAAATCATGAAGTACAATGGCACTTTGGATACAACAAGCTTCAGTGATTTTGCTCAACTCCTGGAAAACAAGAATCAGGAAGAAACTCTAAAGGCAAAAAGAGTTGCAGTGCCACAAAATCCTGAAATTTATTATGGAAGTTCTAGCACTTCTACAAAACCTTCTTCACACGCTCCAATTCAAACAGCATTTGTGTCTAGCACGAGCTTGTATGGTACTCCTCCTCCAACAACAGATATGTTTGGAAATCCGCTTAATCCAGCTCCTCAACCAGCACCACAACAGCAACAGCAAATCAGAACAACTGATATATTCGGAAATCCACTTCCTCCTCAACAGCAACAGCAAGCTTGTTATGGAAGTACATCATCTGCTGGTCAACAATCAAAGCCAAATACAGTACGGCTCGACACCTCAAGCTTTTCTAAAGTCAGTGTTGAAGTAGCAAAAGAACATATGGAGCTGCTAAACACTGTGGTGAGCGCATACTGTGGATTAGTGGAGGGTCAGATTGGTAATATTAATCTGACACAAGAAGACTATCAGCAGATAGATAAAGAGGAGATGGAGATGATGGATATTAAGTGGGCCTTTGCCAGTGCTGTTAGGCGAGCAAAGGATTTTATGGAGAGAACCGGCCGAACCAGCTTGGAAAGCAAGAAAGATACCAAGTATGGGTTTGATAAACAGGCGGTCAAGTGTTTCAACTGTGGTGAACGTGGTCATTTCAAGCGTGAATGTACAAGACCAGCTCAGCATGGGAACCAGAATCCCTTCAGAGGTCAAGGAAACAGGGCCAATCAGAACCAAGCGAGGAACAATGATCGCACACTGGTGCCTGTCAACAACCAGACTCAAGCAGGACCATCAAATGCCAATCAGGCACTTGTGGTTCAAGTAGATGAAGGCTGTGATTGGTCAATCCAGTTGGGAAATGATGCACCTGATGGAACAGCTTGTTTTGCGGAAGTGGTTAATGATCTTAAACACGCCAGCGGTGGAGAATCTTCCACCAATGGTGTTGAATCTTCTGAAGATGAAGACAGCTCCGGGTACAGTGGAAGTTCAGATGAAGAGTCCTCTGTTTCAGGCAATGATCAGGAAGATGACACATCAACTGCATCAGTTAATGCAAATATTGATGAGCTATTGGATGAAGCTGCAGCAGGAATTCAGAGAAGATCTATTTTGGTGGATCAAGCTGCTTATTCTTCGTCTTCTCTCCATTCAGCCTTTATGGCGAATGTCGACAGTTCATCAAGTCAGGTATGTGTCGATGAACCCACTTCTGTTAGCTGTGATAATTGTGATAGATTGCATGCTAGATGTGCTGATTTGGAAGCAAACATGTCTGAGTTGCAAGGCAAACACGATGCTTTACAAGCTAGTTTGTTTGAATTGCAAGACAAACATGTTTTAGTGAATGATAGGTGGTGTGAATTGCAAAGCAAACACGAGGCTTTGCAAGAGAAATATGATGTGACATTTATTCATAATCAGAAATTGACAGTTGATATTTCAAAGTGCACTGAAGCCAATATGTTTTATGAAAACCATGAAAAGGATTATAAATCAATGATTGAAACATTGAAGAAAGATAAAACAGAGCTGACTAAAATGGTTTCCAGAAAACAAACGGACATTAATTTGTATATCACTCGTCTTGAGGTGATGCAAAAATAAATGGCTTGTGTTAAAACAGAAAGTGAGGCGATCCGACTCAAGTTAGACAGTTATTTGAGTTCTAGCTATGTGTTGGATCACATCATTGATGTTCAGAAAGAGAAAAAGGATGTCACATGCATAGGCTATAAGAAATGTCCACCACCCGTGAGAAACAATTTTGATGCTTTGCCTGATGAGGAGTATAGAACTCATTTTGAGCCATCTGTTCCTTTGGACGTTGAGGAATTTGCAGCAGGGCTCGGATACAAGAAAGAAGTATCGTCAGATTCAGATGTGTCAGCAGATACATTTGTAACTGCTGAACAGAATCAGGATCCTCCAGTGGTGGTTGAGGATGTTGATTCTTCTGATGATGAGTCTGATGATACTGATTCGGAAAAGTATGATGCAGTAATCAAAGAAGAGGACATACCTCTTGAGAATCATATTCTATGTGATCCTCCCACAAAACCTGCTAAGACTGTTCCAACCGAGTCCACATCAGCAAAAGAGTCGGAGAGTGTGGATTTGCTGTACACTCTGGTTGGTGATGATAAAATTTACTCAGACAAAGATTTTCCTATTAAGAATGTTAATCAATCTTTAATAAGTAAAGTCTTTGAAAACTCTACAAGTAAGTTCTTGGGTAAGAAAGGACCACATGTTACAGTCACACAGTGTCCTCCTATCCCAAAGACTGAAATTAGAAAACAATTTGGCAATCAGAAATTACCAACAGTGCAAAAACAGCAAAATCATACCAAACCTAAAGGTAAAGCACCGACTCAAGATCAAAAGAAGCCGAATCAGAAGAAGAAGAAGAATGTGAACTTTGTGAAATCAAAGGGAACGGACAAAATTGAAAAGTTTGCAAATCAATCTAACCTAAATTTTGTCCAAAAGGCAACAGTGATGAAAAGGAATGAACCAAGTAGTTCAAAACCTAGTACCTCGGGTTCACAAATTTCATCATCGGCAAGACGATCACATGATACTTCGGGGTTTGTGGAACGAAGATCATGTTTTGAATGTGGAACAATTGGGCATATCGTTCGAAATTGCCCGTATCTTCATAAACAAAAAGGCATAGTTGATGTTCCCCGTGACCACATTGACCGCAAGCGATCTGTTTCTGAAAAACAAGATCCCCGACTCATAAGAGAAAGGGAAAAGAAACAGAAACGCCAACAGGTCAAGAAAATTGAAAAGGCGATTAAAACCGATGTGATTCAAAAACCATCTGTTTCTGTCAAACCAAACAATTTAAAAACTTCAGACAACCATGAAGTTAAGTTTTTAAAGAATAACCCTGGTATAACAAAACAGACTTGGAAACCAAAAACGGTTACTGAATCAGGGGGACCATCACAATTTCCGAATCATCAAAAGGTGGAAGTTATTGTTGTTGAAAAAAATGGAAGACCCAAGACCACAATGGCTTGGGTCCCCATCTCCAACTAATCGATTGAGTTTATGTGCAGGGTGTTCCAGGAGGAACTATCAGTAGTCATTGGATTGTTGATAGTGGGGCATCCAGGCACATGACAGGCGACATGAAGCTTCTCTACGACGTCAAATCTATTAGAGGAGGTTATGTTGCTTTTGCTGGAGATAAGGGCGGATACATTACTGGTGAAGGAATGATTTCCAACGGGGTTGTTAGCTTTGACAAGATCAACTTTGTGCAACAACTTGATCACAATCTTCTTAGTGTTTCTCAAATTTGTGACAAGCAGTTCTCAGTACACTTTGATGCTAATGGATGTTATGTGCTGAAACCCGGCTTCAAAATTCCAAAAGAATGGATTCTCTTGTCGGCTCCAAGGATAAATGATCTGTATGTCCTTGATATGAGTCAAGCTATCACAACGTCTGCACAAGCAACATGTTTCGTTTCCAAAGCCACAGAAAAAGACACAATCTCTTGGCACAGACGAATGGGTCACATTCACTTACGCAAAATGAATCATTTGGTATCAAATGAATTGGTGAATGGTGTTCCTCTTAAAAACTTTCATCTTCAAGACGTCTGTGTTTCGTGCCAGAAAGGAAAACAAACGAAGAAGCGACACCCTTCAAAGAAAGTCAACACGGTGGCTGTTCCTCTTGAACGTTTGCACATGGATTTGTTCGGTCCTGTCAAACACAAAAGCATTAGGAATGATCAATATTGCCTCGTGATTACTGATGATTATTCAAGATTTTCTTGGGTGGCGTTCATGGCACACAAGAGTGAAACCTTCGGTATTATCAAAAACTTGATCATTCAGATTGAGAATCTTTACAACTTGAAGGTTAGGCGGATACGTAGCGACAATGGTACTGAATTCAAAAATCATGCCATGGCGGAGTTTTGCACTTCAAAAGGTATTCTTCACGAATTTAGTGCAGCTTAGACTCCTCAACAGAATGGCGTCGCTGAACGTAAGAACCGCACATTGATCGAGACTGCTAGGACTATGTTGGTAGAGTCGCAGCTGCCCATTCCCTTCTGGACTGAAGCTGTGTCCTCTGCATGCTATACTTTGAACCGAGTCCTTACAGTCAAAAGGCACAACAAGACCTGCTTTGAGCTTATCAACAAACGGAAACCAGACTTGTCTTATCTTGAACCGTTTGGAGCTCCTTGCACAATTATCGATCCTAATGAAAAGTTTGGGGCTAGAGCCATTGAGGGATGCTTTCTTGGGTATTCCACCCCAAACTTAAGAGTCTGGAATCTAGAGACTAAAAGGGTTGAGGAATGGTCTGAAGTCAGAGTACAAAGGCACACTTTACCAGTCAGAAATCCTGGTCAGCCTTGGATGTTTGAGTACGATGACTTTTTCAATTCGATCAATGTTGAAGCCGTTGAAGAAAGTGCTGCGGCAAGGATGTTTTTCGAGAGCGACAATGCAACAGATTCACCGTTGGTTCGTCCCATTATAGTCAATCAAGAACCATCTTCAGTGAACAATAATGCTCTCGACAATGAGGATTTTCAAGATGCTACCGAATTGAACGAATCTTCAGAGGATGATGAATTTCTCGATGCAGATCAAGAAGCTCCATCAGCAGTTCACGGTATTTCAGAGGGTACTCCTCCAGTGGCTGTCCCTAGAACAGCTGAAACTTCTGCATCATCCTCTTCGTCAATTCCGGGCCTTGAATTGATTGTTGATCTCAATCTCAACAATCTGGGTACAAATATTCCAGTTCAAGATAATCCAGAAACAAGGATTCATAATACCCATCCTCAACAAAACATCATAGGAAATGTACAAAGTGGCGTTCAAACAAGAAACATGTTGCGAAACAACAACAATGCAGGCTTGTATGCAACTATCAGAGAATCTGGTCAACAAAATGATTGGTCTTTCGCGTGTTATGTCTCACAGGAAGAACCAAGAACTTGGAAAGATGCATTGAAAGATAGCTCATGGGTTGAAGCGATGCAGGAAGAACTGCAACAATTCCAGAAGCTTGGTGTCTGGAAACTCGTAGAGAAACCTGCTGGATACAAGAAGATTGGTACCCGTTGGGTGTTTAAGTGCAAAAAGGATGACCGTGGGATCGTTATCCGGAACAAAGCAAGGCTAGTCGTTCAAGGTTTTCGTCAGATTGAAGGGATCGACTACAACGAAGTGTATGCACCTGTTGCACGTCTAGAAGCCATTCGGATCTTTCTGGCATATGCCTCATTCAAAGGTTTCAAGGTATACCAGATGGACGTGAAGAGTGCTTTAAAAAGGATTTTTCGTTATTTGAAGGGTTACCCTGACACCGGTCTATGGTACCCTAGGGATAATAACTTTGACTTGATTGCATTCAGTGATTCTGATTTTGGCGGATGCAAAATCGACGGCAAATCCACAACGGCTGGATGTCAGTTTTTGGGAAATCGCCTAGTCACATGGCAGTGCAAGAAGCAGACGTGCGTCGCTACATCAACATGCGAAGCTGAATACATTGCTGCCTCAAGTTGTTGCTCCCAAGTCTTGTGGATACAACAACAAATGCGTGATTACGGTTTTGAATTCCTAACTACTCCTATTTACGTTGATAATTCTGCTGCATTACAGATCACTAAAAATCCTGTGCAGCATTCAAAGACTAAGCACATCGACATTAAGTATCACTTCATACGTGATTGCTTTGAGAAAAGGCTAATCGATGTTGCTTATGTCCACACCGATGACCAACGTGCCGACCTTTTTACCAAAGCATTTGACAAATCAAGATTTGACTATTTATTATTGGTAAACGGCATTAAGGTCAAGCAAGAGTAAAACCAACATCGGAAAATCATTTTTGTAAATACCTTTGTGTTTTAAATTTGTCCTAGTTTATTGATTTTAGGGGGAGTAAATCCAAAATTTGAAAAATCCAAAAACATCGAAAAATTTCAAAAACACAAAAACAATAGAAAAACAAAAATGAGTTTCCTGGCGAGCAAAAGAGAAAATGATAGTACATCAGTGGTCTGTCTAAACCTCTTTAAACCTTAAATGAAAAACGATAAGCAGCTCTATATAAGATGTATCGGTAGGCTCACAATCATTTTAAAGTGTGCAGGGTGATATAAACTTAAATCGACTGAAGACTGGGTGGGAACCATTCATTGGCATATGGTCTTAGTACCGAAATTTCGTTTGAGAGATTGCCGAGGTTCTGAGATATTCGGTCTTTATGCTGCTTATCATCTGGGTATCATGGTTGTATCTTTTACCGAAAAATTACGGGGACGCAAGTCTAGATCTTCCATGATACCATACATACGTGTACATACTGCATACGACCTCAATAAGTGATCAACAATCACATGTCCAAACAAAATAAGTGATAATATATCACAAATTCTTTCCGGGTGTCAAGTTCGTCTCTCTGCTGTACGAAAGTACTGACCTGTTCACGGACTTGCTCCTGTGCCCTCATGCATATGAAAATCAAGTTCCTCATCAATAAGTGATTATATCACATAGGGCTTGTTTTCAAAATCAAAATAAGTGAGAATCTCACATCATATACGGTCAAACAGATGATAATCGGTATAC
The DNA here is from genome assembly GCA_030545235.1 of Helianthus tuberosus. Lineage (NCBI taxonomy): Eukaryota > Viridiplantae > Streptophyta > Magnoliopsida > Asterales > Asteraceae > Helianthus > Helianthus tuberosus. The sequence continues at coordinate 114,462,170 of CM060374.1, forward strand.
TCACCGGTAAGATGAACCCTCGTGCATACCTTGATACGGGAATGTGTCGTGATGTGGATGAACACCGGTCGGTAAGTATAAATCATACCTTAACGTATCCCCTCACCATGATTACATCTGATAAGTTGAGCTTATGTGGACAACAATACCGATAATTGTTATAGGATGCTTATCTTAAGGTTAACTAAAAGAACAACAAGAGCGTTTTGGCATGACCGTACACTGATATGATTCTCTTACCCTCGAAACTCGCAAAAAGAATGTCTGTAAATATTTATTTACTGCTTTCAGTCCTTACATTTCTAATATTAAAACACACCTAAAATCTGTTTTAATATAAACTTTATAAAAGCCAAAAAGATTTTATTTCCATTTCATTTTCGATCGTACGATGTTGGAACTCGAGTCTTCGTTACCTGAAACCTGAACGAAAACCAAAACGACTAAATCTTCATAAACGGTCGAAATTTGCAAGTTTTGAAAGTTAAAATTGAAATTGATAAAATTTGTTAAACTTTCAAACTGTCGGACGGTGTTTGCTTAAACAATGGTCACATGTGTGTTGTTTGCTTATGATATTCCAAGCGGTTGTTCTCATTACGCGTTTAGATTTCTTGCATGTGCAGATTCTAAAGGCTAGGAGAACATGGTCGATGACAAGCTTCGGAATGAAGACACGACGTGAAGGCACTCAAATGATGAAGATGATCGAGTTGCCGCTGACCATCATCAACACCACAAGGATCTCGCTTCATAAAGAACAAGTATTTCACGAGCATAACTCAAGGGGGAGCTTATGTTAAGGGGGAGTTTGTCAACACACTTCCTACATAAAACGGGGAGTTTGTTGGTACACTTTCTGCTTTCAAGACGTGAAGACTTTGAAGATCCTCCGACATTGAAGACTTGAAAAGAAGTCAAAGACTTGAAGACACGAGAACTTACAAGAATGAAGATCGAGACAAAGCTACAGCCAGACAAAGCTACAGCCAAGGGGGAGTTTGTTGGTGCACTTATGTCTGCACTTTGTCTGTATACGGTCACGATGTAAAACGATGTCTTGTTAGTCTTGTAAGTTTGACCAAGTCAACCATCCTCCTGGTTTGACTTGGCCAAACAGTCAACATTATGTTTGTAAGATGTTGGGTCGAAGGATGTGCCATCGAAGGATTGCCTATATCCTTCGATGACCTGCTCGAAAGATAACTTTCGATAGATGGACCACGAAAGATCCCATCTTTCGTGGTACATGTTGATCATTCGAGCTGTTCCTGGTCGAAAGATGATCTTTCGACCAGTCTGCATGATCCTTCGACCAGACCTGCTGTATTGGGTATAAATACCCGTGTGTTGTGTTCATTTCGACAGTAGAACAGATAGTTAGACACTCGAACAGATAGAGAACACACACACACACTAGAGAGAGTTTGCAAGACTGATTTGTAAACATTGAGCTGTAACTGGACCTTTCATACGTTTAATACAAGTGGTGTTAATCGTTGAAATTTGCGTGTCGTGTTATTGCGTGTTCTATCTCGGTTTGCTATTTCGGTTGGATTCCGCACAACCGGAGTGGTTAGTATACAAGGATTAGGCGACTAGATCCTCTCCTAGCCGGACCTACAATTAATACAAGTGGTGTTAATCGGTGAAGTCTTGTGTGTTGTGTTTATGCTTGTTCTTTCTCGGTTTGCATGCTGGCTTGGATTCCGCACTCGCTAGTGTGTTAGACATAACAAGGAATAGGTTAAACCTCAACCTCCGAGGGACCTACAATTTCTAATATTGTTAATGTAAAAAGTAGTGTATTATGAATGGTAGTGTAAATGAAAGTGCAATTGTCTGATATTAGTAATGTATTACAGAATTTATCAAAGAAATGATACATATGCACATTTACACGGATAATTGTTACTCGATTTTTTTAGTGATGTTATAACTCGATTTTTTTTTGGTTTGTTATATCTAGTGGTTAATGATTTGATTATATTTGTTACTTTATGATGTAATATGTTGTTTGGATGGTATAAAGGGTGTTGATGTACATGTAATAAAGTGAAATATTGGTAATGGTATTGTATTATGGATGGTAGGAGGTAATGGTATTGTATTACGGATGGTAGGAGGTAATGGTAGTGTATTTTGGATGGTATGATTGATGAAAGGGAAAGTGTATTAAATGCAGTGTACCAAAACACGTTATAACATGTTCACACATATAGATGCACATGTACAATTCTAATATTGTTAATGTAAAAGTAGTGTATTATGAATGGTAGTGTAAATGAAAGTGCAATTGTCTAATATTAATAATGTATTACGGAATTTGTCAAAGAAATGATACATATGCACATTTGCATGGATACTTGTTACTCGATTTTTTTAGCGATGAAATATAGCGATTTTTTTATAATATTAAAAGAAAAAAAATTTGAGTGTTTTTTAGTTTTTTTAAAGGTATTTTTGGTTGTGTTCACACTGGTTCTTGTGGTTCTCGCAATAAAGGGTGGTTCCTAACGGATCCTTCTCCTATATATATATAGGGTCAGGATTTAGAGAAAACGGTGAAAAGTGTGAGAACGGAGAGAACGGTTATGGATCGTCAGATCAAAACAATCTACGCGTTTTCGTAAATAACATCACTTTTATTAGTGTGGCGCACTTCATTAAGGGTAAAAAAGTCTTTTGACTTCTCTACACAAAGCGCCATCTCATGAGTAAAACGCCATTAAATTACCACCTTAACCTACATAGCACACACCATCCTAATCTAAACGACATTACATATAAAACGCCAAACTTGTTTTAAACGGTAAACCTGAACTAACAGTTACTGAAATGACGGGACTTAATTACTAACATTTATTATAATAAAATCCCGCCTAAAACAACCGCCAAAAAACATCCTATATATACAACATCTCAGACCTTCCATTAAACACACAAAACCTCAAACGCCATATTTAATATATATCATTCGTCTTAGAAACGCCAAAAACCCAAACATCAAATATCCCCTAAAACAAAACGTTTCTTTAAAATTCAGTTTGGTTGTCGGTAAGGTTTCGCTCAATGTAATGGACAAAATCCTTAAGTGAGGATATTGTCCATTTCATTGAGTAAAATCTTATTGACTTTATCCTCAACTTCCATCCAATTTATAACGCTAAAACATACAAAAACATTAATGAGTTTTGCTGTTATTAAAGTTTAGCTGTGTGGGGTGGACAACATTGTTAGACATCTTTCTTAACTGAGGATTAACAATGTTGTCCATCTCATACATCAAAACATTATTGAGCTTAGCATGACCAAAATTAGAGATTTAAGGTACTTTTATTTAGTGGCGTTCTTTTTCTCGGTAAAACGCTAAAAAGTTAAAAAAATCAAACATCGTTCCTTGGATATTCAATATTGTTCTACGCGAAGTTTCGCCGAATGGATTGTTAGTTGAAGGGTGTAACTCAATAACATTTTGCTGCATGAGATGGACAAATCTTCAAGAAAAAGAGGCTGATGTCACACTTTGAGCTTACAAACGGCGACAAAAAAACTACTTCAAAAACAAAAAAAAAACAAAATCAATCATACGAAAGTCGAAACAGCCAGTTAAGATGATTCAAAAACGAAGAAAGAGACTGGTGACAGTGAAGATTTGGAAGATCAATTGTTTATATATATATATTTTTTGTAATATTATTTTTTAGTTGATTGTTATATAATAACAACGCCATATATAATAAAAACGCCACACAGACAAATGCTTGTGAAAACGCCATTATGCCATAAAACACCCCAAAACTCTCAAACTATAATAAAATTACTTTGGACAAGTATTATAAAAAAAACTCAAAAAAAAAAAAAAAATAAGTATAAAAACCAAGGTACACGAAAAAATAGAACAAAAGTGCCATCTTTATATAAAATATCATTAAAAATAAAAAAAAAGGCCAAAATCTTGAAAAGCTAGCTAGAAACAGTAAATATAAAACAGTAAAACAGAAGCGACGGAAACTTTATCATTAAGAACATTTAATATATTAAAATCTAAAACACCAAACTTGAAAGATGGGTCGTGTTACAGACTTCAGAGATAAAGCTTATAAAAAACAGTAATTAAAAACAGTAACTGAAACGACGAATACTTTATTATAATAATACACCGCCTAACCTACGCGCCAAAATGTAACACCTCGTAAAATCATACCTAATAAAATAAAGACATGTGTCATGTAACACAAACGTGTTATAAAAACGGATCCAGATAAAGATGTACGGTAGGATTTAAAAGCGCCGGCATGTTAATTTATACCTCTGAGCGACCTATTAATAAATCCCTAACCATAATATATTTAATCAACATCTAATTGATGTAAATAAATTTGGTTGTCCTAAATAACAAATTGATTATAACCTAAGTCATGGATCCAATATGAATTCTTGGTATTTTCGACATTTAAAAACCTCCCACAAGGATCCAAAATTTGTGTAAGTACATGCAAGGCATGCAAGAGCTGAAAACTTGGTCCCCTTTAGATGATATGTAAGTTCAAATCCTCTGTATTCACTCCGCCCTGATGATGATGATGAACCCTAGAAAGATGATATGTAATTTCAAATGATACAGTGATATGATGATGATGAACCCTGGATGTAACATATCATCACCATATCATCAGTGCATCTGCCATCGCCTTTTTCACTTCGCCACCACTGTCCGGATCTATAACCCAAACTGTGGGTGTGGTTCAAGATCTGTCCAGATCTGGGTTTGCCGGTGGTCTTAGAGACGGAGGAGAGAGTTGTCGGAGAAATTGTGTTCGCCGGTGGTGAGAAAGGAGTAGGAGGATTTGTTGACATGAGATGGCAGCGGTGGTGGTTGTCTGGTGCCGGAGTGCGGGAGTGGTGTTGATGGCAGGTGGTTGGGGTGGGTGGTAGAGAGAGAGTGTGGTAGATATTATATATAATAATATTTCTTTAAAATAGTTTGTTTTATTTTTTAGATAATATTAAATAAAATGGGTAAAAGACTAAAATACCCTTGTGTAATCATATTTAACTAAAAAATCTAACTGGGTTTGCCCTAAAGGACATAACGTGCAAGATTTGCAAACATTAAGGACAAAACTCATCAATTTTAAAGACAAAGGACAGCGCCTGCAATTTGGGACATATATAAAGGACAAAACTTGTAATTTACTCCAAAATATATGATATTCACAACCAACAAATTTTAAATAGTTTCACGTGTAAGAAGCCGGGAACCTGGTAGCCGGAGTTTCAGACTAGGAGCTGGGTATCGCATAGGGCAACTATGTGCAGGAGATCTAGAAGCTATTACTTCCAAGAAAAACGTTATTCCCAACCTTAGAAAGAACTTAGGAACATATGGACTGAACTACAAAGAGTTTCATGTTCTAAGCAGCAGAGCCCCACGGTGGGCGCCACTTGTGGAAACAACAAGGATAAGGTCAGGGGAATGTATGAACGCTCCTCGGGTCAGCCTCGTCACCATCTAGCTTGTACCTACAACACAAAAGAACCCGTTAGAAGGGGCGAGAGACCGGGGTCTGGACCACCCTCCGACGCTCAACATTAGTAATCTATCCAAGAATAGTGTATAAACATAAAGTATAGATGTAGTCCGTGGTCGAGATCCACGGTTAGCTAGCAGTTGTGATGGTCTCAGGCTGCGTAGCTCGTGACTAGAAGCTGCTGGTGTAGTCTCTCGTGAGCTCGTGACCTTAGCAGCTCAGAGGGGATGTAGCGTAGCCTTATGGCTTGTGTTCTTGTGAGAGAATATGTGATTCTAGAGAGAGAATGCGGTTCTAGAGAGAGAATTAAATTCTAGAGAGAGAGGGTAAATGGCTGGAATGTTTAAGCCAAATTGGGGTGATTGAAATAGAGAGTGGACCCTCTATTTATAGGCATGTTACATTTAACCCTAACGGGCTTGGTTGTGACGGGCTGGCCCACTAGGCTTGTTCTCCTGTTTGGGCTGTTAAGCTCCCGACAAGGAGCTCCCAGCTTCCTGCTTCCCGGCCTTGATGAGTGGGAGCCTCAGGACAACCATGTCATCAATTTCCAAACCCATTTTATAATAAAAAAAAAATTTCAATTCATTGAACAATAACACAATGAACAAAATTTACATTTCAATTTCATTTGGTAAAATAAACACTCCTAAATTCCAAATTAAATTTTAATTCCTATACAAAATCCAATTTCAATTTCATTACCATATGAAACGAACTCTATATTATTTTCCAAGACTTCAAGTATTATCGGATAAAGGCTATCCATACTTGCAGGTGAAGGTTCCTACTTTTTTTTATAACTGGTTTTAAGAAAGGTTGACATAATTCATCCCCCGCCTCACAATTCTTGCACTTTCACCTTGATGAACTGTTCACTCATGACGTGATTAAAACACACGTGCAGGTAATAAATAAAGATTTACATAGCTTAATTTATAGAATATCAACTCACGATGACCACTTCCCTGATTAACTAAAGATAATAACATATCTTAATGTGAGCGTCCAACTCTGACTAGTGTTATAACTAACTTGCCATAAATCGGCTATCGTTCAAACTAGGATTCGTCAATTCTGAGCATTTCTTCGAATGATCTTTAACCACGTGGGTCTCTCGTTTTACAAGGCTACGTGTCCTGCATTGCACGAAAAAATGGGCATTGCCGAGCCAACAATGTCAGTGATCATACCTTCTTGAAGAAAATCGAAACCTGATATTGCTGAGCCACCTCCATACAAAACCCTACCCGATGATATATATATGGTATACATTTTTAAGCTAGGATCCAGACCCGAACACTATAGTGTAGGTCGGTCATTGCTTGAAAGTGGGTATTATACCCTATCCAAACCGGGTATTACTGTTAGAGATCGAAAATAGCCGTTTATAAGTCCACTGTAACCGCTTTTTATTGCATTTTTTTGTACACATATGTTAGTATAAATAGGTAATAGATGTTTTGGTTAATCACAACACTTATAAAACACGAATGGAAATTGTAAACTTTTCTATGTTTCAGTTTATATTTTTTATATTAAAAATTTTAAAATTTGATAACATACAGAAGTAATATTTAATGAAATGAATTTATGTTGTTATAATTAGTTCTACAATATTCAAAGCCAACGTAAATTAAAAATGAATTTCTTTTGTGTAAAGTAGTACTCAAAACTATTTTTGTTATATATCAAGCATACTGGACTAATGCGGGACTTCTTTATAATAGAATTCGTATAAGGATGTGGGTTGTGGGCTTCGGGGGAGATGAGTTGAGGATCGCCGCTGAGGGGAACACCCCCATCCCCCCCTCTTCGGTTTCCGGGGAATTCCTCCGGACCTCACAGAGTGGATTTTGATAAAGCAGTTGGTTGATTAAATGAATAAAAAGAGGAAGGGGGAGCACACCGTTGAATGGGGGAAGAGGGATAAGGTGGAAAAGGAAAGTGAGGTGACGCTAAGCTATAGGATGAAGGAGATGGGGAGTGGGTGAACACATCCAATAGCCTAAGAACTTTAGTGTAACCGCCAATGTGGAATAGTGAAGATAATATATTCTACTTGTATGTTCTAGTTTTTGAGATTACTATATGCTACTTGCAGTTCTAATTAATACCACTTTTTTATGACTATACAGTAATACCACTTTTTTATGACTATACAGTTCTAACTTTTACTACCTATAGTAAAACTTACTTATACGGGGTTCACCAGTTAATCATTCTGGCAGTATGATTGGATCAAAAGGCATTTATTAAGAGGTATAAAATGCTGGGAACGAACACAAGGCCAGAAGTTTTTTAATATAGTATTTCTTCAACCTTTCAATACATATACTACCCTGGGAAATATATACAGCTACCTAGGGTCGTAAATGAGCTAAGCCGAATTGAATTAGGGTAGGCTCAGGCTCGGCTCATTTAAAGTTTGACCCAAGCCTGCTGAGCTGAAATATTGTTTTCGGGCTCGGCTTATCTTGTCGCTCGAGGCTTGTCGAGCGGGGTCATTTATTTAAAAAATAGTTTATATGTTGTGTTTTTTACACAAAATGATTGGCCCGGATATCTAACATGATTTTACAATCGGGTATGAGACTGATATACCGATACTGAAAAACCTAAGATTACATATTGACCGGCTATTCAACCGATCATTCCCGCTCGTTTTGTCAATAATAGTTATAGTTAGTGTAGTTATTATTTCTAGTTATACGCTACTTTAAAAAAAAATATTGAGTAATTCGACATGTACCCATTTCTAATAAACCCGTTCTGACCTAACCAAATGAGAATTTCTAAAACGACCTATTCTTGCCCGCTACCCTGTCCAATCCGACCCGCATTGTTTTGCCAGGTATGTTCAGGATTTTTGTTTTAATGTAGGGGGGCTGTGTGTATGTAACGTATGTATTATATAAATTGCTAGCTGTACCACTAGTTGAATTAGTTGGCAACATTAAACTTTAGTTATAAAAGATACCACATACCTATTAGTTATAAAAGATACCACATAGTATTAATTATAAAAGATAGACATACAATAGAATTATCGACATTAGCACAAGGAAACTGAATGAGGCAGATCAACACATGAACCACTTAATTTGTAAGGAAACCTCGTGTAGAATAATGACTTAGAGTTGGAACAGTAGATTCTGCATCACTACACGAGGTCTACACTTGGCTACCAATGGTTTGAGTTTCGGCATGGTTAGCCCAGGAGCCTCGGTCATGTCAACCATATCTTCACTTATCCTTTCCCAGTCAAAACATTGGATAAGCAACCCCAAAGTTAACCCAACCACACGCAATGCCAAGCCTTCTCCTGGACAATTCCTCCTTCCGGACCCAAATGGCATTAGCTTAAACCCATCTCTCCATCCTTCAAGCCCTTCAAATCTTTCCGGATTGAACCTTTCAGGGTCCGTCCACAAGTTGGGGTCATGATGTATGGCCCATTGATTGACTAGCAACATTGTTCCACTTGGGATGTGATAGCCGCCGACCACACAATCTTTGGATGAGCTGCGAGGAGTTAGTAGTGGGGCAGCAGGGTACAATCGCAGTGTCTCGTTTAAGATACAACGTAGGTATGGTAAATCTGATATGTCTGATTCTTTAATGAGACGGTTGTTTCCCACATGAATGTCTATCTCATTTTGTGCCTTTTTTAGAACATGTGGATTGTTTAGCAGAAGACTCAAAGCCCATTCCATGGTTCCCAAAGAAGTTTCAGTTCCAGCTGATAATAGGATCTAAACACCATTAAAATTCTATTAGATCTCACAGGGAAATGATCAGTCACAATATTGGAAGAATTATACTTTTGTGTACAGGCATAATTAAAAACGGGTTATACACAATATGAAAGCATATATTTTTCTTGGCCTCAAACGACGAAAATGATGCTTCAATTCGGGTGTTTAAACATGCAATTAACAAAAATCAATTTGTTTGGAGCACCGTTTCGAGGTAAGTTTTACGTCAATCGACTAGTATCGTCGTTCTGATTAAAAACCCTAAAACATTTGTTTGTAATTTGAGAAAAAAAAACTTAACTATGTTAAGTTTTTTTAACGTGAGACCGTTGAAAGAAAAATAGGTGAAATGTTGTACTGATAGGGGGAATATTCAAAGGTGGGACTGTCAGTGACCATTGACGTCAAGTAGGGATTATTACATGCCAATTTCCCTAATAAAAAGATATATATTTAAAAAAAGCTCGTATATTGCACGTGTTGAATAAGATATTATGTCATATGTTAACACAAATAGTCATCAGGATTTATCTTTTAAAAATGAACATTGATATACTATTTACATATTATAACATTTTACTTTGTTTTTTTATTTTGCATAAATGTAATTTTACATAATAAACAATAAAAAAAGATATGTCTTGAAAAAAAAACTCGTATATTACACGTGTTGAACCAAATATAATGCCATATGTTAACACATATAGTCGTCAACATATTTGTTTTTTAAAAAATGAACTTCGATGTACTATTTACTTAATATAATATTTTACTTTGTTTTTTTTATTTATTTTTATGTTAAAAACACATGTATTACATGCGGTTGAGTCACGTTTTTATTATAATATTTTTGTTAGTTTTATACAACTTTATGCTTTTTTTTTATTTCATTCGTAAAATACTCATCTAAAATTTGTATTCAAGAGAGTTTACGGAACCCTTGGTTCCTAATTTACTATAATTTCAATCACCGAACTCCAAAGTATATGTATCTACTCTAATAAAAACAAACATTTATGCTTATCAATATTATTGTTTAAAATTATTTATATAAAAAATATGTATTCTTATCTATTTTTTTGCTTAAAATTATTATTATTTATTTTTATCATAATAAAACTAAACGTTTATATTTTTATCAAGTATCTAGTTATTTGTTTAAAATTATTATTTTTGTTATTTAGATGATCATAATAAAAACAAACGTTTATTATTATCTAAATATTTATTCTTATCTAATTTCTTGTTTAAAATTATTATTATTTGATATGAGAGATAAATAGAAAAATAAGGTGAGAAAGCAACATGAAGTGACATGTATCAAAAAAGATTTTCATTTATTAGTATGGGTCAGGATATATATACTAGGAAGTTTATTTGGGTAGGAAAGTTATGAAGTAATCTTGAGCATCTATTAAATAATCAATAGCTAATATTAAATGGGTGAAATTGAACAAAAAAAGATGCGCGTGAGTTAGTTTGAGAGTATTCTAGTACATACAAGTTAATAGTTTCTCTCTTCTTTAAGTTCTCATCGTTTTTAAAACGTTAATAACTTTTTCATACTACTATACTTTTTTATAAAAGTTGCACCATAAAAACGAGGGTTTTTTTTATCTTTAAAACGAGCACACTATTGCTATACTTTTGATTTTTTTTTTTGAAAAACCAAGATGCGTAAAACACAATGGATAGAACAACACACTTTAACCCAGGTTCTAAAACGCAACCAGGTTTCATATGGTCGTGTTTATGTTTTAACATGGTGATGCCTTTATTCTAACATTATCATGCTTATGTTTTAGCATGATCATGTTCTTTGCACTTAAATTCTGAAAACGTACACTCTACGTCTAAAACGCAGTGGGTTTCACATGGTGATGTTTCTCTTTTAACATGGCCATGCCTTTGTTTTTTGTTTTAACATGGCCATGTTTCTGTTTTAACATGGTCATGCCTCTGTTTTAACATGGGCATGCCTCTGTTCCAACATCCAGGTTCTAAAACGTAATGGGTTTCACATGGTGATGTTTCTCTTTTTACATGGTCATGCCTTTGTTTTAACATGGTCATGTTTCAGTTTTAACATGGCCATGTCTTTGTTTTAACATGGTCATGCCTCTGTTCCAACATCCAGGTTCTAAAACGCAATGGGTCTAATATGTAACGGGTTTCACATAGTGATGTTTCTCTTTTAACATGGTCATGCATTTGTTTTAACGTGGTCATGTTTTTGTTTTAACAATACCATGCTTTGTCCTTTCTGCAGACATCTGACCACGCCCCCGTGTCCAGCTGGGCACGGCCCGTGGTCAGTCTTCTGTTTCTTGTTTTTGCTCTTGGGGATGCTGTCGAGGGGTCGGGCATGTCACGTTTATTCTTTTTCTTTGTATTTATGTTGGTTTTTGTTGTTTATTTGTTCCTTTTGCTCGTTTAAGCTCATTTGGTCCTGTAAATTCAAAAGGATGACAAAAGCACGCTTTTTCCAAAATTAGTACTAAAAAGGGGTTAGTTTTATGCCTCATTTGCTGTAATTTATATGTTGCATTTTACACACATCAATGCACATGTGCATTTCTAATATTGTTAATGTAAAAAGTAGTGTATTATGAATGATAGTGTAAATGAAAGTGCAATTGTCTGATATTAGTAATGTATTACAGAATTTATCAAAGAAATGATACATATGCACATTTACACGGATAATTGTTACTCGATTTTTTTAGTGATGATATAACTCGATTTTTTTTTTGGTTTGTTATATCTAGTGGTTAATGATTTGATTATATTTGTTACTTTATGATGTAATATGTTGTTTGGATGGTATAAAGGGTGTTGATGTACATGTAATAAAGTGAAATATTGGTAATGGTATTGTATTATGGATGGTAGGAGGTAATGGTATTGTATTACGGATGGTAGGAGGTAATGGTAGTGTATTTTGGATGGTATGATTGATGAAAGGGAAAGTGTATTAAATGCAGTGTACCAAAACACGTTATAACATGTTCACACATATAGATGCACATGTACAATTCTAATATTGTTAATGTAAAAGTAGTGTATTATGAATGGTAGTGTAAATGAAAGTGCAATTGTCTAATATTAATAATGTATTACGGAATTTGTCAAAGAAATGATACATATGCACATTTGCATGGATACTTGTTACTCGATTTTTTTAGCGATGAAATATAGCGATTTTTTTATAATATTAAAAGAAAAAAAATTTGAGTGTTTTTTAGTTTTTTTAAAGGTATTTTTGGTTGTGTTCACACTGGTTCTTGTGGTTCTCGCAATAAAGGGTGGTTCCTAACGTATCCTTCTCCTATATATATATAGGGTCAGGATTTAGAGAAAACGGTGAAAAGTGTGAGAACGGAGAGAACGGTTATGGATCGTCAGATCAAAACAATCTACGCGTTTTCGTAAATAACATCACTTTTATTAGTGTGGCGCACTTCATTACGGGTAAAAAAGTCTTTGACTTCTCTACACAAAGCGCCATCTCATGAGTAAAACGCCATTAAATTACCACCTTAACCTACATAGCACACACCATCCTAATCTAAACGACATTACATATAAAACGCCAAACTTGTTTTAAACGATAAACCTGAACTAACAGTTACTGAAATGACGGGACTTAATTACTAACATTTATTATAATAAAATCCCGCCTAAAACAACCGCAAAAAACATCCTATATATACAACATCTCAGACCTTCCATTAAACACACAAAACCCCAAACGCCATATTTAATATATACCATTCGTCTTAGAAACGCCAAAAACCCAAACATCAAATATCCCCTAAAACAAAACGTTTCTTTAAAATTCAGTTTGGTTGTCGGTAAGGTTTCGCTCAATGTAATGGACAAAATCCTTAAGTGAGGATATTGTCCATTTCATTGAGTAAAATCTTATTGACTTTATCCTCAACTTCCATCCAATTTATAACGCTAAAACATACAAAAACATTAATGAGTTTTGCTGTTAATAAAGTTTAGCTGTGTGGGGTGGACAACATTGTTAGACATCTTTCTTAACTGAGGATTAACAATGTTGTCCATCTCATACATCAAAACATTATTGAGCTTAGCATGACCAAAATTAGAGATTTAAGGTACTTTTATTTAGTGGCGTTCTTTTTCTCGGTAAAACGCTAAAAAGTTAAAAAAATCAAACATCGTTCCTTGGATATTCAATATTGTTCTACGCGAAGTTTCGCCGAATGGATTGTTAGTTGAAGGGTGTAACTCAATAACATTTTGCTGCATGAGATGGACAAATCTTCAAGAAAAAGAGGCTGATGTCACACTTTGAGCTTACAAACGGCGACAAAAAAACTACTTCAAAAACAAAAAAAAAACAAAATCAATCATACGAAAGTCGAAACAGCCAGTTAAGATGATTCAAAAACGAAGAAAGAGACTGGTGACAGTGAAGATTTGGAAGATCAATTGTTTATATATATATATTTTTTGTAATATTATTTTTCAGTTGATTGTTATATAATAACAACGCCATATATAATAAAAACGCCACACAGACAAATGCTTGTGAAAATGCCATTATGCCATAAAACACCCCAAAACTCTCAAACTATAATAAAATTACTTTGGACAAGTATTATAAAAAAAACTCAAAAAAAAAAAAAAAGTATAAAAACCAAGGTACAAGAAAAAATAGAACAAAAGTGCCTTCTTTATATAAAATATCATTAAAAATAAAAAAAAAGGCCAAAATCTTGAAAAGCTAGCTAGAAACAGTAAATATAAAACAGTAAAACAGAAGCGACGGAAACTTTATCATTAAGAACATTTAATATATTAAAATCTAAAACACCAAACTTGAAAGATGGGTCGTGTTACAGACTTCAGAGATAAAGCTTATCAAAAACAGTAATTAAAAACAGTAACTGAAACGACGAATACTTTATTATAATAATACACCGCCTAACCTACGCGCCAAAGTGTAACACCTCATAAAATCATACCTAATAAAATAAAGACATGTGTCATGTAACACAAACGTGTTATAAAAACGGATCCAGATAAAGATGTACGGTAGGATTTAAAAGCGTCGGCATGTTAATTTATACCTCTGAGCGACCTATTAATAAATCCCTAACCATAATATATTTAATCAACATCTAAATGATGTAAATAAATTTGGTTGTCCTAAATAACAAATTGATTATAACCTAAGTCATGGATCCAATATGAATTCTTGGTATTTTCGACATTTAAAAACCTCCCACAAGGATCCAAAATTTGTGTAAGTACATGCAGGCATGCAAGAGCTGAAAACTTGGTCCCCTTTAGATGATATGTAAGTTCAAATCCTCTGTATTCACTCCGCCCTGATGATGATGATGATGAACCCTGGAAAGATGATATGTAATTTCAAATGATACGGTGATATGATGATGATGAACCCTGGATGTAACATATCATCACCATATCATCAGTGCATCTCCCATCGTCTTTTTCACTTCGCCACCACTGTCCGGATCTATAACCCAAACTGTGGGTGTGGTTCAAGATCTGTCCAGATCTGGGTTTGCCGGTGGTCTTAGAGACGGAGGAGAGAGTTGTCGGAGAACTTGTGTTCGCCGGTGGTGAGAAAGGAGTAGGAGGATTTGTTGACATGAGATGGCAGCGGTGGTGGTTGTCTGGTGCCGGAGTGCGGGAGTGGTGTTGATGGCAGGTGGTTGGGGTGGGTGGTAGAGAGAGAGTGTGGTAGATATTATATATAATAATATTTCTTTAAAATAGTTTGTTTTATTTTTTAGATAATATTAAATAAAATGGGTAAAAGACTAAAATACCCTTGTGTAATCATATTTAACTAAAAAATCTAACTGGGTTTGCCCTAAAGGACATAACGTGCAAGATTTGCAAACATTAAGGACAAAACTCATCAATTTTAAAGACAAAGGACAGCGCCTGCAATTTGGGACATATATAAAGGATAAAACTTGTAATTTACTCCAAAATATATGATATTCACAACCAACAAATTTTAAATAGTTTCACGTGTAAGAAGCCGGGAACCTGGTAGCCGGAGTTTCAGACTAGGAGCTGGGTATCGCATAGGGCAACTATGTGCAGGAGATCTAGAAGCTATTATTTCCAAGAAAAACGTTCTTCCCAACCTTATAAAGAACTTAGGAACATATGGGATGAACTACAAAGAGTTTCATGTTCTAAGCAGCGGAGCCCCACGGTGGGCGCCACTTGTTGAAACAACAAAGATAAGGCCAGGGGAATGTATGAACGCTCCTCGGGTCAGCCTCATCACCTCCTAGCTTGTACCTACAACACAAAAGAACATGTTAGAAGGGGCCAGAGACCGGGGTCTGGACCACCCTCCGACGCTCAACATTAGTAATCTATCCAAGAATAGTGTATAAACATAAAGTATAGATGTAGTCCGTGGTCGAGATCCACGGTTAGCTAGCAGTTGTGATGGTTTCAGGCTGCGTAGCTCGTGACTAGAAGCTGCTGGTGTAGTCTCTAGTGAGCTCGTGACCTTAGCAGCTCAGAGGGGATGTAGCGTAGCCTTATGGCTTGTGTTCTTGTGAGAGAATATGTGATTCTAGAGAGAGAATGAGGTTCTAGAGAGAGAATTAAATTCTAGAGAGAGAGGGTAAATGGCTGGAATGTTTAAGCCAAATTGGGGTGATTGAAATAGAGAGTGGACCCTCTATTTATAGGCATGTTACATTTAACCCTAACGGACTTGGTTGTGACGGGCTGGCCCACTAGGCTTGTTCTCCTGTTTGGGCTGTTAAGCTCCCGACAAGGAGCTCCCAGCTTCCTGCTTCCCGGCCTTGCTGAGTGGGAGCCTCAGGACAACCATGTCATCAATTTCCAAACCCAT
The DNA here is from genome assembly GCA_030545235.1 of Helianthus tuberosus. Taxonomy (NCBI): domain Eukaryota; kingdom Viridiplantae; phylum Streptophyta; class Magnoliopsida; order Asterales; family Asteraceae; genus Helianthus; species Helianthus tuberosus. The sequence continues at coordinate 114,478,351 of CM060374.1, forward strand.
TTTATAATAAAAAAAAAATTTCAATTCATTGAACAATAACACAATGAACAAAATTTACATTTCAATTTCATTTGGTAAAATAAACACTCCTAAATTCCAAATTAAATTTTAATTCCTATACAAAATCCAATTTCAATTTCATTACCATATGAAACGAACTCTATATTATTTTCCAAGACTTCAAGTATTATCGGATAAAGGCTATCCATATTTGCAGGTGAAGGTTCCTACTTTTTTTTATAACTGGTTTTAAGAAAGGTTGACATAATTCATCCCCCGCCTCACAATTCTTGCACTTTCACCTTGATGAACTGTTCACTCATGACGTGATTAAAACACACGTGCAGGTAATAAATAAAGATTTACATAGCTTAATTTATAGAATATCAACTCACGATGACCACTTCCCTGATTAACTAAAGATAATAACATATCTTAATGTGAGCGTCCAACTCTGACTAGTGTTATAACTAACTTGCCATAAATCGGCTATCGTTCAAACTAGGATTCGTCAATTCTGAGCATTTCTTCGAATGATCTTTAACCACGTGGGTCTCTCGTTTTACAAGGCTACGTGTCCTGCATTGCACGAAAAAATGGGCATTGCCGAGCCAACAATGTCAGTGATCATACCTTCTTGAAGAAAATCGAAACCTGATATTGCTGAGCCACCTCCATACAAAACCCTACCCGATGATATATATATGGTATACATTTTTAAGCTAGGATCCAGACCCGAACACTATAGTGTAAGTCGGTCATTGCTTGAAAGTGGGTATTATACCCTATCCAAACCGGGTATTACTGTTAGAGATCGAAAATAGCCGTTTATAAGTCCACTGTAACCGCTTTTTATTGCATTTTTTTGTACACATATGTTAGTATAAATAGGTAATAGATGTTTTGGTTAATCACAACACTTATAAAACACGAATGGAAATTGTAAACTTTTCTATGTTTCAGTTTATATTTTTTATATTAAAAATTTTAAAATTTGATAACATACAGAAGTAATATTTAATGAAATGAATTTATGTTGTTATAATTAGTTCTACAATATTCAAAGCCAACGTAAATTAAAAATGAATTTCTTTTGTGTAAAGTAGTACTCAAAACTATTTTTGTTATATATCAAGCATACTGGACTAATGCGGGACTTCTTTATAATAGAATTCGTATAAGGATGTGGGTTGTGGGCTTCGGGGGGGATGAGTTGAGGATCGCCGCTGAGGGGAACACCCCCATCCCCCCCTCTTCGGTTTCCGGGGAATTCCTCCGGACCTCACAGAGTGGATTTTGATAAAGCAGTTGGTTGATTAAATGAATAAAAAGAGGAAGGGGGAGCACACCGTTGAATGGGGGAAGAGGGATAAGGTGGAAAAGGAAAGTGAGGTGACGCTAAGCTATAGGATGAAGGAGATGGGGAGTGGGTGAACACATCCAATAGCCTAAGAACTTTAGTGTAACCGCCAATGTGGAATAGTGAAGATAATATATTCTACTTGTATGTTCTAGTTTTTGAGATTACTATATGCTACTTGCAGTTCTAATTAATACCACTTTTTTATGACTATACAGTAATACCACTTTTTTATGACTATACAGTTCTAACTTTTACTACCTATAGTAAAACTTACTTATACGGGGTTCACCAGTTAATCATTCTGGCAGTATGATTGGATCAAAAGGCATTTATTAAGAGGTATAAAATGCTGGGAACGAACACAAGGCCAGAAGTTTTTTAATATAGTATTTCTTCAACCTTTCAATACATATACTACCCTGGGAAATATATACAGCTACCTAGGGTCGTAAATGAGCTAAGCCGAATTGAATTAGGGTAGGCTCAGGCTCGGCTCATTTAAAGTTTGACCCAAGCCTGCTGAGCTGAAATATTGTGTTCGGGCTCGGCTCATCTTGTCGCTCGAGGCTTGTCGAGCGGGGTCATTTATTTAAAAAATAGTTTATATGTTGTGTTTTTTACACAAAATGATTGGCCCGGATATCTAACATGATTTTACAATCGGGTATGAGACTGATATACCGATACTGAAAAACCTAAGATTACATATTGACCGGCTATTCAACCGATCATTCCCGCTCGTTTTGTCAATAATAGTTATAGTTAGTGTAGTTATTATTTCTAGTTATACGCTACTTTAAAAAAAAAATATTGAGTAATTCGACATGTACCCATTTCTAATAAACCCGTTCTGACCTAACCAAATGAGAATTTCTAAAACGACCTATTCTTGCCCGCTACCCTGTCCAATCCGACCCGCATTGTTTTGCCAGGTATGTTCAGGATTTTTGTTTTAATGTAGGGGGGCTGTGTGTATGTAACGTATGTATTATATAAATTGCTAGCTGTACCACTAGTTGAATTAGTTGGCAACATTAAACTTTAGTTATAAAAGATACCACATACCTATTAGTTATAAAAGATACCACATAGTATTAATTATAAAAGATAGACATACAATAGAATTATCGACATTAGCACAAGGAAACTGAATGAGGCAGATCAACACATGAACCACTTAATTTGTAAGGAAACCTCGTGTAGAATAATGACTTAGAGTTGGAACAGTAGATTCTGCATCACTACACGAGGTCTACACTTGGCTACCAATGGTTTGAGTTTCGGCATGGTTAGCCCAGGAGCCTCGGTCATGTCAACCATATCTTCACTTATCCTTTCCCAGTCAAAACATTGGATAAGCAACCCCAAAGTTAACCCAACCACACGCAATGCCAAGCCTTCTCCTGGACAATTCCTCCTTCCGGACCCAAATGGCATTAGCTTAAACCCATCTCTCCATCCTTCAAGCCCTTCAAATCTTTCCGGATTGAACCTTTCAGGGTCCGTCCACAAGTTGGGGTCATGATGTATGGCCCATTGATTGACTAGCAACATTGTTCCACTTGGGATGTGATAGCCGCCGACCACACAATCTTTGGATGAGCTGCGAGGAGTTAGTAGTGGGGCAGCAGGGTACAATCGCAGTGTCTCGTTTAAGATACAACGTAGGTATGGTAAATCTGATATGTCTGATTCTTTAATGAGACGGTTGTTTCCCACATGAATGTCTATCTCATTTTGTGCCTTTTTTAGAACATGTGGATTGTTTAGCAGAAGACTCAAAGCCCATTCCATGGTTCCCAAAGAAGTTTCAGTTCCAGCTGATAATAGGATCTAAACACCATTAAAATTCTATTAGATCTCACAGGGAAATGATCAGTCACAATATTGGAAGAATTATACTTTTGTGTACAGGCATAATTAAAAACGGGTTATACACAATATGAAAGCATATATTTTTCTTGGCCTCAAACGACGAAAATGATGCTTCAATTCGGGTGTTTAAACATGCAATTAACAAAAATCAATTTGTTTGGAGCACCGTTTCGAGGTAAGTTTTACGTCAATCGACTAGTATCGTCGTTCTGATTAAAAACCCTAAAACATTTGTTTGTAATTTGAAAAAAAAAAACTTAACTATGTTAAGTTTTTTTAACGTGAGACCGTTGAAAGAAAAATAGGTGAAAGGTTGTACTGACAGGGGGAATATTCAAAGGTGGGACTGTCAGTGACCATTGACGTCAAGTAGGGATTATTACATGCCAATTTCCCTAATAAAAAGATATATATTTAAAAAAAGCTCGTATATTGCACGTGTTGAATAAGATATTATGTCATATGTTAACACAAATAGTCATCAGGATTTATCTTTTAAAAATGAACATTGATATACTATTTACATATTATAACATTTTACTTTGTTTTTTTATTTTGCATAAATGTAATTTTACATAATAAACAATAAAAAAAGATATGTCTTGAAAAAAAAAACTCGTATATTACACGTGTTGAACCAAATATAATGCCATATGTTAACACATATAGTCGTCAACATATTTGTTTTTTAAAAAATGAACTTCGATGTACTATTTACTTAATATAATATTTTACTTTGTTTTATTTATTTATTATTATGTTAAAAACACATGTATTACATGCGGTTGAGTCACGTTTTTATTATAATATATTTGTTAGTTTTATACAACTTTATGCTTTTTTTTTATTTCATTCGTAAAATACTCATCTAAAATTTGTATTCAAGAGAGTTTACGGAACCCTTGGTTCCTAATTTACTATAATTTCAATCACCGAACTCCAAAGTATATGTATCTACTCTAATAAAAACAAACATTTATGCTTATCAATATTATTGTTTAAAATTATTTATATAAAAAATATGTATTCTTATCTATTTTTTTGCTTAAAATTATTATTATTTATTTTTATCATAATAAAACTAAACGTTTATATTTTTATCAAGTATCTAGTTATTTGTTTAAAATTATTATTTTTGTTATTTAGATGATCATAATAAAAACAAATGTTTATTATTATCTAAATATTTATTCTTATCTAATTTCTTGTTTAAAATTATTATTATTTGATATGAGAGATAAATAGAAAAATAAGGTGAGAAAGCAACATGAAGTGACATGTATCAAAAAAGATTTTCATTTATTAGTATGGGTCAGGATATATATACTAGTAAGTTTATTTGGGTAGGAAAGTTAGGAAGTAATCTTGAGCATCTATTAAATAATCAATGGCTAATATTAAATGGGTGAAATTGAACAAAAAAAGATGCGCGTGAGTTAGTTTGAGGGTATTCTAGTACATACAAGTTAATAGTTTCTCTCTTCTTTAAGTTCTCATCGTTTTTAAAACGTTAATAACTTTTTCATACTACTATACTTTTTTATAAAAGTTGCACCATAAAAACGAGGGTTTTTTTTTATCTTTAAAACGAGCACACTATTGCTATACTTTTGATTTTTTTTTTTGAAAAACCAAGATGCGTAAAACACAATGGATAGAACAACACACTTTAACCCAGGTTCTAAAACGCAACCAGGTTTCATATGGTCGTGTTTATGTTTTAACATGGTGATGCCTTTATTCTAACATTATCATGCTTATGTTTTAGCATGATCATGTTCTTTGCACTTAAATTCTGAAAACGTACACTCTACGTCTAAAACGCAGTGGGTTTCACATGGTGATGTTTCTCTTTTAAGATGGCCATGCCTTTGTTTTTTGTTTTAACATGGCCATGTTTCTGTTTTAACATGGTCATGCCTCTGTTTTAACATGGGCATGCCTCTGTTCCAACATCCAGGTTCTAAAACGTAATGGGTTTCACATGGTGATGTTTCTCTTTTAACATGGTCATGCCTTTGTTTTAACATGGTCATGTTTCAGTTTTAACATGGCCATGTCTTTGTTTTAACATGGTCATGCCTCTGTTCCAACATCCAGGTTCTAAAACGCAATGGGTCTAATATGTAACGGGTTTCACATAGTGATGTTTCTCTTTTAACATGGTCATGCATTTATTTTAACATGGTCATGTTTTTGTTTTAACAATACCATGCCTTTGTTCTAACATGGTCTCTGTTCCAACATCCAGGTTCTAAAACGCAATGGGTTTTAACATGGTTTTGTCTTTGTTCCAACATGATCATGCTTCCCTTCTAACATGATCATGTTCTTTAATGTTCTTTTACACTCCAGTTCTAAAACGCAATGAAACCCAAAATCAAGATTTTACACTACATATTCTAAAAAGCAATTTTAACATGGCCATGTTTATGTTTTAATATGGTCATGCTTTTGTTCCAACATGACCATACTTCTATTTTAGCATGTTCGTGTTCTTTGCACTACATGCTGTAAAACGCAATGAAACACAAAATCAATATTTTGCACTGTAGGTTTTAAAAAGGAGTTTTAACATGGCCATGTTTATGTTTTAACATGATCATACTTTTGTTCCAACATGACCATGTTTTAGCATGATCATGTTCTTTGCTTGTAAAACACAATGAAACCAAAAATCAAAATTTTGCACTGTAGGTTCTAGGTTCTAAAAAGCAATGAAGTTTTAGCATGTTCATGCTTTTGTACCAACATGACCATGCTTCTATTTTAGCATGATCATGTTCTTTACACTCCAGGTTATAAGACGCAATGAAACCTAAAATCAATATTTTGCGTCGTAGGTTCTAAAAAGCAATGAAGTTTTAACATTAGTTCTAAAAGGCAATGTAGTTTTATCATGAGTATGCATTAGTTTCAACATGATCATGCCTCTGTCTTAATCATGATCATGTTCTTTGCACTACAGGTTCTAAAACGCAATGGGTTTTAACGTGGTCATGCATTATTCCAACATGATCATGCTTCTATTTTAGCATGGTCATGCCTTGCTTTATCATCCAAAAGAACAAAAATGAAAAGAACTCTAATGAAAACATAATGAGGTGAAAAACGCAATTGAGGTTTGATAACCTAAAATGTAATGAAAATAAAACATAACACAACTTACAAAAAAACTCCGATTAACGACAGTGGACGGAGAAAGAACTTCGATACACCATGGAGAAACATGTTGCGGGCGGTGGGTGGTGGAGCGGTGGCGGGGGAATGGTGGTTTCAGATCTGAAAAACCCAACAGGTGGTTGAAGGTGGTGGTGGTTTCAAATCTAGTTTCCAGGAAGATGGTGGCGATCATAGGTGGTGGCGGAGGTGGTGGTGTTGGTTGTGATGTGGTAGTTTATGGTTTTGAAAAAGGTGGATTTGAGTATACGGGGAAGAGAAATGAATTGCAGATACTTGGTTTTTGTTGATACACTTTGTGTGGACGCGACTCGGCTCGGTTCGACTCGGCCTTGAAGACTTGAAGACACGAAGATCGAGACAAAGCTACAGCCAAGGGGGAGTTTGTTGGTGCACTTGTGTCTGTACTTTGTCTGTATTTCGTCATGATACAAAACGATGTCTTTAATGTAAGGTTGATGTAAGTTTGACCAAGTCAACCATCCTCCTGGTTTGACTTGACCAAACAGTTAGAAAAATGTTGTAAGCTGGTTGTGTCGAAGGATGTGTCATCGAAGGATTGTTTTATATCCTTCGATGAGCTCGAAAGATGAACATTCGATAGATGAGTTCGAAACATAAACCTTCGATGGATGAACTCGAAGGATATCTCGAAGGATATCATCCTTCGAGGTATTTGTGAATCTTTCGATGGCTTTCTGGTCGACAGATGATCTTTCGATCAATCTGTCTGATCCTTCGACCAGACCTGCTGTGTCGGGTATATATACCCATGTAGTGTGTTGTGTGAAAAGTGAGACACAAGAGAGACAGAAACAGAGAGAGCATTCTGTTGAGAGCACACACACGAGAGAACTTTGAGAGTTTGCAGAATACATCTGTGAACATTGGACTTGTAACCGAACCTTTCATACGCATTAATACAAGTGGTGTTAATCGTTGAATGTTGTGTGTTGTGTTTGTGCTTGTTCTCGTATAAAGTCTCGGTTGCATGCTAGCTTGGATTCCGCACTCGCTAGTGTGTTTTGATATAACAAGGATAAGGTTTTATCTCATCCTCGAGAGGGACCTACAAGTGGTATCAGAGCCGTGGCTCTTTTCCTTGTTAAAAACCGGGTTTATACAAGATTTTGGAGTGTTTTGGACAAAAACTCTCTTGGTTTTGGATCCGTTTTTACTGTTTTTCTCGCATTGCTGTTTGTTAAAAACGTTTCTGAACTTACCGGGTGTGTTAAAAGACGGGTTGGGTAACTTAAAAACTTGTTTTAAGTGGTTTGGCAATTTCCGGCCAAAATTCCGGCTTACACCGGTACCGGTTTTTGGGTTGATCATTCGATTTTTAGTAATATTTTATTGGTTCAAAATCTGATTTTGACAGAAAATCATGGTCTGACCATACCTCTGCCGAAAGTTTTCACCAACCCATCAACTTTTTCACCAATCTGTCACTCTTTGTCAACTGTGTCAGAGCAGTTCGAAAGATATCCTTCGAAGTCGAAAGATCATCTTTCGATCAGTGGAGGTTCGACAGATACCTATCTTTCGATCCAAGGAATCATTTCGAAGGATACATCATTCGATCTACAGCTCTTATTCGAAAGATAAGGATCCTTCGATTGGAGAATCTTTCGAAATCATTGTTCGAAAGATAAGGATCCTACGATTGGGGAATCTTTCGAAATCATTGTTCGAAAGACAAGGATCCTTCGATTGGAGAGTCTTTCGAAATCAATTGCTCGAGACTCAACAGTGATCTTTCTAAAACTGTTGATCCTTCGAACAAGTTTTGATCCTTCGATCTTTGTCTGTTTGAGTTTAACAAGTTTGTGTTTTTCAGGTCTTTCGATCAAGTATCCTTCGGCTGGTTGTTATCTTTCGAAACATTAACATAGTTTGTGAAAATTAAATTTTTAAAAGGAAAACTTGTTTTTCAAATTTTTAAATCTATTTTCACTTAATATATTAATTTTTGTAAAATGGGAACAAACGGTCAGTGGGATCCAACCGCGTGGACTCTAACATCTTTGACTCCACAATCATCAGCTATGCAATCTACACAATCTACGTCAGATTTCGACAAAATTGCATGGATGCGAGCTATTGCCCCACCTCAAGCTGCAATGATAACTGCAAATCAATGGGCTTTGGTCACAAATCAAAGCAACAGCATTCAATCTATGATGCAGAACGACAGTGAAACTGGTACAAGCACAAAACCGCCAAAGTTAAATCACATCAATGATTGGGGATGGTGGAAAGAAAGGCTGAGAACTTATGTTCAGGGACAAGGTCAAGATCTATGGATGTGCTTCTTCACAGCTTTTGAAAATGAGTTGGAAGTTGCAGGATCTAATCCACAAACTTACAGCACTTTGTCTGAAGAAGATAAGAAGAAGTTTGAGTTAGAAAAGAAAGCATTCATGATTCTCACACAAGCTCTTCACAAAGACATTTACCACCAGTTTGTTTACTGCACGACTACTAAAAGCTTGTGGGATATGCTCACGTTACGTTGTGAAGGAAATGCTAAATCTAGAAAGATCAAGCAAGAATTACTGAAGAAAGAGTTTGAAGGATTCACGTGTTTGGAGAATGAGACTTTGGCAGAGTTATCTACAAGGTTCCATCACTTGTTGAGCGAGATGTTTGCTTTTAAAGTCACTGCCACTCCACAAGAATTGGTGAAGAGATTCGCTGATAGCTTACCAGCAAAGTGGAGCAGTTATCTTGAAATTCTCAAAGAAAATGGTGTTCTAGACACAATCACCGTTTATGAATTAATTCAAAGATTGGAGAATAAGGATGTAGAAGAAAAGCTTAAAGCAAAAAGAACCCAAACTCCTCAAAATCCAGAAATGTACTTTGGGATTGCAGGAGGTATCAGTGGAGAAAAACCAGCTTCTCAACACGCGAAGCTTCAAACAGCTTTCATCTCAAGCACCGGACCTTCCACAACAGATCAGTTTGATCCTTCAGCATACACGATGATGTATTCAAGACCAGATGTGCAACCGAAAGCTCAGCAGCAACAACCGCAACAGCAAGGGTTTTATGGAAGTTCTTCAAACTTTCAAGGCACTTCCAATCCTAACACAGTCAGATTAGACACTTCCAACTTTTCCAAAGTCAGTGTCGAAGTAGCCAAGGAGCATATGGAGATGTTGAATACCTTGGTTAGTGCTTATAGTGGATTGATCGCAGGTCAGATTGGGAATATCAATCTAACCAATGAAGATTATCAGCAAGTGGATAAAGAAGAGTTTGAAATGATGGATATCAAATGGGCTCTTGCTAGTGCAATTCGAAGAGCAAAGGAGTTTATGGAAAGGACGGGGAGAACCAACTTGGAAAACAAGAAAGACACCAAGTATGGGTTCGACAAGCAAGCTGTCAAGTGCTTTAACTGTGGCGAACGGGGTCATTTCAAAAGGGAATGCACAAGACCAGCTCAGCATGGAAATCAAAATCCGTTCAGAAATCAAGGCAACCAGCAGAACCAGAACGGGAACAATGTTCGTACGTTGATACCTGTCAACAACCAAGGCCAAGCAGGGTCATCAAATGCCAACCGGGGGCTGGTGGTTCAAATAGATGAGGGTTGTGATTGGTCGCTTCAGCTTGGAGAAGGAGGAAATGGTGGAACAGCATGTTTTGCTGAAGTCGTAAAGGATTTAAAGCACGCCAGTGGTGGAGAATCTTCCACCAATGGTGTTGCATCTTCTGAAGATGAAGACAGTTCTGGTTATAGTGGAAGCTCGGATGAAGAATCCTCCACTTCAGGAAATGATCATGTGGATGAGACATCAAGTGCGTCAGTCGATGCAAATTTTGATGAGCTTTTGGAGGAAGCTGCAGCAGGAATTCAAAGAAAATCTATTTTGGTGGATCAAGCTGCTTACTTTTCGTCTTCTCTCCATTCAGTCTTTATGGCTAATGTCGACAGTTCATCAGGTCAGGTATGTGCCGATGAACCCACTGTAGTTAGTTGTGATAACTGTGATAGTTTGCGTGTTAAAAATGATGATTTAGAGGCAAACATGTCTGAGTTGCAAGGCAAACATGATGCTTTACAAGATAGTTTGTTTGACTTGCAAGACAAACATGTTTCGATGAATGATAAGTGTTGCGATTTGCGAAGCAAACACGAGGGTTTGCAAGAGAAATTTGAAATCACACACAAACACAATCAAGAATTGATTGTAGATCTTTCTAAAGCAACTGAAGCTAACTTGTTTTTAACCAGAAATGAAAAGGAATTTAAAGCAACAATTGCGTCATTAAAACATGATGTTTCAGAATTACAAAAGGCTGTTTTGCGAAAACAACATGCTAACAACAATCTTATTGACACAATTGAAAAGCAAATGGTAGAGTTAGCAACAGCTCGATGCGAATGTGAAACAATTAAGCAGAAATTGGAAAGTTATTCCAATTCCCGCTTTGTATTGGATCACATCATTGACGTTCAAGAGAGAAAGAAAAAGGGGGATAAACCATGTATTGGATTCAAATCATGTCCTCCCCCAATGAATCACAATTACTCCAAATTGCCTGATGACGAGGATATGCCCCGTTTTGAACCTACTGTGCCACTCGATCTAGATGACTTTGCAGCAGGCCTCGGGTTCACAACTGGTACATCATCCTCGGGTCAATCAGAATCTGAGAATGAGACAGATTCATCGTCTGTTAAGGAACAGAGTCCTCCCATTGTTGAGGATGCTGATTCTTCGGATGATGAATCTGAAGAAATTGTGAAACAACAGTCTAACTCGGTTACAACAGATATTCCAATCGAGAATCACATCCTGTGTGATCCACCAGTGAAACCAAGTAAGACTGAAATGTCAAAAGAAATGGAGTCGATTGTATCAAGTTTTGAAGGGAGTAACTTGTTGTACACGTTCAAAGGAGATAGCAAAATCTACTCTAACAAAGATTTTCCAATTAAAAATGTAAATCAAGATTTAATTGAGCAAATTTTTGAAGGATGCACTGATAAGTTTTTGGGGAACAAAAGTGGCAAAGTTACCGTCACTCAATGTGATCCAATTCCATGTGAACAAATTAGAAAACAATACGGAAACCAAAAACTACAAGTTGAGCGAAAACAACAAGTCAATTCCGGAAAAGGTAAGGTACAGGGAAAGAAGGCTCAGAACAAGAATGTTCAAGCACCTAAGGTTCAACAACAATGGGTGCAAAAGAAAAGAGCTCCTGTTAAGAAAAGAGAACCGAAAGTGAACTTTGTTGGATCCACGGGTTCAGATAAACTTGAAACATTTCAGGATAAATCTAACATTGATTTTGTAAAACAAGTTAGAATTTTAAAACGAAATGATCAGAATAACTACACCCAACACACCAACGGAGGTGATTTAGGTCCAAGCACGTCTAGATCACAAAGTTCATTGTCTGGTTCTCCGTCTGATCATCAACATGTTTCTCCGAGGTTTGTAGAGCGGAGAATGTGTTTTGAGTGTGGCACAATTGGGCATATTGTAAGATACTGCCCATACCTGCAAAAGTTGAAGGCAAAAACAAGTGCTCCCCAAGAAACCAATTACCAAAAACGATCATTTTCCCCGAAACAAGACCCACGTGTCTTGAAAGAAAGGGAAAAGAAGTTAAAACAAAAGAATCAAAAGGTAATTGAAAAGGCCTTAAAATCAGAGGTCAAAGAAGAAAAACCTGTTCAAGCAAAACCTAAAACTGTAAAACCAGTAAATGCTAAAACAATTAATACAAATACTGGTAAAGGACAAACAGCTTGGAAACAAAAACAGGTAATTCAGTCAGGGGGAGCACCACAGGTTCTTTTTCCTAATCATCAAGTGATTGAAATCACTTTTCTTGATGATCAAGGACGACCCAAGTCCACAAAGGCTTGGGTCCCTCTCTCCAACTAATTTTTGAGTGAGTGTGTAGGATATTCCAGGAGGAACTTTCGATAGTCGTAAGATTGTTGATAGTGGAGCATCCTTGCACAAAATAGGCAACAGAAGAAATTGCTACCTTTGATGGAGAGAAAAAGTAAAGGGAAACAGAAATGTCTGTTGAAAGAGATTGAAAAGCTTCGACAAAATGAAAATCATTTCAAAATGTGAATGTTCAAGGCTTTGATCGGGTCCCCGGGATAGATTCAAATCAAAATGTACGCACCTGCAGCACGTCTGAAGTTCAAACTCAACAAAATGAACGTGCAGTGTACATTTCTTGGTGGTGTGATTGAAGAAAATGTGTTTGTTGAACAAATCAACCGGGTGTGCGGATGCCTTGGCATGGGTTGAACAACCGCACACTACTTCACAAGAGAAAGACAAAAACCTTCGCTGGTGCAATGTGGAAGACCAGCCGGACCCAAAGGTTTATGATCTTGTTGCTATCAACAGATTTCTCAGTAGCTACAAAAATCGTCTTTGAAATCCACACCGGGTGGATATCCAGTTTGGGAGAGCACTCAGATTCCTTGCAATGCACGAAGCAGTTGCAGGATACGGTTTTAAATTTCTAATCTCTCCTATACTTGTCGATATTTAAGCTGCTTTATGAATTATTATCATCTCGTACAGCACTCCTTGACCTGACACATTGATCTCGAATATCACCTCACACGTGATTGTTTCATTATGAAACTCATCAATGTTGTCATGGTCCACACCGATGACCAACGTGCCGACCTTTTTACCAAAGCATTTGACAAATCAAGATTTGACTTTTTATTGATGGTAAACGGCATTAAGGTCAAGCAAGCGTAAAACCAACATCGGAAAATCATTTTTGTAAATACCTTTGTGTTTTTAAATTTTATCTTAGTTTGTTTGATTTTAGGGGGAGTAAATCCAAAATTTGAAAATCCAAAAACATTGAAAAATCTCAAAAACACAAAATCAATAGAAAAACAAAAATGAGTTTCCTGGCGAGAAAAAGAGAAAATGATAGTAAATCAGTGGTCTGTTGAAACCTCTTTAAACCTTAAATGCAAAATGATAAGCAGCTCTATATAAGATGTATCGGTAGGCTCACAATCATTTTAAAGTGTGCAGGGTGATATAAACTTAAATCGACTGAAGACCAGGTGGGAACCATTCATTGGCATATGGTCTTAGTACCGAAATTTCGTTTGAGAGATTGCCGAGGTTCTGAAATATTCGGTCTTTATGCTGCTTATCATCTGGGTATCATGGTTGTATCTTTTACCGAAAAATAACGGGGACGCAAGTCTAGATCTTCCATGATACTATACATACGTGTACATATTGTATTCGACCTCAATAAGTGATCAACAATCACATGTCCAAACAAATAAGTGATAATATATCACAGATTCTTTGCGGGAGTCAAGTTCGTCTCTCTGCTGTACGAAAGTACTGACCTGTTCACGGACTTGCTCCTGTGCCCTCATGCATCTGAAAATCAAGTTCCTCATCAATAAGTGATTCTATCACATAGGGCTTGTTTTCAAAACAAATAAGTGAGTTTCTCACATCATATACGGTCAAACAGATGATAATCGGTATACTCACCGGTAAGATGAATCCTCGTGCATACCTTGATACGGGAATGTGTCATGATGTGGATGAACACCGGTCGATAAGTATAAATTATACCTTAACGTATCCCCTCGCCATGATTACAAATGATAAGTTGAGCTTATGTGGACAACAATACCGATAATTGTTATAGGATGCTTATCTTAATGTTAACTAATTGAAAAACAAGAGCGTTTTGGCATGACCGTACACTGATATGATTCTCTTACCCTCGAAACTCGCAAAAAGAATGTCTGTAAATATTTATTTAATGTTTCCTGTTTATGCATCTTTGTATATATTTATTTATTGCTTTCCGTCTTTACATTTGAAAAATGAAAATTTCAAAAAGATTTTAGGTGTGTTTTAATTTAAACTCTATAAAATTCAAAAAGATTTTTCTTCTAGTTTATTTTTGATTGACCGATGTTGGAACTCGAGTCTATCCTACCCAAAATCCTGATCGTAAGCTGGAAAACAATTGCATCTTCATAAACAGTCGAAGTTCACTAGTTTTGAAAGTTAAAGGATTAAAATGAATATTTTTCTAAACTTTCAAACTGCTGTCGGTTGGTGTTTGATTGAGATTTGATCTCATATGTGTCGTTAGTTTAAATGTTAACTACATTCCAAGCGGTTGTTCTCATTATGCGTTTAGCTTTCTTGCATGTGCAGATGCTAAAGGTGAGGATAACATGTTCGATGAAAAGCTTTGGAATGAAGACACGAAGTGGAGGCACTCAAGGATAAAATGATCGAGTTGCCGCTGTCCCTTCATCAACACCACAAGGATCTGAAGAATTGACAAGTCAAAAGATTCACGAGCATGACTCAATGGAGAGTTCAATCTAAGGGGGAGTTTATTGACACACTACCTAAGTTAAATGGGGAGTTTGTTGATACACTTTCTACTTACGACGCGTGAACACTTTGAAGATCCTCCGACATGAAAGTCACAGAAGACGAACCATCACGAGTAGCGTCCAAGGGTGAGTTTGTTGATACACTTTGTGTGGACGCGACTCGGCTCGGTTCGACTCGGCCTTGAAGACTTGAAGACACGAAGATCGAGACAAAGCTACAGCCAAGGGGGAGTTTGTTGGTGCACTTGTGTCTGTACTTTGTCTGTATTTCGTCATGATACAAAACGATGTCTTTAATGTAAGGTTGATGTAAGTTTGACCAAGTCAACCATCCTCCTGGTTTGACTTGACCAAACAGTTAGAAAAATGTTGTAAGCTGGTTGTGTCGAAGGATGTGTCATCGAAGGATTGTTTTATATCCTTCGATGAGCTCGAAAGATGAACATTCGATAGATGAGTTCGAAACATAAACCTTCGATGGATGAACTCGAAGGATATCTCGAAGGATATCATCCTTCGAGGTATTTGTGAATCTTTCGATGGCTTTCTGGTCGACAGATGATCTTTCGATCAATCTGTCTGATCCTTCGACCAGACCTGCTGTGTCGGGTATATATACCCATGTAGTGTGTTGTGTGAAAAGTGAGACACAAGAGAGACAGAAACAGAGAGAGCATTCTGTTGAGAGCACACACACGAGAGAACTTTGAGAGTTTGCAGAATACATCTGTGAACATTGGACTTGTAACCGAACCTTTCATACGCATTAATACAAGTGGTGTTAATCGTTGAATGTTGTGTGTTGTGTTTGTGCTTGTTCTCGTATAAAGTCTCGGTTGCATGCTAGCTTGGATTCCGCACTCGCTAGTGTGTTTTGATATAACAAGGATAAGGTTTTATCTCATCCTCGAGAGGGACCTACAGTTTTTTGAAGATGGTGAGTTTTAACTATGATGTCCCTCCTTATGTTTTTGTCTTTGCTATATGTCATCCTCTTATTGCTTCCTACCCTTCTTACCAAAGCTAAACTTTTATTTGATCTTTTCCCTAATTAGTACAGGAAGATTTTAGAATTTTTCATGGAATTCCACAAAATCCTAAAAATATGATTATCTTCATATTATATTTAGATCTTTCCAAAACTCTGTAACTTTATTTTATGAAATTTATATAATTTTATTAATTTTCTACTTTTTTTTTACATTCCCTGTAAACTTTTTTAGTTAATTTACTTTTTTCTCTAAATCTAAATCTAATAAATGATTTCAAAGAATGACACATGTTATTCTTTTCTTTAATTTAATAATAATATTCGTTAAATATTTCTAATATAATAATTAGTTCTACAATAATTCTAATGGGTATCTAATTATTAAAGTGTATAAATTTATTTATGCTACCAGTATTATTTTTCAATATTTCAAAATATCTGAATATTTTAATAACAGAGCCATACATGCTACGAATGAAGTTGTACATAATGTAAATGATGGCCTACTTTCATTGCTTCCAGACAAAGAAAAAGAATACGTAAATTATGCAAATTGTTGTATATGTAAAAATAATTTACTTTTGTAAATTTGTACAAACACCGTAAAGTTACATGATTTTTATCTTTAACTCAGTGTAAAAAAGATACATAAAAAAGAGGAAACCAACTAAACTATGAGTAATTATAAAGAATGATACAAGTAATTTCATCTTATATATTAAGAATATATGAAAGTTCACATGATATGAAAATGAGTGTTGTAAGAGATACATAAGGACATGTAAGCATAAGTCCACTAGTGAAACTTTGTGCAGTATACATTTTCTACAAAGTCTTTAATGTTGTCACTTAATTGAAGTATATAACTATTTAGAATAAATTGTTGTGGCCTAAAAGTTATTCACTCATTATATTAAGTAATCAATTACTAATCGTCATCAAACAATAATAGACAAATGACTATCGTCTGCAGACTTTTTCGTCAGAAAACCGTCACGGGGTTAACGATGGGGATCTTTGATGATACTCTGACGATATATGTCGGTGAATGATTTTGTTTTCCGACGGGTTACCGACAGTTTTAATGGTTTTTTTTTTTTCCAAAATATTTCCGACGCATAAACTTATTTTAAATTTTTTTAAAGGATTTTGTTTAAAATCCTTGATAATTATTGACAGATTTTTAACCACGGTCAATGATAAATAAACAATTGTTTAGTAGTAGAAGAGAATCTTACCAACACAAAGCTTCGGATCATTTTATCAGTGTAGTACTCTGGATCTGATTCTTGTAGTGATAACAACACTTCAATCATGGTCGTCTTCTTCTTATTATTATTTTTCTCCTCATTCACTTGCTTTTCTCTAAGTTGCTCTATCAACCCTTGGAAAAACACATCCTTCTTCTCCCTCAATAAAAGTAATTTCTTCTCCAATCCTTTCACTCCAAACCAGCTCAAAATTGGCAAGTAATCCCCCAAATTCGAAGCACCCGCAAGCGAAAACGCCTCGTCTAGTATCTTCCTAAATCTTCTCCCTTCCTCCTCCACCTCAACAATATCGCCACCAAAGTACCGCTTCCCGGATATCATCCTCATCATGATATTAAGCGTAAGCTCATAGAAAGCCGACTTCACATTAACCGGAGAAGAATTCGACAACAACTTACGAATCAGTAGCAAGCCTTCATCAGCACGAATGCCCTTGAACTCATTGAGACGCTGAGTAGATAGAATCTCAGTTGATGCAATGCGACGAAGGTTGCGCCAATGATCTCCATAGGGAGACCAAACTAGGCTCGTGAAGTTGTCGCCCAGGATCTTGCCAAAGACTAAATTAGGCCGGTTGGCAAAGACTATGTCATTCTTTGTGAAACATTCTTCAGCAATAGAAGGGGATGAGACCAAGAGTACACGGCGTGAGCCGAACCGGAGAAGGATGATCGGACCATGTTTAGCAGATATCCTGGCGAAGGTTCGATAGATTGGGACCTTTAGAAGGTAGAGGTGACCGATTATGGGTAGGGTTGGGAAGATGGTTGGCGGGAGCTTGGAAACTTTCCAATGAATGTGGGTTGTGAAGAGATATGAAACTACAAGTAACAAGAGGTAGACGTAAATATGAAGAATTTCCATTTTTGGTGCTTCTTTCTTACATGAATTTGGTATGGTTTAAATAAGGATTGGTCTTACTTTATATGGTAAATGCTTTAAACACACTACGTATGGTATGGTTTAAATAAGGATTGGTCTTACTTTATAACGTAAAAGCTTTAAACACACTACGTATGTTCTATTGATTTGTAGTCTGTAGAAGCTATATTTCTTGATAGTCATACAAATTTGCAATAAATTGGAAACGTGTTTTACTTTCTGATAAAAGGAATAAATGTATGTTACTTTGTGATACAGGAAACGTGCTTCAATTTTCTTTTGATGATAGGGAATTAATGTATGACTGTATATATAGGATTAATTTTGGCTAAAAATAGGGAATTAATGTATGAGTGTATATATAGGATTAATTTATGCTAAAAATAAGATTTTGTCTAAAAATGTAAAAGAGGAATTTAACACATGAGTATTTTGTGGACTTATCACATTATTGAAGGTTTCTGGGATGTAAGATTGAACTTGCAAGGAATGTAGTAATTCCGTCTTCTGAGATGGCGGAACTTGCAAGGAATGTAGTAACTTTAAGTTCGGCGATATCAGTTTGATTTATCGGTTTGATATCAGTATTCACTTAGTATAGGAACCGATATAAAAAAACTAAAAAAGAAAGTAATTGTGATAAATAAATCAATTATATTTGATCTTTTCAGCTTTAATTACCAAATTTGTCGAAACTTGGATAATAACTTGTGTGTAAATAAATTTCAGGGTGTCACAATATTTATTTGTCTAAATAAAACCATTTAGCGGGTTAAAAGTGTCAACTAAAAGGATATCCTTTTTGTTAATATGCAAGATGTAAAGTAAAATCATTTACCTAGATTTATTCGCTTAAAACGTAAAATCATTTTTTTAAATGGCAAATTTTTTTACTACTGTTGTCCATGAAACTTGAGCTCTCCCACTTCTAACGGTTAATAAAAAGAAGAAAAAAATATTTAATTTAGGTTTTTAACTTAAATATATTAGTAAATAGCGTGGACCCGTTGAGACCCATTTAATTGCAACAACTTGCATGAAGATAACTAGATAAGGGTATCCGGGGCACTCTCGGGGAGAGGGTGCGGTGACCCCCCCCCCCCCCGATCGGGAACACCGCCGCCATCACCGCGGGGACCTGATTCGGGGAGGGGATTAGGCACTTGTTCACCGCGTTGAAATGGGAGAGAGATGGTGGGCCAGGCTTTTTTCAACCAATCAAAAGTTTTTTTTTTTTTTGAATAAAAAAACAAGGGGAGTTAAGAGGGGAGTGCCGCCATCAAATTGGGGTGCGAGGGGAGTTTAAGAGGGGAGTTGACGTGGCATAACCTGATTGGGTGTGCGTAAGAGAGTGGACTCCCCTAAGAGGGGAGTGCCCCGGATACCCTAAGGCAACCAGTGATTTTGCCAACTCAAAGAGAGAAAGTTTCGTGATCAATATGTTACTTTTTTTTAACGGCAAATTTGAATCACTGATGGACCGCTGAAGTATCATCGTGCCATCAGCGGAACCACCCGATTATATTCATCTTCACTATGCATAATGCATATACACCAATTCAGGAGAAAACCCAATAAATATGAGAAAACCCCCTTATGAGAATCGAACCCAAAACTTGTTGGTCCTAAAACCTTATCTCACCTTAAGATGCCACTAGGCTATAAAGTCATGGGCAAGATTTAATATATATAATAACATATAAAGGATGATTGAAATACAATATTTATTTTTCTGTCCTAACATTAAACATTTTTTTTTCATGCAACATTTAGTACTAGTAGTAAACCCAGGCACGTTGCGGCGCGATAAACCGAATCTTTCTATAATTCTAACCAGCGGCAACTTCATTTTTCAACTCTTACTGGCCTGGAAAAAAATACAAAGGAAATGGGCGCGATAAACCGAGTTGGCGACCCCGCGCATCGCGGTGGATCAAGCCTAGTTAACAGCTCCACACGCTCGCCTAGTTAACAACTTTATGTCTAGCCGGGGTGTTGCAACCTTGCAAGTCCACAGAGTCGCCCGGATAGAAATTATAAACCCGTGTTAAAGTCACTTTCTTTATAAGAAAATAACAAAAGAATTTTTATGGCTTTCAAGAGATTTTCACCCTCCAAACATAAAACCATCATCAACTGTTAAAACATAAACTACCTAACCAAATACATTAGCAAAGGTGACGATTAAATTGAAGCCTCTACACGACACGTTTAGTCAGACTAAATAAAGAGCAAAATGTAAATTTAAACAAAAGTTGGTATCAATATCAATTGATTCTATTGATTCTAGATTCTGGAAACCCAAAATTTCACAGCTAAAAACATGCCTTTAGTGAAAAGATATGTAAATTGATTTAATTGTCTAATGGGTTAAAGATTCAACCAAAAAGGAAATGAGATCATATCAACCCTAAATAGCATGTCACAACTTATCTTAAAAATGATTTTAAAGCTCATCCTTTGATAAATTTTATATCACAACCACTGAATATTTCAGATTTTATTATTAAAAAAATTGGACAAAACATTTTTGTTCCTAATATTTCTTGATATTTTTTTAGTTCCTAACATTTTTACATTGACACACACGCGTGCACCGAGCATATGTATACGTATTTGGAAAATAAAGCTGACTTGCCTGGGCTAACAGGATCCTCTAGCTTCTCAATTCTTTTGTGATTTCTAAGTGCAATAGTAGATGGTAATCCCTAGATTTAAGCATCATAACACCAGGACAATCCAAAAGTTTAACATTCTTGTTTAACTGGACTTCTTGCATGGTTCTTGTTAGTCCAGGTGTGCCCCAACATTGTCAACAAGATATATCTTTAAACTATTATCGTGACTGCTCTTACCTACATTACACTGGCAGTGATTGATTTTTTAAGTTGTAATGGAAAAAATTACAATTAACTGAAACTAACTATAACAGTTAGAATGTAACGATTGTTTATCAGGGCGAAAAAAAAAACTATAGAAGGTAACCTTAACGAGCTTGAGAGAATCATCAAAAACTTGACCAGTTGAAGATCTGTTAATCATCCCTTACCTGAAGATCAAAATACAACCCAATGTTTTGGTCAATTTCATCTGAATAAATGTACAATTTGAAAGTGATTATGTGATGTAGAAATTGAAAACATAGTAGTGAAAGGCGCAAAAAAACGCTCGCCTAGACCCAACCCAGAGCAGCAATAACGCCATGCGTCCATCAAGGCTCAAAAACACAAATTCCAGTCAAATTCTGAAGAAAGAACGATTTGAACGGGTTTGAAACAAACTCACCCTTTGCGCCTTAACTGCGCCTAGCCCTTTCGACAACTATGATCGAGAACCAGATAACCAATTCCAATGCTATCATTTAGTAGATAACATTTAATATAATTTGTTGATTCTAAACTTTAACCTGGCCCCTTATATTTTAAACCAACTTTTTTCACCGGAGAGATGTCCCCATGAGCACATTAAAAATGCAAGATGAGAAGCTATTCAAGTTGTTAAATCTTAAAATGAAACGGGCTAGCTAAAATTGAAACATTTTAGACAGTTGAAAAGATTGGGGTGTGGGCATATTGTAAGTGTTTATCTTTCTAAGTGTAAGGTCATCTTCCTTCAACGAACACACGAACCAGACCGATCGAACACACACACGATGTGTGGAAACCACCGCGTGCCTCGTACCGCAACGTAGATCGTGCAGAAGGTGTAGAAAATGAGAACCGTGAATACACCGAGTATACACAATCAACAATCATACAGATTGAATAATGAACACAAAGCTAGGGTTTGTGTGTACAAGAAGTTTTCTCCAAAAGTATCACTGTTTCATTGAATGTCTAAAGATTGCATACAACACAAAGCTTATATACAATCATAAGTTCGCACATAGACCTCACAATGAAACCATCAGTACTTAACAAATAAGTACTCACCACTATTTAAGTACTCACCACTAAATAAGTACTCACCATGTAAAACAACAAGTTCTCACCATATAAAACCACAAGTTCTCATGAGAGATAAATCCACAAGTTCTCATGAATAAAAACCCTTGTCCAAACTTGTGACACTTTCACATAATTACCCGATTAGTCCCTCATTGTTGAAACTTCAGCAGTATCCAGCATTTATCAAACTTTGGTGCACTTACAGAATCCCTCTTGATATATGCGGGATCTGCAAATCTTTAACGAGTCTTCGAGAAGCCGTTTCCCGCATTTATCATCCTGAAGTGCATTTACAGACTCCCCCTTGATATATGCAGGATCTGCAAATCTTCAGTGAGTCTTCGAGAAGCCGCTTCCCGCATTTATCATCCTGAAGTGCATTTACAGACTCCCCCTTGATATATGCGGGTTCTGCAGATCTTCATCAAATCTTTGAGAAACCGCTTCCTGCTCCAGTCTTGTTCTTCACACAGCATCGAACAACTCGAGCACACCGAAAAGCAAGTTTCCTGTCTTCTTTCAGATAATCTAAAATAGCTTGCCAAACTCAAAAGTTCAATAAAAACCATTAAAGCCTAAATGAATTTCAAAATCAATAATGTTAACATATTTAAACTCAAAAAAATTTTAAGTAACACATACTTAAAAATATTTCTACCAACTTGGAACACGGTTTCCCACATGGACAACACACACTTAGACCAACTTAGCAAGACCGAATGTTTTTATTAAAAGACTTATTTTAAATTACCTCACCGGATTGATTTTAATCCGTTTTCAAAATTGTAAAACCCCTTTTGAGTATCGTTAAAAATATAAAGCCCACACCAAAAATCTTTTTGTAATTTTTTTTCAATTTTTGTAACGGAAATGAAACGTAGATATTTACAAACGAAGATATCAAAACACACTGATTGTTGATTTTTGCATTGCCAGGATATCAGACGGCTTCCAAGCAGTTGAGCACCACCAGAGGTTGACTTCCTGTTGATCGGGCACCCGCCAAAATCCACACCCGCATATGCTATCAAGTCCAAGCCTCCCTCGACTGGATACCACAATCCAAGTCTTGGTTTGCCTTTAAGATAACGAAAAATCCGTTTGACGGCTTTCAAATGTGACTCTCTTGGATTTTCTTGGTACCTCAGGATATTTATCCTTTTCATCTGACAGCTTGTGATTGGTAGGCAACGGAGTTTCGCAAGGCAGACTGTCTTCCATGTTGAATTGCTTGAGGATCTCGTGGACGTACTTCGTTTAATGAATATACGTGCCATTCACTTCTTGATCCACTTGCAACCCGAGGAAAAACTTCAGCTCACCCATTGCACTCATCTCAAACTTTGATTTCATCACTTGTTCGAATTCCCGAGAAAGCTCTTCATTTGAAGAACAAAAAATAATGTCATCGACATATATTTGCACAATCAGGAAATCTCCCCCTTTCTTTAAGATGAATAGAGTGGAATCTATTGCACCATGAATGAATCCATTTGCCAACAAATGCTTTGACAACGTCTCATACCAAGCACGAGGAACCTGATGAAGACCGTATAAAGCATTGTCCAGCAAGTACATTTTGTTTGACGACTCTAGAGCTTCAAAACCTGGCGGCTGGGAAACATACACAATTTCTTGCAACTTCGCATAAAGAAATGCACTTTTGACCTTATTGGAAATGTAAATTCACCATCAGATAGACCCCCGTTTGAATGTCCGTGTTCTACTTGATGCAAAAAGTATCCTACGCTAAGCAAGTGCAACAAAACCTACAAGGAGGGCTGATCATTAGAATTTACTGAGGGTCCTAATTACCTTTTTATGGTTTCACATGAGCATAATTACTTATAGTTGAATCCTTTCCTCCATTGAAGCTGAATGCGACCTCTTCGATACTGAGAATGGAAAAGCACATTAAATGAGAACCCTAAGTCTAATATCTCAACTTAACATCTTGCAAATGTAATAAGTTTAATACATGTTAATGTTAATTATATAATATAAGATATGACATGTGCCTAATTATCCTCCTAACAATGCGATTATAATACACACTAGTCCCTCAAACAGAGCATAATAAACAAAAAACAACATGTACATATGTGAACAACCTAGTGTATAACTAACCATACATCATAACAGTGCATAAAAACAGAGCAAAATCGGAATACACAACTGTACATCTACTCGTTTACACAGAGTAATAAACACAACCACCTGAGATATCACAAAACCTGGTACACTACATATGTGTACAACCCAGGTAGCAGACAAATAAAAAAATTACCTGTACATATGTGTACAACCCAGTGTAGTAGTAAACCTTCATAACAATATACACATGTGTACATCTCCGTATGCACATGTGTACACTGTGTTTTGTAATAAATCCCCTTAACCCAGTGTATAAAAAAATACCCTGTACATATGTGCACAACCCAGTTTAGAATCTTCATCAAATTTTTCCACAATTCAATATCAGTTAGTATATAACACAAGTGTTCATCAACGACTTTACACAATCAATACACACAACCTTATGAGATATCAAAAAACCTACTACAATACATATGTGTACAGCCAAAAAAAAACAGAGCATGGTGTGTGTAAGGTGTGTTATGTTTTTATTGATATTTTAAGCCAATTTTACACATTAGTCAAGTTTTTAATTTATAAAAAACGATATTCTACTAACACTAAACACACACATGGGCAAGTGCACCCATCGTGAGCGTAGTATAGCGTTGGTAAGATACCGAGGTCGTCCATGGACACAAGAGCTTTTAGTACCAGTTTATCCTCAACGTCTAATCATGTGACACCTGTGCCTCTGCGACCATCAAACAAATACCAAACCAATGAAATATTGTATTTCATACTTTGGATTTGTATAAATATGTGTATCTTTTGCACATATCAATTCTTGTTCGATTTCAAGCTTTAAATCGCTTTCTGGAAGGTTATACGCGCACTAATGCGTAAAAATAACCAGTTTAATGCCACGAACACTCAGGAATAGTGAAATAGGCTTAACATACCTTACATAACCTTTACATAACTTAGAAATAAGTTTCGAAGGGTTTGGTGTGGCGAAATCAAGTTTATTCGCTTACAGGGACTAATTTCGACATACTGCGAAAGTATGCCGATTTGTACTGTAACGAACATTCCGGAACATGACCATAAGTTAAACATACCCTAAGTATCCTTTATATATCTTAGAAATAGGATTTGAGGGGTTCGGTGTGCTAAAATAAACTTTTTGGTCATTCAGGGACTAAAAGCGTCAAAAAGTGCATAAGTTTGCATTTTCGCGCATATCTTACGTTATGAATACATCCGGACATCCAAAACTTTATGTAATCATTAAAATATTTTATTTTAGTGATTGGCATGATAAAATTTCATTCGTCGCGTAATTTTGATCGTTTTTCGCATTCGTTCGTGTTTCGTCGTAATTAACCGTAAAACGCAACCATACGACCAAAAGAACCGACATCCGAGATACTTTTTGAGCATGTTTCATGTTCCCTATACTTTAAATTCATTTTAGAGCCTTGAAATGGGACTAACGGGGCTTAAACGTGTCAAAAATGCATCAAAAACTATGTTTTGCACATTCAGGGACCAAAATTGACAATCTGCCATAGTTATCTTAGGAAGGGACCAAAATGAAAAATCAAAATTCCAGCTTGTTCCAGCTGTTCCCCTCATTTGCATATGGTTTTAATGAAACTAGGGGCTCCCATGGTTTCACAAAACCATGGGCACATGTGTACGTATGAGATCGAAGCTCGTTTTACGATGAACGATCTTAACGGTTGTGCAAAAACTATAAATACCCCATCCATCTCCTTGTTGCAAATCACATTTGATCTGATATTTCTCTAAGTTGAGGTGCTTTCACTTCATACCTGAAAATAATCGGGTCAAACTTCCGTTCTTGGACCTTTTGTAAGTCCTCTTTCGTTCTTTTTCGCGTGAAAGTCAAACTGTGTTTGACTTTCTGCTTTGACCAGTTTATGGTCAACATGAAGTTCGTTTGAACTTCATAACGTGAGCGTAATCATGATGGTTTTAGTCTCTTGTGACTATACCTACTGATTACCACGTTATCTAGGCATAGTGGGAGTCGTAGTTTCGGCCAAAATGCGTATTCTTGCGTATTTAGTAACCAAACTACTTTTAGGTATAAAAACCGTTTGTTTTGATACCAAACCTGTTTTCAAACCTCGTTAAGCATGTTTTAAGATGTTTAGCTCGTCACTTTAGGTTTAGTGCTTATGTAGGGTCGTAAGGTAAGCGGTCTAAACAACCGCTTATACTTTCGAACCCGACCCGTTTGGTCGATCTTTAGGATCCGACCAAACACATTAGGTGACCATAGTTGCATAGGGAATAACCTTCCGAGGTTATACCTTATGGTCACATCGTTTAAGTAGTTGTATGATAGGTAGTTTATATGCCTTAGGTAAACGACCAAAATGCCCTTTTTACGCCAAAATTCATTTTAAGCATATGTAACATAATTTTTGATATCTAAACTGATTTGGCAACAATATTAGACATGTTAAGGCATATTTTACTTATCATAGGACTAGTTAGGCGGTCCGAACGCGTTTTACGTGAACGACGCGTTAAAGTGGCGTAAGCTACCTTAACGAGTCGTAAGCACTTAGGTTAGGTTTCGTTTTAGAATGTAGGCTTTGTTAAACCATATTACATGAGTCCCTACACTCATTTGGTTTACGAAACCTCATTTTATCCGATCCTCCGATTTAGGACCGTTTATTTACATAGTTATCTATATTAGGTGCCGTTTGATTTCGTGATCCCTCTAGCTTTGCTTGGTTGTTATTCGAGACTTCTAAGCATCCTCAAGTGAGTACATAGACCCCTCTTTTACTGTTTTCCAAACGTTTTGGGGTGAAACACATGTGCCTACTTGTTATTTTCATGCTTCCATGTTTTCATATCATATACTTGCTATGTTCATTAGTACACTATTAGTACATGATTTCATTATGTCTTGCTACGTATGTTCACTTAACACGCTAGCACAATTGTTTTACGTTTTGAACCATTTGAAATTATTGGATGTATGTGAACCATTTGAAATCATTAGATGTATGTGAACCATTTGTAACCATTTGATGTATGTGAACCATTTGAAATCGTTGGACTTATGTGAATCGTTTGTAACCATTTGATTTATGTGAACCATTTGTAACTGTTTGAGCCATTGGGTTAGGGAAGTGATTAGGTAACGGGGCGGGTGTAATGTGTTAAAAGCATGGTGGATACGCCGCTGGTACTTCCTATATATAAGTGATTTTAACACATTATATATCGTTACGTTATCTAGATCACTTGGGTAAACGATTTTGAAACAATGTCACACAATTATGTTTTCTGAATAATATAAACCATACGAGTCTTATTAACGAGTTTCTACGAGATGTTTTACTATTTGATTTAATAAAACAAAATGTTTTGGAGTTAAGAATCATGGCTACGAGATTTTATAAATCATATCCAACTTGATTTGAGTTGGTTAATTATGTCGCAATACTATACTTTTCAAAATAAGGTTTTTAAATAAGTATTGCAACATGTAAAACGAGCCATGAATCTGACACTCACATAAAACCTATGTACTCGCCGGCATTTTTATGCTGACGTATTTTCACATGTGTTTTAGGTACCATAGTTGATGATATTTGATGATGATATTGATGCATGCTCACATAGGAACGGACGAGGCCTTAGCGACTTAATAACAATAAAAGTCTATTTGTTCATGTTTTGTTTCTAATTCCAATGTAATGTAATACATTTAATTAAATAAAACGAAATTGTTTTAATCCATGGTTGTGAAACAATGATTCTGTTACAACACTCCCCGACGTTTCCGCCACGTTTTGTTGTTTTACGTGGTCAGGGTGTGACAGAAAAGTTGGTATCAGAGCCAATGGTTATAGGGAATTAGGTTATTAGTAATGCTTTGACCTAGACTATAACCTTCCTAGGACCCTAACGCGAGTTTACTTGCGTTTAGTCATAAAACAATACCGTTGCCTATCTTTAGGCAGCAACCACAATAAGAACGTAAAATTCGAATCTGCTTTGAAAGTTTAGGGCTACATAATGTGAACACGTCCAAACTAGAAGGGTGGGTGCCTGTACCCTGAGCTTTCTATCTAAGGCTAGAGTGTTCGTACAAATCCGCAATATCGGACCAGTCACTCTTACTTGGGAACTCTTGGGGTGAGTGTCCACTTATAGGCGAGCATCTCTTCGCGATACATTATGAGGACCTGTTTGCTTTGATTCAGCCTTTGTGTGTCGTTTGTTTGCTTCGTGGTTCAAACAAATGACCATCACCCATGATTTTGGTCGGTAATTGTAACATCCTATTCCTACCCAATGCCATTTCATTTGTTTTCTCTCTTGTTTCCCCTTTTTAGAATGCCTCCACGACGAGAAAATCAGGTACCTGTTGAAGAACTGGCAGCTGTCATTACGCAACAAATGACTGCTGCAATCCCGAACATCGTTGCTCAATGTAACCAAGCTCTCAACAACAATAATGCCCCCTGCAACTTCAAGACGTTCAACTCGGCTAAGCCATCAAAGTTTTCTGGGTCTCAAGGAGCGACTGCACTTCTGCAATGGTTCGAGAGTCTAGAGAGCACCTTCAGACATGTTCAATGCCCAAATGAGCGAAAGGTAGAATTCGCATCTAGTGTCTTTGAGAAACGAGCTTTGACATGGTGGATGTTGGTGCATACATTTGTCGACTTCGTCTTATATCGAGTCTGGATTGCGTTGCAGATCTGAAGCATGACATCACAAGTGACATCATAGAGATGACATCATAAGTGACATCATCATTATAACATTTCATAAGATTCCCACATGATACAAAACATGAGACATCCGTTTGAAAGTCAACTTGTCATAACCGTTTGAAATTACACGTCCGTTTGAGGGTGGCCGTTTGAAGATGTCATGTATGATTCAAACGGTCAGGTCCTCTCTTATAAATAGGGTTCAAACTGTCATCATTTGTAACGATTCAGAAAGTGATACCGAGGTGCTGCCGGTTTATCCTTTGATTGTGTAGGATCGGTTTTGACACCGTTCGATTGCGTAACGACACGTTCGACGTGCGGAAACCGTGAACGTGCGTGACCGAACACACGAGAACGTACTAGAACCTTGATTCTATTGAGAAACGACTTTTACAATCACTTGAGAGAGGTTTCTCTCTCTAGACTTTCTCTCTCTACAAGATTTTCTCCAATGTCACAAATGAGCAAAAGTCTTAAACATAACACTAACACTCCCTATTTATAGGTCAAGGGCAATTTTAATGAAACTTCATTAATTACAAGTTTGCCACCTTGCCTATTTCACTAAATATTAGACATTTACGACTCGGTTTCTTCAATTCTTCACTACAGTTCAGATTGACGAAGGCGATAAACAAAATATGCATCAACAATCTCCCCCTTGTATATTGCCGAAGTCAATCCTTAGTCAAACTTGTAGTGACTTGTCTTTCTCTCTCTCTTGATTCTTCTTTACTTCAGCAAACACAGACTTCCTCTTGCTTGAACAGAATCCCGATGGATCTGTTTTTAGCTTCAGCTCCCCCTTTCGGTAGTCTCTTCAGGCTCCCCCTTTCGTCAAGCTTCCGTGCTTTTGGGATCGACACCTTGCTTTCCGTAGCCAAAGAATCAAAAACCTACACATCTCAACCTCTTGTAAGACAATCATATAACACACAATATTGTGATTCAAGTTAATGAATCATCTAAACATTTGAGGATTATCTTTCAACTTCTCATCATCTTAACCAATCTAATTGTTCATCTTGTTTAGCCTTTGAGATTTTGAATATCAACTTTTCAACATCAGTTGTCGAAAATCTTTTTGGATTTTTCAAAAATTAAGCTAAAACACACTAAAATTTTTTTTTGGATTTTGATAAAAGAGAAATGTAATGCAGAAATGAAATATGTACAATCATATTTTTGTGAGTTTGCGAAAGAGGATCATATCAGTTTTTGAGACACATCACAAGCACCGTTAAGCTTTTAATCGTTTTAAGTTCTAAACGATTCACGTTGATTGACGATATAATTGTCCTCTTAAGCTCAATCTAAAAACTTTCGAAATGCTTACCGATACGTTAAGGTATATTAATTTTGCACTAAATTCTTATGGACCCCACGATCTCAGCATATCCCCTCATCATGCAATACACTAACTCAAGTAATGCCTTTAAACTTTTATCAACTGTGATTTGTGCGAAAACAAAGCAGAATGTTTAAACATTAACAATCAGGTCGATACTTCCGTATACGCAGAGAAAGTCCAATGTTTAAACAAAATAAGAAAAATAAAACAAGTTGAAGTTGTTTAGGCTTTAACCACCAGGTCGATACTCCCGTATACGCAGAGGTGATCCAAAGCTTAAACGAAACACCAAAGAAAATAAAGCAGAACGTTTAGGCAACAACATCCAGGTCGATACTCACGTATACGCAGAGGATGTCCGATGCTTAAACAAAATAAAGAAATAAGACAAGTTTAAATCTTTGCAAAATGAAATGCACAATCACAACGACTTTTTAGCAAAGTTGTGAAAGTTCACAAACTTAACCAGTTTTATGTCTTTCGACAATCAGCGATTACTGAGCAGGCACACAATCAAGAAGGACAAAACTAAGTACTATGCTTTTGACCATGTTTCCCACTAGAACTAGGCTTTTTCATTTAGGTTTGTATCGTTATCGCAAATCTACTAGTCTAGATGAGCCTATCGTCACATCTTTAGTGAGACCGTTTATCACTTTTTAACTTTCCATTTCTTTAGCATGCTGTGATAGTCCACTGATGTACTATCATTTCCTCTTGTTCTCAACAAAACTCATTTTGAATTTTTTCAATGTTTTTGACTTTTCAAATTTTCTAATTTTTTAAAATTTTTACTCCCCCTAAAATCAAAATATGTTTCAATTTTGATTTTCCGGAAAATTTGAAAATAAATGCAATAAACTGTACAAAGTAAAGTGACAAACTGATGAGAATTGCTTCAATTCTCCATCCACTTGGCGTAAACAATCAGAACTCCCCCTGACAACAAACTATTTTCCCATTATGATTTCAAAACACTTAAGTTTGTTTTAATCAAAATGGTTTTTCCGGAAAATTAGTTTTGTGTGCCGTTTCACAAACTTGGGGTTTAATCATCATATTGATTTCAACTTCTTGTAGGTTTATCACAAACACAGTTACCACTTGTAAGATAGTTAAATCAAGTACAACTCAATGTCCTTAATTAACCACTTGTAAGGCGAAAAATCACCAGAGTGAAATTTCTCAAGAAATGTGCCGATTCCTACTCCCCAAATACCAACCTGGGAGTTCCGGCAAGTCAGGTTTTTCATTTAAACAGATTCACCCAAGCCTGACGGTCCTTGGGTGATTTAGAATTCTTGTTCAACAATGGTGGATAGTTTACATCATCCATTGTTAAACCTGAATTCTCCATTTTTACCTCAACACATGGCTCTTCTGGTTTTACCATACCAGAATCATTGCCTGAATGTGGCTTGTCTGACTTTGAAGAGCCAGATTCATCGCCGACATGTGGCTCCTTTGTTTCCAAAGAAACAGATTCATCGCCACAAACTTTCTTCTCCTCTTTTCCCTCTTTCGTCCTCAGATTTGTATCTGATGAATGCGTTTTGCTTGATTTACCATTCTTTAGCGAGCAAGACGATTTACCAGAACTTTTATCTGTTTTACCAGTTGTATCCGAGGACAAAATCCTTTCAAGATACTCTTTTACTTTCTTTCTTTTCTTTCTCAGTCGGTCTTTCTGCCCTTGTGAAAGTTTCACTTTCTGTTCTTTCACTTTCTGTTCTGAAACTTTCAGTTCCTTGGGCTTTTCTTTGACTTTGACTGATTCTATCACCTTTTTCTGAGATGCAGCCCTCGATCTTTCAGTTGATCTCATTGGGCAATCTCTTGCAATATGTCCTTTGATTTGGCAGTTATAGCATTTCCTCGTCTCAAACCACTGATTCTGGCAGTTAACAGCAATGTGTCCTTGACTACCACAAGAGTAACACACTCTGTTATCGTACCATTCACCATCTTCACACCAAACACTCAGATCATAGCATTGTCTGGCTTTGTGGTAATCATCACTCCTCCTGAAAGCTGGATTTGGCTTTGAAGTACTGTGGTCAAACCTGCACCACATATCACCAACTTTTTGTGAGTTTAAATTTTCAACTTTTTGTGGTTTTTTATAACGATTGGATGACTGAACTGATGAGTTTTTAATCTGTTTTTGAACATTTTCTGATTTTTTAACTTTTTGTTTCTGTTCCACTTTCTTCTTCAAAGGTTTTTGCATAGAGCATTCACCCTTTTCAGTCGATTGCAGAACAGTTCCTTGGAATTTTTTCTCAATTTTTTCATTTTCATCATCAGTTTTCTCATCACAATCTGAATTGATCAGTTCTGGACACACATAAGGTGCAGAAGTCACAAAACCTTTCAATTTCACTTCAAGCTCTTTGATTTTAATCCGAGCTTTTTCAGCTTCTTTTTCAAGCTGAATGATTTTAGCAAGATGAGAATTGATTTCAATTTGTTTTTCAAGATTATCTTTTCCAAAAATATCTCTCTCATCTTCTAAAATCTTGATTTGATTTTGAAAATCTTTTTCAATTTTCAATTTTTCATTTTCAAAATCTTTTTCTTTTTCTTTCAAAACTTTGTTTTCCAATGTCAAACTGTTCATGTCATTTAACAGTTTGTCATTTTCAACTTTCAGATTTTCACAATTCAATCGCAGCTCTGATACCACTTGTAGGATCGGTTTTGACACCGTTCGATTGCGTAACGACACGTTCGACGTGCGGAAACCGTGAACGTGCGTGACCGAACACACGAGAACGTACTAGAACCTTGATTCTATTGAGAAACGACTTTTACAATCACTTGAGAGAGGTTTCTCTCTCTAGACTTTCTCTCTCTACAAGATTTTCTCCAATGTCAAAAATGAGCAAAAGTCTTAAACATAACACTAACACTCCCTATTTATAGGTCAAGGGCAATTTTAATGAATCTTCATTAATTACAAGTTTGCCACCTTGCCTATTTCACTAAATATTAGACATTTACGACTCGGTTTCTTCAATTCTTCACTACAGTTCAGATTGACGAAGGCGATAAACAAAATATGCATCAACAGATTGTATGTGACACCCCAGGAAAACCATGCAACCTAACTAGCTTCCTCAGTAACTTCGTGCTAAATTTCGGAACGAAATTTCTTTCAAGTTGGGGATGATGTGACAACTCGTATTTTGGGAGCCTTTCGTCGTTTTTGGATGTAGTCTATATAAACAACCTGTATTACTTTTCGTCCACATTCATGACTGTGTTAAGCTTGTTACACGTAAATGTAATCCCGTGCGGCCGTGTGCGTAGTTGGACTATGGTATGTGTTTGACGTTGCCTTTGGGGCCGCGAGGGTGTTGGACCGCGCACATGTTTGGACTCTTAAACATTCTCGGCCCAGCGTCTTAGGAGCCTAAACGTGAAATAAAAACCCAAGTGGGCTCGGCGGCCCTTGTTCTATTTTATTATGACTCTGTGAACTACATCGAGCACAAGTTTGAGAACCGAACATATGTGTGTGCCATATTCATGATTGGGCCTGTAAAGCCCAAGTAGATCTTTAGATTGGGGCCGGTTAGGGGTTAGCATATATA
This sequence comes from Helianthus tuberosus, assembly GCA_030545235.1. Taxonomy (NCBI): domain Eukaryota; kingdom Viridiplantae; phylum Streptophyta; class Magnoliopsida; order Asterales; family Asteraceae; genus Helianthus; species Helianthus tuberosus. Next base: position 114,512,056 of record CM060374.1, read on the forward strand.
TATACACCCAAAAGTCACGTGAATATGATAACAAACCCTAGCACATCTGTTTTCGGTGATCAACAGTGGACGCAACCCCCCCTCGTGAAGTTAATTCGGATCCAGCAATACCTTAACTCTTCTGGTTAGTGTAAACCTCTTTGTGTTGAATCAATCTCTTTGTCATGCATGCTTAGTTGATCTATCGGTTGTAAATAATAATTGTATTAGTATCTGATGATTAAGTGGAATGATTGTTTACATGTTACTTAAAGATTTATCTCTAAGAGGTATCACATGATTTGGTGCATTATTACTGTCAACAGCTTAGTATCACATGGGTCTTACAAAATCAATGCAATCAATGGTTGACTAAAGGCCACTCAATTTTATCTAATTGGGCCGCATCACTATGACATGCAACTGGCACAATGCATGGATCGAATATGGAAGGTTGGGCATAATGATGATGTTTTGTCTTATGTGTATGTGTATGTATTGGGAACAACTAAATTGTTATTTTAGGATTATAGTTATGTTTGGTTATGATTAATTGTGACCTGATACGAATCACTTGAGTTAATTGATTGGGTATGCTTGTTAATTGTTCACAATGTTAGCCGAGGGTTTGCTCGTTAATCGTGTATAATGTTAGCCGAGAGCATGTTGTCGATTAAGTGTTTTGATCTATTAAATTTCAATTGCATATGTGATAAAGGTTATGTGATAACGGGAGGCCGGTTTAGACACGAGTTAACTGGGCCACACACACACACACACACCCATTAAGTTGGACAATCGATTGTACAGTTAGAATGTGTAATTGTGATGCAAACATGTTGGATTGTCGTGACCTATATGTTGAATAATTGGGTTAGTAGGGTAATGGGTTGTATGAAAATTGTATCTTAAATGGGTTTAGTTTATAGAGAGCCCAATCGCATATGAACTGATATCGGTATAAGTCCAGTGGGCCGCATTTGATTGAACAACGCAACGAACGGTCAAGTGTTGTTAGTTAGTTGAGTGTTGCAATATGTGAGTTCATGTGTTTTGAATAATTGCCGAACATTATGTGAACTACATGCGATTAAACTGGTACTATGAACTAACATGAACTGTTATGTCATACACGTCATGAGTGATCAGTCTATGTTACAACTTGCTTTAATAAGTGGATTTTGGTGTATGAATCTGATCGTTATCGGTAATTATATTAGGATTGCATTGAGCAACTGTGAACACATATTTTAACCTTACCGAGCAAACCCAAGGTGAGTTCACAACATTCAAGCATGCGTCCCAGTGGTTGGGGACAGTCAGTGGTTTGGGTAAAAACGGGTATATTGGTTAATATTCTCACCTATCATTTTTGTAAGTCCCTTATTCGGGTATTAGTTGGTAGCGCTACTTAGGTTTGGCACCCTCACACCGCTCCTGGATAGGACGGATGTGAACTAATGACCCAGTCGGGCCCAGTACTAGATAGGAGTACGTGGGATAGGACAATCATGTATTTCAGGAGCCGTCTTGTTCGGAATTGAGATATTAACAATATTACTTGCATTTGTCAGTGAACTGTTTTACATACAACTGGTAACAAACGTTTTCTAAAACTGTGAACTCGCCAGCTTTGTCTGATACACTTGTTACATGCTCGCAGGCCGTTAGGTGATTGAAACAGGAGCTTGCTGGCTGGAGAGCGAGAGTGGTCATGGTTATATGGATGGGATTACTTATCGAACATTTATTTCTTATGATTGATCAAAAAGTATTTACATTATGTTACATTAACGCTTCCGCTGAACTTGTGATTTTTGAATAACTTATGATTGGGATTTTATCATTATTAATTGATGGAACTTTATTTTAAACTTATGATTCAATGTGATTAGTGGCTCATTGCTAGTGGTCACACGCCTAACAGGGACACTCCCTAGGTGGTATTTTGAGGGTGTGACAGTTTGGTATCAGAGCCACTGGTTATAGTGAACTTGGTTTTAAAACGTTTTTGAAAAACCGGACTATAACCGAACAGTTCTGAAAACAAGAATACGACCATGACACTCAGCTCCAGATAGCAAGGTCCGTCCTTCGTTTATTCATTGCACAGCATAACTAGTGAACACTTACGTATGATATTGCCTGCGATTCCACGTTTAGCACAACAATATGAGTCCATGGATTACTTGCAAGTGTTAAGCGATTGATAGTGTGGTGTTACCCTAGAGATTCGTGACCCTTGTTTTGTGATATTCTTTGTTTGACATCTGAGTTTGAGGAACCATTTGACACGAGTTAGGAGGAACTGAGATGAGCATGCAAATCACAATATTATTGTGGGTGCACACATAATAATAACGTGGGGTGCATGTGAGTCCCAATGAGACTTAACGAGTGAAAAAGGGGTTCTGTTCCGTTATTTGTTCAATGTGAAACACAACAGACTATAAGAGTCATGGCGGTGGTTGACTCTTACCTGAGCGTGATCTTTTCACTCCTTTCTGAATCCTTTCGAATCTCGATGCTATCGAGTATTACCTGAACACCCATCTGAACGCCTAGCGAACTGCGTAGAACGTTAGGTGCCTGTATGAACGTCCCTGAGTTGGAAGCCGCAACATTGAAGGATCTGTATATACTTTTCTCGCTTCTCTTCGTTTACTGGAACGCTATGTATTGACATCTTAGACTCCGAAGTGTGATCACTCCTGCAACACTCCCGCAGCATACTGTGTATTACTAAACCGGCTTGCTAGATCGATAGACAAAAGGGTGAGCGTAGTATTTTACCGACTTCAGTAATTGGACAACCCTGATTAGTGGCAACAAACACCAGAAAATTGACTTCAATCGAATTTTTTTACCTTAGTCAGCGACTCGTAGGAGTCAACTCTTACGAACCAATCGGGACATCAGCAATGACAACAGATTATAGTGTGTATAGTGTGGGATATGTGACTACCAGCACAGTGAGTAGCGCGTGGCACATAATGTGAAAGGATGGACTTGATGGTGAAAGATCGTAGGGCTCCGTTTCAAGCAACAGCATTGGAGGCATAGTCGCGATAACATCAGGGTACTCGTAATCGTAGTCTAACACATGGGAATAAAGGTGACATTAACAGAGATTGACTATTGCTAAGTCAAGACGTTAACAACCAAGGGAATAATGATAGTATTGGGAATCCTCGCAACCGTAACAACAACACTGGAAATGATGCTCGTGGAAGGACATTTAGGAGTGGCGTAGGTGACATCAGGCATAGCAGCAACATAGCTTGTATGGGTAGTTGTTCGCTTCGCCTCTATTCTGCTTGACCCTGATACTTCTTGAAACCTAACCGGATGTGGAATCGGCTGATGGCAAGTCAAATGAAATCTCATATGTCCGTTAGGGTATAAACACGATTTGGTGGGATGAGTGTTCGGCGTCGACCTTCCTTCTACTACCCTCGATGGTTACAACGGAGTAGTTAGTGTGAATTGGTTACCAGGAATCGCACAGATATACCCAGTGAGGAGAAAACTTTGAGTGGAGAATCGGCATTTGTTCTAAAGCATCAGAGTAGTGCAAAAGTTAGCGCAATTTCAGCTGTGAAGGCCAGAGGTGTCCACGGAGGGATTACTCCGCTGTGTTAGCAACCGTTACCAACGTTAAGGCTAGGGAAAAGAGGATCGAGGATCCACCAATTGTTCGTGATTCCTCTCGGTGTGCTACCCAAGGAACTTCCAGGTTTACTTCCGAAAATTGTTAGGCGGAATCTCAGTTTGATCTCACGTCTGAGGCAGCCCTGATTACTCGTACTCTTACCATCTTGCACCAGGAGGGACGCGAGAACTGTCAAACCAACAATGGGAACCGTTGGACAGGAGTTTTGTTGGGCCTAGTTCTTTGCTTTGGGGGAGCCCCAGTTATATTAGGGAAGATGGGCCTTTTCGTATGTGTACTGACTATTGAGGACTCATCAAGGTGACAGTCCAGAACCGTTTGTCTCGATCATGTATTGACAACCTGTTGACCAGTTGCAAGGGTCAAGCTCCTATTCGAAGATTGATTAGCGAACGAACTAACATCAGATGGAATTCCAAGGGGAGGCTGTTCCTAAAACGGCATATTGAATGCAATGCGGCCATTTCCAGGAGACACAGGAAGAACTATTCCATGACCTGTTGGATAAACAACACACCAGCGGCCTTATGGATCACATGACAACCGTGTTTATCTAGGACGTTCTGAATCATTTCCAGGAGAAAGGAGCACCATGAACGGCACTTGTATTCCATCGTAGAGCTTCTAGGGGAGGAGCATCTACGTGCGAAGTCTATCTAAGTGTGACTTCAGGATTCGAGAAGTACACATTTTTAGTCATATAAACAACGAAGTGGGAATATATGTGGATCTTGTTAAGATCCATTTTGTTAGAAACTGATCAACATCAAAGATCCCTTCGAGGAAACAAGGGTTTCTTGGTCTCACTAGATACTATCGCAGCTTAATCACAGAATTTTCGAAGGTCGCGCAGCTTAAGTCTCTTTGGCACAGCAGGATGTTGTGTTCGTGAAAGACAAAAGAGGAGGAAGTCTTTTCAGCTTTCGAATCCCAACCTTGTGATGCACTGAGCATCGTCTTCACCCAAGGATATGGGTGATCTAGCGGTATATTATGATACTCCGAATCAGAGTCCTAGTTACACGCCGATACAACACGAGAGGGTGATGACTTACGTGATGGTGTTACAAAGAGGAACGGCACGACATACAATCTGCGGTGGAAACCGTAGTCGTTGGATTTAAGTGGGAGGCGTTACTTGGACGGTACTGAATGCACTACTTAGACCGATCACAAGGGCCTCCTGTGTACCCTGGTTACGAGAGAGTTAAATCAGTTAATGGCATCACTGGATGGAACTTTTGAATGAATACGACCGTGAAACCTGGACGTGCACGAGCTTTGCAGCTCGCTATCCACTCTAACATCCCTGATCAAACTCGCCTTGTTCAAGCTGAAGAACCGCGGGAAGAGAGTTCTCAAGATTGACCCATGCGGGGCGTAGGGAAGCAACCTTTGGCAGGTCGGACGATACACTGGCCTCGATAGTCTAGTCGTCTGGGTTCGATGAGAGACTTTAGGACATATAAACCTTGTACTGGTGATCGGGCGTGAAGGCCCACCTAGCTAGGTATGGGAATGATGTTTGACTTGGGGGAAAGTCAAGGTGAAGTATTAGCAACCAGAAACACCCATATGGAACACAAGAACAGACTGCCATGGATTTTGTCACTGGGCTACCTAGAATTCGAAACGGAAACAATATCACCTGGGTGATCGTTGACTGTCTCACGTTACTAGTACACTTTCTAGCCATCAAATAAGCTTTTCTACTCTTGCAGTCATCTACCTGAGAGAAGTGGGTGCTAGGCACGGGGTGCCAACCTTCATTACCTCTAACCGCAACCAACGATTTGCATCTGATTTGTGACAAGCGATGCACAAATCTTTTGGCTCACGTCTAAACGGATGGGCAGACTGAACGCACCATCCAAACTCTTGAAGACATGCTTCGAGCATGTGTAATCGAATTTGGTAACGGCTGGGAGCGGCATCTACCTTTAGTGGAGTTTTCGTATAACAACGGTTACCACACCAGTATCCAGACTGCTCCGTTTGAGGCATTGTACGGACGGAAGTGCCGATCACCTCTTTGTTGGGCAGAAGTTGGAAACGGCCAAATCACTGGCCCAGAACTCGTCGTAGACACACCAGAGAAGATTGCTCAGTTACGACAACGAATGGCGGTAGCTCGTGACCGTTAACAAAGCCACGCTGATAAGCGCAGGAAACCACTCGAGTTCCAAGTTGGGGATCGAGTGCTACTTAAGGTCTCACCTTGGAAAGGTGTAGTTCATTTTGGTAAACGAGGCAAACTCAACCAGCGATATGTTAGACCTTTCGAAATCACTAAGAGAATTGGCAAGGTGGCCTACAGATTGAATCTACCCGAGGAACTCAATAGGTTTCACAACGTATCGCATGTGTCAAATCTGAAGTTGTCATATGAAACTCTCATCGTTCCTTTCAAGGAGCTCACTATCGACGTTTAGCTGTGATTTTGGCGAAGAACCAGTGGAAATCTTGGACCTGGAGGTCAAGATTTTCAAACGCACCAGGATACCTATTGTTCAAGTTCGTTGGAACTCCCGTCGTTGCCTAGAGTTTACCTGGGAACAAGAAGACCAAATGAAACACAAGTATCCCCGGTTGTCCGAGAACAATGAAATTATTGCTGAGGCTAAAGCTACTGCGGAATTTCGGGACGAAATTCCAAATCAACGGGGGGATGATGTGACACCCCAGGAAAACCATGCAACCTAACTAGCTTCCTCAGTAACTTCGTGCTAAATTTCGGAACGAAATTTCTTTCAAGTTGGGGATGATGTGACAACTCGTATTTTGGGAGCCTTTCGTCGTTTTTGGATGTAGTCTATATAAACAACCTGTATTACTTTTCGTCCACATTCATGACTGTGTTAAGCTTGTTACACGTAAATGTAATCTCGTGCGGCCGTGTGCGTAGTTGGACTATGGCATGTGTTTGACATTGCCTTTGGGGCCGCGAGGGTGTTGGACCGCGCACATGTTTGGACTCTTAAACATTCTCGGCCCAGCGTCTTAGGAGCCTAAACGTGAAATAAAAACCCACGTGGGCTCGGCGGCCCTTGTTCTATTTTATTATGACTCTGTGAACTACATCGAGCACAAGTTTGAGAACCGAACATATGTGTGTGCCATATTCATGATTGGGCCTGTAAAGCCCAAGTAGATCTTTAGATTGGGGCCGGTTAGGGGTTAGCATATATATATATACACCCAAAAGTCACGTGAATATGATAACAAACCCTAGCACATCTGTTTTCGGTGATCAACAGTGGACGCAACCCCCCCTCGTGAAGTTAATTTGGATCCAGCAATACCTTAACTCTTCTGGTTAGTGTAAACCTCTTTGTGTTGAATCAATCTCTTTGTCATGCATGCTTAGTTGATCTATCGATTGTAAATAATAATTGTATTAGTATCTGATGATTAAGTGGAATGATTGTTTACATGTTACTTAAAGATTTATGTCTATGAGGTATCACATGATTTGGTGCATTATTACTGTCAACAGCTTAGTATCACATGGGTCTTACAAAATCAATGCAATCAATGGTTGACTAAAGGCCACTCAATTTTATCTAATTGGGCCGCATCACTATGACATGCAACTGGCACAATGCATGGATCGAATATGGAGGGTTGGGCATAATGATGATGTTTTGTCTTATGTGTATGTGTATGTATTGGGAACAACTAAATTGTTATTTTAGGATTATAGTTATGTTTGGTTATGATTAATTGTGACCTGATACGAATCACTTGAGTTAATTGATTGGGTATGCTTGTTAATTGTTCACAATGTTAGCCGAGGGTATGCTCGTTAATCGTGTATAATGTTAGCCGAGAGCATGTTGTCGATTAAGTATTTTGATCTATTAAATTTCAATTGCATATGTGATAAAGGTTATGTGATAACGGGAGGCCGGTTTAGACACGAGTTAACTGGGCCACACACACACACACACCCATTAAGTTGGACAATCGATTGTACAGTTAGAATGTGTAATTGTGATGCAAACATGTTGGATTGTCGTGACCTATATGTTGAATAATTGGGTTAGTAGGGTAATGGGTTGTATGAAATTGTATCTTAAATGGGTTTAGTTTATAGAGAGCCCAATCGCATATGAACTGATATCGGTATAAGTCCAGTGGGCCGCATTTGATTGAACAACGCAACGAACGGTCAAGTGTTGTTAGTTAGTTGAGTGTTGCAATATGTGAGTTCATGTGTTTTGAATAATTGCCGAACATTATGTGAACTACATGCGATTAAACTGGTACTATGAACTAACATGAACTGTTATGTCATACACGTCATGAGTGATCAGTCTATGTTACAACTTGCTTTAATAAGTGGATTTTGGTGTATGAATCTGATCGTTATCGGTAATTATATTAGGATTGCATTGAGCAACTGTGAACACATATTTTAACCTTACCGAGCAAACCCAAGGTGAGTTCACTACATTCAAGCATGCGTCCCAGTGGTTGGGGACAGTCAGTGGTTTGGGTAAAAACGGGTATATTGGTTAATATTCTCACCTATCATTTTTGTAAGTCCCTTATTCGAGTATTAGTTGGTAGCGCTACTTAGGTTTGGCACCCTCACACCGCTCCTGGATAGGACGGATGTGAACTAATGACCCAGTCGGGCCCAGTACTAGATAGGAGTACGTGGGATAGGACAGTCATGTATTTCAGGAGCCGTCTTGTTCGGAATTGAGATATTAACAATATTACTTGCATTTGTCAGTGAACTGTTTTACATACAACTGGTAACAAACGTTTTCTAAAACTGTGAACTCGCCAGCTTTGTCTGATACACTTGTTACATGCTCGCAGGCCGTTAGGTGATTGGAACAGGAGCTTGCTGGCTGGAGAGCGAGAGTGGTTATGGTTATATGGATGGGATTACTTATCGAACATTTATTTCTTATGATTGATCAAAAAGTATTTACATTATGTTACATTAACGCTTCCACTGAACTTGTGATTTTTGAATAACTTATGATTGGGATTTTATCATTATTAATTGATGGAACTTTATTTTAAACTTATGATTCAATGTGATTAGTGGCTCATTGCTAGTGGTCACACGCCTAACAGGGACACTCCCTAGGTGGTATTTTGAGGGTGTGACATTGTAAACATTGTAAATTCAATATAATAGAGGATTAAAGTGTATTTCAAGCTGTTTTCACATATGTTTCTTAGTTTCCGCCTCTGAAACGTACGAGAGCTCTTCTGAACGACTCGTTCGGGTCGAAAATGATCCTACAAGTGGTATCAGAGCTCAGGAGGAAGAGTTCTTGCCATATTCAGCTTGAAAATCTAATTTCTACACCTTCTTTCACAAAATTAAATTTTTTACGGTTAAAATCGGCTCAAATTCTCTCATATCACGCGTAATCATGTTTTAAAAAACCCTTGAAAGTATTAGACTAAAATTCGACCTAAAACTGATAGATAACCGCCTGACCGTTTGAAAGTGTTCGATATATTGCTGATGTCACAGGGTTTCCGTTTGAAAATGATCCCTCCTTTATGAATTTGACACCTTCCTGTTTGAAAATGAACCTTTCCGTTTGAAACATCGTTTGAGGATTACATTACGTTTGAAAATGCATATGTCCGTTTGAAACATCGTTTGAGGATTGCATTCCATTTGAGGTTGTCGTTTGAATCTGACCCTTCACGTTTGAAACATGAACACCGTTTGAAAAGTACATCGAGTGGTGTGAATATATTTGTTCTCGTGATTGTCATTTCCTAAGCTGATTTATCTTTTATCTTCGGTTTATGTGATTGTGATATAGTGGGTTCATTTTACAAAGTTGTGCATGTGATTATTGTCGACATATGCATGTGATTGTCTGGTATTCGATGTATGTGAAGTATGCAAAGTTTTCATGTGATCATAGATAAGCATTAGTTAAGAGGTCCAATTAAAAGCAGTCTTTAAAAGTTGTTGTCAGCAAGAATTTATTCTACCCATGTGATTCAAAGTAAGTGAGGCCCAATCAGTGTTTGATCAAGTAAAATTGTTGTGTGTTTTAATTGATTTCAAAATAAACGGTCCTATTAAATAGTTTGAGTTGCATATGTAGTAAAAAAATTTGGTCCAAACATCTTATCTTGTTACTTGTGTTGTCGGCTGCATGTGAAAAGCTTTTTCATCGATGTTTGTTAAAGTTTGAAATTGATGTAATATGTGTTTTGAGTATTAAAGTTGTCAGGTCGCGTGGTTTGAGTTTTTGGTGTCAATCAGTTCACACAAAAGACAATTCAAGTTTGCACGGATTGATCAAGATTGTTTGAACAGTCAGTTCGTTTAGTGTGGTCAGTTAGAGTGAAATTGTCAGTTTGTACGGTTTGGAGTTCAAAGGTTTCAAAGGGTCAAGTCACTTGATTCGGGTCCTAGAAGTCCGCACAGTTGGTCAGCGTTCAGTCCGCACAGAAAATCATCAGTTCGAGTACTAGTTTGTTTCAGTTAATTGATAAGTCTTTAAACTGATTGTTGTTTGTTCTGTTTGGATTGTCAGGTACTTGCTAGGTGTTTCTCGAAGTATCTCAAATTTTTCGAAACATGGATGAGGAATTCTACAACGCCTTTGCTACGCCTGTTGCACCTGTCACTGCTGCTGAGAATTTATACAGTGAAAATGAAACGGGGACACATCAGAAACCGCCAAAGCTGATGTACATTGAAGATTTTCAGGCTTGGAAAAACCGTTTCGAGAATTGGATTCAGGCTTACAGATTCGATGCTTGGTGTTCTTTACTGAAAGATTATGAGAATCCAAAGAATGAACGAGGGTTGGAAAAGGGTTTCAATGATTTTACTAAAGCTGATAAGTTGAAATACACTAGTGAGAAGATGATGATTAGCATCTTACAGCAAGCAGTTAAAGAAGACATCTTTGTCTTACTTCAACATAATGGGACTGCTAGATCAATCTGGGAAGCTTTACTTCAGAAATTCCGAGGGAGTGCTGATATGATCAAAAACAAAAAGGCCTTATTGAAGAAGTCATTTGACATATTTACTGCATTTGATCATGAAACCACAAAGGAAACAATAGATAGATACTGTCATCTGGTTCTAGAAATGAAAAGATTGGATATTCAGAAAGATGATGATGAGTGGGTTGATAAGTTAGCCGAGGCATTACCCCAACAGAAGTGGGGAACTTATCTGATGATTGTGAAACTCTTGAGAAAGACTGAGAGTATGAACTTGGCACAGTTTATCCAGAAGATTGAGGAACAGGAGCTGGATATTCAAAAGACTGCTATAATGACGAATCCAAATGCCAAACAAGATGTCAGTTTGTATTACAGAGGGAACAAGTTTGAGGCTACTCCCAGTCCTAGTCCAAAGATTCAAACTGGTTTTAGTGCTGACAGCTCATCTGGAACAAAAATTAGTAATGCGACTCAAAGTGGTAGATTTTCTTCGTCATTTTCAAGTTTTGATCCAAATAGCGCAACATCAACTTCTCAACGACAAAATTCAACACATCTTCAGTGCAATGTTACATTAAACATTCAAAATGGTCAGAATCTGTCTCCAGAAGTTGCCAAACAGCACATGGCATCACTGGTTACTATGTTAGAATCTTACGAAAGTTTGATCGGTGGGAAGATTGGGAATCCGATGCTTACCAAAGAAGATTATGATCAAATTGATGCTGAAGAACTTGAATTGATGAATATCAAATGGTGCTTAGCGAGTGCTTGGAGGAGAGCTGAAAAGTTTCAAGAAATTACTGGCAGAGATGAATTTCGAGGAATGGCTACTTCTCAACTGGGTTTTGACAAATCTAAAGTTACCTGTTTCCGTTGCAAAGGAAAAGGACATTTTAAAAGAGAGTGCAAAAGTAAAGAAGCAACCGGAAATCAAGAAAAGAACAACTATTATCAGAAAGCAATTTTCCATCAGATTGCTCAACAACCACAAACTGCACATGGCCATGTTATTGAAGATGGAAAGAAGAAAGCTTTACTTATCAATCAAGATGATGAATTTGTTGCTGAAGGATTTAGTTGGGACAAATACATACCTGGTTCAGCTTGTGTTGCAAGAATACTAGGTGAAGAGGCTAGTGAGAAAAGAATCCTGATATTTCCTGATCTTGGAAGCGATGTGGATACTGATGATGAAGAAGAACATCTCAACAGAGCTAGAAAAGGCATTGATCCTACTAGTTTTAATTTGTTTTTTGCAGATAAAATGGAGATGCTGAATCAAAAGAAGATTGCAAGATTGAAGAAAGAGCTGGAAGTTGCAAGAAGGCTAGCTGATGAAAAGACAAAGACAGAAGCTGGAGAAGAAAAGGTTGATCAAGTGATTGAGAAAGTTGTGGAGAAAATTGTTGAAGTAGAAAAAGTTGTTGACAAGATTGTCGAGATTGAAAAGATTGTTGAAATTGAAAAACTTGTCGAAGTTGAAAAAATAGTTGAAGTTGAAAAATTTATCGAAGTTGAAAAGATTGTCGAAGTTGAAAAGATTGTTGAAAAATGGTTGAAGTTGAAAAGCCATGTTCGAAGCGTTTAGAATCTTGCCAAGTTTGTGAAGAGAAAGATAAGAAGATTGCTGAACTTGAGAAGATTAAAGAAGATTTACTGTCTGATGTGAAGTATGTGAAAGAGTCATACGATGTACTGAATAGGACAGTTGATGGGTTAAAAAGAACGAATGCTGAAATCGATAAAGCAAATTACAAAATGAGTGCAACTTTAATGACAAAGCAGAGCGTCATCAATGATTACATCGAAGACTGTGCCAATCTGAAGAAGGAGCTGGAACTCGAAAAGATTGAGAGTGAAAGGATTAAACGATTACTGTTGAGTTATACTACATGTGATTATCTGATTGATCGTGTTTATCCTACTGTTGCAGGTCTGGAAGCGTTCATGGATAAAAAGACTGAAGATACTGATACTGGTAAGAAACCAAGTGTCAAGTATAACAGATGTCCGCCCCCGATCCATGAAACCTATTCTCCAAGGAATCCTAATGAGGAGCGTCTAAAAAAGGCAGTCAACATCAAGTTAAAGTCTGAAATCATTGATGAATTACCAGACAATATTGATTTTACATTCACAGCGTCTGACACTGATCATGAGTCTGAGTTAGTAAAGAAAGTTGTCGATCAGGTGTTAGATACGGATGAAGAGTCAAAGTCGGAGTCTAAGTCAGATAGTTCGAGTTCGTCTGAGAAGAGTCCGAGTTCACCGGTTAACAGGGTTTACAATAGAGAATTCCTGTTATCAAAATCTAATTTGAATGATGGGTCAATCAAAGTGGCTTATACTTTGTATGATTCAGACAAATTATATTCTGATGAGAAATTTCCAATAAGAAGTGTCAAAACTGAAATGATCAAACAGGTTTTCAAATTAACAGAAATTAATATTTCTGAAATAAAAGATTTAAATCTTGCTGATAAACCTAAAAAGTACACTTCAAGAGTTCAACAGAGATTGAACAAGAAAAAGGGTTACAGTTATGGTTCAGGTTATCGAAAGAAACCAAACCACAACCGTAATTTCAAAAAACAAGGTCTGGGTTTTAATTCTTCAGAAAATTATAAAAATCAGAAAAATTATAAATCAAAAACAAAATTTGGTTCAGGAGGAAGTTCAGAGGATGAACAGAAGAAACCATTCTGGAAGCAGTCGAATCAAGAGTTTCTTGCTGAAGTAAAGAAGAATGTGAGGAAGTTTGCTTCGAGAGTTGATAGAAGAACCTATTTCAAGTGTCAAAAAGTTGGACACATTGCTTGGAATTGCCAAGAGTTCATTTATTCAAAACAGGGAGTGTCTTCTAACTCTGATATGAAAAAGAAATGTGTTGATAAATCGAATTTGGAAGCTGGTGAAACTTCAAAACATTTTTACAAAAGACAAGTCGATTTGAGTAAACAAAAATGGGTTGTAAAATATGAAAGTAGTTCTGACAATGAATTTGATTCCATAAAATCAGAGGAGTCATCTGTTGAGAAAAAGGTTGTTAATTCCGTTCCAGATGTGAACGATGAAGATTTTCCTCCATTGTCAAAGGAAAATTTGATGAAGAAAGTGGGAAAGGTAGAGATCTCAAATCAATTCTTCGCTGATAAGGGAGAATTTGATGTTGAGAAGGCTTTCAATGGGAAAGTCAAACATATTTTCGGGAAGATGGTTGATGGGAAGGTTAAAAGTGCAAAAGAGTTTTACAAATCAAAATGTTGGTGGGACAGATGTTTGCCGCCAAAATCACCTAAGGCTGGTCAGGCTTGGGTGACAGCATTTTCACCATAAATTCCTGATTTGCCGGAGCTCCCAGGTTTGTAAGAGTGGAGCAGGAATCGACATCTTTCTTAGCAAATGATTCTACAAGTGGTACAGTTGGTAAAATACAGGTGATATCTTTAAATTGTTATATTTCGATTTACAAGTGATTATGGTTGGTGAAATTAAGTTGAACTTGATTGGACCATACTTACAAATGGTATTTGATGAACAAAGTGATAAACCCCTAATTTTACAAGTGGTAAAATCAAGCAAACTTATTTTCCGGAAAAACCATTTGATTAAAACAAACTTAAGTGTTTTGAAATCACAATGGGAAAATAGTTTGTTGTGAAGGGGAGTTCTGATTGTTTATGCCAAGTGGATGGCGATTTGAAGTGATTCGATATCAGTTGTCGTTTTATTGTACAGTTTGTTTTCAAATTTCCTAAAATGTGTCTGCATTTTAGGGGGAGTAAAATTTTTCAGAAAATCCAAAAACATTTGAAAATTTGAAAAAGCCAAAAACATTAAAAAATGAAAAAGAGTTTTGTTATGCAAAAAGAGGAAATGATAGTACATCAGTGGACTATCACAACATGCTAAAGAAATGGAAAGTCAAATGTGATAAACGATCTCACTGTGGATGTGTGAGTAGGTTTTTGCACATTTAGTAGATTGTGACGAGATATAAACCTAAAATTCAAACTTGCTTAATTCGTGGGTAACATCTCTCGGATATATGGGTAACCCCCGAAATCTTGTTTGAAAGGTCTCATAATCTGATATACTAGGTCTTTATACTCAATGATGTCTGGGGTATTATTCCGGGACTTTTGCTGAACGGTAGTTCTGACCTAGTCCTTGGATAATACTTTCCGCAATGCTTGAAACATAGCATAAACCCTCAGCATGCTGATGAAACAAGAAAATTGATAGTCGCTGCTGTTGTAGCTAAAAGATCCTCTAAAGGGGACATTCCTTAAAGTCGAAGCTGATATCTCTCTGCGTATACGGAAGTATCGACCTGAGATCCCTCGGCCCTCGCATTACCTAATTTATATACAGATATCATTGGTGTCATAATTACCTGTAAGACTGATTATTGGGATCTGGATACGGGAGTATATTCTGAGGTGGGACACGCGAATAAGTTTAAGTATCTAAGACATTAATCTCGTATCTCGAAACAATTGAACTTTGTGTGAAAATTTAAGTGGATCAGTATACTGACAATCTAAGTGAATCGTTTAGAACTTAAAATGTTTAAAGCTTAACGGTGTTGGTGATTTGTCTCAAAGAACTGATATGATCCTCTTACACAAACTCACAAAAATATTGTATGTAAATATTTCATTTCTGTATTTCATTTCTGTTATTTCAAAATTCCAAAAAGATTTTTAGTGTGTTTTAGCATAAATTTTGAAAAATCCAAAAAGATTTTAGACGACTGATGTTGAAAAGCTGATTTTCAAAATTCCGAGTGTTAACCATGATGAACAGGTTTTGGGAAAGTGTGTTTGAAGTTGTGAGAAATGGAAATGATATATATTCATGTGGTTCATCAGAAATTGTCATGATAAATTTTTTTCCATTCAGGGTTGTGTCTTCAAGGGATTAGCAAAGTTTCTAAATTTGTTATATCTTATTTTTTTATGAAACTTACTTTTGGGTAGAGAATATGCAAGTGAATCAGGTTACGATACCTGAACCTGTGAAAGTCAGACTACGATCCCAGCACAAGTTGAGGGGGAGTCTGTTAGAGAAAGAGAGTATGAAGTTGCTAGAACCAGTTGCTGATCCTGAAGGATGCAAGAGAAAGTTAGAGTGAAGGAAGACCAAAGACTGATAAAGACTGAAGATTGAAAAGACTCGACACTTAAGACTCGTCAACATCTGAGGGGGAGTCTGTTGGTGCATACATTTGTCGACTTCGTCTTATATCGAGTCTGGATTGCGTTGCAGATCTGAAGCATGACATCACAAGTGACATCATAGAGATGACATCACAAGTGACATCATCATTATAACATTTCATAAGATTCCCACATGAGACAAAACATGAGACATCCGTTTGAAAGTCAACTTGTCATAACCGTTTGAAATTACACGTCCGTTTGAGGGTGGCCGTTTGAAGATGTCATGTATGATTCAAACGGTCAGGTCCTCTCTTATAAATAGGGTTCAAACTGTCATCATTTGTAACGATTCAGAAAGTGATACCGAGGTGCTGCCGGTTTATCCTTTGATTGTAAACATTGTAAATTCAATATAATAGAGGATTAAAGTGTATTTCAAGCTGTTTTCACATACGTTTCTTAGTTTCCGCCTCTGAAACGTACGAGAGCTCTTCTGAACGACTCGTTCGGGTCGAAAATGATCCTACAGTGGAATGGTGTGATGAGAGATAGGGGTGCCGATGTGGCACTGACTCAAACGTGGGAAGAGCTTCGAGCTCTGATGATGAAGGAATTCTATCCTCGTCACGAGATCAGGGCCTTGGAAAGGGAATTCGACGATCATAAGCAAGATAGCGGTGAGCATCGAGCCTACACGGATCGTTATGAGGAGTTAAGTCTGTTATGCCCGAATATGGTTACGCCTTTGGATAAGGCAATCGAAAAGTACATTGTTGGCCTCCCTGACCCAGTACAAGACATTGTGACTGGTAGTAACCCCACTACGGTTAGGCAGGCCATTGAGCTATCTGCTACCTTGACTGAATCTCAAATCAGGAAAGGTAAACTTTTCCGAAAAGGTGATAAGAAACCAATCGAGGAATCGAAACCCAAAGATGAGCAGACTTAATCCTCCAAGAAGTCAAGGAAGGGAAAAGCTTCCAAGAACTTCACCATGGTTGCTCACAATGATCAAGCTGCCCCCAACCAACCAGCTCAACCCCCTGCTAGGAAGCCATACAACGGAACTGCACCCTTGTGCAACCAATGTAACCTTCATCATCATGCTAGTGTGAAGTGCCGCAAATGCGAAATTTATGGACTTATAGGTAACACATCAAGAGTTTGCCGAGCTGAATTTGCCCCAAATCAAGCTGACAACAATCCTGCTCAAGCTCGTTTTCCACCAGGTTCTTGCTACAACTATGGCGAGATGGGTCATTTCCGAAGAAATTGCCCAAAGCTTGATAATGCAAATCCAGCACATGGATAAGCATCTGACCGACTAGAAGACAACACCGTTTAGAAATAATCACGTCTTATGTATTATTTTCTTTTGTTGTCAAGGTCCATGAAATAGTTGTTATCGTTGTTTATAAATAAATCTTTTATTTACATTGCAATATATTTATGTGGTTGCATGTATAAACAACATATCCCCTACAATACCGACAATCAAGGAATCGTATTCCTTGAAGAACAGACTACCCCCAAAATTCTTCCATTTTATGATCTCTTGTGTTTTCCACGAAAATCCTAAGTACCCGTTTCTTCCAAAGAAACGAAGTACAAGGCGCAAGTTACAACTCTTGACGAATACCCAAAGTACCACTATAAATCCTTAATAGGGTACCTAAGGGTATTTCCATAAATCCTAAAATTGTTGTGTGCCTTAATTCGAATATTACGTTTCTTTAAAAACAAAATCGAATTTTCAGAATATCATCCTATCTTCATAGATAGATTCTTGAAAATGATCAAAGTGCCAAATGAAATCCACGGATTGGATTCCTGGTGTGCTTTAAATATCCGTGTCCAAAGATAACAAATTAAAGGTCAAATTAAACAAATATGTGATTATGTGCTTATGTGTTCCCTTTTATGTTTTTGTGTGATCCAAGTTTTTGTTATCCAAATCCTCGTAGAATCTTCCATATCTTCGTATAAGGGATTCATAGTAGGATATCCAAAGATACTACCTTAAGTCCTTAATGGGCTTCTACGTAATAGTAAAGACCCTTGGATTATAATGTACTATTCCATAATTAGACCCCTTGAGTGGTCTAGTTAAACAGATTGATCCAAAACTCTGGTTAGGAATATCATGTGATGATATAGCTGAAAAGACTCCTTGGTGGTCTAATTAAAGAGATCATTTGTTGATCTAATTAAAAGGACCCTATGATAGTCTAGTCACACTCATCACATGTTTGATTTTCTTCCCCTTCACATTGCAAAACAAACTGTGCGGACTGTGCAAGGAATTACGTAATTATGGATGCATACATAATTATGGAATTCAGTGCACAGAAACCACAACAAGTTTTGTCATGTGTTTAGAGTTAACTCAGTTCATTTCCGTTTCTAAAGAATACCCATTGAGGAAAATGACTCATTCAGTTCATTTTCGTTTCTGAAGAATATCCATTGAGGGAAATGAATATACTTAATTTTTGCTTCATTTCCGTTTCTGAAGAATAGCCATTGAGGAAAATGACTCATTCCGTTCATTTTCGTTTCTGAAGAATATCCATCGAGGGAAATGAATATTCTTGATTTTTCCTTCATTTCCATTTCTGAAGAATACCCATTGAGGAAAATGACTCATTCCGTTCATTTTCGTTTCTGAAGAATATCCATCGAGGGAAATGAATATTCTTGATTTTTCCTTCATTTCCGTTTCTGAAGAATACCCATTGAGGAAAATGACTCATTCCGTTCATTTTCGTTTATGGAGAATATCCATAGAGGGAAATGAATATTCTTGATTATTCCTTCATTTCCGTTTCTGAAGAATACCCATTGAGGAAAATGACTCATTCCGTTCATTTTTGTTTCTAAAGAATATCCATCGAGGGAAATGAATATTCTTGATTATTCGTTCATTTCGTTTCTGAAGAATACCCATTTAGGAAAATGACTCATTCCGTTCATTTTCGTTTCTGAAGAATATCCATCGAGGGAAATGAATATTCTTGATTATTTGTTCATTTTCGTTTCTGAAGAATACCCATTGAGGAAAATGACTCATTTCGTTCATTTTTGTTTCTGAAGAATATCCATCGAGGGAAATGAATATCCTTGATTTTCATTTTTAAAGATTGTCCGTTGAGAGAAATGACAGGATTATGCCTTGCATAATCTTTGATGGGTTATTCTACGCAAATAGATAAACACCCTAGATTACATGCAAGGCAATTATTTAACACAGCGTCACAGACAGACTCCTACGAATAAATTTCGGGACGAAATTTCCTAAAGTCGGGGAGACTGTGACACCTGTACCTCTGCGACCATCAAACAAATACCAAACCAATGAAATATTGTATTTCATACTTGGTATTTGTATAAATATGTGTATCTTTTACACATATCAATTCTTGTTCGATTTCAAGCTTTAAATCGCTTTCTGGAAGGTTATACGCGCACTGATGCGTAAATATAACCAGTTTAATGCAACAAACACTATGGAATAGTGAAATAGACTTAACATACCTTAAATAACATTTACATAACTTAGAAATAAGTTTTGGAGGGTTTGGTGGGGCGAAATCAAGTTTATTCGCTTACAGGGACTAATTTCGACAAACTGCGAAAGTATGCTGATTTGTACTGTAACGAACATTCTGGAACATGACCATAAGTTAAACATACCCTAAATATCCTTTACATAGCTTAGAAATAGGCTTTGAGGGGTTCCGTGTGCTAGAATAAACTTTTTGGTCATTCAGGGACTAAAAGCGTCAAAAAGTGCATAAGTTTGCATTTTCGAGCATATCTTACGTTCTGAATACATCCGGACATCCAAAACTTTATGTAATTATTAAAATATTTTATTTTAGTGATTGGCATGATAAAATTCCATTCGTCGCGTAATTTGAATCTTTTTTCGCATTCGTTCGTGTTTCGTCGTAATTAACCGAACAACGCAACCGTACGACTAAACGAACCGACATCCGAGATTTTTTTGAGCATGTTTCATGTTCCCTATACTTTAACTTCATTTTAGAGCCTTAAAATGGGATTAACGGGGCTTAAACGTGTCAAAAATGCATCAAAAACCATGTTTTGCACATTCAAGGACCAAAATTGACAATCTGCCATAGTTATCTTAGGAAGGGACCAAAATGAAAAATCTAAATTTCAGCGTGTTCCAGCTGTTCCCCTCATTTTCACATGGTTTTAATGAAACTATGGGCTCCCATGGTTTCACAAAACCATGGGCACATGTGTATGTATGAGATCGAAGCTCGTTTTACGATGAATGATCTTAACGGTTGTGCAAAAACTATAAATACCCCATCCATCTAATTGTTTCAACTCAAATTTGATCTGGTATTTCTCTAAGTTGAGGTGCTTTCACTTCATACCTGAGAATAATCGGGTCAAACTTCCGTTCTTGGATCTTTTGTAAGTCCTCTTTCGTTCTTTTTCGCGTGAAAGTCAAACTGTGTTTGACTTTCTGCTTTGACCAGTTTATAGTCAACATGAAGTTCGTTTAAAATTCATAACGTGAGCGTAATCACGATGGATTTAGTCTCGTGTGACTATACCTACTGATTACCACGTTATTTAGGCATAGTGGCGAGTCGTAGTTTCGGCCAAAATGCGTATTCTTGCATATTTTGTAACCAAACTACTTTTAGGTATCAAAACCGTTTGTTTTGATACCAAACCTGTTTTCAAACCTCGTTAAGCATGTTTTAACATGTTTAGCTCGTCACTTTAGGTTTAGTGCTTATGTAGGGTCGTAAGGTAAGCGGTCTAAACAACCGCTTATACTTTCGAACCCGATCCGTTTGGTCAATCTTTAGGATCCGACCAAACACATTAGGTGACCATAGTTGCATAGGGAATAATCTTCCAAGGTTATACCTTATGGTCACGTCGTTTAAGTACTTGTATGATAGGTAGTTTATATGCCTTAGGTAAATGACCAAAATGCCCTTTTTACGCCAAAATTCATTTTAAGCATATGTAACATAATTTTTGATATCTAAACTGATTTGGCAACAATATTAGACATGTTAAGTCATATTTTACTTATCATAGGACTAGTTAGGCGGTCCGAACGCGTTTTACGTGAACGACGCGTTAAAGTGGCGTAAGCTACCTTAACGAGTCGTAAGCACTTAGGTTAGGTTTCGTTTTAGAATGTAGGCTTTGTTAAACCATATTACATGAGTCCCTACACTCATTTGGTTTACGAAACCTCATTTTATCCGATCCTCCGATTTAGGACCGTTTATTTACATAGTTATCTATATTAGGTGCCGTTTGATTTCGTGATCCTTCTAGGTTTGCTTGGTTGTTATTCGAGACTTCTAAGCATCCTCAAGTGAGTACATAGACCACTCTTTTACTGTTTTCCAAACGTTTTGAGGTGAAACACATGTGCCTACTTGTTATTTTCATGCTTCCATGTTTTCATATCATATACTTGCTATGTTCATTAGTACACTATTAGTACATGATTTCAGTATGTCTTGCTATGTATGTTCACTTAACACGCTAGCACAATTGTTTTACGTTTTGAACCATTTGAAATCATTGGATGTATGTGAACCATTTGAAATCATTGGATGTATGTGAACCATTTATAACCATTTGATGCATGTGAACCATTTGAAATCGTTGGACTTATGTGAACCGTTTGTAACCATTTGAATTATGTGAACCATTTGTAACTGTTTGAGCCATTGAGTTAGGGAAGTGATTAGGTAACGGGGCGGGTGTAATGTGTTAAAAGCATGGTGGATACGTCGCTGGTACTTCCTATATATAAGTGCTTTTAACACATTATATATCGTTGCGTTATCAAGATCACTTGGGTAAACGATTTTGAAACAATGTCACACAATTATGTTTTCTGAATAATATAAACCATACGAGTCTTATTAATGAGTTTCTACAAGGTGTTTTACGATTTGATTTAATAAAACAAAATGTTTTGGAGTTAAGAATCATGGCTACGAGATTTTATAAATCATATCCAACTTGATTTGAGTTGGTTAATTATGACGCAATACTATACTTTTCAAAATAAGGTTTTTAAATAAGTATTGCAACATGTAAAACGAGCCATGAATCTGACACTCACATAAAACCTATGTACTCGCCGGCATTTTTATGCTGACGTATTTTCACATGTGTTTCAGGTACCATAGTTGATGATATTTGATGATGATATTGATGCATGCTCATATAGGAACGGACGAGGCCTTAGCGACTTAATAACAAAAAAAGTCTATTTGTTCATGTTTTGTTTCTAATTCCAATGTAATGTAATACATTTAATTAAATAAAACGAAATTGTTTTAATCCATGGTTGTGAAACAATGATTCTGTTACAACACTCCCCGACGTTTCCGCCACGTTTTGTTGTTTTACGGGGTCGGGGTATGACAAATCAAACCAAAATTTTTAAGAAAATATTTTTAAACATGAAAAATAAAAACTAAAAATGCTGAAATAAAAACAAAATAAAAAACAGATATACAAGATGAATCACTTGGATCTGACTCGCCTTTAATGTATCCTTTGGTTATTTCCGCATTTTGCACTTTTTAAGAGATTATCTTAGTTATAGTAGTAGGCCCCTCTTTTGAAGGTGATGTTACCCTCAACCCAGTGGTTTGAGTCAGCAAGGATACAATCCCAAAGGGTCGGAATAATGAAAGATAATTAATTAAGTTATTAACGCGAAAAGTGGTAGGCCCCTCTTTTGAAGGTTACATTACCCTCGTCTAACTGGTTTCAGTCAGCAGGGATACAATCCCAAGTAGCTGGTTTAATGTTTAATAGTAGTTTACATATGAGGGGATCAAGCCATTCGCACCCCCGCCATCCAATACCCGTGGGTATTGAAGAAGGTCCAAGTAAGCTTAACCCAGGTCCTTGCAGGATCTATACACTAAACAAGGCAAGAACCTTACTAAACCATTCCCTTAACCCCCGACCAGGTAGCCAACATATCTCTATATAGACCGTAGAGATATGAATGGTGTAAATCTTTTACGTTATATAGACAGTAAAGTAATGCCAAGACACCACGGACAAATGATAAAGAAGTTTCACCTTCAACATAACAAACTAGTTATTAAAGTCATTAATACAAAACCAAATAAAAAGTGCGAAAAGATTAAAAATCAAAAGTAATACATTAAATGTTTGTCTTCACCAAGTGATGTAAGAGACTTAGCCAAACATGGCCTTTGATTGACAAGAAATCTTACTATCAATCTTGGATCCCGAGACTACTACACACACTCTAAGGTGGATGATGGATGATGGTGGTGGATGTGGGTGTTGTAGTGGTGGTGGAGTGGTGGCAAAGTGGGATAGAGCTGGTTTACCAAGGGATGCCTTTGAAGAAAACCAAGCACCCCTATTTATAGCCTGAACAGAAGCCCGGCCACGACCCCGTGTCCGCTGGACACGCCCCCGTGGCCATCCCTTTCCTCTTCCTTCATTAATTACATTTGTCAGCATTGGGCTACACACGGCCCCGTGTTCGCTGGGCACGACCCCGTGCGCAGAAGTGTATCTGTATTATCAAGATTTGCAAGATTCTGCAAATCTTAGCATTGAC
This sequence comes from Helianthus tuberosus, assembly GCA_030545235.1. NCBI lineage: Eukaryota > Viridiplantae > Streptophyta > Magnoliopsida > Asterales > Asteraceae > Helianthus > Helianthus tuberosus. Next base: position 114,535,460 of record CM060374.1, read on the forward strand.
CACGCCCGTGTTGAGATGGGCACGCCCCCGTGGTGGGCATAGAAGCTTCCACAGCTTTGGCCATTTATGCAGACATCTGACCACGCCCCTGTGTCCAATGGACACGGGCCACGGTCAGCCCTCTGTTTCTTGTTTTTGCTCTTAGAGATGCTGTCGAGGGATCGGGCATGCCACGTTTATTCCTTTTCTTTGTATTTATGTTAGTTTTTGCTGCATATTTGTTCGTTTAAGCTCATTTGGTCCTGAAAATACAAAAGGAAGACAAAAACACACTTTTTCCAACATTAGTACTAAAAAAGGTTAGTTTATGCCTCATTTGATGTAATTTATATGTTGCCTTTTACACACATCAAATACCCCCACACTTGAATCTTTGCTTGTACTCAAGCAAAACTCTTTATTATGTGGCTTACAAACCCAAATGGAATGGGTAGAAGAGAAGTTTTGGGCTTGCCTTGAGTGTCGGTAATCCAATTCTATTCGTTATGATTTATTTACAATCCTATTCGTTATGATTTATTTAGAACGTTTCATAATAGAAATTACTTATTTGGGCATAACATGCCTCTTTAAAATTCCATTTATATACAAGTTCACATACCTCACGGGAGATCACTCAACACTCGGCCGAAAATGTATTTTTGTGAAACACTCGAGACCGGCATGGAACTTACTTCTACCAAATGCTTGCCAAGCAATCAATCCTCCTCTTTTTTAACTATTAACCTTTGCAAATATCAAGAGGACTTGGGATAGGGTTAGGCTTGGGCCAAAGGTAGGTGGTTTTGGGTTAGTGGTTAGTAAAAAGGGCTAAAAGCGTAAAAAGCGTCGGTCGTCGTAAAACTTTTTGTTTTTGTGACTTTTATTCAAACTAAGCATTTTCAAGCAAATTTCATTTTTTATAAAGGAACATCACAAGAAAACCGAGCTTTTTTCTAAAATAAAGGGTTGAAAATAAAAAGGTTTTGGTGGGTAAAGGTGCTTGTTTTGTGGGTTTAGAAATTAAAAGGTTTAGGCTCAAAGGGGTTAACTAGGGGGATTTTTGGGAAGGTGATAAAGAAAATGAAAAATGATGGTGTTTGAAACGAAAATGGATTAGTCCTAATGCCTCCATCATTTACTTACTTGGGTTTAAGTTGGTAAGGATCGGGAATGTATCGTCGTGGCAAGTTCTAGAGTTGTAAGAACCAAGCGGCTATTCACACAAGAAACGAAAAATGAGCATTTAGTTTAAAGATGTATGCTTGTATGCTCAATAAAGGCTCAAGACTCACTTATTGTGGGAATGGGTTTATAATGTGATCAAGTACACATAATCAAATAACTAAATTTGTCATGTCGTTTCATAATTTTCTTATGTTGGTTCTTTTTATCACGACGCTATCGGTTGTAAATTTATAAAAATATAACCTTTTTAGAACTTGTTTGTGACAACTGTGTTCTGTAATCATCGTATAATGTAAAACAATGTTGATTATCAATAACACAATGTGCTTTGGTGTTATTTTATGTGTTATTGTGTTTGATGATTTTACAATTTGATTCGATTCCGATTTCAAGCTTTAAATCACTTTCTGGAAGGTTATACGCAAACCGGTGCATAAACGCAATCAGTTTAACGCGACGTACACTCCAGAACTGTGACGTAAGCCAAACATACCCTAAATATCCTTTACATAACTTTGAAATAAGTTTCGAAGGATTCGGTATGGCAAAAACATGTTTATTTGAACTAAAGAACTATTTACGACAAAACTGCGAAACGAACGTTGGTGACCGCCCGGATAATATTTAAATCCCAAAAATATTCTGTTATGATTAAAATCTTATTTTTAATCAGGTTCGTGTTGAAAAATAAATTAAAACGCTAGAAAACGTTATTTTTCAAGTTTAAGCGCGTACCGCGTGTTTCTGCGCAACACAGTGCTTCTACTGCAAAACGTAGACAACGCAGCCAGTCTCGGCAACTGAAATTTATTTCAGTGATATTTTGGTGAGTGTATTTTTATAGAATAATAAAAATAATTTAGAACGCCATAAACCGGGGTTTAAACGCTAGATAAAATACTCGGTATCCAGTTAAACACCCGTTTTAGCCTACATATAACATACTTATATAAAAAATTTGCATATGTGTTGTGAGTAAGGGTGCAGGTAGCGGCCTCCTCTTGCCACTTCTCCTACCCCATGATAAGTGTTATGGCATGCAATCTCCTTCATATCCACCAAATCTCCAAATATCTTCTTTAAATCTTTCTAAAGATCACAATCTCTATCTCCTTCTCTCCTCTCTCTCCCCCATAATCGTAAACACCCTCCCACCTCCATCTTCATCACCTTCAAACTTTGTTCTTAAGAATCAAGCTCCCTTTCAAGCCAAATTCAAGTTATGGTGAAGATCCAAAGGTGTTTCCAAGGTGTATTCAAATGATTTCAAGCTTCCTATCATCAAAATCTCATCCCACAACCTACTTGAATCTTGAAGGTATAACATTTATTTTTAAATCATACTTTTGATTCTTGGTTGTTCTTGATGATTTGAAGTTTCTCTTGAATCTTGGGATTTTCACAAACTTAAAATCTAAAATGAAATAGGTCTTGATACAAATAAAAATGGTGGTGTATATATATGTATATATAACCATACATATGTATGGGTGCATGAGATTTGAAGTTTAGTTTCTTGATAAGTACTTGTTTAAGTTGTTACATGTTCTTGAATGATAGTTAAAATGCAAGTGTTTAATGATTTGTGTGTGTTATGTTAAATGACCAAGTACATCAGCAAATAAACCTGAATATATCACATATTTGATGCATTTAGATTAACATAAAATGATGATCTTATGATAGTATGCTTTAGGCACTTGTACATAAGGATACATGTTGATTTAAAGCTCAAGAAGTGATAAAAAAATGGTTGTATGACAAAAATATTTTTGAACAGGTTATAAACACTAAAAATAACATTATTTGGTATATTATAATGGCATGAAACTTTGACATAGGTTTGATAGCTTTTCATGTTGTACATATAGCTTAGAAAGTGGTAAATTATGTGAAATTTGCATGATTTATGTGCTTTACTTAAGACCTGCACTATCATGAGTATAACCATTATTTTATTTAGTAAATAACATGGGTTATTTTAAAATTTCAAGTCGTTTCGATTTGGGATGGTTCGGGTAACGTTTGATGCAAAACTATGCGGTAAAACGGTTAAAAATCGGCTTTTCGGAGTATTTTTACAAAACTGTTTTAGATCAGTAACCAAACTAATATTTTTGATACAAAAATAAGTATTTTAACTAATATTAAGTTTACTTGGTGTTTGGTTAGTCATACGTGACTTCCGACTCCCAAAAATGTCACCGAATCGCTAAAATAAGTGTTTTTCGACATACACTAGAATGGGTTGTTCATGAATAAATTTTATGTGTTACAATGTGCTATGTGTTTTACAATATGTGTATGATGATGTGTTAGTGTTGACAAGATTATGTGTATTACGCTTGAGTATATATATACAAATACACCAAAATAATCAAAAATAATAACTTTTCTGAGAAAACTCAAAGTTATGTGAAAAATCTAAGTATCGGAGAAACTTATGTATTTTGTGGGTTTTTGATTATTAAATCATTCTTATTTAATTTAGGACGACTAAACAATTTGAGGGTTTGTGTTAACATATAAAAACGCACCCAAATGTGAGTACATAGATCCCCTCGTTTACTGTTTTCGATTGTTTTGGGGTGATTCATATGTATCAAAACCATTTCGATGTTTTAACGATGGTCTCAAAACGAGTAAGATGGTTTATACTAAACTAATAACGATTTCGATAACGTGAAAGAGCTTGTTGGTTGTAGTTACATAACGAATGACATTCATTAATTTTGGCCGAACCGACCAGTATTAGGTTATGTTACCATAGGATCCGACAAATCCCGTTATCAGACTGGACCCATGGTTATGTGTGGGTTAAGTGGGTAACGACTGAACCTGATGATTGTTAACTTACCCTTTGGTGGTTTGTTAATACGAGTTGAACGATGAACAAGTCACGAAGGTTTGAATGTTATTAGCGAGACGACCAAAAATAGTTTTTCACAATTAAAACGAGAACGATTTGAACGAGTGAACGATTTGAACGAGTGAATGATTTGAACGATTTGGAACGATTTGAACGATTTAAACAAAGGAACGATGATATATAACGAGAACGAGTTAAACGATGTCACACAACGATGTTTACAAAACTATATAAACCATACGAGTCTTATTACGAGAACGATTTATGATTTGGTTTACATAAACAAATGTTTTGGGTTAAGATTCATGGCATCGAGGTTTATAAATTATAACCAATCTGTTTTGACTTGGTTATTCATTTTACAATACAAATATTTTACAAAACAAGGTTTCAAATATCGATTAACGAAGTTGTACGAGATATTTCAACACGCCATGAATCTGACACTCACACAAAAACTATGTGCTCGCCAGCATTTCTTTGCTGACTTTGTTTTTACATATGTTTTAGGTGATGTTGCTTAATGTTGATTGCGAATAGGATGCATGCTCACTTAGGATTGGACGAGGCCTTAGTGATTTAATAACGATGATAGACTATGTTTGACTTGATTGTTTAACTTTAAGACAATGTTTAATATTTAATAAAACGAAACTCTTTGTATCCATGGTTTGAAACAATAATTCTGTTGTAACACTCCTCGACGTTTCCGCCACGATTTGTTGTTTTACGTGGTCGGGGTGTGACAGAAAAAGTTGGTATCAGAGCCAATGGTTATAGGGAATTAGGTTATTAGTAATGTTTTCACCTAGACTATAACTTTCTAGGACCCCAACGCAAGTTGATTTGCATTTAGATTTTTAAAAACAAAATCCGAATCTGCTTCGAAAATTAATCATCCGTTCTAGGATGATTGACTACTAGGTTTTGAACCCTCTGTTGTAAGGTTTTGAACCCTTCCAGTTTGACTCATTTGTGGCTTAGTGCCTTCTGAGTTTTCAAAATCTCGTCAAAGTTTGGGTTTAAATAATGTGAACACGTGCAAACTGGAAGAGTGAATGCATGTACCCTGAGTTTTCTGTCTAAGGCTAGAGTGTTCGTACAAATCCACATAATCGGACCAGTCACTCTTACCTGGGAACTCTTGGGGTGAGTGTTCACTTATAGGCGAGCATGTCTTCGCGATACATTATTTTGATTCATTACTTTGATTAGTCACTGCATGCCGTTTGTTTGTTCGAGGTAACGAACAAATGATCGCCTTCCTTATGTTTCGTCAATATTTTCAATACCTCTTTTGTTTTTGCTAACTATCGACCTCACTCATTTCTCATATTTCCTTGTTAGAAAATGCCTCCTCGACGTGATGCACAAAATTTTACTGCTGAAGAAGTCGCAGCCCTTGTCTCTCAGCAAATGGTTGCTGTGCTTCCAGGCGTTGTGACCCAAATCCACGAGCTGTAAAACAACAATAACAATAACAATGCACAATGTAATTTCAAGAGTTTCAACTCTGCTAAGCCGCTAAAGTTTTCTGGGTCGCAAGGAGCAACTGCGCTCCTTCAATGGTTCGAAAGTATCGAGAACACATTCAGACATGTGTAATGTCCGAATGGGCGTAAGGTTGAATTTGCATCAAGTGTGTTTGAGAAGCGTGCTCTTACATGGTGGAACGGACTGATACGCGATAGGGGTGCCGAAGTGGCATTGGCACAAACATGGGAAGAGCTTCGAGCTCTCATGATGAGAGAGGTTTGTCCCCGTCACGAAATTCGAGCTTTGGAACGAGAGTTTGATGATCTAAACAAGATGGGGGAGAACACCGTGCGTATACGGATCGATTTGAGGAACTCAGTCTTTTGTGTCCTACAATGGTTACCCCGTTGGAGAAAGCGATAGAGAGGTATATCGATGGTTTACCCGATTCCATACAGGATATTGTGATTGGCGTTAATCCTACTACTGTACGTCAAGCAATCGAGTTATCTACTAGCCTGACTGAGTCGCAAGTCAGGAAGGGTAAACTTACCTGCAAGGGTGATAAGAAGAAATCGACCGAATCTGTCAAGGAAAAGGGTAAGGGTAAGAAAGGTGAGTCGTCGAAGAAGTCGAGAAAGCGAAAGGGTGCTTAGAACTTTGCAGTTACTGCTCAGAACCGTATGATAACTACATCAAGGAACTATATTCTTTAAACAAACTACTCTTGTGATTCTCCCATCCTTGTGTTTGCTCATGATTTCCTTGAAAATTTCTAAGTACTCGTTTCATTCTAAGAAACGAAGTACAGAAAATAAGTGACATTTTGAATAATCACTTTAAATCCTTGGTTAGATAACTAAGGATATTTTTCGATCTCATACTCATATCATTACATTCTGGTTTTCATAACAACATACATAATATATGCTTTTCAAAAACAACCTTCATGATTTCAAAAACATTTCATATAGTTTGAAAACATTTTTAAACATAGTATACTTACTTAATATATCAAGTGCATGATTTTAAAAGCATCATTCATGTTTTCAAAAACCTTATACATAATTTCAAAATTCATCTCACATGATTTTAAAACATTTTATAAACATACTTATCTAACACACCTATTTTATGATTTCAAAAGTATTATGTAAGGTTTTAAAAACGTTAAACACATTTCTAAAAGGACCCCATGCATAGTTTTCAAAAGCATTTTTCTCATACATTGACTCAACCTTCAAATCCTGCTTCATATGTCGCCTTGGCATATCTAGCACCTCAACTTCATAAGCATTTTACCTCATATTTTGACTTAAGCACGTCCAGTGCAAGGTTTCGAAACATTTTCGAAATCCCAAAATCCATATGGATCTTCTTATCTTCACAATTATATCCTTGTGGATGTTTATCGTTCAAATCGGAGTCCTTAATTGGATTCCTTGTACGCCTTAATTCGAATATTACGATTCCCTGTAATCGAAATCGAATTTTCTTTTTAAGATCTTCCTATCTTTACAGTTAGATTCTTGGAAATATTTAAAGTGCCAATCAAAATCCACGGATTGGATACCTGGTGTGCTTTAAATACATGTGCACAATTAGCAAAACAAATTAACAAAATGATAACAAATTAAAGATCAAGGTAAACAATTTTGTGGTTATATGATTATGTGTTATGTGTTTTATTTTGTGGTTTTATTTTCGTTATCCAAATCCTCGTAGAATCTTCCATATCTTCATGTGAAAGATTCACATAAGGATATCCAAAGGTACTACCCTAAATCCTTAATGGGCTTCTACGTAATCGTTAAGACCCTTGGGTTATATAGTACCATTCCATAATTCAATGAGACCCCTTTGAGTGGTCTAAGTCAAAAGATTGATTCAGAATCTGGTTAAGAATGACATGTGGTGATATAGCTGAACAGACTCCTTGGTAGTCTATTTAAATCGTTTATTGATTTAATTAAAAGGACCCTATGGTGGTCTAGTCACGCTCATCGCAGGTTTGTTCATTTAGTTTTTCCCTACACATTATAAAATGCACTGTGCGGACTATGCAAGGAATTACATAATTATGGACGCATACATAATTATGAAATTTAGTGCGTAGAAACCACAGTAAGATTTATCATGTGTAAGAACCTATAGTGGCAACAATAACGAAACGCGAATAATGTAATGAAGGTACGGTGGACGCACCAATAACGCTTTATATACTTGTATATAAGTGTCCCTCTTACATTGCAAACATGATGTTATTAAAATTACTAGAAGTTCAGAACCTTAACCAGTGTTGTTTTATCTTTTCAACTTCATGTTTCAAGATCTCACAAGTTTCCTCTAAATAAATTTCGGGACGAAATTTCCTGAAGTAGGGGAGACTGTGACACCTGTGCCTCCACGGCCATCAAACAGATACCAAATCAATGAAATATTGTATTTCATACTTGGGATTTGAATAAATATGTGTATCATATGCACATATCAATTCTCGTTCGATTTCGAGCTCTAAATTGCTTTCTGGAAAGTTATACGCACACTGATGCGTAAACGTAATCAGCTTAACACGACAAACACTTCGGAATAGTGACATGGGCTTAAAATACCTTAAATAACCCTTACATAACTTAGAAATAAGTTTTGGAAGGTTTGGTGTGCCGAAATCAAGTTTATTCGCTTACAGGGACTAATTTCGACAAACTGCGAAAGTATGCCGATTCATACTGTGATAAACATTCTGGAACATGATCATAAGTTAAACATGCCTTAAATATCCTTTACATAGCTTAGAAATAGACTTTGAGGTGTTCGGTGTGCTAAAATAAACTTTTTGGTCACTCAGGGACTAAAAGCGTCAAAAAGTGCATAAGTTTGCATTTTCGCGCATATCTAAACGTTCTGAATACATCCGGACATCCAAAAATTTATGTAATCATTAAAATATTTTATTTTAGTGATTGGCTTGATAAAATTCCATTCATCGCGTAATTTGGATCTTTTTTCTCGTCCGTTCGTGTTTCATCGTAATTAACCGAACAACGCAACCGTACGGCCAAACAAACCGACATCCGAGATGTTTTTGAACATATTTTAAGTTCCCTATACTTTAACTTCATTTTAGAGCCTTGAAATGGGGTTAACGGGGCTTAAACGTGCCAAAACGCATCAAAAATCAAGTTTCGAGATGTAGGGGCATGTTCTGCCAACTTTGCAAACTTTCTGCCAGCAAACCAGGTCCTTACGGACCGTATGGATGTGGTTACAGTCCGTAAGCCATCCCCAGATCAGCAGACTTCATTTCTAGCTTGATCCAGCTGTTCCACACTCTTGCAAATGGTTTTGAAGTTCCTATGGGCTGGTTTAGGGGTGCCCAAGGTATTACAAATCAGGGGGCACACTTGGACGGCCTAGATCGAAGCACGTGTTTCAAGAAACGATCCTAACGGTCTTGGTTTTAACTATAAATACCCCACCCATTTGCCTTGCAACTCACATTTGATCAGATTTTTCTCTAAGTTGAAGGTTAAAACCTTCATACCTGAGAATTATTAGATCAAAACTTCTATTCTTGGACCCGTTGTAAGTATTCTTTCGTTCTTTTACGCGTTTTTAGCGTGAAAGTCAAACTTTGTTTGACTTTCTACATTGACCAGTTTATGGTCAACACGAAGTTCGTTTGAACTTCCTAACGTGAGCATAATCATGATGGTTTTAGTCTCTTGTGACTATACCTACTGATTACCACATTATCTAGGCATAGTGACGAGTCGTAGTTTCGGTCAAAATGCGTATTCTTGCGTATTTTGTAACCAAACTACTTTTAGGTATCAAGACCCTTTGTTTTGATACCAAACTTGTTTTCAAACCTTGTTAAACATGTTTTAACATGTTTAGCTCGTCACTTTAGGTTTAGTGCTTATGTAGGGTCGTAAGGTAAGCGATCTAAACAATCGCTTATACTTTCGAACCCGACCCGTTTGGTCGATTATTAGGATCCGACCAAACACATTAGGTGACCATAGTTGTATAGGGAATAACCTCCCAAGGTTATACCTTATGGCCACGTCGTTTAGTTAGTTGTATGATAGGTAGCTTATATGTCTTAGGAAAATGACCAAAATGCCTTTTTTACGCCAAAATTCATTTTAAGCATATGTAACGTAAATTTTGACATCTAAACTGATTAGGCAACAATATTATACATGTTAAGGTATATTTTACTTGTCATAGGACTAGTTAGGCGGTCCGAACGTGTTTTACGCGAACGACGCGTTAAAGTAGCAAAAGCTACCTAAACGGGTCGTAATGGGTCGTAAGCACTTAGGATAGGTTCCGTTTTAGAATGTAGGCTTTGTTAAACCATATTACATGAGTTCTTACACTCATTTGGTTTACGAAACCTCATTTTATCCGATCCTCCGATTTAGGTCCGTTTATTTACATAGTTACCTATATTAGGTGCCGTTTGATTCCGTGATCTTTCTAGCATTGCTTGGTGGTTATCCAAAGACTATTGAGCAATCTCAAGTGAGTACATAGTCCCCTCTTTTACTATTTTTCAAACGTTTTGGGGTGAAACACATGTGCCTAGTTGTTACTTTCGTGCTTTCCATGTTTTTATATCATATGCTTGCTATGTTCATTAGTACACTATTAGTACATGATTTCATTATGTTTTTGCTATGTATGTCCTTTTAGTGCATACTTAGTACATCGTTTTACATTACATTTTATGCAATGTATGTCCATTTAGTGCATACTTAGTACATCGTTTTACATTACATTTTATGCTATGTATGTCCATTTAGTGCATCCTTAGTACATTATTTTACATTACATTTCATGCTATGTATGTTCATTTGTTGCATACATAGTACATTATTTTCATAAAACATGCTTACATTTTGGTATGACATTTGTTTTGTTTAAATGGGATAAAAATACATTCATTAACATTAGCTACGCCGTTCGTTAGTAGGTAGTGGTACCATAGGAATTGACAACTCCCGTTCCTGACATCCTAGGTATGTTTGGATGGAAGGAATGATTGAATTCGATATACATAACTCAGATAAACCTTTAATTCATTTAAGGGTTTGTCGCCACAGTCTCAAGGCTTGAATGTATGCATTTTCACAATACCGCATAGATGTTTGTATCAGTAAAGCATGCATTATTTTACAAAGCATAACTTTTGATTTATTCAAATACTTTGTTTGTACATTTATACATATGATTAAGTAGTCACTTTTTTCTTATCATACATGACATTTGTTTACACATTTCATGATTTACATTTTGACATTTGATTATACATAAACATTTTTATATTGGTGGTTTGTTTGGGTAAGTGATTTAAGTAACAAGACGTGTGTAATATGATAAAAGCATGGTGGATACGTGTCACAGCCCCCGACCCGGTTTGACCCGTTTCAGGAGCCGTGGAACAGAAAATCCCGTGGTATTTAATTAACAGCGGAAGTTTTCTTCAGGATCTTTTTAAAACTGAAATATTTCCCGATTTATTTTATTTCACAATTCAGGATAAAATCCCGATAATTTACAATCATAAGATTTCACGGAGAAATCTTCCTTTTACAAAAACATGTTTCTTTATTTTATATTGAGCCACTTCCTTAAGCTTGTAGTGCTTCACTGCACTTTTCCTTGATCACAATAGATTACCTGAAACATGTTTGAAAAAGGTTTTGTCAGCGGGAAATACTGGTGAATCATTCTTTTTACTAAAAAGACCCGTTTGTTATAGTTTACAGTGTTAAGGGAGATTACAATGTTTCAAATATCAACCAACTACCCACAGTATTTGTCACTCGACCGGATCTGTGACTATGGTCATATCACCATTGGCCATCCGTTTGTCCAATGGCAAAGATTATCAAGTAATGTATACAAAACCCCACATACTAGCTGTAATTTGGTGATTACATAAACTTAATCCCTGTAATTATAACCTTGAAAATAAACATGATTTTGAAAGTAATTTGATAAAAAGAGAATGACTCACATTGCAGATTTAATTGAGCAGAGCCTAGCCTACTGATTAGCCTTTTAACCTAAATTAATAACATGCACACAATTCGGTTAGTAACTTAATACAGCATTTACGATAACTCACGAGATTAAACCCTCACATCGAATGACAAAGTGCGATACTTAAACATCCATTGAATTAACAACGAATGACAAAGCATAAACCCTAATGTGGGCAGCACTTAAACATCCATTGGATAGTTTAATCGATCGGACATTGAATCGTATCAGCGATCGAGTTATTACCCTGTATTGCGGCAGCACTTCGTGAATTGTGTGTGTTATGGGACTGTTTATACTATAACTCAACGTATATTTTGAATTTCTACGTCGAACGAACGCACAATTGCAAGTCCCACTGCCCTCTATTTATATCTGAAAAATCGTCCCCCTCGCGCCACGCGAAGGGTCCTCCTGTGCGCGTCGCGTGGCGTGAGAGACCCTAGTCTACCATAGGTTTGCTTCGTGTCCAGGTAGCTCAGCTGAGTTGGTCTCGCATGCAATTTCATAATACACGTAAAACTGTTTAGATATTACCAACTAGGTTTTACCCCCCCCCCCCCCCCCCCTGAGTTTTAGGGGCCCTAATCTTGATTCTGATTATTCTGAAAATTTTAGGGTTTATGCAGAATCACTTGGGTGTCACAATTAGGGTTTCATATTGGACTAATTAATTTAATAAATATGACTTTTGATACGAGTTTTTACATCCTCCCCACCTTAATAAAAATCTCGTCCTCGAGATTTATTGGAATAATTGAGGATACTTTCGCTTCATCTCTGATTCCAGCTCCCAAGTGTGTTCAGCTCCTTTCTTGGAATCCCACTTTACTTTAACTAGAACTAGTCGTTTGTGTTTGAGAAATTTCACTTTTCTGTCTTCTATCTGAAGAGGTTTCTCAACAAATTTTAACTTTTCGTTTACCTCTATATCTTGGAGAGGTACAACCAAAGATTCATCTGATAGGCATTTCTTGAGGTTGGATACATGAAATACATCATGTACTCCAGCTAACTCCTCCGGTAGTTGTAAACGATAAGCAACTGGTCCTATACGTTGGATCACTAGAAATGGTCCTACGTATCTTGGACTTAGCTTTCCTTTCTTACCGAATCGAACAATTCCTTTCCAAGGAGAAACTTTCAATAGTACTTTGTCTCCAATTTGGAATTCTAACGGCTTACGTCGATTGTCGGCATAGCTCTTTTGACGATCTCGAGCTGTCTTCAGTCTTTCCTTGATTTGTGTAATCTTGTCGGTCGTCTCTTGCACTATTTCAGGACCTGACAATTGACTTTCTCCTATTTCTGCCCAACAAACTGGAGTTCTGCATTTTCTTCCATATAGTGCCTCGAATGGGGCAGTTTCAATACTTGAATGATAACTATTGTTATAGGAGAATTCGATCAGAGGTAAGTGATCATCCCAATTCCCACCAAAATCTATCACACATGCTCGGAGCATGTCTTCTAGAGTTTGGATCGTCCTTTCACTTTGCCCGTCTGTTTGAGGATGATATGCGGTGCTTAGGTTTAGTCGAGTTCCCATTGCTTCTTGGAAACTAGTCCAGAAATGGGAAGTAAAACGACTATCCCTATCCGAAACAATGGAGAGTGGAACTCCATGTAAGGATACAACTTCATCTACATACAACTTTGCCAATCTTTCCATGCTAAAGGTTTCTTTCATAGATAGAAAATGAGCTAATTTGGTTAATCGATCTACAATTACCCAAATCGCGTCATTACCTTTTCTGGTTTTGGGTATCTTAGTAACAAAATCCATTGTTATAAGTTCCCATTTCCATACAGGCATTTCTAACTGTTGTAGTAGACATGAAGGTTTCTGATGCTCTGCCTTAACTTGTGAACAAGTAAGACACTTAGAAACATATTTAGCTATATCCTTCTTCATGCCTATCCACCAGAATTTCTTTCTTAAGTCTTGGTACATTTTATTGTTTCCAGGGTGTATGGTATACCTAGATTTATGAGCTTCCTCTAAAATCTTATTTCTTAATTCTCCTTGCTTAGGTACCCAAATTCTTCTTTGGTGGAATCTCCAAATTCCATCAGCTCCTTGTTCTAATTCTTTTATTCTTCCTTTCATTTCTTCAGCATCATCCTTGATTGCTGTAGCTTGGACATTCTTCAGTTGTTCCATTAAATCTAATTGTAGATTTATCCTATGAGCATGAACTCATCGTTGTTTCTCATGGTACTTACGACTTAAGGCATCTGCAACTACATTTGCCTTTCCTTCATGATATTGAATATCACAGTCGTAGTCACTTAGAATTTCCATCCATCTCCTTTGCCTCATATTTAACTCTTTTTGCCCAAATATATATCTTAAACTTTTATGATCTGTATAGACAATAAACTTACTTCCGTACAGATAATGTCTCCAGATTTTCAGAGCAAAAATTACGGCTCCTAATTCTAAATCATGAGTTGTATAGTTTTCCTCGTGCTTTTTCAATTGTCTTGAAGCATATGCAATTACCTTCTTGCGTTGCATCAGCACACATCCAAATCCTAGTTTTGAAGCATCACAGTAAATTTCAAAATCTTTTGTTCCTTCTGGTAAGGCTAGGATTGGTGCATTGGTTAATTTCTGTTTCAAGATCCTAAAGGCTTCTTCTTGCTTAGTTCCCCATTCAAACTTAACTGCCTTATAGGTTAGCTTAGTTAATGGTACAGCTATCTTGGAAAAATTCTTAATAAACCGTCTATAATATCCAGCTAATCCTATGAAACTTCTAATTTCTATTGCTGATTGCGGAACCTTCCATTTGGTAATTGCCTCTATCTTAGCAGGATCTACATGAATACCTTCATGATTCACCATGTGTCCTAAGAATTGCACTTCTTGCAACCAAAATTCACACTTCGAGAATTTGGCGTAAAGCTTTTCTTTTCTTAACAAAGTTAAGAGTGAATGCAAATGCTGGCAATGCTCGTCCTGACTTTTGGAATAAATAAGTATATCGTCGATGAAAACAATTACAAATTTATCCAAATACGGTTTACAGATCCTATTCATCATGTCCATGAATGCTGCAGGTGCATTCGTTAATCCGAAGGGCATGACTGTAAACTCGTAATGACCATACCTAGTTCTGAAAGCAGTCTTAGGTATGTCTTCTTCTTGTACCTTCAACTGATGGTATCCGGAGCGTAAGTCAATCTTAAAAAAATATCTAGCTCCTTGAAGTTGATCGAAAAGATCATCAATCCTAGGTAGTGGGTATCGATTCTTAATTGTAACTTTATTCAATTCTCTATAATCAATACACATTCTCATGGAACCATCATTTTTCTTAACAAACAACACTGGTGCTCCCCACGGGGATGAACTAGGTTGTATGAAACCTTTACTTAGTAATTCATCTAATTGCTTCTTTAGTTCTAACATTTCTGTGGGTGATAACCGATAAGGTGCCTTGACTATCGGTATAGTTCCTGGAATTAGATGAATTCTAAATTCTACCTCCCTATCTGGTGGTAATCCTGGTAATTCTTCTGGGAATATATCTAGGTATTCTGAGACTACAGCAATCTCCTTAAGTTCTTTACCCTTAGTACTAATGATTACTGAAATCATATATACTATTCCTTGCTTTCGTTCATAACTAGTAACTTTCATTACTGATATGAACTTCATGGGTTTACGTGGTTTATCTCCTGTAATTGTGATTACTTTTCCAGTAAGTGCTTGAATTTCTACGGAATTTTGATCACAAAGAATTCGAGCATGGTTGGCTACTAACGAATCCATTCCTAACACAACATCGAATTCAGCTAATTTCATAGGCAATAGGTTTGCAGAGAATTTATGACCTAAAAGTTCTATTTCTACATTTTGCAAAACCTTATCTATTTTAACTGAATTCCCATCTGCCGTTTCGACTGTAAAAATCTGCCTAATGTTGGTTGAAGGTAAGTTAAGAGCTTGGCAGAATGAAGTATTAATAAAACTTTGGTTGGCACCAGAGTCAAATAATACTTTTGCATACACATTGTGAGCTAGGAACGTACCAGCTATCACGTCAGGAATCATCTCGGCTTCCTGAGTAGTTAACTGAAAGGCTCGAACATTCTTCTTAGTAGCTTCGTCGGCTGTCTTGGCTTTGTTGTCTGCTGGTTTGACCATTTTAGGACATTCTGTTTTGAAATGCCCAGCTTCTCCACAATTATAGCAGATCCTAGTTTTCCTTCTGCAGTCTTCTTCACGATGTCCTATGGCTTTGCAAAAGTTGCAGGTGACATTACATCTTCCATAATGTTTCTTTCGACAATTCTTGCAAAATGGCAAGTTTGAAGATTGCCCTGTTCCTATTCTTTTGAAGCTGTTATTACTACCCGTACGAAATCCTTGGGTAATTTTCTGAGCAAGTTCCTTTTTCCTGTTATCATCTCTTGTGCGTACCAGTTCATCAGTTAGGGTGTTGGCTAATTCCACTGCATCGTCAATAGTGCGAGGTCTTGCAGCTTTAACGATATTGCGGATTTCACCAATCAATCCCCAAATATAGCGAGAAATGAGTACCGGTTCTGGCGAAGCCAGTGTTGGTACCACTCTAGCATATTCAAAGAATGTCAACGTATAACCGCGACAATCTACACCCATCATTCGATGGTTTAAAAACTTATTCGCCATTTGATCTTTTTCATATTCGGGACAGAATTTTCTTTCTACAAGACCCTTAAATTCTTCCCAATTCATAGCATACGCCATCATCCTTCCTTTTGCTTGTAACACCGTGTTCCACCATTCTAGTGCCCCTTCTTTAAAAAGATTTGATGCGTACATGACCTGATCATCCTGGGCACATTTACTTATTGTAATCACTGACTCGGTTTTCTCTAACCAACGCAGTACCGAAGTTGCTCCTTCATTTCCTGCAAACTCAGATGGTTTACAAGCAAGAAATTCTTTGTAAGTGCAACCAGGCGTTGCAGCTTTTATTTTCTTAAGGAGCGAAGCCTGCCGTGGATTATTATCGTGATTAGTATGATTACCGCCTCCATTTACGCTATTACTGAAGTTATCTTCAGAAATACGTTTGCTAGGAATGATTTGTTGAGGTTCGATTGGATTTCTAACAGCAGCAACAATTGCTGGAATAGCATTGGCTATTCCCTGAGCAACGATATTTTCTATATCCTGCCTATTTAGAAATTGATCCTCCGGGTGTTGCTCAGATTGATTAACCTCATTAACTGGTTCATTATTAACGTTTTCCATCTGATAAGATATATAATTTATTAGTATTGATTAAATAACAATTATACATAAAACAATCATACAAATTTCAAATACACACATATAGCCAAAACTATCGATTTCTCGATTTCCATTTTATATATTTTATAGTATGCATTAATACACCATTATCTTACAAAGTTTTATTTTAGGTTATTTCACAAGATTTTATTATTGCTATTATACAACCACAATCTCATAACCTACTATCCCTCGTCAGTTGTTATTTCAGTAACGGCGTTCCCTCTCATCGTACTTCCAGGAGATCTGTTCTCCTACTTCCATGATCCTATTTCCGGCATCCACCAGTTCTTCGCCAAAGTGGCGGAGTTCAGCTAATTTCTCAATGCTCATAGGTGGGTTAGGTATTGGTTCAGGGTCAAACTGAGGAAGAAAGGAATAAGGACTGTTGAGCAGGTTTTGAAACTGCCAATCATTCGTCCACCACTCGTCCATTCCTAGAGGTTGGGTGTGGATTATAGGTTCTGGGATTGCTGGTTCTAAGTTTATAGGGAGTTGAGTTTCAATAGGATGAGTAAAAACATTTGTATTGACAGGCTTAATAGTATCACAACTTGCCAATATAAAATCTAGCTCCTCCTGTAATGTCATTTCCTGGGTTTGTTTAGAGCTTTCTCCAATTTCTATCTGGGTTTGTTTAGAACCTCCTCCAATCTCCATTTCTATTAGCTTAGAATATTCTTCAAACTGTATTCCCATTTGCCTAGATTCTTCCCTAACTTCAATTCCCTTCCCTTTATCTAAGGGAGTTTCTATTTTGGGAATCTTTCTAGTGACGGGTTTCCTCCTACGCACACGCCTCCATCCCACGAATCTTCTCCTTTTCTTGGGCTTGGGTTTCTCTGGAGGTGAAGCATTGAATTCAATAGGTTCTTCTATATCTGGTATATACCTATTGAAATCTCTGGAAACCTCTATTTTTACCGGATAGAGATTTAAATTCTGAAGGGCTTTAGACAAGTCACTCATGCTGTTTAGCACATATACAAAATAAAAATTACTTAAGTTAAAATTTTATAACAAAATTTCATAGATAACCTTAAAATATTATTGCATACCATATGACTACAAAACATTAAAATTTTAAAACATACTAAATTTACTGTAGATTTATTTATTTACTAAATAAGGTTTCTGGTTTGTAGGTAATAGGGTTGCTAAAACTTGAGTCAAAATATTTAAAGATTAGCATTTACTGCTACAGTGGCTAGCATATAAAGATCTGCCCATTTTTCATCTAACTTGTCTTCCCAAGGTGTTTTACTGGTTAATTCCTGGGTTTCATGTTTAATATTCTTTTCTCGGAATTTCTTTATTTTCTCCTGACTTTTCTTAAAAATCAAACTTCTTTTATTAGGAGAAAGTGGTTCCTCATATTGTGCCTTTCGCACAAATATTCCTTCTTCATAAATTACAGATTGATTTGAGGATTTGGTTTGGGATGAACTTCCCTTCTCATTGGATGACCTATCTAATTTAAGATAGATGTTTGATAACTTTTGCTTACCCATACTGTACACAAATATTCAATTAATAAAACATATAATCACATAATTGGTAATCAGTAAAATTAAGTATTTCTAAATACTTAATTGGCTTAAATCAGTGGCTCTGATGCCACCTTTTTCTGTCACGGCCCCTGACCCGGTTTGACCCATTTCAGGAGCCGTGGAACAGAAAATCCCATGGTATTTAATTAACAGCGGAAGTTTTCTTCAGGATCTTTTTAAAACTGAAATATTTCCCGATTTATTTTATTTCACGATTCAGGATAAAATCCCGATAATTTACAATCATAAGATTTCACGGAGAAATCTTCCTTTTACAAAAACATTGTTAGGGGTCATTTTCTTAACATATGTATCCTGACCAATATCCTGCCTTTGTTTGTTTATTTGTAATCAGGATGCTGGAAGAGGATATTGCTGACATCTTGGGCGATATCCTGAGGCTTATTGAATTAACCACGTGCAGATTAGGGGCGGAGGCTTGCTAACGGTCACAAGGACATCTTCTCCTCAAGACTCGGACGAATTTGTTGAGAAAGAGACGTTGAGCCCGAAAGACCAGGTCTGCAACGTTCCAAGAGGGAATATTCGGTGAATCCCGCGAGTTTAGGGTAGTTAGTTATTTTATCTTTACTATAAATAGATGAGGTCGGATCAACTTAGAACACACATCATTTCACACTTACACTCTCGAACACAATCACTCTCTAGCTGATAGCAAACACTACACTTGTATTTCATTTCCGTTGTAACACTTAGTCTATCCGTACCACATCCTGCACTGTATCCTGATTTTTGAAGCAATTGAAGAACAAGGCAGCTGCGATTGTCAGCTCCCGAGGTTTTATGCCGGCGATCTAGATTGATCAAGGGCTTTCCTCGTACATCTCGTGTCACTTCCTTTACTTTTTGCTCATTGTTTGCTCATTGTTTGATCGTTGATACAGCTCAATATCCCGAGCCGTATCCTGAAACTGTTTTTGCAAGTACTTTAATTAACACATTTTTGACACTTACTTCTAGCACAGTACCTCACTTAACTAATTTGATCACTTAATTACTTCGGTAATTTTTTACCAAAACAATTTGGCGCCCACCGTGGGGCAAGTGGTGCTCTTTTTACTAAAACTTTTTGTCAAATCGCTAGTCGGTTTTCTATTTTCAAAACTTTTTGCTACATTATCTATAATGGCCTCAAGATCAAACATGAGTTCCTCTACTGTGTCTGCTATGACTTCTGCTACTACCGGTTCGGTGCTTCCACCACCTCCTCCAAGGATGCCTGCCTCTACACAATCTCAAGATGTTATCCCGACTCGGAGTGTCCAGGGATCTGCTCAGGTTTTAGCTTCTAATGATGAAATTTTAACCTTATTTGGAAGTGTGCAGGAACAAATGAGGCAGCAACAGGAAACGAACCAAATGCTTTTGAGGGAGATACAACTCCTGAAGGCTGGCTCGAGCAGATCTGCGGAGGACAATGTCACTCCGTTACACCCCAGAGCGTTGAACTTTAGCTCAGCTGTTTATACCGAGGATAATAGGGGGAATATCGTGCCCAGTCTTCCTCAAAATCATACTCCTGAAATACCCTCCTCGATTAGGATGTCAACCATGAGGAGCTCAGGATATGCTTCAGGATATGGGCAAAATCCTCCAAATGGTAACGTGTCTAATAATAATAATACTCATACTACTAACAGTGGTGGATCTTTGCAGGATACAGGTGTAACATCAGCACTTACCAGGGAACTTCAGAAGTTGAAAGACATGATATCTAGTGTACCTGGGGTGGTCCAGCCGATCCCGGAAGTATCTCAAGATAGCCACAAGATATCTCGTTTTGCATACCCTATATGTGATGCTGAGATCCCAAAGAGATTCCAAACTCCCAACATGAAGCTTTATGATGGGACTACGGATCCTGAGGAACATATTGCTCAGTATAGGGAAAGAATGGAGATTAACCCTATTCCTCCGGAGCTCAAGGAAGCGTGCTTGTGCAAGGGATTTGGTTCTACTCTAACAGGATCAGCCTTAAAATGGCTGATAACTCAAGGGCCTCAGGAATCCTTGAGGGATTATGTAAACAAATTCAGTCGAGAATCCTTGGATATCCCACATCTTGATGTTGCAACAACTGTGCAAGCTTTTAAGGTGGGATTACAAAAGGATTCTCAGTTTTATCAGGATCTTGTAATGAATCCCTGCAGGAATCTCGACGAAGCTCGTAATAGGGCTTTGAGATATATCCGTCTGGAAGATGACAGGAAGATGCAAGAAAGGATGAACTCATCTAACACTTATGAGTCAACTAATAGGAAGTCAGATTCCTCATTTAAGTCATATCGGCCTAAGCCATATGGTAGAAATGAAAACAAGAGAGTGAATGCTGTCGAAGATGAGGATCCTGAAGAGTATCCTGAGTTGTCTGAATATTGCTATTCTGTTAATATTCCTGAATTAATGTATGCTATGCAGGATCTAGGAGACAAGGCTAGATGGCCTCGAAAGAATCAACAAAAGGCTGACTGGAAGGATAAGTCGAAATGGTGTGCTTTCCACGAAGATTTCGGACATATGACTGAGGATTGCATTGCTTTAAGGAAAGAAATAAGCTATCTTCTAAGCAAGGGATATCTGAAAGATCTCTTAGGAAAGAAGAAGAATAAGGGTCAGGATACTGACAAGGATCCTGAACGAGCAGCGTCACCTCCCTCGGATGCCAAGATAATCAACTTCATTTCGGGAGGATCCGACATTTGTGGGACCTCGTATTCGGCAGCAAAGAGACATGCAAAGGAAGCTAAGGCCGAAAGGGGAGACAGACCTGTTAGGATGACTACCCTCACGACTGACAAAGTGATCACTTTTGATGCAGATGATAGGGATACTGACCAGGATCCTGACCATGATGCTCTGGTAATAACGTTATATGTGGCTAACCATTTTGTACGCAGGATATTGGTTGATAATGGCAGCTCCGTCAACATAATCCAACTAGAAACTCTGAAGAGAATGAATGTATCTCCAATGGATATCACTTCAAAGTCCACCGTGCTTGTTGGATTCAGTGGAGAGGCTAGAAACACAGTGGGAGAAATAAAGTTTCCAGTATACGTTGAAGGAGTCAATTCGATACAACGTTTCTGTGTGATGGATTCTCTATCCTGCTATAACATCATATTGGGAAGACCATGGATTCACGATATGAAGGCCGTGCCATCAACGTATCACCAATGCATCAAGATACCTACCCCTTGGGGAGTGGTCAAAGTTGATAGTGATCAGCAGGAGGCGAAAGAGTGCTACTCCTCCTCGATGAAATCCTCAGCCAAAACTAGCGCAACATAGCAATTAAAGTCACGGGCACAGGATATCGTGGAGGATCCGGAGCAGGATGTGAAGAAGGTTATCCTGGACCAGGATAACCCCGATATTTCGGTGCTCGTAGGGACCAATATCCCTCAGGATATTGAGGAACAATTAATTAACTTTTTGAAATGCAGGATGTCTACGTTTGCATGGAAGCATGAGGATATGACAGGCATATCCAAAGATATTATCACTCACAAGCTTGGAATTGATAAATCATTCAAGCCTGTGCAACAAAAAAGAAGGAAGTTTGCTCCTGAGCGGAACACAATTATCCAGGAGGAAGTTGAAAGATTATTAAAGTCAAGAATGATCAGAGAGGTTAAGTTCCCAAGGTGGCTAGCAAACGTGGTCGTAGTACAGAAGAAGAATGGGAAATGGAGAGTTTGTGTAGATTACACAGACTTGAACAAAGCTTGTCCTAAAGACCCATTTCCTCTTCCCCATATTGATGCAATGGTAGATGCCACTGCTGGGCATGAAATGCTGACCTTCATGGACGCATCCTCAGGATTTCAACAGATACAAATGGAGCCTTCTGACCAGGAGGATACCGCCTTCATGACGCCAACAGGTATTTATTGTTATACAGCTATGCCTTTTGGTTTGAAAAATGCAGGTGCAGCATACCAAAGATTGGTAAACATGATGTTTAAAGACAAACTGGGGGACACCATGGAGGTGTACATTGACGATATGGTGGTAAAATCAAAGAAAGCTAAGGATCACCTCCATGGATCAATACAACATGAAGCTGAATCCTGCTAAATGCCATTTCGGAGTGGGGGCAGGAAAGTTTCTTGGGTATATGGTGACGAAAAGGGGGATAGAGGCAAGCCCGGAGCAGATTAAAGCTATCCTGGATATAAAATCACCCTCGAATATGAAGGATGTACAAAGGTTAACAGGCCGAGTAGCAGCTCTAAACAGATTTATCTCAAGATCCTCGGAGAAATGCAAAGACTTCTATGATATCCTAAAGAAGAACAAAAGATTCGAATGGGGGGAAAAGCATGAAGCAGCCTTACAGGATTTGAAACGGTATCTCTCAACCGCACCTCTATTGATGAAGCCGGAAAATGGTGAACCACTATCCCTGTACCTTGCTGTATCAGGGAATGCTGTAAGTGCCGTTCTTATAAAAGACCATGAAGGTCAGCAGTATCCTGTTTATTATGTTAGTAAAAGTTTGTTAGATGCTGAAACTAGGTATTCTCATTTAGAAAAATTGATACTAGCATTAATTATGGCATCAACGAAACTTAGGCATTATTTCGAGACACATAGGATTCATGTTAAAACAAACTATCCTATTAAAAATGTGCTTAGGAAACCAGAGATGTCAGGCAGGATGGCGAAGTGGTCAGTAAAGTTGAGTGCTTATGATTTAGTATATGAACCTAGGAATGCCATAAAGTCTCAGGCTTTAGCTGACTTTGTGGCTGACTTTAGTAGTGACATTCAGGATGAGGTAGATCTAGAAGTTCAACAGCTAGGAGAATCCTCAGGATCCTGGACATTATATACTGATGGTGCATCTAATGTAAGAGGAGTAGGATTAGGAATACTACTAAAATCGCCACAGGGGGACATATTACCCCAGGCTATTAGGTGTGAATTTCCTGCTACTAATAATGAAGCAGAGTATGAGGCTTTAATTGCAGGATTAGAGTTGGCTAAGAGCATGAGTATCAAAAATTTGCAAGTATATGTTGACTCTCTGTTAATTACTAACCATTTTAATGGATCATATGCAGTAAAGGGAGAGAAATTAATCGAATATCTCGATATTCTCAAAAAATTAGCAGGATATTTCGATGTTTTTATACTTGAACAGGTACCAAGGGAAGATAATGCTGAAGCAGATGCCTTAGCAAATCTGGGATCGTCGGTCAGGATACCTGAAGGGACACAAATACCAATAGTACATGTTTTATATCCTGCAATGAATCCTCGAGATAAAGAAGTAGCTGGTATTCAGGATCCTGGGGCAGAATATCCTGAAGAGGATCCTAAAACCTGGACGGCTCCAATCATGAAATATCTCAAAGAAGGACACATTCCTGGAGATGAAAATCCTAAGGCATTTAGGATGAAGGTATCACGATTCACTATTATAAATAATATTTTATACAAGAAATCTCTTGCAGGACCGTATTTGAGATGCTTGGAGGATCTTGAAGCCAAAGAAGTCCTTCAGGATATACATGAAGGGGATTGTGGTAACCATGCTGGGGGTAGATCGTTATTCTCAAAAATATTAAGGACGGGATATTATTGGCCAACAATGAGAAAAGATGCCGCAGAATATGCTCGAAGATGTGACTCATGTCAAAGACATAGTAACATACTGCATCAACCGGCTGAACCATTATATCCTATTGTTTCCCCTTGGCCATTTATGAAGTGGGGTATGGATATAGTGGGAAAGCTACCAAAAGCTCCGGGAGGAAAAGTCTTTATGCTAGCAATGACGGATTATTTCTCTAAGTGGGTTGAAGCTGAAGCATTTGTTCAAGTTAGAGACCAAGAAGTAGTATCCTTCATAAAGAGAAATATCCTGACCAGATTTGGAGTACCAGCTGAGATAATCTGTGACAATGGCTCCCAGTTCATAAGTAAGAGGACTACTGACTTTTGCAAGAGTTGGGGAATCAAAATGATCACATCTACTCCGGTACATCCTCAAGCAAATGGACAAGCAGAATCCTCTAACAAGATAATTGTCAACAACTTAAAGAAAAGGCTTGGAGCCAAAAAAGGAAGATGGGCAGAAGAATTACCCTTTGTTTTATGGGCTGATAGGACAACGGTAAAGAATGCAACAGGTCAAACCCCATTTTCGTTGGTATTTGGAGCAGAAGCAGTGATTCCAACGGAGATGACAATACCTACTGCAAGATCTATCTTAAGTGATCCTGAGAAGAATCCTGAAGCCTTGAGTCAGGATTTAGACACTATAGATGAAAAGAGAGATGCGGCATGGCTAAGGATGGCAGCATATCAACAGAGAATATCCAGGGCATATAATAAGAATATTAGAACCAGAAGATTTAAGGTTGGAGATTGGGTATTAAGAAAGGCTTTCCAAAATACTACTAATCCTGCCAATGGCAAGTTAGCTCCAAAATGGGAAGGACCATACGAAGTTGAATCAGAAGCAGGGAAAGGAGCATATAGACTCAAGAATATGGAGGGAGATATGCTACCGAGATCTTGGAATGCTATACATCTTAAGCTCTATTTCAAGTGAGTCTATAATTTAATTTCTAACTCAAGATGGTATGAATTCTTACTTCTTTTTAATATGTTTTGATATTATTAATTCTTTTGAACCCAATACTGACTTAAGCATCGGAGGGGTGTTAGCCAAGCTAACACCCACCTTAGTTTACATTTGTTTTGCAAGATATGTTCCCGGATGTAGCTCCAGAATATGCACTCGGGATAACTCGGAAGATTAGAGGATTGGCCCCCTCTCTCACGTTTAAGGGATACTGATCCCTTCACAGGTTTAAAGGTATTCACCTTTCTTCCGAATTGGGTTTAAACACCCCGCCTGGAGCGCAAGTTATTCAGGGATAGTTCAAGGTGGCGGGACCAGTCCATGTAAAAGTGGCTGACAATTTCGTTACCATTGGCTATATCCTGAATTCTAACGGTATATGAGGATTGATCACCCTCTCTTACGAAAGGGTATTTTCATACTCTCTAAGGTTTAAAGGTTTTCACATTTCCAAGTCTTGGAGTTTATACACTCCCGCCTGTAGCGCATGAAAAATTGGGATTTTCCCCAGGTTACAAAGGATTTATCTCCAGTACATCCTTGGGTTCTACCCTTGAGACGTAAAATATTGCTTATGCAATGCAAACTGACATTAAATAGATTTCTAAGATACTTGAAGACATTGTACACAGGGGACATTCCTGACAAGATGGTGCTATAAAACTAATGAAGTTTGCGGCTAATGCATTAAGTACCTTGCACTGGGGACATCTTCATTGGAAGAGTTGCAAAGGGATTGGAGTTCGGTAATAGGTTTATATCCTATGTCTGGTATGATTTTTCCTTTGTGAGCCTCATTTAAATTTTTAGTAACATCATGTTAAGTATCTTGACATATATCCTCAAAGTCCTTTTAAGGATATTTGATTAGGATGTTTAAAACTAGTATTGGCTTGGAACTTTGATCATCATCAAAACCTGGTTTTGAAGAGATAAACTATTTCTTAAAGAAATTTTTATAAAGTTAAAAGAGCGTCTGAAAGATCTATTTAATAAAAGGCTTCTGTAGTATGTTTCTAAGCATACTGGTCAGAATATTTTGTAAAATAACAGTATAAAATTTTTACAAAGCTAAGACTTACACTAAATAATGCAAAGTAATGGAAAGAGAAGTCAAAAGATGAAATTATTCTTGAAGCGATCAATACTGGTTCATAACCGAAGGTTTCATCCTGAAACCCAAGACCCATCCGCCTTCGGTTATCAAATTGTTTAGAGATAGAAACGAAAATTGTTCATAAAGACATAAAATTGTTCGAGTAAAAATAAGCTCTAGGGGGTAGTGCCTTCTTGCTCCATAGCGGTTTCAGCAACATTCATTTTGGGATCCGCCTCAGCATCCTTGTCAGCATCGGTTGCCTTTTCAACTGCTTTAGAAGAATCATCGACAGTTGATTTGGAAGAGGTACCGCCGAGATTCTTCAGCTTGGTCTCCCAGGCTCCAACATCCCAGGAAGGGCATTCGAAGCCCAATGTTTTGGCTTCGTGAGCCATCTTCAACCTAGCCTGGAGGAGAGAAATGACGACGAAACTTTTGAGGCTTTCTCGGTAACTGACCATATCCCGTTCGTACTGCACATGGGCAGCTTCCAGATCGGCTTGGGCTTGAAGAGTAGCCTTGTTAAGAGCAACTTGGTGTTCCTGGGTCATAGCTTTGTATTTCTCCTCGTAATGACGAGACTTGGCGGCCGCGATCATACCTTGGTCTGAAATTGTGATTTCTGCTTCCTTTAGCTTGGATTCAAGTGTTTTGTTAAGCTTGCAGGATTCTTGATACAAGTGAACCAAACGCTCAAGACCCTGCAAAGGTAAAAGGACAGGGATCAATATTATTATTAAGTCTTTGAAAATAGCCTAAATTGCAGGATATGGTATAAAGATACTAACCTGATTGAGAAAAGAAGTCATGAAACCGCTGGCTTCGATGAATCCATGCTTTTCATAAGGAAATGTGTCAGAAATGACAGGGGAATCGGGTTCTTTCCTCTTGCGGGAACTCGAACTCCGAGGTTTGGTAGCCGGTGAAGGTTTAGGAATGATGATAGCTTTGGAGCTGCTGGGTTTGGATGTAGCAGTGGTCTTGGAGCCAGGTTCTTTCTTGACTTGCATCTGGTCGGAATAGCTATCCAGTTCGTCAAGATCAAAGACTTCAGGGATCTTAGCTGGCGCTGTGTAAAGGAAAAAGTTTTATTCTTTATCATTATATTGTTTTGACTAATTATTCTGAAAGGAATTCTTACCAGACATCTCGGATGACGAGTACTGACTTGAACTCGGAACGTGTGTGGTAAAAGTCCTGTCTATTGCAGGTAACCGGTAAACGGTGTTGATTCTCTCTTCTGACTCAGCGGTAGGAGGAGCAACTTCCTTAAAGTTCACTGCATAAAGAAGAATATTAATAGGGGATAACAATTAAATCGTCTGTAAGGATATTTATGATCCTACCGGTGGTTAACCACTCCACCGGAAGGTTGGCACCCTCAGCAATGGAATCTCGTTTGACAAAGAAGAATTTGCGTTGCCATCCGTCTTCGTTTTTGGTGGCTTTGAGAATAAGGGGTTTGCTGGAGGTTGAAAAAAGCAAGAACCGGAGATAAGCAATAGGTAGATCCTCGATGCAGAGGTCAGAACAATGGAGGTTTTTGATTTGGTTGAGTACAATTAGTACTCTCCAAACCATGGGCATGGTTTGAGCAAAAGAGATGCCAGTAATACGAAAGAATTGCATCATGAATTCTGGAAAGGGATATCGAAGGCCTAGTGAAAAAGGATATGCTGGAAAACAGATCCATTCGGTAGAAGAAATATCTGATCGGATTGACCGATCAAATGGCCTAAAGACTGTGCTGTCAGGGAAAGCGCCGGAGGCTCTTAAAGCTGCAATATCTGCGTTGTCAAAGGCGCAGATCTCCTTCTCGGGATTTTTGAGAAGATTTTGCTGGTTGAAGGTTTCGGCGGCCATTGCTAGAAAAAAAATGAAGTAAATCGACAGGAAGAAAGTCAAAAAATGGAGAATTACCTGAAGGGTCTGTTGAAGATATCTGCTTTTCAAACAAGAAAAGAGAAGATATAGGGGCATCGTGGATCTCCATGGAGTAAAAAACGCGTTGGAAGTTATGATGTGATCTTGACCGTCGCTTCATTTCAAATGCCTTGAGTTGTGGGATAAGGTTTTTGAAATATATCCGTTGGATTGGTATCCCAACTGATATATTTGGGGACAATTGTTAGGGGTCATTTTCTTAACATATGTATCCTGACCAATATCCTGCCTTTGTTTGTTTATTTGTAATCAGGATGCTGGAAGAGGATATTGCTGACATCTTGGGCGATATCCTGAGGCTTATTGAATTAACCACGTGCAGATTAGGGGCGGAGGCTTGCTAACGGTCACAAGGACTTCTTCTCCTCAAGACTCGGACGAATTTGTTGAGAAAGAGACGTTGAGCCCGAAAGACCAGGTCTGCAACGTTCCAAGAGGGAATATTCGGTGAATCCCGCGAGTTTAGGGTAGTTAGTTATTTTATCTTTACTATAAATAGATGAGGTCGGATCAACTTAGAACACACATCATTTCACACTTACACTCTCGAACACAATCACTCTCTAGCTGATAGCAAACACTACACTTGTATTTCATTTCCGTTGTAACACTTAGTCGATCCGTACCACATCCTGCACTGTATCCTGATTTTTGAAGCAATTGAAGAACAAGGCAGCTGCGATTGTCAGCTCCCGAGGTTTTATGCCGGCGATCTAGATTGATCAAGGGCTTTCCTCGTACATCTCGTGTCACTTCCTTTACTTTTTGCTCATTGTTTGCTCATTGTTTGATCGTTGATACAGCTCAATATCCCGAGCCGTATCCTGAAACTGTTTTTGCAAGTACTTTAATTAACACATTTTTGACACTTACTTCTAGCACACTACCTCACTTAACTAATTTGATCACTTAATTACTTCGGTAATTTTTGACCAAAACAAACATGTTTCTTTATTTTATATTGAGCCACTTCCTTAAGCTTGTAGTGCTTCACTGCACTTTTCCTTGATCACAATAGATTACCTGAAACATGTTTGAAAAAGGTTTTGTCAGCGGGAAATACTGGTGAATCATTCTTTTCACTAAAAAGACCCGTTTGTTATAATTTACAGTATTAAGGGAGATTACAATGTTTCAAATATCAACCAACTACCCACAGTATTTATCACTCGACCGGATCTGTGACTATGGTCATATCACCATTGGCCACCCGTTTGTCCAATGGCAAAGATTATCAAGTAATGTATACAAAACCCCACATACTGGCTGTAATTTGGTGATTACATAAACTTAATCCCTGTAATTATAACCTTGAAAATAAACATGATTTTGAAAGTAATTTGATAAAAAGAGAATGACTCACATTGCAGATTTAATTGAGCAGAGCCTAGCCTACTGATTAGCCTTTTAACCTAAATTAATAACATGCACACAATTCGGTTAGTAACTTAATACAGCATTTACGATAACTCACGAGATTAAACCCTCACATCGAATCACAAAGTGCGATACTTAAACATCCATTGAATTAACAACGAATGACAAAGCATAAACCCTAATGTGGGCAGCACTTAAACATCCATTGGATAGTTTAATCGATCGGACATTGAATCGTATTAGCGATCGAGTTATTACCCTGTATTGCGGCAGCACTTCGTGAATTGTGTGTGTTATGGGACTGTTTATACTATAACTCAACGTATATTTTGAATTTCTACGTCGAACGAACGCACAATTGCAAGTCCCACTGCCCTCTATTTATATCTGAAAAATCGTCCCCCTCGCGCCACGCGAAGGGTCCTCCTGTGCGCGTCACGTGGCGCGAGAGACCCTAGTCTACCATAGGTTTGCTTCGTGTCCAGGTAGCTCAGCTGAGTTGGTCTCGCATGCAATTTCATAATACACGTAAAACTGTTTAGATATTACCAACTAGGTTTTACCCCCCCCCCCTGAGTTTTAGGGGCCCTAATCCTGATTCCGATTATTCTGAAAATTTTAAGGTTTATGCAGAATCACTTGGGTGTCACAATTAGGGCTTCCTATTGGACTAATTAATTTAATAAATATGACTTTTGATACGAGTTGTTACAATACGCCGCTGGTACTTCCTATATATAAGTGCTTTTATGATATTACATATCGTAGCATTATTTAAACCATTTCAATTTTGACACATTACATTTTACATAATTAACATATCTTTACAAAACATTGTTTTACAAACACATTTTATACAAATTCATTTTACTTGGTTATTTATTTAACCATACATATTTCTTTTATATAATCTGTTTCCTTATCGATTTTCATATGATTTATAAAACAAAAACATTTTACAAGGTTCATGACTACTTTTGTTAAACTTTTTCTTTAAACTTACAAGTCATGAATCCTAAATCAATAAAACCTATGTATCTCACATGCATTTTTATGCTGACGTACCTATTTTCACATGTGTTTCAGGAAATGATATATAGGATTGCTCAAGATACACTTAGGCAGACTCGGGCCTTAGTGACAATAAAAGATGCAAGACTAGTTAATTATGTTATGCTTCCTTGTTGTTAAGACATTGTAACTCTTTTAATCAATAAAACAAAATTTCAAATTTCCATGTGTTATGAAACAATGATTCTGTTACAACACTCCCCGACGTTTCCGCCACGATTTGTTGTTTTACGTGGTTGGGTGTGACAAATGCCTTGGTACTTTCTTGCCATTAGGCGTCTTAGTTATTTCAATTATATTTTCACTATGTATATGGATAATTACTTGATCTAGGAAACTTTAAGCAAAGGAAAGTTTCTGGTGTTTATGTTTTTTATGTTTTCCATATATTGAATTAACAAAATGATACTAGGAAGAAGAAAAAAGGAGCTTCTTTTCTATTTGAGTAGGGCTTCTTGTGCAAGAATGCCAACTGTTCATGCTGAATGGTTACCTTCTCTGCTGGTAACGGTCAACTTTTCCAGTATGACGATAAATTTATTTTTATCGGTGTTGGGTAGCTTTTTTGTTTCTAGTAGAAGCTTCAATAGCTTCTTATAAGGTGAAAAAGCTTTGCATTTGGTGCTTGGATAATATAAGAGTACCTCGTAACAATGCTAAATAATGCTAGGTGTGAGCATTTATTTATTGGTGCTTGGTGACAAGCATTGATATTCCTATAAGGTTGCCTTATTCCCATTAATATAGTATACGATTTGAAACGCCCAAAATTCTCAATGGTCAAACATCATGTAAAAACGCTAAAATTTTGAACTTTCGTAACTTAATATAAATTTTGACCAATTCTAACATATTTGAAGTACAACTTTAAACTTACTTACAAAAGACACAAACATTTAAAATGACATTTACAATCCAAGAGTAGTTTGACCCATTGACACTAAACATAAACCGGAAGCGCGTAACGGGCATCATGGAGTGTGTTCGTTCCGAGCGTAGCGCGTCGTTTAGAGTACGACTTTACCTACATCACAATAACAAGAATCAACATTAATTCTACCTGTATGCACCACATACTAACTTCCAACTAATAAATTCACATTCGTTATTTTACTTCTATAATCCAACCCATTCTCATTAATTTACTTATATAAACATTCTAAAATATCTTATTCTAGTTGTTTGGCGTATTCCCTACGTTCCGATTAGATAACATTCTGACATATTCGTACGACCCGTTCATATGGTTCGACTTCTACATAACATTCCAACATACCTTCTATTAGTGCGACCCGTTCATACGGTTCGACTGCATAGCATTCCAACATACATTCTATTAGTACGATCCGTTCATACGGTTCGACTACATAACATTTCAAACATTCATTCTATTGGTGTGACCCGTTCATACTGTTCGACTACATAGCATTCCAACATACATTCTATTAGTATGACCCGTTCATACGGTTCGACTACATAGCATTCCAACATACATTCTATTAGTGCGACCCGTTCATACGGTTTGACTACATAACATTACAACATACATTCTATTAGTGTGACCCGTTCATACGGTTCGACTACATAGCATTCCAACATAGATTCTATTAGTACGATCCATTAATACGGTTCGACTACATAACATTCCTTTACTTTCTCATTTTCTAACCATTCCTTAAATGTTCAACACATCAATTTACCATGTTTTACACTACCACTTCCAAACTAGAATTTATATAACGAGACTAACATTCATAATATACATTAAGGATAGACAAAGTTCATAAGAACTTACTTGGTGTTAAAAGAACACTAGATGATCATGAATCTTGATACATGCATCGATTTACACTTCAATTTCCCTTCCAATTTGATGGATTTGTAATGTTTAGGGTTTTGTTCTTCTTTTCTTTGCCCTTTTCGACACAGACATACATCAGATGTATGTGATTGTGTTTTAAAATTTATGTTTTATTATTTCATTTTACAATTTACCCAAGTTTGGTCCCTCAAGTATTGAGTTTTATAATTAAGGTTCAATCATTTATTTACATGTCTTCTTATATTTATATAACCACATACTTATACATGTTTATATATTTTTGGGGTGTTACACGATTACTTTGGATCAATCACTATATGAGGCAAACTTGTGGGTATATTAATAAAAAGAAGCTTTCTTAAGATTGGGGAAGCCCTTTTTATCATTGGGCACTTTAAATTAGATGAAATCGAGGTATGACTTGTTAGTACCATAGTTCATCAGCGTGGTGTTTAATTTATAGAGAGTTAATAAGTAAAAGTTCAAGGGTTGAAGTCTACATACCTCTTAGACGATGAATTTTTTTAAGGCTTTGGCCATTGAGGGTTTTTGGGACTCCTATACCCGTGCTCCAACATTGCGAAATATATCCTAAAACGCATTTTGATGACATGGTGGGCTACTCAGTTGATTCCTTGGGCAGCTTCCCTGATTCATTAGACTGCTTGAGGAAACCGCTTCTATGTATCCACGAGCTACTATGGCAATTTGCTTCTTGTCTTCGTAAGGTGCTTACATGCATCTATGGGTTGTACTTATAAATAAGTTAGTTATAACCTTTGGTGTTACCAAGTTGTATTGGTGCGTAGGCATTTTGCTTATATGCTTCTTTAGTTGGTCGGTTGTCGTGATATTCTAACAATAGCTCGAAGCTTCCTTGTTTATTTTGGTGAGCTACTTGTTTCTTCCGCAAATTGTTTCTTGTCGATTGTTATTGTGCTTTTATGCCTTATAAGATTTGTGGGTTTTAATTGTCTTCCCACGATTATACACTTGTAGCAATAAGAGTATGGCAGGAGGGAAGGTCTAGGATCAACTCCAAAATGTAGCTCCTTGGTCGGAATTTTGGGCTGAACGAGACTCTCTTTTTATAGGCAAATTGCTCTGCCCAAGGGAGCATTGTTCCAGTTGGTACCTTCTAGTACTAGTAAGCTTATCCTCCCTTGACGTTGCTTGCAGGGTTAGCCTTACCTCTTTAGGTAAGTTTCAGGTTTGTGTGTCTCGATGACACCTTTATGTGCTTTAGGGAGAAGTCTAATCAGTTTGACTTGTTAGGTTCAAGTTCAAAGGTTGTACAGTAACCTTAGCTCCCTGTCACCAGCCGTGGGTGTATCAGCTTCTCGTCGGGAGCCTTTAGCTTCTCGTCGGGAGCCTTTAGCTTCTGACTACTTACTTTCAGTTTATGTTGGTCATTCTTTGTTGTTTTCTTGCGATTGTTAGTGACCTTGGTTTTGCTGAACCACGTCATCAGCCCCCCAGTCATGAGTATTGATGTTGTAAATATCGGTGCTTATGACTCTAATTCTAGGGGCTTTTATCTTTTAGTCTTTCCTTTTGAAAGTCTTTAGCTTCCTTGCCATGAAGGTCCTTTAGCAATGCGTTTTGATTAAATACCTTTAACATGTGAGTTAGGTGCTTTACTTTGAAGCTTTGGCGAGGTGCAATTATGTTGTAGTAAGTTGCTTCGGTGATTGAGCAAGCTTCTTTGGTTAACCTTGGCCTCGTAGTTTTAGCTTATACTAGATTCTTTGTAGAAGGTCTAGCATGTGATGTTCTTTAGCTAGCTTGATAGCTTCCTCTAGCAGTAGGAAGTAACATTAATGTTGGAGGGAAGCATACAAATTATCCTTCTTAATGATTCTATTTGAGAATTCTTTGGTTTCCCAAGAAGCGACCTCTATTTGCTTCCTTATTATTGCTTACTCCTTGGGTGTAACCGCATATGCAACAATATGCTTATGACTGTGTTAGCAATATCCTCGGCATGTGTAGTTGCTCACCTTCTTGTCTTTTTAGTTTCAAGGTTTCTTTAGAAAATGGGAGTTTAGGTACCTATATCTGCCCCCAGTTATAAGTAGTCATGATGTAGTTATGGGTGATTGTGACTTAGTACCTTTCCCTTCAATTTTGAACCTCTTGTTTATGAGCTTCTTCTTGGAACTTATACGCTTATAAATTTGTTGAGTTTCCAAGCGTCATTTTTTGTTTATGAAGTTGTGACACTCCCTTTGAAGCTTCTAAGCTTATGAGCTTCTTTTGGTTATTTGAGAAGCTGCTAATAAGGTGCTCAAGGAAATCTATGCTCGTTTCAAGTAAAATATTGGATTGGGAGTGTGTAAAGCCTATCCACTTTTTCTTGAACGTGTGCCCCTATTTAGCATTGGTCGTTCTTGCGAATATGCTCAAGCATTAGTTTCTTTGTGCGCCTCCTTGCTGGGAGGTATCTTCAGTTTTCGTATGCAAATTAAAGTTTAGCCGTCCTGTGTTAAGGATGGGGTAGCTTCTAAGTTATTATAGCTTAAATAATTCGTTTGGCTTTTGATGGCTTTCCATTGTTGTTTCTCATTATGAGGTATGACCATCATTGGCGATTAGCTTACTTGCTTATGCTTAATATTGCCATGTGTGTGCTCCTTGCTTAAGGTTGTTGTTTAGAGACTCTTTGAGAGCAACAAGAAGCTTGATGGCTTATAAACTTTTTGGATGAGTTAGTTGTGGTGGCTGCCCAATGGTGTGTGGTTAAGCTTCTAGGGTCAAAATATGTGAAAGCTTTGTGAACCTGACTATCTTTTGAGCTCCCAAGATCACCATAGGCGAGGACCTACTACGTTGATTATTGTTTAGGTTTCTACGATTATGTGGGGTAATGAACTTGAAAGCTAACTTTCTTATGAGTTTCTAAATGTTGCATTTGGTGAGTAGCTACGA
The DNA here is from genome assembly GCA_030545235.1 of Helianthus tuberosus. Classification (NCBI taxonomy): domain Eukaryota; kingdom Viridiplantae; phylum Streptophyta; class Magnoliopsida; order Asterales; family Asteraceae; genus Helianthus; species Helianthus tuberosus. The sequence continues at coordinate 114,570,729 of CM060374.1, forward strand.
TGCTAATTTCTTCTAAGCTTCTGGGTTACATCAGGTGAGAGCCTGGGAAGCTTGTTTACTTCTTAGCTTCTAAAGTCATATTAGGTGAGGACCTAAGAAGCTGCTTATGTTTGGGCTTTGAGGTCACAATAAATGAGGACCAGAGAAGCTAATTTATTTTTTCTTATCAAATAAGGAGAGTGCCTTGCCTTGGAAGTTACTTAGAGATGAGTTTGCACGAAATGGTAGGTTGCTTTATACTCTTCTCAGTGGACGAGCCTGACCTTTATTCCTTTTAGAGTTATTTGTCTTTTTAAGTGGAAGTTGGGCATCTGCCCTAGGTGATGTGCTTGTTCCCTTAAAGGATTATGGTGTATGATTTTACGAAAGATCTGTTCTTCCTTAGGATATGCTTGTTTGGCTTGTATGTTTGAGATGTGGAGCTGTTGCCCACCTTACCTTCTTTGCTTTCAGCTGGAAGCTTCCTGACGTAAGCTGTTTTAGTAGCTTTGGTAGCTTCTAGCCTGTCCTGTGTTGACAAACTGCTTTAGTAGCTTTTGACCATGCGCTGCTTTTGTCTTTTTTTTATTGATAGATGTTTAAGAATAAACGTGTCTTTATTTATAAAGCAAACATATTTGAGGTGCCTAAGGCACCTTATATGTGTTTGTTCTTTGCCCAAGTATGGCTTGGTCACATGCTTCATGTGTGCGTATCTTCTTTTAGGGTAGTAGCATTCGATCTTGTAGGGTTTTTGGCTTCGAGCTTCATGGCTTGTAGCTTCCGAGCTTGAGCTTATAGCTTTTGAGCCTATAGCTTTAAGCTTGTGGCTTGAAGCTTATAGCTTCTGACTTCTGGCTTCTAAGCTTATGGATTCTCAGCCTATAGCTTTAAGCTTGTGGCTTGATGCTTATAGCTTCCGGCTTTTGAGCTTATAGCTTCCGAGCCTGAGCTTACAGCTTATTACTTGTTGTCTTCTTAGCTTCTTGACTATATAACTATGCAAGAAGTTGTTATGTTGTATTCTTCATGTATTTTAGCTTGGTCTGCGTACCTAATATCACTATTATTCCTTAATTAGAGGTGTTTATGGTGAGGATGTAAGTGCTTCTGACCTTAAGTCGTCGTGTTTCTAGCTTCTCCACTTATTGCAGCTTCTAGGGAGAAGCTGTCTGGTCCACCTTTACAGCTGTAAAAGTTGCTCCTTGTCATGAATGGTGGACCAATCAACTTTTCAGATTTGAATAGCGACAGCATGTCATAGTTTGATGTGAATAGTGACAAGGTGTCAATTTTGTGAAAGCACATGCATTTGTCAAGTCAATATTATCAAAACTCTTTTCACTTTGTAATTTCACTAATAAACGTGAAGATATCACATGCATTTGTATTTTTTCTATATTTTTATTCTTAAGTAATCATCATGTAGCTTTCAAGCATCGCAGACATGTATGGTACAAGTCATGCAAGCATTAAATATAAACGTAGGCCTCTACATGTCTATTTTTCTTTTTTACTTTTATTTAAAAAGTTGTACATCATATGTGTGTACTTTATGCATTAGAGTTTGTACCTTTATTTATTTATTTATGAAAAGCATTCAAACCATATAGAAAACATAGTTTTTGATATATAAAATGACAAGTTCGATTTGTATATAAAAAAAAATCTAACCCGTCCTTTGCATGGTATAGATTCGTGTACCGTATGCCTAGGAAGGTTCCAACATATTCGGGTGTTTTTAGACGGATGAGTGGTCAGTGTCGCGCTTCGGCAATTATCCGTTGAATGTTTATGTGAAGAGTTCGAAGCACGTTTTGTATGTGAATGAGTCATGTTCACGGCAAAGAGAACTTTTTTTATTAGTTGTTTTCTTCGGCAATGGTTTGCGTGAAACCAAGAAAAACAGAGACCAAGTGTTTATTTTTCATAATACATCCTATTGATATTTACAAGAGTTGGCGTAAGCCAATTTAGTGGCCTTTTAACCTGAACTACCTTGGAACTTTAACATATGTGTCGTAACCGAGCTTCTGGCTGTTGTTGTTCATGTCTCAGCTTCCTTCACAATGCTTCCATGTCATAAGCTCATGGCCATGAGCGTATATAACGCTAATATAGGTGCTTATGACTTAATAAAACATGGTTAAAGGTCGAACTCCTAACAATAGGCTATAGTAGCACCGAGCTTGTTTATAAGAGTTTTCTTTCGGGGGAGCTAGAAGCTTCAACGTACTGACCTAAAACTTTGTTTTGAATGTTGGAAGCTGTTAGGTTAACATGGGGGAGCTATGAGCTTGAAGCATTTTTCGTGACAAGTTGTTAGCTAGAAGTTTTATGTTAGAGGCTACTAGCTGGAAGTTACTTGTGCTTCTATGCTGCCCCAGTAGGTGCTTCTAGCTTAAGCTGTTGTCATTCTAGTTTCCCTCCAGATTAGTTGCCTGACTCTAACACCCCAAAATAGGATAACATGAAACTAAGTTTAAATAATTAAAAGAATTAACTTAGTTAGTAAAAATGTTACAAAAGCTAGTTAAAGGGTGGATAGTGTTTAATTAAAGAAATATAATTCTTTGAGGGGTGAACATGAATAATTGCAAATTATGGGTATCAAAAGAAATAAAAACCCCAAAACACACTCCTAGTGTGTGCGCTGGGATCGAACTACATAGGGGAACAAGGAGGAAACCCTTGTTCTTGCTAATTTCAACAAATTGACAAAGGATTTCAAAGATAATCGATTGCATGATTCAGAAATTCGATCATCTAAACACACATAGTGAAGTGGTAAGTTAAATTTCCTGACTTGATGAATTGTAGAAAAAGGGTTTCCACCCAATCATGAGTTTGTGGTATGATTTGTGTAAATTGGATGTTAGGGTTACTCCATAGAGTAGAAATCATGCTTGATTTTAGTTTAATTGAAAGAAAATTCTACAAACCCACTTGATGAAAAACTAGCATGAAAGGATGATCAAGTAGAAGTAAATATGTGTAATCTTGATATGTGATCTTGCTTGTAATACGTGAATGCTAGATAAATTGATGTAGAATAAAAGAATTGTATGAACTAGATTGATTATCGATGATATGTAAGATGAACTAGTAAAAGTCATGCTTTGAATACTTGTACATTATGCTTTATTAATGTGACGCACACTAAGTGTTTGATGAAATGCTTAAGAGAATACATGTATGAAATTCTGAAAATTAGTGATAATGCTTGTCACTTGAAAATGAGGAATTTATGTAAATGATGGAATGGAAGTGTTGGGCTAAATGAATGAATGCGTTTAATGTAGGCGTGAAAGAAGAAGGCTTAAGCACTAAGAAAACGGGAGACTCACAAGATCGAGGTACGTTAGGGTACACCATAGTTTTATCTTTATGATGTTGACATATGTATAATAATTTTGATTGTATTGTGTTGTTATGTTAAAGTTTTGAGAATTGAAATCTATGATCGTTCGAAAGTAAAAGTAAGATCCGTTGTAAACGGATTGTGAGGAATGAATAAACTACGAAAGATAATGCATCATATCCGGTTCCTTCTAGTCGAACCGGGTATGGGAAGTTAAGTATGTAACGAATGAAAGACTACTCTATCCGCCCTTCTCGGATTGGAGTGTAAGTGTATGTAAAGAATATATCCGTTCGTCATGGACGAATCGAATGGAAGTTTTGTTAGAAATACTAGTACCCGTCGTTAGCAGGTAATTTAAGTAAAGTGTGTTAGTCTCTGCATTGAGGCGAGTATGTAATGAACCGTCTAACGGTTAAGTAATGCAAGTGAATGATGTAAGGCCGTGATAGAAACGAATTGATTTATTAGTTAAACCTTGTTAGTGACGAAATGCTAACTTATTTATTTATGTTGAATGTAGGTAAATCCTCATCTTAGGCGACTTGGCAATTTGGAGTGAACACACGCACATGCTATGACCATCAAGCGCTTTCGCTATTTTGTAGTAATATTATGGGTCAAAATACTTGTTGTGTATAACCTTGTTAGTAGCTATACTTTTTAAACTTGATGTATGGTTTTTGGTAGCGTCTGTCAAACGAGTTGTAGACTTTTATATAGTTGATGGTTAAAGCAGGGATACACTCGTAGTACGGACGGGTCATGCCCAAATTTTGTTAATATTGCGCATTAATGTTAATAGTATTCTTACCTTTCAATTGAGAAAAGGTTGGACGTTTTTAAAAGTTCACGTTTCTAGTGTCTTTTGGTCGTCATTTCTATTAGACACATGTGCGGGGGCCTTACACTGACCTGACTAGTTTGCCTTTATAGCTGTTAAGGCTAGAAGGTGTGGCTGTCATAATTAATGTGAATAGTAAGCATATCCTACCTTATAGCTGTAAAGTTGACTTGATATCTCTTTTTCGAAAGCACATGTCCATGTCGGGATAAAGTAGTCTACTTTTTAATTTTCTTTTTTTTTTGTTTGTTTTTTTTTGTAGTAGACAATAATTTTAATTTTCCTTGACATTTGTGCGTGAAAATACATGAAATAAATCTTTATTCAATAAAAGTTTTAAAAGCTTTTGTACAACTCTTTAGTAAAAATGTCATATGTTGGAAACTAAGACAAGTTATGTTGCACATTTTTTAAGAGTGAAAAACAATTTAGTTTTCCATTAATATTTCAAACACAAACCTCTCAAAATATATGATATTCACAACCAGCAAATTTTAAATAGTTTAACGTGAAAGAAGCCGGGAACCTGGTAGCCGGAGTTTGAGACTAGGAACTGGGTATCGCATAGGGCAGCTATGTGCAGGAGATCTAGAAGCTATTACTTCCAAGAAAAACGTTATTCCCAACCTTAGAAAGAACTTAGGAACATATGGACTGAACTACAAAGAGTTTCATGTTCTAAGCAGCAGAGCCCCACGGTGGGCGCCACTTGTGGAAACAACAAGGATAAGGTCAGGGGAATGTATGAACGCTCCTCGGGTCAGCCTCGTCACCATCTAGCTTGTACCTACAACACAAAAGAACCCGTTAGAAGGGGCGAGAGACCGGGGTCTGGACCACCCTCCGACGCTCAACATTAGTAATCTATCCAAGAATAGTGTATAAACATAAAGTATAGATGTATGAGTAAGTTTAAGAGAGATAGAGAATGCTTATGTAGTTCGTGGTCGAGATCCACGGTTAGCTAGCAGTTGTGATGGTTTCAGGCTGCATAGCTCATGAGTAGAAGCTGCTGGTGTAGTCTCTCGTGAGCTCGTGACCTTAGCAGCTCAGAGGGGAAGTAGCGTAGCCTTGTGGCTTGTGTTCTTGAGAGAGAATATGTGATTCTGGAGAGAGAATAAGGTTCTAGAGAGAGAATTAGATTCTAGAGAGAGAGAGTAAATGACTGGAATGTTTAAGCCAAATTGGGGTGATTGAAATAGAGGGTGGACCCTCTATTTATAGGCATGTTACATTTAACCCTAACGGGCTTGGCTGTGACGGGCTGGCCCACTAGGCTTGTTCTCCTGTTTGGGTTGTTAAGCTCTCGACAAGGAGCTCCCAGCTTCCTGCTTCCCGGCTTTGCTGAGTGGGAGCCTCAGGACAACCAGGTCATCAATTTCCAAACCCATTTTATAATAAAAAAAATTCAATTCATTGAACAATAACACAATGAACAAAATTTACATTTCAATTTCATTTGTAAAATAAACACTCCTAAATTCCAAATTAAATTTTAATTCCTATATAAAATCCAATTTCAATTCCATTACCATATGAAACGAACTCTATATTATTTTCCAAAGACTTCAAGTATTATCGGATAAAGGCTATCCATATTTGCAGGTGAAGGTTCCTTTCCTACTGTTTTTTATAACTGGTTTTAAGAAAGGTTGACATAATTCATCCCCCGCCTCACAATTCTTTCACTTTCACCTTGATGAACTGTTCACTCATGACGTGATTAAAACACACGTGCAGGTAATAAATAAAGATTTACATAGCTTAGTTTATAGAATATCAACTCACGATGGCCACTTCCCTAATTAACTAAAGATAATAACATATCTTAATGTGAGCGTCCAACTCTGACTAGTGTTATAACTAACTTGCCATAAATCGGCTATCGTTCAAACTAGGATTCGTCAATTCTGGGCATTTCTTCGAATGATCTTTAACCACGTGGGTCTCTCGTTTTACAAGGCTACGTGTCCTGCATTGCACAAAAAAATGGGCATTGCCGAGCCAACAATGTCAGTGATCATACCTTCTTGAAGAAAATCGAAACCTGATATTGCTGAGCCACCTCCATACAAAACCCTACCCGATGATATATATACGGTATAGATTTTTAAGCTAGGATCCAGACCCGAACACTATAGTGTAGGTCGGTCATTGCTTGAAAGTGGGTATTATACCCTATCCAAACCGGGTATTACTGTTAGAGATCGAAAATAGCCGTTTATATGTCCACTGTAACCGCTTTTTATTGCATTTTTTGTACACATATGTTAGTATAAATAGGTAATAGATGTTTTGGTTAATCACAACACTTATAAAACACGAATGGAAATTGTAAACTTTTCTATGTTTCAGTTATAAAACACCAACGTAAATTAAAAATGAATTTCTTTTGTGTAAAGTAGTACTCAAAACTATTTTTGTTATATATCAAGCATACTGGACTAATGCGGGACTTCTTTATAACAGAATTCGTATAAGGATGTGGGTTGTGGGCTTCGGGGGAGATGAGTTGAGGATCGCCGCTGAGGGGAACACCCCCATCCCCCCCTCTGCGGTTTCCGGGGAATTCCTCCGGACCTCACAGAGTGGATTTTGATAAAGCAGTTGGTTGATTAAATGAATAAAAAGAGGAAGGGGGAGCACACCGTTGAATGGGGGAAGAGGGATAAGGTGGAAAAGGAAAGTGAGGTGACGCTAAGCTATAGGATGAAGGAGATGGGGAGTGGGTGAACACATCCAATAGCCTAAGAACTTTAGTGTAACCGCCAATGTGGAATAGTGAAGATAATATATTCTACTTGTATGTTCTAGTTTTTGAGATTACTATATGCTACTTGCAGTTCTAATTAATACCACTTTTTTATGACTATACAGTAATACCACTTTTTTATGACTATACAGTTCTAACTTTTACTACCTATAGTAAAACTTACTTATACGGGGTTCACCAGTTAATCATTCTAGCAGTATGATTGGATCAAAAGGCATTTATTAAGAGGTATAAAATGCTGGGAACGAACACAAGGCCAGAAGTTTTTTAATATAGTATTTCTTCAACCGGCTATTCAACCGATCATTCCCGCTCGTTTTGTCAATAATTGTTATAGTTAGTGTAGTTATTATTTCTAGTTATACGCTACTTTAAAAAAAAAATATTGAGTAATTCGACATGTACCCATTTCTAATAAACCCGTTCTGACCTAACCAAATGAGAATTTCTAAAACGACCTATTCTTGCCCGCTACCCTGTCCAATCGGACCCGCATTGTTTTGCCAGGTATGTTCAGGATTTTTGTTTTAATGTAGGGGGGCTGTGTGTATGTAACGTATGTATTATATAAATTGCTAGCTGTACCACTAGTTGAATTAGTTGGCAACATTAAACTTTAGTTATAAAAGATACCACATACCTATTAGTTATAAAAGATACCACATAGTATTAATTATAAAAGATAGACATACAATAGAATTATCGACATTAGCACAAGGAAACTGAATGAGGCAGATCAACACATGAACCACTTAATTTGTAAGGTAACCTCGTGTAGAATAATGACTTAGAGTTGGAACAGTAGATTCTGCATCACTACACGAGGTCTACACTTGGCTACCAATGGTTTGAGTTTCGGCATGGTTAGCCCAGGAGCCTCGGTCATGTCAACCATATCTTCACTTATCCTTTCCCAGTCAAAACATTGGATAAGCAACCCCAAAGTTAACCCAACCACACGCAATGCCAAGCCTTCTCCTGGACAATTCCTCCTTCCGGACCCAAATGGCATTAGCTTAAACCCATCTCTCCATCCTTCAAGCCCTTCAAATCTTTCCGGATTGAACCTTTCAGGGTCCGTCCACAAGTTGGGGTCATGATGTATGGCCCATTGATTGACTAGCAACATTGTTCCACTTGGGATGTGATAGCCGCCGACCACACAATCTTTGGATGAGCTGCGAGGAGTTAGTAGTGGGGCAGCAGGGTACAATCGCAGTGTCTCGTTTAAGATACAACGTAGGTATGGTAAATCTGATATGTCTGATTCTTTAATGAGACGGTTGTTTCCCACATGAATGTCTATCTCATTTTGTGCCTTTTTTAGAACATGTGGATTGTTTAGCAGAAGACTCAAAGCCCATTCCATGGTTCCCAAAGAAGTTTCAGTTCCAGCTGATAATAGGATCTAAACACCATTAAAATTCTATTAGATCTCACAGGGAAATGATCAGTCACAATATTGGAAGAATTATACTTTTGTGTACAGGCATAATTAAAAACGGGTTATACACAATATGAAAGCATATATTTTTCTTGGCCTCAAACGACGAAAATGATGCTTCAATTCGGGTGTTTAAACATGCAATTAACAAAAATCAATTTGTTTGGAGCACCGTTTCGAGGTAAGTTTTACGTCAATTGACTAGTATCGTCGTTCTGATTAAAAACCCTAAAACATTTGTTTGTAATTTGAAAAAAAAACTTAACTATGTTAAGTTTTTTTAACGTGGGACCTTTGAAAGAAAAATAGGTGAAAGGTTGTACTGACAGCGGGAATATTCAAAGGTAGGACTGTCAGTGACCATTGACGTCAAGTAGGGATTATTACATGCCAATTTCCTTAATAAAAAGATATATATTTAAAAAAAGCTCGTATATTGCACGTGTTGAATAAGATATTATGTCATATGTTAACACAAATAGTCATCAGGATTTATCTTTTAAAAATGAACATTGATATACTATTTACATATTATAACATTTTACTTTGTTTTTTTATTTTGCATAAATGTAATTTTACATAATAAACAATAAAAAAAGATATATCTTGAAAAAAAAAACTCGTATATTACACGTGTTGAACCAAATATAATGCCATATGTTAACACATGCAGTCGTCAACATATTTGTTTTTAAAAAAATGAACTTCGATGTACTATTTACTTAATATAATATTTTACTTTGTTTTTTTTTATTTATTATTATGTTAAAAACACATGTATTACATGCGGTTGAGTCACGTTTTTATTATAATATTTTTGTTAGTTTTATACAACTTTATGCTTATTTTTTATTTCATTCGTAAAATACTCATCTAAAATTTGTATTCAAGAGAGTTTACGGAACCCTTGGTTCCTAATTTACCATAATTTCAATCACCGAACTCCAAAGTATATGTATCTACTCTAATAAAAACAAACATTTATGCTTATCAATATTATTGTTTAAAATAATTTATATAAAAAATATGTATTCTTATCTATTTTTTTGCTTAAAATTATTATTATTTATTTTTATCATAATAAAACTAAACATTTATATTTTTATCAAGTATCTAGTTATTTGTTTAAAATTATTATTTTTGTTATTTAGATGATCATAATAAAAACAAACGTTTATTATTATCTAAATATTTATTCTTATCTAATTTCTTGTTTAAAATTATTATTATTTGATATGAGAGATAAATAGAAAAATAAGGTGAGAAAGCAACATGAAGTGACATGTATCAAAAAAGATTTTCATTTATTAGTATGGGTCAGGATATATATACTAGGAAGTTTATTTGGGTAGAAAAGTTATGAAGTAATCTTGAGCATCTATTAAATAATCAATGGCTAATATTAAATGGGTGAAATTGAACAAAAAAAGATGCGCGTGAGTTAGTTTGAGGGTATTCTAATACATACAAGTTAATAGTTTCTCTCTTCTTTAAGTTCTCATCGTTTTTAAAACGTTAATAACTTTTTTTCATACTACTATACTTTTTTATAAAAGTTGCACCATAAAAACGAGGGTTTTTTTTATCTTTAAAACGAGCACACTATTGCTATACTTTTGATTTTTTTTTTTTTGAAAAACCAAGATGCGTAAAACACAATGGATAGAACAACACACTTTAACCGAGGTTCTAAAACGCAACCAGGTTTCATATGGTCGTGTTTATGTTTTAACATGGTGATGCCTTTATTCTAACATTATCATGCTTATGTTTTAGCATGATCATGTTCTTTGCACTTAAATTCTGAAAACGTACACTCTACGTCTAAAACGCAGTGGGTTTCACATGGTGATGTTTCTCCTTTAACATGGCCATGCCTTTGTTTTTTGTTTTAACATGGCCATGTTGCTGTTTTAACATGGTCATGCCTCTGTTTTAACATGGGCATGTCTCTGTTCCAACATTCAGGTTCTAAAACGTAATGGGTTTCACATGGTGATGTTTCTCTTTTAACATGGTCATGCCTTTGTTTTAACATGGTCATGTTTCAGTTTTAACATGGCCATGTCTTTGTTTTAACATGGTCATGCCTCTGTTCCAACAACCAGGTTCTAAAACGCAATGGGTCTAATATGTAACGGGTTTCACATAGTGATGTTTCTCTTTTAACATGGTCATGCATTTGTTTTAACATGGTCATGTTTTTGTTTTAACAATACCATGCCTTTGTTCTAACATGGTCTCTGTTCCAACATCCAGGTTCTAAAACGCAATAGGTTTTAACATGGTTATGTCTTTGTTCCAACATGATCATGCTTCCCTTCTAACATGATCATGTTCTTTAATGTTCTTTTACACTCCAGTTCTAAAACGCAATGAAACCCAAAATCAAGATTTTACACTACGTATTCTAAAAAGCAATTTTAACGTGGCCATGTTTATGTTTTAATATGGTCATGCTTTTGTTCCAACATGACCATACTTCTATTTTAGCATGTTCGTGTTCTTTGCACTACATGCTGTAAAACGCAATGAAACACAAAATCAATATTTTGCACTGTAGGTTTTAAAAATGAGTTTTAACATGACCATGTTTATGTTTTAACATGATCATACTTTTGTTCCAACATGACCATGTTTTAGCATGATCATGTTCTTTGCTTGTAAAACACAATGAAACCAAAAATCAAAATTTTGCACTGTAGGTTCTAGGTTCTAAAAAGCAATGGAGTTTTAGCATGTTCATGCTTTTGTTCCAACATGACCATGCTTCTATTTTAGCATGATCATGTTCTTTACACTCCAGGTTATAAGACGCAATGAAACCTAAAATCAATATTTTGCGTCGTAGGTTCTAAAAAGCAATGAAGTTTTAACATTAGTTCTAAAAGGCAATGTAGTTTTATCATGAGTATGCATTAGTTTCAACATGATCATGCCTCTGTCTTAATCATGATCATGTTCCTTGCACTACAGGTTCTAAAACGCAATGGGTTTTAACGTGGTCATGCATTATTCCAACATGATCATGCTTCTATTTTAGCATGGTCATGCCTTGCTTTATCATCCAAAAGAACAAAAATGAAAAGAACTCTAATGAAAACATAATGAGGTGAAAAACGCAATTGAGGTTTGATAACCTAAAATGCAATGAAAATAAAAAATAACACAACTTACAAAAAAACTCTGATTAACGACAGTGGACGGAGAAAGAACTTCGATACACCATGGAGAAACATGTTGCGGGCGGTGGGTGGTGGAGCGGTGGCGGTGGAATGGTGGTTTCAGATCTGAAAAACCCAACAGGTGGTTGAAGGTGGTGGTGGTGGTTTCAAATCTAGTTTCCGGGAAGATGGTGGCGATCATAGGTGGTGGCGGAGGTGGTTGTGTTGGTTGTGATGTGGTAGTTTATGGTTTTGAAAAAGGTGGATTTGAGTATACGGGGAAGAGAAATGAATTGCAGATACTTGGTTTTTTGAAGATGGTGAGTTTTAACTATGATGTCCCTCCTTATGTTTTTGTCTTTGCTATATGTCATTCTCTTATTGCTTCCTACCCTTCTTACCAAAACTAAACTTTTATTTGATCTTTTCCCTAATTAGTACAGGAAGATTATAGAATTTTTCATGGAATTCCACAAAATCCTAAAAATATGATTATCTTCGTATTATATTTAGATCTTTCCAAAACTCTGTAACTTTATTTTATGAAATTTATATAATTTTATTAATTTTCTACTTTTTTTTACTTTCCCTCTAAACTTTTTTAGTTAATTTACTTTTTTCTCTAAATCTAAATCTAATAAATGATTTCAAAGAATGACACATGTTATTCTTTTCTTTAATTTAATAATAATATTCGTTAAATATTTCTAATATAATAATTAGTTCTACAATAATTCTAATGGGTATCTAATTATTAAAGTGTATAAATTTATTTATGCTACCAGTATTATTTTTCAATATTTCAAAATATCTGAATATTTTAATAACAGAGCCATACATGCTACGAATGAAGTTGTACATAATGTAAATGATGGCCTACTTTCATTGATTCCAGACAAAGAAAAAGAATACGTAAATTATGCAAATTGTTGTATATGTAAAAATAATTTACTTTTGGAAATTTGTACAAACACCGTAAAGTTACATGATTTTTATCCTTAACTCAGTGTAAAAAATATACATAAAAAAGTGGAAACCAACTAAACTATGAGTAATTATAAAGAATGATACAAGTAATTTCATCTTATAAATTAAGAATATATGAAAGTTCACATGATATGAAAAAGTTACACTGTAAAGTTACAAATTGTTTATAATCTAGTTTAATAATAGCATACTACTGATATAAAAAAGAGGAAACCAACTAAACTATGAGTAATTATAAAGAATGATACAAGTAATTTCATCTTATAAATTAAGAATATATGAAAGTTCACATGATATGAAAATGAGTGTCGTAAGAGATACATAAGGACATGTAACCATAAGTCCACTAGTGAAACTTTGTGCAGTATACATTTTCTACAAAGTCTTTAATGTTGTCACTTAATTGAAGTACATAACTATTTAGAATAAATTGTTGTGGCCTAAAAGTTATTCACTCATTATATTAAGTAATCAATTACTAATCGTCATCAAACAATAATAGACAAATGACTATCGTCTGCAGACTTTTTCGTCAGAAAACCGTCACGGGGTTAACGATGGGGATCTTTGATGATACTCTGACGATATATGTCGGTGAATGATTTTGTTTTCCGACGGGTTACCGACAGTTTTAATGGTTTTTTTTTCCAAAATATTTCCGACGCATAAACTTATTTTAAATTTTTTTAAAGGATTTTTTTTTAAATCCTTGATAATTATTGACAGATTTTTAACCACGGTCAATGATAAATAAACAATTGTTTAGTAGTAGAAGAGAATCTTACCAACACAAAGCTTCGGATCATTTTATCAGTGTAGTACTCTGGATCTTATTCTTGTAGTGATAACAACACTTCAATCATGGTCGTCTTCTTCTTATTATTATTTTTCTCCTCATTCACTTGCTTTTCTCTAAGTTGCTCTATCAACCCTTGGAAAAACACATCCTTCTTCTCCCTCAATAAAAGTAATTTCTTCTCCAATCCTTTCACTCCAAACCAGCTCAAAATTGGCAAGTAATCCCCCAAATTCGAAGCACCCGCAAGCGAAAACGCCTCGTCTAGTATCTTCCTAAATCTTCTCCCTTCCTCCTCCACCTCAACAATATCGCCACCAAAGTACCGCTTCCCGGATATCATCCTCATCATGATATTAAGCGTAAGCTCATAGAAAGCCGACTTCACATTAACCGGAGAAGAATTCGACAACAACTTACGAATCAGTAGCAAGCCTTCATCAGCACGAATGTCCTTGAACTCATTGAGACGCTGAGTAGATAGAATCTCAGTTGATGCAATGCGACGAAGGTTGCGCCAATGATCTCCATAGGGAGACCAAACTAGGCTCGTGAAGTTGTCGCCCAGGATCTTGCCAAAGACTAAATTAGGCCGGTTGGCAAAGACTATGTCATTCTTTGTGAAACATTCTTCAGCAATAGAAGGGGATGAGACCAAGAGTACACGGCGTGAGCCGAACCGGAGAAGGATGATCGAACCATGTTTAGCAGATATCCTGGCGAAGGTTCGATAGATTGGGGCCTTTAGAAGGTAGAGGTGACCGATTATAGGTAGGGTTGGGAAGATGGTTGGCGGGAGATTGGAAACTTTCCAATGAATGTGGGTTGTGAAGAGATATGAAACTACAAGTAACAAGAGGGAGACGTAGATATGAAGAATTTCGATTTTTGGTGATTCTTTCTTACATGAATTTAGTATGGTTTAAATAAGGATTGGTCTTACTTTATAACGTAAAATCTTAAAACACACTACGTAGGTTCTATTGATTTGTAGAAGCTATATTTCTTCATAGTCATACAAATTATGGTGTATGATTTTACGAAAGATCTGTTCTTTCTTAGGATATGCTTGTTTGGCTTGTATGTTTGAGATGTGGAGCTGTTGCCCACCTTACCTTCTTTGCTTTCAGCTGGAAGCTTCCTGACGTAAGCTGTTTTAGTAGCTTTGGTAGCTTCTAGCCTGTCCTGTGTTGACAAACTGCTTTAGTAGCTTTTGACCGAGCCTGAGCTTACAGCTTATTACTTGTTGTCTTCTTAGCTTCTTGACTATATAACTATGCAAGAAGTTGTTATGTTGTATTCTTCATGTATTTTAGCTTGGTCTGCGTACCTAATATCACTATTATTCCTTAATTAGAGGTGTTTATGGTGAGGATGTAAGTGCTTCTGACCTTAAGTCGTCGTGTTTCTAGCTTCTCCACTTATTGCAGCTTCTAGGGAGAAGCTGTCTGGTCCACCTTTACAGCTGTAAAAGTTGCTCCTTGTCATGAATGGTGGACCAATCAACTTTTCAGATTTGAATAGCGACAGCATGTCATAGTTTGATGTGAATAGTGACAAGGTGTCAATTTTGTGAAAGCACATGCATTTGTCAAGTCAATATTATCAAAACTCTTTTCACTTTGTAATTTCACTAATAAACGTGAAGATATCACATGCATTTGTATTTTTTCTATTTTTTTATTCTTAAGTAATCATCATGTAGCTTTCAAGCATCGCAGACATGTATGGTACAAGTCATGCAAGCATTAAATATAAACGTAGGCCTCTACATGTCTATTTTTCTTTTTTACTTTTATTTAAAAAGTTGTACATCATATGTGTGTACTTTATGCATTAGAGTTGTAGGTCCCTCGGAGGTTGAGGTTTAACCTATTCCTTGTTATGTCTAACACACTAGCAAGTGCGGAATCCAAGCTAGCATGCAAACCGAGATAGAACAAGCACAAACACAACACACAAACTTCACCGATTAACACCACTTGTATTAATACGTATGAAAGGTTCAGTTACAGCGCAATGTTTACAAATCAGTTTTGCAAACTCTCTCAGTGTGTGTGTTCTCTCTAAAATGTCTCTCTTCTGTCTATGTTTTGTCTAACTCGTCTAGCTATGGAGTGAACACAACACATGGGTATATATACCCAACACAGATTGTCTGGTCGAAGGATCAGATAGAATGATCGAAAGATCATCTGTCGACCAAGAACCCATCGAAGGATCACATATACCACGAAGGAACGAAGGATGATATCCTTCGTGGTCTATCCTTCGAAGGTTATCTTTCGAGCTCATCGAAGGATCTAAACTATCCTTCGATGACACATCCTTCGACCCAAACATCTTTCAACCATTGTCTAACTGTTTGTCCAAGTCAAACCGGAGGATGGTTGACTTGGTCAAACTTACATCAAAGACATCGTTTTGTATCAAGACGAAATACAGACAAAGTACAGACACAAGTGCACCAACAAACTCCCCCTTGGCTGTAGCTTTGTCTCGATCTCGATCTTAAATCTTGTAGGTCCTTCGGGTCTTCAAGTCTTTGACGTCTTTCCAAGTCTTCAATGTCGGAGGATCTTTAAAGTCTTCACGTCTTGAAAGCAGAAAGTGTATCAACAAACTCCCCGTTTCATGTAGAAAGTGTGTTGACAAACTCCCCCTTAACATAAGCTCCCCCTTGAGTTATGCTCGTGAAATACTTGTTCTTTATGAATTGAGATCCTTGTGGTGTTGATGATGGTCAGCGGCTGCTCGATCAACTTCATCATTTGAGTGCCTTCAAGTCGTGTCTTCATTTCAAAGCTTGTCATCGACCATGTTCTCCTTGCCTTTAGAATCTGCACATGCAAGAAATCTAAACGCGTAATGAGAACAACTGCTTGGGATATCATAAGCAAACGACACACATGTGACCATTGTTTAATCAAACACCGTCCGACAGTTTGAAAGATTAATGTATTTTATCAATTTCAATTTTAACTTTCAACACTTGCAAATTTCGACCGTTTATGAAGATTTAGTCATTTCGGTTTTCAATCAGGTTTCAGGTATCGAAGACTCGAGATCCAACATCGTACGATCGAAAATAAAATAGAAATCAAATCTTTTTGGCTTTTATAAAGTTTATGTTAAAACACACCTAAAATCTTTTTGGAATTTTTGAGTATTTCGAATGTAAAGACTGAAAGCAGTAAATAAATATTTACAGAGTTGCAGAAACTAAGAAAAGTAAATATATACAAACATTCTTTTTGCGAGTTTCGAGGGTAAGAGAATCATATCAGTGTATGGTCATGTCAAAACACTCTTGTTTTTCAATAGGTTAACATTAAGATAAGCATCCTATAACAATTATCGGTATTGTTGTCCACATAAGCTCAACTTATCAGATGTAATCATGGCGAGGGGATACGTTAAGGTATGATTTATACTTACCGACCGGTGTTCATCCACATCACGACACATTCCCGTATCAAGGTATGCACGAGGGTTCATCTTACCGGGGAGTATACCAATTATCATCTGTTTGACCGTATATGATGTGAGATTCTCACTTATTTTGATTTGAAAACAAGCCCTATGTGATAGAATCACTTATTGATGAGGAACTTGATTTTCAGATGCATGAGGGCACAGGAGCAAGTCCGTGAACAGGTCAGTACTTTCGTACAGCAGAGAGACGAACTTGACTCCCGGATAAATGTGATATATTATCACTTATTTTGAGGGACATGTGATTGTTGATCACTTATTGAGGTCGTATGCAATATGTACACGTATGTATGGTATCATGGAAGATCTAGACTTGCGTCCCCGTTATTTCGGTAAAAGATACAACCATGATACCCAGATGATAAGCAGCATAAAGACCGAATATCTCAGAACCTCGGCAATCTCTCAAACGAAATTTCGGTACTAAGACCATATGCCAATGAATGGTTCCCACCTGGTCTTCAGTCGATTTAAGTTTATATCACCCTGCACACTTTAAAATGATTGTGAGCCTACCGATACATCTTATATAGAGCTGCTTATCGCTTTTCATTTTGCATTTCAGTTTAAAGAGGTTTGGACAGACCACTGATATACTATCATTTTCTCTTTTGCTCGCCAGGAAACTCATTTTTGTTTTTCTATTGTTTTTGTGTTTTTGAAATTTTTCGATGTTTTTGGATTTTCAAATTTTGGATGATTTACTCCCCCTAAAATCAACAAACTAAGATAAATTTAAAACACAAAGATATTTACAAAAATGATTTTCCGATGTTGGTTTTTACTCTTGCTTGACCTTAATGCCGTTTACCAATAATAAATAGTCAAATCTTGATTTGTCAAAAGCTTTGGTAAAAAGGTCGGCACGTTGGTCATCGGTGTGGACGTAAGCAACATCGATTAGCCTTTTCTCAAAGCAATCACGTATGAAGTGATACTTAATTTCGATGTGCTTAGTCTTTGAATGCTGCACAGGATTTGTAGTGATCTGTAAGGCAGCAGAATTATCAACGTAAATAGGAGTAGTTAGGAATTCAA
This sequence comes from Helianthus tuberosus, assembly GCA_030545235.1. Taxonomy (NCBI): domain Eukaryota; kingdom Viridiplantae; phylum Streptophyta; class Magnoliopsida; order Asterales; family Asteraceae; genus Helianthus; species Helianthus tuberosus. The sequence continues at coordinate 114,588,610 of CM060374.1, forward strand.
AACCGTAGTCGCGCATTTGTTGTTGGATCCATAGGACTTTGGAGCAACAACTTGAGGCAGCAATGTATTCAGCTTCGCATGTTGATATAGCGACGCATGTCTGCTTCTTGCACTGCCATGTGACTAGGCGATTTCCCAAAAACTGACATCCAGCCGTTGTGGATTTGCCGTCGATTTTGCATCCGCCAAAATCAGAATCACTGAATGCGACCAAGTCAAAGTTATTATCCCTAGGGTACCACAGACCGGTGTCAGGGCAACCCTTCAAATAACGAAAAATCCTTTTTACAGCTGCAAGATGTGAGGCCTTCGGGTTGACTTGATATCTGGCAAGCAGGCACGTTGGGTACATTATATCTGGTCTTGATGCTGTGAGGTACATAAGAGATCCGATCATAGCGCGGTAGTATGAGGGGCTAACAGCTTCACCCTTCAAGTCTGGAGTAATTCCGTGATTTTGCGGCAATGGGGTACCGGTGGGCGTTGCATCAGACATCTGGAACCGGCTCAAGATGTCACCAACATATTTAGTCTGATGGATGAATATCCCAGACTCAGTTTGTTGCACTTGTAGGCCCAAAAAGAAAGTCATTTCCCCCATAGCACTCATCTCGAATTTATCCTGCATAATGCGCTCGAAATTCCTACACAAAACATCATTAGTAGAACCAAATATAATATCATCAACGTATACCTGTACCAGTAGAAGATCTCCATCCTGTTCTTTGATGAAAAGAGTACAATCGATAAGACCTCTGCGAAATCCATTTTCCAGCAGATAATTAGATAAGGTTGCGTACCAAGCCCGTGGTGCTTGATGAAGACCATAGAGAGCTTTGTTGAGCAACCAAACCCGATCGGGATAGATAGGATCTTCAAAACCTGGAGGCTGTTCGACGTACACCTCTTCTTCCACCACACCATGTAAGAATGCACTTTTCACGTCCATCTGGTATACCTTGAAACCTTTGAATGAGGCATAAGCCAGAAAAATCCGAATTGCTTCTAGACGTGCAACAGGTGCATACACTTCGTTGTAGTCGATCCCTTCTATCTGACGAAAACCTTGAACGACTAGCCTTGCTTTGTTTCGAATAACGATTCCACGGTCATCCTTTTTGCATTTAAACACCCAACGGGTACCAATCTTCTTGTAACAAGCAGGTTTCTCTACGAGTTTCCAGACACCAAGCTTCTGGAATTGTTGCAGTTCTTCCTGCATTGCTTCAACCCAAGAGTTATCTTTCAAAGCATCTTTCCAAGTTCTTGGCTCTTCTTGTGAGACATAACACGCGAAGGACCAATCATTTTGTTGACCAGATTCTCTGATATCTGCATACAAGCCTGCATTGTTGTTGTTTCGCAACATGTTTCTTGTTTGAACGCCACTCTGTACATTTCCGATGATGTTTTGTTGAGGATGGGTATTGTGAATCCTTGTCTCTGGATTGTCTCGAACTGGAATATTTGTACCCAGATTGTTGAGATTGAGATCAACAATCAATTCAAGGCCCGGAATTGACGAAGAGGATGATGCAGTAGCTTCAGCTGTTCGAGGGACATCCACTGGAGGTGTACCTTCTGAAGTACCATGTACTGCTGTTGCAGGAGCTTCTTGATCTGCATCTAGAAATTCATCATCCTCTGAAGATTCGTTCAATTCGGTAGCATCGTGAAAATCCTCATTGTCGAGAGCATTATTGTTCACTGAAGATGGTTCTTGATTGACAATAATGGGACGAACCACCTGTGAATCTGTTGCATTGTCACTCTCGAAAAACATCCTTGCCGCAGCATTTTCTTCAACGGTTTCAACATTGATCGAATTGAAAAAGTCATCGTACTCAAACATCCAAGGCTGACCAGGACATTTGACTGGTAAAGTGTGCCTTTGTACTCTGACTTCAGACCATTCCTCGACCCTTTTAGTCTCTAGATTCCAGACTCTTAAGTTCGGGGTGGAATACCCAAGAAAGTATCCATCAATTGCTCTTGCCCCAAACTTTCCATTAGGATCGATTATTGTGCACGGAGCTCCAAACGGTTCAAGATATGACAAATCTGGTTTCTGTTTGTTTATAAGCTCAAAGCAGGTCTTGTTGTGCCTTTTGACTGTAAGGACTCGGTTCAACGTATAACATGCAGAGGCCACAGCTTCAGTCCAAAATGGAATCGGCAATTGTGACTCTACTAACATTGTCCTAGCAGTCTCGATCAATGTGCGGTTCTTACGTTCAGCGACGCCATTCTGTTGAGGAGTATAAGCTGCACTAAATTCGTGAAGAATACCTTTTGAAGTGCAAAACTCCGCCATGGCATGATTTTTGAATTCAGTACCATTGTCGCTACGTATCCGCCTAACCTTCAAGTTATAAAGATTCTCAATCTGAATAATCAAGTTTTTGATAATACCGAAGGTTTCACTCTTATGTGCCATGAACGCCACCCAAGAAAATCTTGAATAATCATCAGTTATCACGAGGCAATATTGATCATTCCTAATGCTTTTGTGCTTGACAGGACCGAACAAATCCATGTGCAAACGTTCAAGAGGAACAGCCACCGTGTTAATTTTCTTTGTAGGGTGTCGCTTCTTCGTTTGTTTTCCTTTCTGGCACGAAACACAGACGTCTTGAAGATGGAAGTTTTTAAGAGGAACACCATTCACTAATTCATTTGACACCAAATGATTCATTTTGCGTAAGTGAATGTGACCCATTCGTCTGTGCCAAGAGATTGTGTCTTTTTCTGTGGCTTTGGAAACGAAACAAGTTGCTTGTGCAGACGTTGTGATAGCTTGGCTCATATCAAGGACATACAAATCATTTATCCTTGGAGCCGACAAGAGAATCCATTCTTTCGGAATTTTGAAGCCAGGTTTCAGCACATAACATCCATTTGCATCAAAGTGTACTGAGAACTGCTTATCACAAATTTGAGAAACACTAAGAAGATTGTGATCAAGTTGTTGTACGAAGTTGATCTTATCAAAGCTAACAACCCCGTTGGAAATCATTCCTTCACCCGTAATATATCCGCCTTTATCTCCAGCAAAAGCAACATAACCTCCTCTAATAGATTTGACATCTTAGAGAAGCTTCATGTAGCCTGTCATGTGCCTGGATGCCCCACTATCAACAATCCAATGACTACTGATAGTTCCTCCTGGAACACCCTGCACATGAACTCACATAATTAGTTGGAGATGGGGACCCAAGCCATCGTGGTCTTGGGTCTTCCATTTTCATCAACAACAATAACTTCTATTCTTTGATGATTCGAAAATTGTGATGGTCCCCCTGAATTTGTGGTCAATTTAGGTTTCCATGTCTGTTGAGTTTTACCAGTTTGATTGTTTAACAATTTAACTTCGTGATTGTTTGAAGTTTTTGAAAGTTTTGAGTGTTCTGGCTTAACTAAAACAGATTGTTTTTTAACCACTTCAGTTTTAAGTGCTTTCTCAATTACCTTGTCTTGTTGGCGTTTCTGTTTCTTTTCCCTTTCTTTTACAAGTCGGGGATCTTGTTTTACAGAAACAGATCGCTTTTGGTGATTGCGTTCACGGGGATCATCATCTTTTCCTTTCAACTTATGAAGATACGGGCAATTTCGAACGATATGCCCAATTGTACCACATTCAAAACATGATCTTCGTTCAACAAACCCCGAAGTATCATGTGGTCGTCTTGCCGATGATGAACTTTGTGATCCCGAGGTACTAGGTTTTGAACTATTTTGTTCATTTCTTTTCATCACAGTTGCTTTCTTGACAAAATCTAAGTTAGATTGGTTCTCAAACGTTGCAATTTTGTCCGTTCCCTTTGATTTCACAAAGTTCACATTCTTTTTCTTCTTTTGATTCGGCTTCCTTTGACTTTGAGTCGGTGTTTTACCTCTTGGTTTGGTATGATTTTGCTGTTTTTGCACTGTTGGTAATTTCTGATTTCCATATTGTTTTCGAACTTCGGCCTTTGGGATAGGAGGGCACTGAGTTACTGTAACACGTGATCCTGTCTTTCCCAAAAACTTACTTGTTGAATTTTCAAAGACTTTACTGATTAATGATTGATTAACATTCTTAATAGGAAAATCTTTGTCTGAATAAATTTTATTATCACCAACAAGAGTGTACAGCAAATCCACACTCTCCGACTCTTTTTCAGATGAGGACTCGATTGCAACAGTCTTAGCGGGTTTTGCAGGAGGATCACACAGAATATGATTCTCAAGAGGTATGTCCTCTTCGTTTATCACCGCATCAGACTTTGCTGAATCAGTATCATCGGATTCATCATCCGAAGAATCAGCATCCTCAATCACAACTGGAGGATCCTGATTCTGTTCAGCAGTTACAAAAGTATATGCTGACACATCCGAATCTGATGATACTTCTTTCTTGTATCCAAGCCCTGTGGCAAATTCCTCAACGTCCAAAGGAACAGATGGTTCAAAGTGAGTTCTATACTCCTCATCAGGCATGGCATCATAATTGTTTCTCACGGGTGGTGGACATTTCTTGTAACCTATGCATGTGACATCCCGTTTCTCTTTCTGTACGTCAATGATGTGATCCAACACATAGCTAGAGCTCAAATAACTGTCTAACTTGAGTCGGATCGCCTCACTTTCAGTTTTAACACAAGCCATTTCCTTTTGCATTACCTCAAGACGAGTTATATACAAATTAATGTCAGTTTGTTTTCTGGAAACCATTTTTGTCAGCTCTGTTTTATCTTTCTTTAATGTTTCAATCATCGATTTAAAATCCTTTTCATGGTTTTCATAACACATGTTGGCTTCTGTGCACTTGGAAAGATCAACGGTCAACTTCTGGTTGTGAATGAATGTCACATCATATTTCTCTTGCAAAGCCTCGTGTTTGCTTTGCAATTCACACCACTTATCATTCAATGAAACATGTTTGTCTTGCAAGTCAAACAAACTAGCTTGTAAAGCATCATGTTTGTCTTGCAACTCAGACATGTTTGCCTCTAAATCATCACATTTAACATTTAAACTATCACAATTATCGCAAATAGCATTAGTGGGTTCATCGACACATACCTGACTTGATGAACTGTCGACATTAGCCATAAAGGCTGAATGGAGAGAAGACGAAGAATAAGCAGCTTGATCCACCAAAATAGATCTTCTTTGAGTTTCTGCTGCAGCTTCTCCCAATAGCTCATCAATATCTGCATTAACTGACGCACTTGATGTGTCATCCAAATGATCATCGCCTGAACTCGAGGATTCTTCATCCGAACTTCTACTATAACCAGAAGAGTCTTCATCCTTAGAAGATTCACCACCATTGGCGGAAGATTCTCCACCACTGGCGTGATTTAAATCCTTAACCACTTCCGCAAAACATGCTGTTCCATCTGGAGCATCATTTCCCAACTGGATTGACCAATCACAACCTTCATCTACTTGAACCACAAGTGCCTGGTTGGCATTAGATGGTCCTGCTTGACTCTGGTTGTTGACAGGCACCAATATGCGCTCATTGTTCCTTACTTGGTTCTGATTTGCCCTGTTGCCTTGACCTCTGAAAGGATTTTGGTTTCCATGTTGAGATGGCCTCGTACATTCACGTTTGAAATGACCACGTTCACCACAATTGAAACACTTGACAGCCTGCTTATCAAACCCATACTTGGTGTCTTTCTTGCTTTCCAAGCTGGTTCTGCCAGTTCTTTCCATGAAATCCTTTGCTCGCCTAACAGCACTGGCAAAGGCCCACTTGATGTCCATCATCTCCATCTCCTCTTTATCGATCTGCTGATAGTCTTCTTGTGTCAGATTAATGTTGCCAATCTGACCTTCCACTAATCCACAGTATGCGCTCACCAAAGTGTTTAGCAGCTCCATGTGTTCCTTTGCTACTTCCACACTGACTTTAGAAAAGCTTGAGGTGTCGAGCCGTACTGTATTTGGCTTTGATTGTTGACCAGCAGATGATGTGCTTCCATAACACGCTTGCTGTTGAGGAGGAAGTGGATTCCCATACATGTCTGTTGGTCCGGTAGATTGAGGAGGAAGTGGATTCCCATACATGTCTGTTGTTCCGGGAGATCGAACTGGTAATGGATTTCCGAACATATCAGTTGGTCTGCGAGGTCGTTGGATTTGTTGTTGTGGTACTGATTGAGGGACTGGTTCAAGCGGATTTCCATACATGTTTGTCTTTGGAGGGACCGGAACTTGGATAGTATGGCCATACATGTCAGTGCTAGACACAAACGCTGTTTGAATTGGAGCATGTGAAGAAGGTTTTGTAGAAGTGCTAGAAGTTCCATAATACATTTCAGGATTTTGTGGCACTGGAACTCTTTTTGCCTTGAGAGTTTCTTCCTGATTCTTGTTTTCCAGGATTTGAACAAAGTCATTGAAGCTTGTTGTAGCTAAAGTGCCATTGTACTTCATGATCTCCAAGAAAGTATTCCATTGAGGTGGCAACGCATCAGCAAACTTTTTCACAATCTCTGCTGAAGCTGTAACAACCTCAAAATTTGACAATTCAGTCAGCAGATGATTAAATCGACTTGTCAAATCTCCTAAAGATTCATTCTCCATACAAGTAAAACCATCAAACTCTTTCTTTAGCAGTTCTTTTCTCAATTGACGTGTCGCTTCATTTCCTACGCCCCTTGTCTTCAATGCGTCCCACAACCTTTTCGTTGTCTTGTAACTGACAAATTGATGATAAATATCTTTACTCAACGCCTGAGTAAGAATGGCATATGCTTTCTTTTCCAAATCATAGACCTTCTTCTGATCTTCCGTAAGATCTGCAAACGTAGCAGCAGATGATGCGGCAACCTCTATTGTTTGATCGAAATCTGTAATGAACCGCAACCACAATTCTGTATTTTGACCAAGAACGTATGTATGAAATCTATCAATCCATCCTGGATATTCATATAAGTGCATCAACTTTGGAGGCCGATTCAAACTTCCGGTTTCGCTCTCGCTTAAGAGAATGCTTTGAATACTTGGAGTTTGATTTGATACGAATGCCCATTGACCGGTAGAAGTTGCATTAGAAGATACCGGTGCGGGAGACGGAGTACCAAAATATATGTCTGTATTTACCGGAGTATTCCATCTTGGATTCATTTTTGATCAAAAATAATAAAACCTGAAAATCACAAACTTGTTAAACAAAAACAGACTAAGTTCGAAAGATCAACACTTGTTCGAAGGATCAACAGTGTTCGAAAGATTACTGTTGAGTTTCGAACAATTGTTTTCGAAAGACTCCCCAATCGTAGGATCCTGGTCTTTCGAATAAGAGCAGTAAAACGAAAGATGTATCCTTCGAAAATATTCCTTGGATCGAAGGATAAGTCACAGACTTCGAAGGATGTTCGAAGGATATGATTATCTATCGATCCTCCTTTGATCGAAAGATGATCTTTCGACTTCGAAGGATATCTTTCGAACTGCTCTGACACAGTTGACAAATGAGACAGGTTGGTGAAAAAGTTGATGGGTTGGTAGAAACTTTCGGCAGAAGGTATGTTCAGACCATACTTTCTGCCAAAGCAGATTTTGAACCAATAAAATATTACCGAAAATCGAAGAAACAATCCAGAAACCGGTCACCGGAGTAGCCGGAATTTTGGCTGGAAATTGCCAAACACCTCAAAAACAAGTTTTTAAGTTATCCAACCCGTTCCTTAACACACCCGGTTAGTTTAGAACACGTTTTAACGTAAAGATAAGCGAGAAAAACAGTAAAAACGGTTGCAAAAACCAAGTGAGTTTTGTCCAAAACACTCCAAAGTCTCGTAAAAACTCGGTTTTTAACAAGGAAAAGAGCCACGGCTCTGATACCACTTGTAGGTCCCTCGGAGGTTGAGGTTTAACCTATTCCTTGTTATGTCTAACACACTAGCAAGTGCGGAATCCAAGCTAGCATGCAAACCGAGATAGAACAAGCACAAACACAACACACAAACTTCACCGATTAACACCACTTGTATTAATACGTATGAAAGGTTCAGTTACAGCGCAATGTTTACAAATCAGTTTTGCAAACTCTCTCAGTGTGTGTGTTCTCTCCAAAATGTCTCTCTTCTGTCTATGTTTTGTCTAACTCGTCTAGCTATGGAGTGAACACAACACATGGGTATATATACCCAACACAGATTGTCTGGTCGAAGGATCAGATAGAATGATCGAAAGATCATCTGTCGACCAAGAACCCATCGAAGGATCACATATACCACGAAGGATGATATCCTTCGTGGTCTATCCTTCGAAGGTTATCTTTCGAGCTCATCGAAGGATCTAAACTATCCTTCGATGACACATCCTTCGACCCAAACATCTTTCAACCATTGTCTAACTGTTTGTCCAAGTCAAACCGGAGGATGGTTGACTTGGTCAAACTTACATCAAAGACATCGTTTTGTATCAAGATGAAATACAGACAAAGTACAGACACAAGTGCACCAACAAGAGTTTGTACCTTTATTTATTTATTTATGAAAAGCATTCAAACCATATAGAAAACATAGTTTTTGATATATAAAATGACAAGTTCGATTTGTATATAAAAAAAATCTAACCCGTCCTTTGCATGGTATAGATTCGTGTACCGTATGCCTAGGAAGGTTCCAACATATTCGGGTGTTTTTAGACGGATGAGTGGTCAGTGTCGCGCTTCGGCAATTATCCGTTGAATGTTTATGTGAAGAGTTCGAAGCACGTTTTGTATGTGAATGAGTCATGTTCACGGCAAAGAGAACTTTTTTTATTAGTTGTTTTCTTCGGCAATGGTTTGTGTGAAACCAAGAAAAGCAGAGACCAAGTGTTTATTTTTCATAATACATCCTATTGATATTTACAAGAGTTGGCGTAAGCCAATTTAGTGGCCTTTTAACCTGAACTACCTTGGAACTTTAAGATATGTGTCGTAACCGAGCTTCTGGCTGTTGTTGTTCATGTCTCAGCTTCCTTCATAATGCTTCCATGTCATAAGCTCATGGCCATGAGCGTATATAACGCTAATATAGGTGCTTATGACTTAATAAAACATGGTTAAAGGTCGAACTCCTAACAATAGGCTATAGTAGCACTGAGCTTGTTTATAAGAGTTTTCTTTCGGGGGAGCTAGAAGCTTCAGCGTACTGACCTAAAACTTTGTTTTGGATGTTGGAAGCTGTTAGGTTAACATGGGGGAGCTATGACCTTGAAGCATTTTTCGTGACAAGTTGTTAGCTAGAAGTTTTATGTTAGAGGCTACTAGCTGGAAGTTACTTGTGCTTCTATGTTGCCCCAGTAGGTGCTTCTAGCTTAAGCTGTTGTCATTCTAGTTTCCCTCCAGATTAGCTGCCTGACTGTAACACCCCAAAATAGGATAACATGAAACTAAGTTTAAATAATTAAAAGAATTAGCTTAGTTAGTAAAAATATTACAAAAGCTAGTTAAAGGGTGGAAAGTGTTTAATTAAAGAAATGTAATTCTTTGAGGGGTGAACATGAATAATTGCAAATTATGGGTATCAAAAGAAATAAAAACCCCAAAACACACTCCTAGTGTGTGCGCTGGGATCGAACTACATAGGGGAACAAGGAGGAAACCCTTGTTCTTGCTAATTTCAACAAATTGACAAAGGATTTCAAAGATAATCGATTGCATGATTCAGAAATTCGATCATCTAAACACACATAGTGAAGTGGTAAGTTAAATTTCCTGACTTGATGAATTGTAGAAAAAGGGTTTCCACCCAATCATGAGTTTGTGGTATGATTTGTGTAAATTGGATGTTAGGGTTACTCCATAGAGTAGAAATCATGCTTGATTTTAGTTTAATTGAAAGAAAATTCTACAAACCCACTTGATGAAAAACTAGCATGAAAGGATGATCAAGTAGAAGTAAATATGTGTAATCTTGATATGTGATCTTGCTTGTAATACGCGAATGCTAGATAAATTGATGTAGAATAAAAGAATTGTATGAACTAGATTGATTATCGATGATATGTAAGATGAACTAGTAAAAGTCTTGCTTTGAATACTTGTACATTATGCTTTATTAATGTGACGCACACTAAGTGTTTGATGAAATGCTTAAGAGAATAAATGTATGAAATTCTAAAAATTAGTGATAATGCTTGTCACTTGAAAATGAGGAATTTATGTAAATGATGGAATGGAAGTGTTGGGCTAAATGAATGAATGCGTTTAATGTAGGCGTGAAAGAAGAAGGCTTAAGCACTAAGAAAACAGGAGACTCACAAGATCGAGGTACGTTAGGGTACACCATAGTTTTATCTTTATGATGTTGACATATGTATAATAATTTTGATTGTATTGTGTTGTTATGTTAAAGTTTTGAGAATTGAAATCTATGATCGTTCGAAAGTAAAAGTAAGATCCGTTGTAAACGGATTGTGAGGAATGAATAAACTACGAAAGATAATGCATCATATCCGGTTCCTTCTAGTCGAACCGGGTATGGGAAGTTAAGTATGTAACGAATGAAAGACTACTCTATCCGCCCTTCTCGGATTGGAGTGTAAGTGTATGTAAAGAATATATCCGTTCGTCATGGACGAATCGAATGGAAGTTTTGTTAGAAATACTAGTACCCGCCGTTAGCGGGTAATTTAAGTAAAGTGTGTTAGTCTCTGCATTGAGGCGAGTATGTAATGAACCGTCTAACGGTTAAGTAATGCAAGTGAATGATGTAAGGCCGTGATAGAAACGAATTGATTTATTAGTTAAACCTTGTTAGTGACGAAATGCTAACTTATTTATTTATGTTGAATGTAGGTAAATCCTTATCTTAGGCGACTTGGCAATTTGGAGTGAACACACGCACATGCTATGACCATCAAGCGCTTTCGCTATTTTGTAGTAATATTATGGGTCAAAATACTTGTTGTGTATAACCTTGTTAGTAGCTATACTTTTTAAACTTGATGTATGGTTTTTGGTAGCGTCTGTCAAACAGGTTGTAGACTTTTATATAGTTGATGGTTAAAGCAGGGATACACTCGTAGTACGGACGGGTCATGCCCAAATTTTGTTAATATTGCGCATTAATGTTAATAGTATTCTTACCTTTCAATTGAGAAAAGGTTGGACGTTTTTAAAAGTTCACGTTTCTAGTGTCTTTTGGTCGTCATTTCTATTAGACACAGGTGTGGGCCTTACACTGACCTGACTAGTTTGCCTTTATAGCTGTTAAGGCTAGAAGGTGTGGCTGTCATAATTAATGTGAATAGTAAGCATAGCCTACCTTATAGCTGTAAAGTTGACTTGATATCTCTTTTTCGAAAGCACATGTCCATGTCGGGATAAAGTAGTCTACTTTTTAATTTTCTTTTTTTTTTTGTTTGTTTTTTTTTTTGTAGTAGACAATAATTTTAATTTTCCTTGACATTTGTGCGTGAAAAGACATGAAATAAATCTATATTCAATACAAGTTTTAAAAGCTTTTGTACAACTCTTTAGTAAAAATGTCATATGTTGGAAACTAAGACAAGTTATGTTGCACATTTTTTAAGAGTCAAAAACAATTTAGTTTTCCAATAATATTTCAAACACAAACCTCTCAAAATATATGATATTCACAACCAGCAAATTTTAAATAGTTTAACGTGAAAGAAGCCGGGAACCTGGTAGCCGGAGTTTGAGACTAGGAACTGGGTATCGCATAGGGCAGCTATGTGCAGGAGATCTAGAAGCTATTACTTCCAAGAAAAACGTTCTTCCCAACCTTAGAAAGAACTTAGGAACATATGGACTGAACTACAAAGAGTTTCATGTTCTAAGCAGCAGAGCCCCATGGTGGGCGCCACTTGGGGAAACAACAAGGATAAGGTCAGGGGAATGTATGAACGCTCCTCGGGTCAGCCTCGTCACCATCTAGCTTGTACCTACAACACAAAAGAACCCGTTAGAAGGGGCGAGAGGCCGGGGTCTGGACCACCCTCCGACGCTCAACATTAGTAATCTATCCAAGAATAGTGTATAAACATAAAGTATAGATGTATGAGTAAGTTTAAGAGAGATAGAGAATGCTTATGTAGTTCGTGGTCGAGATCCACGGTTAGCTAGCAGTTGTGATGGTTTCAGGCTACATAGCTCATGACTAGAAGCTGCTGGTGTAGTCTCTCGTGAGCTCGTGACCTTAGCAGCTCAGAGGGGAAGTAGCGTAGCCTTGTGGCTTGTGTTCTTGAGAGAGAATATGTGATTCTAGAGAGAGAATAAGGTTCTAGAGAGAGAATTAGATTCTAGAGAGAGAGAGTAAATGACTGGAATGTTTAAGCCAAATTGGGGTGATTAGCGTAGCCTTGTGGCTTGTGTTCTTGAGAGAGAATATGTGATTCTAGAGAGAGAATAAGGTTCTAGAGAGAGAATTAGATTCTAGAGAGAGAGAGTAAATGACTGGAATGTTTAAGCCAAATTGGGGTGATTGAAATAGAGGGTGGACCCTGTTGGTGCACTTATGTCTGCACTTTGTCTGTATTCGGTCACGATGTAAAACGATGTCTTGTTAGTCTTGTAAGTTTGACCAAGTCAACCATCCTCCTGGTTTGACTTGGCCAAACAGTCAACATTATGTGTGTAAGATGTTGGGTCGAAGGATGTGCCATCGAAGGATTGCTTATCCTTCGATGATGACCTGCTCGAAAGATAACCTTCGATGGATGGACCACGAAAGATCCCATCTTTCGTGGTACATGTTGATCCTTCGAGTTGTTTCTGGTCGACAGATGATCGTTCGACCAGTCTGCCTGATCCTTCGACCAGACTCGCTGTTTTGGGTATAAATACCCGTGTGTTGTGTTCAGTTCGAGAGTTAGACATTTCAGACCAAGTGAGAGCATTCTGTTCAGAGAACACACACACGAAAGATAGAGAGAGTTTAAAGAATACATCTGTAAACCTTGTGCTTGTAACCGGACCTTTCATACGTTTAATACAAGTGGTGTTAATCGTTGAATATTGCGTGTTGTGTTTATCATTGTGCTTGTTCTATCCCGGTTTGCATGCTAGCTTGGATTCCGCACTCGCTAGTGTGTTAGACATAACAAGGAATAGGTTAAACCTCAACCTCCGAGGGACCTACAAGTGGTATCAGAGTCGTGGCTCTTTTCCTTGTTAAAAACCGGGTTTTTACAAGTCTTTGGAGTGTTTGGATAAAGCTCACTGTTTTAGCATCCGTTTTTAACTGTTTTTCTCGATTTTCTTGACGTTAAAACGTGTCTAAACTTACCGGGTGTGTTAAAAGACGGGTTGGGTAACTTGAAAACTTGTTTTTAAGTTGTTTGGTATTTTCCGGCCATAATTCCGGCTTCTCCGGTGACCGGTTTTCTGGATAAGCTTATTATATTTTATGTTTCAAATCATGGTTTTGGCAGAAAGGATGGTCTGACCATATCTTCCGCAGAAAGTTTCTACCAACCCATCACCTTTTTCACCAACCTGTCATCCTTTGTCAACTGTGTCAGAACCGTTCGAAAGATATCCTTCGAACTCGAAAGACCATCTTTCGACCAGTGGAGGTTCGATAGATCAATCATCATTCGAACCAAGGAATCATTTCGAAAGACCATCTTTCGATCAGTGGAGGTTCGATAGATCAATCATCATTCGAACCAAGGAATCATTTCGAAAGACCATCTTTCGATCAGTGGAGGATCGATAGATCATCATCCTTCGAACCAAGGAATCATTTCGAAGCATACATCTTTCGGTCTACAGTTCTTTTTCGAAAGACCAGGATCCTTCGATAGGGGAGTCTTTCGAAAACAATTGCTCGAAACTCAACAGTGATCTTTCGAACACTGTTGATCCTTCGAACAAGTGTTGATCTTTCGATCCCAGTCTGTTTGTGTTTAACAGTTTGTGTTTTTCTCATCTTTCGATCAGGATCCTTCGGCTAATATTATTTTTCTTGATCAAAAATGAATTCGATGTGGGGTGTTCCGGTAAATGCCGAGATGTATTTTGGTACTCCAGCTCCGGATTCGGGTTCGCAAGCTAATGCTACAACTACCGGTCAATGGGCATTCGTATCAAATCAAGCTCCAAGTGTTCAAAGAATTTTACTAAGCGAAAGTGAAACGGGAAGTTTGAATAGGCCTCCAAAGTTGATGCATTTAAGTGAATATCCGGGATGGTTTGACAGATTTCATACATATGTCCTTGGTCAAAATACAGAACTGTGGTTGCGCTTCATCACAGATTTTGATCAAACGATAGAGGTTGCCGCTTCATCTGCTGCTACATTTGCTGATCTTACGGAAGATCAGAAGAAGGTTTATGACTTAGAAAAGAAAGCATATGCCATTCTTACTCAGGCGTTAAGCAAAGACATTTATCATCAATTTGTCAGTTTCAAGACAACGAAGCAGTTGTGGGACGCATTGAAGATAAGGGGCATAGGAAATGAAGCAACACGCCAATTAAGAAAAGATCTGCTAAAGAAAGAGTTTGATGGTTTTGTTTGTATGCAGAATGAATCCCTAGGAGATTTGACAAGTCGATTTACTCATTTGCTGACTGAATTGGCAAATACTGGGGTTGTAACATCTTCAGCAGAGATAGTGAAGAAGTTTGCAGATGCACTGCCACCTCAATGGAGTAATTTCTTAGAAATCATGAAGTACAATGGCACTTTGGATACAACAAGCTTCAGTGATTTTGCTCAACTCCTGGAAAACAAGAATCAGGAAGAAACTCTCAAGGCAAAAAGAGTTGCAGTGCCACAAAATCCTGAAATTTATTATGGAACTTCTAGCACTTCTACAAAACCTTCTTCACACGCTCCAATTCAAACAGCATTTGTGTCTAGCACGAGCTTGTATGGCACTCCTCCTCCAACAACAGATATGTTTGGAAATCCGCTTAATCCAGCTCCTCAACCAGCTCCACAACAGCAACAGCAAATCAGAACAACTGATATGTTCGGGAATCCACTTCCTCCTCAGCAGCAAGCATGTTATGGAAGCACATCATCTGCTGGTCAACAATCAAAGCCAAATACAGTACGGCTCGACACCTCAAGCTTTTCTAAAGTCAGTGTGGAAGTAGCAAAGGAACACATGGAGCTGCTAAACACTGTGGTGAGCGCATACTGTGGATTAGTGGAAGGTCAGATTGGGAACATTAATCTGACACAAGAAGACTATCAGCAGATAGATAAAGAGGAGATGGAGATGATGGATATCAAGTGGGCCTTTGCTAGTGCAGTTAGGCGAGCAAAGGACTTCATGGAAAGAACAGGCAGAACCAGCTTGGAGAGCAAGAAAGACACCAAGTATGGGTTTGATAAACAGGCTGTTAAGTGTTTCAATTGTGGTGAACGGGGTCACTTTAAAAGGGAATGTACTAGACCATCTCAGCATGGAAACCAGAATCCCTTCAGAAATCAAGGCAACCAGCAGAACCAGAACAGGAACAATGTTCGCACATTGGTGCCTGTCAACAACCAGAGTCAAGCAGGACCATCTAATGCCAACCAGGCACTTGTGGTTCAAGTAGATGAAGGCTGTGATTGGTCAATCCAATTGGGAAATGATGCTCCGGATGGAACAGCGTGTTTTGCTGAGATTGTCAAGGATCTTAATCACACCAGTGGTGGAGAATCTTCCACCAATGGTGTTGAATCCTCTGAAGATGAAGACAGCTCCGGTTACAGTGGAAGTTCAGATGAGGAGTCCTCTGCTTCAGGCGATGATCATGTGGATGACACATCAAGTGCGTCAGTCGATGCAAATATTGATGAGCTATTGGAGGAAGCTGCAGCAGGAATTCAAAGAAGATCTATTTTGGTGGATCAAGCTGCTTATTCTTCGTCTTCTCTCCATTCAGCCTTTATGGCTAATGTCGATAGTTCATCAAGTCAGGTATGTGTCGATGAACCCACCTCTGTTAGCTGTGATAGTTGTGATAGTTTGAATGTTAAATGTGCTGATTTAGAGGCAAACATGTCTGAGTTGCAAGGCAAACATGATGCTTTACAAGCTAGTTTGTTTGACTTGCAAGACAAACATGTTTCTTTAAATGATAGGTGGTGTGAATTGCAAAGCAAACACGAGGCTTTGCAAGAGAAATATGATGTGACATTCATTCACAATCAGAAATTGACCGTTGATCTTTCAAAGTGCACTGAAGCCAACATGTTTTATGAAAACCATGAAAAGGAATTTAAGTCAATGATTGAAACGTTAAAGAAAGATAAAACAGAGCTGACAAAAATGGTTTCCAGAAAACAAACTGACATTAACCTGTATATAACTCGTCTTGAGGTAATGCAAAAAGAGATGGCTTGTGTCAAAACTGAAAGTGAGGCGATCCGACTTAAGTTAGACAGTTATTTGAGCTCTAGCTATGTGTTGGATCACATCATTGATGTTCAGAAAGAAAAACGAGATGTCACATGCATAGGCTACAAAAATTGTCCACCACCCGTGAGAAACAATTTTGATGCCCTGCCTGATGAAGAGTATAGGACTCACTTTGAGCCATCCGTTCCTTTGGACGTTGAGGAATTTGCAACAGGGCTCAGATACAAGAAGGAAGTATCATCCGATTCAGATGTGTCAGTGGATACATTTGTAACTGCTGAACAGAATCAGGATCCCCCAGTTGTGATTGAGGATGCTGATTCTTCTGATGATGAGTCTGATGATACCGATTCAGCAAAGTCTGATGCGGTGATAAACGAAGAGGACATACCTCTTGAGAATCATATTCTGTGTGATCCTCCTGCAAAACCCGCTAAGACTGTTGCAATCGAGTCCTCGTCTGCACAAGAGTCGGAGAGTGTGGATTTGCTGTACACTCTTGTTGGTGATGATAAAATTTACTCAGACAAAGATTTTCCTATTAAGAATGTTAATCAATCTTTAATAAGTAAAGTCTTTGAAAATTCTACAAGTAAGTTTTTTGGAAAGTCAGGACCACATGTTACAGTCACACAGTGTCCTCCTATCCCAAAGGCTGAAGTTAGAAAACAATTTGGGAACAAGAAATTACCAACAGTGGAAAAACAGCAAAATCATACCAAACCCAAAGGTAAGGCACCGACTCAAAATCAAAGGAAGCCGAATCAGAAGAAAAAGAAGAATGTGAACTTTGTGAAGTCGAAGGGAACGGACAAAATTGAAAAGTTTGCAAATCAATCTAACTTAGATTTTGTCCAGAAAGCAACTGTGATGAAAAGGAATGAACCAAGTTGTTCAAAACCTAGTACCTCGGGATCACAAAGTTCATCATCGGCAAGACGATCACATGATACTTCGGGGTTTGTTGAACGAAGATCATGTTTTGAATGTGGTACAATTGGGCACATTGTCAGAAATTGCCCGTATCTTCATAAACAAAAAGGCATAGTTGATGATCCCCGTGAACACAATCGCCAAAAGCGATCTGTTTCTGTAAAACAAGATCCCCGCCTTGTAAAAGAAAGGGAAAAGAAACAGAAACGCCAACAGGTGAAGAAAATTGAAAAAGCAATTAAAACTGATGCGGTTAACAAACCATCTGTTTCTGTCAAACCAGAAAATTCAAAAACTTCTGACAACCATGAAGTTAAAATTTTAAAGAATAACACTGGTATAACAAAACAGACCTGGAAACCAAAAACGGTTAAAGAATCAGGGGGACCATCACAATTTTCAAATCATCAAAGAATAGAGGTTATTGTTATTGATGAAAATGGAAGACCCAAGACCACAATGGCTTGGGTCCCCATCTCCAACTAATTATGTGAGTTCATGTGCAGGGTGTTCCAGGAGGAACTGTCAGTAGTCATTGGATTGTTGATAGTGGGGCATCCAGGCACATGACAGGCGACATGAAGCTTCTCTACGACGTCAAATCTATTAGAGGAGGTTATGTTGCTTTTGCTGGAGATAAAGGTGGATATATTACGGGTGAAGGAATGATTTCCAACGGGGTTGTTAGCTTCGATAAGATCAACTTTGTGCAACAACTTGATCACAATCTTCTTAGTGTTTCTCAAATTTGTGACAAGCAGTTCTCAGTACACTTTGATGCAAATGGATGTTATGTGCTGAAACCCGGCTTCAAAATTCCAAAAGAATGGATTCTCTTGTCGGCTCCAAGGATAAATGATTTGTATGTCCTTGATATGAGCCAAGCTATCACAACGTCTGCACAAGCAACATGTTTCGTTACCAAAGCCACAGAAAAAGACACAATCTCTTGGCACAGACGAATGGGTCACATTCACTTACGCAAAATGAATCATTTGGTAGCAAATGAATTGGTGAATGGTGTTCCTATTAAAAATTTCCATCTTCAAGACGTCTGTGTCTCGTGCCAGAAAGGAAAACAAACGAAGAAGCGACACCCTACAAAGAAAGTCAACACGGTGGCTGTTCCTCTTGAACGTTTGCACATGGATTTGTTCGGTCCTGTCAAGCACAAAAGCATTAGGAAAGATCAATATTGCCTCGTGATAACTGATGATTATTCAAGATTTTCTTGGGTGGCGTTCATGGCACATAAGAGTGAAACCTTCGGTATTATCAAAAACTTGATCATTCAGATTGAGAATCTTTACAACTTGAAGGTTAGGCGGATACGCAGCGACAATGGTACTGAATTCAAAAATCATGCCATGGCGGAGTTTTGCACTTCAAAAGGTATTCTTCACGAATTTAGTGCAGCTTATACTCCTCAGCAGAATGGCGTCGCTGAACGTAAGAACCGCACATTGATCGAGACTGCTAGGACAATGTTGGTAGAGTCACAGTTGCCGATTCCATTCTGGACTGAAGCTGTGTCCTCTGCATGCTATACGTTGAACCGAGTCCTTACAGTCAAAAGATACAACAAGACCTGCTTTGAGCTTATCAACAAACGGAAACCAGATTTGTCTTATCTTGAACCGTTTGGAGCTCCTTGCACAATTATCGATCCTAATGGAAAGTTTGGGGCAAGAGCAATTGAGGGATACTTTCTTGGGTATTCCACCCCGAACTTAAGAGTCTGGAATCTAGAGACTAAAAGGGTCGAGGAATGGTCTGAAGTCAGAGTACAAAGGCACACTTTACCAGTCAGAAATCCTGGTCAGCCTTGGATGTTTGAGTACGATGACTTTTTCAATTCGATCAATGTTGAAGACGTTGAAGAAAGTGTTGCGGCAAGGATGGTTTTCGAGAGTGACAATGCAACAGATTCACCGTTGGTTCGTCCCATTATTGTCAATCAAGAACCATCTTCAGTGAACAACAATGCTCTCGACAATGAGGATTTTCACGATGCTTCCGAATTGAACGAATCTTCAGAGGATGATGAATTTCTAGATGCAGATCAAGAAGCTCCAACAGCAGTTCATGGTATTTCAGAGGGTACTCCTCCAGTGGATGTCCCTAGGACAGCTGAAGCTACTGCATCATCCTCTTCGGCAATTCCGGGCCTTGAATTGATTGTTGATCTCAATCTCAACAACCTGGGTATTAATGTTCCAGTACCAGATAATCCAGAGACAAGGATTCACAATACCCATCCTCAACAAAACATCATCGGAAATGTACAAAGTGGCGTTCAAACAAGAAACATGTTGCGAAACAACAACAATGCAGGCTTGTATACGGCGATTAGAGAATCTGGTCAACAAAATGATTGGTCCTTCGCGTGTTATGTCTCACAGGAAGAACCAAGAACTTGGAAAGAAGCTTTGAAAGACAATTCATGGGTTGAAGCAATGCAGGAAGAACTGCAACAATTCCAGAAGCTTGGTGTCTGGAAACTCGTAGAGAAACCTGCTGGTTACAAGAAGATTGGTACCCGTTGGGTGTTTAAATGCAAAAAGGATGACCGTGGAATCGTTATTCGAAACAAAGCAAGGCTAGTCGTTCAAGGTTTTCGTCAGATTGAAGGGATCGACTACAACGAAGTGTTTGCACCTGTTGCACGTCTAGAAGCAATTCGGATTTTTCTGGCTTATGCCTCATTCAAAGGCTTCAAGGTATACCAGATGGACGTGAAAAGTGCATTCTTACATGGTGTGGTGGAAGAAGAGGTGTACGTCGAACAGCCTCCAGGTTTTGAAGATCCTATCCATCCCGATCGGGTTTGGTTGCTCAACAAAGCTCTCTATGGTCTTCATCAAGCACCGCGAGCTTGGTACGCAACCTTATCTAATTATCTGCTGGAGAATGGATTTCGCAGAGGTCTTATCGATTGTACTCTTTTCATCAAAGAACAAGATGGAGATCTTCTACTGGTACAGGTATACGTTGATGATATTATTTTTGGTTCTACTAATGATGTTTTGTGTAGGGATTTCGAGCGTGTAATGCAGGATAAATTCGAGATGAGTGCTATGGGGGAAATGACTTTCTTTTTGGGCCTACAAGTACAACAAACTGAGTCTGGGATATTCATCCATCAGACTAAATATGTTGGTGACATCTTGAGCCGGTTCCAGATGTCAGATGCAACGCCCATCGGTACCCCTTTGCCACAAAATCACGGAATTACTCCAGACTTGAAGGGTCAAGATACTAGCCCCTCATACTACCGCGCGATGATTGGATCCCTTATGTACCTCACAGCATCAAGACCAGATATAATGTACCCAACGTGCCTACTTGCCAGATATCAAGTCAACCCGAAGGCCTCACATCTTGCAGCTGTAAAAAGGATTTTTCGTTATTTGAAGGGTTACCCTGACACCGGTCTATGGTACCCTAGGGATAATAACTTTGACTTGATCGCATTCAGTGATTCTGATTTTGGCGGATGCAAAATCGACGGCAAATCCACAACGGCTGGATGTCAGTTTTTGGGAAATCGCCTAGTCACATGGCAGTGCAAGAAGCAGACGTGTGTCGCTACATCAACATGCGAAGCTGAATACATTGCTGCATCAAGTTGTTGCTCCCAAGTCCTTTGGATACAACAACAAATGCGTGATTACGGTTTTGAATTCCTAACTACTCCTATTTACGTTGATAATTCTGCTGCATTACAGATCACTAGAAATCCTGTGCAGCATTCAAAGACTAAGCACATCGACATTAAGTATCACTTCATACGTGATTGCTTTGAGAAAAGGCTAATCGATGTTGCTTACGTCCACACCGATGACCAACGTGCCGACCTTTTTACCAAATCTTTTGACAAATCAAGATTTGACTTTTTATTACTGGTAAACGGCATTAAGGTCAAGCAAGAGTAATCCACATCGGAAAATCATTTTTGTAAATACCTTTGTGTTTTAAATTTGTCTTAGTTTATTGATTTTAGGGGGAGTAAATCCAAAATTTGAAAATCCAAAAACATTGAAAAATTTCAAAAACAATAGAAAAACAAAAATGAGTTTCCTGGCGAGCAAAAGAGAAAATGATAGTACATCAGTGGTCTGTCTAAACCTCTTTAAACCTTAAATGAAAAACGATAAGCAGCTCTATATTAGATGTATCGGTAGGCTCACAATCATTTTAAAGTGTGCAGGGTGATATAAACTTAAATCGACTGAAGACTGGGTGGGAACCATTCATTGGCATATGGTCTTGCAGTTCTAATTAATACCACTTTTTTATGACTATACAGTAATACCACTTTTTTATGACTATACAGTTCTAACTTTTACTACCTATAGTAAAACTTACTTATACGGGGTTCACCAGTTAATCATTCTAGCAGTATGATTGGATCAAAAGGCATTTATTAAGAGGTATAAAATGCTGGGAACGAACACAAGGCCAGAAGTTTTTTAATATAGTATTTCTTCAACCTTTCAATACATATACTACCCTGGGAAATATATACAGCTACCTAGGGTCGTAAATGAGCTAAGCCGAATTGAATTAGGGTAGGCTCAGGCTCGGCTCATTTAAAGTTTGACCCAAGCCTGCTGAGCTGAAATATTGTGTTCGGGCTCGGCTCATCTTGTCGCTCGAGGCTTGTCGAGCGGGGTCATTTATTTAAAAAATAGTTTATATGTTGTGTTTTTTACACAAAATGATTGGCCCGGATATCTAACATGATTTTACAATCGGGTATGAGACTGATATACCGATACTGAAAAACCTAAGATTACATACTGACCGGCTATTCAACCGATCATTCCCGCTCGTTTTGTCAATAATAGTTATAGTTAGTGTAGTTATTATTTCTAGTTATACGCTACTTTAAAAAAAAAAATAATGAGTAATTCGACATGTACCCATTTCTAATAAACCCGTTCTGACCTAACCAAATGAGAATTTCTAAAACGACCTATTCTTGCCCGCTACCTTGTCCAATCCGACCCGCATTGTTTTGCCAGGTATGTTCAGGATTTTTGTTTTAATGTAGGGGGGCTGTGTGTATGTAACGTATGTATTATATAAATTGCTAGCTGTACCACTAGTTGAATTAGTTGGCAACATTAAACTTTAGTTATAAAAGATACCACATACCTATTAGTTATAAAAGATAACACATAGTATTAATTATAAAAGATAGACATACAATAGAATTATCGACATTAGCACAAGGAAACTGAATGAGGCAGATCAACACATGAACCACTTAATTTGTAAGGTAACCTCGTGTAGAATAATGACTTAGAGTTGGAACAGTAGATTCTGCATCACTACACGAGGTCTACACTTGGCTACCAATGGTTTGAGTTTCGGCATGGTTAGCCCAGGAGCCTCGGTCATGTCAACCATATCTTCACTTATCCTTTCCCAGTCAAAACATTGGATAAGCAACCCCAAAGTTAACCCAACCACACGCAATGCCAAGCCTTCTCCTGGACAATTCCTCCTTCCGGACCCAAATGGCATTAGCTTAAACCCATCTCTCCATCCTTCAAGCCCATCAAATCTTTCCGGATTGAACCTTTCAGGGTCCGTCCACAAGTTGGGGTCATGATGTATGGCCCATTGATTGACTAGCAACATTGTTCCACTTGGGATGTGATAGCCGCCGACCACACAATCTTTGGATGAGCTGCGAGGAGTTAGTAGTGGGGCAGCAGGGTACAATCGCAGTGTCTCGTTTAAGATACAACGTAGGTATGGTAAATCTGATATGTCTGATTCTTTAATGAGACGGTTGTTTCCCACATGAATGTCTATCTCATTTTGTGCCTTTTTTAGAACATGTGGATTGTTTAGCAGAAGACTCAAAGCCCATTCCATGGTTCCCAAAGAAGTTTCAGTTCCAGCTGATAATAGGATCTAAACACCAATAAAATTCTATTAGATCTCACAGGGAAATGATCAGTCACAATATTGGAAGAATTATACTTTTGTGTACAGGCATAATTAAAAACGGATTATACACAATATGAAAGCATATATTTTTCTTGGCTTCAAACGACGAAAATGATGCTTCAATTCGGGTGTTTAAACATGCAATTAACAAAAATCAATTTGTTTGGAGCGCCGTTTCGAGGTAAGTTTTACGTCAATCGACTAGTATCGTCGTTCTGATTAAAAACCCTAAAACATTTGTTTGTAATTTGAAAAAAAAACTTAACTATGTTAAGTTTTTTTAACGTGGGACCTTTGAAAGAAAAATAGGTGAAAGGTTGTACTCACAGGGGGAATATTCAAAGGTGGGACTGTCAGTGACCATTGACGTCAAGTAGGGATGATTACATGCCAATTTCCCTAATAAAAAGATATATATTTAAAAAAATCTCGTATATTGCACGTGTTGAATAAGATATTATGTCATATGTTAACACAAATAGTCATCAGGATTTATCTTTTAAAAATGAACATTGATATACTATTTACATATTATAACATTTTACTTTGTTTTTTTATTTTGCATAAATGTAATTTTACATAATAAACAATAAAAAAAGATATATCTTGAAAAAAAACTCGTATATTACACGTGTTGAACCAAATATAATGCCATATGTTAACACATACAGTCGTCAACATATTTGTTTTTTTTTAAAATGAACTTCGATGTACTATTTACTTAATATAATATTTTACTTTGTTTTTTTTTATTTATTATTATGTTAAAAACACATGTATTACATGCGGTTGAGTCACGTTTTTATTATATTATTTTTGTTAGTTTTATACAACTTTATGCTTATTTTTTATTTCATTCGTAAAATACTCATCTAAAATTTGTATTCAAGAGAGTTTACGGAACCCTTGGTTCCTAATTTACCATAATTTCAATCACCGAACTCCAAAGTATATGTATCTACTCTAATAAAAACAAACATTTATGCTTATCAATATTATTGTTTAAAATTATTTATATAAAAAATATGTATTCTTATCTATTTTTTTGCTTAAAATTATTATTATTTATTTTTATCATAATAAAACTAAACGTTTATATTTTTATCAAGTATCTAGTTATTTGTTTAAAATTATTATTTTTGTTATTTAGATGATCATAATAAAAACAAACGTTTATTATTATCTAAATATTTATTTCTTATCTAATTTCTTGTTTAAAATTATTATTATTTGATATGAGAGATAAATAGAAAAATAAGATGAGAAAGCAACATGAAGTGACATGTATCAAAAATGATTTTCATTTATTAGTATGGGTCAGGATATATACTAGGAAATTTATTTGGGTAGGAAAGTTAGGAAGTAATCTTGAGCATCTATTAAATAATCAATGGCTAATATTAAATGGGTGAAATTGAACAAAAAAAGATGCGCGTGAGTTAGTTTGAGGGTATTCTAGTACATACAAGTTAATAGTTTCTCTCTTCTTTAAGTTCTCATTGTTTTTAAAACGTTAATAACTTTTTCATACTACTATACTTTTTTATAAAAGTTGCACCATAAAAACGAGGGTTTTTTTATCTTTAAAACGAGCACACTATTGCTATACTTTTGATTTTTTTTTTTGAAAAACCAAGATGCGTAAAACACAATGGATAGAACAACACACTTTAACCCAGGTTCTAAAACGCAACCAGGTTTCATATGGTCGTGTTTATGTTTTAACATGGTGATGCCTTTATTCTAACATTATCATGCTTATGTTTTAGCATGATCATGTTCTTTGCACTTAAATTCTGAAAACGTACACTCTACGTCTAAAACGCAGTGGGTTTCACATGGTGATGTTTCTCTTTTAACATGGCCATGCCTTTGTTTTTTGTTTTAACATGGCCATGTTTCTGTTTTAACATGGTCATGCCTCTGTTTTAACATGGGCATGCCTCTGTTCCAACATCCAGGTTCTAAAACGTAATGGGTTTCACATGGTGATGTTTCTCTTTTTACATGGTCATGCCTTTGTTTTAACATGGTCATGTTTCAGTTTTAACATGGCCATGTCTTTGTTTTAACATGGTCATGCCTCTGTTCCAACATCCAGGTTCTAAAACGCAATGGGTCTAATATGTAACGGGTTTCACATAGTGATGTTTCTCTTTTAACATGGTCATGCATTTGTTTTAACATGGTCATGTTTTTGTTTTAACAATACCATGCCTTTGTTCTAACATGGTCTCTGTTCCAACATCCAGGTTCTAAAACGCAATGGGTTTTAACATGGTTATGTCTTTGTTCCAACATGATCATGATTCCCTTCTAACATGATCATGTTCTTTAATGTTCTTTTACACTCCAGTTCTAAAACGCAATGAAACCCAAAATCAAGATTTTACACTACATATTCTAAAAAGCAATTTTAACATGGCCATGTTTATGTTTTAATATGGTCATGCTTTTGTTCCAACATGACCATACTTCTATTTTAGCATGTTCGTGTTCTTTGCACTACATGCTGTAAAACGCAATGAAACACAAAATCAATATTTTGCACTGTAGGTTTTAAAAATGAGTTTTAACATGACCATGTTTATGTTTTAACATGATCATACTTTTGTTCCAACATGACCATGTTTTAGCATGATCATGTTCTTTGCTTGTAAAACACAATGAAACCAAAAATCAAAATTTTGCACTGTAGGTTCTAGGTTCTAAAAAGCAATGGAGTTTTAGCATGTTCATGCTTTTGTTCCAACATGACCATGCTTCTATTTTAGCATGATCATGTTCTTTACACTCCAGGTTATAAGACGCAATGAAACCTAAAATCAATATTTTGCGTCGTAGGTTCTAAAAAGCAATGAAGTTTTAACATTAGTTCTAAAAGGCAATGTAGTTTTATCATGAGTATGCATTAGTTTCAACATGATCATGCCTCTGTCTTAATCATGATCATGTTCTTTGCACTACAGGTTCTAAAACGCAATGGGTTTTAACGTGGTCATGCATTATTCCAACATGATCATGCTTCTATTTTAGCATGGTCATGCCTTGCTTTATCATCCAAAAGAACAAAAATGAAAAGAACTCTAATGAAAACATAATGAGGTGAAAAACGCAATTGAGGTTTGATAACCTAAAATGCAATGAAAATAAAAAATAACACAACTTACAAAAAAACTCTGATTAACGACAGTGGACGGAGAAAGAACTTCGATACACCATGGAGAAACATGTTGCGGGCGGTGGGTGGTGGAGCGGTGGCCGTGGAATGGTGGTTTCAGATCTGAAAAACCCAACAGGTGGTTGAAGGTGGTGGTGGTGGTTTCAAATCTAGTTTCCGGGAAGATGGTGGCGATCATAAGTGGTGGCGGAGGTGGTGGTGTTGGTTGTGATGTGGTAGTTTATGGTTTTGAAAAAGGTGGATTTGAGTATACGGGGAAGAGAAATGAATTGCAGATACTTGGTTTTTTGAAGATGGTGAGTTTTAACTATGATGTCCCTCCTTATGTTTTTGTCTTTGCTATATGTCATCCTCTTATTGCTTCCTACCCTTCTTACCAAAACTAAACTTTTATTTGATCTTTTCCCTAATTAGTACAGGAAGATTATAGAATTTTTCATGGAATTCCACAAAATCCTAAAAGTATGATTATCTTCATATTATATTTAGATCTTTCCAAAACTCTGTAACTTTATTTTATGAAATTTATATAATTTTATTAATTTTCTACTTTTTTTTTACTTTCCCTCTAAACTTTTTTAGTTAATTTACTTTTTTCTCTAAATCTAAATCTAATAAATGATTTCAAAGAATGACACATGTTATTCTTTTCTTTAATTTAATAATAATATTCGTTACATATTTCTAATATAATAATTAGTTCTACAATAATTCTAATGGGTATCTAATTATTAAAGTGTATAAATTTATTTATGCTACCAGTATTATTTTTCAATATTTCAAAATATCTGAATATTTTAATAACAGAGCCATACATGCTACGAATGAAGTTGTACATAATGTAAATGATGGCCTACTTTCATTGATTCCAGACAAAGAAAAAGAATACGTAAATTATGCAAATTGTTGTATATGTAAAAATAATTTACTTTTGGAAATTTGTACAAACACCGTAAAGTTACATGATTTTTATCTTTAACTCAGTGTAAAAAAGATACATAAAAAAGTGGAAACCAACTAAACTATGAGTAATTATAAAGAATGATACAAGTAATTTCATCTTATAAATTAAGAATATATGAAAGTTCACATGATATGAAAAAGTTACACTGTAAAGTTACAAATTGTTTATAATCTAGTTTAATAATAGCATACTACTGATATAAAAAAGAGGAAACCAACTAAACTATGAGTAATTATAAAGAATGATACAAGTAATTTCATCTTATAAATTAAGAATATATGAAAGTTCACATGATATGAAAATGAGGGGCTGTTTGGCAAGTGCTGAACCAGTAAGAGGTCTGAATGGGTAAGAGGCTCTGAACCAATAAGTGCTGAACCAATAAAGTGCTGTTTGGTTGCACATCTGAATGACCGTGTGAAATTACATTTTTACCCCTCTAAACAAACTAAAAAAAAACATAAAAATGTCTACTGTTTTTGCAATTTATATCACAAAATACAAAACCCATATGAGAAAATCAACAAATTCATACAAAAACAATAATACCACAAACCCAAATAACAATAATATCATCTCTGTAAACACTGATACAAGTACAAATACTTTAATAGTTTAATTCATACCTAAAACAAATTATACCTTCAATTTCCGTAAATACAAACCCAGGTTCAAGAACAAATACAAACCCAAATCTTTATATGAACCTGGGTGGAGTACAAATACAAGAACAAATTCAAGAACAAATACAAACCCAAATCAAATTCAACAGATTGATGAGCCGCTGGAGCTTCTTCCGGTCCTATGGTGGAGGCCGCCGGAGCTTCTTACGAACCTGGGTGGAGTCGCTGTTGGGTGGAAGAGAGGGAGGAGGAAGGGCGGCGGTCGTCGGTGGTGAGGAGGGGGAGGATGAGGGCGGCGGTCGGCAGGAGAGGGGTTGGGGGCGGAGGTGTTGGTGATGAGAGGTGAAAGGGAAAGGGTGGAAGAGAGGGAGGATGAGGGCTGTTCGGTGGTGAGGAGAGGGAGGAGGAGGGTGGCGACCGGCGGGAGGTGGTGAGGAGAGGGAGGAGGAGGGCGGCGATGTTGGTGATGAGTGGTGAAAGGGGGAAAGTGGTGAACTAGGTTTTGATATAGAGAAGACAAGGAAAGGGTAGCAGAGTCCTTTTTATGATTCAGCATCTTCTTATTGCTGAATGGTACAACACTGAATCATTAAGAGATTTGCCATTAAGAGGCACAACCAAACACTACTACCTCTGTCCGAATAAGAGGTCCACCTCTTAATGAATCATTAAGAGGTTTGCCAAACAGCCCCTGAGTGTTGTAAGAGATACATAAGGACATGTAACCATAAGTCCACTAGTGAAACTTTGTGCAGTATACATTTTCTACAAAGTCTTTAATGTTGTCACTTAATTGAAGTATATAACTATTTAGAATAAATTGTTGTGGCCTAAAAGTTATTCACTCATTATATTAAGTAATCAATTACTAATCGTCATCAAACAATAATAGACAAATGACTATCGTCTGCAGACTTTTTCGTCAGAAAACCGTCACGGGGTTAACGATGGGGATCTTTGATGATACTCTGACGATATATGTCGGTGAATGATTTTGTTTTCCGACGGGTTACCGACAGTTTTAATGGTTTTTTTTTTCCAAAATATTTCCGACGCATAAACTTATTTTAAATTTTTTTAAAGGATTTTGTTTAAAATCCTTGATAATTATTGACAGATTTTTAACCACGGTCAATGATAAATAAACAATTGTTTAGTAGTAGAAGAGAATCTTACCAACACAAAGCTTCGGATCATTTTATCAGTGTAGTACTTAGTACTCTGGATCTGATTCTTGTAGTGATAACAACACTTCAATCATGGTCGTCTTCTTCTTATTATTATTTTTCTCCTCATTCACTTGCTTTTCTCTAAGTTGCTCTATCAACCCTTGGAAAAACACATCCTTCTTCTCCCTCAATAAAAGTAATTTCTTCTCCAATCCTTTCACTCCAAACCAGCTCAAAATTGGCAAGTAATCCCCCAAATTCGAAGCACCCGCAAGCGAAAACGCCTCGTCTAGTATCTTCCTAAATCTTCTCCCTTCCTCCTCCACCTCAACAATATCGCCACCAAAGTACCGCTTCCCGGATATCATCCTCATCATGATATTAAGCGTAAGCTCATAGAAAGCCGACTTCACATTAACCGGAGAAGAATTCGACAACAACTTACGAATCAGTAGCAAGCCTTCATCAGCACGAATGTCCTTGAACTCATTGAGACGCTGAGTAGATAGAATCTCAGTTGATGCAATGCGACGAAAGTTGCGCCAATGATCTCCATAGGGAGACCAAACTAGGCTAGTGAAGTTGTCGCCCAGGATCTTGCCAAAGACTAAATTAGGCCGGTTGGCAAAGACTATGTCATTCTTTGTGAAACATTCTTCAGCAATAGAAGGGGATGAGACCAAGAGTACACGGCGTGGGCCGAACCGGAGAAGGATGATCGGACCATGTTTAGCAGATATCCTGGCGAAGGTTCGATAGATTGGGGCCTTTAGAAGGTTGAGGTGACCGATTATAGGTAGGGTTGGGAAGATGGTTGGCGGGAGATTGGAAACTTTCCAATGAATGTGGGTTGTGAAGAGATATGAAACTACAAGTAACAAGAGGGAGACGTAGATATGAAGAATTTCCATTTTTGGTGATTCATTCTTACATGAATTTGGTATGGTTTAAATAAGGATTGGTCTTACTTTATAACGTAAAAGCTTAGAACACACTACGTAGGTTCTATTGATTTGTAGAAGCTATATTTCTTCATAGTCATACAAATTATTATTATTATTATTATTATTATTATTATTATTATTATTATTATTATTATTATTATTATTGTTGTTGTTGTATTATTATTATTATTATTATTATTATTATTATTATTATTATTATTATTTTACTATATATTAATAAACGAATTATATTAAAATGAATAGTGATTTCAATATTATAATAATATATACTTTTTAATACTTTTATTATTTTAATATTAAAATAATAGTTATTTTCTTTACTTTTTAACTTCAATGTTTTTTTTTAATATCAGGGGATGGGATAAGCTTGATGTCAACCGGTATCGAACTAGTACTGTTATCAAAAATACCGGTACGGTCCTATTCGATATCAATACATAAAGGTAAAAACCGGCACTAATACAGAAAACGCCAAAAGTTGGTTCCGAATTGATATTGGAAATCTTTTGGTTTAGGAAATTCAGTGCTGCTACGCGGTACCATTTGCTCATCCCTGATCACGGTTACCGTACGACCAACGGTATCGTACAACTAACGATATGGTACAACTTTTTTTAGTTGATTTTCTTCAACTTTTTTTTTTTTAATTTCAGGGGTAGGGATGAGCTCGGTGCCAACCGATACAGAATCGGTACTAATACCGAAAATACCGATTGTATATGAAGGTAAAAAATGGTAGTGAACCGGTAACAAAAACGCCAAAAGTCGGTACCGAATTGGTACTTAAGATCTTTCGGTTCGATAAATTTGGTACCGGTACCCAGAACAATTTGCTCATCTCTGACCACGGGTTTCATACGAATAACATCGCAACCATACAACTTTTTTGGTTGATTTTCTTTCGGTTATCTTTAGTGTTTTTTTATACATTTTCTTTTTATTCTTGTTAGCAGTTTCGTTCGCAACACGCTCGTAGTGATTTCAAAACACAGACTAAATAACAAAAGAAATTCGCCGCAACGCGGCGAACTTCTTTAAACCTAGTTTGCAATAAATGGGAAACGTGTTTTACTTTGAGATGATCGGGAATAAATGTTACTTTGTGATACAGGAAACGTGCTTCAATTTACTTTTGACGATAGGGAATTAATGTATGAGTGTATATATAGGATTAATTTTTGCTAAAAATAAGATTTTGTCTAAAAATGTAAAAGAGGAATTTAACACATGAGTTTTTCTGAAGGTTTAACACATGAGTTTTTCTGAAGTTTTGCAAGGAATGTAGTAATTCCGTCATCTGAGATGGCCGAACTTGCAAGGAATGTGGTAATTTTAATTGTTTTTAAATTGAAATACAATATCTATTTTTCTATCCTAAAATTAAACATTCTATATATTTTCTTCCCGCAACATTTAGTAGTATGTAATGAACCTCACCGTACATACAAATTATTTGAATAGGCTGAAACTATTTGGACACTCTCGCGGGCTATTTGGACGCTTTTGGTATCCTAAACGTCTCGTATAGGCCTATACGAGGCGACTAGGCACGGAATTCAAGGGGGTCTGCAGGGAATGTCAGGCACAAAGTTTAAGAACCCTAGACGCGTCGTACAGGCCTATACGAGGCGTCCAGGTGTTGGGTGTTTTTTTTGTTGAAAGAAGTGGTGTTTTGGTGGGGTATTTTGATAGTTTTTGTAGGTCTTTTTTTAGTGAAAATTTTTGTATTTGATCGATTAAATATTATATTGTTTCTAACATTTTACTTTTTTAAATATTTTTCTTCCGATTAAAATATTATCTCGTTTAAATATTGTTATCGTATTATATTCAAAACATATATTGTTTCTGTATTATATCAATTTAAGACAACAATAATTAAGTAACCGAATAACTGAAAACAAACGTAAATATGACATATATAAGAAAACTCTTATACACCCATAACAAAAATATATAATATAAGTTTGTACATCCGTAACAAAAATAATAACTACAACTGGTCTATGCCTCAGGGTCCGAATCTAGATCTGGCTGCTGCGGCTGCTACTGCTGATGTGGTGCTCGAGGTGGTGGGAGCGGTATCGGGCGTAACCCCCCTCTCTCTCATCTATCCTGCTCGGCCCGAACCAACCAACCTATCAAATCGATGAGCCTGTCAAGCTCGGCTCTCTTGACCCGTAAGAGTTACACCTTGGGCAACGAACTAAAATCCACTTAACTGGTTTAACTGGTAATTACGAACGATATGAAACAGATCATAATTATATTTATGATCATGAGCGGATTTATATTATTAATACTCGTTATTAATAATATAATTGTTTATCTTAACTGGTAAACTTGTTGCGGGTATTGACTGAGAGACGACTACATGGACCGGGTGAGACGGATATATTCATCGTACGCCACTTGTCGCGCATGCACCTTTGATGCGCCATATGTCGTACATGCACCCACCCACCTACCGCCACTTGTCGCGCATGCAATCTTGCATGGCCACTTGTTAGACATGCATAAGCTTCTCGACAATTGTCCATCTTCCATATGCATGCCCGCCATTTGTCGCACATGCAAGGATCTCCATATATTATTTAAAGGGGTGTATGGACAAGCTTTGTGAGGTTGGAATATTTTGCAAAAAACTCTCAAAGAACCCACATCCACAACCGGCCACAACTGCCACCACCACGGGCCGCGGTCGCCACCTCCGCCGCTGTCGGACGCCGCCGCCCCACGCCGCTGCTCACCGCCGGCCGCCGCCACCAGTCACCGCCGCCGCTATACGGGTTCGCGCTCGCATTCGTTAGTTCGTATTACTAGCACTTGTTCGTTGAACCTCGGTGTCTCAACCGGTTAATCATTAACCGAGGTATATCTTTCTCATCGGTAATTAAATATACTTTTTCACTGTGCTCGTGTTTGCATGTAACCGGATCCTGTCGGGTTTCGTTTTGTTGATCAGTTGTTTATTTTTCCGCTGTGTTTCATTAATTAACTCGCTTAATTAATTAACCATTATTTATTAAACCACGTTTTTTATAAATAAAATTTTAACCGATCATCATGGAAACCCAACAGGTTGGCGGGAGATTGGAAACTTTCCAATGAATGTGGGTTATGAAGAGATATGAAACTACAAGTAACAAGATGGAGACGTAGATATGAAGAATTTCCATTTTTGGTGATTCTTTCTTACATGAATTTGGTATGGTTTAGATAAGGATTGGTCTTACTTTATAACGTAAAAGCTTAAAACAAACTACTTAGGTTCTATTCATTTGTAGAATCTATATTTCTTCATAGCAGGCCCGGCTTAAGGGCAATCTAAATGAAACAGCCGCTTTGGGCCACACATTGTTTAGGGCCTCATCTTTGAGAATTGAGATAATATTATATACTATGTATATTCGGTTACGTAGGGACTAGGGTGTTATGTATTTGGTTAACTTACATTATTTCACATATAAATAAGCAAGTTTTTTGTGCATAACCACTTTTACCATGTTCTTTGTGAGTTTCTCAAAAAAAAAAAAACTTGATTTTTTTACTTTTACCTAAAATGTTTTTAGCTTTTATAATTTTAACCCTACATAATTTGTTTTTTTAACTTTAAACCAAAACTAAACTTGATTTTTTTACTTTTAACCGAAAGGTTTTTAGCTTTTACAATTTTAACCCTACATAATTTGTTTTTCTAACTTTAACCCAAAACTTTTCATTATTATTTCATATATAAATAAGCAAGTTTTTTTGTGCATAACCACTTGTACCATGTGCGTTGTGAGTTTTTCAAAAAAAAAAACTTGATTTTTTAGTTTTACCTCAAATGTTTTTAGCTTTTGTAATTTTAACCCTACATAATTTGTTTTTCTAACTTTAACCCAAAACTTTTCATTATTTGCAATTTAACTTCACAACTATTGTCACTAATACTTTTCATATTTGGCAAATTTTCGTTTTACATATAGTTCTAAATTTTTCTACTTAATACAACACAACGTACGAGTGCGGTTCAACCTTTTTATGTTTTGTCTAAAATTGTGTATGTTAACACGGCGTAACGTGCATGTGTGGTTCAACGTTTTTTCTTTTTTTCATGTTTGACAAGTTCGTCGCAACATGCAGATCCTAGGTCGAGTCAGTGTTGGTGGTCGATGACGGTTGTGTGACATTAGTACTATTTGACACCATTTTACGCCCCGCCGCAACGCGGGGTGTGCTTTGGGGGTTTTATAAAGAAAAAATGGTTATGCATATGGTTGTCGTGACCTTGGCTTTCGAGGTTTTCAAAAAAAATGATTTTTTATTTTTCACCAAAAAGTATTTCATAAATTACTTTTAACCCAAAACTTTTTATCTTTTGCAACATGCGTCTCTATTTTTGGTTTTGGTTTTGGGGTTTCACATGACATGGAGTATGATTCATTACACATTCCAATAATAAAGTATATAAATACTCATAAAGAAGGGCTAATGAAAAAAAAAAAAAAACAGATGCAGCCAACAGTACACTACCACGTGGCAAGTGTACTGTTCACAAGCTTGTATTATTAATAGATAGTTAATTCGTCAATACCAAGCATATAATAAGCAAATATAAACTAAATTCTAACAGTCCAAACTCTAGTAGTGGGCTTTTTTAGTTTATCTTTTTGTGCTTTTCTTCAAACTAGAATTGAGACCCGCCGCAATGTGGCGGTGATTATTTAGTTATAACTAAGTCGATTTAGGACTAGCACGTTATGTTAAACCTGTCAAACGGGAAAAAATAGACGATGTAAAAACGTTCATCCACACACGCATGTTGCGTTATGTTAACTCGCAAAAGATAACATGACACGATGTACCCGGGTAGATCTTTTAGCCCTATTTTTGGTTTTGGGGTTTCACATGACACGCGTCTCTGTATTTTTTTTCGATACACGCGTCTCCACAGCTTTCTTCTCACCTTACACCTGGCCGGCTGCTTTAGAATGTCTGGCATCATCTCCTCCATAAACTCCTTTTCTACGTGTAAACAGCCGGCTAGGGTTCACCTGTAAAAGATGTTGCTGGTTCAACATGGAAACAACGGTAGAAGACGAACATATAGGCATTCAGCGGTCCGATTTCAACACTCTCACTCACCGGAAAGAATGGCGATTGCTCAACTTTCTTCAATGCTCATCTCTATGTATCTCCACCACCGGTATTCTTTTCTCTCTTTATATTTGTTTGTATGATTTCACATCTGCAGACCTATTTTTGAACTTATGTATGTTTCTTTTTCACATCGTAGTCTGAATTGTTGTAAATTGACCTGATGTGCCCCAGCAACCACTCACGATCGAATTTGTTCTTAATTTTGTTAGAATTTAGAAATTAGAAATTAGAAGTTGAGTATGAGTGCAGGTCTGTTCGGATGTTTTGGTGTACACCATATTCATAGTAGTAGAATCTAAACACTTATTATAGTTTACTTAACCTTATAATTATTAGAGTATCATCAAAGTATTATTATACATAATTATCATGTTTCTTAGACTGGTCGGTATGGGGGACGTCCTAGGGGCGTCCCGGGCCAGCGACGGGCCTACACACCGGCCCCCTAGGACCGTCCGCGTCTTCTCTGGCTCCTCACAGACGTTCTCGACGGGCCTCCTCCTCTCACATTCACCTATACATACATACATACATACATACATACATACATACATACATACATACATACATACATACATACATACATACATACATACATACATATATATACATAAAGGGGCTCACCATTGAATTTGTTCTTAATCTTATGAGAAATTGACACTTAATTATGAATGAATGTAAGTTTAGGTGTGTTACTGAGTTATTTGATTTTGATTTATGTATATTGAGTTGATAAGTTTTGGATGTTAATGTCTGAATTTTAGCTAGAATCTCTGTTGTTTCTCACTTTTCGGCGTCATCCGGTTTGCATCGAATTGGAACAAGTTTCATTGACAATAAACCCGTTTGGT
This sequence comes from Helianthus tuberosus, assembly GCA_030545235.1. Taxonomy (NCBI): domain Eukaryota; kingdom Viridiplantae; phylum Streptophyta; class Magnoliopsida; order Asterales; family Asteraceae; genus Helianthus; species Helianthus tuberosus. The sequence continues at coordinate 114,624,722 of CM060374.1, forward strand.
AGTACGTGTTGAAGTTAGCTCTGTTGTAGATTTGTACAACTTTGTGTTAAGGTTCAGTACGCATTATGTTACATTAGAGTGATGGGGTGACGGTGGATGAAGCCCATCGTGAAGGAACCCGATCGCTGCCATGTCTTAGACAACGACAGCGATGGTTTGTAGAGGTTATGGTCGGAGACTCTTTAAACCTATTCTGTTGGTAATCATCTATTTCTATGTTGACTGTTTCTAGGGTTTTTTTTAAGGTTTCTTATACCCATTTCCAGTGTTTTATCTTTATTGAGAGTTTTGATGTTAAGTAGAAGGATCGTGTTTCACCTAGCAAGGAAGTTGTTAACCAGGTTTAGTACAGGCAGCGATGGAAGTTTTCGGCTAAAAATGCTTAACCCCGACGAATGCTAATCTGCAGCGCGTTGGGTTGTAAAGCTCTGGGGGTGGGGTTTTGGGCAGAGAAGAGATGTAGCGAAGAGAAAACTGGGTTGGATCCAGGGGCGGTTCTTAGAAGGCCAATGGCAGGGCCACGGCCAGGGCAAGTTTTTCGGTCGTAGTGCTAATTTTCCGCATTTCGATCGAAATTTTTTATATATACTATGTTTGGCCCGGGCTTGCCCGGGATTTTTTTAGTGCCCGTGTCTTTCGGCCCTGGCACGTTCAACGGGCAAGATCCGCCACTGGTACTTGGATCCAAATATTAATTTTGGGATTACTTCAAGGAGATATGTACGAATTTCACAAAAGGTGTGTGTAAGGCTGTAAGGATGAGAAGTTGTAGGTATGTCGTTTCACAAAAGCTTTGGCCGGAGGCGTGCTATGTTCTCAATGAAGCCTGATACAAGGTAAACGTTATACATGCTACTTTGTTGTACTCTCATATGAATAGGGTCGATTGTTTGAAATAAGTATGTAGTTTACTTTATTAATGGTTATTAATATTAATCAGTAACATACTACGAAAGTTATAAGTAATTATAGCGTGTATGACGAAACCCAAGTAATAGTACCGTGTTCCCATTTTGCTATGAATCAAGCAACATACTTTCATCTTTGACCCATTAGCAACTTGCTTTCATTTTTAACTGTTCACATAAACATATTATTTTTTTCATCGACAACAGCAATATAATTTTTTATTTTGGTTTTGATTTGCTAATTGGGAAAGAAGTTAAAATATGCTACTACTTCATGTGATATTCAAAGTTTGTTGCTGCTATTATTAGGAGAACATATACATTATTAATTAATATTAATACATGCAGGAGAAATCAAGTCCAAATCGCACTCTCGGTCTTGCTTCCGCTTTAGACATAGGCGCATCTAGGAATAAGTTACCAGGTGATCATAACTCTGGCAGTGGGATCATAAGATCAGTGGTGACATTTGCATTTTTCATTTTGCATTTTGCATTTTGCATTTGAGAGTCACATGCAAGAAATCAAGCCCAATGTTTAGGATACAACATGAAAGTAGTAGCTTTTCACCGAATTTCGTCAAATAATGAAACAGGTTTATTTTATCAGCAAGCATTTTGTTTTAGTAAACATGTTTATTTATAAATTATAATCATGGGGTGGTGTGTTGTGATAGGGTTTTGCGTATATGTTGAATGGGGGATGTGTGTATTGAGCATGGGGAGTTCGGTTTCTTATCAGCGAGCAGTGACATGGGGAAGGTGGTTAATGAAGAACAAAATGCTCACTGCATCTACTACATGTTTATTAACTGGTCTTCATATGAAGAAACTTCTGCTGCACGTTTACTAACTGATATGAAGAAACTTTTGGATACTAATGTCTCTCATTTTGCCTTGATTTCATTAAAACAATATTAGTCTCAAAACTATTGGATACAAATGTCTCTTGCCGTTGCCGCAACGCGGGGCGGGTAGAAATTCTAGTTTACTTGATTATTGATTGTTTGAAAATAGTTACACAATTTCTTTTGGGTGATTATTTCTAGATCCAACTTTACTACTATAACAGTGAACACTTGAGTTTATTGATTTTATTAAAAGCTCGTTTATACCCTAAAAGTTGAGCACTTAATTCGAAAAAAAAGGCTCAAATTTTATTCTACTTTAGACCTCCAAAATTGTTGATCCGGCCCTGCTTCATAGTCATACAAATATGCAATAAATGGGAAACGTGTTTTACTTTGTGATAATAGGGAATAAATGTATGTTACTTTGTGATACAGGAAACGTGCTTCAATTTTTCTTTTGATGATAGGGAATTGGTGTATGAGTGTATATATAGGATTAATTTTTGCTAAAATTAAGATTTGGTCTAAAAATGTAAAAGAGGAATTTAACACATGAGTTTTTCTGAAGTTTTGCAAGGAATGTAGTAATTCCGTCATCTGAGATGACCGAACTTGCAAGGAATGTTTTTAATCTTGAAATACAATCTATATTTTTCTATCCTAAAATTAAACATTCTATATATTTTCTTCCCGCAACATTTAGTAGTATATAGTGAACCTCACCATACATACATATTATTTGAATAGGCTAAAACTATTTGGACATCCTCGCTGGTTATTTGGACAATTTTGGTGCCGTGGACGCCTCGTATAGGCCTATACGAGACATCTAGGCACAAAATTCAAGGGGTTTGTAGGGAATGTTAGGCACAAAGTTTAAGAACCCTAGACGCCTACTACAGGCCTATACGAGGCGTCCAGGTGTTGGGTGGTTTTTTGGTTGAAAGAAGGGGTCTTTTGGTGGGGTATTTTGATAGTTTTTGGAGGTGTTTTTTTAGTGAAAATTTTTGTGTTTTTAAAAAAAGTTTTATTTTTTTCACTATAAAAAAGTTTTATTTTTTTAGTGAAAAATATTCGATCTATTAAATGTTATATTGTTTTTAACATTTTACTTTTTTGAATATTATTCTTCCGATTAAAATATTATCTCGTTTAAATATTGTTTCTGTATTATATTCAAAACATATATTGTTTCCGTATTATACCAATTTAAGACAACAATCATTAAGTAACCGAATCACTGAAAACAAACGTAAATATGACATATTTAAGATAACTTTTATACATTCATTAGAAAAATATATAAGATAAGTTTGTACATCTATAACAAAAATAATAACTACAACTGGTCTATGCCTTAGGGTCCAAATCTGGATTTGGCTGCTGCGGCTGCTGCTGCTGATGTGGTGCTCGAGGTGGTGGGAGCGGTATCGGGGGTAACCCCTCTCTCTCGTCTATCCTGCTCGGCCCGAACTAACCAACCTATCAAATCGATGAGCCTGTCAAGCTCAGCTCGTATCTCCGGATGTACTGCAGCTCCTGGGGCATGACCTGGAATAACGTCACGTGGAAACTGAGGCGCCCCGGGAGGTGGTGGTTGTGGCATCGCTGGACCGTCTTAATTCACCGGAGGGTTCGGCACGAGCACTGCAGCAGGATCTGGCGGAGGATAGACTAGATCGAACTGCCCTGGTAGGTCCTTCGCTATCCATAAGCCCCCTTACGCGTGTTTTAAACCGCTCACCAAGGACGTCGAACCTCTTAATCAGTCCCATCCCCCACAACGTCTGAAAACCCATCCGCGTCAGCATGATGGGCGCCCGTAAAAGTGGGTCCTCCTCCGGTATGAGGCCCAATGAACGGGCAATGACGGTCACGCACGCGCCGCCATACAAAAATCCGCGCTCCTGCCGGTGATGGGCGGATGTGAAGTACTGGGCTAGACCGTGTGCTAGTGGCACGACCTTGTGTACAACAAACAATAAAAGAAAAAAAGATCTATGTTCGTACATCACTCACGGCTGTAGCTGCGACCTGTAATAGAAGTAGCGATCATCCTATGTATATACCTGCAGATAGTGTTCGGAAATACAGAGACATAAATTAATAAACAATACACATAATCACAATAATTACTGTAATAAACGTACGTACCCGTACAATGGGTCACGAATATATGAAACCCTCCCCTTCGACTTGTCGTGCTCCCAAGTAATTAGACCCGTAACCACCTGCCAAAACCCTAAAAGAGTGGGTCTATCAACCACCACTAGCCCTCACGTATAAACGTCAGTCTCGATCTCCTCCTACTTGTATAAACCACAATGAATAGCAAACTGTGCTAGCGTCATCGAACGCCAAACGCTAGCAAGCCTGAAAGAAACCTCAGGCGGAGGGGGAGGACCATCTGGCTGTGCAGGCGGCTGTTCGGCCCGATGAGGGTGAAATGTGAATTTCGATAGGAACTTGACCAGCAGCTCCCTGAAGCTCGGCGTGTGCGCTAACTCAAAAAGACGATGCCACGGCGAATCCACAAGTATAAACCGACGCACTCTTTGCGTCTCACTAATAGCATCTATCGCATCCCAGTCGATCGCTGCATGCGCTCCAATGTGCATCATCCTAAGCTTCTGGCAATGACGGGAGGCGGGGGTGCCGTCGATAAACTCTAGATACGGGTGACCCCGTAGGGGATCCACCGGCGGTTGCCGCCTCCGCCGCGGACCCCGCGGCACCGGTGGTGCCCCATCCATCTCCATCTGAATCTCATCGTCCTCCATAATCAATCTGCAAATAAATACCATATACGTATAATAATACTAATAATAATAATTATTATTATAATAGCAATAATAATAATAAGTAGAATTAAGCACCCCCGCGTTGAGGCGGGGGCCTAAAACTATGTCAAATAACATCAATGTCACACCGCTGGTAGCGACCACCAACACTGAAGTTGCGGCGAACTTGCCAAAGGGGAAAATAGAGACGTTGCGACATACATGTCAAATGTGAAAAAATAGACCAAAAACGTTGAACCACACACGCACGTTACGACGTATTAACTCGCAAATTTTAGAACGAAACGTAAAACGAAAAACTTGCGAAAGATAGAAAGTATGGGGACCAAAGTTGTAAATAAAAAAGTTTTCGGTTAAATTGCAAAGGATGAAAAGTTTTGGGGGTTAAAAGTAAACAAATTAAGATAATTAAAATACAAAAGATGAAAACCTTTGGGTTAAAAGTGAAAAATCACAATTTTTTTTTGAAAAACACCCCATGCATGGGGTACAATAACACAATGCAACAATGTGTTGCTAATTTATATTATAGAAATAGTAAATAAAATAAACAACAACGACAACGACAACAATAACAATAATCATAACAATAATAATACTAAAATAATAATAATAACAATAATAATAACAATAATAATAATAATAATAAATAAATAAATAAAATAATAATATCAATAATAATAATAATAATAAAAGTAATAAAAAATAACAATAATAATAATAATTATAATAAAAATAACAATAATAATAGTATTAATAATAAAACTGAAAAAAAAATCCACTGCCCCGTCTATGCCTTGTATAGAGGTAGACGGGGCGTCCTGTTCTACCCATTCATTTTCAACAGCCATGAACAACCTCCCAAACCCACAAAAATCTCAAATTCAGGGAAATCCTACGGTCTAAAGGTAAAAACAAATGAAGAATACTAAAATACGGGTTGAAATACGTACCAGGGATGCTTCAATCATCGAAAATACGGTCCGAATACGTTCAAAATGAGTATATCCGTATGTGTGCTCGTATGTGTGTGTGTGTATTGATTTGGTGGTGATATGCAGGGGCGTCTAGGTCTCCCCCTGTTATACGAGGCATAGACGCCTTGTATAGACCTAGACGACCCGTCTATGGTGGCAGCAAAATTACCATTTTACCCTGTGTTGCCCCGAGTATAGGCCACATTCAGGGGTAAAATGGTAATTAACCATTCCAAAAAGATATTTCTGAAATGGTTAATTACCATTTTACCCCTGAATGTGGCCTATACTAGGGGCATTTTAGGGGTAAAATGGTAATTTCCTAAATCCTTTTTCAATTATTCAAAAAAAAAAAAACAAAAAGTTTCCGCCCATCATATACGTGGCGTCTAGGTCTGTATGTGGCGTCCATGTTTGAAAATTACCTTTACACCCCTGTTTGAGGTCTATACTAGGGGCATTTCAGGGGTATAATGGTAATTAAATAAAAACCTTTTTAAAATTCAAATTTTAAACAAATAAATGTTGCCACTCAATATATACGACCCGTACAGCTCTAGACGGGGCGTCCACTTTTCGTAAAATTACTTTCATACCCCTGATTGAGGCCTATACTGGGGGCATTTCAGGGGTAAAATGCTAAATGTACAAGTCCTTTTTAAATATTCAAAACAAAATATATCGCTCAATATAGACGACCCGTCTAGCTCTGTATGGGGTGTCTTATTATAGTAAATTGACCTTTATGCCCCTGGTTTATGCCTGTACTGAGGGAATATCAGGGGTAAAATGGTCTTTTGAAACAATACAGACGACCTGTCTAGGGCTATACGAGACGTATATTTATCTTTTTTTTTGTAATAATAAAAAAATGATAGAAATTTATAAAAAAAAATCTTATTAAATTGTTTTAAACATTTGTAATTATAAAGAAATGATAGAAATTTATAAAAAAAATCTTATTGAATTGTTTTATGCAATTGTAATTATAAAAAAAATTATAGAAATTAATACAAAAAATCTTATTAATTACAATAAGAATAATTATCGATACAAAAATCATATTAATTACAAAAATCATTTTTCCGTATCACTGTCGATGTAATTAAGACTCGGGTTTGATTTTGGTGGCGGATTCATTATCGATGCATACCATTCTAGACGTGGCAAGTACATATCTTCCCATTGTCCCGCATGAGGTCTTCGGTGGTTCAACCATAGCCCGTTTATTGGTGGCATTGGATAATCCCCTTCCAGCTTAACATGTATGAAGTGGTTCTCGTTAACATGTGCAAGCATTATGAATAGTGGTTGTTGATTAGCCGGAGGACTTAATATCGGGAAGAAAGTGGCACTTGCATCGTTGCTTAACAGGTGCACCCTGATACCGTACCTTTGTGCAATAAGAAGCCCTGCTTAGGGGAAGTCCATCCAGTGATTCGGGGGATAACCGGACACTGAATCCCGAATTAGGCCCTGACGATGCGTGTAAAAGTATCCTTCTTCCCATGCTTCAAATATTGGGAACCAGATCGATTCGTTCTGATCCATTTCTTGGACAAGGTATCTTCGAATGTGCCCCCATGAACGTTCTTCCATACCTAAGCCCACAGCCATAGACCGAAACCCACAATGACCGTCCGGCCTCACATCTCGTATGCACGAGATGTGCGGGTGAAACACTGGCAGAAGGGCAGACTTAAACTGTTTGATGATTGCCATGTTCTCGTCCCCAATTATTAACGGAAAACCGTTATCATCTCATATCTCTTTCTTCTTAGGACTCTTAGAACGGCTTCGGCCCGCTTTGGGTTTTTGAGACCTTATAACCGAATGTTGAGAGGCCTGTGACGGAACGTACAAGCTGTGGCGGGGGTTATCGTATTTACTTTGTCGGGAACCTTCAAAGCACGTGTTTGCATCACCGAAGGATCTTCTCCTCAGTTCTTCGTCTATACGTGTCGCAACCCCCGATCCCTAATCTCTGGGAACGGGCGGCCGCTAGCCAGTTTCGGTGGTATCGTGTGTTTGTCTAATTTGACCGCAGAATTTTTCATCAGGACCGTAGTTAGGAAATATTTGATCAGAGTAAAATACCACATTTTCATAAAATTAAACAAATGGGTTAAAACCCTAGTGCGTAGTACACACGTTTTCATAGGAATAAATCCTATTTTATTAATAAAAACATCTATTTTATTTTAGGTAACTTTATTGCCACTTTTCCAAGCCTTCAGTGCTGTCCAGCTGGCTTCTATTTGGCTTTCACAGTTTGTTATCAGAGACGCGTTTTAAAAACATTTGTCAGTGGGAAATACTGGTGAGTGAATCCTAGTTTAATCAAGTTTAAATAAAAACCATTTCACAGTATTGAGGGCGATCTCGCAATTACATTTGTTTCCAAGTTATAACAATTAACATCCATGGTATTGTGGAAATGTTACTCCTTGACCAGGTGGTAACAAATTTTGTATACAAAACCCCAACATACTCATGATAATTGTATTCTTACAAATACTCAATCACTGTTTAATATATAGTTAATTAAATGAGGTTTTGTAAAACAGTTAACAAAAAGCGGATAAACTCACTAAAAGGTTTACACAAAAAGAAGGATTACTCACATTGCTGTCTTAGATTATCCTTTAGGGTTTCCTGGTGACAATCTATAATTTACACAAATGCACACACGTTAGTTTAATAACCCATTTTAACATTAGTAATACCCTCCCCGAGATGACATTCCAATGACTACGTCGGGCAGAACCACGACAGCCGTTACGGAACCCTAGATCAATCGGGCAGCGTATCTAATACGTATCCCGGGGTTATAATACTTACAACGGAGCAGAACTTTGCTATTTAGGGGGTATTAGACCCGAGTATTATGCCTATTATCATAGAATTCGTTGAGAATGAAAAGATTTGAGCGACGGAAAATGAAATCCCGAGGCCTTCTTATATAGGGCCTGATTCTGGTCCTCTCGCGGCCCGCGTAAAGGAAGACAAGGGCCTACGCGGCCCGCGTCAACCTTGGTCAACGCTGTAGCTTGTCCGGGTCACTATGTAGGCTTGACGGGTGTTGGGCCACGTGGCGGCCCAGGGTTTCGCCAGGTTTTAAGTTCTTGCGGCCCGCGTAAGACTTGGGGTGGGGTTTACGCGGCCCTCCTCAACTAAAAAATTCAGATTTTTAATTAAATTTAATAATATTTAAGGTATTCGGGGCCTGTTTTCACGTATGGGGTGTATTTAGGGACATACTGGAATATTTTAAAATATATTAGGGTGTCGAAAATAATTCGAGGGTGTCGGTTGAGGGTTGTTATATCCTCCCCACCTTGTTTTACACGCATCGTCCTCGAGATCTACTGGAACAAGTGTGGATATGTTCTTTGCATTTCTGATTCCAGCTCCCATGTATACTTATGTCCTCTTTTGGAGTCCCACTTTACTTTGACCAGAAATAGTCTCTTGTGTTTGAGATTTTTGACTTTCCTGTCTTCAATCTGTAGAGGCCTTTCTACAAACTTGAGTTGTTCATTTTTACCTCTATGTCCTTAAGAGGTACTACTAGTGATTCATCAGCTAAACACTTTTTGAGATTAGATACATGAAATACATCATGTATCCCTGCCATTTCCTCTGGTAGTTGTAGCTCATAGGCTACAGGTCCTATTCTTCTAATAATCTCAAAAGGTCCAATATACCTGGGACTTAGCTTTCCTCTTTTGATGAATCTTACTACTCCTTTCCAAGGAGAGACCTTTAACAATACTTTATCCCCTACTTGAAAATCTAAGGGTTTGCATCGGTTATCAGCATAACTTTTCTGTCGATCACGTGCTGCTCTCAGTCGTTCCTTGACTTGAATGATTTTGTCGGTTTTTTCTTGTACTATCTCAGGTCCAGATAGTTGCTTTTCCCTAATTTCTGTCCAACAGACTGGGGTTCGGCACTTTCGTCCATAAAGTGCTTCTAATGGTGCAGCATTTATACTTGTGTGATAACTATTATTATAAGAAAATTCTATTAAAGGTAAGTGATCGTCCCAATTACCTCCGAAATCAATTACACAAGCTCGAAGCATGTCCTCCATCGTCGAATTGTTCTTTCACTTTGTCCGTCAGTTTGAGGATGATAAGCTGTGCTTAGATTTAACTTGGTTCCCATGGCTTTTTGGAAACTTGACCAAAAATGAGAGGTAAAACGGCTATTCCTATCGGAAACAATTGATAAAGGAATTCCATGTAATGAAACGATTTCATTTATATATAATTTGGCTAGCTGTTCCATACTGAAAGTTTCTTTCATTGGTAGGAAATGAGCTGACTTGGTTAGCCTATCTACAATCACCCAGATTGTATCATTACCTTTCCTTGTTTTGGGTAATTTAGTAACAAAATCCATTTTTATCAATTCCCATTTCCATACTGGCATTTCTAATTGTTGCAATAAACCTGAGGGTTTCTGGTGTTCAGCTTTAACTTGCGAACAAGTTAAACATTTAGAAACATAGGCTGCTATGTCCTTTTCCATTCCTATCCACCAGATTTTTTTTTAAATCCTGGTACATCTTATCACTTCCTGGGTGCATCATGTATTTAGACTTATGGGCTTCTTCTACTATACGTTGACGTAGGTTTCCTAATTTAGGTATCCACATTCTCTTCTTGTGGAATCTCCAAATTCCATCTATTTCTTGTTCTAATTCCTTAATCATGCCTTTTAATTTTTCAGTATCTTCCTTGATTACTGATTCTTGTGCTTCTTTTATCTGATCATTTAAATCTACTTGCAGATTTAATTTAAGAGAACGTATCCTTTTTGGCTTTTCATGATACTTTCGGCTTAAAGCATCTGCCACTACATTTGCTTTTCCTTCATGATACTGGATATCACAATCATAATCGCTAAGCATCTCCATCTAGCGTCTTTGTCTCATATTCAACTCCTTTTGCCCGAAAACATATCTTAAACTTTTATGATTTGTAAATATGGTAAACTTACTACCATAAAGGTAATGTCTCCAAATCTTAAGGGCAAAAATGATAGCTCCTAACTCTAGATCATGGGTTGAATAATTTTCTTCATGATTCTTAAGTTGTCTAGAGGCATAAGCTATAACCTTTTGGCGTTGCATCAATACACATCCATAACCTAGTTTGGAAGTGTCACAATATACTACAAAATCTTCAGTTCTTTCTGGTAACGCTAGTATGGGTGCATGGGTTAATCTTTGCTTAAGAATTCTAAATGCTTCTTCTTGTTTTGGTCCCCATTCAAACTTAATGGATTTACAGGTTAACTTAGTTAAAGGAATGGCTATTCTAGAAAAATCTCGAATAAACCTTCTATAATATCCGGCCAATCCTAAGAAACTTCTAACCTCGGTTGGTGACTCAGGGGTTTTCCATTTAGTAATCGCCTCGATTTTTGTTGGATCCACATGAATTCCTTCATGATTAACTAAATGTCTAAGAAATTATACTTTCTCTAACCAAAACTCGCACTTTGAAAATTTAGCGTAAAACTTTTCCTTTCTTAATAGACTTAGAAGTGCGTGCAAATGCTTTGCATGATCCTCTTTACTCTTAGAGTAAATTAGAATATCATCTATGAAGACAATTATGAATTTATCCAAATATGGCTTACATATTCGGTTCATCATGTCCATAAATGCGGCTGGGGCATTTGTTAAACCAAATGGCATGACAGTAAATTCATAATGACCATACCTTGTTCTAAAGGCGGTCTTAGGAATATCCTCTTCCTGTACTTTTAATTGATGATATCTTGACCTTAAATCAATTTTAGAGAAAAATCGAGCTCCTTGCAGTTGATCGAACAGATCCTCGATCCTCGGTAATGGGTACCGATTTTTAATTGTGACCTTGTTCAATTCACGGTAGTCAATGCACATACGAATTGGTCTGTCCTTCTTTTTAACGAATAAAATCGGCGCTCCCCACGGGGATGAGCTTGGTTGTATGAATCATTTCTCTAATAATTCATCTAACTGTTTCTTCAGTTCTTGCATTTCGGCGGGTGCCAAACGGTAAGGTGCTTTGGCAATTGGTGCTGTTCCTGGTAGCAGGTGAATTCTGAATTCAACTTCTCTGTCTGGTGGTAGTCCTGACAATTCTTCTGGAAATACATCTGAAAACTGAGACACTACTGGAATGTCTTTTAGTTCTTTTCCTTTAGTGTTAGTGATTATAGAAATCAAATACACTATAGATCCTTTTCTTATATAACTTGCAGTTTTCATCACCGAGATGAATTTAGTGGACCTAGAGGGTTTATCTCCTTTAATTGTGATCTTTTCACCTTTTGGTGAATTTACTTGGATTGACTTTTGAACACATAAAATACTGGCTATATTGGCTATTAACCAATCCATTCTTAAAACGACATCAAATCCTGCCAGATTCATAGGATAAAGGTTTGCAATAAACTTTTGATTTAAAATTTCTATTCTTGCCCCCTGCAAGATTTCAGAAATCCTAACAGTTTCTCCATTAGTTGTCTCTACTAGACATTCTGGTGGTAGTTTAGTTAATGACTGATTTAGAAGTTTGCAAAACGAAGTATTAATAAAACTTTGGTTCGCACCAGAGTCAAATAATACTTTAGCAAAGACAACATTAACTAAAAATGTACCGGCTATAACATCCGGAATCATTTTGGCTTCACCTGCAGTCAGAACAAATGCTCTAGCATTTTTAGTGTTCCTGTTGTTCGCAGCTGGAGCCAATTTCGGAAAATTTGGCTTGATGTGACCTTTTTCTCCGCAGTTGAAGCATAATCCATTACTGGATTTTCTCCTGCAATCTTCTTCCTTGTGTCCGGTCATCTTGCAGAAATTGCAAAGAGTGGAGCATTTTCCGAATGCTTTTTCTTGCAGATCTTGCAGAATGGTGCAGAGGTAGAACCTATATTCCTACGGTTGGAATTCTCAGAACGGAATTCTTGGGTAAGCCTTTGGGTTAGGTTTCTCCTCCGGTCTTCTTCTCTAGTACGGATTAATTCATCTGTCAAGGTGTTGGCTAGTTCTATAGCTTCTTCTATAGTTTGGGGTCTAGCTGCCTTGACTACATGTCTAATTTCTCCAATTAATCCCCATATGTAACGGGAGATTAACACTGGTTCAGGTGATGCAAGGGTTGGTACTATTCTACCATATTCAAAGAATGTGGTAGTATAACCCTTACTATCTACCCCGGTCGTTCTTAAGTTTAAAAACTTATTCGCTATCTGTTCCTTTTCATTGGGAAGGCAGAATTTTCTTTCTACCATATTCTTAAATTCCTCCCATTCCATGTTGTATATCCTATCACTTCCTTTTGATTGGAGGATAGTGTTCCACCATTCTAAGGCTGAGTTCTTAAACAGATTAGAAGCAAACATTATCTTATCTTCTTCAGCACACTTGCTTATTTTTAAAACAACATCAGTCTTTTCTATCCAGCGTAGAGCTGCAATGGGTCCTTCATTGCCCAAGAATTCTATTGGTTTGCAGGACCAGAATTCTTTGTAAGAACAACCATAAGGCATGGTTCTTCATCTTTTGGGAACGGGCACTTGAAGTACGGGTCCATTGTTCACGCTGTGTTCTGGTTCAATTGGTCGCTTACTGCTATGTTTACTTTTATTATTCGCTTCTTGAACCGTTTGAATAATAAATGGCATTGCATCTATGATTCCTTGTGCCACTATGTGTTGAACGGCACTATTATCCATTTGGTTTCCATTGTTATTGATGCTCGGATTCTCATTAACCAAGGTAATGTTACTATGGTTATCGTTATTCAGATTTTCTTGATTTCCTTCATCGGCCATCTTAATTTTAAACATTTACCCCGTATTAATATCACAAAATAATATTAATATAGTCAATCACATGACACGCATTTTGGTCAAAAGCGTCGATCATTGCGACTTTACTCTATTCATATATTATGCATCTATTACACACCAGTACTAAAATAAAAATTACAATACCAACTGAAATAAAATTACACTAATAATAGTAGGCATCCGTACACATATATTTTATTTTTATTTTTATTTTTATTTTTATTTTATTATTATTATTACTACTACCGTTTCCTCCATTATATCACGGATATGGATTCATCCAGAAATCCATATTGCGCTCGTCGTACTTCCAGACGAGTCGCTCTCCTACCTGTCGCATTCTTTCACTACTTTCTAGAATTTCCTCACAAAATGTCCTAAGTTCTTGTACATTGTCTGCACTTATTGGGGGTGCAGGTTCTAGGACTGGGTTCGAAATATGGGGTGCGGGTTCTTGATATGGGGGTGTAGGTGCCTGGAATTGGTAAGGATCTTCTAAAATCTCCCTAATGTATTCATCGTGGTAATAGGGATCTAAAGGATCCAAACCTGGGTAGGCTCCTATGTTCTGCATGGGTGTGTCTTCATGTATCGGGTAGCGTTGCACATAGTCCCTATTGTCATCCCACCAAGGGTCGTAATTTGGGTCTAGGGGGTTTGGTGCTGGTACCCTAGGTATTTCCTCCGGATTGAAGTCATGCATTTCTACTTGATTTTCATGGTTTTCTATTTCCATGGGTTGGTCAGGGATTGGTGGTTGTGGTTGGGGTGCTATTATTTGCTCCAGATTAGGGTCAGCTGCAGTGGTGGCTAGGATGTGAATGTTAGCTATACCCCTATTTATCATATCCTGGGCATAGGCATCGGTTTCTCTTTTGGCTGCTGCTAGTACTCTCTGTTCTTGTAAAATTTTCATACGCTTTCTACGTTCATGTGCCCCTCGACTAAACCATCCCCTCTTTTTCTGAGAAAATGGCTCCTCGGACTGAGCCTTAAACACAAAGATTCCTTCTTCCGTATCAGCAGAGTACCCTGAGAGGGCAGGCTGAGAAGAGGAGGTGCCTTCGCTTTTAGGCGAACCAGACAATTGACGATACGCGTCAGATGGTACGTGGTCGCTCATACTGTAAACTAACAAATAGTCAAATAACACATAATAAGAAATACAATTATGCACGTATTCCCGTAATTTATTTCCTAACAGATTGAATTTTGATGTCAGCAGAACGCTTCTGTGGCTGAATCAGTGGCTTAGCTCTGATACCACCTTCTGTCGCAACCCCCGATCCCTAATCCCCGGGAACGGGCGGCCGCGAGCCAGTTTCGGTGGTATCGCGTGTTTGTCTAATTTGGCAGCGGAAATTTTCATCAGGACCGTAGTTAGGAAATATTTGATCAGAGTAAAATACCACATTTTCATAACATTAAACAAATGGGTTAAAACCCAAGTGCGTAGTACACACGTTTTCATAGGAATAAATCCTATTTTATTAATAAAAACATCTATTTTATTTTAGGTAACTTTATTGCCACTTTTCCAAGCCTTCAGTGCTGTCCAGCTGGCTTCTATTTGGCTTTCACAGTTAGTTACCTGAAACGCGTTTTAAAAACATTTGTCAGTGGGAAATACTAGTGAGTGAATCCCAGTTTAATCAAGTTTAAATAAAAACCATTTCACAGTATTGAGGGCGATCTCGCAATTACATTTGTTTCCAAGATATAACAATTAACATCCATGGTACTGTCAGACCCGACTTGTGGAAATGTTACTCCTTGACCAGGTGGTAACAAATTTTGTATACAAAACCCCAACATACTCATGATAATTGTATTCTTACAAATACTCAATCATTGTTTAATATATAATTAATTAAATGAGGTTTTGTAAAACAGTTAACAAAAAGCGGATAAACTCACAAAAAGGTTTACACAAAAAGAAGGATTACTCACATTGCTGTCTTAGATTATCCTTTAGGGTTTCCTGGTGACAATCTATAATTTACACAAATGCACACGCGTTAGTATAATAACCCATTTTAACATTAGTAATACCCTCCCCGAGATGGTATTCCAACGACTACGTCGGGCAGAACCACGACAGCTGTTACGGAACCCTAGATCAATCGGGCAGCGTATCTAATACGTATCCAGGGGTTATAATACTTACAACGGAGCAGAACTTTGCTATTTAGGGGGTATTAGACCCGAGTATTATGCCTATTATCAGAGAATTCGTTGAGAATGAAAAGATATGAGCGACGGAAAATGAAATCCCGAGGCCTTCTTATATAGGGCCTGATTCTGGTCCTCTCGCGGCCCGCATCAACCTTGGTCAACGCTGTAGCTTGTCCGGGTCACTATGTAGGCTTGACGGGTGTTGGGACACGTGGCGGCCCAGGGTTTCACCAGGTTTTAAGTTCTCGCGTCCCGCTTAAGAGTTGGGGTGGGGTTTACGCGGCCCGCCTCAACTAAAAAATTAAGATTTTTAATTAAATTTAATAATATTTAAGGTATTCGGGGCCCGTTTTCAAGTATGGGGTGTATTTAGGGACATATTGGAATATTTTAAAATATATTAGGGTGTCAAAAATAATTCGAGGGTGTCGGTTGAGGGTTGTTATAATACGAGCGGCCTCATCCAACCTTTGTTGTACCTCTTTGTTTTTGGTCGGCCATGAGTATTTGTTGGACAACCGGTGGTTTCTTGGTAGATTTCTATGGAGTCAACACCGCTTTAATCTTTGACATCAGGCTTTTTTCTGAGCTGGGGGGTGCGACTCTAATTGTTGTCTAACAGTATTTAGCTCTTCAACCACGTCAACGTCATCATCTATCAATTTACAACGTTGGAAGTTAAGCTTCCGCCAGAAGACGTCTATGTCTTCGAGTTGAATCGAATGCTCTGCATGGTTAAAAACTACATTGTTTAAGTCACATGATTAACGGATATATATCACACAAGTGTTGTACATTTAACAATTATTACCTACACGTAGGTACTTTTCTAGCCTACAAGCACACGGCAACCCACAGCTGTACAACATTTGTCAACCACATGATGAATGATAGCGCTGCAAGACGTCTAGCTTCCTAAGTGCCTCTCCACTCATCAAATCAAGGGCTGTATGGGATACTTTTCCATGTAGGTGTTGAAACAACGAGTTTCTGTGGTGGTTCATTATTTTTTCGATGCTTTCTCGAAAACTCTTTTTTATTTCACCGTACTGTGTCTCAACTATATCCCGGACACAACCAACTATACGGTCAAGCGAGCTCCTATCTAGACATATCTCTTTAAGTTGGCGTGTTGGCTCTCAACTTTGTTTGTGGTACGATTACCAAAGTTGCGCCTCTTATCGGTCCACGCAAAGACGAACATTTCCTTATAATCTTTTAGCCAGTTATCATACACGTAATTGAAGACCCCTTAAAAGTAAAAATAATTTATTAAAATGTACATAGGTGAGTCATATGTTATTAAAAAACTTACTTGAACGTTTGCACTCCACAAGTCGCTTTTGCAGGTTGCGCAAGTGGTACTCGTATATGGGTACTGATGGAGACTCACACAATGACCCCTAAAATGACAAAAATTTTTGCCAGTCTTCTTCTGTGAAGGCACTCTTGCAGTGCTTCATAATACTATGTTGTATGTGAAACTTACAAAGAAGCCTGGAGGCATCTGGAAATTCATTAGCACACGCGCTCATAAGGTCCAGGTCTCTATCCGTTACAATCACACATGGCTCCATACATTCATCCAACATTGACTTGATCCTCTCAAGCACCCACACAAAGTTAACACTCCGTTCTTTACAGATAACGACATGCGCGATACAAAACGAATGGTTGGTAGGCGTCATACCAACAATCTGGACAAATGGCATATTGTATATGTTTGTCTTGTACGTCGAACCGATCAGCAAGACGTGGGGGAATGCACGCCACATTTCACTCGAGTAGTGATGAAGAAAAAAGATCTCTATTACGACCTCTGTTCCGGGTTCCTCCCGTGTCTCGTAAATAAATTCGTTGTTTATCAGCATGTTTTCTAGTGACTGCATGGGAGTCAATCCATTTCTTTGTTCCGCTCTAATCTTTGCCACAGCGTTTTGAACGTCTTTCTAAACATGAAACCTGTCGGGGTCCTACTTCCTTATCGTTTGAAAAATTTTGCGTGGCTCCATGTTTTGAGCTGTCAGCTGCTCGATTAGTTTCTTTTCACTTGGAGTAAAGCTTCGCACAAACGCGTGGCCCAACAGGTCCTCACAAAGTTCATGGTTATGTTCAATTTTTCCCTCTTTTATCTCCCAGGTTTCATACGGATGGTCTCGCACAACCAGCAGGTAAAACGGGCAACCTGTTTTTTGCTTCCGGGTTTTCTAAGTGTTGCTGTAGTGTGGTGCTCACCACCACGGTCACATTCAAGCCTACCCTCCCGGTCCTTCCCCCGATTTTCTTTGATCGACGGGTGACAATAACGAAACCATTCTCGTTTGCCATTTCTTGTATCCATTTCTTTAGTTCATCTATAGAGTTGAAAACCTGTAACATCGACAATAATAACAATATTAATAACAACAACAACAACAACAACAACAACAACAACAACAACAACAACAATAATAATAATAACAACAACAACTAATCTATCTAACGTAACAAAATAAAATTGATACCTGCTTTTTTAAGTACGGATTGTCCGGGATGGGGGGTCCCTCACCACCATATCCACCATATCCTCCATATCCTCCAACGTCCGGATAGTTTTGTTGAACGTAAGGACTGCTCGGGGAAATGAATTGCTGATGACCACCGTCTCCTCTATATCCATCAAGATAAGGTTATTGCACATAAGAATATTCACACCCGTATCCATAATCTTGATACCCTTGTTGTGCCGGATAACTTGGTTCACCAGCATGGTATGAGTCATCTACATGGGATGTTTCATCAACAGGGGATGCGTGTTCAAATCTAGAAACGGTCTGTTTTGTTTTCCTTGTACACTAGACACAACCTCCTCTTGCTTGTTAGAATCGGGAACGCCAGACTCCTCCAAAAAACGGTATCATCATTAGTAAATAATTAATTAAAACAACAAGTAATTAAAACAGTTAAGCTAGTAACTGTTACCGGAATGTTTTCGGGGACCCATGAGTCGCCAAAATACTGCCCAACGACATAGTTGTCATCCTAGTATGATGACATTTCAACACTTCACAGTGATAAGAACACGAATGCAAACAAGAAAATATATTTCGAAGAAATATAAGAAATAGAAGGAGCTCGGGTTGATGAACAATAATGCACTGCAAGTTCCTATTTATTTGAAATAGAGACGCCTCGTATAGCCCTAGACGCCCCATATTGCTTTCCAGACACTTAGTCACATTAGTCCTCAAGACGCCTCATATAGCCCTATACGAGGCGTCTTGGTCCCTCGTATTGCTTCCTCATACAGGCCTAGGCGCCCCGTCTGATGTGACTGATGTGATGTGGTACGAGGTTCAGTGGTTGGTCGGATAAAGTAACCCTAGACGCCTCGTATAGGCCTATACGAGGCGTCTTGAAGGGTGTGGAAATAGGCAGTTGGGTGTGTGAATAAGCACACCCTTTGAATATCATATACACTTTTTAGAAACTTAAACTATCATATATAATATAACTCTCTGCAAATGATATATAACTCGCCGCACTTAACCTCTCTCTCATTCACAATCATAAGCTACTCTTTCTAGTCATTGTTAATGTTTTTTGAAATTGATGATAATCTTTGATAGAATCGTTATGTTCTTATATTTTGTTGTGTGACTGCCCCAAAATGGATTCCACCCATGTGCACACACGGTGGAATATAAATTTCGTAGAGAATGTTAAAAAATCATATGAGGAAGCACCAACGAGAAAGTTGTTGGAATTGATCACATCAAAAAGTCAACACATATGTACCTCATTTATCATATAGTGTAGGACCGGTTTTGACTCCCGGATGATTGCGAAACGACACGTACGATGTGCGGAATCTGTGTACGTGTGTGGACCGAACACAAGAACGTAATTAACTATGATTCTATTGAAAGATTTGACAATGTTTACACCTTGAATATTCTCCTTTGCTACTTTCTCTCTGTAGAATCTCTCTCTAACCTTCAAAGCTCCAAGAGTGACAAAATGGCAAAAGTTCTTAAAATGAACCATATGGCTCCTATTTATAGGCAATGGCATAAGGAAGATCTCCTTATTTACAAGTTTGCCATTCCTTATTTAAACTAGACTTATCCCTAGATTTAACATAACAAAACCTTGTCTTTAACAGCTTTCGGCTACGATTCGGATTGACGGAGGCGATAGACATTCGTGCACTCACATATAGCTAGTCTTATTTAGTTGTATACTTAGCTAACAGCGAGTCAAAAATCTTTAGGAATATGTGGTATTAGTGATCTGAGAATTAAAATCTTCATTTTATTATAAAATTGCTTAGTTTTGTAACCTTTGCATTCGTATTTATAGAATATGTCAGGTATTCGATGGTACATGACTTGATTAACAGTGATAGGTTTAATTATGAGTTAATGAGTCAAATATGATGACAATAAGTCGTGTTAGGTGTTACTAAGTTATATTGCGTAAAACATGGTCATAACATGTCACATTAGGTGTTACTAGGTGCTACAAAATTTGATCTTCATTTGCCCTTCTCAACACACTTTTGGATAAAGTCATACCGAGTGTGTATGTGCTTGCTTCGTCCGTGGAAAACTAGATTTTTCATCAAAGCAATAGTGGACTTATTATCAACCAACAAAGCAACAAGTTCTTCCTTTCTCCCGGTGATCTCACTTATAAGCCCTTGTAACCATAACACTTGATACAATGTGGAGGTAGCTTCCATAAACTCTTCCTCGCATAGTGCAACAGTTGACTTCTTTGTGAACACCAAATAATCGATGCACCTCCAAGATAAAACACACGACCAGTCGTCTTCGACCATTATCAGGATCGATGTTGTGGCTACTATCCCTGGAACCCTTTAGTGCCAAATCTCCACCTCGATCATAGTATATACCATAAGCAATTGTGCCTCGAATGTACCTCAATATGTGTTTGATGGAAAGATAGTAAGACTCCTTAGGAGACTGCATATAATGGCTCACAACTCTGACCGAAAAAGCAAGATCCAGTCGAGTGTGAAGTAAATACCTCAAGCAACGAACTCGTCTTCTATAATGTTTAACATTCATAGATGTCATTAGCATCCTTTGTAATTTTCAAGCTTAGATCAAGAGGGCAGTGCGTTAAGTTACAGTCTTGCATGCTTGTGTCCTTTAGTAATTTCATTGCATAACCCTCTTATTAGAGACTAATCCCCTTCAGCCGTTGGTATATCTCTATACCCAAATACTAAGTAATAAACCAAGGTCACTCATTTCGAACGCCTTTGACATTTGTTTCTTGAACTCGATAATCTTGCCAGTCTTCTTTCCCGTCACTATCATATCATCTACATAGACCCATATTATCAACAAGGATTTCGATGTACTCATTTTGTATAAAGCTTGTTCTTGTGAACATCGGGTGAATTTCATATTCTTCAAGATCTTATCCAACTTTGTATTCCAAGCCCTTAGGGATTAACGTAGACCATATAGAGCTTTTACTTACTTTTAAATCTTGTGTTCATGCCCCGACTTCTTGTAGCCTTCTGGTTGCTCAAAATAAACATCTTCTTATAACTCCCCATTCAGAAAAAACTTCGTCAACGTCAACTCCTTGCTCTTGTACATATCCCTTCACAACCTGGCGTGCCTTGTACTTGTTAATGGTAACCATCCTAGTTCCTTTTTATCTTAAAACCCCACTTAAGCCTATAGTCTTCACATTCTTTGGAGGATCCATCAAATATTACGTACCATTCTTTTCAATTGAATCAATTTCTTCCTGCATAACATTGACCTAATCTTTATTCTCTTTAGCTTCTTGAAAAGTTCTTGGTTCTTCATCTTGGATCAAAAGTAACTCCATGTATCCAACATCTTGGTTTGAAGTTCCTTCAACTTAATAACCTTTGAGGAATTATGGATGCACTCGAGGTATGGTGGACCTCCTTAAGGGTGGATTTTCATCTTCATGTTTGGAATTCAAATTTGATGTTGATTATGTCGCTGAAGCTGTGAATTTTTCGTCGTTGAATGTGTCACAGATGCTGCATGTGACATTTGTGATCTGTAAACGATGTACGATGTAAAGCAATATCAATTATCAATAAAACAATGTGTTTTGGTTTCAATATTTGTGTATTTGTGTTTGACGATTTTACGTTTTGATTCTAGTTTGATTTCAAGCTTTAAATCCTTTCTGGAAAGTTGTACGCACACTGATGCGTAAACGTAACCAGTTTAACGTGAAAAACACTCCAGAATAGTGATATAGGCTTAGCATACCTTAAATAACCTAAACATAACTTAGAATAAGTTTTGTAGGGTTTGGTGTGTCGAAAACAAGTTTATTCGATCGCAGGGACTATTTGCGACAAACTGCGAAAGTATGCCGATTCGTATAGTAACGGACATTCCAGAACTTGATCATAAGCTAAACATACCCTAAATATCAATTACATATCTTAGAAATAGGCTTTGAGGGGTTCGTTATGTAAAAATACGCTTATTTGATCAATAGGGACTAAAAGCGTCAAAAGTGCATAAGTTTGCATTTACGCGCATATCTTACATTCTGAACATATCCGGACATCCATAAATTTTTGTAATCATTAAAATATATTATTTTAGTGATTGGAATGAAAAATACCATTCGTCGTGTAATTTGGATCGTTTTTGCGTCCGTTCGAGTTTTCATCGTAATTAATCGAATAACGCAACCGTACGACCAAACGAACCGACAACCGAGATGTTTTCAAGCATCTTTCATGTTCCCTATGCTTTAACTTCAATTTAGAGCCTTGAAATGGGGTTAACGGGCCTTGAATGCATCAAAATCAAAGTTTTGGGCATGCAGGGACTAAATTTGACAACTGCTGATACTTATCTCGCGGGGCGCGTAAGCTCAGACATGAGTCTACGTGGGACGTGACCGACCTACAAAACAGAAACATTGAATCTATTCAAACATCCTATTTCCACTTATTTTAACCATTGATTTAGTATACCATGGACTTGTTTTTATGCTCCCCTTGTATTAGAAACTATGGGCCACATGTGTATGGCCACGATCATGCCTTGATCCTTGCAAAAACTGTTAGGCCCTAAAGTGTGAGACTGACGCATCAAATTAATACAACGAGCTATGGTTATGAACTGGGTCTTACCGGGTTAGTTTATGTTAGGTTGTGGACCTTTATAGGTCATTTGGGCTAAGCTTTAGGCCATGTGGGCCAAGCAGGCCCAAGGGAAGCCCATGTAGGGAAGTGGGCTTGTCCATGTATATAAACAAGTTTTCAACTTGTTTTTAGGTTTGGAACCTTTGAAGCCTCAGTGACAGAAATTCTAGAGAAACAGAGAGTGGGAGGCGATTTGGTTGTGGGCACTTGTACTAGACGATTTTGCTTTGATAGTAATAGAATCGTGTGCAAGTGTTGAAAGTGATTCGGTGTGTTCTTCATATTCGGTTCGTAATTTCATATTTTTTTGGTTTATTCTTGAATCACATCAAGTTTGGATTCTGCACAAACTTGGTGTTGTTTGATATCATTGAAAGATCCGGTTATACGGGACTTACAAGTGGTATCAGAGCCTTTAGAACCTGTTCTAGGCTCGTTTTGATATCAAATATTCAAGTTTTTCGAAGAAATTTTTGAAAATCACCAAGAACATTCATCGTGTTCTTCGCGTTCTTCACTGTCTTCATCCGGTTTTGATTAGAAAATATCCATTTTTGGTTCTTTGATCTGTTTTGCAAACTGTTAATAGACAAACGAAATTTTTGGAATATCTTAAAAAAGGATTCTTGTTAATCTTTCCAAAAGTTAAATCCCAAAACTTTCGAGAATTTTGTTGACTTTTAAAAGTTGTGGTTTAAAAACTATTATTTTAAATTTCATAATATCGCAATCATCTCCGAAGTTACATCATCATCACCGGTCTCGAGTAGCAACCTCAATCACCTTTGTTTCGACTCGCAACCATCCAAGTTCTCGGCTCATCCTGTTTAGTTTCGACTCGCAACCATCATCATCGGTTTCGACTCATCCTGTTTGTTTTCGACTCGCAACCATCATCAGTTTCGGCTCATCCTGCTTTGGTTTCGACTCGCAACCATCCACGGTTCCGAGTCGCAACCGAGATCTCGAGTCATCTCGTTTTGTTTTCGAGTCGCAATCATCAAAGGTCTCGAGTCATTGATCATCTGAGTCACAACAATCTTTCACGGAACCTGCAACTCTGTCTCCGGTCATCGTTCATCATCGTCAACTTTGTCGACTGCTGTTCTCCTCCAACAACCTGCAACTCCGGTCGTCTTTCATCCACGGCCATCATCACCACCTCTGAACAACCATCGTATCTCCGATCACCGCAACCGTCATCATCTTGCTCCCCCCCTGCATCACACCGCCCTGCATCATCTCTGTTAAACTCCGATCTCCGTTCCACTCAACATCCGGTTACCTTCTCCGAGCAACACCACCTCCGACAACTCTGCCACTCCGGCTAATCGTCATCACCTCCGTCTCCGGTCTACGTCTCTGGTCATCATCTTTATCATTGCATTTACTGTTCATCATCATCATTTCCATCAACTGTAGACTGTCATCATAAGCGGATTGGACCTTTAGAATTCTGATTTTATTAGGATTTTTTTTAATATAATAATCATAATCATTTGGTAATCATTACCTTATCATTATTTATAATAATAATAATAATAATAATAATAATAATAGTTAATAATAATAAACCTTTATATTTATTTAATTTAGTAAAGTAACTTAAAAATCTTAAAAAAAAAAAATATATATATATATATATATATATAAATAAAAAAAAATTTGTTTTGTTGGTTTTGTGATAGCAATCTGACAGGTTTTGAGGTGTAGTTCAGTAAGCGGGTTCATTCGATTGCAAAGGGTTTGAGTTAGCGAGTACACGGGTTCTCGTTTGATTTGTGTTTTGGGGAGAAGAACAAAAGTATCAATCACCCACTGAAATTATGGCATTCGTGTTTCACAAACCAGTGGCTCAAGAAATTACCAGAGAAGAGATACTTTCTGTCTTTTGCACTCCTGAATGTAGAGAAAGGGTTGAGGCTTATCATATACACAATGCTGAGCTAATTCAAGATTATCAAGATATAAAAAATAAAAATTTCACATTATCGAAAAATGAAAAACTTTATAAAGAAAAGATTGAAGCTCAGCGAAAAGACATCATCAAACTCAAAGATGATGTAAGTGTAAAAACAGCCCATTTTCTAGAAGCTCAGGAGAAAGTATGCATTTTGACTAAAGAACTGGAAGATATCAGAGATAGATATCAAATAAATGAGCTTAATATTAAGAAATTTGATTCTTCCAGCAAATTAGTCAAAAACTTGTGTGATCAACAGCTCGCATACAAGGAAAATAAAGGGCGTGGTTTGGGTTTTAATCAGGCTCCTCCTCCTTACAATGACAATTATACTTATTTACCCATGACTGAGGAGGAGATGATGAATGAGAGTAGAATGACTTATGGTCCCAAAAACAATAAGTCATCATTAAATGACAGACAAATTGAGAAAAAGAAGTCTGCTCAAATAAATTTTGTTTCTAAAGGTTCTATTGATCCTAACTTTTCGTCTTCATGTGCAGATAAAGTATCTGAAGTAAAATGTGCAGATGTTCTTGGGAGTGAACCAGTTGTTCATACAAATATTTCTGAACCTTATTTTGAACCTTATTCTGAACCAACTGAATCTGACATGGCTTTTAGTCGTTCTCTATTTGCGTCGTTTTCTGCTTATGTTTCATCTTGTGTTTCGTCTTGTGAACCTGTTGTTTTGGGCAAAACTGATGATGTTTGTGTTGATAGTTTGAACAATAAGTGTGGTGATGATTGTTTTTCAGCTAATGTGTGTGATCCTAATGTTTCTAATATTTCAGTTATTGACAGTGTTACAGGTGAGGTCCCTCAGGACACATTCAGTGAAACCACTGAAACTTCTTCTCAAGAAAATCAAGAGTATCCTGATTCTTCTTCTAAATATGTCTCAGTGGGTGTCCCTAATGTTGAATTTAGTGGGACCCCATTGGAAACTGTAGATGAAAGTAAACCACAAGTAGATTCACATGATACGTGTGTTGATGAAACACGTGTTGATGAAACTTCTACATCTTCTGAAATTAAAACTGAACCAGATTTTGAAAAAGAAGAGGTGGTCACATTAAATGAAAAGTCACAAGAAAATGTTTCTGAAAAGGAAATTAAAACAGAAACTGAATCGTCTTTTCAAAATGATCCTGATAAAATTATAAAAGACGAAAAACATTATCTGTCTGAATCTCATGTTTGTGCTAGTTCTGATCAACAGGAACAGAAGAATTCAGAAAAAGGCATGCGGAACACAACCTAAGCAAGCTCGGTCATCTAGACAAATCAGATCGGCTAATGCTACTTGCTCTCAGAATCTCCATACATTGAAACGACAGACATGTTTCAATTGTGGAATTCCTGGACACATTGCTAGAAATTGTGTTCATCGTCCAAAAGTGCAACAAAAAGTCAATGCTCACTCTTGTGCTGGTGTTTGTGAACCGGTTCACAACACACAAAAGGAGCCAAAACGAGCAGATCAAAGTCGAGAGTATAAGAAGTCTGCTCACCAAGGACAATCACGATCTCATAAGGCTCCTGACAAGGTGATTGAAAGCTCCAATCAGGGAGAAAAGACGAAGACTGGTGCTCAGAGTAACAAGACTTCTGCAAATAGCAAATACAAGCACCCAAATTCGTCTTCGTCTGAAATGAATGTGCAGGCACATCCAACACAAAAAGGACCGGTTTGTCCTTCAGGACCTGCTAGAGCAAATCAAGCTGCTAAAAATGTCTTTCCGATGAAAAGACAAACTTGCTACAACTGTGGCAATGCGGGTCATATTGCTAGAAACTGCACACGGCGTCCCTATGTACCCTACTATATGCAAAATCAGAGGGTTACATCAAAGGATAACAATCATTCCAAGCCAATGAAGGTATCGTCACCTAAGGCAATGAAGAATGTGAATCCCAAGGTTAAACCTTCTGATGGGGATTGGAACGCTGCTAAAAACAAACGCAAGGCTGTTCAGGAACAAAAACGTGTTTCTAAAACTAACAAACCTGAAACAGCTAAAGTTGCTCAACCGAAGGCAACAAACGCGTTTGCTAGACCGAAACAGTTTTGGAAACCCAAATCCAAAGCAGCAACGTCTCCAATCCTTGAAATTAAAGGGGACTTGTGTTTGAAAGAAGTGTCTTATTTTGATGCTTCAGGTAAACCCAGGACCACGATGGCCTGGGTACCAATGTCTTACTAATCTCCTTATTTTTCAGGAACAACCAAGGAGGAGCTGTTGACAATCTCTGGAATGTTGATAGCGGTTGTTCCAGAGATAAAAACGGGTAACATTTCTCTGTTGCAAAAAGTTCAAATTTTTTTTTACAGATGATATGTTTCCTTTGGAGGAGATTAGAGAAGTAAGAAATGATCAGCAAAAGGTACCGTTTAAATTCAGTACTTTGATTTGAATTTGATAAGTCTTCAATCTGATGACAGAACGGTTAAGCAAAAATATTTATTTTCTTTCTTAGTTCATTATTTTGTATAAATTGTCCTTTCTCTAGTAAATGGTAAATTTGCGCAAAAATACAAGATTTATGCACAAATTTAGGGGGGGAGAGGAACATATAGATAGATATAGAGTTTAAGGGGGAGAAAACTCAGAAAAAGAAAAACACAAAAAGAGTTTGCTGTATATATATGCATTGTTTTAGGGGGAGAAAATGAGAAAAATACAAAAACATTAGAAAAATGAAAAAGCCAAAAAGAAAGATTGCATGATATGGGAAGTGAAATAAATGTTCGTGTTAAAGGGTTTGACTAACACATGTAAGGTGCCATAGCTGAAAAGACTAGGATCTACTGCGATATGTCGATAGGCTTGACGCTCAAAATGATAAAAGATACTAAGTGTTATAAACATAACGAACTATGTACCATGTGGGTAACATACCAACGGCGTATGATTTTATGGTCTTAAATCTTGCGTTGATAGATAGCCAACATCTGAGGTTTCGGGTCTTTATACTGTTGAATCATCCGGGGATATCTTGGCTGTCCTTCTGTTCAGAACTAAAATTGTACATGAACCCAGGAAAGAAAGTCACTTGAAATTAGCTCATTTCTATTTGAATGTTTGTATGTTGTCCCGATACACACAATTTTGATCTGATTCTGAAATCTTCTCTGAAAAAGTCGTGTACCTCCTCTGCTGCATCCAGATATATGCTGACCTGGAGGTGCTAGGCAACGACAGCTTCTGCTGCATCCAGATACATGCTGACCTAGCTGTACGTTGTCGCGCTATAGATCTAATACACCCGAAAGAGGCCCTCAAGTGCCCAAAAGAAACCCAAGAAACCTATATCAAACTGAGAAAAACTCATTTGATCTGTATATTATACCATCTCTGCATAAGATCTATTCTGTTCTCTTCTCAACCTATTCCCAGTTAAGATTTCAGAAATCTGGATTGGACTTGTGAAATATGTGGTAGGGAAGATACTTGCATGATAGAGTGTGTTGTTTATATTTCCAGGATTTGATTAGTATTTATTTGGGTGTTCATTATTAAGAAATCAAAACATGATAAAAACAGATTATATGCAGACCTAGACACAGTCAGGATATCTTAAAGGATGACATCAGTATACTCACCTGCTACGATGAATCGTTGTGCTTACCTTGATCGCGGGGGTATGCCTTGGAATGGGACACACGGGTATAATAGTATAATATTACCTAAAGCATATCACGAAGTTGAAAAATTGAAAGTTGAGCGTTAAATTTTAAGTGGACAAACATATTGGCAATCGCATAGACCAGTTTGATTAGGCTCGTACTGAAAAGTGTTCCTTAGTCTGCCTGAGAACGAATTTTGATCCCATTGCAATTGTAATTGTATATTATGGTAGTTGTTTATATTTTGAGTTTTTTTACTTGTTTTTAGTTCTTAAAAAAAAATACAAAAATAGTGTCTTGTTTTTCTATAAAACCAAAAATACAAAAATAGTGTGTTTATTTGTTTTTTTTTAAATTAAAAATCTAACCGTTCTTGAAGATTTGACTGATCATCAAAAGTTAAAAGAATTTAAATTGTGAAATTTCATGTACCTAGTGTTCATATGGTACGTTCCTCTGTTGCATAAGAAATGTTTGCTTATGAGTTTGTGAGCATGTGCAGAACTTGATTTCAATCAAGAACAGGGATTGATGAAGACTAAGATGCTGTTAGTTGCTGAAGAAGCCTGGAGCAGCTCAACAACAAGGTGTACCTGAGTCAGAAGAACCGGATACGAAACGCCGTCTGACAGTGAAAGTACATTTGAAGAAGTACCATGAACCTGCTTGAAAGACAAAGATTGAAGAAGAAAAGAGCTGTTGAGAATCCTCCTCTCATATTCTTTTTGACAAGATTTTCAAGCAAATGCTGATCAAGATCCTGATATGAAGCTAACCACAAAAGCCGAAGAAAGAGACCCAGTGCTGAGAGTTCAGAAGTCAAGAACTTCCACAACATCTGCAGCATAGCGACAACCATAGACTTCGTTGAAGACGTTGTTGAATTCATGTTATGAAGTCAATTTGATGGCATCAGTCTAGGGGGAGATTGTTAGGCCCTAAAGTGTGAGACTGACGCATCAAATTAATACAACGAGCTATGGTTATGAACTGGGTCTTACCGGGTTAGTTTATGTTAGGTTGTGGACCTTTATAGGTCATTTGGGCTAAGCTTTAGGCCATGTGGGCCAAGCAGGCCCAAGGGAAGCCCATGTAGGGAAGTGGGCTTGTCCATGTATATAAACAAGTTTTCAACTTGTTTTTAGGTTTGGAACCTTTGAAGCCTCAGTGACAGAAATTCTAGAGAAACAGAGAGTGGGAGGCGATTTGGTTGTGGGCACTTGTACTAGACGATTTTGCTTTGATAGTAATAGAATCGTGTGCAAGTGTTGAAAGTGATTCGGTGTGTTCTTCATATTCGGTTCATAGTTTCATATTTTTTCGGTTTATTCTTGAATCACATCAAGTTTGGATTCTGCACAAACTTGGTGTTGTTTGATATCATTGAAAGATCCGGTTATACGGGACTTACAAGTGGTATCAGAGCCTTTAGAACCTGTTCTAGGCTCGTTTTGATATCAAATATTCAAGTTTTTCGAAGAAATTTTTGAAAATCACCAAGAACATTCATCGTGTTCTTCGCGTTCTTCACTGTCTTCATCCGGTTTTGATTAGAAAATATCCATTTTTGGTTCTTTGATCTGTTTTGCAAACTGTTAATAGACAAACGAAATTTTTGGAATATCTTAAAAAAGGATTCTTGTTAATCTTTCCAAAAGTTAAATCCCAAAACTTTCGAGAATTTTGTTGACTTTTAAAAGTTGTGGTTTAAAAACTATTATTTTAAATTTCATAATATCGCAATCATCTCCGAAGTTACATCATCATCACCGGTCTCGAGTAGCAACCTCAATCACCTTTGTTTCGACTCGCAACCATCCAAGTTCTCGGCTCATCCTGTTTAGTTTCGACTCGCAACCATCATCATCGGTTTCGACTCATCCTGTTTGTTTTCGACTCGCAACCATCATCAGTTTCGGCTCATCCTGCTTTGGGTTCGACTCGCAACCATCCACGGTTCCGAGTCGCAACCGAGATCTCGAGTCATCTCGTTTTGTTTTCGAGTCGCAATCATCAAAGGTCTCGAGTCATTGATCATCTGAGTCACAACAATCTTTCACGGAACCTGCAACTCTGTCTCCGGTCATCGTTCATCATCGTCAACTTTGTCGACTGCTGTTCTCCTCCAACAACCTGCAACTCCGGTCGTCTTTCATCCATGGCCATCATCACCACCTCTGAACAACCATCGTATATCCGATCACCGCAACCGTCATCATCTTGCTCCCCCCCTGCATCACACCGCCCTGCATCATCTCTGTTAAACTCCGATCTCCGTTCCACTCAACATCCGGTTACCTTCTCCGAGCAACACCACCTCCGACAACTCTGCCACTCCGGCTAATCGTCATCACCTCCGTCTCCGGTCTACGTCTCTGGTCATCATCTTTATCATTGCGTTTACTGTTCATCATCATCATTTCCATCAACTGTAGACTGTCATCATAAGCGGATTGGACCTTTAGAATTCTGATTTTATTAGGATTTTTTTTTAATATAATAATCATAATCATTTGGTAATCATTACCTTATCATTATTTATAATAATAATAATAATAATAGTTAATAATAATAAACCTTTATATTTATTTAATTTAGTAAAGTAACTTAAAAATCTTTAAAAAAAAAATATATATATATATATATAAATAAAAAAAAATTTGTTTTGTTGGTTTTGTGATAGCAATCTGACAGGTTTTGAGGTGTAGTTCAGTAAGCGGGTTCATTCGATTGCAAAGGGTTTGAGTTAGCGAGTACACGGGTTCTCGTTTGATTTGTGTTTTGGGGAGAAGAA
The DNA here is from genome assembly GCA_030545235.1 of Helianthus tuberosus. Classification (NCBI taxonomy): domain Eukaryota; kingdom Viridiplantae; phylum Streptophyta; class Magnoliopsida; order Asterales; family Asteraceae; genus Helianthus; species Helianthus tuberosus. The sequence continues at coordinate 114,655,843 of CM060374.1, forward strand.
CAAAAGTATCAATCACCCACTGAAATTATGGCATTCGTGTTTCACAAACCAGTGGCTCAAGAAATTACCAGAGAAGAGATACTTTCTGTCTTTTGCACTCCTGAATGTAGAGAAAGGGTTGAGGCTTATCATATACACAATGCTGAGCTAATTCAAGATTATCAAGATATAAAAAATAAAAATTTCACATTATCGAAAAATGAAAAACTTTATAAAGAAAAGATTGAAGCTCAGCGAAAAGACATCATCAAACTCAAAGATGATGTAAGTGTAAAAACAGCCCATTTTCTAGAAGCTCAGGAGAAAGTATGCATTTTGACTAAAGAACTGGAAGATATCAGAGATAGATATCAAATAAATGAGCTTAATATTAAGAAATTTGATTCTTCCAGCAAATTAGTCAAAAACTTGTGTGATCAACAGCTCGCATACAAGGAAAATAAAGGGCGTGGTTTGGGTTTTAATCAGGCTCCTCCTCCTTACAATGACAATTATACTTATTTACCCATGACTGAGGAGGAGATGATGAATGAGAGTAGAATGACTTATGGTCCCAAAAACAATAAGTCATCATTAAATGACAGACAAATTGAGAAAAAGAAGTCTGCTCAAATAAATTTTGTTTCTAAAGGTTCTATTGATCCTAACTTTTCGTCTTCATGTGCAGATAAAGTATCTGAAGTAAAATGTGCAGATGTTCTTGGGAGTGAACCAGTTGTTCATACAAATATTTCTGAACCTTATTTTGACAGACAACTGTTGGTGCATGTTTTGTGACAACAGCTTAATAGTTTGATTATTTAGTCTTTGGATATTTTGTATTGGGCTTAGCGTTATTGGTTAGGGAGTTTAATTAGTGTAATGGGCTTGGAGAATGGCCTAGCCCAGACCAAAGCCCATGTGCAAACCTTGTCCTATATAAACAAGGCTTGGCATAAGGGTTTAGGTTAGCCAGTTAGTAGTCAGTTGAGAGAGTTAGTGAGAAATCTACAGAGAGTGGCTGAGAGATTTCTTGTGAAGGTCTTGAATTGATTGTAAACCTTGTGTTGGATAATCAATAGAAGACCGGATTGAAAGTGATTTGTTTCGTGTTCGTCTTCTTTATTCTTGTTTCTGTTTGTTCGATTGATCAAGGGGATTCCGCACCCTTGGTTGATTATCAATCTCGTTACGATCCATACGGGATAGGGACCTACAATTGGTATCAGAGCTTTTGCTCTTAGTTGTTTGGTTCGAGATTGATACGGATTCAAGATCTTTGAAGAAAAGTTTTTTTTGGATTTGCGTTTTTCAGAAGTTAAAGAGCTGTATTATTGATTTTTATATACATAGTTTGCTAACTTAATTTGTGTCTGCAGATTGTTAAGGGAAAAATTTTCGAAATCATTAAGAAGTTCATCACATTCTTCGGGGTTCAAGTCGCTGTTCATCAAGAATTCAAAAATTTTTTATAACTTGCTATTCAGATCTTGGTGAAAAGTGTTACAAGATATTTGCAAATTAAAAAAAAAAGGAAAAAGGAAAAAGGAAAGGGATTTACTATAACTTGATTTTTTCCAAAACTGCCGAAATCACATAATTGTCGGGATATCGTGTTTGACTTTTAAAACAAAATATCTCTTTTGAATTTTAAATTATAGAAAACTGTCTCTGTCATCACAAGTTTCTATTTTAAGTTGCAGGTTTCTATTTTGAGAACGTCATCACAGTTCCGAGTCGCAACAGAGATCTCGAGTCATCTATTCATCATCGTCTCGAGTCGCTACCTTCACAGTTACGAGTCATCTTCATCTCGGTCTCGACTCATCATCTCCACTGTCTCGACTCATCACGGTTCTGAGTCCGAGTCGCAACCTCCACAGTTCTCGAGTCAGCCATCTTCAATTACGAGTCGCAATCACGTTTCCGAGTCCGTGTCGCAACCGAGTTCTCGAGTCGCAATCATCTTCAACTAATCTCGAGTCATCTATCTTCACGGTTTCGAGTCGCAACGAGGTTTGAGGTCTCGAGTCATCATCTACCTCCACGGTTTCGAGTCATTATTCACGAGTCGCAACCGTTCTGGTCTCGAGTCACAGCCTTGTCTCGAGTCATCTTCTTCCCAAGCGGTCTCGAGTCGCAACCTCGGTTCCGACTCGCAACTGCATCCACAGTTTTGACTCCACCTTCCTCCGATCACTGTTTTGAGTGTTCTGATCACCACCTCCGTTCATCGTCATCTTCTCCGTCTTTAACCACCACTTCATCTTCTCCGACGAACCTCCGTTCACCGATCATTCGAACACCGAACGAGTACCTCCAACCTCCACCTCTCCGTCTATCATCCATCATCTTCGTCTCCGGTCGTCATTCAACATCATCATCGGTCATCTCCATTGGTCATCTCCATTATCATCGTTCAACCGGTCGTCGTCCTACTCCATCGTCTATCACCATCTTCGTCGTACTTCTCCGGCCATCTCCATTTTCACCGGACATCTTGGCGGCAGTCGGTTGTTTATTTTGAAATTAGGGTTGGCTGTTTCGAAAGAAGAAGACTGTGACGATTAGGGTTTCTGGGTTTGAGTTACGAAGAAGAAAGAAGAACAGTGGTTCTCGTATTGACCTAATTATATTAATAATAATTATTATAATATTATAATCATTATACCAATCATTAGTTAAATCATTAGGTTTTTAGTATAATAATAATAATAATAATAATAATAATAATAATAATAATAATAATAATAATATACCAATCTTGTTCGCGGTAACGAGACGAGTTTGCCCGTAAAATTTGGTGATTACATTTTTCGGACATTTTTGATCGTTTTAGCGAACCGGATTTTGAGAATAAATCTCCGAAAGGGTCAGTAGAGAAGTTAGATTTGGATTTTGACACAGGTTACCAAAATCCATTTAAACTTTCACGCTGCGTGATGGCTAAGATGAACAATGGAAGTGAGATTGTTAAGAACTGGCCAAAGCTTACAAACATCAAAGAATATGCTGACTGGAAAGAGAAGTTTGAGTCATTTGTGAAGAGTGAAGATACGAGAATGTGGAGCTGTATGATAGATGGATATATTGCTCCTACACGTCGTGTTGAAGGAAGGGTAAAAGTGATTTCTTATGACAAGATGGATGAATCTAAGAAACAGTTGGTTGATGCTGAGAAGAAAGCTTTAGCAGCAATAAAGATGTCCTTGCCTGAGTGTGTTAAACATACTTTTAAGAAGTATGGGACTTCTAGAGAGCTGTGGGAAGCTTTAGAAAAACGTTATCAGATTCCTTCAAGATTGAATACATGTGATCAAGCATGTGTAGCTGAGCTTGCAGATGTGAAGATTGGAGAGAAAGCTGCTGAGGTAGAAGAGAATAAGGAAGTAGATGAGGAGAATGCTGAAAAGAAGGGTGCAGAAGTTTCAAAGGGATCTGTAAGTCATACATGTCTTAATTGCACTGAACTACAGGTTAAAGTTGACAGACTATCGGAGCAAAACAAAATTCAGTCAGCTGAATTAGAAAAGTTAAAAGAGTCAAATGTTCTTTTGATTAAACGAGAGTCAGATTGTTTTACAAAACTCAAATCAAATGAACAAGAAATCAGCAGTTTAACAAGCAAAGTCAATGAACTGTTACAGATCATTGATTTGGCTCGTGAAACTGTGAAAGAAAAGACTAACGAGCTTTCAGAAAAGTGCACAGAATTGGCTGATGCACAAGCCAAAATTGTTGAACTTCAGGGAAAGTTAAACAATTTTGGGAATTCTTCGTTAGTCAGGACTCAAATTCAAAAAGGTTTAAAAAGGAGTAATGATAAAACAGGGGTGGGGTTTACTAAAGCTTCATCTTCTGGAAATCAAGACTACTCTTTTCTACCAAAAGAAGAAGAGCTAATTGATTTTGTAACCACTGCACAAGAGGTAGTGGATCCGACAGCTGTGGACTTGCCAAATAGTCCAGTTTCTTTGAAAGAATCTGTTGGGTCTAACAGTACACCTCATAAAGTGGATGAGGATACTGAAGACAAAAAGGCTAACACATTTAAAAAGGGATCAAACAAAAAGAAAAAGTATAAGAAAAGATCTTGTTTTAAATGTCACAACAAAGGGCACGTGGCGAGTTGTTGTCCTTTGAAGAAAGGTAAACAAAAAGTTGATGAGGTTAAGGATGGGAATCAGGTTGGGTCAAACAATAGTGTAAAGACTAGTTGTAAGACAAACAAACCTGAATCTCAATCTAAACCCTCAACTTCAAAAAGATTTGATAGACCAAGAAGTATTTCTCCACAATTTAGTCAATATAGTGGTAAATCAAATCGTTTTCAAAGGAAAAATAAAAATTTTGGATTTCAAAATCGATACCAAACTGCTGGTAATCGAAATTTTCAACAAAGAAATGGACATAGGGGTTTTAGTAACTCGAATGTTCAACAACATCCAAATTTTTTTCAAAATTCATGGTATGATTATGGGAGAAGCAGGTATCAAGGTAATAATTTTCAAAGGTCAGAAAATCCGAGTGTTTATTGGAACTCTCGCAATCAAAGACCTAGTGAAAATTATCAATCTTGTTCAACAATGGGTAAGCCATCCAAGACACCAGAAAGGTGTGATGGATATTGGATAGAAGCATCTTATGTGGATTTACATGGTCGACCCAAAACCGGTAAGGTTTGGGTTCTCAAATCTAACTGAGTTGTTGAGTGAATGCAGGATGACCAAGAAGGACTGTTGATGTGTTCGACAGTGGTTATTCCTGTAAAGCATCTGAGGTGAATAGTAGGTTAACATGGGTAACGAACTATTTACTTCTGTGATCCTTTTTATTGTTTTTAAACTTAAAACGTGAAAAAACTGTAGTCAGGTTAAGGTGGGAGTTTGTTTGTATTTTTAAATTTTATGTTTTTAAAATCTCTCAGCCACTCTCTGTAGATTTCTCACTAACTCTCTCAACTGACTACTAACTGGCTAACCTAAACCCTTATGCCAAGCCTTGTTTATATAGGACAAGGTTTGCACATGGGCTTTGGTCTGGGCTAGGCCATTCTCCAAGCCCATTACACTAATTAAACTCCCTAACCAATAACGCTAAGCCCAATACAAAATATCCAAAGACTAAATAATCAAACTATTAAGCTGTTGTCACAAAACATGCACCAACAAACTCCCCCTTGACAATAGCTTCATAGTGTAACTTCGTCTTCAAACATCTTGCAGTCTTTTGGTCTTTGGATAGCGTCAGCTACACAGTTTCTGACATCAACAAACTCCCCCTTAGCTGATGCTTCCAATCTCCAAACTTTCATTCGTTGTAGATCAGCGAACTAGCAATCTTTGGTTAAGCAAGTATCTTTAAAACTTCCATATCTCTTTCTCTTTCTGCAATGTAGTAGAAGGATCCTACCATGCATCTTCACACGTTCTTCACTTCACTCTCAATCTGCACTTTACTTGTATTCTGCACTTCATTTTGATAACTGCATCAATCTGTTTAGCAACACAAGAAAGTATCTCGAAAAACCATTAGCCTTTTTCACATTTAAAGATAAACCAATATTTTATCTTAGTTTGCAAAAACAACTACCTGTCAGTTCAAAATGGAAGTCTTTTAAAAAAGAAATATTTTTGGTATTTTTGATTTTTCAAAACAAACTAACAAACTAAATTAAACTAAAAATATTTACAATACATCTTTTTGTGAGTATCATGTGTAAGAAGATCATATCAGCACAAACAAACTGTTTCACACCATTAGATAATTCTTTATTTAATTTTTCGTGAAAAGCAGTTCAAGACGATTACCAGTATGTTTGTCCACTTAAACAAATGCATGAACATTTCAAGTACCATTACCGTATGATACGTTAAGGTAATACTAATTCTGATATATTAGCGTGTACCACTTCAGGATATACCCCCGCGATCATGGTATGCACAAAGATTCATCGTAGTAGGTGAGTATACTGAATTCATCCTTTAAGATATCCAGACAGTGCCTAGGTCTGCATATAATCTGTTTTATCATGTTTTGATTGCTTAACAATGAACACCCAAATAAATACTAATCAAATCCTGGAAATATAAACAACACACTCTATCATGCAAGTATCTTCCCTACCACATATTTCACAAGTCCAATCCAGATTTCTGAAATCTTAACTGGGAATAGGTTGAGAAGAGAACAGAATAGATCTTTAGGAGAGATGGTATAATATACAGATCAAATGAGTTTTTCTCAGTTTGATATAGGTTTCTTGGGTTTCTTTTGGGCACTTGAGGGCCTCTTTCGGGTGTATTAGATCTATAGCGCGACAACGTACAGCTAGGTCAGCATGTATCTGGATGCAGCAGAAGCTGTCGTTGCCTAGCACCTCCAGGTCAGCATATATATGGATGCAGCAGAGGAGGTACACGATTTTTTTTCAGAGAAGATTTCAGAATCAGATCAAAATTGTGTGTATCGGGACACATACAGGCATTCAAATAGAAATGTGCTAATTCCAAGTGACTTTCTTTCCTGGGGTCATGTACAATTTTAGTTGTAAACAGAATGACAGTCAAGATATCCCCAGATGAAATAACAGTATAAAGACCCAAAACTTCAGATTTTGGCAATCTATCAACGCAAGATTTAAGGTCATTAAACCATACACCACTAATGTGTTCCCCACTCATATTCAGTTCATTTAGGTTTATATTACATTGGTAAGTTGATTATTTCATGCTTTTTGCCTACTGGTACATCATATGATGAAGCTGCTATCATACTTAAGCATTTTAATTTCAGTTTCAGTGTGACAGTCTAACTTGCTGATGTACTATCATTTCTTCTTTTTCACACCATGAAAAACTCATTTTTGATTTTCTATTTTTTATGTTTTTGATTTTTCAATTTTTTTATTTTTGATTTTTAAGAAAAGCAATAAACTATTTACAAAATTCTTATGAAAAACCAGTTATTCAGGATTCCTCATCCCGTTGAGTTCGACTAAGTGTTCAAAGCGAGCTCGATCAAAAGCTTTTGTGTAAAGATCAGCAAGGTTATCTTCTGTGTCGACTCGATGTAATTCAATTAGTCGTTTTTCAGCACAATCCCGTATAAAGTGATGACGTATGTCAATATGTTTAGTTCTACTGTGCTTTACGGGATTGTTTGTGATTGATATAGTGGCATTATTATCTATCATAATAGGAGTACGAGTGAAATCCAAACCGTAATCGTGCATCTGCTGTTGTATCCAGAGAACCTGAGAGCAACAGCTACCCGCAGCAATATATTCAGCTTCACACGTAGATGTAGACACACAAGATTTCTTCTTGCATTGCCAAGACACGATCCTGCCTCCTAAGAACTGACAACCACCTGTTGTAGACTTTCTGTTTGATTTGCATCCTCCAAAGTCTGAATCAGTGTAAGCAACGAACCTCAAATCACTATCAGCTGGATACCACAACCCAAGTTTAGGTTTCCCCTTCAAGTAACGAAGAATACGCTTCACTGCTTTCATGTGTGACTCTTTCGGATTCGCCTGATATCTAGCACACAAGCATACTGCAAACATGATGTCAGGTCTTGAAGCAGTCAAGTACATTAGAGAACCAATCATCGCCCTGTATTGAGTAGGATCAACATCTTCAGTACTTTCATGATCTGGGCCGAGATTGTGATTTTCACATATGGGTGTGTTGAAAGTAGAGCAATCATTCATTTTGAACCGATCCAAAATGTCATACACATACTTCGTTTGATGAATAAACATCCCATCCTCCTTCTGTTCAACTTGTAATCCCAGAAAGTAAGACAGCTCACCCATAGCACTCATTTCAAACTTACTCTTCATCACCTGTTCAAACTCTTTACACATGCTCTCATCTGATGACCCAAAGATGATGTCATCCACATATACCTGTACCAGCAGAAAATCTTCCTTCTTTCTCTTGATGAACAGTGTACTGTCAATCTGACCTCTCTCAAAACCATTCTTGATCAGATGTGCAGACAGTGTCTCGTACCACGCCCTAGGAGCTTGATGTAACCCATATAAAGCCTTATCAAGTTTGTAAACTCGATCTGGATAGTCTGGATCAACGAACCCATCTGGCTGTGAGACATACACCACTTCTTGGACTTTCCCGTAAAGAAATGCACTCTTCACGTCTAGTTGGAAAACTTTAAAGCCCTTGAATGAAGCGAAAGCTAGAAACAAACGAATTGCCTCCAACCTTGCCACTGGTGCAAACACTTCATTATAATCTATCCCTTCTTGCTGATTGAACCCTTTTACCACTAACCGAGCCTTGTTGCGCGTGACAATACCTCTATCATCCTTCTTGCACTTAAACACCCACTTAGTGCCAATCTCTCTTTCACCTTTAGGAAGGTCCACTAACTCCCAAACCTTCAACTTCGCAAACTGGGCCAATTCTTCTTGCATGGCTTCAACCCATGAATTATCTTTAAGAGCCATGTGAATGTTCTTCGGCTCCTCTTGGGAAATAAAGCAACTGTACAAGCATTCATTCACTATCCCAGTCTTCTCAATCAACACAAATAACCCAGAATTCGCTGCTATGCTTCTTCTCGTCTGAACACCTGCAGTAGGATCTCCAAGTATCATGTCAACTGGATGATCTCTATTTGCTCGTGTAGAAGCAACTGCATCAACTTCAAGATTATCACCCAGGTTTGATCCAACCTCCCCCTGAATATTCTGATTTGCAAACGGATTAATAAACTCCTCCCCCTGAATGGGTTCAGAGTCACTATCGCTTGAATCAGGATCAGCAACACCTTGGGAAGTTTCCGGAGCATCTGAAATATCAACATTCGATCTAGGCATGAATTCGCCTTCATCGTCTTCACATACCACTGTTTGAATCAGCTGAGAATCATCTGCATCAGAAACCTCAGGAATATTAAATGATTTAAACACACTTTCATAATCATACAGTATAGCAGGACCACTCGTTGATTGTTGAGGTTTGTAGGAAGTAATTTCCACATTAAAAACAACCTCAATTTTACCAGTTTTGAGATTAAAAACCCTTTTATTCGGTGTGCCAGGCACGTAACCCAGAAAGTAGCCTTCGTCAGCCACCTCACCGAATTTTTGTTTATCCTTGTTTCGCACAATGGTGCAGGGTAATCCAAATGGTTCAAAGCCTGTTAAGTTTGGTTTTTCGTTAAACATCAACTCATGACAAGTTTTGTTAAAACGTTTAACGGTTAAAACTTTGTTTAGGACATAGCAAGCTGTATTCACAGCTTCTCCCCAGAAAAGAACTGGTAGCTTTGAATCTGAAAGCATCGTCCTGGCGGCTTCAATCAACGTCCTGTTTTTCCTCTCAGCGACTCCATTCTGTTGAGGAGTATAAGGAGCTGAATATTGATGTTCTATTCCCTTTTGAAGACAGTAGAGATCCAGAATCCGATTCTTGAACTCTGTGCCATTATCACTCCTTATCCTCTTGATCCTTGCATCATGGACGTTTTCCAATTTTGTAAAAAGATCTATCAACATCTCTGCTGTTTCATCTTTTGTACCTAAAAAGAAAACCCATGAATAACGTGAGTAATCATCAGTGACAACCAGACAGTAGTACTTTCCACCTATGCTCCTCACGTTCACTGGACCGAATAAATCCATGTGAAGTAATTCATAAGGGGCATTAATGGAATTTACTGTTTTAGACTTATGAGGTTTCTTGTGTTGTTTTCCCTTTTGACATGGAAGACATTTATCTTCCACTTGAAACCTCAGCAATGGAACCCCTTTCACTAGCTCATTTTTTATGATATAATTCATTTTGCGATAGTGAATGTGGGCCATGCGTCTGTGCCACAACATAGATTCAGCTTCAGATGCTTTTGACAGTAAACACGCCACCGCAGCAGTTGGATCCTTGGCACCCATGTCCATGACATAAGTATCATTTTTCCTCGGTGCACGCATCACTATCCAATCGTCCGGAATAACCAAACCCGGTTTCAACACCAATGCCTCAGTATTTGTAAAATGGACCGAGTGACCCTTGTCGCAGACTTGTGACACGCTCATCAGATTGTGCTTAAGCTGCTCAACATAGTTCACTTTGTCCAAAGTGATCTTCCCATTCATCACTTTTCCTCGTCCAGTTATCCTACCACCTTTAGCACCAGCAAAATTTACATGTCCACCATCATATTCTTCAAATTCAGAAAACAACCTTGCATCCCCCGTCATGTGCCTGGAGCAGCCACTATCAACATACCATAAGTTGATAATCCTCCTTAGCAGCTCCTGCACACACCAACCAAAAGATTAGTTAGATTGGGGGACCCAAGCCTTAATGGTCTTGGGTCTTCCAGATTCATCAACTACAGGAACATCCATCCAGTATCCATCACTCCTAGGTGGAGTCTTGGATCTTGGGCCTGTTGATGGAAATGGGGCATGATTTCCATAAGGTCTCTGGTCCTGAGGGTACCTGTTTGTGTTTGGACTATGTGACCTTTGAAAACTTTGATTTTGATTCCAAGAACTTTGATTGTTGTAATTTCGAAAGCCATTGTTATAAAAATTTCGACAACCATTATTTTGGTATCGATTTTGATATTGACCTTGACTTCTAAAATTATTTGAATTTTGGTTGTTCATTCTTGGTGAACTACTTCTTAGTCTTTCATATCTGCCTGATGTAGATTCAGGCTGAAATCTTGGTTGATTTCTTTGAAAACGAGGAACTTGTGGAGTTCCTTTTTCAGCCTTATCTACACCACCAGCAACACCCGATTGTTGCTTTGGAGCAGATTGCTTTGGAGAACTTGAGACTTTCTCCTCATTATCACCTTGCTTCTCAGGTGATTTCCCTCTTTGTTTCTCACTAACTTGTGCTTCAACCTTTTTGTTAGGACAGCAGCTAGCTACATGTCCCTTGATGTGACATTTGAAGCACGATCTCTTATTCGAAGACTTCTTAGCTGAAGCCTTTGAACTAGATTCTGGTTTAGATGATGATGCCTTAGAAGGATTTGGTTCAGTTTGCTTAGTTTCAAGATTTTCTATGTTTTTGTTTTTAGCAAACTCTACATTTGATTCATTTTCTATAACAGCTGTTTCGTTTTTCATATCACTTCCTTGAACAAAATTAACCTTTTTAACAAAAGTTGGATTTTTATTCGTAGGATTTGAATTTTTCTTTTTCAAAACAGGTTTGCTGTTATTGACCTTCTTAGCATCATTATCTTCAAACACATCACCTTGACTAGATGTGAAACTACTTGGTGATGTCGACAGAAAGTCTGTGAACTCATCTTCATCAGGTAAGAAAGAATAGTCATGACTAAGAGGAGGTGGAACTTCATTGAAGCCCTTGAATCCCACACTTGTCTTGTCATTACTCTTCTTTAACCCACCCATCATGTGTTTCATAACAAAAGTAGAATCCCTGAATTGACCTAATTTCTTTTCGAGTTCAACAATTTTGAGTTGTGCATCTGACAACTCTTTGCATTTTTCAGAAATTTCTTTTGTTTTCTCAGCCATCATGTCATGAGCTAAGTCTATGACTTGAAGTTTTTCGTTTAGTTTACAGGTTAAAACTTCAATTTCAGCTTCATAGCCTTTTATCTTTTTCAAATATGATGACTCATTTCTTTTTGCAAAGAAATTTGATTCTTTTACGTTAGATATTTCGCTCACCAGACTTTTGTTTTGAGTTGACAACCTGTCAACTTCACTCCGTAATTCACGACACTTTAAGCAAACAGAAGTAGCAGAGTTACTTACCTCTCCTGTCGATTTGTCTGAGTTGGCCATAAGAGCAGCAAGTTGATCTTCCATCCTTTTGATGATTTCATCCTTCTCTTCAGCTTCCTTTTCATGCTCAGACTTTGGTGTTTCTTTTTCAGCATCTGTTGTCTGATCAGCCTTATCTTCCTCAGCTTCACTTTTCTTCTCAACTTCAGCATTCATGTTAGCTTCAGCGTCATCAACGGGAACAATCTCTGCCATAAATGCTTGAGTGACATTCTCATCATTTTCCAAGTGAATACTCCAGTCATATGAACCTTCTCGTGCAGTAGAGATCAGCGCTCTTGAGTTAGAGTTGTTTGATGAATTTCTATTGTTTGAACTCTGACTTGAGGTTTCATTCTTTTGTTTCTAACATTCCCTAGCAAAATGACCATAACTTTGACAGTTAAAGCACCTCACTTTGGTCTTGTCAAAACCAACAGTTTTCCCTACAAATTTCCTTCCAGTTCTGTTCATGAACCTCTTCACCCTTCTAGTAATCATGGCCATTTGCCATTGCAAATCCATATCTTCAAGATCATCAGGGTCAATCTGATCGTAATCTTCATCTAAAACGGCAGGATCAGATATCTTCCCCTGAATGTAGTTTTCATAAGAAGCAACAAAAGAAGCAAGTAGAGCAAGATGTTCTTCAGCAGACTTCACACTCATTGGCATTGACTTTGAACTACTACTTTGCTTAGCAGTTGATGTTCTCTTAGCTCCAGTTGATCCTCCTGAAGCAGCTACAAAACATACATCACCATCCTCATTTACTGTGACCTGCTCAGTTTCACGTGAGAGAAAAGCAGTGGCAGAGTCGCTAGAAGCATCGTGAGAATGTTAATGCTTGGTGGAGGTTGACGACAGTTGCAGGTAGATCGATACCGGAGACGATGCGGTCGGAGAAGATGGTCGGTGTTGATGGAAGATGGTCGGTGTACGGTGACGGAGACGAAGGTGACTGATGAACGGCGACTGTTCGATTTCGAAACCGGATTCGAAATGTGTTTAGGAAACGATGGATGATGATGATTCAAACTGTGATGATGATGACTGTGATGTTGAAGATTGATCTCGGATGGATGATGATGATGACAATCGATGACATCAGCAGGTCAAGAGAATGTTGGGGAATGTTTGTTGGCGGCTGCACATGATGTCCCATTCAGAATTCTTTAAAACCCTAAGAAATCTCCACCGTAAGATGAAGGGAAAGATCATCGGTCAAAAGGTGATGAAATGTTGATTTGTTTCCAATGCAACATTTTGTGGGGACCACTGGTGTTGGAGCAGAATGATGGATCAGAATGTGCGGCTGTGGAGCTGGAAGCTTCTAAACCACTTATTTAATCTAAGCCTAATTTGATAGGAGCCCAGGTATGTGTCGCAATTTGTTCAAGCCAAAAAAAATTGGAGCCCATCTACTACAACAGCCTTGCCTACGGCAGCCGTTATTGGATCAAGATTATGAGTGGGTTTCAAAATAATTTATCATTTGGGCCTAAGGGTATTACTAATTTAGTTATGGATTATGAAAGCGTTGGGCTGGGGTGTTATATTATTATTTTGGTTCAGCCTTTTGGGTTTCTCTTAGATGGGCCGACAAAATGAGAACACATTAGCAAGTGGTAGGGGTGAAGTCTCTATGGAGTTATTATTGGTTCCATTGCAAAACTTGTGTTTTTGCGCGACTTGAATACCAGACGGATCACTTTGAATCCGTGTGTTCTTGTTAGTGAATCAATACTTTTGCATCCGAGATAACATGCCTGATCCGCCATCGTCCGAGATCAAGTTTTTCGTTTCATCAATCATCCGCAATCATCCGAGATGCATCCGAAGTCTTCCGTCAATCGTCCGACATCCAAGATACTCGTGTCTCATCCGAGTTCGTCTATACCGGTAATAAAGAGAGCATAAAACTAGGGGGAGATTGTTAGGTCCAAAGTTTTACGCTTATCTTTATTATAGTCTTTTATGTTTATTTGGTTAAGTTTATGTTTTTGGCTTGGGCTAGGCCATGTGGGCCAATGGGGTAGAAACTCCTATAAATAGTCTTATTAGATTATTAGTGGTAGAGCTCTAACATTTAGTAATCATGTAATCCCCAAAGGAGAACCTTGTACCCGACAATCCTAGAGATTGTGTGCAAGGTTCTCGAAGATCGTACCAGACAGTCCTTGAGACTGTGTGCGATCTAAGCAGCGGCACTATGTTATGTAATGAAATATTTTCTTTAAAAAAAAAAAAAAAAAAAAAAAAAAAAAAAAAAAAGAGGAACATATAGATAGATATAGAGTTTAGGAGGAGAATACTCAGAAAATACAAAAAGAGTTTGCTGTAAATATGTATTGTTTAGGGGGAGAAAATGAGAAAAATACAAAAACATTAGAAAAATGAAAAAGCCAAAAAGAAAGATTGCACGATATGGGAAGTGAAATAAATGTTCGTGTTAAAGGGTTTGACTAACACATGTAAGGTGCCATAGCTGAAAAGACTAGGATCTACTGCGATATGTCGATAGGCTTGACGCTCAAATGATAAAAGATACTAAGTGATATAAACATAACGAACTATGTACCATGTGGGTAACATACCAACGGCGTATGATTTTATGGTCTTAAATCTTGCGTTGATAGATAGCCAACATCTGAGGTTTTGGGTCTTTATACTGTTGAATCATCCGGGGATATCTTGGCTGTCCTTCTGTTCAGAACTAAAATTGTACATGAACCCAGGAAAGAAAGTCACTTGAAATTAGCTCATTTCTATTTGAATGTTTGTATGTTGTCCCGATACACACAATTTTGATCTGATTCTGAAATCTTCTCTGAAAAAGTCGTGTACCTCCTCTGCTGCATCCAGATATATGCTGACCTGGAGGTGCTAGGCAACGACAGCTTCTGCTGCATCCAGATACATGCTGACCTAGCTGTACGTTGTCGCGTTATAGATCTAATACACCCGAAAGAGGCCCTCAAGTGCCCAAAAGAAACCCTAGAAACCTATATCAAATTGAGAAAAACTCATTTGATCTGTATATTATACCTTCTCTGCAAAAGATCTATTCTGTTCTCTTCTCAACCTATTCCCAGTTAAGATTTCAGAGATCTGGATTGGACTTGTGAAATATGTGGTAGGGAAGATACTTGCATGATAGAGTGTGCTGTTTATATTTCCAGGATTTGATTAGTATTTATTTGGGTGTTCATTGTTAAGAAATCAAAACATGATAAAATAGATTATATGCAGAACTAGACACAGTCAGGATATCTTAAAGGATGACATCAGTATACTCACCTGCTACGATGAATCGTTGTGCTTTCCTTGATCGCGGGGGTATGCCTTGGAATGGGACACACGGGTATAATAGTATAATATTACCTAAAGCATATCACGAAGTTGAAAAATTGAAAGTTGAGCGTTAAAGTTTAAGTGGACAAACATATTGGCAATCGCATAGACCAGTTTGATTAGGCTCGTACTGAAAAGTGTTCCTTAGTCTGCCTGAGAACGAATTTTGATCCCATTGCAATTGTAATTGTATATTATGGTAGTTGTTTATATTTTGAGTTTTTTTACTTGTTTTTAGTTCTTAAAAAAAATACAAAAATAGTGTCTTGTTTTTCTATAAAACCAAAAATACAAAAATAGTGTGTTTATTTGTTTTTTTTTAAATTAAAAATCTAACCGTTCTTGAAGATTTGACTGATCATCAAAAGTTAAAAGAATTTAAATTGTGAAATTTCATGTACCTAGTGTTCATATGGTACGTTCCTCTGTTGCATAAGAAATGTTTGCTTATGAGTTTGTGAGCATGTGCAGAACTTGATTTCAATCAAGAACAGGGATTGATGAAGACTAAGATGCTGTTAGTTGCTGAAGAAGCCTGGAGCAGCTCAACAACAAGGTGTACCTGAGTCAGAAGAACCGGATACGAAACGCCGTCTGACAGTGAAAGTACATTTGAAGAAGTACCATGAACCTGCTTGAAAGACAAAGATTGAAGAAGAAAAGAGCTGTTGAGAATCCTCCTCTCATATTCTTTTTGACAAGATTTTCAAGCAAATGCTGATCAAGATCCTGATATGAAGCTAACCACAAAAGCCGAAGAAAGAGACCCAGTGCTGAGAGTTCAGAAGTCAAGAACTTCCACAACATCTGCAGCATAGCGACAACCATAGACTTCGTTGAAGACGTTGCTGAATTCATGTTATGAAGTCAATTTGATGGCATCAGTCTAGGGGGAGATTGTTAGGCCCTAAAGTGTGAGACTGACGCATCAAATTAATACAACGAGCTATGGTTATGAACTGGGTCTTACCGGGTTAGTTTATGTTAGGTTGTGGACCTTTATAGGTCATTTGGGCTAAGCTTTAGGCCATGTGGGCCAAGCAGGCCCAAGGGAAGCCCATGTAGGGAAGTGGGCTTGTCCATGTATATAAACAAGTTTTCAACTTGTTTTTAGGTTTGAACCTCATTGTTACAATTTCTCTAGAGAGGGAGACGATCGATTGGTAGTAGTGAGCTTGTACCAGACGATTTTGCTAGTTCATAGTAATAGAATCGTGTGCAAGTTTGAAAGTGATTCCGGTTTGTTCTTCGTTGTTCATATTTCTTGTTGGTTTTGGTTTTATTTCTTGAATCTCACCTAGTTTGGATTCCGCACAAACTTGGTGATTGTTTGATATCATTGAAAGATCCGGTTTCACGGGACTTACAAAAACGCATGTAATGATCTTGTTAATTCAAGGTTTCCTATAAATACCCATCAATTTTGCCATTGTTCCTTGCTCATTGATCTGATTTGCTCTAAGTTAAAGCCCTCACATTGTTGAGGGCTTCATACCTTAGTATTTTTAGATCAATTCTTCTAGCTCGGACCCTTTGTAAGCTTCTTTCATGCTTGTTTATGCTTTTCAAGCATGAAAGTCAAACCGTGTTTGAATTTCTACTTTGACCATGAATTGGTCAAGTCAAAGTTCAATTGAACTTTGCAACGTGAGCGTAATCACGATGGTTATAGTCCCTTGTGACTATACCTACTGATTACCACGTCGATTAGTCGAAGTGACGAGTCAAAGTTTCGGTCAAAATACGTATTTATGCGTATGTTGCGATGAAGCTATTTTCGGGTATCAAAACACTTTGTTTTGATATCAAACCTGTTTTCTAACTTAGTTAAACGTGTTTTAACATGTTTAACTCGTCACTTTTAGTCTAGTGCTTGTATAGGGTCGTAAGATAAGCGGTCTTGACAACCGCTTAGAATTTCAAACCCGACCCGTTTGGTCGATCGTTAGGATCCGACCAAGCATATTTTGTGACCATAGTTGTATAGGGAATAACCTTCCGAGGTTATACCTTATGATCCTTTAGTTTAATTAGTTGTATGATAGGTAGTTTATATGCCTTAGGAAAAAGACCAAAATGCCCTTTTCATGCATAATTTGATTTTAAGCATATGTAACCTAACTTTTGTCACTTAAACTGATTATGCAACATATTTAAACATGTCAGGGCATATAATACTTGTCATAGGACTAGTTAGGCGTCTCGAACGCGCATTCGCGTGAACAACGCGTTAAAGTAGCGTAGACTACCTTAACGAGTCGTAACGGGTCATAAGCACTTAGGATAGGTTCCAACTTAGGATGTAGGCTTTGTTAAACCATATCACATGAGTTCCAATACTCATTTGGTTTACAAGACCACATTCTACCCGATCTTCAGATTTAGGTGCCGATTTATTAACTTAGCGATCCAATTACTAGGTACTACTTGATTTCCTTGGTTTGCCCGAGCTTTGTTTAAGTTCATTTAATCGAGGATACCTTGAAATTCAATGTGAGTACATAGATCCCCTCTTTTTACTGTTTTCGATCGTTTTGGGGTGATTCATATGTGTTAAACGATTTCGACGATTTCAAAAACGAATACTATGGTTTAGATTAAACATAACGATTTCGATAATGTGAACGAAGTTGTTGGGACGTATTTACATAATGAATAACATTCATTAACAATGATCAAGCCAACTAGTAGTATGTTATGGTACCATATGATCTGACAAATCCCGTTATCGGACTGCCGCCATGGTTATGTATGGGGGTTATGTGGGTAACGACTGAACCTGATGATTGTTAACTTACCCTTTGGTGGTTTTTTAATACGAGTTGAATGATGGACGAGTTACGAAGGTTTTAATGTTTTCAACGAGACGACCAAAAGTTAGTTTTCACAATTAAAACACAAACGATTTGAACGATTGAACGATGTTTTATAACACAACAAGTTAAACGAATTGAACAATTGGTTTCTGGTTTGTGATTAAATAACGGGACGGGTGTAACGTGATAAAAGCATGGTAGATACGCCGCTGGCACTTCTTATATATAAATGCTTTCATCATATTATCCGTGGCGTTATTTAGTTCACTTGGACGATGATTTTAACGATGACACGCAACGATGATTACTAAATGATATAAATCATACAAGTTTATTTACGAGAATGATTTACAATTTGGTTTACATAAACAAATGTTTTGGGTTAAGATTCATGGCATCAACGTTTTATAAACTATAACCAACTTGTTTGAATTAGCTATTCATTTTACAATACAAACACTTTACAAAACAAGGTTTTCTAATATCGACTAATGCAGTTGTATGAGTTATTGCAACATGTAAACGAGCCATGAATCTGATACTCTCACAAAACCTATGTGCTCGCCGGCATTTCTTTGCTGACTTTATTTTCACATATGTTTCAGGTGGTGTGGTTTGATGATCTTGATTGCTACTAGGATGCATGCTCACTTAGGATCGGACGAGGCCTTGGTGACTTAATAACAATGATAGACGATGTGGTTGTGTTGTATCTTTAACTTCAAGACAATGTAAATGGTTAATAATTAAATAAAACGAAACTTTTTAATCCATGGTTGTGAAACAATAATTCTGTTGTTTTACGCGGTCTGGGTGTGACAGAAGAGTTGGTATTAGAGTTGGTATTTGACCTTGACTATAACTTTTCTAGGACCCTAATGCAAGTTTACTTGCATTTAGATTCTAAAACAATACTGTCGCCTATCTTTAGGTGATAAACACAACAAGAACACGAATAACAAATCCGCTTTGAAAACCAATCATCTATTCGTAGATGATTTATTATAAGGTTTTGAACCTTCATAGTTTTCAAAATCTC
Source organism: Helianthus tuberosus (assembly GCA_030545235.1). NCBI lineage: Eukaryota > Viridiplantae > Streptophyta > Magnoliopsida > Asterales > Asteraceae > Helianthus > Helianthus tuberosus. Next base: position 114,674,816 of record CM060374.1, read on the forward strand.
GTAAAAGTTTGGGTCTAGATAATGTGAACACGTGCAATCTGGAAGGGTGGATGCCTGTATCCTAAGTTTTCTGTCTAAGGCTAGAGTGTTCGTACAAATCCACACCTGGGAACTCTTGGGATGAGTGTTCACTTATAGGCTAAACCATGTGTTCGCGATACATTATATTGATCTATTTACTTTGATTAGTCACTGTGTATCGTTTGTTTGAGGTATCAAATGAATGATCACCTTCCTTGTGTTTTGTCGATGATTTCAATACCTCTTTTGTTCATCCAATTGTCAATCTCACTCATTTCTCATGTTTCCTTGTTCTTTTTAGAATATACCACCTAGACGTGATCCAGAACAGGATGTTGCAATCGCAGCCCTTATCACTCCGGAGATGGCTGCTGTGATTCTGAACCTAATAACTCAGATTAATCAAGCGAACAACAACAATAAAAACAATGCTCAGGGTAATTTCAAAACGTTTAATTCGGCTAAACCACTAAAGTTTTCTGGGTCTCAAGGAGCAACTGTGTGACACTCTAGGTTTTTCCGAGTAAACACCTTGTAATTTCGTTATGTGTATATATGTGTTATTAAATGAAAAGTTGCGTTTTACCTTAATGTGCTATGTGTGGTATGTATGTATATATATATATATATATATATATATATATATATATGTGTGAACCGAACCCGACTTGAGACCACTCGGTCTCGAGTAAACAGAAACGGTTGGGCCGGATTGGGCCATATACCCCCCTTCGAGCCCACTCGGAACCATTGTAGGGTGCACCACCCAAACCGAGTATAAAACCCATGCCCAAGCCCTCCTTCTCTCATTTGACACTCCCACCATTCACACTCCCTTTCACACTCTCTTCTCACTAAAACCCAAGAACACCACCACCAAATCTCTCTTCCCTTCTCTCGGTTTCAAACCGGAAGCATCAAGACTCGGTCAAGCTCGTAATCATCTCCCGGATACTTCAATTCCTCATCCTCCTTCTCGACTTGGTGCTTTCTTCTCTATCGGTTAGTGTTTCCTTTAGGTTGATTAGTTACATAATACATGAAGATGGTTGTTGTTTTTATGTAATGAAGGTGTTTCTTATATAGAAGATGATATGCATACTTGTTAGATGATTTGTATGATGATGATTATCGGTTAACATGTCTTGATTTCGGATATATTACATAATGAGTTAGTGTTATCTTGTGTTTGAATGTGGTTTAAACCATGAGTTGTTGATGATCATGAGATTTGGTTGCTTAGCGTTCTTGACTAATCGGATTATATGCTCTTAGGCTAAGAAATCAAATGCTTGTTAAAAAGGTTGCACACATGTGGAAATCGGATTAGTTGTTGATGTGTTTCTATTGTTGTTCATGCTATAGTTCATAAAGGATGATGATAAAAACCTAAATGAAGAACTTGATGAATATGCTATGAATGTTGTTGAATATTTGAAATATGTTTGGTTTGATCTGTTTTGAATTGCATTTAGACAATAAAACATGTTTAAGCATTCTGGTTGGTTAGTACAAAATCTCATGAAATTGCAATCTCATTGGTTAGTACATCAGAGGTTCTAGAAGGATTCTTGTGCACGTATCCGAGGTTGCGACTCGAAACCCCCGGTTGCGACTCGCAACCAAAACATGACAACTCGAGACTACGGCGGTTGCGACTCGAAACCAGACCATGACAAGTCGAAACCTCCGGTTGCGACTCGAAACCAGACCATGACAAGTCGAAACCTCCGGTTGCGACTCGAAACCAGACCATGACCAGTCGAAACCTCCGGTTGCGACTCGAAACTGTGTGTTCTCGAGTCGAGACCTCCTGGTCTCGACTGGGCTGCTTGTCTCCGTTATTGGGCCAAGGACGTGTGGGCTGCGCATACCGTTAACTGTTAGTGTGATCTGATAGGCCCAATAACACTTATGATTTGTATGATAGTTGTTGATGTTCACTGTTTCACTACTACGTATCAGAATAGGCCCGATAACTTGCTGGATGATCATGTGTTCAATGTTTTCAAACTAGTAATTTCCAGGGGAATATGCAAACGGTACTCTTGTACTACTACATCCGGGGGAGATACGTTTGGGTATTATTTATAAATCACAACTAGCAACACTAAACGAATCTCTATCACATTAAGTCCCTGCTTATAGTACCGATTAATCGCCGGGGGCGATCGGGTTATTAGTTGATAGCGCTATTAGGTTTGACAACCTCACACCGTGACCGGGGGAGATCGGGCATGAACTATAGACCTTGCATCTCGGTCAATGACGATAGACATTGACCTGGGGCACCAAATCTTCTCGTCAAGAGTTTCGGTAATTCAAGTTTAGTAGCTTTCATATGGGGTAGCTCCCCATGACGTGATTATAAATGCTTTACCTAAACAACCTACATTTTCTTTTGAAAAGCTAAAACTGGACATCTCGTGAACTCGCCAACATTTCTGTTGACACCCTACTGCATGCTTTGCAGGTAACCAGTGAATCAGGAGCTTGCAGCTTGGGGATATGTAGTGGTCGTCTTAACCCGTGTGTTGGGTTTCAAATAATCTTGAACAATGAACTTTGTTTTGAAACTGTTTGGTTTATGCTTCCGCTGTTTGTTTAAACTACCATTTGAACTTAAACTTTTAGAACTTTAAAATATGATGTTTACTAACTACTGTGGTTGGTGAATACTTTTACTACTAATCAATGCTCAGTATAATTGGTGGCTGGATCCTGGTCAGTCACGCCTCCAAGCGGTAGTACTCCGCAAGTGGATTTTGGGGGTGTGACAGATTGGTATCAGAGCCATTGGTTATAGTGAACTTGGTTTTAAAAAGGAAAGTCTTTTTGAGAAAAACCAGACTATAACCCGTGACTCGTGACGACACTACACTCCAAGGGCAAGACTCGGCATATTAGACCTCATAGCTCGGACTTGTGCTTACATGCTTATTTATCCTATGTTGACTGCTCTATTATACATACTAGTGTGCCTGATTAGATAGATACACATCTCTCTTCTGTCTTATTCTCGCTACGTTACGACATCACACTCATACTGTGTTTTCTGGTTATGAAGACAATGAGTGGACGCGGAAGAGGAAACGTTAACATGACTCAGGCTCAGTTCACCAACTTGCTCAACACGGTTGCTGCAGCTTTCGCAGCTCACCCTGGAGGTAAACTCGTTGCTATTGGATGTTTAGATCCTACCCCCACATCGTCTTTTCACCTCTAAACCTATTCGCTCCATTTCTCACAACAGGGCAGCCTGCGCCTGCGCAACCACGTGTGTGCACTTTCAAAACCTTCATGGATGGCAAGCCTCTCCCTTTCGACGGCACTGAGGGTGCCATAGGCCTTCTGCACTGGATTGAAAAGGCCGAAGCTGTCTTTGCTGTCTGCGAGTGTCCCCCTGCTAACTGGGTTAAGTACGCAACTGGTACGCTTGAAGGAAACGCGCTTTCATGGTGGAAGGCACAGATTCAGATGCTTGGTCTGGAAACTGCTAATGCTACTGCATGGGAAGATTTCAAGGACATGATCAAAGAGGAGTACTGTCACAGGGATGACATCCACAAACTCGAGAACGAGTACTATGCGCTCAAGATGGTCGGATCAGAGATTGAGACCTACACTAAGCAGTCCAACGACTATGCTGCACTTTGCCCAAACATGTCCCAACCTATGTATCGAAGGATCGAATTGTACATCAAAGGCTTGGTCCCAGAAATCCGGAGCCATGTGACCTCGGCCAACCTCAATACCATACAGCCCGTGGTTCGTCTTGCTCACAAACTCACCAATCAGGCTGTGGAAGAGGGCAAGCTGCCCAAGAGGATCGGTACTACTGCTGGAACTTCTAGCGATAACAAACGAAAGTGGGATGGAAACCAGGGTAAGGATGCTAACTCTACTCAGGCCCCGGCTCAGCAAAGGAAGACTGAAAATAACAAGGGCCCTCAGCAGCAGGGTGGCTATCAGGGCCATCTCCCCAAATGTAACAAGTGCAATCGGCATCACAATGGGCCCTGTGCGAAGAACAAGTGCCAGCGGTGCAACAAGATGGGACATGAGGCCAAAGATTGTAGGAGCCCTCATCCCGCAAGGCAAAATCAACCACAGCAGCAGCAACATCATGGGAACAACAAGGGTTGTTTCCAGTGCGGAGCTGAGGGGCACATTAAGAAGAATTGTCCTCAGTTAAACCAGAACAACCCCAATCAGGGTGCGGGAAATAACAACAACAACGCCAACAATGCTGGGAATGGTGCAAGAGGAAGGGCTTTTGTGATTGGAGCCGGAGAAGCAAGGAACGACCCCAACGTAGTAGCGGGTAAGTTCCTCCTTAATGATCGTTATGTTTCTATGCTATTTGATTCCGGAGCAGATGCTAGTTATGTATCCCTACGTATTAGTAAGAAACTTAAGCTCACTCTTACGCCGCTAAGCTCTAAGCACACCGTTGAAATAGCTAATGGTAGAAACCTCGAGGCCTCACACATAATTCGTAACTTCAAATTAGAGTTGTCTGGTCAGACCTTCTGTATCGATCTTTTCCCCATCGTTCTTGGAAGCTTCGACGTCATTATTGGTATGGATTGGTTATCCAAACATCGAGCTGAAATCCTCTGCCAGGAGAAAGCTATTCGTATTCCCCGTCCCCCTGGAAAACCTCTTATAGTTCAAGGCAACAAGAGCGGAGAAGTCACAGGCATCATTTCGTTCTTAAAGGCCCAGAAGTGTCTACAAAATGGGCACACCGCTATCTTAGCACTTGTTGCCGACACACAGAAAATGGAAAACAGGATTGAAGATTTTCCAGTTGTACGCGACTATCCTGAGGTATTCCCGGAGGAACTACCTGGACTCCCTCCTCACCGCCAGGTCGAATTTCAAATCGAGCTAGCTCCCGGAGCAGCGCCTATAGCTCGTGCACCTTATCGATTAGCCCCCGCGGAGCTCAAGGAGCTTTCTACTCAACTACAAGAACTTTTGGACAAAGGTTTTATCCGTCCTAGCTCATCACCCTGGGGAGCCCCAGTGCTTTTCGTCAAAAAGAAAGATGGCACATTCTGAATGTGCATTGACTACCGCGAACTTAACAAGGTTACCATCAAGAATCGTTATCCACTTCCCCGTATCGACGACCTGTTCGACCAGCTGCAAGGGTCGAGCTATTATTCCAAGATCGATCTGCGATCGGGCTATCACCAGCTGAGAGTCCGCGATGAGGACATCTCTAAGACTGCTTTCAGAACCCGCTATGGTCACTACGAATTCCTTGTTATGCCTTTCGGAATGACCAACGCCCCTGCGATCTTCATGGATCTCATGAACCGAGTATGCAAACCCTACCTCGACAAGTTCGTGATCGTATTCATCGACGACATCCTAATCTACTCGAAGAGCCAAGAGGAGCATGAACAACACCTACGTCTTATTCTCGAACTTCTTCGCAATGAGCAACTGTACGCCAAATTCTCGAAATGTGATTTCTGGCTTAGAGAAGTCCATTTCCTTGGACACATCGTCAATCAGGAAGGGATTCATGTTGACCCTGCTAAGATTGAGTCCATTAAGAATTGGCCTGTGCCTAAGACTCCGACCGAAGTCCGCCAATTCTTGGGATTGGCGGGATACTATCGAAGATTTATCAAGGGATTCTCTAAGATCGCTCAACCACTTACGACACTCACTCAGAAGGGTGTTGCTTACAAATGGAGTGATGCTCAGGAATCTGCCTTCCAGGAACTAAAGAAGAACCTTTGTAGTGCTCCTATCCTCTCCTTACCCGAAGGTACCGACGACTTCGTCGTTTACTGCGACGCTTCTATTCAAGGACTTGGCTGCGTATTGATGCAACACGAGAAAGTTATTGCTTACGCCTCGCGACAACTCAAGGTCCACGAACGGAACTATACGACGCATGACTTAGAATTTGGAGCTGTGGTCTTCGCGCTCAAGCTTTGGAGACACTACTTGTACGGCACCAAGTGCATGATTTACACTGATCACAAGAGTCTCCAGCACATAATGGGACAAAAGGAGTTGAATATGCGGCAACGCCGATGGGTCGAACTCCTAAATGACTACGAGTGTGCAATCAAATATCACCCAGGCAAGGCTAATGTGGTAGCCGATGCCCTCAGCAGAAAGGAGACCAAACCCAAGCGTGTTCGTGCCTTACAGCTCACTATCCACTCGAACCTCCCTAATCAAATTCGGAATGCTCAGGTTGAAGTATTGAAAGCCGAGAACATCAGGGCTGAGTCCCTACGAGGATCGAGACAACGATTGGAACAAAAAGAAGACGGTGCTTACTACGTAGCCGGACGCATATGGGTTCCGCTTTATGGAAAATTACGTGACCTTGTGATGGATGAAGCCCACAAGTCCCGTTACTCAGTACATCCGGGTTCAGATAAGATGTACCACGACTTGAGGGCTACCTATTGGTGGCCTGGCATGAAAGCCCACATAGCAACCTATGTCAGAAAATGTTTAACTTGTGCAAGAGTCAAGGCTGAGTATCAGAAACCATCAGGCCTACTCCAACAGCCAGAGATCCCGCAATGGAAATGGGAGCAGATTTCCATGGATTTTGTTACTGGCCTGCCTAGGTCTCAACGCGGAAATGACACTATTTGGGTAATAGTGGATCGCTTAACTAAGTCTGCACACTTTTTGGCTATCAAAGAAACAGACAAGTTCTCTACCTTAGTAGAAGTATACCTAAAAGAAGTGGTTTCGAAGCACGGAGTACCAACCTCTATCATTTCCGATCGAGACGCGCGTTTTACTTCTGAGTTGTGGCAAGCCATGCACAAATCTTTTGGCTCACGCTTAGACATGAGCACCGCTTATCACCCGCAGACGGATGGGCAGTCTGAACGCACCATCCAAACCCTCGAAGACATGCTTAGGGCATGTGTGATTGATTTTGGCAAGAATTGGGAGAAGCACCTACCGCTAGTAGAATTCTCCTACAACAACAGCTACCACACCAGCATTCAGGCGGCACCCTTTGAAGCATTGTACGGTCGTAAATGTCGATCGCCTCTCTGCTGGGCGGAGGTAGGTGACAGCCAAATCACAGGCCCGGAACATGTAGTCGACACCACAGAAAAGATTGCCCAGATTAGGCAACGCATGGCGGCAGCTCGTGACCGTCAAAAGCACTACGCTGACAAAGATAGGAAACCGCAAGAGTTCCAGGTCGGTGAACGGGCTCTACTTAAGGTCTCACCCTGGAAGGGTGTGGTTCGTTTTGGAAAACGGGGCAAGCTTAATCCAAGATATGTCGGACCCTTTGAAGTTACCGAAAAGATCGGTACGGCCGCTTACAGGTTGAATCTGCCTGAAGAACTGAGTGCTGTGCACAACGTCTTCCACGTATCTAATCTGAAGAAGTGTCTGTCAGATGAAACGCTCATCATTCCTTTCAAGGAACTCACTATTGACGAACAGCTACGCTTTACTGAGGAACCGGTTGAGATCACGGATCGTGAGATCAAAACCCTCAAACGTAGCCAGATACCTCTCGTGCGAGTTCGTTGGAACTCACGCCGTGGCCCAGAATTTACCTGGGAGCGGGAAGACCAGATGAAGCGCAAGTATCCCCAATTGTTCCCTAATGAAACCCCCAGCACTGAAGCTACAACTGAATTTCGGGACGAAATTCCAAACTAACGGGGGGATGATGTGGCATCCCGTTGAAACGTTCGTATTTACATTAGCTTGTCAGTGGCTGCCTTAACTTTCGGGACGAAAGTTCTTAAAACTTGGGGATAATGTGACACTCTAGGTTTTTCCGAGTAAACACCTTGTAATTTCGTTATGCGTATATATGTGTTATTAAATGAAAAGTTGCGTTTTACCTTAATGTGCTATGTGTGGTATGTATGTATATATATATATATATATGTGTGTGAACCGAACCCGACTTGAGACCACTCGGTCTCGAGTAAACAGAAACGGTTGGGCCGGATTGGGCCATATACCCCCCTTCGAGCCCACTCGGAACCATTGTAGGGTGCACCACCCAAACCGAGTATAAAACCCATGCCCAAGCCCTCCTTCTCTCATTTGACACTCCCACCATTCACACTCCCTTTCACACTCTCTTCTCACTAAAACCCAAGAACACCACCACCAAATCTCTCTTCCCTTCTCTCGGTTTCAAACCGGAAGCATCAAGACTCGGTCAAGCTCGTAATCATCTCCCGGATACTTCAATTCCTCATCCTCCTTCTCGACTTGGTGCTTTCTTCTCTATCGGTTAGTGTTTCCTTTAGGTTGATTAGTTACATAATACATGAAGATGGTTGTTGTTTTTATGTAATGAAGGTGTTTCTTATATAGAAGATGATATGCATACTTGTTAGATGATTTGTATGATGATGATTATCGGTTAACATGTCTTGATTTCGGATATATTACATAATGAGTTAGTGTTATCTTGTGTTTGAATGTGGTTTAAACCATGAGTTGTTGATGATCATGAGATTTGGTTGCTTAGCGTTCTTGACTAATCGGATTATATGCTCTTAGGCTAAGAAATCAAATGCTTGTTAAAAAGGTTGCACACATGTGGAAATCGGATTAGTTGTTGATGTGTTTCTATTGTTGTTCATGCTATAGTTCATAAAGGATGATGATAAAAACCTAAATGAAGAACTTGATGAATATGCTATGAATGTTGTTGAATATTTGAAATATGTTTGGTTTGATCTGTTTTGAATTGCATTTAGACAATAAAACATGTTTAAGCATTCTGGTTGGTTAGTACAAAATCTCATGAAATTGCAATCTCATTGGTTAGTACATCAGAGGTTCTAGAAGGATTCTTGTGCACGTATCCGAGGTTGCGACTCGAAACCCCCGGTTGCGACTCGCAACCAAAACATGACAACTCGAGACTACGGCGGTTGCGACTCGAAACCAGACCATGACAAGTCGAAACCTCCGGTTGCGACTCGAAACCAGACCATGACAAGTCGAAACCTCCGGTTGCGACTCGAAACCAGACCATGACCAGTCGAAACCTCCGGTTGCGACTCGAAACTGTGTGTTCTCGAGTCGAGACCTCCTGGTCTCGACTGGGCTGCTTGTCTCCGTTATTGGGCCAAGGACGTGTGGGCTGCGCATACCGTTAACTGTTAGTGTGATCTGATAGGCCCAATAACACTTATGATTTGTATGATAGTTGTTGATGTTCACTGTTTCACTACTACGTATCAGAATAGGCCCGATAACTTGCTGGATGATCATGTGTTGTGTACGCTATGTGTTAGTTATGTGTAGATTATACGTGAATACTTGTACCCCAACTTGACCTGTATTGGTGACCATGCTAGGACGTGGTGACCAACGTGATTGACCAAGTAAATAATCTACCGAGCAACCCAAGGTGAGTTCACACACTAAAAGCATGCGTCCCAGGGAGGGACACGAACCAACAAAATAATGTTTTCAAACTAGTAATTTCCGGGGGAATATGCAAACGGTACTCTTGTACTACTACATCCGGGGGAGATACGTTTGGGTATTATTTATAAATCACAACTAGCAACACTAAACGAATCTCTATCACATTAAGTCCCTGCTTATAGTACCGATTAATCGCCGGGGGCGAACGGGTTATTAGTTGATAGCGCTATTAGGTTTGACAACCTCACACCGTGACCGGGGGAGATCGGGCATGAACTATAGACCTCGCATCTCGGTCAATGACGATAGACATTGACCTGGGGCACCAAATCTTCTCGTCAACAGTTTCGGTAATTCAAGTTTAGTAGCTTTCATATGGGGTAGCTCCCCATGACGTGATTATAAATGCTTTACCTAAACAACCTACATTTTCTTTTGAAAAGCTAAAACTGGACATCTCGTGAACTCGCCAACATTTCTGTTGACACCCTACTGCATGCTTTGCAGGTAACCAGTGAATCAGGAGCTTGCAGCTTGGGGATATGTAGTGGTCGTCTTAACCCGTGTGTTGGGTTTCAAATAATCTTGAACAATGAACTTTGTTTTGAAACTGTTTGGTTTATGCTTCCGCTGTTTGTTTAAACTACCATTTGAACTTAAACTTTTAGAACTTTAAAATATGATGTTTACTAACTACTGTGGTTGGTGAATACTTTTACTACTAATCAATGCTCAGTATAATTGGTGGCTGGATCCTGGTCAGTCACGCCTCCAAGCGGTAGTACTCCGCAAGTGGATTTTGGGGGTGTGACAAACTGTGCTCCTACAATGGTTCGAGAGTCTGGAAAGCACCTTTAGACATGTTCAATGTCCGAATGAGCGAAATTTTGTGTGACAACTGTGCTCTGTAATCGATGTACAATGTAAAACAATGTTAATTATTAATACAACAATGTAGTTTGGTGTTATTATGTGTATATTTGGGTTTGTTGATTTTACGATTTGATTCGAGTTTGATTTCAAGCTTTAAATCGCTTTCTGGAAAGTTATACGCAAAATGGTGCGTAAACGCAGTCAGTTTAACGCGACAAACACTCCAGAATAGTGGAATACGCTTAACATACCTTACATAACCTTCACATAACTTAGAAATAAGTTTTGGATGGTTTGGTGTGTCAAAAACAAGTTTGTTAGATCGCAGGGACTATGTGTGTCAAACTGCGAGACTATACTGATTTGTATAGTAACGAACATTCCGGAAATTGATCATAAGTTAAAAATACCTTAAATATCCTTTACATAGCTTAGAAATAGGCTTTGAGGGGTTCGGTATGCTAAAATTAACTTATTTGATCAATAGGGACTAAAAGCGTCAAAAAGTGCATAAGTTTGCATTTTCGCGCATATCTTACGTTCTGAATATATCCGGACATCCAAAAATTTATGTAATCATTAAAATATTTTATTTTAGTGATTGGCATGATAAAATTCCATTCATCGCGCAATTTGGATCGTTTTTGCGTTCATTACGACTTCCGTCGTAATTACCCAAATAACGCAACCGTACGACCAAACGAACCGAAATCCGAGATGTTTTTGAGCATGTATTGAGTTCCCTATACTTTAACATCATTTTAGAGCTTTGAAATGGGGTTAACGGGGCTTAAACGTGTCAAATATGCATCAAAATACAAGTGTTTCATGTGCAGGGACCAATTTTGACATTTCTGGAAACTGGGCTCTCACAGGCCGCGTAAGAGAGGTCTCTCTCTCTCTCTTGGGCGCGACCGAAAACCAGACAGAAACTTTAAATCTGGTCCATTTTTGATGTTTTCATGGTTTTAAACCCCTGATTTGGATACCATCTGCTTGATTTTGCTTCTTTTCCATGTCCCATGGTATTCTAAAACCATTGCCCACTTGGATGGCCAAGATTGAACCCTCTTTAGCAAGAAATGATCCTAACGGTTTACCGAAAACTATAAATACCCATGCCCTCATTCCATTTTCTGCACCCTTGATCTGATTAATGCTCTAAGTTGAAGCCTTTGCTTCATACCTGAGTGTTATAGATCAAGTTCTCCCTAGCTTGGACCCTTTGTAAGCTTATTTGTTTCTTTTATTGCTTTTCGAGCGTAAAGTCAAATAGTGTTTGACTTTCTGCTTTGACCAGTATTTGGTCAACACAAAGTTCGTTTGAACTTTGCAACGTGAGCGTAATCACGATGGTTATAGTCCCTTGTGACTATACCTACTGATTACCACGTTGACTAGGCGTAGTGACGAGTCAAAGTTTCGGTCAAAATGCGCATTTATGCGTATTTTGCAACCAAACTATCCTAGGGTATCAAAAAACTTTGTTTTGTTACCAAAACCTGTTTTCTAACTTAGTTAAACATGTTTCAACATGTTTAGGTCGTCACTTTTAGTTTAGTGCTTATTTAGAGTCGTAAGTCAAGCGGTCTAAACCACCGTTTAGACTTTCGAACTCGACCCGTTTGGTCGATCATTAGGATCCGACCAACCATGTTTAGTGACCATAGTTGTATAGGGAATAACCTTCCGAGGTTATACCTTATGGTCACTTAGTTTAATTAGTTGTATGATAGGTAGTTTATATGCCTTAGGTAAATGACCAAAATGCCCTTTCATGAATAATTGGATTTTAAGTATATGTAACTTAAAATTTTGTCATTTAACTTATTATGCAACATATCTAAACATGTTAGGGCATATAATACTTGTCATAGGACTAGTTAGACGTCTCGAACGCGAATTTGCGTGAACGACGCGTTAAAGTAGTGTAAGCTACCTTAATGGGTCGTAACGGGTCGAAAGCACTTAGGATAGGTTCCGATTTAGAATGTAGGCTTTGTTAAACCATATCACATGAGTTCCAATACTCATTTGGTTTACGAAACCTTATTCTGTCCGATCTTCTGATTTAGGTGTCGATTTATTTACTAGTGATTCGATTACTAGGTGCTACTTGAATTTCCTTGGTTTGCCTGAGCTTGTTGAGTTCTTTAGATCAAGGATATTTGCACTTCAATGTGAGTACATAGATCCCCTCTTTCTACATGTTTTGTGGTAACTATGTGAGTACATAGTTCCTCTATTTTACTGTTTTCAATTGTTTTGGGGTGATTCATATGTATTAAAACGATTTCGATATTTTAACGATGTTTTCAAAAACGATTAATATGGTTTATATTAAACTAATAACGATTTCGATAATGTGAACAAACTTGTTGGACGTATTTACCTAACGAATAACATTCATTAGCATTGACCAAGCCGACCAGTATTAGGTTATGGTGCCATAGGATCTGACAAATCCCGTTATCGGACTACACCCATGGTTATGTGTGGGGGTTATGTGGGTAACGACCGAATCTGTGATTGTTAACTTACCCTTTGGTGGTTTGTTAATACGAGTTTCGAGATAGTCGAGTTGCGAATGTTTGAATGTTATTAACGAGGCGACCAAAAGTAGTTTCACAATTAAAACAAAAACGATTTTGGGACGAGTTAAACGATTTAAAATGACTTAAACGAGATAAACGATTTGAACAAACGATTGGTTTTGGGTTGTGATTAGATAATGGTACGGGTGTAACATGATAAAAGCATCGTAGATACGCCGCTGGTACTTCTTATATATAAGTGCTTTTATCATATTACATTCCGTGTCATTATTTAGTTCACTTGGATAAACGATTTTGAAACGATGTCGCATAACGATGTTTTCGAAAGGATATAAACCATACGAGTTTTGTAACGAGAACAATTATAGATTTGGTTTACTTAAACAAATGTTTTGGGTTAAGAATCATGGCTGCAAGATTTTATAAACTATAACTAACTTGATTTGAGTTGGTTAATTATGTTGCAATACTATATACTTTTCAAAACAAGGTTTGTAACCTTTTGACTCTTGTAGTCTAATGAGGTACTGCAACATATAAACGAGCCACGAATCCGACACTCTCATAAAACCTATGTGCTCGCCAGCATTTCTTTGCTGACTTTGTTTTTACATATGTTTCAGGTGGTGTTGAATGATCTTGATTGCTAGTACTGCTTGTTCACATAGGATCTGGACGAGGCCTTAGTGACATAATAATAATGATAGACGATGTGTAACTTGTTTGTTTTGTATTAAGACAATATAAATTATCTAATGAATCAAAAAAATGAAACTTTTGTATCCATGGTTGTGAAACAATGATTCTGCCACTCCACTCCCCGACGTTTCCGCCGCGGTTTCGTTGTTTTAACGCGGTCGGGGTGTGACAGAAGAGTTGGTATCAGAGCCAATGGTTATAGGGAATTAGGTTATTAGTAATGCTTTGACCTAGACTATAACTTTCAAGGACCCTAACGCGAGTCTTCTTGCGTTTAGATTTTAAAACAATACCGTCACCTATCCTTAGGTGATAACCACAATGTGAACACAATAACAAATCCATATCGAAAATTAATCATCAATTCTTGGATGATTAATTATAAGGTTTTGAACCCTCTGAATTTTCAAAATCTCATCAAAGTTTGGGTCTAAATAATGTGAACACGTGCAAACTGGAAGGGTGAATGCTTGTACCCTGAGTTTTCTGTCTAAGGCTAGAGTGTTCGTACAAATCCGCAGTATCGGACCAGTCACTCTTACCTGGGAAATCTTGGGGTGAGTGTTCACTTATAGGCGAGCATGTCTTCAGTGATACATTATATTGACCCATTTACTTTGATTAGTCACTGCGTGTCGTTTGTTTGTTATAGGTAACAAATGAATGATCGCCTTCCTAGTGTTTTGTCGATGTTTTCAATACCTCCTTTGTTTTCCGAAATTGTCGACCTCACCCGTTTCTCATGTTTCCTTGTTCTTTTTAGACAATGCCTCCTCGACGTGATGCACAACCTCTAACCAACGAAGAAGTCGCAGCCCTTGTCTCTCAACAAATGGCTACTGTGCTTCAGAACATAGTAACCCAGATCCATCAATTATACAACAACTATAATAACAATATTGCTCAGTGTAGTTTCAAGAATTTCAATTCGGCTAAACCGTTGAAGTTTTCTAGGTCTCAAGGAGCAACTGCGCTCCTGCAATGGTTCGAAAGTTTGGAGAGCACATTCAGACATGTGCAATGTCCGAATGAGCGTAAGGTTGAATTTGCATCCAGTGTGTTCGAGAAGCGTGCTCTTACACGGTGGAACAGAGTGATGCGTGATAGGGGTGCCGATGTGGCTATGGCACAAACGTGGGAAGAGCTTCGAGCTCTCATGATGAGAGAGTTCTGTCCCCGTCATGAGATTCGAGCTTTGGAACGAGAATTCGATGATTTGAAACAAGATGGGGGAGAACACCGTGCGTATATGGATCGTTATGAGGAGCTCATCTTGTTGTGTCCTACTATGGTTACCCCGTTGGAGAATGCGATAGAAAGGTATATCGGTGGTTTACCCGATTCTGTGCAAGATATTTTGACTGGCAGTAATCCTACTACTGTTCGTCAAGCGATTGAATTAGCTGCTACTCTGACCGAGTCTCAGGTCGGAAAAGGTAAATTGACCCGAAAGGGTGACAAGAAGAATTCAGCCGATTCCACACAAGAAAAGGGTAAGGGTAAGAAGAAGGGTGAGTCTTCAAAGAAGTCAAGGAAGCGCGAGGCTTCCCAGAACTTTGTAGTCCCTGCATAGAACCCTCAGAACCCACCAGCACTACCTCCTGTGAAGAAGCAATATGCTGGTACTGCACCTCACTGTGCTCGATGCAATGGTCATCATGTTGCCCAACAGGCCTGTAAGCAGTGCACTACGTGTGGTAAACTTGGGCATCTGGCCAACATTTGTCGTTTGGGTCAAAATCTAGCTGCTCAAGTTCTAGCACAGGTTCAAGGGAATACTGTGAGATTCCCACCTGGTTCGTGTTATAATTGCGGTGAATGGGTCATTTCCGCAACAACTGCCCGATGTTGGTAAACGCGAATGCAAATGCAAACACGAATGTGAATCCCGCTCGAGGACGAGCATACAATCTGAAGGCAAACGGGGCGAGAGCTGACAATGAGGTTGTTAACGGTACGTTCCTTGTTAACAATCAACTTGCATCTGTTCTTTTCAATTTTGGTTCTGATAGGAGTTTTGTTTCGTTATCTTTTGAGCCTTTACTTGCGATACCTAGAACTAAACTGAGAAAACCCTTATATGTTGAAGTTGCGATTGGTAAACCTCTTGTACTCGATTCTGTTATTCGTGGTTGTCAATTGAACCTCGATAACCATCTTTTTCCTATTGACCTCACACCGATGCAACTTGGGAGTTTCGATATTATCGTGGGGATGGATTGGTTAACCAAACATCATGCTGAGGTGATTTGTTTCGATAAGAACATTCGTATTCCTCTTTCGCCTAGCGATGACCTAGAGGTTCGTGGCGAGAAACCATCTGTTGGTTTGAAACTCATGTCGTGTACGAAAGCCCGAAGTTATTTACGAAAGGGATATGTTGCCTTCCTGGCACATGTCACCGAGGAGAAAGGCGAGAGCAAGAGTATTCAAGATATTCCGATTGTTCGGGATTTTCCAGAGGTGTTTCCTGATGAACTGCCTGGTTTGCCTCCAGTTCGTCAAGTCGAGTTTCATATTGATCTTGTACCCAATGCCAACCCGATTGCGAAAGCACCTTATCGTCTTGCACCGTCAGAGATGCAAGAGTTATCGAAACAGCTTCAAGAGTTGTCTGATAAAGGATTCATCCGTCCGAGCTTTTCACCCTTGGGTGCTCCTGTCCTCTTTGTGAAAAAGAAAGATGGGTCTTTTCGAATGTGTATCGATTATCGTGAGCTTAACAAACTTACCATCAAGAATCGATATCCCCTACCTCGAATCGATGATCTCTGCGATCAAATGCAAGGTGCTACCTGTTTTTCCAAGATTGATCTGCGTTCTGGGTATCATCAGCTTCGTGTTCTCGAAGAAGATATTCCCAAAACTGCATTCCGCACGAGATATGGGCATTACGAGTTCACTGTCATGCCTTTTGGTTTGACGAATGCCCCAGCTATCTTCATGGACTTAATGAATAGGGTCTGTAAACCTTATTTAGACAAGTTCATCATTGTGTTCATCGACGATATTCTCATTTATTCGAAGTCTCGAGCTGATCACGAGCAACACCTTCGTTTGACGCTGGAACTCCTGAAGAAGGAACAACGTTTTGCTAAATTCTCCAAGTGTGAATTTTGGCTTAAAGAAGTTCAGTTCTTGGGTCATATAGTCAACGAGCAGGGTATTCATGTGGATCCATCCAAAATTACTGCAATTAAGGATTAGAATACACCAACGACACCTACAGAAATTCATTCTTTTCTTGGTCTTGCTGGTTATTATCGTCGTTTCATTTCGAACTTCTCGAAGATTGCGGTTCCACTCACTGCTTTGACTCAAAAGAATAAGCCTTTTGAGTGGGGACCCAAGCAAGAAGAAGCGTTCCAAACACTGAAATAGAAGCTATGTGATGCTCCTGTTTTGTCTTTGCCCGATGGAAACGATGATTTCGTTGTCTATTGTGATGCGTCGAATCTAGGACTTGGTTGCGTTCTTATGCAACGAGGTAAAGTCATAGCCTATGCGTCAAGACAGCTGAAGGTTCACGAGAAGAACTACACAACTCATGGTCTTGAGTTAGGAGCTTTAGTTTTCGCACTCAAAATCTGGAGACACTATCTTTATGGCACGAAGTGTGTGGTTTTCACAGACCACAAAAGTCTCTAGTACATTCTTAATCAGAAGGAGTTAAACATGAGGCAACGACGATGGATTGAGCTCTTGAGCGACTACAATTGCGAGATTCGCTACCATCCTGGTAAGGCGAATATCGTAGCCGATGCGCTTAGTTGAAAGGAGCGAGTCAAGCTTCATTCTGTTCAAACTCTATCTGATATTCAAACTCGTGTCTCTCAAGCTCAACAATTCTTGTGTTTCACAAAATTTGATGGGTAAGGAATTACCACGTCAACTTGAGCTTATACTCGAAGCGAAGGGCAATGGATTACTCTATTTCAAGGATCGTTTGTGAATTCCAAAACAAGAGGATCTTCGCACTTTAGTGATGGATGAACCTCATAAGTCTCAATATTCTATCCATCCTGGTGCTGATAAAATGTACAAGGATCTTCGTACTCAGTATTGGTGGCCTGGTATGAAGAAGGATATTGCCTTGTATGTATCGAAATGCCTAACTTATCTCAAAGTCAAGGTTGAACATCAACGACCATCTGGTTTGCTTGTACAACCAGAGATACCGGTTTTGAAGTGGGAGAACATTGCGATGGTTCTCATCACTAAATTACCGCGTACATCGAAAGGTCACGATGCTATTTGGGTTGTCATCGATCGATTAACGAAGTCAGCTCATTTTATTCCGATTCACGAGGATCTATCTGCTGATAAACTTGCAAAGATTTATGTTGATGAGATTGTATCTCGACATAATATCCCTTTGGATATCATATCAGATCGTGATGCTCGATTTTCATCTAATTTTTGGAAGACCATGCAATCTGCTATGGGAACCCAACTAAATCTAAGCACTGCTTATCATCCCCAAATAGATGGAAAATCTGAGAGGACGATTCAAACTTTGGAGGATATGCTTAGAGTATGCGTGATAGACTTTGGTGGTAATCGGGATTCTCATCTGACGTTGAACGAGTTCTCTTACAACAACAGTTATCATGCTAGCATTAATATGGCATGATTCGAAGCTCTCTACGGTCGAAAATGTCGTTCACCATTTTGTTGGAATGAGATCGGTGAAGCTCAGCTTACTAGACCTGAGCTCATTCTGGAAACAACAGACAAAATCAACAAAATTCGTGACAATCTTGTGGCAGCTAGAAGCCGTCAAAAGAGTTATGCGGATATGCGACGTAAACCCTTAGAATTTCAAGTCGGAGACCATGTCCTACTCAAGGTGTTACCTTGGAAGGGAGTGGTGAGATTTGGAAACAAAGGAAAACTTGCACCTCGATATGTTGGACCATTTAAGATTGTTGAAAGAATTGGAAAGGTTGCCTATCGACTAGAGCTACCTCCAGAGCTTGGAAATATTCATCCGACTTTTCACGTGTCCAATTTTCATAAGTGTTTAGCCGACGCTGATCTTCACATTCCACTTGACGAAATTCAAGTTGATGAAACGATGCACTTTGTCGAGAAACATGTGGAGATAATGTACCGTATGGTCAAACAGTTGAAGAACAAATGGATTCGATTGGTCAAGGTTCGCTGGGAATCCAAACATGGCCCAAAGTTTACTTGGGAACGTGAGGACCAAATGATGGCGAAATACCCGCAATTGTTCTCACAAGTTTCCTCTAGTTAAAAAATTTCTGGATGAAATTTCCTAAAGTAGGGGAGACTATGACAACTGTGCTCTGTAATCAATGTACAATGTAAAACAATGTTAATTATTAATAAAACAATGTGTTTTTGTGTTATTATGTGTGTATTTCTGTTTGATGATTTTACGATTTGATTCGAGTTCGATTTCAAGCTTTAAATCGCTTTCTAGAAAGTTATACGCAAACTTGTACGTAAACGCACTTAGTTTAACACGAAAAACACTCTGGAATAGTGGAATAGGCTTAACATACCTTAAATAACCTTCACATAACTTAGAAATAAGTTTTGGATGGTTTGGTGTGTCAAAAACAAGTTTGTTCGATCGCAGGGACTATTTGTGTCAAACTACGAAACTATACTGATTTTTATAGTAACGAACATTCCAGAACTTGATCATAAGTTAAACATACCTTAAATATCCTTTACATAGCGTAGAAATAGGCTTTGAGAGGTTCGGTATGCTAAAATAAACTTATTTGATCAATAGGGACTAAAAGCGTCAAAAAGTGCATAAGTTTGCATTTTCGCGCATATCTTACATTCTGAATATATCCAGACATCCAAAAATTTATGTAATCATTAAAATATTTTATCTTAGTGATTGGCATGATAAAATTCCATTCGTCGCACAATTTGGATCGTTTTTGCGTTCTTTATGACTTTCGTCGTAATTACCCGAATAACGCAACCGTACGACCAAACGAACCGACATACGAGATGTTTTTGAGCATGTTTTGAGTTCCCTATACTTTAACATCATTTTAGAGCTTTGAAATGGGGTTAACGGGGCTTAAACGTGTCAAATATGCATCAAAATACAAGTTTTTCAAATGCAGGGACCAATTTTGACATTTCTGGAAACTGGGCTCTCGCGGGCCGCCTAAGAGAGGTCTCTCTCTCTCACGGGCGCGACAGAAAACCAGATAAAAACTTTGAATCTTGTCCATTTTTGATGTTTTGATGGTTTTAAACCCCTGATTTGGATACCATCTGCTTGATTTTGCTTGTTTTCCATGTCCTATGGTATTCTAAAACCATTTGCCCACTTGGATGGCCAACATTGAACCCTCTTTAGCAAGAAATGATCCTAATGGTTTACCGAAAACTATAAATACCCATGCCCTCATTCCATTTTCTGCACCCTTGATCTGATTAATGCTCTAAGTTGAAGCCTTTGCTTCATACCTGAGTGTTATAGATCAAGTTCTCCCTAGCTTGGACCCTTTGTAAGCTTCTTTCGTTCTTTTATTGCTTTTCGAGCGTGAAAGTCAAACAGTGTTTGACTTTCTGCTTTGACCAGTCTTTGGTCAACACAAAGTTCGTTTGAACTTTGCAACGTGAGCGTAATCACGATGGTTATAGTCCCTTGTGACTATACCTACTGATTACCACGTTGACTAGGCGTAGTGACGAGTCATAGTTTTGGTCAAAATGCGCATTTATGCGTATTTTGCAACCAAACTATCCTAGGGTATCAAAACACTTTGTTTTGATACCAAAACCTGTTTTCTAACTTAGTTAAACATGTTTCAACATGTTTAGCTCGTCACTTTTAGTTTAGTGCTTGTTTAGAGTCATAAGTCAAGCAGTCTAAACCACCGTTTAGACTTTCAAACTCGACCCGTTTGGTCGATCATTCCAAGCATGTTTAGTGACCATATTTGTATAGGGAATAACCTTCCGAGGCTATACCTTATGGTCACTTAGTTTAATTAGTTGTATGATAGGTAGTTTATATGCCTTAGGTAAATGACCAAAATGCCCTTTTCATGCATAATTGGATTTTAAGCATATGTAACTTAGACTTTTGTCATTTAACTGATTATGCAACATACCTAAACATGTTAGGGCATATAATACTTGTCATAGGACTAGTTAGACGTCTCGAACGCGCATTTGCGCGAACGACGCGTTAAAGTAGTGTAAGCTACCTTAATGGGTCGTAACGGGTCGAAAGCACTTAGGATAGGTTCCGATTTAGAATGTAGGCTTTGTTAAACCATATCACATGAGTTCCAATACTCATTTGGTTTACGAAACCTTATTCTGTCCGATCTTCCGATTTAGGTGTCGATTTATTTACTAGTGATTCTATTACTAGGTGCTACTTGAATTTCCTTGGTTTGCCTGAGCTTGTTGAGTTCTTTAGATCAAGGATATTTGCACTTCAATGTGAGTACATAGATCCCCTCTTTCTACATGTTTTGTGGTAACTATGTGAGTACATAGTTCCCCTATTTTACTGTTTTCAATTGTTTTGGGGTGATTCATATGTATTAAAACGATTTCGATATTTTAACGATGTTTTCAAAAACGATTAATATGGTTTATATTAAACTAATAACGATTTCGATAGTGTGAACAAACTTTTTGGACGTATTTACATAACGAATAACATTCATTAGCATTGATCAAATCGACCAGTATTAGGTTATGGTGCCATAGGATCTGACAAATCCCGTTATCGGACTACACCCATGGTTATGTGTGGGGGTTATGTGGGTAACGACCGAATCTGTGATTGTTAACTTACCCTTTGGTGGTTTGTTAATACGAGTTTCGAGATAGTCGAGTTGCGAATGTTTGAATGTTATTAACGAGGCGACCAAAAGTAGTTTCACAATTAAAACAAAAATGATTTTGGGACGAGTTAAACGATTTAAAATGACTTAAACGGGATAAACGATTTGAACAAACGATTGGTTTTGGGTTGTGATTAGATAATGGTACGGGTGTAACATGATAAAAGCATGGTAGATACGCCACTGGTACTTCTTATATATAAGTGCTTTTATCATATTACATTTCGTGTCATTATTTAGTTCACTTGGATAAACGATTTTGAAACGATGTCACATAACGATGTTTTCGAAAGGATATAAACCATACGAGTTTTGTAACATGAACAATTTAAGATTTGGTTTACTTAAACAAATGTTTTGGGTTAAGAATCATGGCTGCAAGATTTTATAAACTATAACTAACTTGATTTGAGTTGGTTAATTATGTTGCAATACTATATACTTTTCAAAACAAGGTTTGTAACCTTTTGACTCTTGTAGTCTAATGAGGTACTGCAACATATAAACGAGCCATGAATCCGACACTCTCATAAAACTTATGTGCTCGCCAGCATTTCTTTGCTGACTTTGTTTTTACATATGTTTTAGGAGGTGTTGAATGATCTTGATTGCTAGGAATGCATGTTTACATAGGATCTGGACGAGGCCTTAGTGACATAATAATAATGATAGACGATGTGTAACTTGTTTGTTTTGTATTAAGACAATATAAATTATCTAATGATCAATAAAACGAAACTTTTGTATCCATGGTTGTGAAACAATGTTTCTGCCACTCCACTCCCCGACGATTCCGCCGCGGTTTCATTGTTTTAACGCGGTCGGGGTGTGACAGGTTGAGTTTGCGTCCAGTGTTTTCGAGAAACGTGCTCTAACATGGTGGAACGGTGTGATGAGAGATAGGAGTGCCGATGTGGCTTTGGCACAAACTTGGGAAGAGCTACGAGCTCTCATGATGACGGAGTTCTGCCCCCGTCACGAAATAAGGGCTTTGGAACGAGAGTTCGACGATCTGAAACAAGTTGGGGGAGAACACCGTGCGTACACGGATCGTTATGAGGCGTTAAGTTTGCTTTGTCCTACTATGGTTACCCCGTTGGAGAAAGCGATTGAGAGGTATATAGATGGTCTGCCTGATTCTGTGCAAGACATAGTTATTGGTAGTAACCCTACCACTATGCGTCAGGCTATCGAATTGGCTGCAACCTTGACTGAGTCACAAGTCAGGAAGGGTAAACTGACCCGCAAGGGTGATAAGAAACAGTCAGCTGATGCTACTAAAGACAAAGGAAAGGGAAAGGGTAAGAAAAAGGGCGAGTCATCGAGGAGGTCGAGGAAGCGCAAGGCTTCCCAGAATTTTGCTGTCACCGCACAAAACACTAAGAACCCACCAACACAACCTCCTTCCAAGAAACCATATGAGGTTACTGCACCTCACTGTAATCGATGCAATGGTCATCATGCGACTCAACAAGCATGTAAACAGTGTACCACTTGTGGTAAACAAGGGCACATGACCAACATTTGTCGATTGGGACCGAATCAAGCTGTTCAGAATCAAGCTCCAGCTCAGGGAAACGCTGCTAGACCATTCTCACCTGGCTCATGTTATAATTGCGGAGAGATGGGTCACTTCCGAAACAACTGCCCAAAATTGAAGAACGCGATTGCCAACGCCAATGCAAATCCCGCTCGTGGACGAGCATACAACTTGAACACCAACGAGGCTCGTGCTGACAAATGAGGTTGTTAACGGTACGTTTGTAACACCCCAAAAATGAAAACACAATAAAGATCAGTGTGGATAAATAATAAACTTAATATGATTAAGTTTATGGCAAAATGATAGTTAAATGTGGGTTAAAGATTAGAGTTGTAAATAACAACTAAGTGTAGGGGGTAAAGTGCAAAAGTGACTAAACTTAAAATTATTAAAAAAAAATTAAAACCCCAAACACAGTGGGTGTGTCTGGGATCGATCGAACAGGAAGGAGAAGGGTGAAAACCCTTGCTTTTGCTAATTCCCTCAATTGATCAAGAGATTCAAGCCAAATCTGTTGCATGTCTCAAGATTTTCGAAAATCTAAACCTAGTTAGTGAAGTGGTAAGTTCAATTTTATGAAATTATGCTTTGTAACAAGAAGGGTTCAACCCAATTCGATTTCTTTTAACCAAAGTGGGAAATCCTAGTTAGAATTGCTTCCTAGAACAGGAATTGTGTTGATTTTAGGTTGCATGAAAGGATTATAGCAAAAACCCACTTGTTAAGAAGTTAGTAAGGGTTTGATGATTATGAGAAATCATAAAACTAGGAAGTTAGTGTATAAGCTTGTTGTGATACGTGAATAATGAATGAAATTGATGTAGAATGAAATAGCTAGGTGAATTTGAATGAATGAAATTGTTGTGTGATGATTAACTAGTAAGAATATGCTTTATAGACTTGTACCATGTACCTTAACCACAATGCCTACCAAGTGTTCGATAAAATGCCTGAAAGATGAATGTATATGTATTACGGAAAAATGGTAGAATGAATTGATAGACTAAATGAAAGAATGAATGTTGTAATGTAGGCGTAAAGGAAGAAGGTACAAGCACCAAGAAGACGGAAGGTGCGCAAGATCGAGGTATGTTCCATTGCATACAAAACCTTATTTAAAGTTTGTTAATAATTACGATGAACAATCTTGGTTATAATGAATATGGTTTATAGTAAATGAATAACAAACTCCTTGTGGGTTTGATTATGTTAACGAAGGTTACGATAAGCTATGCAAGTCGACCGGTTCGAATTGAACAAGTCGAGTAAGTATAAGGTACCATTCGTTTAGAACGGGTGGTCATGAAATCAATAAAGAATGTATGAAGTTCAATCCGGTTAATGGATGGAACGAAGGAATTATGTTGAAAGCAATCAACCCGATGTTACCGGGTCGTATATGTACCATTGCATCTCATTATGAGAGCATATGCCAACCCATTTAGTTGGGTAAATCGGATGTGTAGGAGAAATGATAGAATATGAACGAATGGTATTATATCGATGTTGTTATAAGCGAATCAAGTATTATGATTAACTTTTAAAAGTTTGTTGTGAATGTAGGTAAATCCTCATCTTAGGCGACTTGGAGAATTGGAGCGAGCACGTGTTCTTGATATGTCATGCCAATCGCTTCCGCTAGTTTGCTTTAATGTTTTGTGTCAAACGCTTGTTTATTTTGCGTAACCTTGCTAGTAGTCATACTTTTCAAAACTTGTTATTTTGGTTTTAGTAGTATGTTGTCAAACAAACCGTAGTCTTGTATTTAGTTTTGATTATAAACTTAACAGGGGTATGCTCGTCTTATGGACGGGTCTTGCCCAAATTTTGTTAAAAGCTTGTATGCATGTTGTTAAATATAATGTCTTTTAATCAGTAAAATTGTTATTTATAAAGACGAATAAACGGTCCTTACAACGTTCCTTGTTAACCATCAACTTGCATCTGTTCTTTTCAATTCTGGTGCCGATAGAAGTTTTGTTTCATTATCATTTGAGCCTTTGCTTGCGATACCTAGAACTAAACTGAGGAAACCCTTATCTATCGAATTTGCTACTGGTAAACCTCCTGTACTCGATTCTGTTTTCGCGATTGTCAATTGAACCTCGATAACCATCTTTTTCCTATTGACCTCACACCAATGCAACTTGGAAGTTTCGATATTATCGTAGGAATGGATTGGTTAACTAAGTATCATGCTGAGGTGGTTTGTTTCGATAAGATTGTTCGTATTCCTCTTTCGTCTGGTAATGTCCTAGAAGTTCGTGGCGAGAAACCTTCAAAAGGTTTGAAACTCATGTCGTGTACAAAAGCCTAAAGTTACCTACAAAAAGGATATGTCACCTTTCTGGCACATGTCATAGAGGAGAAAGGCAAGAGTAAGTGTATTCAATATATTCTGATTGTTTGAGATTATCCAGAGGTGTTTCCTGATGAACTGTCTGGTTTGCCTCCAGTTCGTCAAGTCGAGTTTCATATTGATCTTGTTCCTAATGCCAACCCGATTGCAAAAGCACCTTATCGTCTTGCGCCGTCTGAGATGCAAGAGTTATCGAAACAGCTTCAAGAGCTATCTGACAAAGGATTAATCCGACCGAGTTATTCACCTTAGGGCGCTCCAGTCCTGTTTGTGAAAAAGAAAGATAGATCTTTTAGAATGTGTATCGATTATCGTGAGCTTAATAAGCTTACCATCAAGAATCGATATCCCTACCACGAATTGACGATCTTTTTGATCAGCTGGAAGGTGCTACATGTTTGTCCAATATCGATCTACATTCTGGGTATCATCAGCTTCGTGTACTCGAAGAAGATATTCCCAAAACTGCTTTCCGCACGAGATATGGTCACTACGAGTTCACTGTCATGCCTTTTGGTTTGACGAATGTCCCAAATGTTTTCATGGATTTAATGAATAGGGTTTGTAAGCCTTATTTAGACAAATTCATCATTGTGTTCATCGATGACATTCTTATTTATTCGAAGTCTCGAGCCGATCACGAACAACACCTTCGTCTGACGATGGAACTCCTGAAGAAGGAACGACTCTTTGCCAAATTCTCCAAGTGTGAATTCTGGCTTAAGGAAGTTCAGTTCTTCGGTCATATTCATGTGGATCCTTCCAAAATAGCTGCTATTAAGGATTGGAACACACCTACTACACCCACAGAAGTTCGCTCTTTTCTTGGTCTTGCTGGTTACTACCGTCGATTCATTTCGAACTTCTCCAAGATCGCGGTTCCTCTTACTACTTTGACTCAAAAGAATAAGCCCTTTGAGAGTGGGGACTCAAACAAGAGGAAGCTTTCTAAACGTTGAAACGAAAACTATGTGATGCTCCTGTCTTATCTTTGCCCGATTGAAACGATGATTTTGTTGTCTATTGTGAAGCGTCGAATCTGGGCCTTGGTTGTGTTCTTATGCAACGAGGTAAAGTCATAGCCTATGCATTGAGACAACTGAAAGTTCACGAGAAGAACTACACCACTCATGATCTTGAGTTGGGAGCTGTTGTTTTTGCACTCAAAATTTGGAGACACTATCTTTACGGCACAAAATGTGTGGTTTTCATAGACCACAAAAGTCTCCAACACATTTTCAATCAAAAGGAGCTAAACATGAGACAACGACGCTGGGTTGAACTCTTGAACGATTACGATTGCGAAATTCGCTACCATCCTGGTAAGGCAAATGTCGTAGCCGATGCGCTAAGTCGAAAGGAACGAGTTAAGTTACATTGTGTTCGAACTTTATTTGATATTCAAACTCGCATCTCTCAAGCTCAATATACTTGTGTTACAAAAGACTTAATGAGTAAGGAATTATGATGTGCGTTAGGTGTGATATAATTTTATGTATATTTTTAGCCCTTTTTAACACTTTAGTCAAGCTTTAAATTTATAAAACACGATATTCTACTAACACTAAACACACATATGGGCAAGTGCACCCATCGTGAGCGTAGTATAGTGTTGGTAAGATACCGTGGTTGTCCAAGGAAACAAGAGCTTTTAGTACCGGTTTATCCTCAACGTCTAATCAAATCAAAATTTTAGAAAAAGGTTTTAAACATGAAAATAAAATAAAATAAAAAATGCTGAAAATAAAAATAAAATAAAAACAGATAGACAAGATGAATCACTTGGATCCGACTCGCCTTTAGTGTAACCTTTGATGTTTTCCACACTTTTGCACTTTTTAAGAGATTATCTTAGTTATAGTAGTAGGCCCCTCTTTTGAAGGTGACGTTACCCTCAACCCAATAGTTTGAGTCAGCAAGGATACAATCCTAAAGGGTTGGATTATTGAAAGATAATTAATTAAGTTATTAATGCGTAATGTGGTAGGCCCCTCTTTTGAAGGTGATGTTACCCTCGGCTAAGTGGTTTGAGTCAGCAGGGATACAATCCCAAGTAGCCGGGTTAATGTATTAATAGGAGTTTACATATGAGGGGATCAAGCCATTCGCACCCCCACCATCCAATACCAGTGGGTATTGAAGGAGGTCCTAGTAAGCTTGACCCAGGTCCTTGCAGGATCTATACACTGAACAAGGCAAGAACCTTACCAAACCATTCCCTTAACCCCCGACCAGGTAGCCAACATATCTCTATATAGACCGTAGAGATATGAATGGTGTAAATCTATATTCTATATAGACAGTAAAATAACGCCAAGACACCACGGACAAATGATAAGGAAGTTTCACCTTCAACATAAGAAACTAGTTATTAAAGTCATTAATAGAAAACAAAAGTATTACACTAAATGCTTGTCTTCACCAAGTGATGTAAGAGACTTAGGCAAACATGTCCTTTGATTGTCAAGAACTCTTATTATCAATCTTGGATCCCGAGACTACTACACACGCTCTATGATGGATGATGGATGATGGTGGTGGATGAGGGTGTTGTGATGGTGGTGGAGTGTGGGTGAAGTGGGAGAGAGGTGGTTTGTCAAGGGATGATTTTGAAGTGAACCAAAAACCTCTATTTATAGCCTGCACAGAAGCCCGGACACGGCCCCGTGTCCACTGGGCACGGCCCCGTGTCCATCCACTTTCTCTTTCTTCATTAAATGCAGTTTGTCTGCATTAGTTGACTACCCCCCCGTGTCCGCTGGGCACGGCCCCGTGTGCAGAAGCGTATCTGTACTATCAAGATTTGCTTGGATTCTGCGAATCTTAGCGTTGACCACGACCGTGTGGAGCTGGGCGCGCCCCCGTGTTGGGAAATAGAAGCTTCTACAACTTTGTCTTTTCTACAGATACTTGGTCATGGGGCGTGTTCAGCCTTCTGATATCTTGTTTTTGCTTGGGAAGATGCTGTCGAGGGGTCGGGCATGCCACGTTTATTCCTTTTCTTGTAATTATGTTAGATTTTACTGTATTTTTGCTTCTTTTGTTCATTTGCGCTCATTTAATCCTGAAAATACAAAAGGAAGACAAAAGCACACTTTTTCCAACATTAGTACTAAAAAGGGTTAGTTTTATGCCTCATTTGATGTAAT
Organism: Helianthus tuberosus; assembly: GCA_030545235.1. Lineage (NCBI taxonomy): Eukaryota > Viridiplantae > Streptophyta > Magnoliopsida > Asterales > Asteraceae > Helianthus > Helianthus tuberosus. The sequence goes on from CM060374.1 coordinate 114,703,297, forward strand.
TTATATGTTGCATTTTACACACATATACCCCCACACTTGAATCTTTGGTTGTCCTCAAGCAAAACTCTTTATTATGTGGCTTCTCCCAAATGGAATGGGTAGAAGAGAAGTTTTGGGCTTGTCTTGAGTGTCGGGATTCCAAGATCTTTATTAGGCTTTATTTTTATACTATTTACAATCCTATTCGTTATGATTTATTTAGAATATTACATAAGAGAAATTACTTACTTGGGCATAACATGCCTCTTTAAAATTCCATTTATATACAAGTTCACATACCTTACGGGAGATCACTCAACACTCGGCCGAAGATGTATTTTTGTGAAACACTCGAGACCGGCATGGAACTTACTTCTACCATATGCTTGCCAAGCAATCATTCCTCATCCTTTTTAACTATAAACCTTTGTAAATATCAAGAGGACTTTGGGGAAGGGTTAGGCTTGGGTTAAAGGTAGGTGGTTTTGGGTTAGTGGTTAGTAGAAAAGGGCGAAAGGCGTAAAAACGCCGGTTTTCGTAAAGCATTTTGTTTTTGTTACTTTTTATTCAAACGGAGCATTTTTCAAACAAAGTTTCTTTTGAGGAACTTGTTTATTTATTGCTAGACATCATCATTTTTTTTTGTTTTGTTTTTTGATAAGGAATGTCAGATGAAAACCGAGCTTTTTACTAAAATAAAGGGTTTAAAATGAAAAAGGGTTTTGGTGGGTAAAGGGTATTTGTTTTTGTGGGTTAAGAAATGAAAAGGTTTAGGCTCAAAGGGTTTAACTAGGGGGATTTTGGGTAGGTGGTAAAAAAAGAAAATTAATGGTGTTGAAAGAAAAAGGGTTAGTCCTCATGCCTCCATCATTTACTTACTTGGGTTTAAGTTGGTAAGGACCGGGAATGTATCGTCATGGCAAGTTCTAGAGTCGTAAGAAACCAAGCGGCAATTCACACAAGAAATGAAAAATGAAAATTTAGTTTAAAGATGTGTATTTGTATGCTCAATTAAAGGCTCAAAACTCACTTTTTTGTGGGAATGGGTTTTTAATGTGATCAAGTATATATAATCAAATTTTAACTAGATTTGTCATGTCGTTTCATAATTTTCTTATGTTGGTTCTTTTTATCACGACACTATCGGTTGTAAATTTGTAAAAATATAGGCTTTTTAGAACTTGTTATTCCCAATTTAAACCAAGACAAGTAAAAAAAATGAAATGTTTTTGAAAAAATTTGGGGTGTTTAGCGGTTCCAATAGAGTTTTGTGTAAGGCTTGTAATTAGGACTTGCAAAATTCAAGATTTTAGCATCCCCACCACACTTAAATTACACATTGTCCTCAATGTGTCCCAAAAATAAGTTTTTAGGTTGATTGAATGTGTAAAAAGGTGTGTTAAAACAAAAATTTATGTTACTGGGCATCTGGACACGGGCCGTGGTGTCCGGGCACGGCCCCGTGTTCAGATTGCCAGTAACAGAAAGTAACAGAAGGCTGGGCACGGGGGCGTGTTCAGCGAACACGCCCCGTGTCCAGTTACGTGAACTGGGCGTTTTTTTGCAGACCCTTGAGCATGGGGCGTGTTGGCTGAGCACGACCCGTGCTGAACTTGCTGTAATGAAGAAAAATTTTCGGGAGGCTCTGTTTTTGTGCATGGGGTGTTGGTTCAAGCTTCCCTTAGTATCCTTCACCACCCCTAGTGTGTTTTACTCCATTACAACATCATCCAAACACCAAATAATTTGAAAACCATCATTCATTAAAGAGAGGATTACAATAAGTTCCTAATAAAAGCATAAACTAAAACTTAGATAAGTAGGTCAAGAAACACAAGAAATCTAAAACCGCAAAGAAGTCCTAGCCTATAGTTTATTTTAATAGAAAAATTTCCGTCAAAGATAACTTTCTCGGTTGAATGAGGCTTGAAGAACTTCTTCTCCGGGTATGGTCCCCCATACGTCGTTGAGCCATATTCTATCTCCCTAGGGAGAAGAAAGGTGGGCTCATTGGCATCATCATTTTGAGGGGGTTTAACTTCCACCGGAACTTCTTGCAAATTGTCAAGAGGAGGTTCCGCGGGGATGTCATCCCACCCGGTGGGGTTATTGACTCCAAGTGCAAGGTTCCAATCCTCTTGGGGAAGGATTGGTTCCATGGGATGTGTTACAAGAATGTTCAACCTCTGGTGCAAGAGTTTGATTTCTTGGAAACTATTTTCCAGCCCCACCGTCAGATAATTTATACGGTCGATCAGGACCTCTTCTACGGATGTCAATTCATCAAGAGCTTCTCGTAGTGCCATCACATAGCGTACAAGAGTTGCTTCGATTGAAGGCCTTCGTTCCCTACGACTGTTTCTGGAATGTGCTGAAGAGGTTCCACTGTTTTGGCTTAACATTCTATGAAAATAAACCGAAAAGAGTTCATTTCAGTGAAACAGTACCTTGAACACGGCCCCATGTTCACCTCTCTGCAGATTTTTGGATCAAGAAATCTTGGAGTTTTAAATTATTTTTCTGATTTTTGAAGAATTTTTAAGCAGAAATAACTTAAAACAATGTTGTAAAACTTATTTTTAACAAGATTCCTTGAATAAAAATCTAGCAAATATCACAATAAAGCTTGAATCTATGGTGATTTCAAGCTCTAATGGAGGTGTTGAGGAGAAAATGAAGAAGAAGGCAATGGACAAAAGTAGAAAAGACAAGATGGTTGTTGAGAACCTTCTTTAGAATATACCTAGGATGGTATGTGTGAAGATCCCACCAAATCTCTGTCTTTGGAATGGTCCAAATGTGAAGGAATCTTGCTGCATTTATAGAAAACGACAGCACGTTGGACACGGCCCCGTGTCGGCTGGACACGGCCCCGTGTCGGCTGGACACGGCCCCGTGTCGGCTGGACACGGCCCCGTGTGCAGGCGAGATTCTGACACTTTTTGTCCGTATTCTGACCGAAAGTCAGACGAGAATCTTTTGGTGGACACGGGGGCGTGCTGACCTGGACACGGCCCCGTGTCTAGAAGCTGTTTATGAAGTTTTGTCTATTTTCAAGGAATTTATCCAGATCGGGTGGTTCCTTACTGAACGGAACAACACCGAAGTGCCTGAGATACCTAAGTTGCCCTAGTTTTAGACGAGAACGCAAGAGGTTATCGGAAAGGGTGATTCCAATGCTAAATGTAGGTGGACAAGTCCAACCCTTATCCGGGCTCTTGTTAAAGAAGGTGTATGTCGAATCACTCAGGTCTATGTACGCATCGACGGAAGTTGATGGGGAGTCCTTCACGGCACAATCGACACAGGGACGACTATCGCTCAAGTCTTCACTAGAGTTAGAGGTGATTTCGGGAGCGACGATGTTGTTTTTATCCGAATGCGATCTCAATAATTCTTCTTGGGTGTAGTCATGAGATGAATTAGTTATGTCCATCTCAAGCTCTTTTATCCAATTAAGAATTAGATATTCCAATTGAAAAAAATCATCAAGAATCATTTCATTTAGAATAGATGATTGAGAGCATTCTAAGGAGAGATAGGGATTATTTTTACTCTTGCCCCTCTTAAGGCTACAGGAAAACAATGGGTCTATATAGTGGGTAGTGTAATTTAAAAAATAACATTTTAAATCTTCATGATTTCCGCCACATATTTGACACCACGTACCATAAGAGGAGCAGTAGTAAAAAAATCAGTATCGCTCATGGTTGTGTCAGAAATTACCAACCGTCGGGATCGTACGGTTCTGTTTTCAGTAACTGATACTTAGGCACGGGGCTTGTTGATTGGGCACGGCCCTGTGTTCAGCTACCATCGTGAGCGTAGTATAGCGTTGGTAAGATATCGAGGTCGTCCAAGGACACAAGAGCTTTTAGTACCGGTTTATCCTCAACGTCTAATCAAATCAAAATTTTAGAAAAAGGTTTTAAACATGAAAATAAAAATAAAAAAATGCTGAAAATAAATATAAAATAAAAACAGATAGACAAGATGAATCACTTGGATCCGACTCGCCTTTAATATAACCTTTGATGTTTTCCGCACTTTTGCACTTTTTAACAGATTATCTTAGTTATAGTAGTAGGCCCCTCTTTTGAAGGTGACGTTACCCTCAACCCAGTAGTTTGAGTCAGCAAGGATACAATCCTAAAGGGCTGAATTATTGGAAGATAATTAATTAAGTTATTAATGCGTATTGTGGTAGGCCCCACTTTTGAAGGTGATGTTACCCTCGGCTAAGTGGTTTGAGTCAGCAGGGATACAATCCCAAATAGCCGGGTTAATGTATTAATAGTAGTTTACATATGAGGGGATCAAGCCATTCGTACCCCCGCCATCCAATACTAGTGGGTATTGAAGGAGGTCCTAGTAAGCTTGATCCAGGTCCTTGCAGGATCTATACATTGAACAAGGCAAGAACCTTACCAAACCATTCCCTTAACCCCCGACCAGGTAGCCAACATATCTCTATATAGACCGTAGAGATATGAATGGTGTAAATATTTTATTTTATATAGACAGTAAAATAACGCCAAGACACCACAGACAAATGATAAGGAAGTTTCACCTTCAACATAAGAAAATAGTTATTAAAGTCATAATACAAAACCTAATAAGAAGTGCGAAAATATTAAAAAACAAAAGTATTACACTAAATGCTTGTCTTCACAAAGTGATGTAAGAGACTTAGGAAAACATGGCCTTTGATTGTCAAGAACTCTTACTATCAATCTTGGATGCCGAGACTACTACACACACTCTATGATGGATGATGGATGATGGTGGTGGATGAGGGTGTTGTGATGGTGGTGTAGTATGGGTGAAGTGGGAGAGAGGTGGTTTGTCAACGGATGCTTTTGAAGTGAACCAAGCACCTCTATTTATAGCCTGCACAGAAGCCCGGACACGGCCCTGTTTCCACTGGGCATGGCCCCGTGCCCATCCACTTTCTCTTTCTTCATTAAATATAGTTTGTCTGCATTTGTTGACCACACCACCGTGTCCGCTGGGCACGGCCCCGTGTGCAGAAGCGTATCTGTACTATCAAGATTTGCTTGGATTCTGCGAAACTTAGCGTTGACCATGGCCGTGTGGAGCTGGGCACGCCCCCGTGTTGGGAAATAGAAGCTTCTACAACTTTGTCTTTTCTGCAGACACTTGGGCATGCCCCCGCGTCCGCTGGGCACGGGGCGTGTTCAGCCTTCTGATATCTTGTTTTTGCTTGGGAAGATGTTGTCGAGGGGTCGGGCATGCCACCTTTATACCTTTTCTTGTAATTATGTTAGATTTTGCTGTATTTTTGCTTCTTTTGTTCATTTGCGCTCATTTAATCCTGAAAATACAAAAGGAAGTCAAAAGCACACTTTTTCCAACATTAGTACTAAAAAGGGGTTAGTTTTATGCCTCATTTGATGTAATTTATATGTTGCATTTTTCACACATCAAATTACCACGTCAACTAGAGCTTAAACTCGAAACGAAGGACGATGGGTTACTCTACTTCAAGAATCGTTTGTGGATTCCAAAACAAGACGATCTTCGCACTTTAGTGATGGACGAATCTCATAAGTCTCGATACTCTATCCATCCTGGTGTTGATAATATGTACAAGGATCTTCATACTCAGTACTAGTGGCCTGGTATGAAAAAGGATATTGCCTTGTATGTATCGAAATGCCTAACTTGTCTCAAAGTCAAGGCTGAACATCAACGACCATCTGGTTTGCTTGTACAACCAGAGATACTGGTATGGAAGTGGGAGAACATTGCAATGGATCTCATTACTAAATTACCGTGCATATCTAGAGGTCATGATGCCATTTGGGTTATCATTGATCGATTAACGAAGTCAGCTCATTTTATACCTATTCACGAGGATCTATCTGCTGATAAACTTGCCAAGATTTATGTTGATGAGATTGTGTCTCGACATGGTGTTCCTTTGGATATCATATCTGACCGTGATGCTCGATTCTCATCTCACTTTTGGAAGACCATGCAATTTGCTATGGGAACCCAACTTAATCTGAGAACTGCTCATCATCCCCAATCAGATGGACAATCCGAGAGGACTTTGATGGTAATTGGGATTCTCATCTACCGTTGATCGAGTTCTTTTACAATAATAGTTATCATGCTAGCATTAATATGGCACCGTTCGAAGCTTTATACGGTCGAAAATTTCGTTCACCTGTCTGTTGGAATGAGATCGGTGAAGCACAGCTTACTAGACCTGAGCTCATTCTGGAAACGACAGATAAAATCAAGAAAATTCGCGATAATCTTCTGACAACTAGAAGCCGTCAAAAGAGCTACGCGGATATGCGACGCAAGCCCTTGGAATTTCAAATCAGAGACCGTGTCCTACTCAAGATATCCCCTTGGAAAGGAGTAGTGAGATTTGGAAAGATAGGAAAACTTGCACCACGATATGTTGGACCATTTAAGATTGTTGAAAGAATTGGAAAGGTTGCCTATCGACTAGAGCTACCTCCTGAACTTGGGAATATTCACCCAACATTCCACGTGTCAAATTTAAGAAAGTGTTTGGCCGATACTGATCTTCATATTCCACTCGACGAAATTCAAGTTGATGATACAATGCACTTTGTCGAGAAACCTGTGGAGATAATGGACCATGAAATCAAGCGACTGAAGAACAAGTGAATACGATTAGTCAAAGTTCACTGGGAGTCCAAACGTGGCCCAGAGTTTACTTGGGAACGTGAGGACCAAGTGAAGGCGAAATATCCACATTTGTTTTCACAAGTTTCCTCTAGTTAAAATTTTGAGACGAAATTTCCTAAAGTAAGGGAGACTGTGACATTTGTGATCTGTAAATGATGTACGATGTAAAGAAATATCAATTATCAATAAAACAATGTGTTTTGGTGTCAATATTTGTGTATTTGTGTTTGACTATTTTACGTTTTGATTCTAGTTCGATTTCAAGCTTTGAATCGCTTTCTAGAAAGTTATACGCAAACTGATGCGCAAACGTAATCATTTTAACACGACAAACACTCCAGAATAGTGATATAGTCTTAAAATACCTTAAGTAACCTAAACATAACTTAGAAATAAGTTTTGAAGGGTTTGGTGTGTCGAAAACAAGTTTATTCGATCGTAGGGACTATTTGCGACAAACTGTGAAAGTAAGCCGATTCGTATAGTAACGAACATTCCAGAACTTGATCATAAGCTAAACATACCCTAAATATCCTTTAGATAGCTTAGAAATAGGCTTTGAGGGGTTCGTTATGTAAAAATACGCTTATTTGATCAATAGGGACTAAAAGCGTCAAAAGTGCATAAGTTTGCATTTACGCGCATATCTTACGTTCTGAACATATCCGAACATCCAAAAAAAAATTTTATCATTAAAATATTTTATTTTAGTGATTGGAATGCAAAAATACCATTCATCGTGTAATTTGGATCATTTTCACGTCCGTTCGAGTTTTCGTCGTAATTAACCGAATAACGCAACCGTACGACCAAACTAACTGACATCCGAGATGCTTTCAAGCATATTTCATATTCCCTATGCTTTAACTTCATTTTAGAGCCTTGAAATGGGGTTAACGGGCCTCGAATGCATCAAAATCAAAGTTTTGGGCATGCAGGGACTAAATTTGACAATTGCTGATACTTATCTCGCGAGGCGCGTAAGCTCAGACATGAGTCTATGCGGGACGCGACCGACCTGAAGAACATAAACATTGAATCTGTTCAAACAGCCTGTTTCCACTGATTTTAACCACTAATTTAGTATACCATGGACTTGTTTTTATGCTCCCCTTGTTTTAGAAACTATGGGCCACATGTGTATGGCTAAGATCATGCCTTGATCCTTGCAAAAACACATGTAATGATCATGTTAATTCAAGGTTTCCTATAAATACCCATCAATTTTTCCATTGTGCCTTGCTCATGGATCTGATTTGCTCTAAGTTGAAGCTCTCACATTGTTGAAGGCTTCATACCTGAGTATTTTTAGATCAATTCTTCCTAGCTTAGACCCTTTGTAAGCTTCTTTCATGCTTGTTTATGCTTTTCAAGCATGAAAGTCAAGAAGTGTTTGACTTTCTGCTTTGACCATCAATTGGTCAAGTCAAAGTTCAATTGAACTTTGCAACGCGAGCGTAATCACGATGGTTATAGTCCCTTGTGACGATTACCACGTCGATTAGTCGAAGTGACGAGTCAAAGTTTCGGTCAAAATACGTATTTATGCGTATTTTGCGACGAAGCTATTTTCGGGTATCAAAACACTTTTTTTTGATATCAAACATGTTTTCTAACTTAGTGAAACATGTTTTAACATGTTTAACTCGTCACTTTTAGTCTAGTGCTTGTATAGGGTCGTAAGATAAGCGGTCTTGACAACCGCTTAGACTTTCGAACCCGACGCGTTCGGTCGATTGTTAGGATCCGACCAAGCATATTTTGTGACCATAGTTGTATAGGAAATAACCTTCCGAGGTTATACCTTATCGTCACTTAGTTTAATTAGTTGTATGATAGGTAGTTTATATGCCTTAGGAAAATGACCAAAATGCCCTTTTCATGGATAATTTGAATTTAAGCATATGTAACCTAACTTTTGTCACTTAAACTGATTATGCAACATATTTAAACATGTTAGGGCATATAATACTTGTCATAGGACTAGTTAGGCGTCTCGAACGCACATTCGCGTGAACGACGCGTTAAAGTAGCGTAGACTACCTTAACGAGTCGTAACGGGTCGTAAGCACTTAGGATAGGTTCCGATTTAGGATGTAGGCTTTGTTAAACCATATCACATGAGTTCCCATACTCATTTGGTTTACAACACCACATTCCACCCGATCTTCCGATTTAGGTGTCGATTTATTAACTTAGCGATCCAATTACTAGGTACTACTTGATTTACTTGATTTCCTTGGTTTACCTGAGCTTTGTTTAAGTTCATTTAATTGAGGATACCTTGCAATTCAATGTGGGTACATAGATCCCCTCTTTTTACTGTTTTCGATCGTTTTAGGGTGATTCATATGTGTTAAACGATTTCGACGATTTCAAAAACGAATACTATGGTTTATATTAAACATAACGATTTCGATAATGTGAACGAACTTGTTGGGACGTATTTACATAACGGATAACATTCATTAACAATGATCAAGCTGACCAGTAGTATCTTATGGTACCATAGGATCTGACAAATCCCGTTATCGGACTGCCGCCATGGTTATGTATGGGGGTTATGTGGGTAACGACTGAACCTGATGATTGTTAACTTACCCTTTGGTGGTTAGTTAATATAAGTTAAACGATGGACGAGTTACGAAGGTTTGAATGTTTTCAACGAGACGACCAAAAGTTAGTTTTCACAATTAAAACACGAACGATTTGAACGATTGAACGATGTTTTATAACACAATGAGTTAAACGAATTGAACGATTGGTTTCTGGTTTGTGATTAGATAACGGGACGGGTGTAATGTGATAAAAGCATGGTAGATACGCCACTGGTACTTCTTATATATAAATGCTTTCATCATATTACATTCCGTGGCGTTATTTAGTTCACTTGGACGATGATTTTAACGATGACACGCAACGATGTTTACAAAATGATATAAGCCATACGAGTTTATTTACGAGAATGATTTACAATTTGGTTTACATAAACAAATGTTTTGGGTTAAGATTCATGGCATCAAGGTTTTATAAACTATAACCAACTTGTTTGAGTTAGCTATTCATTTTACAATACAAACATTTTACAAAACAAGGTTTTCTAATATTGACTAATGCAGTTGTACGAGTTATTGCAACATGTAAACGTGTCACACCCTGACTTTTGCGGAAGCGTGATTATGTGTGACTTTCTTAATATAATTGCATTCAACCATAACAAACAACTATATGGTAAAACCAAGATGTTCATCCATTAGATAGTTTCGAACATTACAAACAACGTTGTTTTAAATCCCAAACACAGACTTCATGTTCAAAATACAACACCAAAAAGTTTTAAGTTCCAAATAGGACTTCATAAAAGACACTAACAAACTAGGTTTTGAGTCATGTATCCTATCCAAGATAAGATACATATCTCAAACCCTTCGACTCGGGATGACATCTTTTATTAAAGACACGACTGGAAAACTTCAGCGCCCGCCAGATCCACATTTAGTTTCCTGAAATACATGTAGTTTGAAAACATCAACAAAAGTTGAGCGTGTTCATGTGTTTTGTATGTGTGCACGAATAAACTTTGAAATCATTGAAAGAATGTATGTATTTGTAAAACTCTGGTATGAAAGCAACAAGGAAAACAGATCAATTAATGGTTTGCAAGGCCATTAACATTGTAGGATCGTTTGCACGACCAAAACGAGTCGTTTAGAAGAGTTCTTGTCAATACGAGATGCGGAAACTAACGTATCGACTTTGAAATAGCTTAATATACACTCTAATTGTCTTTTTGATTGATATAACAACTTTTTACAGGCAGTAGACACTTCAGCAGCACTTCGGCTCTGGAATCAGAATGTTACAAACGAAATGAACAGGACCACTATATATAGACTCACCATTCCGTACGAAATGGGCAAGACCCATTTCGTGCGAAATGCTCTTGTTTCATTTCATACGAAATGGTTACAAAAACACATTTCTCGTATTTCGTGCCCTGATCTTTTCTAATCTAATACAAGACTCGATACAAGACGAAGTCGACATACATATGCACCAACAGACTCCCCCTTGGATGTTGACGAAGTCTTCAGTGTCGAGTCTTTGGTATGTCACATCTTCAGTCTTGATCAGTCTTCGTGCTCTTCCAAAGTATCTGACAGTGTAAAACATCCTCAATCTTTTCTCTTTTTCTCCAGGATCTCAACATGGCTTTCAACCATTTAAGCTCCCCCTTGAATATTGATCTAATAATCTTCAATAAATTTTCAGGATCAGAGGCTGGCTCTTACATCTTCAGACTTTAGCTCTTGTTCTAGAATCGTGACCTGGCTCTCATTCAGCTCAGGTTTAAACACGGGGACTTGCACAAATCTCTACCTAAAAATAAGATTCTCAATAAACAATATTTAACAAATTTAGAATTCCTGATTAACCCCTTGTATCTGAATCATTCAAATTTGACATTTTTATTAATTTTGAAACCATTTAATCATTTCAAAATCTGTTCTCGTTTCAAACAAACTCCCATTCACCTGTTGTCCATCATGTTTAGCACTTGGAATTTTGAAAAACAACTCTCCAACATCAGTTGTCGAAAATCTTTTTGTATTTTTCAAAATTTTATACTAAAACACACTTAAACTCTTTTTGGGTTTTTGTTTATAATGGAAAGCAGTAAAGAAATATATACAGATAATATTTTTGTGAGTTTGTGTAAGAGGATCATATCAGTGTTTGAGACAAATCACCAACACCGTTAAGCTTTAAACATTTTATGTGATTCACGTAGATTGTCAGTATACTGATCGACTTAAATTTTCACACAAAGTTCAACTGTTTTGAGATACGATATTATTGTTTTAAGCACTTGAACTTATTCGCGTGTCCCACCTCAGAATATACTCCCGTATCCAGACTCCTATATTCAGTCTTACAGGTGAATGTACACTAGTGATATCTGTAAAGGGTTAAATGCGAGACCATGAGAGCTCAGGCTATTGCTTCCGCAAAATCAAAGAGATGATGGTTCGACTTTCGGTGTGTTCCCTTTAGAGAATCTTCTCTTCAACAGCACATGATTAGCATTTTTCAATGTTTCATCATTTTTTACGCTGAGGGTAGGCTTTAAGATTAAAGTAATGTAAAATATTATACGAGGACTAGGCTATTGCTCCCGCAAAATCAGAAGTCCAGGTATAATACCCCATATATCACCAGGCACAAAGACCTAGTATGTCAGAAGTAGAAAGCCCTTCAAACAAGATTTCGGGGGTTACCTATATATTCGAGAGATGTTCCCCACGAAATAAGTAAGTTTGATATTTAAGTTTATATCTCGAACACAATCTACTAAGCGTGTAAAAACCTACTGGCATATCATCAGTGAAACCGTTTATCACATTTGACTTTTCAATTCTTTAGCATGCTGTGATTGTCCACTGATGTACTATCATTTCTTCATTTTCACAACAAAACTCATTTTTCATTTTTCAATGTTTTTGGTTTTTATAGATTTTATCATGTTTTTGTCATTTTCAAATTTTCGAAATTTCTAAACTTTTACTCCCCCTAAAATCAAAAATATGTTTCAATTTTGGATTTTCAGGAAAATTGGAAAAACAAACTGTACAAATAAAGTGACAATTGTTGTGAATTGCTTCAATTCGCCATCCACCAGGCATAAACAATCAGAACTTCCCTTGACAACAAACTATTTTCCCATTATGATTTCAAAACACCTAAGTTTGTTTTAATCAAAAGGGTTTTTTCGGAAAATTAGTTTTGTTGATTTTCACAACCACTTGTAGGTTAGGGATTTCATCACATTGTTTTTCAAACACTTGTATGAAAGTTAAATCAAGTTCAACCTAATGACCTTGATTAACCACTTGTAGGTACAAACACTTATTTCAACCACTTGTAGGTTCATCTATCAACCATATAACTTGAAATATGACAATTTTCAATAATACTACCACTTGTAGGTTGAAATATCACAAATGTGAATTTTTCAAGAAAGATGCCGATTCCTGCTCCACGATTACCAACTTGGAAGCTTCGGCAAATCACCGTTTGGAAAAATTTAACACTTGTAGGATTTTTTTACAAAAATGTTTTTCAAGAATGATGCCGATTCCTACTCCCCAATTATCAACCTGGGAGTTCCGGCAAATCAGGATTTTTACATATGAAATACAGACACCCAAGCCTGACCAGCTTTAGGTGTGACTTTTTCAACTTCACTCGAGGTTTGAACATTTCTTTTTTCTTCATAAAAATCTTTTACCCCTTTGGCCTTACCCTCGACCATTTTCCCAAAAATATGTTTCACTTTTCCATTAAAAGCTTTTTCGACATCAAATTCTTTCTTTTCAAAATAGAATTGATTCGAGATCTCAACTTTACCAACTTTTTGTTTAAAATTTTCAGTCCTCAATGGTGGAAAATTGACATCATCCATTGGTGGCACTGAATTATCACTTTTAACCACAACTTGTGTGTTAGTGCATTTATGTCTATAGCCTTCGTCAATTCGAGCAGTAGCGAGAAACAGAAGAAAACGAGTCGTTATGATGTAATATCTAGACAAAAGGCAAGGTGGCAATATTGTAATTAATGAGAAATTTCATTAAAAGCCAAGGCCTATAAATAGGAGCTTTATGTTTAGATTAGAGACTTTTGGCTCATTTGTGTTTAGGAGAGCTCTAGATCTAGAGAGAGAATCTAGAGAGAGAAAGTGATTCAAGGTGCTTGTTCTTGTTAGATTTCTAATAGAATCATGTTTATATTACATTGTGTGTGTTAGGTAGCGTTCGTGTACGGATTCCGCACGTCATACGTTCGTTTCGCAATCGTTTCGGAGTCAAAACCGGTCATATAAGTGGTATCAGAGCAGGAGCTCGATTGTGCTGATCAAACACATAGATTCGTACAAGATTACATCGATTTCAGACCTGAGTTTCATCTATTTCTTCATCTTCTACTCATTTTTCACGTTTTTCACGGTTTTTCGTAAAATTGAACGGGTTTTTACCGTCCAAATCGGCTGATTTTTTGATATGTTGTGCGAAAACACTTGATTTACAACCCTACCAAATTTCAGATTCTAATTCCTAGCCGTTTAGGAGAAATTTGAGTTTTTAGGTTCGATTTCGTATCAAACAGCGAGATTCCGCTCGAAATTGTTGATTCCGCTCGAAATCGAAATTGGTGATTTCGCTCGAAATCAGATAAATTCTGATTTCGCCCGAAATTTATTTCCTGATTCCGCTAGAAAATACTGAGTCCGCTTGAGATATATATGATTCCGCTCGAGCATTTGGAGCGAAATCAGGGTTTAGCTCCAAAAGATTGATTCCGCTCCAGAATATTGACTGATTCCGCTCCAAGTTGTCTGTTTCTGATTTAAAGTGTTGATTCTGCTTCAGAAATTTTCTGATTCCGCTCCAGAGTACCGAATATCAGATTCCGCTCGAACTTTATTGTCTGATTTCGCTTGAGCAGACATATCTTGTGTCAAATCATAACTGCGTGTGTCAGTTCATGTGATTCAAAGATATTGGCCCAATCAGATTCTAGTTTCATATAAAAGTTGTCAGACATTATAAACAATTGCATGTGATCTAATAATTAGACTTCATTGAAAATTGGATAAGTGCATGTGAGAATAAACAATTAAATGTGTGGTGACATATGACAATTGCATGTGATAATCATCGGCATTTGAATGAGTTAGCGTGAACAACAGTTTCGACCCATGTGATTCAAATATAGAGGCCCAATAGATTCTTAATAACAATTGGTGTTTGTCAGCGTGCTAGTATTGTTGTCAGATCCATTCTCTCGGCCCAATCAGAGTAATATCACGGTTTGATCATTCAAAAGTCCAGTCCACTTGAACTGTGGTCCAGGTCGTGTCTTTGTGAACCAGGTCGGTTAAATGTGATCCGGGTCATTGCAGTATTGCACGGTTTGACAACTTGAACTTTTGTCCACACAGAATATTCACCAGTCCGAGTATCGTTTTGATTCAGTTATTTGATAGTGTTTAAACTGATAAGTGTTTGTTTGTTTGTTTGTTGATTCAAGGTTATTCAAAGAAGTTCAAATCATGGCTGAAGAATTCTACAACACGTTCTTCAATGCGTTCACATCTGAATCTTCCGAGATTACACCTGTTACACCAAAAACTATCACGAAAGCGATCAATGAGAACATCAAGCATGATCATTTCTATGTAACACACTCAAAGCCACCAACTCTGGAAAGCATTGAGGATAATACATGGTGGAAAGAACGTTTTCTCAACTGGGCGAAAGCGTATGCGCATGAAAGCTGGTTCTGTTTAGAGTTTGGATATGAGAGACCAAAAGATGATAAGGGCGAAGAACTTCCATTCAAGAAATTATCCAAAGAAGATAAATCTGAATTTGCCGCCGAACAGAGAATGATTGCTTTGATTCAGACAGCAATTAGAAACGATATTTTTGCACTGCTTAATCATGATGGGTCGTCAAAATCTGTTTGGGAAGCTTTACGTGTTAAAGCTGAGGGGGGTAAACAGATTAAAAAGAACAAAATTGCGTTGCTTAAAAAAGAATTCGATCTATTTGACAGCTTAAAAGGAGAGACAGTGAGGCAAATGATTGAGAGGTTTTGCCATTTAAAAATTGAACTTGAGAGATTTGAGAGTGTGAAAACAAGAGAGGAAATTATTGACAAAGTGATTGAAGCGTTACCACGAGCTGATCAGTGGTAAACGTTTGTTTTTATTTTGAAAAATGATGATTTATATGATACGATTTCTCTTGTCGCATTGTTTGAAAAGATAGAGAGTCATGATCTGGAGCTACAGAAGCAAAGCAAGATGACTGGTTCTTCACATCAACAGAATGTTGGTCTATACTACAAAGGCAGTGTACCTTCAGAGAAAGGTGTTGGTTCACCAAAGACAACATTCAGTGGAGAGAAGATGAAAGAACCTCAAACAACCTCATCAAGTTACCATTCTGGATATCATTCATCTTCAAAAGCAAGTACTGATGAAGCTGAGGAGATTCTATGCAACATCGCTCTCAAACTGAAGAATTCTCCGCCGATGAGCATCAATGCAGCTAAGCAGCAAATGAGTTTCCTTGCATCTGTTCTGGAGTCATATGAAGGTCTTGTAGCTGGCAAAATTGGAAACTCAGAGTTGACTAAAGAAGACTACGACCGGATTGATCCGGAAGAAATGGAGCTCATAGATATTCGTTGGTGTTTAGCAAGCTGCATCCGAAGAGCTCAGAGATACATGGAGATTACCGGGAAGCAATCTTTGGGTGGTCCATCAACGAAGCTTTGATTTGACAAATCCAAAGTGACCTGCTTCAGATGCAAGCAAAAGGGTCATTTCAAAAGAGAATGCAGAAATTCTGAAGTTGCTGAAGGAAATGAACGTCCTTTCAATGATGATTATTATCGAAAAGCGATCTACCATCGAAGCAAAGAAGAGCCGAAATTGATTGAAGATAAAACCAAATCAAGAGCTTGTTTTGTAATTCAAGATGATGAAGGTTTTGACTGGAGCTCAATTTGTCCAGAAGAAGATCGTTTGGAAAATGTTTGGAAAATGTTCGAAAAACAGCTCATGGCAGAGCTATGACAGAGGAAAGAAAGTTTGTGTTTGTTGCTGAAATTAAAGAAGATGTTAAAGAAGAAAAAGACAATGTTGAAGTCAAAGAGAGAACTCGGGAAGAGATTTTAAAGGAGAAAACTAAGAGAGAAAGATTTATTGTGGGATGCAGAAAATGGAGGAAGAATATGAGAATGCTGTTGCGAACAAACGATGGGATAAAAAGCAAGAATGTTATGTCAACAAACAAGGTGAACCAGTTGTTCCCAGATGTGACATAGTTCATGATGATGTTCTTCTTGTTATTCCTCGATCCGGTGAATACTACTCAAATGTTGCAAAAGACAAAACATATGTAAAAAGGCTGGATAAAATCATCAGGGATGCTATGACAATCAAATTGAGAAAGAGAAATGAAGAAAGAATGAAGAAGAATATTGAGAATATGGTTGATGAATTGAAGAAGGTCGCTGAGGAAGTCAAGATTGAAGAAGTGAAAGATGAAATTCAGAAAGTTGAGGATGTGAAGACGTCTGAAGAAAAGAAGGTAGTTGAGAAAGAGAAGGTTGTTATTGAAGAACAGCAAGTTGAAATAGTCAAGAATGAGAATTTGGAAGCTGGTGATGCTGGTGATGAAGTTAGTGTTGAAGAAAAGCAGAATGATGCTGATCAGAAACAGACAGAGACTATAACAAACACCGAAGTGCCAATCACTGAGGTAAATTCTGATTCTAACATCTTGACTGAAATTGTTGAACAGTGCAAGAAATCTTGATTTCGCAAAACTTGAAGAAGTTTTCAAGAACAAGTGCAAAGAAATGTTTGAAAATGAAAAAGTTTTAAAAGAAAATAATGAAACACTTTTAGAAAAATGTAAAAAATTAGAAAAAGAGAATGAAATTTTAAAAGAAGATGTTTCTAAAATGACAGAAGAATGTTCTCAAAAAGAAAATATTTTCCAAGAAATGAAAAAGGAATATGATTCAATAAAATTGGCTTATCACATTACAAAGGAATCCTATGAAAAAGTAAAGAGTGAAATGAAACTTGTTCAATCAAGATTGAAATACTGTTCTGAAACATCAAATGAACTAAAACGAATGTATGAAATTAAATAACAAGTTGTAAATTCTTATATTGAAGATGTTGCTAAACTTAAGCGTAAGATTGCTGATTTAGAACAGGATAACACACTACAAGAAAATGATGGTAACCCCTAAAAAATGTTGCATTAAGCCTTGAAAAGGTTGCATTAGGCCTAATGCAACTTTTTATTGGGGGCTACAGTAGAAGCAGTTGCATTAGATCTAATGCATCTTTTTTAGGGCCTAATGCAACTTTTTTCTTAAGTTTTGCTTTTAGTATACAAATGCAACTTTTTTTCTATGCAACTTTTATAACACTCAAATGCAACTTTTTTTATATTTTAGTTACAAAAATGTAACCTTTTTTTCACTCAAATGCAACTTTTTATACACGTAAATGGAACCTGCAATATGGTTCAGTTACAGAAATGTAACCCTTTTTTAGAGTTAATGCAACTATTATTTTATTTTTATTAGGAAAAATGCAACCTTTTTTTTCACTAAATGCAACATTTTTTTACGAATTTTAGTTACAACAAATGCAACTTTTTATACTCAAATGCAACTTTGTACTATAAATTATATTGCTATTATTCAATATACATTGAATCGTAATTACGCTAGAACAAATAATGACAAATATCATTGATAGAGAAATAGTGTACTTTAACATACTTGTTCAAACATAAATAACAATGTGGTCAACACAAAGTTTCAATACAATAATAAAAAGAAATGGAAACATTCTACTCATCTCGATCTCCAACAAGCAGTTGTTTCATAAATTTCTGCATCATAACTTCGAAGTTTTGTCATTGGCTGTCAATGTCTTTTTGCATGGCTTCCAACTCAGCCTTTTTTTCTTTAATGATCCTCTTCAATCTCTTTACGCATTTCCAGCAACTGGTTTTTCTCAACTTCAACATTTGCTTTAAATGATTCCATGAGCCCTTCCGGAATCATGTATGATGTGCAAGCACCATCTACCTTTTTCACTAATGCATTTGTAACGCCTCTACCATAAAGTCGACGGTATCCATAGTTTTCTTTATTCATTACAACCAAAATAGGATCTATCGTAGCATTGTCATCCTCTATAGGCTTGTAGTTCTTCATTTGTTCCTTCAATATTGTAAAAAAAATTATTGTCAAAATAATTTTATAATTGCATACCCGAACAAAGAGATAGATAATTTTATAATCATATCAACCAAAGAGATTGACCATTTAGGCAGGTTAATTTGATTAAAATTAGATGATAAGAGAGTATAAATGTGTGATTAATAGTTCTTTTGTTCAAGTAGTGTTAAAACTGTCGTGTAATTCAATATTAATATTATGAACAATGGACTGTTGACATGGCTCTTAGTTTAGTAAAACATCTAAATACCCTTAAATGAAAACAAAAAAAAAATCATGTCCGCCCTAATCAACAACTTCTGCAAACAGATAACGTGCATACCTTTGTACCGTTGTCACATCGCTCGGTTATTCTGTATTCTTGCATCACCCAATCCGTCTTTCGTCCATGAGAGGTTCGCACCTCGTAAAACTGAAGTGTAGTTCTTGAACCAAGGATGGAAGAGTTTGAATATATCTCACAAGCATCCCTAGTTTGCACCCATAATCCACACTCTGCATCCTTTTTTACCCCAGAGCACATGTACCACAAGTCAGCTGCAAGTTACATTTTCATTTGTTAAGATTTAAAAAAAAAACATTAAATACACAAAAATCTTGATTATGTCCTTAACCCCTTGAAGGTCACCTGCACAACGTAAGTTGCGCTTTACCTGGTCCCACTGGTTAGCAGAGTATTGGTGGGGCCCGGGAGTTTTATTATGTCAGTTGTGAAATCGAATATTTAATTATTAGTTAATGCAAAATAGAAATTGTATTGATACTAACCGGGTAGAACAGAGGGTTTATATTGGTATGGATTTACATCCGAAGTTACATTTAAAGGGAGAGGTTTTCCCCTTTTGAAATCGAGGAATGACAATTTCAGAACAAAAACAAACATCACAGTTCACAAAGATCCAATTCATATACGAAGTCAAAGAATGTTAATTTTGGAACAAAAAAGTCAAAGTTGGAAGTAATTCTTCCTTCGAAGATCTGAACTGTCAACAACCCATACTAATCCGTCAGTTTGCTCAAAGTAGTTTCTCCAGTAAAATCGTATCGTCTTTTGACCCCCAACATCCCATATGTTAAGGGTGTATCTGCCATTATATTTTCGTTAATGCTAAAAATCAAGTTCCACCGTAACACCAGCAAAGGTAATGAATGATCAATAATAAAACCAAGTGGCATTCAGACCGACGGTATCAGTGGTCAAACGTCATTACAATCCTTAGATTGTGAGTTTAGATCTCTATACAGAAATCAGTAAATCAGTTGCTGACCATCTAAAATATGAACAAGAAAAACACACGAAAGTGTCTATACACGCAAAAAACACTTGTGTACAGTACACCACAAACTTGAGCAATTATTTAATTTCAAAACAAGATGCGCATTCTCACACACATGTTTTGACTTTTATCCCATTAAACCCATCGGATACAAACAAACAACATGCTTGCAGAAATGCAAGAGGAACATTTCAAGAAGGCAAAACCCAGCAACAAAACTGAAGCTGGCATACCGGATTGTTCGTCTTTTATCGCCTTTTTACAAGTGTGTAAGCCGTAAGGTGTTTAGAAACGGAATATCAAATAAAATTGTTCAAATGCCAATCAATCATTTAAGAATTATGACCAGATCCTAAATGTTTTAACCTAAACCTTTCCACACAACCAAACAAAAAACAATAAAAAAGTGATCTGCATTACCAGCCATAAAAACCAACATCCTAACAAAAGCATAAAACAATATCACTCAAACTATTATAAAACAGCTAACCAACACTGCATCTACTTAATAAAAGGATAACAATAAACAATATTCCACTAATATGTTAAGCCATAAATAGCTAGATAACTTGAAAACAAACGGGTCAAAACAGTTGGTTTTAGTTGCGAGTCAAATTGTCGATTTTAGTTACAGGTCAAAACTGCCATTTTGGCAAATGAGTCAAAATTGACTATACTAACACATGGATCAGTGCTCTAGTGGTGGCCACGGGTATTTAAGTTCCACTTATGGTGGGCCCGGGTGAGTTTTCCCCTCAAGGTCTCAAGTTCGAGTCTTGGTGATAGGGGTTTCTCATTGAGGGGTTTAAATTGGGGATCTATTGTGCGAGGGGGCTCTCTAGCGCGGACCCGGTTAAGACAACGTATGCTAGACCTCCCGACATTCGCGAATAATTCACACCTTTCAAAAAAAAATATTAATCCTAGACTCAGAAGAAAACCCAAAAATATAACTTGACATTCTGAATATGATTGCCGATTTACAAATATAACACAAACGTGTTCATTTCTGCACCATTTTGACATATTTTCCCTAAAAATGAAGATTTCTTATCAACTATGGTCTTTTATGCTGCAAATAATCCATTTCAGTCCTCAAACATTTATCTAAGATCTAGAGATGGTATGTTGTGAAGAAGCAAATTATCTGGTACAAATCACCAGTGCAAAATATATGCATCTTTCTCAAATAATGAAAAGAAATTAGAACTTTACATTGATGAATGAATGCCTTGAAGTGCAGAAGAGGGGTAGTGAGATTAAGCAACATGATGGTATTCCAAACAAAATTAAAACAGGGATTCAATTAAAACTTGAAAAATAAACAAAACTACATAGCTAGATCATTTCACATAAACACAGAATCACATATTTTTCATTTAATGAAAATAAACATTTTCTTTTTTACTGACCTATGATTGAAGATCGGTTGAAGCACCGATTGAACCGCTTGCAACTGGCAATTGAACAGCTTTGGTGGTTGAAGAGCACCGATTGAACCACTCGCTAATTGTTGAATTGGGTTATGCAGTTTGAGGGTGGAGAGGGAAACTAAATTTTTTAGGGTAATGGGTTTGATAGCATGAGAGGGAAACTAAAAATTTTATTTGCAAAATTGCCACCATGGGATGATGAATGTCGCTGATCTATCACACAGCCCTAATTTCAAATCAAACT
Source organism: Helianthus tuberosus (assembly GCA_030545235.1). NCBI lineage: Eukaryota > Viridiplantae > Streptophyta > Magnoliopsida > Asterales > Asteraceae > Helianthus > Helianthus tuberosus. Next base: position 114,724,761 of record CM060374.1, read on the forward strand.
TGATTATTTTTTTTATTTGTATTTCTTTTTCACTTCAATTTTTTTTTTTTTTTAGAATTGTAACTTTGTTTAATAACATACTTCAATTTATTATGGTTTTAAATTTTTAATAGTAGGAATGATAAATCATATCACAAATTTAGCATACCATAAGCAAATATGATGATGACTAGATTAGAGACCAATATTTATGAAGTGTTTTTTTAGTATTCAGTTAATAAAAATGTAAAAATTTTAAGGATGTTTTTTATTACACGTGGCAAAACGGGTAGGTTGGATCACTGAGGTGGCGGGCCAGGATGGGTTCGGGTTAGAATAGGGATGACCGTTACCAAAAAGCGTCAAAAATGGGTGTTGGTACCGAAAATGTTCGGTACGGTACCGGTATCACATCGAACGGATAGTAAAGTACTGGTACCAAAAACGACAAAATGTGGCTATCGAATTGGTACTGAAAATATTTTAGTACGAGAAATTCAGTGCCGGCACCCAATACTAAATGCTTATCCCTAGGTTAGAACATGTTTTATTAATGGCCATTTTGGTTCGGGTCAAAACACGTTTGACCAAAATGGGTACGGGTCAAAACCTGCAATGCTTTTGTTGTAAGATCACAAAACCTCATAAATAGATAGGTTACCAAAAGGGGATGGTTTTATTAGATATTTCACTAACAAACTATAGTATGTGTAAGTGTGAACATGTTTTTTGTTTATTAATGAAGATTGTTAACAATCCCGGGAGGTACCATACGTGAGTCTGTACGCAGATCAAGTTTTATTTATCTTTCTACTTTCTTATGTAGATTTACTCTACATTTGACAGTTCATATACATTTTATTAGGCTTTTTGAATCATATAAGTTTGGAATTGTAATATTTTAAAAGGAGAATCACTTGAACAATAATGTACCAAGGTTTTAAGGTTGAGATGTTTCTCTATGTCAATTGGTTGATTTTATTATCTTTTATTATTACATGTGTATAACATCTAAATAAATATAACAAATGTAGGACCATTTATTCTCAATGCAACATTTCTAACAAAAGTTGCAAATTCCAACAATAATTGTAACCTTTTGTGAAAAAAGTTGCATTTTTTAGTAAAATTTGCAACTTTTTAATAAAAAAGTTGCATTAAATCTCCTAATGCAACATTTGTGTTCAACGAAGTTGCATTAGAGTCAAATGCAAATCATTCGAAAAAGGTTGCTTATAAAAAGTTGCTTTAGGCCTATTTTCTAGTACAGATTAAAAAGTTATCACGCGTCGTCATATGTGCTTGAACGTATTTTCAACATAAAACCGGATGGGAAAGATTCTGAGCAAAACACGAAAGATATTGGCTCAGAGTTTCATCAAGTTCCACCACCGGAAAAGTTTGTGTTTTATGATGATGAAAAGCTCGAAAAAGCTTTCAACACGGTAGATCAATTGCCAGACAACATTGACGTAACCTATTTCAAATCTGATGATTCTAGTGATTCAGAGGTGGTAGGTAAAGTCGTTGAAAGTGTGTTGAAAGAAGAGTCGGTTGATACAGGTAAATCTGAATCACAGGATGAAGATGAAGGAAATCTTCATGATAGTTATCTGAAAAACACAAAATCCGAGAAAAGTTTGAATGATGATTCAAAAGGATTGGTTTATACCATGATTGGATCGGACAAATTGTTCTTAGATGTTGTATTCCCGATTCAGAATGTGATTTCAGAAAAGATTGATAAAGTTTTCAAAATGGTTGAGATAGAGAAATCTGAAATTTTAATGTTTGCTGGTAAGAGTCATAGAGGTTCGTATAACAAACCTAGTTTCAAGAAGAAAAACATGAAGGCTGGGTTGGGTTATAAGAAGAAACAAAATTGGAAAAGAAATGAAACACCGAATTTTCAAGAAAAAATGAGTTTTGTTCAAGGAAAAAGTTTTGAAGAAGAGGAAAAACTTAAAATTGGGCAACAGTCTATTGAAGAGTTCTTAGCTCAAAAGAAAAGGCAACAACCACAGGTCAAAGATGTGTCCATGAGAACATGTTTCAAATGTGATCAAAAAGGACATCTTGCACGCAAGTGTCCAAATCTGAAACCTGTGGATGTTGACAAAAAGAAGATTGATGCTGAGAAACAAAAATCTGAGAATGTGAGACAAAGGTCAACCAGATTTGACTCAAAACAAACTTGGAGGTATAACACAAACAAGTTTGCTTCGAATCAAAACTGGAAATCAAACTCTAACAGGTTCGATTCGAGACAGATCTGGAATTCTCACACACCCAGATTAAGAACAACACAATGTTGGAAAACAACTGTCGATGCTACAAAACCTCAAGAGTTTTGGAAACCAAAAGTTGTTGTTCAAAATCAAAATATTCAAAAAGAGTCTCATTTTTATAAAAGAGGTACGCCGAAAGGTCAAACATGGTCTGTTAAGAAACAAGTGACTTCGGTAAAAGATAAGAAAGTTGAAGTCAAAGTTGAAAAAGTCTTTGTTCAGAATGACAAAGATTTTCCGAAGTTGAATGAAAATTATTGTGTTGAAATGCCTAAGGTTCAACAGACCTGGGCTAAATTGTTCAAGTAATCAAATAGTCTGAATGTGCAGGTGCTCAACAAATTCAAAGATTTTGAGAATGGAAGTTGGAGTAGCCTGGCACAACAAGAGGAGGAGGCGGCTGTTATACCCTGGTTTGGTTGAACAGGGAGTTTGTTTGTTTTATGTAAATAAATAAAATATATTTTAAAACCCTAAAAATTGAAAAATTTGAAAAACCAAAAATATGTGTTGATTGAATACGCCGAAACCCTCACGGCTGAACAAACATGATTATTTTCACAAGATTGAAAAACGGTTTTCAAACTGTAAATATCAATGTGTTGTAAATCATGGGGGTATGTTATTTTCTGCAAATCAGTGCATGAGAAGCAGAAAATGGATGGCGAGATAAAGCTATCAGTGTTGGTTGTCAAATTTTCGTTAAATGGTTTTGCATTTTAGGGGGAGAAATATTGTCAGAAAATACAAAAACATTTTAAAATTTTGAAAAAGTCAAAAACATGATAAAATTCAAAAATTGAGTTTTTGCGTAAAAAGAGGAAATGATAGTACATCAGTAGACAGTTACAGTACGCTAAAGAATTGGAAAGTTAAAATGTGTTAAACAATCTCACCGTGGATGTGTCGGTAGATTTTTATACATTTAGTAAACTTTTTCGGGATATAAACCTAAATTCAAACTTGCTTATTTCGTGGGGAACACTACTTAGATATATAGGTAACCCCTGAAATCTTGTTTGAAAGGTCCCTCTTTCTGAGATACTAGGTCTTTATACTCAGTGATATCTGGGGTATTATCTCGGGACTTCTGATTTTGCGGAAGCATTGGCCTAGTCCCCGGAGAATACTTTCTGCATTGCTTGAAACATAGCACAACCCTCAGTAAATTGATGAAACAATAAAATTGATAGTCATTGCTGTTGTAATACAAAAGATCCTCTAAAGGGGACACACCAAAAGTCGAGCCGTCATCTCTTTGCTGAACGGAAGTTCTGACCTGAGCTCTCACGGTTTCGTACTATAATTTATTCTCCTTACAGATATCATCTAGGTATACTCACCTGTAAGACTGAATATTGGGATCTGGATACGGGAGTATATTCAAGAGGTGGGACACATGAATGAGTTTAAGTTCTTAAAACACTTAATTCGTATCCTGAATCAGTTGAAATTTGTATGAAAATTTAAGTGGATTAGTATATCGACAATCTAAGTGAATTGTTTAATTCTTAATGTGTAACTAAGCTCAACGGTACTTGTGACTTGTCAAAAACTGATATGATCCTCTAATGCAAACTCAAACAAAAACAAAATAGTGTTTGTGAATATGTTTGTACATATTTCTTTACTGCTTTATATTTTCAGACAATACAAAAAGATTTTTGATTCTGCTTTATTTTCGACAACCGATGTCTGAAATGCTGAGTTTCAAAATCTAAGTAAGCTGATTGTGTTTCTGAAAATAAAACAAGTTCATTAACTTGAAACTTAAATTAAAAATCAAAAATCAAAAACAGTTTGTTATATCTCCAAGGTCATTAGTTTGGACTTAGATGATTAACTATGAGGGATTTTGGATACTTAACACTGCCAAATCTGTAAAGATTGTTGATAGGGGGAGTGATTTAGAAAGTTGAATAGAGCCAAATTACGATGTCTGGAAAATTGAATGTTCAAAATGTTTGTACTTATAAATGTTTGAGAATTGCATATGTTGTACCAGACTACGATCCCGACAGCCGAGTCTAAGGGGGAGTCTGAAGACGAGCTCAACGCAAAAGGAAGCGTGGATTCAAGGAATCATGTAACTATCCTGAAAGAGCTTGTATACGAAAAGTAAGGTGTCGATCCCTAAAGCACGGAAGCTTGTCGAAAGGGGGAGCCTGATAAAGAAAAGAGTCTATAGAAAGGAGAAGCTGAAGCTGAAGACAGATCCACCGGGATTCTGTTCAAGAAGACTAAAAGAGAAAGAGAAGACGCTACGAGTTTGACTCAATAATCGAGATTGACTGCGGCAATATCCAAGGGGGAGTCTGTTAGTGCATTTATGTCTATAGCCTTCGTCAATTCGAGCAGTAGCGAGAAACAGAAGAAAATGAGTCGTTATGATGTAATATCTAGACAAAAGGCAAGGTGGCAATATTGTAATTAATGAGAAATCTCATTAAAAGCCAAGGCCTATAAATAGGAGCTTTATGTTTAGATTAGAGACTTTTGGCTCATTTGTGTTTAGGAGAGCTCTAGATCTAGAGAGAGAAAGTGATTCAAGGTGCTTGTTCTTGTTAGATTTCTAATAGAATCATGATTATATTACATTGTGTGTGTTAGGTAGCGTTCGTGTACGGATTCCGCACGTCATACGTTCGTTTCGCAATCGTTTCGGAGTCAAAACCGGTCCTACATTGTGGCTCCTCTAACTTTGACGAGTCAAATTCATCGCCAGATTTCACATCTGATTTCTTAACAACCCACATTTGGTTGTCAAGATTTACTCTTCTTTTGTAAAATCTTTTTGAACATTCACCAACTTCATATGTTGAGTTTTTAAACACTTTGAATTTTTCAGTTGGTGGTTCAGTTTTGTCAACAACTTTTTCTTTTAGTTTAGAAGAGACTCCCTGTTTTGTGTTGGTTGCCTTTGGACAATTCCAGGCGATGTGACCAACTTCTTGACATCGGTAACAAGTTCTTGTCTCCCTCTTTTTCTGATTAGCTCCAATCTTTATTCCTTCTTGCTTCTTAGCAAGGAATTCTTTGTTCGATTGCTTCCAGAATGAGCTATTTTCTTCTTCTTCTGAACTGAACCCTGAAACGAATACTATTTTTGTTTTAGAAATTTTCTCATTTTTATGATTTTTCGGTGGAATAAAGCCAAGACCTTTCTTTTTGAAATTACCGTTATGGTTTGGTTTCTTTTGAAAACCAGAATTGTAACCCTTTTTCTTGTTTAACTTTTGTTGAACTCTTGAGATGTATTGTTTAGGTTTTTCAGAAAGATTTACATCTTTTATTTCAGAAATGTTAATTTCTGTTAGTTTGAAAACCTTTTTGATCATTTCAGTTTTAACACCTCTTATTGGAAATTCTTTATCAGAATATAATTTGTCTGAATCATTCAAAGTATATGCCACTTTGATTGGTTCGTCATTCAAATTAGATTTTGATAACATAAATTCTTTATTATAAACCCTTTTGACCGATGATTTTGGACTATCAACTAAAGATGAACTCGAACTCCCGGATTCGGATTTTGACTTTGACTCCTCATCTTTATCCAACACCTGATCGACCACTTTCTTTATTAACTCAGACTCATGATCAGTGTCAGACGATGTGAATGTGACATCAATGTTGTCTGGTAAATCATCAGTTGTTTCGGACATTAACTTTATATTAACTGCCTTTTTGACTTGCTCCTCATTTGGTTTTCTGGGAGAATAACCTTCCCAGATCGGAGGCGGACACTTGTTATAATTTGCACTTTGTTTCTTACCGGTATCCTTCTCTTCCGACTTCTTGTCCTTAAAGGCTTCAAAACCTGCAACAGTTGGATAAATTCTATTAATCAAATAATCAGAACTTGAATAACTTTGCAACAATCATCTGATTCTTTCATTCTCTATCTTTTCAGTCTCCAACTCTTGCTTCAACTTTGCACATTCTTCAATATAGTGATTGATAGCCTTCTGTTTCGACATCATCACTGCATTCATCATGGTTAAAGCATCTTCTCTTTTTGAATTTGTCTTTTGCAGACTATTCACCTTTCTATTCAACACACCATACAATTCTTTCACATACTTGACATCAAACAACAATTTTTCTTTCATTTTGTCAAGCTCACTATTCTTGTCATCTTTTTCTTCACAATGTTTGCATGGTTCCAAACATTTTAAACAATGTTTTGTGATCTCAACAAATTTCTCAACTTCGATAATCTTTTCAACTTCGACTATCTTTTCAACTTCAACCACCTTCTCAGCTTTAACCACCTTCTCATCAACTTTAACTTCTTCACTTTGTTCAGACTTCTCTTCTTGAGCAACATTCTCACATTTTACTTTTTTCTGATTCTTTGCTGCTCGCTTCTCCTTTAGCTTCTCCAATCTATCTGCAAAATAAAATTTAAAACTTTCAGGAGATAATTGAGTTTTTCCAATGTTTATTTGTATTTCTTCTTCATCATCACTGTTATCAGTTGATGATTGATCAAAGACTGTTGTCTTTTCTGAGTTTTCTTCTGAAGAAACAGACTCTTCATCTTGATATTTCCCATTATTGATAATCACATCCATCCATTCCTTCATCAAATCTGGTTCTTGAACTATTTGTGCAATGAAAGCTCCAAGCTTGGAATCAGCCGGAATGTATTTGTCCCAGCTAAAACCTTCTGCCAATTTTTCATCATCTTGATTAACCAGACAAGCTTTCTTCTTTCCATCTTCAATAGCATTGGATGATGATGGTTGTTAAGCAACTTGTTGATATATAGCTTTCCGATAATAATCATTATTCCCGAACGGATTCTGACCTCCACCTGCTTCTCGATTGGTACATTCTCTCTTGAAATGTCCTTTTTCCCTGCATCGAAAACAAGTAACTTTAGATTTATCAAAACCTAAAGTAGAAACATTAGCATCACGGAAGTCATCTCTTCCTGTAATCAGCTTAAATTTCTCAGCTCTCCTCAACACACTTGCTAAACACCACTTAATATCCATAAGCTCCATTTCCTCAGCATCGATCTGATCGTAATCCTCTTTTGTCAACATAGGATTTCCGATCCTTCCTGCAACCAAACCCTCATACGACTCTAAAACTGTAGCTAGTAATGCCATATGGCCTTTAGCAACTTCTTCAGAAAAATTTTGACCATTCTGAAGATGTAACGCGATGTTGCAGTGTAACACATGACCATTACCACTATTTGAGTTTTGGAACTGATGACTTGAGGTTGAAACATTCGGATTAACATTTGAGTATGAAGAAAATCCACTATTGCTATTTGGACTTTGATTAACTGATCCTGATGAGTTTTCTGCACTGAAAGCAGTTTGGAGCTTCGGACTTGTTTCAACATTCTGAACATTCCCTTTGTAATACATCTTGATGTCTTGTCGACCACTTGGATTGTTCATTCTGGAAATCTTTTGTTGTTCAAGATCTTGTCCTTCAAGTTTTTCAATGAACTGAGAGATTGTCAGTTTATCATATTCTCCAGTGTTCTTTAAGATTATCAGATATGTACCCCATTCTTTCTGCGGTAAAGCATCAGCTAATTTGTCAACCCATTCTTCTCGATCTTTGTTTATATCTAACAGTGACGTTGATCGCACTAAATGACAATATCTCTCAATCAGTTTCTTTGTAGTTTCACCCGGCAAGCTAGTAAACAAATCAAATTCTTTCTTTAACAATGATTTCTTACTCCTGATCATCTCCGTACTTCCCTCAAACTTAATTCGAAGAGCTTCCCAAATCGAACATGAAGTATTGTCGTGTTGAAGTAATATGAAGATGTCTTCTTTCACAGCTTGCTGAAGTAGGCTATTCATCATCTTTTCAGCCTTATACATATCTCTCTCTTTATCCGACAATTCAGAAATAGTTTTGATGACTCCCACATCTATACGAGGTTTAACATACTTTTTCTCAATACACTCCCAAGACCTCAAATGATTTGCTTGACGCAATTTTCAAATCGGTCTTTCCAACCATAGTATTCTTCAATGCCCATTAGCTTCAGCGGTTTTTGCAAAGTTCCTGTTTCATTTTCCATGTTCACGCTCTGAGCAATGGTAACAAGAGTACTCAGGCAGTAGCAAACTCGTTATAAAACTCTTCTTCCATGTTTCGGTTTCAAAAAATCACAAACTTGATTTCAAACGAAATGACACTCTTCAAGCGAAATGGATTTGGTGCGAAATGACACTTTCAAGCGAAATGGATTTGGTGAGAAATGACACTTTCAAGCGAAATAACCTGCTTCAAGCGAAATGGACCCTTCACACGATATGACCCCTTCATACGAAATGAACCGTTCACACGAAATGGACATCTTGATGCGAAATGGATGATTTCATACGAAATGGATGATTTCGTACGAAATGATAAACTCTCAAACGAAATGGGTGATTTCGTGCGAAATGGAGATGTTTTCACATGAAATGAGATATTTCGTGCGAAATGGAACTAATGCTTGTTAATCCGTGCGAAATGAACTGCTGATGTCATACTTTCGGTCTGATTTTAGTCAAATTGAATAGGTTTTAGGTTGATTTTAAGTCTGATTCTTTCAAGGCTTTGTTAAAACAGTGTTTCGCTTATAATGTGAGAAAATCAAGCCATTTTAACCAAGATTTCACGGTTAATTTTGAAAAGAAGGTGTAGAAATTAGAAATTATGGTGAAATCAAGCTGATATGGTAAGAACTCCTCCTCCTGAGCTCTGATACCACTTATAGGATCGTTTGCACGACCAAAACGAGTCGTTCAGAAGAGTTCTTGTCAATACGAGAGGCGGAAACTAACGTATCGACTTTGAAACAGCTTGATATACACTCTAATTGTCTTTTTGATCGATATAACAACTTTTTACAGGCAGTAGACACTTCAGCAGCACTTCGGCTCTGGAATCAGAAAGTTACAAATGAAATGAACAGGACCACTATATATAGACTCACCATTCCATACGAAATGCCCAAGACCCATTTCGTGCGAAATGGACAATGTCCATTTCGTGCGAAATGCTCTTGTTTCATTTCGTGCGAAATGGTTACAAACACACATTTCTCGTAATTCATGCCCTGATCTTTTCTAATCTAATACAAGACTCGATACAAGACGAAGTCGACAGACATATGCACCAACAAACATGTGTGCAACGACGTAGGAAGGCTCAAACCTAGCAGATTTTGTACCGGCTTCTGGCTGGAAGACATAGTCACCTCATGGGCCAAATCCCGGTCCTCATGGGTATGGGCTCGCTACACCCAAATAGTTTTATCACTCATGTCCCTTGGTCCTTATACGAGGATTAATGGTCTTAAGTGTGCTCCTACCCATTCACATGATCTAACAGTTCATTCCTTAGCTAACCATACCATATGTAAACGTTTGTAAACATTTTGTAACATCTACTTCACCCACGAAGTTATAAAACGAAAACAGTTAAGATAAAAGGGGGACATGAACTCACAATCTTGCGTTCTTCGTATCCAATGTAACCCAAAGCTGCTACTCGTGTGCACGACTACGTACAACGTAATACGGTTTATTAGACGGGTGGGTCGTGCCTTGACTTAGTCTTAATTATTGTCCTTGAGTTACGCTTCTTTGTGTCTTCAATATTATTCCAAGTTATATAATTATTTGTTAAAATAATAAATATTTTAACTTAAATTATATTTTTAAAATTTTGGAATACTTGATAAAGTAATACATTTTAACTTGTCACATTTATGTCTTTGTACATGTATAATTTCCCAAGGATGGGTGTATTCATACTCGTATTCTTAACCTTGTGTATTTTTGCCAAGTATCGGTGGCGTATTCCGGTGTATATTTATTGGTACGAGAATACGTATTTTTATTGTGTTTATTAAGTATTCTTTTTACTTAATTTTTGTATTTATTTTTCCGGAATAATACTCTTTAATAAAAATTCACCAATATATATTCTCAAAATATATATTTTAAGAAAACCTTTATAGAAAAATTATTTATAATTTTTCCCTTGGCAAAAATAATTGTATTTTTATTTAAGTCTCAAAAATAACATATTTTCAAGTTTAACTTAGAAAATATATATATAAATCTCTTTTTCACCCAAAAATAATATATTTTCTCCTTATAAAAAATATGATATATTTTGTAATAGTTGTAAGAACCATATTTTTGTTCTCTTGGTGTCCAAAATACCAATTACCAAAATATACTTATGAATTTATTTCCGGAATATTTATGTAAGTTATATTCCTTGTTCGGTTTCTCCAATATTTTGGGTATAGATTATATATTTATTTCTTGGAATTTTGGTAATATTTTGTATTGTAATTTTTGGTATTTTGGTGAGTTATATTAGTTCAAGTCCTAAATAATATAACTAATACACATAATATACAAATAATCACACACATGGTGAATTCTAAATATATATTTTCCTGAATACATATTTAGTCACCTTTATTATCAAAAACTGTTAGGATCTGAGTTTGGTTTTGATTGTGTTTATGTTTGAATTAAGATGAAGATGAATGAGTTGTGCAGCGGAATTAAGATGGAAGCAAACTTTTCACAATCAAACAGGAGAATTGCTTTTAACATACAAGTTTAACATTGAACCGAATGATTGAATTTAATTTCAACAACGATTACAATTTTGCAAGTATGAAACAAACTCCCCCTCAGCCTGAGCTCACAATATTTATTCGTGCAGGAAGAAGATAGTAAAAGAGCTAAATAGAACTGTGCATGGTACTGTTCTATTTATAGGCACGACCAAACCACTGAAGCATCTAAGCTGACGTCACCATGAAAGTGACATCTAACCTCCTAACAAACTCTAACCTCTGATCTATACAACCTCTGCTATGCTAACTACTGTTATTACATTTCAATACATAAAGACATCTAAACTACTGCTGCATCCTTCCACTGATGTGAACCCAGCAGTACTTGTCATGATCAGCAGAGCTTGACTCAAGGCAGTAGATTGAACAGCAGCACTTTAGTCTTCCATCAGACTTTTACTTGATCAGCAGTTTGTAGGTCAGCAGTTTGTATGATCAGTAGATAGGAGGTCAGCAGATGTTGAAACCACTTTCAAGGGGAGAGACATGTAAACATAACATCTGCTTATTCTGGATCCACTGCTCTAATCCAGATTTGGCTTTAATTATCTTTTCCTTTGGTAGGGTTCAATCCTAACAATCTCCCCCTGGAACAGCTAATGCCAAAACCCTTCATTATTGTGGAACTTTATTGCCTCATCAACAGTTCCCTTATCTAACCTTTAAGTTGTAACTCAAAGTCTAGGGCATCTGTGTCATCTTCATCCCTACTAAGTGGAAGATCAAGGAGATCCTGAATATCTTCAAGACTTAGGCCAAGTGCTTGGTCCCTTGTTATTTTCTTCACTTCTCCACTAGACCTGAACATTTTCAGTACATGGGTCTGTTTGTCAGTTTCCCACTTTAGTACTTTTGAGCCTGATGGGTTTCTTAGGAGATTGTTATTGGATGAGGTGTTTGGTGAAGCTGGCCTATTGATGATTGTTTGAGCAGTGCGTGCAGGTTGACTCAGGCCAAGAGTTTCAGCTCTCATTTCTTTAATGCCTTCTTTTACAAACTCAACTCCTGCCATTAATTCATCCACTGTTTTAGTACCCAACTGTTTTTGTTGCCTTCTTTTAAAGATGGCTGCACCAGCTGGAGCAGTGGATCTCCTGATTTGCAGCTTTGGTGGTCTTTTTGAAACCTTTGCTTCAGGATAGTCAGGCTTTTGTGGAGCAGTAGGATCTGTCTTTCTTAATTTCTCCAGGCTTTTGTAGGTAGCCCTGACTTTATCTTCTTTCCATCTCATCACTTGATTTTTGGACCTATAATCAGCAGCAATCAATTCCTCTTTCATTCTCTTCAGCTCTAGTGTTTTGTCAGGCATATTCTTTTTGTATTTTGACCAATCTGGAGGAGTGTGTTTGACCTTCTTATTTATCATTTCTTGAATCCTGGCTGCTTCTCTTTCAAGCTCAGGAATGGTCCACTCCTTGTACATATACTTTTCTCCCTTGTACTTCTTGGTTGCCATGATGCTTTCAATGTACTCTTTTCTCAGAGTTTCATCTGCTCTCTCTGAGATTTGTGGACAAATATTTTTTGCAAATTGCTCTAAGGATCTGACTTGAGTAAATAGAAACTGGTAATGCCATTGAATTTCTTTGTCAGTTTTTCCTTGAGAGTTTCTTTTGGAGATATCCTCTGCCTGTTTAGCCTTAACTTTCAAATATTCTTCAATGTTGTTAGGCCTTGGATATCCTTCAACTGATGGCAACTTCCTTTTAGCAGGGTCATCCTCATAGTAGAAGGATTTGATCTCTTCTCTAACTGATTCAAGTTCTAGAGGAAACTGGACACATGCAGGAGTGATGACAGGGATTGATTGTTGAACTGGAGCTGATGAGAGAGGAACAGGCTTTTGTATTGTAACAAGTGATAGAGATTTCGAAGATGTTGGTGGTGGTGATGGAGAATCATCATCTGGTATGAAAATCCTTCTCCTTTCTATTGTAGGAGAGGCATATGATGTTTTGGGTGGATCAGTGGTGGCTTGAGTGGCAGTGGTTTGTGATTGACTAACAGCTGTTGAAACAACTGGTGTTTCAACCGCTGTTGTCATTACAACAGATGTTGTAACATCTGCTGTCTTCTGCTTTTTGGCAGGATGCGATGGTGGTGATGTTGTTTTTAGTGGTGATGGTGATGGTGGTAAGGCAGTGATTGTGGTGTGTGTTGAAGTGATAGCAGATGTTGAAACAACTGAAGTACCAGCAGATGTTGATACAGCAGGAGTTACAACAACTGTTTGGGTGGAGGTTTGATGTTGGGGGCTATTGGATGATGGTTTTGGAGTATGCATTTTGAGTCTGGATGGTGTGGACTTGGGTTCCCTCACTTTTCAAGTGAGATTTCTTTTTGGCACAAGATTTTTAACATCCTTTGGCTCAGAACAACCCTGCGCATTCAGCTCCATGTAAGCTCTTTTCTCCTCATTCCATCTTGACATATCCTTTGCCTCGTTGTCCCTTTTTACACTTGCTATAGCTTCATCAAGTGCATTTTGGGTAACATCAACCTTTTTGCTACCATCTGGCAAAGGAATTTTTCTGGTCATAGCATCCCTTTCTGGTTCAATGTAGAGACCATCATCTATTCCTTTCTTCTTCCACTCCTGAATTTTCTCCCCCTTTTTGGCATTATCTGGGGGTAATTGATCAATAAAGAGAACAGTTGGAGGAGCAGTGCCAGTGGTTTTCAATATGTGGGCCTTAAGAGCCTTGATGTCTGCTTGTGTGTTCTTGAACCTAGACTCCATTGTGTTTCTCAGCTCTTGTACATGTATTGCATGTTGCTGATCAGCCATTTGTTTTTGTTGTTGGAGAAAAGGTTGAAATAGATTCCAGAGCTCATTTGTAGCAGGTGCTCATTCGAAACAGCAGTGGATTGCACCTTTGTACTTTTAACAACTGTTGTAGCATTTCTTTGATTTCTGCAACCGAAGTATCCAGTTTTTCAACACGTTTCGTCAATTCCAGGTACTTTAAACCATCACCCAATTTAATGGGATCATCTGATTTCCCACTAGCAGTGGTTTTATCACTGGTTGAGGTAGGGAGTGTACTCCAAACATTAACCACTGATGCCCCTTTTTCTTGGTACTGGGGTCTTCTTCCTTCAACACTTAACAACCTTTTGATGTTGCCAGTGGTCAAAACAAATCCACTGGTGGATGTCAGAGGTGCTATGAAAGGAATTGCCTCCAAGGAAGTCTTATTGATGTAATCACTGTCCAAGTGCAAACCAGTAGGTTCAGCACTTGTAGTGGCTGCTTCACTTGGATTACCACCAAGAGTTACTTGTAACTCAAGGGGTGTAGCCTCCTCAGGCATTGTTGGCGGGTTAACTATGATTGATGCATCAGACCCAGTCAATTGTTGAAGTATATTCTCATTGAAAGGTGATTGAGAAGGACTGGTTTGTGCCTGGTTCAAATAAATAGCATCCAACAAAAGTTTAGTTGGTGGGGGAATTGTGGATGTGATGGTTGGTGTAGAAAGAGAATTTGCCCCAGGCATTGGGCTGTGGATGATGGAAGCAAGTGATTCCAGAGCATCATATTGTGGTGTCCCTATATGTACAACCTGTTCTTTTTGAGAAGAAACAGGAGGAGTTTTGGTTATGGGTTGAGATATTTGTACCAACTGCTGTGAGGAAGAAGCAACAGTGGTTTTTAGTGACTTTTGTGCTGTCACTGGCAGTTGCTCTGGTATCTCATCCTCCAGAGTTGCCTTTTTGATAGGTTTGGGGGGTTTTTGAGTTTTCTTTTTGTTTGGCTTTTTGGTGATTACAGGTGTGGGTTTCAAAGTAGTTGTTTTGCTACTTTGATCACTTTGAGCAGTGGGCTCAGCAGCAGATACCTGAGGAGCAGTGGTAGCTGCTAAATTCTGCTCAGGCACCTCTGCTTGTGTTTTGCAAGGTGTTGACATTCTTGTATAAGTTTCAGCAGTTAAGCTGTTTATTTGAATAGATTCACCTTGTTTTATTGCAGCAGCATCATTCTTACCAAGTTTCTTTTCAAAATAGTAACTTAAAAATCTTGGAAACAGTAAGAATGATTTTGTTTCAACATTTTTAACCAGATCATTAAAAATTACCTGGGAATAATTAAAATTTTCTTCTTGAAGAATAGCATATCCCAGATTTTGAATTTTTAATGGTATTTCATTAAAAACAGTGGTTTTGTTTGAAACACACATTAGGAGGGTATGAAATAAAAACCTTGTTGCAGGAGGGAAGAAACCTTTTTGTAAGGTATCCTTCTTCATCATTGTGTCTGCATACCCTCTTTCAATAAAGTCAGTTTTTAACTCGTTTTTAGTAAAGCAAGTTTTACCTTGTTGATCATCGAGCTAAAAGACTTCTGATATGGATTTTGGTGTGATTTGGACTGCTTTTCCCTATAGAGTAGAATTAATGGCTATGACAACTTCGCCTTGTTTGTCAAGGGTACAATTTTTCCAAAACTCTCTCTGGGTTGGCAGGTAAATGGGAGCATCTGCTGTAAGCAAAGTTTTGTACTTTGACGCATATATGATAGCAATGATGGAGTCGATAGCATCTGTGGTGCCGGGTTTTGTGAGAAGACCCAGAAGGTTGTGAGAAGGTTTGTGTGGAATTTCGATGAGTTTAGCCTTTTGAGAGGCCTCTTTGGAAGATGCTTTTGAAGTGGATTTTGCGGAAGACTTCGATTTAGTCATTTTGGAGAAGACGATCGAAGAAATTTGTGAGGGAATTTGAGGAAGTGTGATGAAAACTACTTTAAGAAGAGAATTTTTAAGAATTCAATTCGACAGTAAAACCCTGTTTGGGTGTTGAATGAGGGTTTTTATAGAGAAAAAGTGAATGCTGACGTGGCAGCGGTTACAAAAGGTCTGACCGCTATGTACTGTCCACGTGCCAACCCTTGATGAAATGAAGGACAGTACTTTTATGAAAACTACTGATGAAAGGCAGTGGGTGATTTTCACTATCAGTAGATAGCACATCAGTAGATAAAACACTGATTTTGAGCATCAGTGCTTATCAAGAAAATGAGAGAACAGGGGATGGCTTTCAGCAGTGGAATGACTTTGAAGTAGAGCAGACTTTTGAACAAACAGTGGTTATGGCAGATTTTTAAGGATTTTAATGAAAACTTCATTTTTAGCAATTTTTAAGGATGGATTTTTTATTTTCTGAAAACATTTTAATGCTTTTATTCATAGAAAAACAAGATTTTGCTTGTTATTCCATGTTTAGCATGCCAATCCTAGAGACCAAACTTTCAAAGGTGGATGTATCTAATGCTTTTGTGAGCACATCTTCCAGCTGGTCTTTAGTTGGAACATGATGCAGAGAAATCAAACCTTTTTCATAGCAATCCCTCACAAAGTGATGTCTGATGTCAATGTGCTTGGTGGTTGAATGGGAAACTGGATTTTTGATGATATTTTCTGTTGCCTGGCTATCCAACATGAGTGGTGTCTTTAAGGCAATGATACCAAAATCCAGCAACTGATTTTGAAGCCACAGGAGTTGGGCTGTACAGCTTGCAGCAGCAATGTATTCAGCTTCAGTAGTGGATGTTGAAACAGCTACTTGCTTTTTGCTTTGCCATGAAGCTAAGCAATCACCTAGAAACTGGCACCCTCCTAATGTGGACTTCCTTGTGGTGTTACATCCAGCAAAGTCACTGTCTGAAAATCCTGAAAGCTTGATATTCCCATTAGCTGGATACCAGATACCAAGTGTGGGAGCACCTTTTATGTATCTGAAGATCCTTTTTACAGCAATGAGGTTTGATTTTCTGGGAGCTGATTGACTTCTTGCACAGACACATGTTGCAAACATGATGTCTGGTCTAGATGCAGTTAGGTACAGTAAAGACCCAATCATGCTTCTATATAGAGTTTGCTCAATCAGCTCATCCTTTTCATCAGACATGACTAGCTTATTTGTTGCCATGGGTGTGCTGCATGGTTTACAATCATTCATATCAAATTTTTTTAAAATTTCTTTAGCATACTTGCTTTGATGAATGAAAGTTCCATTTTGCATTTGCTGAACTTGGAGACCAAGAAAGCATTGCAGCTCACCCATTGCACTCATTTCAAACTCAGCTGTCATGAGTTGCCTGAACTCTTCACACATTGTATTACATGTGCTTCCAAAAATAATGTCATCCACATAAATTTGGACAATCATTAAATCATTTCCTCTCTATTTTAGAAACAGCGTTTTATCAATGGTACCTCTTTTGAAACCATTTGAGAGTAAAAAGGTGGAAAGAGTTTCATACCAGACCCTAGGTGCTTGTTTCAGGCCATACAAGGCTTTGTTTAACCTGTAGACATGATCTGGATAAAATGGATCCTCAAAGCCTGGAGGTTGACAAACATACACCTCTTCTTGAATTGTACCATAGAGGAAAGCACTTTTGATATCCATTTGAAACACCTTCATGTTGTGGTTGACAGCAAAGGCCAGGAACAGTCTTATAGCTTCCAATCTTGCTACAGGGGCAAAAGTTTCATCATAGTCTATCCCCTCTTCCTGTCTGTAACCTTGAACCACAAGCCTGGCTTTATTCTTGACAACAATGCCCCTTTCATCAGTTTTGTTTTTGAAGACCCACTTTGTGCCGATGAGACTTACATCTTTTGGCAGTGGTACAAGCTCCCATACTTGTTGTCTTTTAAACTGTTGGAGCTCCTCTTGCATGGCTTCTACCCAGCTGTTGTCTTTCAGTGCCTCTTGGTACTTGACTGGCTGATGAAGTGATAGAAAACCAGCAAAAAGACAAATGTTTTGGGTTTGGCTTCTTGTGAGCACCCCTTCATTGATGTTGCCAATGATTTGGTCAGGTGGATGAGATCTCAAGAAGATTAAGTCTCCTTGGTATGGTATGATGGCATTTGTTGGTAAAGGTTGCAGATGTGTATCATCTGAGCTAACCGCTGCTGGTGACTTTGATGATCCAGCAGTTGCTTCAAAAGGTGGTGGAATATGAGGCAAAGATGTGGACACATGCTGACTTTGATCCACTGTTTGAGGACTTTTATCAATAGTGCTTGATGATGTGGAAGCAGTGGTTAAGGGGCTACTTTGGTCAACAACTGTTGAGGTAGCAGTGGTTGAGCTTTGACATCTGTTTTGAACATCTGTTGCTCTTCCCATTTTGACAGACTTTTGAGGGATGATGATTTCATACCCATAGTCTGGTGTTGAATCCTCTAAAGGACCTGCATTGTTAGTCTTGACAGCAGTTGTTGATACAACAAATACAAGACCAACGGTGGTAGCTGGACTGGCTAGGCAGAACGGTTGAAGGGTTCAACCTTGCCTAACGCAGGTCGTGGGGTCCCCCCACATTTGCGAGACGTGGAAGGAGGTTTACTAGTTTATTGTTATTCTTTGCTATGGATCCTCCTCTGAATTGTGCTCAGATTCGGAAGTGGAAGCAAAGGGAATGTGTGTGTTGGATGTGAAAGGGAATGACTTGTGCGAGACAAGCATTCGATGTGAATGACCAGAGATTGAAGAATCAGAGCTGGTCCAGATGTCCCCTGAAGTAAATGAAGTGTCATTTTATAAGGGAAGGCATCTCCCGAAGTGGAATGGATTAGACTAGCAACCTCGCTTGCAGTGGAGGGTTTCCCCTTTTGGGGGTTGAAGGCTTTTGTTCCCCGGATAATAGCGTGCATTGTGCAGACCTGCATTGCCTTTGCGGCTGTGGGTTGGTGAAGCGATCTCCAGATGTGACTGGCTACTGTTTCCGTGTTGCTTTTTCCTTTCTCACAGCTTTTTAAGCTTTGAACCATTTAACCACTTAAGCATTTACGTAATTAGCCATTTTATTCAATCTTGGGCTACCCCCGTCATCAGCAGTATTTTCAAAAGTGAATTTATCAAGATCAAACAAATCAGCAGGATTTGCTGGGATTTTCATTGATGAAAGTTCATTGAACTTTACATTCAAGGTCTCCTCCACTGCTTTGGTCCGTGTATTAAACACTTTGTAGGCCTTGGCAGTGGTTGAGTATCCCAGGTGATAACCACAATCTACTTTGGCTGCAAATTTTGAGATGGAATCTTTTAAATTTAAAATAAAGCATGGGTAGCCAAAGACTTTAAAATATGAGATCAGTGGTTTGATTTTATACAGAATTTCATAAGCAGTCTTTTTGTGCTTGGGGTTTATTAAAACTCTGTTTTGGACATAGCAAGCAGTGTTTACTGCCTCTGCCCAAAAAGTTAATGGCAAACCTTAATCAGCAAGCATGGTTCTGGCAGCCTCAATCAGAGTTCTGTTCTTTCTTTCAACTACCCCATTTTGCTCTGGTGTTCTAGGGATGCTGTACTGCCTTACAATCCCTTTCTTCACACAGAAGGCATCCAACTCCTTATTTTTGAATTCTGTGCCATTGTCACTCCTGAAGACTTTTACTGGAAGGTCAAATTGCTTTTCAACCTGTGTCACAAAGTCTTGCAAAATGCCCGCAGTCTCATCTTTTGAGTGTAAAAAGAAAGTCCATGTAAACCTAGAGAAGTCATCAATAATAACCAAACAATATCTCTTCTTCTTGAGACTCATGACTTGAACTGTGCCAAACAAATCCATGTGCAGCATTTGCAAACACTGGGTTGTTTTGGACTCTTCAATGGACTTAAAAGAGCTTTTATGCTGTTTTCCTTTTAAACAGGAAACACAATGCTCAGGACATGAGAACAATTTTTGTGGTAAGCCTCTTACAAGGCCATTTTTGAAATTTCAGTGATTGTCTTGAGATTTGTGTACCCCAGTCTTCTGTGCCAAAGTTCTGTCTCTTTGTTAGAGGCAGCTGAGAACAGACAGGCATCAGTTCTAGGACACTCTTTTGACATATCAACAACATAAACATTGCCACTTCTTTGAGCAACAAGTTTTGTTTTTCCAGTTTTGATTATTGCTTCAATCTTTTCAACCATTTCTAGTCCAACAATCCTACAACACTCCTTTGTGAAGAATGACCCATACCCCTTATCACTCATTTGTGAAACACTTAGGAGGTTGAATTTTAGATTGTCTATCAAATTGACATTTTCAAATTTTAAATTTCCAGACTGTACTGTACCAGACCCCAGAACTTTACCTTTACTATTATTCCCAAAGTATATATCACCCCTCCATGGATTTTGAAATCTTTGAGTAGGGCTTTACATCCTGTCATGTGCCTGGAGCCTCCACTATCTACATACCAAAGACTATCTAAGCATGGAGAAGCTCCCTTAGCAGCAACCATCATGGCACAATCACATTGATGATCATCTTCTTCATCAACTCTCTCTTCTTTCTCACCTGCTTTCTTTTCTTCCTTGTCTTCTTCAGACCAAGGGTCAGTCAGTGGTTCAATCAGGGTTTCTGAATTTTCTCCCAGTAGTAGTTCACCAGCAACTGCAGTAACCACTGCTTCAGCCACTTTATCCACTGTTTCAACACTTAGTTGTTCACCTTCAGTTTCTACCCCTTTTGGTATCGACTCTAATGCCATCAAACAAAATTCATCATCAGAAGGATCATTAAAAGCATTGAGTGCAAAATTTTCATCACCAAGCTCATCAGGCATGCTGCTCCAGTCAACAAAGCCATCAGTGAAAAAGCTTTGCTGATCTGGTTGTGTTACTGTTGGAGCAGCTGGTTGAGGTGCAACAGGTTGCACTTGTGCCTGAGGGACAGAGGTTTGAACATACTGAATTTGTGGAACAATGGTTTGAACATAATGCATAGGTACAGGGGTTGCAGCATAGTGAGCAGTGTTAACATGGGTAGCAGGGGTATATTGGGTATAGTGCACAGTGTTTTGGTGTTGTGGTCTAGGATTTGGGATGAGTGACTATTGGACCAGTGGTTTGACTCCTGCATTCCCTAGCAAAATGACCTAGCCTATTGCACTTATAGCACTTAATTTTTGACTTATCCAACCCCACTTTTAAATTCCCATGTAACCCTGGGAATTTTCTCACTGTTCTTTTATAGAATTTGCTTGTTCTTACACTAAGAAAAGCCAGTTAAAATGTCCATTTCTTCAAAGTTAGTGGGATCAAAGTGTTGCAAATCATTGAGTTCAAAACACAAGTTATCTGACATCTGGTTTTCACAATTTGCAGTAAAATCATAATTGGCAGAGTGAGAATCATGGTTGTTGAAATTTCCACCAGCAGTTTTATCATTAAAGTGATAATAACCCTGATCCTTACTACTGCTACCAGATTCTTCCTGACCAAACAGAGATGTGCTGCCAAATGAATAATCATCAGCAACTTTGCCAGACTCTTGCAACTTCTTTTTCTGGTTTAACTCCCTTTCATAGGTCAGGAGTCTACCATGAAGTTAGGTCAGGGTCAGATCTTTGAACTCAGCTGAGTTTCTAGTCACAAATGCAATTGTGTCCCATTTATCAGGTAGTGATCTAAGAAACCTACTATTTTGTGTTGATTTTGGAATTTCAACTTTAACAAGCCTTAGCTCACTGATGAGACAACTAAAACGTTCAAACTGTTGGGTCAATGATTCACCCTTAATGTGACAGAAGGTTTCATACTGCTGATTCAGAATTTCCCTATTGTTTTCAATAACTTCTTCAGTCCCCCCAAACTGTTCCTTCAATGCATCCCATAGCTCTTTGGCACTGTTACAATGTAACAGTCCAGCATAGATTTCATTGGGTAATGCAGATGCTATGATGCTAAATGCTTTGGCATCGAGTTCGAACTTTTGAAAATCAGTTTCAGTATAGTTTTCAGATGGTTTAGGTACGAACTTCTTTGCATCCTCAGCACTTGGCACCATAGGAACATGGGGACCAAAAACAACAGACCTCCAACAGCCAGTGTTCTGTTGAGCAAGGATGTGACCCATCCTTCTATGCAAGATGTTGTATTCATTACGTTTAAGCATGGGTGGTTTGAAAAGAGAGCCAATGTTATTCTTATCATCTTGTGATTGTGACGTCATCCTGGTTGTTTTACAGGCACTGATTAATCAACTTTGATGGTGATTAAACCTTGCTCTGTTTTTCAACAAAACGAACAAACTATCGATATCAACGATTATGAGCTGAACTATTTATGTCAAAATGATTGTTAAATCAAATTTGACTGTCCAAGCTCTGATACCAATTGGTATGATCTGAGTTTGGTTTCGATTGTGTTTATGTTTGAATTAAGATGAAGATGAATGAGTTGTGCAGCGGAATTAAGATGGAAGCAAACTTTTCACAATCAAACAGGAGAATTGCTTTTAACATACAAGTTTAACATTGAACCGAATGATTGAATTTAATTTCAACAACGATTACAATTTTGCAAGTATGCAACAAACTCCCCCTCAGCCTGAGCTCACAGTATTTGTTCGTGCAGGAAGAAGATAGTAAAAAAGCTAAATAGAACAGTGCATGGTACTGTTCTATTTATAGGCACGACCAAACCACTGAAGCATCTAAGCTGACGTCACCATGAAAGTGACATCTAACCTCCTAACAAACTCTAACCTCTGATCTATACAACCTCTGCTATGCTAACTACTGTTATTGCATTTCAATACATAAAGACATCTAAACTACTGCTGCATCCTTCCACTGATGTGAACCCAGCAGTACTTGTCATGATCAGCAGAGCTTGACTCAAGGCAGTAGATTGAACAGCAGCACTTTAGTCTTCCATCAGACTTTTACTTGATCAGCAGTTTGTAGGTCAGCAGTTTGTACGATCAGTAGATAGGAGGTCAGCAGATGTTGAATCCACTTTCAAGGGGAGAGACATGTAAACATAACATTTGCTTATACTGGATCCACTACTCTGATCCAATTTTGGCTTTAATTATCTGTTCCTTTGGAAGGGTTCAATCCCAACAAAAACCAACCTCCAATATTTATAGTTTTTGTAACAAAAATTTTGGCAAAAATTATATGAAAATTCATGATTAAAATATACTTGTAAATATTTATTTAAAAATATTTTTCTAAGTGTTTAATTTTTAGAAAAATTTTGCCATAGTTTCCCCTTAAAAATGGAGGTTTCCATGCTTTCAAAGCATATCATTTTCTTTTATAAATCATCACAATTAACAATAACCCAATCAATACATACCAATTTGCCAAAATCAAGCTATAATCACTACTTCATGAACTTGAAAATTCATAAAAATTTGTAGTAGCTTACTAGTGTGTTTGGTAAGCCTAGTTACCCTTTAAAGTGTGGTTATTTATTTAAAAACATCATTATTGAAGAATTTAGATCTTCACAACTTGTAAACCTTTTTTTTTTAATTATTTCTTCTTGAGTTTTTCTTGTTAAATATATATTTCTACACTTGATTAACCACTAAAAATGTGGTTAATTTCTTTAAGCACCTAGCTTATGTAAATCTTGTATTTTTAACTTGGTTTCTTGAAAATTATTCTTTGAAATCATCCATTTATGTGATCTAAATTACACTTTGATCATTATTTTTCAAGAACACATGTTATACTTCAAGTTCAAGCCTTAACATAAAGATGATTACTTCGATCTACAACATAATCATCCTCTCATCTTGCTAGATTATGTCTTTAAACACCATCTAGCAAGATCATATGATGTTTAACATCATAAACACAAACAATCAACAATCAAGAAGCATAATATCACATAACAACATGATTTCTATGGTTATTAAGCTTATATTCAAGTTTCATGTTCTTGATTTATAGTGTTCTTCAAGATTAGTTACTTGTATCATTCTTTAACCAACTAAATAAGATGAGAAATGGAGTGTAGATGATCTTACTACTAGCTCAAGGCTAGGGATGATCACAAGATGAAGATGAGGTGGTTAAAAGCTTGTATGAGAGGTCCTTCGACTTCCAAGAGTTCCTAGCTTCCTTATGTTGCTTCTTACACCTTTGTATATGCATGGAATGGATGAAAGATTGAATGATGATGATGGTTGTTTGGGTGTGGGTTACGCCCGAGAGGAAGGAGAGGGGAAGAAGAAGAGTGAAGTGTGAGAATGATGAGTGAATGTTCTTGTTGTTAATTCTTGTAACTCCCAACACATGTTTCACTAGTGTGTAATGTGTTAATTATGTAGGAGGCAAGATCTAATAGAGAATTCAAATGAAATCAAAGGTGGGGCCACCTTGTTGGCCGTAAATAGGTGGGGGGGGGGTATAGATTAGAGTGTAAAGCTTAGTTAGATTTCTTAGTTACAATCCAAGTGTTTAGTTAGGGTGATTAGTTATTAGGATGTTATATAGTGTTTTATGATGTTCGGGGACCATAACTAGCTTGGTAATGTTAAAACAATGCTTCTAGTGAAAATTTGGTGTTTCGGGTAGTGTCTGGTTGTTCGGTTGGTTACCGGTTCGGTAAGGTGCTAAACTATGCAGTTTAGTGATCTTTATGTTACCTTTTGTGACAGTTTTGATTCCCGGCACTTAGGAAAGAAATTTGGACCACCTAACCATATGTCTGCATGATATTTAAGTGTTTAATTGCTGATTTTTGCTGAATTCAGCAATTTAAGTGAGTTTCAAGCACTTTCCGACACTTAAACTATCTCTAGGAAGGCAGTTTTATGATCCTTACTTTCCTACACACTATACTAGTGTAACTCTTGGTTTCTGGCTCATTCTGTGTCTCAATACCATGTCCGTCTATGTACTGAACTTCGTCTGCATTTTTCTGATTTGTCTGATAACTGTGCTAGCTTTGTTTCGTGCATCATTTGAATCAATAAAGTTTGCATGCAATAATGATATATCATTTTCAATATATGATGTACATGTATGTATGATAATAATAATAATAATCAGAAAGCAATTCAAGTCATTAATTGAAATTCAGCACAGTCATTAAGCACTAATCATTGTACGGATACATAAAATTTGACAATTGTCACATTCTCCCCCTGTTAAGAAAATTTCATCCCGAAATTTTAGGCTTTACTATTAGCTGCAGGGGAGTTGGGGAACAAATGTGGCTATTTTGCTTTCATACGGTCTTCACGCTCCCAAGTAAACTCTGGGCCATAACGTGCGTTCCATCTAACCTTGACAAGCTTAACACTACTCCTCCGAGTCTTGTTAACCTTCCAATCTGTAACCTCAACGGGTTCTTCGGTGAAGTGGAGTGTGTCGTCAATGTGAACTTCATCTGCAGGGATAACCACTGTCTCTTGTGTTGGACTTTTCTTCAGATTAGATACATGAAATGTATCCTGAACACCATTAAGTTCTGCTGGCAACTCCAACTTGTATGCTACTAAACCAACTCTTTCCAAAATTCTAAACTGTCCGATATATCATGGGTTTAACTAACCATGCTTCCCAAAGTGTGCCACACCTTTCCAAGGTGAAACTTTTAACAACACCATATCACCCACTTCAAATTCCAAGGGTTTCCGTCTTTGGTCCGCATAACTCTTCTGTCGATCATAAGCCACCTTGATGCGCTCTCGAATCTGTATGATCTTATCAGTCGTTTCTTGGACCAGTTTGGGACCAACCATCTGCCTATCACCTGCATCTGCCCAGCATAACGGTGATCGATACTTGTGTCCATAGAGAGTCTCGAACGATGCAGCTTGGATGCTTGTATGGTAGCTATTGTTGTAGGAGAACTCAACCAAAGGCAGATGAGTATCCCAACTGCCACCCATATCCATTACACAATCACGTAGCATATCTTTCAACGTCTGAATCGTTCTCTCGCTCTGACCGTCCATCTGCGGGTGAAAAGATGTACTCAGATTCAACTGAGAACCAAAAGCTTCTTGAAAGGATTGCCAAATCCTTGAGACAAACCGTCAGTCTCTGTCCGATATAATCGAGATAGGCACCCCATGACGTGCAACTATCTCTCTAAGGTAAAGCTCAGCTAGCTTGCCAGTGTTATCCTTTTCCCTAATCGGCAAGAAGTGCGCAGACTTTGTCAATCGATCCACGATTACCCAAATCGTATCATGACCTCTGGGAGTTCTGGGCAACTTCGTTATGAAGTCCATAGAAATCTGCTCCCACTTCCACATGGGTATTTCTGGCTGTTGCAGGAGACCTGAAGGCTTTTGATACTCGGCCTTCACCTTGTCACAAGTTAAGCACTTTCCAACATAAGCAGCAACATCACCTTTAAGCTTTGGCCACCAATAGTAATCCTTCAAATCTTGGTACATCTTGTCTGATCCTGGATGGATAGAGTACCTCGATTTATGAGCTTCATAAAAAAATGACCTCTCTAAGACCACCAAAAAGCGGAACCCAAATACGTCCCATAAAATACAAGGTTCCTTCCTCGTTGGGTATCAGCTTTTTCTCCAGTCCTCTGAGATATTCAGCCTTAATTTTCTCTTTCTTAAGAGCTTCTTTCTGTGCAGCAAGAATACGCAATGTGAGATCTGTCTGAATGATCAT
Organism: Helianthus tuberosus; assembly: GCA_030545235.1. Taxonomy (NCBI): domain Eukaryota; kingdom Viridiplantae; phylum Streptophyta; class Magnoliopsida; order Asterales; family Asteraceae; genus Helianthus; species Helianthus tuberosus. The sequence goes on from CM060374.1 coordinate 114,751,052, forward strand.
CTCTAAAGCCCTAACCCTTATGGGCTTGATCCTTTCCTTTCGGCTTAAGGCGTCTGCCACCACATTCGCCTTTCCTGGATGATATTTGATTTCGCAATCATAATCATTTAACAACTCAACCCATCGTCACTGACTCATATTAAGCTCTTTCTGATCGAATATGTGCTGAAGGCTCTTGTGATCCATGAAAATAGTACATCGAGTACCATACAGATAATGTCGCCAAATCTTCAAAGGAAACACCACTGCGCCTAATTCCAGATCATGCGTGGTGTAGTTCTTCTCATGAACCTTTAGTTGGCGCGACGCATAAGCGATAACCTTCTGTCGTTGCATTAGCACACAGCCCAATCCCTGACGCGAGGCGTCACAATAGACCACGAAGTCGTCGGTTCCTTCGGGTAGGGATAATATAGGTGCATCGCAAAGCTTATTCTTAAGCAGCTGAAATGCTTCTTCTTTTTTATCTCCCCATTCATACTTCTTATCCTTTTTTGTGAGGGAGGTCAACGGTTGAGCGATCTTGGAGAAATCTTCAAAGAATCTGCGATAGTAGCCTGCTAAACCCAGAAACTGTCTGACCTCGGTTGGCGTCTTCGGAGTTTCCCAATTCTTGATTGCCTCGATCTTGGTGGGATCCACATGAATACCATCCTCATTTACCACGTGACCGAGGAATTTTACTTCACGTATCCAAAACTCGCACTTCGAAAACTAAGCGTAGAGCTTCTTCTTCTTTAGCAGTTCTAATATGGCTCTGAGGTGTTGCTCATGATCTTCCTTCGTCCGCGAATAGATCAAAATATCATCGATAAGTACGATCATGAATTTATCGAGATACGGCTTGCAAACCCGGTTCATCAAGTCCATAAACACAGCCGGTGCGTTAGTCAACCCAAACGGCATCACTAGAAACTCGTAATGTCCATAACGAGTTCTGAAGGCAGTCTTCGGTATACTCTCTTCTTGAATCTACAGCTGGTGATAACCTGATCGAAGATCGATCTTGGAATAGTAACTTGAACCCTGAAGTTGATCGAATAAATCATCCATCCTCAGCAAGGGATACCGATTCTTGATGGTCAACTTGTTCAGCTCTCGATAATCGATACACATGCGGAAACTACCGTCCTTCTTCTTGACGAACAGAACTAGAGCTCCCCTAGGCGAGAACCTTGGCCTTATAAATCCCTTATCTAGCAACTCCTGAAGCTGCGCTGACAACTCTTGCATCTCTGAAGGCACAAGTCGATAAGGTGCCTTGGCTACAGGAGCGGCGCCTGGAACCAAGTCAATGTGGAATTCGACTTGTCATTTAGGCGGTAATCCTTGCAAGTCTTCGGGGAAGACTTCAGGATATTCCCTTACCACAGGGATGTCCTTGAGCTTCGGTTTTTCGGCCTCTTTGTCCACGACATGAGCTAAGAAGGCAACACATCCTTTACGCAACAACTTCCGTTCCTTCAAACAACTAATAATCCGTAGAGGCGTATCCTGCTTCTCCCCATGAATCACGATCGTCTCTTCATTTGCCATCGGGATGCGGATAACCTTCTCATGGTATACAATTTCAGCTCGATTAATCGACAACCAATCCATCCCAACTACTACGTCGAAGCTTCCTAATTCCACTGGCAGAAGATCTAACGAAAACTCACGCTCTCCAAGTTCTATAACACAGCCTCTAATCACTTCATTGGCTTCTACTAGCTTCCCATTAGCTAGTTCTATTGAGTACGGGATGTCTAACTTACTTGCTACTAAACCAAGTATATTCTTAAACTCTAGAGATACGAAGCTATAGTCGGCACCGGTATCAAATAGCACAGATGCAAAATGTTGATTAATAGGGAACGTACCAGTGACTACGTTTGGATCCTGGCGAGCTTCCCTAGCTCCAATGTTGAACACTCTTCCACGAGCTTGGTTATTCTTTGGCCAATCCCGCTTGAAGTGCCCTACATCACCGCAGCCATAACAACCTTGGCCACGTCCGTTCCCATTTCCGCCTTAGTTCTTGTGATTATTTCCTCCGCGGTTTCCATTTCCCGCCTGATTTCCATTTCTGTTCTGGTTTTCATTACCTCCCTGATTATTGTTTCCTCCCTTGTTTCTATTCCCATAACCGTTTCCGCCACGGTTGCCATTACCATTTCCATTTCCTCCTTGCCCACCATTTCCACGTCTGTTTCCATACCAGCATGCCTCCTTAGAATGACCAACTTTTCCACAAGTTTCACATTTCCCAACTCTGCATCGACCAACATGATGAAACTGACATACATCACACTTGGGCAGAGTGCCCATATACCCTTTACCTCTGCTCTCAGCATTGGCAGCACTAGTCCTGACCTCGGCTGCTGGGTTAGCATCTCTCCGTTTGTTAGCATTGTTGTTCCCTTGGGTACCCTTCTTGAAATTCGAAAACTTCCTTTTGTTTTCTCTAGACGACTCTACATGAGTCTCTTTCTTCTTGGTCTCAAAAATTGAGAACTTTCCCAGACGGATCGCTTCTTCGGTCAGTGCCACACTCAAGTCAATTGCTTCAGTAATTGTTGGAGGCTTAGAAGAAGTCACCATGCTGAGAATCTGAGGTGCCAAACCCCAGATGAAACGTTCGATCCTCTTGAACTCTGGTTCCGCCAAGTAAGGGACAACACGACACAAATCATGAAATCTCTGAACATATTCTGCTATCTTAGGACCATCCTTTTTCAAATTCCAAAATTCAGTTTCCAATTTCTGAATTTCTGCCCTCGAACAATACTTCTTTCGCATCAGCTCTTTCAACTCATCCCAGGTCAAAGCAAATGCCGCAGCCTCACCTAGAGTTTGAACCTGAAGGTTCCACCATGACAGAGCCCCATCTAGAAGCAGTCCAGAAAATGTACGTAACTTGATGCTATGGCGCACATTTACTCATCCGCAACACAGAATCTGTCTTCTCAACCCATCTCACAAAAGCTACGGCACCTCCAGTACCGTCGAAATTCAAAGGCTTGCAGTCCAAAAACTGCTTGTAGGTACAACTTGTACACAAGCAACATCATCACAGAAAGCATTAGCAAAACGCACTTGGAAATGTCCAAACGTATTGTAATGTGTCTTAAGTGACTTAAACATTACCGTTAGGTGGGTTATTTCCTGAGGAACCTCCGCTGTGCTCGGAGCGTAGGGCCTCATCTTGTGCGATTGCCTGTGAAATTCGTTCTTGTAATTCTGCCTCGGTCGTGGACAACTGAGTGTTCCTTCGAGGAGGCATCTTCTAAGAAGAAGATTAGATAGGTCAGGTCTTATTCATTAAATAAATATATAGTACGCATATAATAGCATTTATCATAGCAAGCAATCATACAACAACACAATCACAATATAAGCAAGTAATCCAACAAAGTGTTTAGTGAGAACATGACGATTGAGCTTTCATTAATCATCGACCACAGTTACATTGTTTACAAAGTGTATCACATCAAAAGGGACACAGAGTCACACTACCCTCGTCCAATAAGTCTGTTAATATACAGAAGTCATATAATCAAAAGGTGGTCTTCAAAAATCTTCACAATCTCGGCTCAATAGTGGTGCTCTCACCAAAAGTAATGCAATCTGCATAAGACCAAAAACCAACTACGCTGATGGTGGAGGAGGAGGAGGGAAGAAAAGCAAGCTGCGAACATGCGCAAGCTCCTCCTCGAGCTCATATACACTACGAAGTAAATAACTGATCTGCTGCTCGACAGTAAGAAATCGAGCATCAAACTCTGGAAATGGAGTAAGAGGAGCAGGTGGATGAGCAAAAGGAGACGGTGATGAACGAGGGGGGAACAAAAGCAGGCTGACAAGGACACGGTAGGGGACGCGGTGTCAACTCAAGCTCTAAAACACTGCGGCTCACAATCTCAAACTGGAGCTGAAGTGATAAGAGCAACTCATCCCGTGTGTAGCCAAAAAAATGGGAGGGATTACAAGGATCTGAAATCGGCATCGAGTATGGTGGGAACCATCGGAATGGCTCATCGAGTGGTGAAGAAGTGAAAGGAGCAAACGGTGCAGTATGTGAGGTTGGAGGAAATGCTGCTGAAGCAAAAGGATCATCACGCAGGTGCTGATCAGAAGTACCTTCCCCCGGATGGGGTACGGGGATGTCCTGTAAGAAAACGATAGGTAAGTCAGTGCGATGGACATCGGACTCTACAAGAAGGAGAGGAGCAACATCAGCGGGTGCAGGTGGAGGAATAAATGGCTCAACAACTAGAGGATCAACAAGTGCAAGAACTGGGTCAGGGATAAGAGGTGCAATGTCTGGTAAACCAAAAGAAACATGATCAGGGTCGGGTATCGGCTCAGGATTAGCAGTGCAACATCAGGCTGATCAAGAGGATCAAGATCTGGCTCAGGACCAGGATCAGGGTCGTGTGGAGAAGATGGTGCAGCTGACATGGCCGTGTCATCGTCAGAATCAGTAGCGTAATGCTGTAATACGGCCGCCTGTAAAGTTGAAGACGTCACAGACTCAAAGGAGTCTGATACCGAGTGCAAACTAGAATCAGAGGATAACTCAATGATAGGAATCTCAGGGTGGAACAGCAACAACATCCTCGTCTATCTCTCCATCACCCTGGGCATCAATAGGAGGACCATCAATAAACAAATCAACGTCATCATTAAACAGATCGTCGTAAGGCCAATCCTCGAGAGAAATGACCACGAGAGGAACAGGATCGAGGATCAGAGCCACGATGTGCTCACCATCAAGATGCCCAATGATGAGGTGATCATGGACTGGAACAGGAATGAGAAAAGGATCCTCGTCTGGAATACCATCAGCAAGGGGTAAATCATCGCCAAAGTCGGGCAACGCGAACGGCTGGAAGTCGTCCTCATCATCCGATAGCATGTCAGGATCACTTTCCGTGTCTGACGTAAGTATCTCTGGCTCAGGTGCAATCTCATCATCTGAGACGATAGCCATAGTATCATAGACGTCTGATAATCCGCTCTCTGAAGAAGACATGATGCCTGTAACATAACAATCATAACATGTGCACATATATTATCCACTAACACTTAGTATGCAATCAAGACAGTTATCACTCAATCATGTATTCACATTATCCTTCATGAAACTTTCTATCCTTCCTAGTCTATCCCAGACTAAACCACAAATGTGACCTTGCATTGTGTTTCTTGTCTTTCCTTTTGTAAAACATTTGTTCCATGGATCTGGGCGTTTTGTGTATGCAATGAAAACATATTGTAAAAATATTTTCGTGAGAGCCCTAATGATTGTAGTCTAGACTCGAGAAAGAATCCTAGTTCCCTACAATCGAAGCTCTGATACCAATCTGTCACACCCTGACTTTTGCGGAAGCGTGATTATGTGTGACTTGCTTAATATCATTGCATTCAACAATAACAAACAACTATATGATAAAACCAAGATGTTCATCCATTAGATAGTTTCGAACATTACAAACAACATTGTTTTAAATCCCAAACACAGACTTCATGTTCAAAATACAACACCAACAAAGTTTTAAGTTCCAAATAGGACTTCACAAAAGACATTAACAAACTAGGTTTTGAGTCATGTATCCTATCCAAGATAAGATACATATCACAAACCCTTCGACTCCGGATGACATCTTTTATTAAAGACACGACTTGAAAACTTCAGCGCCCGCCAGATCCACATTTAGTTTCCTGAAATACATGTAGTTTGAAAACATCAACAAAAGTTGAGCGAGTTCATGTGTTTTGTATGTGTGCACGAATAAACTTTGAAATCATTGAAAGAATGTATGTATTTGTAAAACCCCGGTATGAAAGCAACAAGGAAAACATATCAATTAATGGTTTGCAAGGCCATTAACATGTGTGCAACGGCGTAGGAAGGCTTAAACCTAGCAGATTTTGTACCGGGCTTCCAGCTGGAAGACACAGTCACCTCATGGGCTAAATCCCGGTCCTCATGGGTGTGGGCTCGCTACACCCAAATAGATGTATCACTCATGTCCCTCGGTCCTTATACGAGGATTAATGGTGTTAAGTGTGCGCCTACCCATTCACATGATCTAACAGTTCATTCCTTAGCTAACCATACCATATGTAAACGTTTGCAAACATTTTGTAACATGTACTTCACCCCCGAAGTTATAAAACGAAAACAGTTAAGAGAAAAGGGGGATATGAACTCACAATTTTGCTTTCTTCGTATCCAATGTAACCCAAAGCTGCTACTCGTGTGCACGACTACCTACAACATACTACGGTTTATTAGATGGGCGGGTCGTGCCTTGACTTACTCTTAATTATTGTCCTTGAGTTACGCTTCTTTGTGTCTTCAATATTATTCCAAGTTATATAATTATTTGATAAAATAATAAATATTTTAACTTAAATTATATTTATTAAATTTTGGAATAATTGATAAAGTAATACATTTTAACTTGTCACAATTATGTCTTTGTACATGTATAATTTCGCAAGGATGGGTGTATTCATACTCGTATTCTTAACCTTGTGTATTTTTGCCAAGTATCGGTGGCGTATTCCGGAGTATATTTATAGGTACGAGAATACGTATTTTTATTGTGTTTATTAAGTATTCTTTATACTTAATTTTTGTATTTATTTTTCCGGAATAATACTCTTTAATAAAAATTCACCAATATATATTCTCAAAATATATATTTTAAGAAAACCTTTATAGAAAAATTATTTATAATTTTTCCCTTGGCAAAAATAATTTTATTTTTATTTAAGTCTCAAAAATAATATATTTTCAAGTTTAACTTAGAATATATATATATAAATCTATTTTTCACCCAAAAATAATGTATTCCATGTTTATTTAAGAAAAGATATATTTTCTCCCCAAAATAATATATCTTCTAATAATCTCAAGAAAAATATATATTTTATTTACCCAAAAATAATATATTTTCTCCTTATAAAAAATATGATATATTTTGTAATAGTTGTAAGAACCATATTTTTGTTCTCTTGGTGTCCAAAATACCAATTACCAAAATATACTTATGAATTTATTTCCGGAATATTTATGTAAGTTATATTCCTTGTTCGGTTTCTCCAATATTTTGGGTATAAATTATATATTTATTTCTTGGAATTTTGGTAATATTTTGTATTGTAATTTTTGGTATTTTGGTTAGTTATATTATTTCAAGTTCTAAAATAATATAACTAATACACACAATATACAAATAATCACACACATGGTGACATCTAAATATATAGTTTCCTAAATACATATTTAGTCACTTTTATTATCAAAAACCAACCTCCAATATTTATAGTTTTTGTAACAAAAATTATGGCAAACTTTATATGAAAATTCATGGTTAAAATATACTTGTAAATATTTGTTTAAAAATATTTTTCTAAGGGTTTAATTTTTAGAAATTTTTTTGCCATAGTTTCCCCTTAGTAATGGAGGTCTCCAAGCTTTCAAAGCATATCATTTTCTTTTATAAATCATCACAATCAACAATAACCCAATCAATACTTACCGATTTGCCAAAATCAAGCTATAATCACTACTTCATGAACTTGAAAATTCATAAAAATTTGTAGTAACTTACTAGTGTGTTTACTAAGCTTAGTTACCTTTTAGAGTGTGGTTATTTATTTAAAAACATCATTATTGAAGAATTTAGATCTTCACAACTTGAAAATCATTTTTCTAAAATTATTTCTTCTTGAGTTTTTCTTGTTAAATATATATTTCTACACTTGATAAACCACTAAAAATGTGGTTAATTTCTTTAAGAACCAAGCTTATGTAAATATTGTATTTTTAACTTGGTTTCTTGAAAATTATTCTTTGAAATCATCCATTTATGTGATCTACATTACACTTTGATCATTATTTTTCAAGAAAATATGTTATACTTCAAGTCCATGCCTTAACATAAAGATGATTACTTTGATCTACAACATAATCATCCTCTCATCATGCTAGATTATGTCTTTAATCACCATCTAGCAAGATCATATGATGTTTAACATCATAAACACAAACAATCAACAATCAAGAAGCATAATATCACATAACAACATGATTTCTTATGTTTATTAAGCTTATGTTCAAGTTTCATGTTCTTGATTCATAGTGTTCTTCAAGATTAGTTACTTGTATCGTTCTTTAACCAACTAAATAAGATGAGAAATGGAGTGTAGATGATCTTACTACTAGCTCAAGGCTAGGGATGATCACAAGATGAAGATGAGGTGGTTAAAAGCTTCTATGACAGGTCCTTCAACTTCCAAGAGTTCCTAGCTTCCTTATGTTTCTTCTTACACCTTTGTATATGTATGGAATGGAGGAAAGATTGAATGATGATGATGGTTGTGTGGGTGTGGGTTACGGCCGAGAGGAAGGAGAGGGGAAGAAGAAGAGTGAGTGAAGTGTGAAGTGTGAGAATGATGAGTGAATGTTCTTGTGGTTAATTCTTATAACTCCCAACACATGTTTCTCTAGTGTGTAATGTGTGAATTATGTAGGAGGCAAGATCTAATAAAGAATTCAAATGAAATCAAAGGTGGGGGTGTATAGATTAGAGTGTAAAGGTTAGTTAGATTTCTTAGTTACAATCTAAGTGTTTAGTTAGGGTGATTAGTTATTAGGATGTTATATAGTGTGTTATGATGTTCGGGGACCATAACTAGCTTGGTAATGTTAAAACAATGCTTCTAGTGAAAATTTGGTGTTTCGGGTAGTGTCCGGTTGTTCGGTTGGTTACCGGTTCGGTAAGGTGCTAAACTGTGCAGTTTAGTGAGCTTTATGTTACCTTTTGTGACAGTTTTGATTCCCGGCACTTTGGAAAGCATTCTAGACTATTTAACCATATTTCTGCATGATATTTAAGTGTTTAATTGCTGATTTTTGCTGAATTCAGCAATTTAAGTGAGTTTCAGGCACTTTCCGACACTTAAACTATCTCTAGGAAGGCAGTTTTATGATCCTTACTTTCCTACACACTATACTAGTGTAACTCTTGGTTTCTGGCTCATTCTGTGTCCCAATACCATGTCTGTCTATGTACTGAACTTCGTCAGCATTTTTCTGATTTGTCTGATAACTGTTGTTTTGGTAAAAATTTACCGAAGCAATTTAGTGATCAAATTAGTTAAGTGAGGTAGTGTGCTAGAAATATGTATCAAAAATATGCTGATTAAGTTATTTATAAAAACTATTTCAGGATACGGCTCAGGATATAGAGCTGTATCTATGATCAAACAATGAGCAAAAAAATGTAAGGGGTGACACGAGATATACGAGAAAAGCCCTTGATCAATCTAGATCGTCGGCACAAAACCTCGGGAGCTGACAATCGCAGCTGCCTTGTTCTTCTATTACTTCAAATATCAGGATACAGTGCAGGATATGATGCGGATCAACTAGGTGTTACAATATAATTTGAGTACAAGTGTTGGTGTGTAGTGATTGCTAGTAGCTAGAGAGTAAAGTGTGCGAATGAAGTGAGTGCCTTAACATGATCCGATCATACTATTTATAGCTAATCGAAAACAACTAACTTTCCTAATAAACCGGGATGCCCCGAATATTCGCAAGTAACCGTTGTAGTCCTGGTCTTTCGGGATCAACGTCTCTACCCCAACTGATTTGCCCGAGTCTTGGGGGAAGAAGTCTTCTTGAACGTTGGAGACTTGTAACTCTTAATCTGCACGTGATCAATTCATTTAATACCAGGATATCGAACCAGGATGTTACCAATATCCTGATCCGGCATCCTGATCACAAGTAAACAATCAAAAGCAGAATATTAGTCAGGATATATATGCTCAGAAAATGACCCATAACAATTGTCCGCAAATATATCTGTTGGTATACCAATCCAACAGATACATTTCAAAAACCCTATCTCGCGAATCAAGGCAATTAAATCGAGATGATGGTCAAGATTGCACTATACAACTTCCAACGCGCTTTTAACTCGATGGACATCTACAACGCTCCTATATCTTCTCTCTTCTTGTTTGAAAACCAGATATCATCAACGGAGTCTCCAGGTAATTCCTTACTTCTTATTCATTTCCTGTCAATCTCTTTTCCTTTACTTGCAATGGCTACTAGAACTTTTTCTCAAACCGGCGAATCGTCTGAGACCTTTATCCAGCAAAATCTTCTTAAAAATCCCGAGAAGGAGATCTGTGCTTTTGATAACGCGGATATTGCAGCGTTGAGAGCCTCCGGTGCTTTCCCCGATGGCACGGTTTTCAGACCATTTGATCGATCAATTCGATCGGACGTTTCTTCTGCTGATTGGGTCTGCTTCCCAGCATACCCTTTCTCGCTAGGTCTTCGGTACCCGTTTCCTGAATTCATGATGCAATTCTTCCGGACTACCGGTATTTCCTTTGCCCAAACCATGCCCATGGTCTGGAGAGTATTAATCGTGCTCAACCAAATTAAAAACCTTCACTATCCCGACCTCTGCATCGAAGATATGCCAATCGCTTACCGCCTCCGATCCCATGGTTCCAGCCGATTCCTGCTCTTTTCAACTTCTAGCAAACCGCTCGTTCTTAAAGCCACCAAAAACGAAGATGGATGGCAACGCAAGTTCTTCTTCGTCAAACGAGATTCCATTCATGAGGGTGCTAGTCTTCCGGTGGAGTGGTTAACCACCGGTAGGATCATGAATGTCCCCATGTACTTCTAAACTTCTATCTTGTGCTAATATCTTCTTATTTGATCTTTTCGCAGTGAATTTTAAGGAAGTAGCTCCCCCTACTGCGAAATCAGAAAAAAGAATCAAAGCAGTTTAAAATTTTCTTGCAAGTGACAGGAGTTTTACCACACATATCCCGAGTTCCAGTCAATATTCATCATCCGAAATGTCTGGTAAGAGTTACTTTTGAAATGACTAATCAATGTAATATAATATAATAAAGAGTAATAAGGATGGAGGATTTTTCCCTTTATGCAGCACCAGCCAAGATCCCTGAGGTTTTCGACCTTGATGAGCTGGACAGTTATTCTGACCAGGTCCAGATCAAGAAGGAACCTAGTCCCAAGGCCACGGCCTCATCCAAGCCCAGCAGCTCCAAGGCCATCATCATTCCCAAACCTTCGCCAGCTACTAAGCCCCGGAGTTCAAGTTCCCGTAAAAGGAAAGAGCCTGATTCTCCTGTTATCTCTGATATATTCCCCTATGAAAATCACGGGTTCATTGAGGCAAGCGGATTCATGACTTCTTTTCTTAACCAGGTTAATATCCTCGGGCCATATCCTGCACCTTATACCGCTTATAAGTATTTATTAAAACCAATACCTGTCCTCTTACTTTGCAGTGTCTCGAACGTTTGGTTCATTTATATCAAGAATCCTGTGGGCTCAACAAGACACTTGAATCCAAGTTGAAGAAAGCCGAGGTTACCATCTCTGATCAGGGTATGATTGCAGCCGCCAAATCTCGGCATTACGAGGACAAGTTCAAGGCTATGACCCAAGAACACCAGGCCGCCCTTAACAAAGCTGCTCTCCAGGCCTAAGCCGATCTTGATGCTGCCCATGCTCAACACGAACAGGACATGATCAGCTACCGGGAAAGCCTTAAAAGTTTCGTCATCACTTCCCTTCTCCAGGCCAGGCTAAAGATGGCCTTACTGCAATATCCTCTAAAACTCCTTAACCCTAATCCTATGCCTCCACGAAGTCCGATCTTGGACCATGTCCTCAGAAAGATGCAACTCTAATAAATCATGTCTAATCTGCTCATCCCATGTCAGTTTGGGTCTGCCTCTTCCTCTCCTCCCCTCCACCGTAAGGGTTTCCACTACTCTAACCGGTGCCGCCGTTTCCCTCCGCTTCACATGCCCAAACCATCTCAATCTCCCCTCCCTAATCTTCTCCGAGCCGAGGGTCTCTCTGGAAGCAGCCTCTCTATCCGTATGGATAGACGCAAGGTCTGTCTACATCCCACCCTCCCCAGACCCTATAAGTAGCTTTGCTATCTGTGGGATTTACTTGGTATGGTTGTTGTTGTTGTTGTTGTTGTTGCTTGTTTGAACAATTTTATTTTCTTTTTTCCTTTGAACCATTTTATTTTCTGTATTAAAAGAATTTGATAACCAAGGGTGGATGGGTCCTAGGTTTTAGGACGAAGCCTTTGGTTATCGGCTGGCATCGTTTGTTTTTAAATAATATCATCTTCTGACTTATTTGTTGTGGCCTTTTAATTTTTCGTTGCTTAGTTCGAATTTCAATTTTGCAAAATATCTTGACCAGGATACTCAACCAATATCTTTAAAACAGTTTATTCTACAAAATCTCGAACAATAGGGTTTTTAAAGGAAAAATATGGTTTGCTTAGAACTTATAAACCTTGTTTTGATAGCATTTTTAACTCTGATTTTTTAAATTCAAGTATTGTATCCCTGATATTCTAACCGGATATCCTGAATCGTATTCCGAGAATATATCTTAATGATATATCCAAATCAGGATGCTTTGAGCCTTAAACAGAGTTAAACAATTCATGTAAGGTTCACAAAGGAAAGATCATACCAGGAATTAAGTGTAACCCTAGTATTAAACTCCAACCCCTTTTGCGACTTTTCCCACTAAGATGTCCCCATTCCGAGACACTTAGCCCAATTTTGATCTTTTGAGCTTCACACAATTGCTTTAGAAGGAATGTCCAATGTGCATGAAGTCTATAAACACTTAGAAAATTTTTGAATATCAGTTCCAAATGTTTAGACAATTCTTGTGTTACAGGGGTTAAACCCAAAAATATACTGGAGATAAATCCTTAGTATCCTGGGGAAAATCCCAAATTTTCATGCGCTACAGGCGGGAGTGTATAAACTCCAAGACTTAGAAAGGTGATAACCTTTAAACCTTAGAGAGTATGAAAATACCCCTTCGTGAGAGAGGGTGATCAATCCTCATATACCTTTAGGATTCAGGATATAGCCAACAGTAACAAAATTGTCAGCCACTTTTACATGAACTGGTCCCGCCACCTTGAAATATTCCCGAATAAGTTGAGCTCCAGGCGGGGTGTTTAAACCCAATTCGGAAGAAAGGTGAATACCTTTAAACCTGTGAAGGGATCAGGATCCCTTAGACGTGAGAGAGGGGGCCAATCCTCTAATCTCCTGAAGTATCCTGAATGTATATCCTGGAGCTATATCTCAAAGCATATACTGCAAAACAATTGTAAGCTAAGGTGGGTGTTAGCCTGGCTAACACCCCACCGATGCTTAAGTCAGTAATGGGTTCAAAACAGTAAATAATATTAAAATTTAATAAAAAAAAAGACAGAATCCATACCATCCTGAGTTAGAATTTAAATTCCATACTCACTTGAAATAGAGTTTTAGATGTATAGCATTCCAGGATCTCGGTAGCATATCCCCCTCCATATTCTTGAGTCGGTAAGCTCCTTTTCCTGATTCTGATTCAACCTCATAGGGTCCTTCCCATTTTGGAGCCAACTTTCCATCAGCAGGATTAGTAGTATTCTGAAAAGCCTTTCTCAATACCCAATCTCCAACTTGAAATCTTCTAGTCCTTATATTCTTGTTATATGCTTTAGATATCCTTTGTTGATATGCTTCTATCCTTAGCCTTGCTGCGTCTCTTGTCTCATCAATAGTATCCAGTTCCTGGCATAGGACTTCAGGATTCTGCTCAGGATCCCGGAGGTTGGATCTCGCTGTAGGTATCACCATTTCTGTTGGGATCACCGCTTCTGCTCCAAACACCAAGGAAAACGGGGTTTGGCCAGTTGCACTTTTCACTGTCGTCCTATCAGCCCACAAAACAAAGGGTAACTCTTCTGCCCATCTTCCTTTCTTAGCCCCTAGTCTCTTTTTCAAGTTGTTGACAATTATCTTGTTTGAGGATTCTGCTTGTCCATTTGCTTGAGGATGTACCGGAGTAGACGTGATCATTTTGATTCCCCAACTCTTGCAAAAGTCAGTAGTCCTTTTACTTATAAACTGGGATCCATTGTCACAAATGATTTCAGCCGGTACTCCAAATCTGGTCAGGATATTCCTCTTTACGAAGGATACTACTTCTTGGTCTCTAACTTGAACAAATGCTTCCGCTTCAACCCACTTAGAGAAATAATCAGTCATTGCCAACATAAAGACTTTTCCTCCTGGAGCTTTTGGTAATTTCCCTACTATATCCATCCCCCATTTCATGAATGGCCAAGGGGAAGCTATAGGATAAAGTGGTTCGGCCGGCTGATGTAATATGTTACTGTGTCTTTGACATCCATCACATCTTCGAGCATATTCTGCAGCATCTTTCCTCATTGTCGGCCAATAATATCCTGTTCTTAACGCCTTTGAGAATAATGACCTGCCCCTAGTATGGTTACCACAATCCCCTTCGTGTATATCCTGAAGCACTTCCTTAGTTTCGGGATCCTCTAAGCACCTTAGATATGGTCCTGCAAGAGATTTCTTATACAAGACATTATTTATAATAGTGAATCGTGATACCTTCATTCTAAAGGCCTTTGGATTCTCATCCTTTGGGATGTGTCCTTCCTTGAGATATCTTATAATTGGAATCATCCAGGACTTGGGATCCTTCTCAGGATACTCATCAGGATCCTGAATACTTAGTACTTCCTTATCCTGAGGATTCGTCGCAGGATATAAGATATGTAACATTGGTTGTTAAGAAATCAGATGATAGTTCAGGCAATGATTCTGGTTTGTCAAAATCAGAGGAGCTATCTTCTGGCGATGAATCTAATTCCACAAAATCATAGGAGCCACAAGTTGAATTAAAAAGTGAAAAAATCAGTGCCGACTGTGGATCATGTGAATTTTCCACCACTTCGGGCTGAAAATTTTAAGAAGAAAGTTGGAAAAGTTGAGATTTCAAATCAATTCTTCTCTGAAAAGAAAGAATTTGATATTGAGAAGGCGTTTAATTCCAAAGTTCTTAACATTTTTGGAAAAATGGTTGACAGGAAGGTAAAGGGAGTCAAGGAATTTTACGAGAAGAAAACAAAGAAGCAAGGTAAAGTATCATCCCTGGTTTGTGACTGGGATGGTACCTATTACAAACAGTAATATTCTGGACTTGCCAGAGCTCCCAAGTTGGTAATCGTGGAGCAGGAATCGGCATCATTCTTATATTGTTTGTTGAAAATTTGAAAATTGGTCATAAATATGACTTGCCGGAACTCCCAGGTTGGTAAGTGAGGAGTAGGTATCAGAATTTTGAGAATTCAACCTACATGTGGTATTGGTTGGTAAGCCATGTGGTTGAAAAAGAGTTTGTGATACAAGTGGTAAAATCAAGGTCATTAGGTTGAACTTGATTGGATTATTCTTACTGGTGGTACTTAATGTTTAAGATTAATCAGGGACATTAACTTGTACTTGATTTATCTTTCTTACAAGTGGTTGAAAAACAATGTGATGAGCCAAGCCCCTAACCTACAAATGGTTTTTATAAAATCAACACAACTAATTTTCCGGAAAAACCATTTGATTAAAACAAACTTAAGTGTTTTGAAATCACAATGAGAAAATAGTTTGTCGTAAGGGGGAGTTATGATTGTTTATGCCAAGTGGATGGCGATTTGAAGCGATTTGATATCGGTTGTCACTTTATTTGTATAGTTTGTTTTCAAATTTCTTTAAATGTGTTTGCATTTTAGGGGGAGTAAGAAATTTCAGAAAATCCAAAAACATTTGAAAATTTGAAAAAGGCAAAAACATGATAAAATTAAAATTGAGTTTTGTTGTGAAAAAAAAAAGAGGAAATGATAGAAAATCAGTGGACTGTCACAGCATGCTAAAGAAATGGAATGATAAAATATGATAAACGGTCTCACTAAGGATGTGATGGTAGGCTCAGCTAGACTAGTAGATTTGTGATAACGATACAAACTTAAATGAAAAAGCCTAGTTCTAGTGGGAAACATGGTCAAAAGCATAGTACTTAGTTTTGTCCTTCTTGATTGTGTGCCTACTCAGTAATCGCTGATTGTCGAAAGACATAAAACTGGTTAAGTTTGTGAACTTTCACAACTTTGCTGAAAAGTCGCTGTGATTGTGTATTTCATTTTGCAAAGATTTAAACTTGTTTGATTTCTTTATTTTGTTTAAGCATTGGACATCCTTTGCGTATACGTGAGTATCGACCTGGTTGTTAATGCCTAAACGTTCTGCTTTATTTTCTTTGGTGTTTCATTTAAGCTTTGGACCTCTTCTGCGTATACAGAAGTATCGACCTAGTGGTTAAAGCCTAAACAACTTCAACTTATTTTTATTTTCTTATTTTGTTTAAACATTGGACTTTCTCCGCGTATACGGAAGTATCGACCTGATCGTTAATGTTTAAACATTCTGCTTTGTTTTCGCTCAAATCACAGTTGATAAAAGTTTAAGGCATTACTTGAGTCAGTGTATTGCATGATGAGGGGATATGCTGAGATCGTGGGGTCCATAAGAACTTAGTGCATAATTAATATACCTTAACGTATTGGTAAGCATTTCGAAAGTTTTTAGATTGAGTTTAAGTGGACAACAATATTGCCAATCTATGTGAATCGTTTAGAACTGAAAATGTTTATAGCTTAAAGGTGTTGGTGATTTGTCTCAAAAACTGATATGATCCTCTTACACGAACTCACAAAAATATTATATGTAAATATTTCTTTATTGTATTTCATTCTATGTTAAAAAAATCCAAAAAGATTTTCAGTGTGTTTTAGCTTAAACTTTGAAAAATTCAAAAAGATTTTCAACAACTGATGTTGGAGAGCTGATTTTCAAAATTCCAAGTGCTAGACATGATGAACAAATGATTTGGGTGAAATTGTTTGAGATGTTTTGAAATGAAATGAGAAAAGTTTTTGAAATAAAAACGTTTTTCCTGCAAGTGATTCATCAGAGATTAAAATTGTAAAATCATTATCTGAATATCTTATCCACAAGTGTTCATTAGATGGTGAAATTGTTTTTACAAGTGGTCATCAGAAAATTTAGTTTTGGGTAGAGAATGTGCAGGATATCTGAGTGATAGAGAGCCAGGTTCCGATACCTGAGGACTCTGTGATTTTAACAAGCCAGGTTGCGATCCCAGCTTAATGAGAGGGGGAGTCTGAATGTTAAATAGTCAAGTTTTGATTCTGAAAGTTTGTTGGTGATGAAAAGAGTAGAGAGAAGATTTGAGGATGCTTTACAGTGTCAAGATACTTCAAAGAGTTCGAGAGGATTGATAAAGACTGAAGATGTGAAGACTCGACACTTTAAGACTCGTCAACATTCGAGGAGGAGTCTGTTGGTGCATGCGTCTGTCGACTTCGTCTTGTATCGAGTCTTGTACGTATTTAGATAGATCAGGGCGCAAAATATGAGAAAATGCCAAATATAGGGTGAGTGGCATGTTCAAGCGAAATTAGATAGGTGATTCCGCTTGAACTGGTCATAGCACAATCAAGCGAAATTAACTATGTAATTCCGCTTGAACTGATCTCGCTTGAGTATGTGATTTCGCTTGAGACGTGTTCAAGTGAAATTACCTCTCCTATATATAGCTTGTGCCTGATTCCGTTTGAATCAGTTGTTTGTGATTCCGGTTGAGCCACGAAGTGCTGCCGAAGTGTCGTCTCACTGTAAATCATTGTGAAATCAATAATACGACAGTTTAAAGTGTATTTCTAGTTGAATTGATCTCGATACGTCTGTTTCCGCCTTTCGTATTGAGCAAAACTCTTCTGATCGACTTGTTCGGGTCTGAAAACGATCCTACAATTTTCGACCGTATAAAGCTTCGAATAGTGCCATATTAATGCTAGCATGATAACTATTATTGTAAAGAACTCGATCAACGGTAGATGAGAATCCATTTTACCACCAAAGTCTATCACTCATGCTCTAAGCATATCCTCCAGTGTTTGTATCGTCCTCTCGGATTGTCCATCTGATTGGGGATGATAAGCAGTGCTCAGATTTAGTTAGGTTCCCATAGCAGATTGCATGGTCTTCCAAAAGTGAGATGAGAATCGAGCATCACGGTCAGATATGATATCCAAAGGAACACCATGTCGAGACACAATCTCATCAACATAAATCTTGGCAAATTTATCAGTAGATAGATCCTCGCGAATTGGTATAAAATGAGCTGACTTCGTTAATCGATCAATGATAACCCAAATGGCATCATGACTTCTAGATGTGCGCGGTAATTTAGTAATGAGATCCATTGCAATGTTCTCCCACTTCCATACCGGTATCTCTGGTTGTACAAGCAAACCAGATGGTCGTTGATATTCGTCCTTGACTTTGAGACAAGTTAGGCATTTCGATACATACAAGGCAATATCCTTTTTCATACCAGGCCACCAGTACTGAGTACGAAGATCCTTTTACATTTTATCAGCATCAGGATGGATAGAGTATGGAGACTTATGAGATTCGTCCATCACTAAAGTGCGAAGATCGTCTTTTTTTAGAATCCACAAATGATTCTTGAAGTAGAGTAACCCATCGTCCTTCGTTTCGAGTTTAAGCTCTAGTTGACATGGAAATTCGTTACTCATCAAGTCTTGTGTAACACAAGTATATTGAGCTTGAGAGATGCGAGTTTGAATGTCAAATAAAGTTTGAACACAATGTAACTTAACTCGTTCCTTTCGACTTAGCGCATCAGCTACGACATTCGCCTTACTAGGATGGTAGCGAATTTCGCAATCGTAATCGTTCAAGAGTTCAACCCAGCGTCGTTGTCTCATGTTTAGCTCCTTTTGATTGAAAATGTGTTGGAGACTTTTGTGGTCTGTGAAAACCACACATTTCGTGCCGTAAAGATACTGTCTCCAGATTTTGAGTGCAAAAACCACAGCTCCCAACTCAAGATCATGAGTAGTGTAGTTCTTCTCGTGAACTTTCAGCTGTCTCGATGCATAGGCTATAACTTTACCTCGTTGCATAAGAACACAACCAAGGCCTAGATTCGAGACGTCACAATAGACAACGAAGTCATTGTTTCCATCGGGCAAAGATAAGACAGGAGCATCAAAGAGTTTTCGTTTCAGCGTTTGGAAAGCTTCCTCTTGTTTGAGTCCCCACTCAAAGGGCTTATTCTTTTGAGTCAAAGCAGTAAGAGGAACCGTGATCTTGGAGAAGTTCGAAATGAATCGACGATAGTAACCAGCAAGACCAAGAAAAGGGTGAACTTCTGTGGGTGTAGTAGGTGTGTTCCAATCCTTAATAGCAGCTATTTTGGAAGGATCCACATGAATACCCTGCTCGTTGACAATATAACCCAAGAACTGAACTTCCTTAAGCCAGAATTCACACTTGGAGAATTTGGCAAAGAGTCGTTCCATCTTCAAGAGTTCCATCGTCAGACGAAGGTGTTGTTCATGATCGGCTCGAGACTTCGAATAAATAAGAATGTCGTCGATGAACACAATGATGAATTTGTCTAAACAAGGCTTACAAACCCTATTAATTAAATCCATGAAAACAGTTGGGGCATTCGTCAAACCCAAAGGCATGACAGTGAACTCGTAGTAACCATATCTCGTGCGGAAAGCAGTTTTGGGAATATCTTCTTCGAGTACACGAAGCTGATGATACCCAGAACGCAGATCGATCTTGGAAAAACATGTAGCACCTTACAGCTGATCAAAAAGATCGTTAATTCGTGGTAGGGGATATCGATTCTTGATGGTAAGCTTATTAAGCTCATGATAATCGATACACATTCTAAAAGATCCATCTTTCTTTTTCACAAACAGGACTGGAGCGCCCCAAAGTGAATAACTCAGTCGGATGAATCCTTTGTTAGATAACTCTTGAAGATGTTTTGATAACACTTGCATCTCAGACGGCGCAAGATGATAAGGTACTTTAGCAATCGGGTTGCCATTAGGAACAAGTTCAATATGAAACTCGACTTGACGAACTGGAGGCAAACCAGGCAGTTCATCAGGAAACACCTCTGGATAATCTCGAACAATAGGAATATCTTGAATACACTTGCTTTTGCTTTTCTCCTCTGTGACATGTGCCAGAAAGGCCATATATCCTTTTCGTAAATAACTTTGGGCTTTCGTACACGACATAAGTTTCAAACCTTTCGAAGGTTTCTCGCCACGAACTTCTTGGAAATTATCAGACGAAAGAGGAATACGAACAATCTTATCGAAACAAACCACCTCAGCATGATACTTAGTTAACCAATCCATTCCTACGATAATATCGAAACTTCCAAGTTGCATTCATGTGAGGTCAATAGGAAAAAGATGGTTATCGAGATTCAATTGACAATCATGAATAACATAATCGAGTACAAGATGTCACAGCCCCTGACCCCATCCTGGGAGCGGGAGCCGCGAACCAGTCAGATGGTATCGGTGTTTATTAATTTGGCAACAGAAATTTTCATCAGGACCGTAGTTAGGAAATATTTTTATCAGAGTTAAACACCAAAATGTTTAAAATAGATAAATGGGATAAAACCCAAGTTTTATTTACAATACATTTATAGGGATAAATCCTAAGTATTGAAAATAAAATCTCCTTTTTATTTAGGTAACTTTTATAGCCACTTTTCTAAGCCTTCAGTGCTCTCCAGCTAGCTTCTATTAGCTTCGTCCTAAGTTACCTGAAACACGTTTTAAAAAGTTTTATCAGCAAGAAATACTGGCGAGTGAATCCCAGTTTAATCAAAACAAGTTTTATCATTTCACAGTATTGAGAGCTCTTACAATGTTTATTTCTACACAATTACTCATTCAGTATTGTCAATCCAGACTGGTGGGTTCAATGGTAATGTGTTCCACATTTTGTATACAAAACCCCAACATACCGGCAGTAATTGAAGAATTACAAAGACTCAATCACTGCTTAATAACATTGTAAAATATTTAAGGTTTTGTAAAAACAGTTTACAAAAAGGAGATTACTCACATTACTACTTTAGGTAATTTTCTGTAACTTCCTGGTTATAATCTATCAAATTTAAACAATGCACACGCGTTAGTATAATAACCCGAATTTACATTAGTTATACCCTCCCCGAGACAGAACTCCAATGACTACGTCGGGTAGAACCACGACAGCCGTTACGAAGCACTAGATCAATCGGGCAGCGTATCTAATACGTAACCAAGGGTTAAAATATTTACAACGAGGCAGAGCTTCGCTAATTAGGGGGTATAATACCCGAGAATTATTAATACTATTCAGAAAGTTGAGAGGATTTCGAGAAATGAACGATTTGGAAATGAACTCGACTGCTTCATTTATAGGCTGGAACAGGGGGCTCTCGCGCCCCGCGAGAGAAACATCAAGGGCCTTCGCGGCCCGCGAGGTCCAGAAAGGCGGCAATAGGGTGGGTGAGTCACCGGTAGGTTTGACGTGTATCGGGACACGTGGCGCACTTGTGTATCGGCCAAGTAATGACTGTCGCGCCCCGCGAAGGAGACCCCTTCGTTCGTCGCGGCCCGCGAGCGACTGGCAAGTTTTGTTTTCTTTGATTTCTACTAACACGAAGGTATTTCGGGTCCGTTTCTTATATACGGGATGTATTTGGGAGCGTTTAGGGTTGTTTTCGAGGTTTGTTATATCTTGGGTATAACTCCTGAACTATTTAACAAAATATATAATGCACTTGCATTAAGTATAGTAACCCAATTCAATTTTATCCCTACGTCACGAGACTGAACCCCAACAAACTTAGTCAGGCAGAGCCTTGACATTTGATACGGGGCCTTAGATCAATCAGATAGGGTATTGATTCAGTGATCAGGGGTTACAACACTTAAAACGGGGCAGGGCTTTATTTATAATAGTGTAAAAAAATAAGAATATATGTATCTAGAGAGCAAATTCGAGAAAGACGGAGTAAATTGAATGTTGAAATGCCTATTTATACTACCATATTACTTTGGGATCACGTAAGCCATGGACACGTATCTTTCTTTTATTAATTGTTGCATTTCACTTTCAATGTACACGTATACCATTCAAAGAATTCACATGTTTAGTTTTTTTTCTTTTAATTTATTATTATTATATTATTATTATTATAATTAATTTAACTACTTCACTCATTTGGCACTTATAACTTCTAAAATATGGTGTTTTATAAAATGATGAATATGCCATTAGAACAAGAATATGTTTATCTACATTTTGGCCTAAGTTTCATTAAAAACGGAGTAAAGTTAATTATAACGTATTTATATTATTATAATTATAAAACAGTTCCTATGTTCGTCTAGATACCTCATGATTCTAACAGACAACTTACCCATGTTCTATCCGTCTAATAATATATACTTTATTATAAATAAATATTTTGGGAATATTACATCCTCCCCACCTTGTTTTAAATTTCATCCTCGAGATTCCCTGAAATATGGATGAATAATTTTAGTTAGTTATTGATCCTAGTTCCTAGGTATATTCTGGTCCTTTCTTTGAATTCCACTTTACTTTGACCCGAACTATTCTCTATGCTTTGGGACTTTTATTTCCTCAAAAGTTCTTAATGAAGGTAACATCACTGTTAGCGTAAGCTTTCGTACAACTTTTAGTTATAGGTTTTCTAATGCGTTAATAATCTAAAGTAACTCAAGGGAAATTCTTATACTTTCGATGGCGTCCCAACTTAAAGAGTTCCTAGCGTTCATCTTGTCGCACGAATTACGAGACGGATGATCAAACGAAATAATGTTTGATATTGGAATTATAGATGTATACGAGAGATTCCTGATAAATAATTCTAAAATTATCATTGACACACTTGTTCGTGATTTATCCCTAATTGTCAATCATTATGGTCTTTGGATTTTCTTATAGATATACATATCTATAAATCCTATATTTCACATACTGTAATATACACACCATTCATAAGGTCAATGTATTTAACAGATTCATCAAATCATGGTACTATTTAGGGAATTCCATTAGCATAACATATACCCCATCTTACCCGGTCTCGCCGGAGAGGTACCCCCATCTTACCCGGACAAGCTGGAGAGTCTACTACACCATACCCAGTCTTGCCAGAGAGGTAATTATCATTGTATTTCCCATAAATAGAATTTTTCTCAAATCATGATTAAAAGTTTATCATTTATTATGGCTTGAATCAAGAAATAAGGAAATTAGTATTCTCATGATGGATCATATTCTAGAACCGAGTAGTACTAATAAACAAGAAATACCAGTGGCCAGGCGTTATTGCTTACTTATCATACTTGCACTTTTCTAGTCATCATATTCACAGCATACCAATAACCATCACACTTTATCTACACAAGTAATTAGCTTATCTCGAAGCTTTAAACTAAGGCATTTTTCTAAAGTTCAAGTCTAAATACTATTTTAGGTGTTACTAGTAATTATCAATATCCTAATTCTTAAGCATAGATATTATTATGGTTGTGGTTTTCTTTTGCTTGGAAAATGGAGTTTGACAAAAATATCATTGTCTCTATTAATACTATGGCTAGGTTAAATGTGGTGAGTTTGCTTACAGCTAACTTTATTAGATTCCGTCGCAAGGAATATTTTATTGAGACATATGGT
Organism: Helianthus tuberosus; assembly: GCA_030545235.1. Taxonomy (NCBI): domain Eukaryota; kingdom Viridiplantae; phylum Streptophyta; class Magnoliopsida; order Asterales; family Asteraceae; genus Helianthus; species Helianthus tuberosus. The sequence continues at coordinate 114,774,635 of CM060374.1, forward strand.
ATTTTAAAACATAATAGGTTTCATGATTTATTCTTATAATGACTTCATGTTTTCATATGAATCACCAGTAATATTTTCTCTTATGTTTATCTTACAGAAGATATTATATTGGGTATACGATCAAGAAATTCTATTAGGTATATGCATATATGTGTATAAATTTTCAAATCTCTAATTAATATTAAACTTACGTAATATATATATATATATATATATATATATATATACACACATATATATAATACTAAATTATTTTGTAATATCTTTAAAAAAATAATAACTATATATCCAATGGTACCAATCATCAGGCTTATTTCCATGACTTTATTTTATCCTTTTATAAAAGTAGTATATCGAAATAAACTTCTGTTAAATTTATTGAACATAATATTTTGGAATTAAAGGATGGATAATTATCAGTTTAAAGAAAAATATAAACTTTCGGGATTAATGGGAACAATTTCATTTTTAACTAGTGGGTTGAATCATATTGGTTTAAAACTTAACTCTTAATTTATAATATATTATATTATTTACTTAAAGAAGTATTATAGTAGTTAATACAAAGTTTGACGTTTCTAAAATTGATTCTAAATATATTAGATAATTAAATAATATACATGTATTAAATTATGTACGTATATTTCAAACAATAGTAATTTGTTTAAAGATTTTACAACATTAAAATTGTAATTTGATTTTTAAATAAAGCTATATAAAGGACAAACGTAATAAACACACATTTGAGTCAACTATTTTTATGTGGGGCATCCATTTTAATTCTAGCTTGAAAAATGAATATTTAGGAACATTTTAACGTGCCAGGTAAAATAAATAAATAGATAATAAATTATCGATTTAAGTCGGATAAGAAAAGATGTTTTCACTGTTGCAATATCTTTACTTCTAAAAATTTAATTATCCAATCTCTTTTATATGTATCGATTGTTCAAACCATCAAACCCATCTTTTCTCTTCTTTTATTATACATCATAAAAATTTATTACTTCTTTTTAAATATAATATTCTAAATGATAGAGAATGAAAACCTGATTATTTATATATGATTATCATAATATATATAATAACCCTTTTGATCATACCCTTTCTTTAAATTACATTAGAGTTTTAAATGTATAAATTTTACATATATCCTAATATATATTTACATTATATACACGTATATATAAACATTATATAAATGTATTATAGTGTATATATATTTCAAATACAATAGAATTGTACTATATATTATCTTATATTAATAATGAAAGCCGATGAATACAAAATGTTATCAACTATATTCGTTTATATAGTTTTTGATATAAAATAATTAATAATATCTTCGAGCATTATATTACTAGTATATTAATTTAAATTATTTAATTCATGCGCAAAGACTAATTATTATTAAAAATTTACATTATTTATAACACTAAATATATAGAAATGTTCAAATTGATGCATTTAAAATATATTACATTTAGATACACTTAAAATTCATAATATTTAAATTTATATAGACTAAATATTTGTATACGTATATATACATAAACCCACTGTTGTATAATAACTATTTTAAGTATAAGTCTATATAAATATTAGTATAATAACTACTTAAAGTGCATTATTAGTATACATATAAGTTTATAATATCTAAATTAAATGTATATAAACAATTGAATGTATTTAAATACATTTTTATAGGTATACAAATGATTACATTTGTATATTTTATATGTCACATTTAATGACATGTATGACAATATTAAAACATGTATTAATAATAAATAGTGTTAACTATTTTAACTTATCAACTCCTATTTCCAAATAAAATAAATCATGATTTTTGCTTTGTAACAAATATATACCTAAATAAATATGATGCTCACACAACCGCACAACACTACACACACTTGAGTCTTTCTCCCATATATATATATATATATATATATATATATATATATATATATAAATATAAGCTTTTATCCAAATACGAGTTCTTAGATTAAGCCTTCTCCTTATTGATTATATATGTGACACTAATACAAAGAAACGACAAAAGATCCCAATTTAATAAATGCATTGGGAATAAGTTTCTTATATGTTTGCCTTATTATTTTTATAACTATATAATATTTTAGCTATTATACGTCTTTTGAATGAGAGTCATCTTCATACATATATATTATGCTCTCATGTTTTCATTTAAAAAAAAATTAAAAATTTGAGAATTATGGTTTCATAATTTGAACTTTTGATGTATATCATGTTTAGAAAATAACTTTTTGTATTCCGTCCTAATTACCTATATTATGTGCTATAACTACAGGCTCATTATTCAAAGCTTTGTTGAATGCCACTAGCAAATCCAAGCACATGCAACTCAAATAACATGGCAACTGGTAATTATACAAAGTAAAGTGAATTCGTTATAGATACATTTTACATTTTAAAGTAATATATAATATATAATGTATTTTAAACTTTTATATAGTTCTCTATTAAAGACATGATATATCAGCTTAGGTAGCCTATGGGTAAATTTAATTATAATGGTCACTCATACTGTGAACTATAAAAATCATAATATACATATAAGAATTTATCTACACAGAATATCACATAAATTAAAACATTAATTTCCTAACATAAGGTTTAAGTTTTCGGTATTAAAAGAACACCTAAATGGCTTAAACCAGTGGCTCTGATACCACCGTTTGTCACAGCCCCTGACCCCATCCTGGGAGCGGGAGCCGCGAACCAGTCAGATGGTATCGTTGTTTATTAATTTGGCAGCGGAAATTTTCATCAGGACCGTAGTAAGGAAATATTTTTATCAGAGTTAAACACCAAAGTGTTTAAAATAGATAAATGGGATAAAACCCAAGTTTTCTTTACAATACATTTATAGGGATAAACCTTAAGTATTGAAAATAAAATCTCCTTTTTATTTAGATAACTTTTATAGACACTTTTCTAAGCCTTCAGTGCTCTCCAGCTGGCTTCTATTAGCTTCGTACTAAGTTACCTGAAACGTGTTTTAAAAAGTTTTATCAGCAAGAAATACTGGCGAGTGAATCCCAGTTTAATAAAAACAAGTTTTATCATTTCACAGTATTGAGAGCTATTACAATGTTTATTTCTACACAATTACTCATTCAGTATTGTCAATCCTGACTGGTGGGTCATATTACACATTAGCTAACTCTTTGTCCAATGGTAACGTGTTCCACATTTTGTGTACAAAACCCCAACATACTGGCAGTAATTGAATAATTACAAAGACTCAATCACTGCTTAATCACATTGTAAAATATTTAAGGTTTTGTAAAACCAGTTTACAAAAAGGAGGTTACTCACATTGCTACTTTAGGTAATTTCCTGTAACTTCCTGGTTATAATCTATCAAATTTAAACAATGCACATTTGTTACTATAATAACCCAAATTTACATTAGTTATACACTCCCCGAGACAGAACTCCAACGACTACGTCAGGCAGAACCACGACAGCCGTTACGGAGCACTAGATCAATCGGGCAGCGTATCTAATACGTAATCGGGTGTTAAAATACTTACAACGAGGCAGAGCTTCGCTAATTAGGGGGTATTATACCCGAGAATTATTATTACTATTCAGAAAGTTGATGTTGGATCGTCGTGTGACCCTAACGAGTCAATCTGAGTAGTTCATCATCAAAAACAAAGGCGGAATAAATGTAAATGATGTTAACACAGCTTGATACTTTCTAATCTTTATCTATTTCTGATTCTCTGAGCTTTTACAGATCTGATTACAATTCGGCAGCACCTCGGCTCTCAAACAATAACTTCTAATTCCGCTCCAAATGACATAACAAATCAGCTACATATAGATGGAGTGATTCCGCTTGAACATGACATAACCATTTCAAGCGGAATTAGTTTGTTTAATTTCGCTTGAAAGTGTCATGTACCATTTCAAGCGGAATTACTCTAATATACTTAAAATCCTAGTTTGACCTGCTGTGCACTGATTAATCCTATCTAGATACAAGACTCTATAAAGACGAAGTTAACAGACATTAGGGCACCAACAGTTGAGAGGATTTCGAGAAATGAACGATTTGGAAATGAACTCGACTGCTTCATTTATAGGCTGGAACAGGGGGCTCTCGCGCCCCGCGAGAGAAACAACAAGGGCCTTCGCGGCCCGCGAGGTCCAGAAAGGCGGCAATAGGGTGGGTGAGTCACCTGTAGGTTTGACGCGTGTCGGGACACGTGGCACACTTGTGTGCCGGCCAAGTAACGGCTGTCGCGCCCCACGAAGGAGACCCCTTCGTTCGTCGCGACCCGCGAGCGACTGGCAAATTTTGTTTTCTTTGATTTCTACTAACACGAAGGTATTTCGGTCCGTTTCTTATATACGGGATGTATTTGGGAGCGTTTAGGGTTGTTTTCGAGGTTTGTTATATCTTGGGTATAACTCCTGAACTATTTAACAAAATATATAATGCACTCGCATTAAGTATAGTAACCCAATTCAATTTTATCCCTACGTCACGAGACAGAACCTCAACAAACTTAGTCAGGTAGAGCCTTGACATTTGTTATGGGACCCTAGATCAATCGGACAGGGTATTGATTCAGTGATCAGGGGTTACAACACTTAAAACGGGGCAGGGATTTATTTATAATAGTTTAAAAAAATAAGAATATATGTATGTAGAGAGCGAAATCGAGAAAGACAGAGTAAATTGAATGTTGAAATGCCTATTTATACTACCATATTACTTTGGGATCACGTAAACCATGGACACGTATCTTTCTTTTATTAATTGTTGCATTTCACTTTCAGTGTACACGTATACCATTCAAAGAATTCATATGTTTATTTTTTTTTTGTTTTAATTTATTATTATATTATTATTATTATAATTAATTTAACTACTTCACTCATTTGGCGCTTATAACTTCTAAAATATGGCGTTTTATAAAATGATGCATATGCCATTAGAACAAGAATATTTTTATCTACATTTTGGCCTAAGTTTCATTAAAAATGGAGTAAAGTTAATTATAACGTATTTATATTATTATAATTATTAAACGGTTCCTATGTTCGTCTAGATACCTCATGATTCTAACAGTCAACTTACCCATGATCTATCCGACTAATAATATATACTTTATTATAAATAAAAATTTTGGGAATGTTACAGAAGAGGTTTACCAGTAGCAACTTCGACAGATAAGGGTTTCCTCAGTTTAGTTCAAGGTATCGCAAGTAAAGGCTCAAATGATAACGATACAAAACTTCTATCGGCACCAGAATCGAAAAGAACAGATGCAGGTTGATGATTAACAAGGAATGTACGGTTAACAACCTTGTTGTCAGCATGAACCTCGTTGGCGTTCAAGTTGTATGCTCGTCCACGAGCGGGATTTGCATTGGCGTTGGCATTCACGTTCATCAATTTCGGGCAGTTGTTTCGAAAGTGACCCATCTCTCAGCAATTATAACATGAGCCAGGTGGGAATGGTTTAGCAGCGTTTCCCTGAGCTGGAGCTTGATTCTGAACACCTTGATTCGGACCCAATCGACAAATGTTGGCCGTGTGCCCAAGTTTACAACAAATAGTGCAGTATTTACATGCTTGTTGAGTCGCATGATTACCATTGCATCGATTATAGTGAGGTGTAGTACCCACATATGGTTTCTTGGCAGGAGGTTGTGCTGGTGGGTTCTGAGCATTTTGTGCAGTGACAACAAAATTCTGGAAAGCCTTGTGCTTCCTTGACCTCCTCAACGACTCGCCCTTTTTCTTACCCTTTCCCTTTCCTTTGTCTTGAGTAGCATCAGCTGACTGTTTCTTATCACCCTTGCGGGTCAGTTTACCCATCCTGGCTTGTGACTCAGTCAGGGTTGCAGCCAATTCGATAGCCTGACGCACAGTGGTAGGGTTACTACCAGTAACTATGTCTTGCTCAGAATCAGGCAGACCATCTATATACCTCTCAATCGCTTTCTCCAACAGGGTAACTATAGTAGGACACAGCAAACTTAACTCCTCATAACGATCCGTGTACGCACGGTGTTCTCCCCCATCTTGTTTCAGATTGTCGAACTCTCGTTCCAAATCCCTTATTTCGTGACGGGGGTGGAACTCCTTCATCATGAGAGCCCGTAGCTCTTCCCAAGTTTGTGTCAAAGCCACATCGGCACCCCTATCTCTCATCACACCGTTCCACCATGTTAGAGCACGTTTCTCGAAAACACTGGACGCAAACTCAACCTTTCGCTCATTCGGACATTGAACATGTCTAAAGGTGCTTTCCAGACTCTCGAACCATTGTAGGAGCGCAGTTGCTCCTTGAGACCCAGAAAACTTCAGTGGTTTAACCGAATTAAACGTTTTGAAGCTACATTGAGCATTGTTGTTATTGTTGTTGTTCGCTTGATTAATCTGAGTTATTAGGTTCGGAATCACAGCAGCCATCTGCTGAGTGATAAGGGATGCGATTGCAGCATCCTGTTCTGGATCACGTCTAGGTGGCATATTCTAAAAAGAACAAGGAAACATGAGAAACGAGTGAGATTGACAATTGGATGAACTAAAGAGGTATTGAAAACATTGACAAAACACAAGGAAGGTGATCATTTGTTTGTTACCTCAAACAAACGATACACAGTGACTAATCAAAGTAAATAGGTCAATATAATGTATCGCGAAGACATGCTTTAGCCTATAAGTGAACACTCATCCTGTCACACCCCCAAAATCCACATGCGGAGTATCACTGCTTGGAGGCGTGACATGACCAGGATCGAGCCACCAATCATATTGAACAACGTAATTAAGTAAATAAAACCAACCATAATACAATTGGTGACCAAAAGCTAGTTAACCAAGTTCATATTAAACAGCGGAAGCATTAAAGATAAAACCCAAAACATAAGTTCCATAGTTCATAAGTTTAAAGTCCAAAACGGAGGTTTAATAAGTTCATAAGGATTTAATGTTTAGCACGGGACATAACATCCATATTCCACAACGACTTCCTCCTCGTGCAAGCTCCATAAGCATCTAGCGACCTGTAAGGCATGTAACAACGAGTCAACAACAAAGTTGAGTGAGTTCACGGTTGGTTGTTTAGTTTTAAGTTGTTTTCGAAAACATGGCTTGTCTTTCGTTGGCTTATTTGCCGTGGGGGTTACCCCATAGTTGAAAGAATGTTTAACCGGTTCCTTTTTATTACCCAAACCATATCCATAAATCCGTGGGGGCTTCCCCATGTGAACCACTAGACCGTTACCATATCGACAACTGACGAACAATAGTTGTGCCCTACATCAGTGTCTATCATCACTGACAGTTTGCCATAGTCCATTAGTAAACGCCCGTCCGAACGGCACGGTGTGAGGTTTGTTAAACCTAATAGCGCTATTAACTAATGACCCGCTCGCCATTGGCCTCGGCTATTAAGTCGATATAAAATGAGGGACTTAATGATAGAGTTTTGTCTACTAAGTTTTAAGGTTGTTGTCCTACCCAAGGAGGACGTACGTACGTATTCTACCCAAGGAGAATACGCAGGATTATTATTGGCATCCAACCTATGGTGGATGGCGGTACATATCCTACCCAAGGAGGATATGTAGGTTCCGTTTTAAATTTTTTAACCCATTCCCAAACCACCGGGAATCTCATGCCTTAGAAAGTGTGTGAACTCACTTTGGTTTGCTCGGTTAGATTAATTACTCAAATAATCAGGAAATCAAGCACGTCCTAAAAAGGTACAGATAACAATCAGTTTCTCATGCATAACATGTATCCTACGTATGGTTTATCTATTCGTTACTTCTATCACATACCACACAATTCGAATGTCAAGTTGCATTGCTAAGTTACATTATTTTTCCCTAAGGCAATATAACTATCTTATAAAATAAACAAGTATCCACACAAGTTTCTTAATATAAAATATATATTCAAAATATATATTTATCCATTTTGCTTGTAAAAGTCAACCTCCGATACTTTGTATTTTGTAACAAAACCTTTGGCGAAGTTTATTTTGAAAACAAAGTTAAGAATATATTCGTAAACACTTGTTAGAAGAATGTTTTCTAAGTGTCGGATTTTTAGAAAATTTTGCCAGAGTTCCCTTTGTAAATTGAGGTGTCCATGCTTATAAGCATATCATTTTCTTTTAAAAATTCATTCAACAATCACCAACAAGCTACTAAATAATATTACACTAGTCAAGTGCAAAAATAATGCACTTTACATGACGACATGAACTTGGTGTTTCATAAAAACGCGTAGTAACTTAGTGGGGTGTTTAGTGGGTTTAGTTACCCTCCAAAGCGTGTTCATTTTTGTTAAAATCTTACTCTCGGGGTTTTTAGATGTTCACAACTTGTGAACTTATTTTACAAAAATACTCATTTACAATATTTTCATGTTTCATTTGCATCCTTATACTCTTTTTAATTCCAAAAATAATGTATATGCAAATAAAGTTATGATCCTTCAAAACCCGTCTTTTTAACTTGGTTAGTTTAGAAAAATCATCATCAAGACTTGGATTTACAAGTTTACTAGTTTACTTGGTTCATTATTTTCTTTAGAAAAATCACCCAACTTTCAAGTTCATGTCTTCTTTAGTAGATGATTATTTTACGCACACATAATCATCCCTAACTTGTTTAGTCATGTTTTTAATCATAACTTTAACAAGCTTCATAGGATGTCTAACCATCATGTTACTAGTAATCATCAAAACATCAACAACATGACCAAAACAACTTCATAACAACTCTATTTCATCAAGTTTTCATCAACAAGTTAGCTTATGTTCAAGACTTATCTTTATGATTTTTAGTGTTTTTGTAGTTACATCATAATATAACGATTAACCGCCATAAATATAAAATATGAGAAGATCAAAGAAGCTTACTACTAGCTTTGAAGCTAGGGAAGAAACTAGACGAAAAATGAGTGGTTAAAGACAAACGAGGGAGGTCCTTGGCAATCCGAGTGCTCCACACCTTCTAAAATACCATTGTGCACCTTGTAGTATACTTGGAAAGCTTGAACAAAATTTAAAATGGTGGTGTATGTGGTGGGGTGTTCGGCCGAGATTACTTAGAGGGAGAGAGAGGTGTTTGTGTTGTAATGAGGAAGGTGAGAATGATGGAGGATATTATAATACTCTAAACCTTTAAACCAAAGGTTCTTATGCTCACATAAGCACATACACACTTCACATCACAATCTTACTAGTTCCAAGGAAAGTTTGAAGTTATCTTGTTGTGGGCTATGGGAGCCGAAATTCAGCCAAGAATTGGGGGGGGGGGGGGGCTTAGTGTAAGTTATTAGGTAACTAGGTAAGTAATTAGGGGTGCTATGTGTAAGTTAATGGTGAGTGCAAGTATAATCAAAATCTTCACATTCCCTAGGTAAATACATGGGGATTTGTAAGATTTATAAAAATCTTGTAAAGGGGCCCAAGGGGGACGGTCACAACATGAGGGGGGGGGGTAAGTTGTAACTTTGTGGGTAAATAAATTAATTAGTGGGAGTTTAATGTTATGTCTAGTGTTTAGCGCGTACCGGGTATTATGTAAGGTGTTATAGCATTCGGGGACCATAACTAGCTCAGAAAAAGTGTAACAATGTTTTTAATAATATTTTTGTGTTCTGGGTAATGTCTGGTTATTCGGTTAGGTACCGTTCCATTAAAGTGCTAAGTTATTCCATATTGTGTCCTATATGTATCTTTTTATAACACTCTTAATTCCCAACACTTAGGGAAGCATACAAGACCATTTAGTCAATTTTTCTGCACAAGACTAGTATGTTAACAAGCACATGTAAGTATAACACAGAAATCAGAAAGCAGTTAAGTAATTCAGCAATTTAATTAATATTAATAAATCGTACGGATACATGTAATTATGAGGGTTGTCACATTCGTGGTTACTGAGGAAGCTAGTTAAGTTGCGTGGTTCTCCTGGTTTCCCTGGGGTGTCACATCATCCCCCCGTTGATTTGGAATTTCGTCCCGAAATTCTGCAGTAGCTTTAGCCTCAGTAGTGGTTGCACTTTTCTTAAACAGCTGGGGGTACTTGAGTTTCATTTGGTCTTCTCGTTCCCAGGTATACTCTGGGCCACGACAGGAATCCCAACGAACTCGAACAAGAGGTATCCTGGTACGCTTGAGAATCTTGACATCTCGATCAGTAATCTCTACTGGTTCCTCGACGAATCGCAGCTGGTCGTCGATAGTGAGTTCCTTGAGAGGAACTATGAGGGTCTCATCTGACAGGCACTTATTCAGATTCGACACATGGAAAACATTGTGAACTCCACAGAGTTCTGCCAGTAGGTTCAGCTTGTATGCCACCTTGCCAAACTTTTCAATGACTTTGAAAGGTCCTACATACCGCGGCTTGAGTTTGCCTCATTTGCCAAAACGAACTACACCTTTCCTAGGTGAGACTTTAAGTAGCACTTGATCCCCAACCTGGAATTCGAGTGGTTTCCTGCGCTTATCCGCATAGCTTTTCTGACGGTCCCGAGCTGCCGCCATTCGTTGTCGTATCTGAGCAATCCTCTCACTCGTGTCTACTACAAGTTCTGGGCCTGTGATTTGGCTGTCACCAACTTCTGCCCAACAAAGAGGTGATCGGCATTTACGTCCGTACAATGCCTCAAACGTAGCGGCCTGGATGCTGGTGTGGTAACTGTTGTTATATGAAAACTCCACTAACGGGAGATGCTTTTCCAAGCCATTACCGAAGTCGATTACACATGCCCTAAGCATGTCTTCAAGGGTTTGGATGGTGCGTTCAGATTGCCCATCCGTCTGTGGATGATATGCTGTGCTCATGTCTAATCGAGAACTAAAGGACTTGTACATAGCTTGCCACAATTCGGATGTAAAACGTGAGTCTCGATCAGTGATGATGGAGGTTGGCACTCCGTGCCTTGATACTACTTCCTTTAGGTAGATGTCTGCTAGAGTAGAAAACTTATCTGTTTCCTTGATAGCCATGAAATGTGCAGACTTAGTCAGTCGATCCACGATCACCCAAATGGTATCATTTCCGCGTTGAGATCTAGGCAGGCCAGTAACGAAATCCATGGAAATTTGCTCCCATTTTGCATTTTGGGATCTCTGGTTGTTGAAGTAGGCCTGATGGTTTCTGGTACTCAACCTTGACCCTAGCACAAGTCAAGCATTTGCTGATGTAGGTTGCTATGTGGGCTTTCATGCTAGGCCACCAGTATGTAGTCTTTAGGTCGTGGTACATCTTATCCGAACTAGGATGTACTGAATAACGAGACTTATGTGCTTCATCCATCACAAGCTCGCGTAAGTTTCCATAAAGTGGAACCCAGATGCGCCCTGTTATGTAGTAAGCGTCGTCTTCCTTTCGTTCTAACCGTTTTCTTGATCCTCGTAAGGACTCAGCCCTGACGTTTTCTACTTTCAATGCTTCGACCTGAGCATCACGAATTTGAGTGGGAAGGCTAGAGTGAATGGTAAGTTGTAACGCACGTACACGCTTACGTATAGTATCCTTTCGACTAAGGGCGTCGGCCACAACATTGGCTTTGCCCGGATGATACTTGATCGCACATTCGTAATCATTCAAAAGCTCGACCCATCGACGTTGTCGCATGTTTAACTCCTTTTGCTTGAAGATATGCTCGAGACTCCTGTGATCGGTGTAAATGGTGCACTTGGTACCGTACAGGTAATGTCTCCATATCTTAAGTGCGAAAACAACTGCTCCGAATTCCAAGTCGTGCGTAGTGTAGTTCCTTTCGTGAACTTTAAGTTGGCGCGATGAGTAGGCAATGACCTTGTCACGTTGCATCAATACGCAACAAAGTCCTTGGATGGAAGCGTCGCAATAAACCACAAAATCATCTGTGCCTTCTGGCAATGAGAGGATAGGCGTGCTACAAAGTCTATCCTTTAAGTGCTGAAATGCGGACTTCTGTGTATCACCCCAACGATAGGTGACACCCTTTTGAGTCAGTGAGGTGAGGGGTTGCGCAATCTTTGAGAAATCCTTGATAAACCTTCTATAATATCCTGCCAATCCCAAGAATTGGCGGATTTCTGTTGGTGTACGGGGTGCAGGCCAGTTCTTGATCGAGTCAACCTTGGATGGATCAACATGAATCCCATCCTTGTTTACTACGTGGCCTATAAAGTGGACTTCGCGAAGCTAAAAGTCACATTTCGAAAATTTAGCATACAATTGCTCTGCTCGAAGAAGTTCCAGCATAAGTCGTAGATGCTGATCGTGTTCCTCCTGACTCTTAGAATAGATCAGGATGTCGTCGATGAAAACAATAATGAACTTATCCAGGTAAGGTTTGCACACTCTGTTCATGAGATCCATGAAGACCGCAGGTGCGTTTGTCAACCCGAAAGGCATGACCAGAAACTCGTAATGGCCGTAACGAGTTCTGAATGCTGTTTTGGAGACGTCCTCATCTTGGACTCTCAGCTGATGGTATCCCGACCTCAAATCAATTTTTGAGTAAAAGCTCGACCCTTGCAGCTGGTCGAACAAGTCGTCAATACATGGAAGGGGATAACGATTCTTCACGATCACCTTGTTAAGTTCGCGATAGTCAATACACATTCTGAAAGTACCGTCTTTCTTTTTCACGAATAACACTGGAGCTAGGACGTATGAAACCCTTTTCCAAGAGTTCTTGTAATTGCGTGGACAGTTCTTCAAGTTCTAATGGAGCAAGTCGATAAGGTGCACGAGCTATTGGTGCTGCTCCAGGAGCTAGCTTGATTTGAAATTCGACTTATCGATGAGGCGGAAGACCAGGTAATTCCTCAGGAAATACCTTAGGAAAATTGCGCACAATAGGAATGTCTTCAATCCTCTTCTCTTCCGTTGATGTGTCAGTAACGAGTGCTAGAATGGCAGTGTGGCCCTTTCGCAAACACTTCTGGGCCTTAAGGAAAGAGATGATGCCCACAAAAGCACCACTCTTGTCGCCATAAATCATGAGAGGTTCTTCACCAGAACGAGGAATGCGGACGATTTTCTCCTTGCAAATAATCTCTGCTTGATGATGAGATAACCAATCCATCCCGATAACGACGTCGAAACTACCCAGAACGATAGGAATAAGATCGAGAGAGAAGGTCTGACCAGCTAAGACGAGGTTACAACCTTTAACTATGTGTGTGGCTTCAAGACTTTTATCGTTAGCTAGTTCTACCGTGTGTTTGGTGTTCAGGAGTGTTGGAGTGCGCTTAAGCATTTGGCTAACTTTTAGGGACACATAACTAGTATCGGCACCCGAATCAAATAAAACAGTAACAAAGAAGTCATCCAGAAGAAACTTACCCATCACAACGTTGGGATAGTTCCTTGCATCACCCTGACCCAGCACGAAAACACGTCCCCTGGCACCATTGCCGTTATTGTTACCCCCGTTGTTGCCTCCATTGTTGCCTCCATTGTTGTTCCCGTTTCCTTGGTTATTGTTGTTCTGATTCTGGTTCAGCTGAGGACAGTTCCATTTAAAGTGGCCTTCAGCGCCACACTGAAAGCATCCTTTATTGCCCTGCTATTGCTGCTGGTGGTGGTTCTGTGGAGCTTGTTGTTGTTGTTGGCGATTCTGATTTGCTGGTCGCGTGCTCCTGCAATCCTTTGCTTCATGACCAAACTTGTTACACCTCAGGCAACGACCCTTGTGGCACTGCCCTCTTTGGTGCAAATTACATCGATTGCACTTTGGGTGATTTCCCTTGTATCCACCCTGACCATGATTCCCAGAAGACTGCTGACCGGGGCTCCTGTATTCATCTGTCCTTCGCTGCTGAGACTGAGCGGAAGTAGAACCCTTGCCCGAATTTCCATCCCACTTGCGCTTGTTATCACTGGGAGCATCAGTAGTGGTAGCGCTAATACACTTGGGCAGCTTGTTCTGGTCAACTGCCTGATCAGTGAGACGATGAGCCAACTTGATGATTTGTTGAATGGTGCCAAGATTAGCTGAGGTTACGTGGCTTTGAATTTCTGGCACCAAACCCTTATGGTACAGCTCGATACGCTTGATAGAAGGATCCACCATAGTGGGACACATCATAGCTAATTCGTTTGACCTTTTTGTGTATGCCTCGATTTCAGACCCCGTCATCTTCAGATTGAAAAAATCTACCTCTAGCTTGTGGATGTCGTCACGACTACAGTACTCTTCTTTGATCAGTTCTTTGAAACCGTTCCATGGGGTGGCATTAGCAACCGCCAGCCCTAGCAGTTGAACCTGTGCTTTCCACCAGGTTAACGCAACACCTTCGAGTGTTCCAATAGCATGTTTCACCCTACGATCTTCAGGGCATTCACACATCTCGAAAACAGACTCAAGCTTCTCGAACCAGTGAAGAAGACCTACAACTCCTTCTGTGCCGCTGAAAGTACTTGGTCGGCAATCCATGAATGTTTTGAACGTGCACACAGGAGGCTGAGCATGTTGACCTCCTGCTGGAACTGCTGCGAGTGCCTCAGCAACTCGTTCATTGATCAGAGCCGTCAGCTTGGCTTGGCTTGAGTCAAATTCAGGCGTCCACTCATGATCTTCACATCGAAGGAAACACAAGTAAGAGGTGTGTCGCGAAAGTGCGGAAGTGTGGAGTGACAGAAGAGAGTAAGCACGCAAGGTTCAATTAGCAGTTATCATGTTAACTAATGCACAGTGTAAACTATCTAACCGACAAGATAACATAAATCATACCACTTATTGTGTCAAGTCTTGCACGCGGAGCGAAGCGTCGTTGTGGATCGTTGAGCACTGTACAGGTTATAGTCTGGTTTTGTCAAAAAGCTTTTCCCCTTTTTAAAACCAAGTTCACTATAACCAATGGCTCTGATACCAATCTGTCACACCTCCAAAATCCACATGCGGAGTATCACCGCTTGGAGGCGTGACATGACCAGGATCGAGCCACCAATCATATTGAATGACGTAATTAAGTAAATAAAACCAACCACAATACAATTGGTGACCAAAAGCTAGTTAACCAAGTTCATATTAAATAGCGGAAGCATTAAAGATAAAACCCAAAACATAAGTTCCATAGTTCATAAGTTTAAAGTCCAAAACGTAGGTTTAATAAGTTCATAAGGATTTAATGTTTAGCACGGGACATAACATCCATATTCCACAACGACTTCCTCCTCGTGCAAGCTCCATAAGTATCTAGCGACCTGTAAGGCATGTAACAACGAGTCAACAACAAATTTGAGTGAGTTCACGGTTGGTTGTTTAGTTTTGAGTTGTTTCCGAAAACATGGCTTGTCTTTCGTTGGCTTATTTGCCGTGGGGGTTACCCCATAGTTGAAAGAATGTTTAACCAGTTCCTTTTTATTACCCAAACCATATCCATAAATCCGTGGGGGCTTCCCCATGTGAACCACTAGACCGTTACCATATCGACAACTAACGAACAATAGTTGTGCCCTACATCAGTGTCTATCATCACTGACAGTTTGCCATAGTCCATTAGTACACGCCCGTCCGAACGGCACGGTGTGAAGTTTGTTAAACCTAATAGCGCTATTAACTAATGACCCGCTCGCCATTGGCCTCGGTGATTAAGTCAATATAAAATGAGGGACTTAATGATAGAGTTTTGTCTAGTAAGTTTTAAGGTTGTTGTCCTACCCAAGGAGGACGTACGTACGTATTCTACCCAAGGAGAATACGCAGGATTATTATTGGCATCCTACCTATGGAGGATGGCGGTACATATCCTACCCAAGGAGGATATCTAGGTTCCGTTTTAAATTCTTTAACCCATTCCCAAACCACCGGGAAGCCCATGCCTTAGAAAGTGTGTGAACTCACCTTGGTTTGCTCGGTTAGATTAATTACTCAAATAATCAGGAAATCAAGCACGTCCTAATGAGGTACAGATAACAATCAGTTTCTCATGCATAACACGTATCCTACGTATGGTTTATCTACTAGTTACTTCTATCACATACCACACAATTCGAATATCAAGTTGCATTGCTAAGTTACATTATTTTTCCCTAAGGTAATATAACTATCTTATAAAATAAACAAGTATCCACACAAGTGTCTTAATATAAAATATATATTCAAAATATATATTTATCCATTTTGCTTGTAAAAGTCAACCTCCGATACTTTGTATTTTGTAACAAAACCTTTGGCGAAGTTTATTTTGAAAACAAAGTTAAGAATATATTCGTAAACACTTGTTAGAAGAATGTTTTCTAAGTGTCGGATTTTTAGAAAATTTTTGCCAGAGTTCCCTTTGTAAATGGAGGTGTCCATGCTTATAAGCATATCATTTTCTTTTAAAAATTCATTCAACAATCATCAACAAGCTACTAAATAATATTACACTAGTCAAGTGCAAAAATAATGCACTTTACATGACGACATGAACTTGGTGTTTCATAAAAATGCGTAGTAACTTAGTGGGGTGTTTAGTGGGTTTAGTTACCCTCCAAAGCGTGTTCATTTTTGTTAAAATCTTACTCTCGGGGTTTTTAGATGTTCACAACGTGTGAACTTATTTTACAAAAATACTCATTTACAATATTTTCATGTTTCATTTGCATCCTTATACTCTTTTTAATTCCAAAACTATTCTATATGCAAATAAAGTTCTGATCCTTCAAAACCCATCTTTTTAACTTGGTTAGTTTAGAAAAATCATCATCAAGACGTGGATTTACAAGTTTACTTGGTTCATTATTTTCTTTAGAAAAATCACCCTACTTTCAAGTTCATGTCTTCTTTAGTGGATGATTATTTTATGCACACATAATCATCCCTAACTTGTTTAGTGATGTTTTTAATCATAACTTTAACAAGCTTCATAGGATGTCTAACCATCATGTTACTAGTAATCATCAAAACATCAACAACATGACCAAAACAACTTCATAACAACTCTATTTCATCAAGTTTTCATCAACAAGTTAGCTTATGTTCAAGACTTATCTTTATGAGTTTAGTGTTTTTGTAGTTACATCATAATATAACGATTAACCGCCATAAATATAAAATATGACAAGATCAAAGAAGCTTACTACTAGCTTTGAAGCTAGGGAAGAAACTAGACGAAAAATGAGTGGTTAAAGACAAACGAGGGAGGTCCTTGGCAATCCGAGTGCTCCACACCTTCTAAAATACCTTTGTGCACCTTGTAGTATACTTGGAAAGCTTGAACAAAAATTGAAAATGGTGGTGTATGTGGTGGGGTGTTCGGCTGAGATTACTTAGAGGGAGAGAGAGGTGTTTGTGTTGTAATGAGGAATGTGAGAATGATGGAGGATATTATAATACTCTAAACCTTTTAACCAAAGGTTCTTATGCTCACATAATTACATACACACTTCACATCACAATCTTATTAGTTCCAAGGAAAGTTTGAAGTTACCTTGTTGTGGGCTATGGGAGCCGAAATTCAGCCAAGAATTAGGGGGGGCGGGGGCTTAGTGTAAGTTATTAGGTAACTAGGTAAGTAATTAGGGGTGCTATGTGTAAGTTAATGGTGAGTGCAAGTATAATCAAAATCTTCACATTCCCTAGGTAAACACATGGGGATTTGTAAGATTCATAAAAATCTTGTAAAGGGGTCCCAAGGGGGACGGTCACAACATGAGGGGGGGGGGGTAAGTTGTAAATTTGTGGGTAAATAAATTAATTAGTGGGAGTTTAATGTTATGTCTAGTGTTTAGCGCGTACCGGGTATTATGTAAGGTGTTATAGCGTTTGGGGACCATAACTAGCTCAGAAAAAGTGTAACAATGTTTTTAATAATATTTTTGTGTTCCGGGTAATGTCTGGTTGTTCGATTAGGTACCGTTCCATTAAAGTGCTAAGTTATTCCATATTGTGTCCTATTTATATCTTTTTATAACACTCTTAACTCCCAACACTTAGGGAAGCATACAGGACCATTTAGTCAATTTTTCTGCACAAAACTAGTATGTTAACAAGCACATGTAAGTATAACACAGAAATCAGAAAGCAGTTAAGTAATTCAGCACTTTAATTAATATTAATAAATCGTACGGATACATGTAATTATGAGGGTTGTCTCACATTCCAAGAGTTCTCAAGTAAGAGTGACTGGTCCGATTATGTGGATTTGTACGAACACTCTAGCCTTAGACAGAAAAATCCGGATACAGGCATCCAGCCTTCCAGATTGCACGTGTTCACATTATCTAGACCCAAACTTTGACGAGATTTTGAAAACTTTGAAGGATCAAAACCATATAATAAATCATCTACGAAGAGATGATTGGTTCTCAAAACGGATTTATTATTCATGTTCTTGTTGTGTTTATCACCTAAAGATAGGCGACGTATTGTTTTAGAATCTAAAGCATTACTAATAAACTAATTCCCTCTAACCATGAGCTCTGATACCAACTCTTCTGTCACACCCCGACCGCGTAATACAACGAAACCGCGGCGGAAACGCCTGGGAGTGGAGAGACAGAATTATTGTTTCACAACCATGGATTAAAAAGTTTCGTTTTATTTAATTAAACCATTTACATTGACTTGAAGTTAAAGATACAACACAACCACAACGTCTATCATTGTTATTAAGTCATTAAGGCCTCGTCCGATCCTAAGTTAGCATGCATCCTAGTAGCAATCAAGATCATCAAACCACACCACCTGAAACATATGTGACAATAAAGTCAGCAAAGAAATTCCAGCGAGCACATTGGTTTTGTGAGAGTGTCAGATTCATAGCTCATTTACATGTTGCAATAACTCATACAACTGCATTAGTCGATATTAGAAAACCTTGTTTTGTAAAATGTTTGTATTGTAAAATGAATAGCTAACTCAAACAAGTTGGTTATAGTTTATAAAACCTTGATGCCATGAATCTTAACCCAAAACATTTGTTTATGTAAACCAAATTGTAAATCATTCTCGTAAATAAACTCGTTGTTTATATCATTTAGTAAACATTGTTGCATGTCATCGTTAAAATCATCGTCCAAGTGAACAAAATAACGCCAAGGACTGTAATATGATGAAAGCATTTATATATAACAAGTACCAGCGGCGTATTGTAGGATCGGTTCGTGACCCAAACGAGTCAATCAGAAGAATTCTTGTCTGTTTCAGAGGCGGAAACTAAGAAACAGACTTGTAAAATAGCTTGTTTCACTCTTAAACGTCTTGTTTTATTGATTTAACAGCAATACAGGTCAAACGATGCGTCGGCAGCACTTCGTTACCGGGATGTGAAGGTTACAAATGATTTCGTTTGAGGGGCTATATATAGAGATCTAATTCCGTTTGAAAGTGGCAGTGTGTCACTTCAAGCGAAATTAGCAATGTTAATTTCGCTTGAAACTGCACATGACTCTTTCAAGCGGAATTACCCCATTCAAACGGAATTAACTCAATTACACCCGAAAACCTCCTGTTTTCTCGTACAACGTGCCCTGATCTAACATTCTTAGTACTAGACTCGATACAAGACGAAGTCGACAGACGTATGCACTAACGGACTCCCCCTCGGATGTTGACGAGTCTTAAGTGTCGAGTCTTCAACGTCTTCAATCTTTATCAGTCTTTGGGCTTCCAGGATCACGACCTGGCTCTTTCCTCATTCCAATTTATTCTTTCTATCTTCAGGATTTGATTTTGGCTCTTACATCCACAGATTCTTCTCTCCCTCGGATGTTGATTTACTAGCAGACTTCCCCTTGAATTGTGTTGGGATCGTAGTCTGGCTTTCACAGGTTCTAGAATCGCAACCTGACTCACATTCCTTCTCAGGATAAGAATCGATTCCTGGCTAACCTGCAAGATCTCTACCCAAAACATAAATTTCACAAATTTAAAAATTTTGATAGATCTAAACTCTGTTTATCACTTGTATATACAAACTGAATAAAACATTTTCAAGCATCGAACAAAATTATTTCACTTGTTATTCTCTGATAAACTACTTGTATGAATATCATTTTTCAAAACACACACTCCCAAACCTGTTCGTCTTGTTCAGCACTCGGAATTTTGAAAATCAGCTTTTCAACATCAGTTGTCTAAAATCTTTTTGAATTTTTTAAAATTTATGCTAAAACACACCGAAAATCTTTTTGGATTTTTTATATAACAGAAATGAAATGCAGTAAAGAAATATTTACATATAATATTTTTGTGAGTTTGTGTAAGAGGATCATATCAGTTTTTGAGACAAATCACCAACACCGTTAAGCTTTATACATTTTAAGCTCTAAACGATTCACTTAGATTGTCAGTATACTTATCCACTTAAATTCTCACACAAAGTTCAACTGTTTCGAGATACGAGATTAATGTTTTAAGAGACTTAAACTTATTCGCGTGTCCCACCTCAGAATATACTCCCGTATCCAGATCCCAATATTCAGTCTTACAGGTGAGTATACCTAGATGATATATGTAAGGGGTTAAATTGCGAAGAACCGTGAGAGCTCAGGTCAGAACTTCCGTTCAGCAGAGAGATGATGGCTTCGACTTTTGGTGGGTCCCCTTTAGAGGATCTTTTTTTCAACAGCACATGATTTGCATTTTTCAATGTTTCATCATTTTTTATGCTGAGGGCATGCTTTTATTTCAAACAAATGTAAAGTATTCTCCGGGGACTAGGCCATTGCTTCCGCAAAATCAGAAGTCCCGGGATAATACCCCAGATATCACTAAGCATAAAGACCTAGTATCTCAGAAAGAGGGGTCATTCAAACAAGATTTCGGAGGTTACCCATATATCCGAGAGATGTTTCCCCACGACATAAGCAAGTTTGAAATTTAGATTTATATCTCGTCACAATTTACTAAATGTGCAAAAACCTACTGGCATATCATCAGTGAGACCGTTTATCACATTTTCCTTTCCAATTCTTTAGCATGCTGTGATAGTCCACTGATGTACTATCATTTCCTCTTTTTCACAACAAAACCCTTTTTCATTTTATTATGTTTTTGACTTTTTCAAATTTTCTAATGTTTTTGGATTTTCTGAAAATTTCTTACTCCCCCTAAAATGCAAAATTATTTACAGGAAATTTGAAAACAAACTATACAGATAAAGTGACAACTGATATTGAATTTCATTAAATCGCCATCCACTTGGCATAAACAATCAGAACTCCCCCTCACAACAAAACATTTTCCCATTATGATCTCAAAACACTTAAGTTTGTTTTAATCAAATGGTTTTTCCGGAAAATTAGTTTTGTTGATTTCATAACACCACTTGTAGGTTAGGGGATCATCACATTATTCTCCAAAATATCATTTGTAATAAAAACAAGTACAACTTAATGTCCTTGATTTACCACTTAAAAGTGAAAACCTTCTTCAACTACTTATAGGTTCACTTATCAACCAAAACCACTTGTAAATCAAAATATAACAATATAAAGATATCACCTGTAGATTTAACAACCAAACAATTCAAGAATGATGCCGATTCCTGCTCCACGATTACCAACTTGGGAGCTCCGGCAAATCCGGATTTCAGTTAGGAAAAACTTTCCCCCAAGCCTGACCAGCCTTGGGAGATTCTGGGATACATCTATCCCACCAACATTTTGATTTGTAAAATTCTTTTGCACTTTTAACCTTTCCATCAACCATCTTCCCAAAAATATGTTTAACTTTTCCATTAAACACTTTTTCAGCAACAAATTCTTTCTTACCAGCAAAGACTTGACCTGAAATTTCAGTTTTACCCACTTTCAACTTCAAATTTTCCTTTGACAGTTTTGGAAAGTTTTCATCGTTCACTTCTGGAATGGAATTCACATTCTTTTTCTCAACAGATGACTCCTCTGATTTTATGGAATCAGATTCATTGTCAGAATTTTCATCTGAACTTTTGACAACCCATTTTTGTTTATTTAAATCAACATTTCTTTTGTAAAAACGTTTTGAAGTTTCACCAACTTCCAAAGTCGATTTATCAACACATTCCCTTCTCTTTTCAGAGTTAGAAGAAACTCCCTGTTTTGAATAAGTAAACTCATGACAATTCCAAGCAATGTGTCCAGCTTTTTGACATTTGAAACAGGTTCTTCTGTCAATTCTTGGAGCAAATTTCTTCACATTCTTCTTTATTTCAGCAAGAAACTCTTGATTTGACTGTTTCCAGAATAGTTTCTTCTGCTCTTCTTCAGAACTACCTCCTGCAACAAATGTTGTTTTCGGTTTATAATTTTTCTCATTTTTATAATTTTCTGAAGAACTAAAACCAAGACCTTTCTTTTTGAAATTATTGTTATGGTTTGGTTTCTTTTGATAACCTGAACCAGAACTGTAACCTTTTTTCTTGTTCAATCTCTGTTGAACTCTTGAAGTGTACTTTTTAGGTTTTTCAGTAAGGTTTAAATCTTTTATTTCAGAAATATTAATTTCTGTTAATTTGAAAACCTTTTTTATCATTTCAGATTTGACACTTCTTATTGGAAATTCCTCATCAGAATATAATTTGTCTAAATCATTCAAAGTATAAGCCACTTTGATTGGTTCGTCATTCAAATTAGATTTTGATAACATGAATTCTTTATTGTAAACTCTTTTAACCGGTGAACTCGGACTCTTTTCTGACGAACTCGAACTTTCAGACTTAGACTCCGGTTTTGACTCTTCATCCATATCCAACACCTGATCGACCACTTTCTTTAACAACTCAGACTCATGATCAGTGTCAGATGCTGTGAATGAAACATCAATATTGTCTGGTAATTCATCAATGATTTCAGACTTTAACTTGATGTTGAGAGCCTTATTTACACGTTCCTCATTTGGCTTTCTGGGAGAATAACTTTCATGGATCGGGGGCGGACATCTGTTATACTTGACACTTTGTTTCTTACCAGTATCAGTATCTTCAGTCTTTTCCTCCTTGAATGCTTCAAGACCTGCAACAATAGGATAAACTCGATCAATCAAATAATCACAAGTTGTATAACTCAATAGTAACCTTTTGATTCTTTCACTCTCAATCTTTTCGAGTTCCAATTCTTTCTTCAACTGTGCTCAATCTTCAATGTACTCATTAATGACCTTCTGCTTTGTCATTAATGTTGAGTTCATTTTTGTCATTGCATTTTCAATTTCTGAATTCGTTCTTTTCAGACTATCAACTGTTTTGTTCAGCACATCATATGATTCCTTCACATACTTCACATCAGACAGTAAATCTTCTTTAATCTTCTCTAATTCAGCAACCTTCTCATCTTTCTTCTCACAAGCTTTGCAAGATTCTAAACACTTCAAACATGGTTTTTCAACTTCAACCACTTTTTCAACTATGTTTTCAATCTCAACAGTCTTTTCAACTTCAACAAGTTTCTCAACTTCAACAATTTTTTCTACTTCAACGATTTTCTCTATTTCAACAATTTTCTCTACTTCAACGAGTTTCTCAACTTCGACTATTTTTTCGATTTCAACTATTTTCTCCACCACTTTCTCCACTTCAACAATTTTATCTACAACTTTCTCAGTTACTGCTTCAACATTTGCTTCTCCAGATTCTGTCTTTGCCTTTTCATCAGCTAGCATTCTTGCTGCTTCCAGTTCTCTCCTCAATCTGGCAATCTTCTTCTGATTTAGCATTTCCATTTTATCTGCAAAAAACAAATTAAAGCTGTCTGGATCTATGCCTTTTCTAGCTTTATTAAGATATTCTTCTTCATTATCATTATCAATATCACTTCCAAGATCTGGAAAAATCGGGATTCTTTTCTGACTAGCCTCATCTTCACCCAGAATTCTAGCAACAAGACCTGAACCAGCTGGTATGTATTTGTCCCAGCTAAATCTCTCTGCAACAAATTCATCATCTTGATCAATAATACCAAACAAAGCTCTTTTCTCTCTTACTTCAATGTCTCGTGCATGTGCAGTTTGTGGTTGTCGATCAATTTGTGGTTGTTGATCAATCTGATGAAAAATTGACTTTTGATAATAATCATTCTTTCCATCTTGTCTTCCTGTTGCTTCTTTGTTTTGCATTCTCGTTTAAAATGTCCTTTTACTTTGCAACGAAAACAAGTAACCTTTGATTTTTCAAAACCTAACGGAGAAGTAGCCATTCCTCGAAACTCATCTCTACCAGTAATTTGTTGAAACTTTTCTGCCCTCCTCCAAGCACTAGCCAAACACCACTTCACATCCATCAACTCAAGTTCCTCTGCATCAATTTGGTCATAATCTTCTTTTGTAAGCATCAGATTTCCAATCTTTCAAGCAATCAAACTTTCATAAGATTCCAACATAGCAACGAGTGATGCCATGTGTTGCTTAGCTATTTCTGGAGACAAATTCTGCCCATTTTGAATGTTCAAAGTGACATTGCACTGCAGATTTGTTGAGTTCTGTCTTTGAGGACTTGGTGTTGTAAAGTTTGGATCAAAGCTTGAATACGAGGATGAAGATCCACCACTCTGTGTCACATTACTACCCTTTGTTCCAGATGAACTGTCAGCACTAAAACCAGTTTGGATCTTTGGACTAGAGCTGGAGGTAGCCTCAAACTTGTTCCCTCTATAATACATACTGACATCTTGCTGAGCATTTGGATTCTTCATGATTGTTGTTTTCTGGATATCCAACTCATGCTCTTCAATCTTTTGAATAAACTGTGCCAGATTCATATTTTGCGATTTTCTCATGTGTTTTATAATCAACAAATAAGTTTCCCATTTCTGTTGTGGCAATGCATCAGCAAGTTTATTAACCCATTCATCATCATCTTTCTTAATGTCTAATCTTCCCATTTCCAATACTAAATGACAATATCTATCAATGGTCTGCTTTGTTGTTTCATGGTCAAAAGCTGAAAACATATCAAACGATTTCTTCAATAACGCCTTTTTGTTTTTGATCATATCTGCGCTTCCTTTGAATTTCTGAATCAATGCTTCCCAAATTGATCTAGCCGTACCATTATGTTGGATCAAAACAAATATATCTAATTTAATTGCTTGTTGAAGAATACTGATCATCATTTTCTCACTTGTAAATTTCAATTTGTCACTCTCTGAATAGTCACAAATAGCTTTTTCAATCCCACGTTCATTCTTTGGTTTCTCATAATCTTTCAACAATGAACACCATGCGTCAAATTTATAGGCTTGCACCCAGTTCTCAAATCGATTTTTCCATCCTTGAAAATCTTCAATGTACATGAGCTTTGGCGGTTTCTGATAAGTTCCTGTTTCATTCTCATTGTACACAGTTTCAGCAGCTGTAACAGGTATAATCGGTGTAGCAAACGCATTGTAGAATTCCTCGTCCATGTTTCGGAAATTTTTTTCACAAAAACTCAGTTTCAAACGGAATATGGTTTCAATCGGAATTAACTTTGGAAGCGAAATAACACCCTCAAACGAGATTACTTTGAAGCGAAATCATTGATTTCGTTTGAACCAGCACACTTTCAAACGGAATAACACCTTGAAACGAAATTATCTAATTTCGTTTGAACCGATTCAAACGGAATTACACCCTGAAGCGGAATTAGGTAATTTCAAGCGGAATTATGTGAACTTTCAAACGGAATTGCAAATTCAAGCAGAATTAAGTCCTAATCTCGTTTGAAATGCTGCTGATGTCATCAAATTCGATCTGATTTTGAAACGGAATTACTGATTTTATCAAATTTAGATTGAATTATGGTCTAATTTTCTCAAGGATTCATTAAAACACAGTTTCGCACATAATATGTGAAATTCAAGACTTTTTAACCGTGAAAACTAGTTCAATTTTGAAAAGAAGGTGTAGAAGTCAGAAATGATGGATGTTTTGGCAAGAACTCTTCTTCCTGAGCTCTGATACCACTTGTAGGATCGGTTCGTGACCCAAATGAGTCAATCAGAAGAATTCTTGTCTGTTTCAGAGGCGGAAACTAAGAAACAGACTTGTAAAACAGCTTGTTTCACTCTTAAACGTCTTGTTTTATTGATTTAACAGCAATACAGATCAAACGACGCGTCGGCAGCACTTCGGTACCGGAATCGTGAAGGTTACAAATAATTTCGTTTGAGGGGCTATATATATAGATCTAATTCCGTTTGAAAGTGGCAGTGTGTCACTTCAAGCGAAATTAGCAATGTTAATTTCGCTTGAAACTGCACATGACTCTTTCAAGCGGAATTACCCCATTCAAACGGAATTAACTCAATTACACCCTAAAACCTCCTATTTTCTCGTACAACGTGCCCTGATCTAACATTCTTAGTACTAGACTCGATACAAGACGAAGTCGACAGACGTATGCACCAACTCGAAAGGACGCGAAAACGATCCAAATTACACGAAGAATGGTATTTTTGCATTCCAATCACTAAAATAAAATATTTTATGGTATTTTTGCATTCCAATCACTAAAATAAAATATTTTAATGATAACCAAACTTTTTGAATGTCCGGATATGTTCAGAACGTAAGATATGCGCGTAAATGCAAACTTATGCACTTTTAACGCTTTTAGTCCCTATTGATCAAATTAGCGTATTTTTACATAACGAACCCCTCAAAGCCTATTTCTAAGCTATGTAAAGGTATTTAGGGTATGTTTAGCTTATGATCAAGTTACGGAATGTTCGTTACTATACGAATCGGCATACTTTCATAGTTTGTCGCAAATAATCCCTGCGATCGAATAAACTTGTTTTCGACACACCAAACCCTTCAAAACTTATTTCTAAGTTATGTTTAGGTTATTTAAGATATGTTAAGCCTATATCACTATTCGGGAGTGTTTGTCGCGTTAAACTGATTACGTTTACGCATTAGTTTGCGTATAACTTTCAAGAAAGCGATTTAAAGCTTGAAATCGAACTAGAATCAAAACGTAAAATCATCAAACACAAATACACAAATATTGACACCAAAACACATTGTTTTATTGATAATTGATATTTCTTTATATTGTAGGAACGTTTCCACAAGTTTACCATGGTAGAACTAGGTGGAACAACACCATTTTGAGGTCCAAAATTTATGTTTTGAAAGAATACTTGTTATGCTTTCATAAAACTATATTTTCTTGATGTTATCTTGTGCCTACTTGTTCTTGAACCTATCTAAGTTTATGAGACTTGTTAGGAATAGATTCTTATGATTTTAAGAAGTGCAAACACCTCTAAACTTTCTGTTTTTGTTCAATGTTCATGTGCTTTTGTCTCTTTGCTAAAACTTGGTGGAATCTTGTACCCACCAAACTCACAACTTAGTCTATAGTTGTGGGTTTGTGTTGAGGTGATTTCCATCAAGTTATGAGTTCAAAAACTCTTTATTTTCAGTTTACACATATGATAATCAAAGTGTTGAAAGCAAGCATGATTCATCATCTTTCATACGATGAACTTGTGACTTGTGAAGTGTGAATCAAGGGAGCTTGGGCTTTCCAATCTAGTTCCAGTCCTTCACTTATGAACTTGTGTATAAACACTCGAGTGACTTCCTAGTATCAAAGTAACATAGCCCCGCCTACTTGTGTATAAACACTCAAGTGACTTCGTAGTATCAAAGTAACATAGCCCTGCCTACTTACGTATAAACACTCAAGTGACTTCCTAGTATCAAAGTAACATAGCCCCGCGTAGCCTCCAACACTTAGGATTACCTTTCCATGTCGTGTTGGTTCACTCGGGTTAGGATTTACTTGGTCACTTGAGCATACATTAGTTAGTTCTTTATTTCTTGTAATTCATGACCCTCCGAATCATCCTTGTGATAATTTGTGTAGTGGTGAATCATACAAAGAGGTTAATCCTCCATGCTAGACTTACATGATAATCCATGATATCTATGATGGACTTAGTTTTAGGTTAATATTATAACTATACTATAAAACATATAAATATAAACATAACCAAATTCTTGATGCTAATCGGATCATGATTATACGTCGTGAATATAAGTTATATTATATTTTTTCTTTATTCCTCGTTTGTGATTCTAATGGGCACGTTAGGACCCATAAAAACACTTTAAGACTTAGTATCCAAACGAGTGTCTAGACGAGATATACTTTTGCATACATATGCTTTCATACTTAATTCCAAATCTAAACATTCCATAAAATCCACACACCCGAACATATTCATTCTCCTATTCTTATTAACTCGTCAATACACGGATAATCAAAAAGCTTTGCAATATTGTGAGTATACTTGACCCTTTTTATGCTTTAATGCACTTTTGGGTGTAACATGTTTCAACTATCAAAATTCACAATGCACATAATCAAACATATTCAATCACTCAATCTACCAAACATGCTATTTGTTATGCTTAAGTTGTTTATGCAAGAATACTTTCATGCACTCTATTTGTCATTAACTTAGCTAGCCCACCTTAACAATTATAGTGCTATAAGAGTAGCACACCAGCCGACGGGGTATTGTTAAGTCAATATACATTTACGGTCTCGATTACTTTGGTGTCGAGGGATGCACATTATACTTTACGGTCGCGTTCACTTCGGTGTCAAGGAATGCATATTATTCTTGTGGACACTCAGGTTTGGCCAATAGTTATGCATGCTAGATTTAACTTTGTATATGAATTGCCATTTTGGATTGAGACAACCTTTTTATACTTATATGCTAGTATTCCAAAACTTGTATACTCGACAATACTTTTATATTGAACTATACTTTAAAACATGTTGCAGGATTTTGATGATGACGATGATGCACGGAACATAGTAGGATGCCTAGAAACGCATTTTAAACTTTAAATACTTGTTGTGTTGTAATTCAATTGTATCAACTTGTTGTATTCGATTTCAAACAATGTAATTGATTCTTTTTGCAATGAAATGAAAGTTATTATTTAAATACTTGTCACAATTTAGCGTTATGAGTAATGAGCAATCTATTTCGTCTCACTTTGATATTTCTGCCATTGGTTGGGGTGTGACAGATTGGTATCAGAGCCATAACTATAGAGAATTAGGAAAATTTTCATACTTTTGACCTTGTCTGTAGTTAAGCACCATACTTGACCATACTTGGTTTATGTGCTAAATTCTTGAATGCCTTTTATGTGCTCATATTTGTTTTACTATTCCAAAACATACGCCTTTCCTAAGGCATTTTACACAATCATGTTAAACTTGAATACACTCGCATTATACAAACGAGATAAATTCACCAAAATAGCCGTGAAACTCACAATTTGGTGAACGATTCTCAATCCATTTATTCTTTTGTACAAAATTCGCCATCAAGATAGGAGTGAAATCCTAACCTTGATGGAGAATTTCCATTCAAAATCTAGTGGACACTCATCAATGTAGCGAAATTAACTTTCTTGACCAGACGAGTACTAACCACACTTAGGCTACGATGTTGTCAAGTTAGGGGTGAAACCCGCATCTTATCAACTAGTCCCACTCCCTGATTTTCAAAAATCCCGCCAAGTCTCGAATTTTTGATTGATTTGGAACATGTAGTAACCGGAAGGATGAAAATCGTTAACCGAAATTTCGGCGAGAGTGTTCCACCTATTAGGCCAAAGCATGCTTCCCAAACTCAAAAGAACTTTCGACCACTTTGGTTTAGTCAAAAGTTCCATTTTGTAACAATCCAAGTTTTAATCAAACTCCCATTTTATCAATATCAAATTTTATCTTATCACGATTCAAATCTTCCTTTTCAAAAATTATTTTCAAGATGGTGACACACACATCATACTAAATCTTTTCATACACTTATACGTTATTCACATACATGATTTCAAAAACGTTACCAACAAGATTTACATTTCTCGAAATCCCTAAATGGAGGCATATCATCAAGATAGGAGTGATTCCCTTACCTTGACAATTAGCTCCGCTCCTTCCCTTCTTAAAACGACCTCACCAACGGGTTAGGGGTGATTCCCTTACCTTGGTGATCGTTACCAAACCTTCCTTTTATAGAGACTTTATTATGCCAACCACACGATCAAGTCTTATACCTAATTCTTTTATCAATTGTCAAAATTTCTACTTATGCAAAAATCTCAAACTTCATTGTTTTTATCAAACGTACTTCTTACCCTACAATCTATTTTACATAAATTACATACACGAAATTCCTAATCATGCCTTAAACATTTTATCACCTGATTTTATTTTAATTTTATGAAATGCTATCTATCAACTTAATTGGTCTAATGAATCTCTTACCCACGAAGTCCATACTCGACCTAATCACTAAAACACGCTCACATTATACCATTATACTAAGGACTTTTGTTTTCAATCAGAAACCAAACTAACCTTTTCCACACGCTTGTAAAATCTTATAGATGTTATGAGATCATTTTGCTAAACTCTTTTCAAAATCCATAAATTATTTTGCTAAAAATCTTTTCAAAATCAATAAATATCTTAACTAAGATTCTTTTCAAAATCAATAAATCGTTTACAAAAACTCTTATCAAAATCACTAAGTTCATTTTGTTGAAATTCTTTTCAAGGACCAAAGTTTTCGCAAAAGTTTCGAAAATACAACTCTTCGTATTATGATACGAAATACTTTAAATAAAGCAAACTTTCTGTCTTCAAAAATCTTTTCAAATACCGCTCGATACATCATTCCAATTCCAAACACGTGGGCAAGGAGACTTCATAGGAACCAACAATCTCCAACATACGTAAATTCCCTAATCCTTTTGAAATGAAAAAAATAGCATTTCATTTTTCTTTTCAAAATACATCTCACGTAGCCAATAGATACTTTATATTCTTGAACATTCACAAACTTGATTATACATTCCCATCAAACTTGATCTATTTTGATTCAATAAACGCAACGATTTACTTGAACAACTATACATGCATATCATTGTACACGTTTTAGTCAATATTTCACGACAATCTCATGCATATAATTCGTTTTTACATACTCAAAATTCTCGATCATTTTATAAGCTTACATTCGTTGTGTTTCAACTTATACTATACACGCAATCGTTATCATTCATGCTTATACTTATACCCATACTCATACTCATATTCATACATTCGTACCTATACGTGAGTGTAACCCGAGGGGTTCACTTGCATTGGCCTCATACAGACTTAAACGTAATCATGCTTACATACTACATTCTTATACGCACACATTATTATTTTCAAAAATTACTGTATAACCTGACTCATACACAACTAGTACAAACTATGCGGATCATGCGACAATCAGTATAATCGCGGGTGCACACGGGATTATAGTGGTAGGCGCATGAGAATCATAGGGTGTTCTAATGTGTATGGTAAGATACGGAACGTAACATGACACCGAATAGCGAAACAGACGTATCATGGTTAAAACATGGTAGATACACCGTTGGTACTTCCTATATACTAGTGTTTTTACCATGTTACCAAACTTTCGTAAAACGTTCCATGAGAAATCTCGTGTTTTTCCTATACCTTATCTAAATACGAATACACAAACTTTAATTACTCACAAACGCACTGCTGAACACGCGATATCCGATTATCCATGACGAAACCTCATCCTTAACGCCTCGTGTTCGTTTTATATCCAATAATCATACCAATTTCGCTCTTACATTCATCTACCGAATCACTCGTTCCCACTCATACCACGATTATTCCCAAATACTCTTTTGACATTTTATACAAACCTTATTTACAATAAATCGATTTAACATTCAAACCCTAAAATACTTCCTTGAGTTTTAGAACCATCTTCCATTCTTATTTCGCACAAACATACTTAGTCAGCCGTTACCCCCAAAACTTTTGAGAAATACATGACCTTCTCGTTTCTCACCTTTTAACAAATTTCTACAAACATGTGATTTTACTAATGCTCCCTAAAACCGATAAAAACTTTCTTACAACCTACGATGAGGGCTGCACTTTTCATCGAAATACAAACCGTTTTATACGAAGACTTTTCTTCTTAAGTAATGACTTTTAAAATACTTTCCCATCGAATTATTCAAACTTAATCAAACTCGCTTTGCCTACACACACATCCAGGTTTTACTCACACTTACGATGGGTGCCCCAAAATCACCTTAGTTAAATGAACTACTTTTACAAATCTATTCTTAGATTCATCAAAATTTCCATACATTTTCAACACGCTTAAAACTTCAAAATCTCGATTTTAGACAACTATTTTAGCCAAAATGCCTCCTCCAAGGTCTTTCTTTTGAATAAATTTTGGTACGAAATTTCCTAAAGGAGGGGAGACTGTAACGCCTCGCTTTTTAAAACCTTCCGTAATTAGAAAAATTATTTATACTACTATTTTTGGAAACTTATATCCGTATCGTAATCGTATTTCACTTCCAGCTTGGTAGTTCACAACGTCGATCGTAATAAAAACTTGATCATTCTATGAGAAATCATACCTTGATTATGCATACTCGTTTTATAATTCAAGATATGTGCTTGTGTGATACACATTCATCTCACACGTAAACACATACTCGTTTTACTAACGATCGATCGTAAAAACATGATTCTGTTTATTTTATACATACTAATACTTAATTACAAGTTCACAATATTTAAGTCACACTATTATACATGATATATATTTGATTACATATTAATCACACAAGAAATGCCATAAAATATGACAAAGACCAAACACCAGGGACTATTAATGTCAAAAAACACAAAATTGCACGGCTGAAATGCGCCGTGTGTCGTGCACGTTGTCTCGGTCCCTTTCGCGACCCGCGGGAGGCAGTCGATCAGCATCAGACCCATTTCAGCTACGGGATTGGTTGTTTTTGGCACTTAATCTCCCACCTAACTCACTAAAATGCAGAACTAACACTAACCCTAATCCTCCCACTATAAATACACGTCCCCCACACTCTCCCAACTCTTTACACTCTTCCCATTCACTCTCCAACACTCACAATTCATCCAATTTCTCAAGTTCTTGGCAGATTCATACTTTGCTCAAAACAGTGAACTTAGAGCATTTTTTTCTACTTTTCTTGTGTTTTCTTGTACCAATCTAATTGGATGAGCTTCAAGGATGTTATCTAAAATTCACCAAAGTGTAATCACGAGATACATCACACACATAAGGCTCCAAAGTCAGATTTGTTTTCTGATTTATATAAGCTTGTTGTAACTTTATTATCTTCAACCTTTCTTCATCATTTCTATTTGGCCACGGACTGGATCTGTTCTAGTCATAGAATGTAGCGAAACCGATCAGTGTCGAGGTGCGCAATCCCTCGACACCGTCTGAGAATCACTAACAACAGTTTCAATGCTTAACATGTCTGATTTCATTGATTGATGGTGAAAGTACAGAAGATCCAGATGAAAGTCAGACAGACAGAGCTTCGCTACAATGATCAGTAAAAGGTTCTAAACAACTAGCACTAACCAGCTATATATAGGCAATCAGGGAAGGAGAAGTGTCACCCGGTCGGATGGGCATCCGATCGGATGGCCATCCGATCGGATGGCCATCCGTTTGGATGACATATGTCGTCCGATGGATTTCACTTTAACAGTTACGCGTTGTTCCCTTATTTGACTTGACACACAAATACATACATGTACATACATATACATATACAAAAACACATACACAGGACAAAATACATAAGACTCGATGCAGACGGAAGTTACAGACATATATACTAACAGACTCCCCCTTGGATGTAGCTGTAGTTCCTTCCTGCATAGTCTTCAAGTCGTCTTCCTGTTGCGTCATCTCGCCTTAGCTTTCTGTCTTCTCTTTTCATCACGCTCTGCAATCATCTTGCACCTAAGAGGCCTACCAACTTCATTCCAGTATTTTCTATATTTAGTATCACCATCGCACTTCATATCCCACCATGGGATCTTGTTTTCTTCTTTCTCGATTGGTGTCTGGTCTGTTGGTGGAGGTCTCATTAGCTTCCATCTTCCAAGTTTCGCAGCTTTGTCAGCAATCTCCTTGAATCTTTGACTACGCTTATATTTCTTTAAGAACTCATCAATCTCCAAGTCTCTGAATTTAGACTTCCAATATCTGCCAGAATTGATGTCTTTCGCGTAGCACAAATTCACTAACTTTTGATACCGTTGAGCTTGAACTTTATCTGGCTTTTCATACACAATCTTATTGTAGAATAGGCATTCAATATCCTTCTTTGAGCAATTTACTAACCACAGAGGATCCAACACACTGATCCTCCTTGATTCTCCAGTCTTTTTGTCAAATAAAGATATCACCGCTTCCGTTGTGCTCTGGTTGTACATCCAACCCTGAAAATCTTCATAGAAATCCTGCTCCATTACACGTAGCGGCATGTTTTTCAGACATCTCGGTGGCTTGATTATCAGAGTAATATCCTTCTCTTTCGTAACTGGATCTATCTTTATATCTTGCTTCGGATATTGTGGCTTTCAGTCTGGAAATCTATTCTTTGCCTGCAACTTAATGTAGTTCCACAAATTTTGATCGTGTTGCTTCACATCTAAGCCATTGTAGAACTGTTTGATGTTTTTTGTCTTCACTAACTCCTCAACATTCAACCACGGGAGGGTTTGAATATCTGACAGAAATTCAAAGTACTGAACCCCCTGTTCCCGTCTGATAGCATAAACTTGCAGATCTTCAAGATAACCCCATGAGAGAATGTCTCCCAAAGATAAATCAGCATTATGCGAGAAATACTAAAGAGGTCTCCTGAACTTTCTTTCCTTAGGCATAACCTTAAACCATTTCTTTCTTTCTTCTACTAATGTGTCTCGAGGAATTGTTCTAGGAATACCTTCTGTGCTTATTTTCTCCACAACTTTCCTTCTAATCTCATCTTCACTTTGTTCCTTGAACATTTCAGCAAGTTTTGGAAAAGAATCATCAACGCCAGAATAGTGAAAGGGAGTATCTTCTTCAGACGTATCTGATCCCTCTTCAACTATTACATCATTGAAATTATCAGCTTCATGTGCATACTTGAACTCGTACTCGTACTCTTTCTCTGGCGATGATGGGATTTCATCTTCAATATCAAACTTAAAGTTCCTATATTCTAATCCCAACTCCTCTAACATCTCAGCTCTTGACCTAGGTACCTCTGTCTCCCCCTTAAATGGAGCATTCAAATATATAACAGTTAGGTATGTGAGGAATACCTGGTCAGCATGTTGTTTTCCAGAAGAAGAAGACTTCTGGTGCTGATCCTCCTCCTGCTCAT
The DNA here is from genome assembly GCA_030545235.1 of Helianthus tuberosus. Lineage (NCBI taxonomy): Eukaryota > Viridiplantae > Streptophyta > Magnoliopsida > Asterales > Asteraceae > Helianthus > Helianthus tuberosus. Next base: position 114,809,871 of record CM060374.1, read on the forward strand.
TGATTTCGTCGTTCAAAAAATCATCCAACGATTGTTGGACTGAAGGTGTCACAATCAAAATCCCTGTTGAGCCTTGATCTTCATCATCATCTTTGAAATCATCCCATGAAGGATCATAATTATCAACATCTTCCAGAATATGTTCTAACTCTTCATCTTCTATCTTTTCTTCTTCATTCTCCTCTTCTTTCCATCGTAATGACATCACTTCTGGTTCTTTCGCCTTCCTTTTATGTTGTTGAACTTGCACAAGACGAATAATGTCATCAAAACTATAAGAGAGAGAAGTAGCTTCACCAACAAGTACGAAGCTTTGTTGTGGATCAACATCCATATGCTCAACCTCAACATTTGTAGCATCTACCATTTCAACATCAACTTCAGGTTGACTCGAAGTACCTCCAGCTTCTTAAGTCTCGATAATCAACTCTTTCTTTTTCTTAGTTGCTTCCTCAGCCAACTCTTTTTCCCTCTGAGCTCTACGTTCCTCAACCCTTTGGATCTCTATGTTGTTGTAGATAGCTTGAACATTGATACCTAGATGATGTTCCATCACAGTGTATAACATGTTAAGTTGTTCATCTTTCACTGCTTTGTGTGCTCTAAGTGCTTCAATCTCTAGCTTCAACAGTTTTATTTCATTTGCAGACGCTTCATGAAGTTCTAGTAACATTTGATGGAGTGTCTGATTAGTATCATTCAAGTTCGCGTACTTCACGTTTACTTCAGAAATCTCCATAGAGAGTTGCTCAAAGAGCTTAGCGTTATCATCCACATCTTCAACCAAATTCTTTATCTTCTTTGCATGTTTGATCACAACAGACTTTATTTCCTCATTCACTTTAGTCAACTTCTCAAGCTGTTGTTTCAACTCGTCACGATCAGCCTCTGCCTTTGCTTTCTCTTTCTCTAGAAGACTTTCTTTTTCAGATCTTTGACCGTTGCATCATGAAACATGTCATATTCTTCATCAGGAAGAATATCGTCAGTGAATTCGCCTTGGACGTTTGGAAAACCTTCAAACAAACCAGGTAGAGAAGTTTTCTTTGGCTTTGACGTCTCTACATCATCTTTCTTTTCTATTCTCACTTATTCTGGACTTTCTGGAGCTTTTTCTTTCTCAGCTTCAGGCTTTTCAACAATTTGAACCTCTGGAACCTCAGGAACTTCAACGTTTTGATCTTTAACAGCTTCATGATCTTTGAAGTTATTACATGCTTTTCACTTTTCCCACTTTGGAATTCTAGCATAGTAGCAACTCCTTTCTTTGCTCTGACATTCCTTGGAATAACGCCAGATTGAACTACTTTGCGCTTTATTCGTAGTTTCATTTTCTCTTCAGCTGTTAGAATATATGTAGAATCCTCTTCATCAGAACCCTTTCTTTTCTTCTGAGGCTTCCTTTTCAATGTAACCTTTCCAAGACCAATCTTTGACATATCAATCTCTGGCTCTGTATCAGTCGATTCATCGACAGCATCGCTTGAATCAGTGTGAGCAACGCCTTCAGGCTCCTTTTCTTTTAGATTTTCTGCTTGAACATGCTTTGCAGCCGATTCACCAATCTTTTCAACACTTGATCCTTAAGAAGCAGTAGTTTGTTCATTTTTCTGTAAGAAACTTTCCAGTGTCTCTTTCATCAGGCCAATGCCTTTTTGAATAACCTCTGTTGGATTAAGCACAGGATCATCCACAAGTCTTGGTGTAGATTTCTTTGAAGGCCCTGCAAAAACAAGCATTGAACATTTATTAGAATAAAATAAAATTTAAAGATCTAACTTTTCTTATAACTCCCCCTTTCAACTATACCCTTAACAACTATCTTCGATGTAGAAACTTTGGGTGCAGTCACAGTTGGAGAGGCCTTCGGTGTTCTCTTTCTCTTACCCTCCTTCACAAACCAGTATCTAAACTTTTCATGCATATCCCTTAGGCTATTTGTTTCATCTTCAGAATTGCTATTTTCATGCCTCTAAGCATCATTTTCAGGAGCTACATAATTCTTGTTGTTAATTTTTCAAATCATTCTCCTAGCCCTTAGCTCTGATTCATCTTTCTTTAGACCTTTATATTGACCCAATCTGGTCAAGGTCTCACTTTTCATGTGATGTAGACCTAATTCATCAGCATGATCCTTTGGAAGGTCTGTCACTTGATCATTTATCAGCATTTGTATGAACCTAGGGTACATTATGTACTTCTCACCCCTGATATTATCAACCATATGATTAAACAGCACTTACGAAATATTATAACGCCTATTAAGCACCAAGCAAGTAATAATATTCATGATATAATCTGATGTCTCGTCGTAAGCTCCCTTCCTGTGTGATATAACATGCACCACACAGTGAACTAAGAACTTATATGGTGGACTAAACATAGACTTGAGATATTTGCCATTTACATGTCCTGTAAAACCCATTCTGAACCATAAACCTTTGCATAATTTCTCAGGAACAATGGTAGGGTCATCATCATTGTCTCCTAAGTCTAATACTCGTCTCAAATCTCCCACGTCAAACTTAACTTCAACATCAACGTCCTTATCATTCTCGCCTTTCTTTTGAACAGCCGAATGTATCATCTTTGTACTCTCATCATATCTTGCTGATTTCCAAAACATTCTAACATGAGATTCGTACACTATCATTCTATCAGTCAATGCCTTGTTTATCCTACTCTCTCTCAAGAACTCTACCATATCTTGGAATGGCTCCATATTAGCATAATTTTCCTCCAAAATGTAGTAAACATTGTGAGAATGATGCCAATCTGATGCTCTTGTCTGCAAAAATAATCAACGTTAGCATTTGCCCACAGTTCGAGACAAATAGTGAAAATTGACAAAAATTTGAAAGCTCAAAATTTTTCTAACACTGCGATTTTCACTCTATGTAGTACTGAGGATCGGATGGCTATCCGATCGGATTGCCATCCGATCAAATGAACCATCAACATTAAAATCAGTGTAGAACAAGTCATGTGTATATGGATCGGATGGCCATCCGATCGGATTGTCATCCGATCGGATTGTCACTCGATCCATGTGACAAACAGTATAGCACCTTTTGACAAGTCAACTTAGTGAGTGAATGGTATGGATCAGATGGCCATCCGATCGGATTGTCATCCGATCGGATTGTCACTCGATCCATGTGACAAGAAAGCATAATGATGATTAGCCAGACATAGTGTGATTTGGATCGGATGGCCATCCGATCGGATTGCCATCCGATCAAGATGCCATTCTATCCATGACAAACAGATGAAAGTGTGTTTTGGATCGGGTGGCTATCCGATCGGATTGCCATCCGATCGAGATGCCATTCTTTCCAAAATAACTTGTTAATAGGTAAGGCACAAATTTCAAGACAAACACTTAGAAAAATATCAAACAAATAAAGTGCATTGGATGGGATGGCCATCCGATCGGATTGCCATCCGATCAAACTACCACTCGATCAAACTGTCATTGAAGAACACTTTGAATAATCTATGATCATCAAAAATTTTCTAAGATTTTCATAAAATTGAACACACTTTCACGTAGAGTTTTCGCCGATTTACAAATCCCTATGTTCGGTTTTCTCTAACTTGGCCTAGATTGAGATTAATTTGACTTTATGTGCACCGATAGCCGACACCCTTCAATCATCAAATCATCAAATTTAATAGGTTTTTTTATCAAATTGAGACAGTAAACCTATAGATCTAAGGCCGTTCTACAAAACCCTATGTTTGGATTGAATCAACACTGGTTAAACAAGCCTAGATCTAGGTTTCTCATACTAACAGTCGCCGATACATAAACAAACAACAAAATCTTCAATTTTAACAGTTAAGATCAGCGTACATACCTTTCCCATAGTGAAGATTGTGTAGGCCAATAATCCAATGAAGTTTGGAGAGCAAGAGTGTGAAACAAGATCAAGAAAAGTGAGAGTGTTTGAGAGAGTGTCGGATGGTCAATCGTTCGGAAAAGGTTGACTGAAGACCATTGACCACTATATATAGGCTTGACCAAGTGTCGGATGGCCATCCGATCGGATTGTCATCCGATCCAAACACCTCTCTATTGACTTTTGATGTTTTGACCTTTTGTTTTGGCGTTTTATCAGATTTGGTCAGTTTTAGAAATCCACTTAAGTATCTAGGTCCAAGTTAATGACCCTAGGCACTTAATTTGTCTACCAAGTCCAAGTTAATGACCTTGGTTGACCCGAAATGAAACAACTGACAATTTGTTCAAATTTTTCAAACACATTTTCATGAAAATTATACAAGTGTCAACTTAATGAACTTGTTTTGACTTTGAATTATCAAACCTTTCAAGATTAGTTCCCAACCCTGTTGTCTAGTTCAAAAACTTCCCGTTTGGGGATGATGGCTCAAGTTAGAACTTCTGTTTAGTCAAAGAGATGATGGCTTGACTTTCGGTGTGTCCCGTTTGGGGATCTTTTCTTCAACAGCACATGATTAGCATTTTGCAATGTTTCATCATTTTTTATGCTGAGGGGAGGCTTTAAAGGTTAAAGCAGTGCAGAGTATTATACGAGGACTAGGCTATTGCTTCCGCAAAATCAAAAGTCCTGGTATAATACCCCAGATATCATCACATACATAGACCTAGTATGTCAGAAATAGAGAATTTTTGGTTTATATCCCGAACAAATCTAAATGAGTAAAAACCTATCGGCATATCATCAGCGAGGCTGTTTAACACCTTTTAAACATTACATATCTTTAGCATACTGTAACTGTCTAGCTGATGTACTATCATTTCCCATTTTTACACAAGCTCTTTTTGGGATTTCTATTGTTTTTGGATTTTGAAAATACATCATGTTTTTTGTTTTTGCATTTTTTATTGTTTTTGTATTTTCTGAAAATATATCTATCTCCTCCTAAATACCAAAACAAATAGAAAGACGACAAACCAGTGCAGTCTGCTTCTCAACATCATCTGCGGTGGTTTTCTCATCAACACCAAGTAACTCCTCTACATCCGACAACAGCTTCATACCATTCAATTTTAAAAGATATTGAAAATGTGATCTATCAAAAGCTTTGGTATGTAAGTCTGCCTAATGTTCGTTGTTGTGGATTTTGTCAATTCGTACCAACTTCTTCTCGAAACCGTCTCGGATGAAGTGATGACGAATTTCTATATGTTTGGTTTTAGCGTGATGTACCGGATTTTTCGTTATGTTGATTGCGGCCTCATTATCAATAAAAATAGGTGAAGTAAGAAATTGCAAACTGTAATCACGCATCTGTTGCTGAGTCTACAGGATTTGAGAGCAGCAGCTGCTGGCAGATACGTACTCTGCTTCACATGTTGATAGAGCAACAGAGGTTTGCTTCTTACATTGCCAGGTGACCAGTCGGGGTCTGAAAAATTGGCATCCTGCAGTTGTTGATTTTGTATTGACTTTGCAGCAACCGAAGTCATGTAGCGTAGGATCCTATTGACTTGGCATCCTTCAAGCATGAAGTCACCATATTTTGGATAACACAACCCCAAGCTTGGGGTTCCTTTCAGGTAGCGTAGGATCCTCTTGACGATGGACATATGTGAAGCTCTAGGACTCGACTGATATCGGGCCGCGAGGCAGGTTGGGTACATTATATCAGGAATGCCGACTTGACATCTAGCTGATATACTTTAAAACCTTTCCATGAAGCAAAAGCTAGGAAAATTCTGATGGCTTTAAGACGAGCAACCGGAGCGTAAACCTCTGTGAAGTCTATCCCCTCTTCTTGACTAAACCCCTTGACCATAAGTCGAGCTTTGTTTCGGACAATAACTCCTCGGTCGTCTCTTTTGCACTTGAACACCCATTTGGTGTTTATCTACCTATGAACGTCAGGCAGATCCACAAGCTTCCATATACCAAGTTTCTCGAATTGACCCAGCTCCTCCTGTATTGCATTGACCCATGAATCTTCCGTCAGTGCTTCCTTGTAGGTTCGCGGCTCTATCTGCGAAATGAAACAACTGAGTGAAAATTCAGTTTGTAAAGGAGCAATTTTAGTATAAAAACAAGTAAGGCCATGGTCAATCTGGCTTCTAGTGCGAACGCCTGACTGTAGCTTTCCTATTATCAACTCCTCGGGATGGTATGAAAGAGTCCTCGGCATAACTTCACCAGGGACATCCACCTCGCCTTCCAAATTAGTAACATTCTGATCCGCAACTTGTTCATTGTCAAGAATTATTTGATTTGAGATTGGATTGGCTCCCCCTCAGACTTTGAATCACCACGATCAAAAGTAGGAATATCATCAGATTCTGAATTATCATCATTGACCACCGTCTGATTTTCAGGAGCAGGCTCGCGTTCCGAAGTAGTCGGAGTTTGCTGAACTTCATCATTCTCTCCAGCATGACTGGGACCAGCTTCATCGTCGTTGGAAGTTTGTTGTTGACGATTAGAAAAACTTGCTGGAAATCTTCCCTGAGATGCTTCATATTCTCGTAAAATATCCAAATCATCAAAGAACTCTGGCTCTTCTTCTAACTCGAATGAATCCCATAGGGCATCGTAGTTGAATCGCCATGAGTCTGCGGGCTTCTGTGGAGGCATAGTATAGCCTTGACAATCAACATGCTGTGCTTTGATGATCCGCTTGAGACTTGGAACAAAGACTCGTCTGAGAGGACTAGAATACCCCACAAAGATACCTTCTATGCTCTTTGAACCAAATTTTCTATCGGGATCTAGAACTGTGTAGGGAGACCCGAACGGCTCTAAATACTCGAGATTAGGCTTGCGATTGTTGATCAACTCGAAACATGTCTTGTTATGCTTCTTCACAGTAAATACCCTGTTAAGTGTATAGCAACCGGCTGATACTGCTTCTGCCCAGAAATTTATTGGTAACTTGGAATCAGCTAGCATCGTTCTCGCTGTTTCGATCAGCGTTCTGTTCTTTCTTTCTGCGACTCCATTCTGTTGCGGAGTATAAGGTGCGCTGAATTCTTACAATATACCTCGTCGATCACATAATTCCTCCATTCTGTTCTTTTTGAATTTCGTACCATTGTTGCTTCGTACTCTGCGTATGCGGGCTCGGTACAAATTCTCTATTTTCCTGAATAACCTCAGCAAACTCTCAAATGTCTCATCTTTCATCTTTAGGAACGTCACCCACGAGAATCTCGAATAGTCATCAGTGACTACTAGGCAATAGAGATCACTAGTAATGCTCTTGACAATCACAGGACCGAAGAGATCCATGTGAAGTCTCTCTAGTGGCTTCGAGAGAGTGTTCATCTTTTTACCCAGATGGGATTTCTTCTGTTGCTTTCCTTTTATACAACTGATACACTCCCCCTCAAGATGAAAACTCTTCAAGTGAACACCTTTCACTAAATCATTATGCACCATGTAGTTCATCTTGCGTAGGTGAATGTGACCCATCTTTCGGTGCCACAATTCTGACTCCTTTTCAGTAGCTCTTGATACGAAGCACTGGGGTTAACTCGTGGTAGTTGTAGCAACACTCATATCCAACACGTACAGATCATTAACACGTGGTGCTCGCATGATGATCCACTCCTCGGGGATGACAAACCCCGACTTCAGGATCAGACATTCCTTGTTAGTGAAATGTGTTGAATACATTCTGTCACAGATTTGAGAAATGCTAAGCAAGTTGTTCTCCAGCTCTGCTATGTAATTGAGTCTTTCAAACATGATTACATCATTTGATAACGTTCCTTCACCAATAATACGTCCTCCTTGATTTCCTGTGAAACCGACGTATCCACCGTTGAACCCTCTAACATTGTATAGCAGGGCCTTTCTCCCTGTCATGTACCGGGATGCTCCACTATCCATAATCCACCTTGAGATAGATCTTGGGAGCTCCTGCATATTTCACAAACATTCAGTTAGATTTTGAAGCAACCCAAGCCTCTTTCGACTCGGGTAGCTTGATGTGGGTTGTTGCAGTGTACAATCGTGGTAAATTCTTGTCATTTATTTTAAGACTCTCTTTAGATCCAACCTCAACCTATTTATACAAAAAGAATTTGTTTTTCGAAGGTTGACCAGATGGTTGGTCTTTCTTTGGAACATACTTCTTCTTGGGTGAAGTCGAAGTTTGTTTCTCCAGTTTTTTCATGAAAGTCCAAAGGTACATTCATCTTAACCGGTTTGGTTGAAGATGATTGTTTTTCAGAATCAGAAACCTTTGGTTTTTGAACATTTGATGTCTTATCCTCAGATTTTGGCTTCCAATTTTGCTGCGGAGAAGCGACCCGTTTGTAAAATTGATTAGTTTTCTTTACCGACTGTTTTACAGGTTCAGTTTTGACTTTGATGTTTTCATTTTTCAAAATCTTCTTCTTAACAAACTTTGGAGCTTTTCCTTTGACATCATTCTTCTTTCTCGGATTCTCAACAACCACAAATTTAGGTTTTGATTTGGTGCACTTTCGTGCAATGTGTCCAACCTCGTTGCATTTGAAGCATGTGCGGTTGTCAACAACCCGGCTTTTCCCTTCAGTCTGAGGCTGTGAGGCCTTTTTCTCAAGGAATTCTTCATTTTTTTCGAGAAAAATTCCGATTCTTGCTCGAAAAGTGAACTTGAGCTCTTAAAAAACACTTTCTTTTCGACAAACTTTTTGTTTTGAAAGTTCCTCTTTTGATTGTTCTTACCACCCTGATAACCACCCGACCATCTGTTTTGGTTGTTAATGTTAAAATGTGGTAGTACAACAAGTTTCTTATAGTAAGATTTATCCTTTTCGAAGTTTAAAAGCCTTTTAGAACTCTTTAACCCTTCAATTTCAGAAACATCAATTTCCACAAGTTTGAACACTTTCTTCAACTTGTCAACAATCACATTTTCAATTGGGAACTCAAAATCCGAATAGAACTTATCAAAACCAGACATCTTGTACATGACAAGAGTAGGTTCGTCATTTGAGTTGTTTTGGGATTTTGATTTCGGAATGTAGTTGTTCAGAAAACATTCTTCATCTTCAGTCGAATCACTGTCTGATTTTAAAACATTTTCAACCACATTTTTTACGACTTCAGACTGAACACTATCTTCATCAGACGATGAAGTGAATGTGACATCAATTGTTTCTGGAAGTTTTTCAGCATCTGTTTTCTCAGTTGTTTCATATTCATTAGCCAACCTGGATTGTTTCTTTGAAAAATTGTTTAGCACAGGCGGTGGAACTTGATGATAACCCATCCCCGTTCCATCCGAGTAGACATCTTCACCAGCTTTTTTCTTCCCAATTGGTTTGGGAACGATATGTTGAAGAACAAAGCTAGCTGAGTTGTAACTGTTCAATTTCAGATTGATTCTTTCCTTTTCAATCTTAGCTTCCTGGAACTGAAGCTTAAGACTTGCGATCTCATCCAATTGCTGGTTGATTTGTCTTTTTTTTTGCCTGAAGAACTCCAGACAAATGAACATTTTCTTTGTAAGTTTTACCATTTCGCTCGTCTGAATCTTTCACTGTTTGTTTCAATTTTTCATAATTTTCTGAAATGGTTCTGTTTTCAAGAATTAACTTCTCATTTTCTTTCTTAAAATGTTCAACATAAGTTTTATCTTTCAATCTTTTCTGTTAATTCTTTTATTCTCTCATTTGAAGCTCTAAGCAGTTTATCTCGATTTAAAACTTGTTTTTCAACCATTTTGACTTTTTCAACCAGATCTTGGGTCTTTTTTAGTGTGACATACGCATGTGTGCTGCAAACTTTGCATTCTTTCATGCAATTTTTGCAATCACTCTCTGTTTTAGCACAATCAGTCTTACCTGATTCATTGGTTGAACCACTACTACTGACCTTGCTTGTTGACTCAGACGCAGATTTGGAATCTACCTCGAGTTCCTTTGCCATAAGCACTTTGTCGGCCATTTTTGTCAGGTTTTATGCCGTCATTTCTTTTGTGGTGTCAATGATCCCCTCATCTACCTTCTTTGATTTTAGCTTTTCTTCTTCGGCTTTCTTTGCCTCGTCTCCCTCTCTCTGTTCTTCTTCTTGCTTTAAAGATTCTATGAGAGTTTCGAATTTGACTGATGATGGTTCTACAATTATGTTGCCTTTCAGATCCAAATAGCCCTCACGATCTGGATCCCATCTATTTGCTCTTTTGGCTTCTTTCCAAGCTGCGTAGATCTTATCCTTCATATGTAATGCTATCATTTTTTGATACTTGTATATTTGCTCTTCAGTTCCTGGTGTTTGTTGTTGAATTTTTGCCATAAATGCGAATCCAACTGCATCATCCTCCGGCAGGAATTCACTCCAATCGAAACCTTCATCATCCTGAATTACAGCTAAAGCTCTCGACTTCTCCTTTGGTGTCTCCTCGATCTGCTTCATTCTGGGCGGCTCTTCACGATTTCAGTGATAAACAGCTTTCTTATAGTAGTCGTCATGAAAAGGATTAGTTGTTTCATCTGCTACTGAGTTTCTGCATTCCCGCTTGAAGTGCCCCTTTTGTTTACATTTGAAGCAGGTCACTTTTGATTTATCAAAACCCAGCTTTGTCGAAGGCCCTCCAATGGAATTTCTTCCTGTGATCTCCATGAATCGTTGTTCTCTTCGGATTACGCTAGCCATGCAACAACGTATATCGATTAATTCCATCTCTTCGGGACCAATCTGGTCATATTCCTCTTTTGTCAAATTTGTATTTCTGATTTTTCCGGCGACTAGACTTTCATATGATTCTAAGATCGAAGCAAGAAACACCATTTGTTGTTTCACTGTCTCTTCATTGAAGTTTTGAGCGTTGTTCAGGTTTACAACGATGTTGCATTGAAACACATTTTTGGGAACATTTTGTTGTTGCTGACTGCTTGGAACAGACGAAAAAGAACCTCCATGATAACCACCGCTGGGTGATGAACTGCTGCTTTGCTTTTCTTGAGACACCGTGTTTGAACTCTCAGCAGAAAAAGTGGTTCTCGGTGAAGTGGTTTTCGGAATCATACTTCCCCTATAGTAGAGATCAACATTCTATTGATATGGGGTATTGTTCACTTTGTTCATTTTCTTGATTTCCAACTCATGACTCTCAAATCTTTCAACCAACCAGTCAACTGTCATTTCTGACATTGCTTTTGTGTTTTTCAGAACCTGACCATAGTATTGCCAATCTTTCTCATCTGGAAGAGATTCCAATAACTTTTCAACCATCTCTTATTCGGTAATTGTGATCCCATGTCTGACGAGTTCTATCTTCAGATGGCAAAACCGCTCAATCATCTTTAATACATTTTCATTTTTCATACATACAAATAAGTCAAACTACTTTTTCAACAGTCGTTTCTTGTTTTTCACAATCTCTTCTCCTCCAATACACTTCTTTTCTAGTTTAGCCCATAAATCCTTTGAATTATCATAGCTAATCAAAGAAATAATATCTTCTCTTACGGATTGATGTAACAGGGCTATACACTTTTGTTCAGCAATAAACATCTCTTGTTCATTGTCAGCCAAGCTTTCATAATTTCATCGTCCAATATCGTAACCATTCTTCATACACCTCCAACTCAGGTAAGCAAAAGCTTTCAACCAACCATCAAACCTGTTTGCCCAATGGTTGTAGTCTTCAATCGCCATCAGCTTCGGTGGCTTGTTATAAGTTCCATAAGCGTTGTCGACACTAAGAGAATCTGCGATCGCCTTTTTCGGATTTGTGTTTAAATTGGTGTTCGTGTTTGTCGATGTCTCTCCAGTGTTGTACACGAAGATGTCGCTGAATGGATTCAGTAAATCATCCCCCATTTTGAAAAACACCTGAAAAAGTCAAACACTTAGAAAATTTTCACAACTTTCAAAAATCTCAAACTACTGCACTTGGGTCGAATGGTGATCCGATCGAGTGGTGATTCGATCGGATGACACATATGAGAAATAAACCAAGTGTCAAGTGTCGGATAGCACAAGCGTCGGATGACACAAGTATCGGATGGCACAAGTGTCGGATGACACAAGTGTCGGATAGCAAGTATTGGATGACAAGTGTCGAATAGCTATCCAATCGGATGGTGTTCCAATCGGATGGTCGTTCGATCGACGGACACTTGAACCTTTAAAACTTGAAAACCACAAAACTAATCCGATCGGATGGTGATCTGATCGAATGAGTTTATGACGTCTGCGAGTATATCAAGAACAATCTAGTCCAATCTGATCGGGTGAAAGACGTCAGCTTGTGCGAAGAACTCAACATAGTTTTTGATTGATTTGATTAAGTTTTACTCTGAATTTTTCAATGAAACTTTGTAGGATTGTTCTACTGTGAATTCCGATAAGAATGATATCAAATTTGATCAATTTCGTCTGTAAAATCTTGCTTAATTTTGAGTATTTCCGGTTTTAAGGTGTGAAAATGTAAAAACTGCAAGAAATGTAGGGGAAGATGAAGAATTTGTCAGAATCTCTGGTGAGATTTGACTGAAATCTGCAGAAATAGGATGAAATCTCGATGAAATGTTGTTGCAATCTCCGATTCGGCTTCTCGAGGCTCTGATACCACTTGTTAGGCCACAGACTGGATCTATTCTAGTCGTAGAACGTAGCGGAATCGATCAGTGTCGAGGTGCGGAATCCCTCGACACCGTCTGAGAATCACTAATAACAGTTTCAACGCTTAACATGTCTGATTTCATTGACTAATGGTGAAAGTACAGAAGATCCAGATGAAAGTCAGACAGACAGAGCTTCGCTACAATGATCAGCAAAAGGTTCTAAACAACTAGCACTAACCAGCTATATATAGGCAATCAGGGAAGGAGAAGTGTCACTCGGTCGGATGGTCATCCGACCGGATGGTCATCCGATCGGATGGCCATCCGTTCAGATGACATATGTCATCCGATGGATTTCACTTTAACAGTTATGCGTCGTTCCCAGATTTGACTTCACACACAAATACATAGATGTACATACATATACAAAAACACATACACAGGACAAAATACATAAGACTCGATACAGACAGAAGCTACAGACATATGTAATAACAATTTCTTCTCCACAAAGCTTGGAACACCTCTAGGAATGTTTCCACAGGTTTACCATGGCAAACCAAGGTGGAACAACACCATTTTGAGGTCCAAACTTTCTGTTATGGAAGAATAGTTGTTATGCTTTCATAAAACTATGTTTTCTTGTTGTTATCTTGTGCCTACTTATTCTTGAACCTATCTAAGGTTATGAGACTTGTTAGGAATAGATTCTTATGAGTTTAAGAGGTGCAAACACCTCTAAACTTTCTATTTTTGTTCAATGCTCATGTGCTTTTGTCTCTTTGCTAAAACTTGGTGGAATCTTGTACCCACCAAGCTCACAACTTAGTCTATAGTTGTGGGTTTACATTGAGGTGATTTCCTTCAAGTTATGAGTTCAAAAACTCTTTATTTTCAGTTTACACATATCATCATCCAAGTGTTGAAAGCAAGCATGATTCATCATCTTTCATATGATGAACTTTTGACTTGTGAAGTGTGAACCATGGGAGCTTGGGCTTTCCAATCTAGTTTCACTCCTTCACTTGTGAACTTGTGTATAAACACTCGCGTAACTTCCTAGTATCAAAGTAACATAGACGTGCCTAGCCTCCGACACTTAGGATTACCTTCCCATGTCTTGTTGGTTCACTCGGGTTAGGATTTATTTGGTCACTTGAGCATACATTAGTTAGTTCTTTATTTCTTGTAATTCATCACCCTCCGAATCATCCTTGTGATAATTTGTGTAGTGGTGAATCATACAAAGAGGTTAATCCTCTATGCTTGACTTACATGATAATCTATAATATCTATGATGGACTTTGTTTTAGGTTAATATTGTAACTATACTATAAAACATATAAATATATACATAACCGAATTCTTGATGTTAATAGGATCATGATTATATGTTGTGAATATAAGTTATATTATCTTTGTTCTTTATTCCTCGTTTGTGATTCTAATGGGCACGTTAGGGAACATGAAAACACTTTAAAACATAGTGTCTAAACGAGTGTCTAGACGAAATATACTTTTGCATACATATCCTTTCATACTTAATTCCAAATCCAAAATGTCCATAAACTCCACACACCCGAACACATTCACTCTCCTATTCTCAATAACTCGTCAATACACGGATAATCAGAAAGCTTTGCAATATTGTGAGTATACTTGACCCTTTTAACGCTTTAATGCACTTTTGGGTGTAACATTTTTGAACTATCAAAATTCATAATAGACATAATCAAACATATTCAATCACTCAATCTGCCAAACATGCTATTTGTGATGCTTAAGTTGTTTATGCTAGAATACTTTCATGCACTCCATTTGTCATTAACTTAGCTAGCCCACCTTAACAATTATAGTACTATATGTCACACCCAACCGATGGTGAAAACATCGGGGCGCGGCACTAGGCGAACCAGATTGCTCAACAGAATCCATAACAACTATGAAATGACGATATTTTAAAAGGTTCATTGTCCCATACCAATAAACAGTCATAACGGAGTTCATATCTATTAAACAAAAACAAGTCCGACAACCTAGATTTTATTTGCGGGTTTCTAGACTTCCTAATCCATTTGCAGAAAACAGAGCATCAACCTGTCACATACGTTAAAATAAAAGTCAATACATAAAGTAAAGGTGAGTACACAAGTTTAGCATAGATATAGTATAAAAAGTCTTTACGCATAACCAGCATGTAACACGTAACGGGTGATGCATGTAAACTACCAATAATGATACAACCTAACCACGTGACTGCGAGTAGAGTATGCGCGACACATGTTCACCGAAGTAACACGTGAAGTAAGGTAATGTGATCCTAAGCAACCCCTGACACATCAGGTGTTGAGTCCAAACTATAGTACTATCGTTGCTAAAGGCGGTCTGGCATAACACTGTATAAGCATAGTAACAAGCATTCAACAAATCACGTATAGCATGCGGGATCGGTCAGCGTTAATAAAGTGTTTGCGTTGTGTGTTGTGTTTTGATAGAGAATGTATGTAACACCAAAAAGTGCATTAAATGAAAATGGGCTCGAGTATACTCACAGTGCGTGTCCTAATCAAGAAACACGATCCTCAATGGATTGAAGGGGGCGCCGGATCAGCCTGCCTATGGGAAGAGAAGTGTAAGTTCTCCAAAGTGGGGAAACGGTCGAAAATCGGAGTGTCGGTGGGAAACAGAAGCTTCGTACGAAGGTGGGTCTTCGCACACGTGGGGCTTCCGTTGTCCAAAATCGAGTGGCTTCACGTCTGTCTTCAGAAAATCGAGTGTTCATCCCTCCAGCCCTAAGCTACTGATTAAACTTAGAGTCGGAGAGGTCTTTGATTGAGTCACGGGTGAGAATCGGGATGTGATGTGTAAAACCAGTGCCTTCGTACGAAGCTGGCTTCACACAGAGCAGTCCAGTTCACAAACGTGGATGTTTTTGGCATTCGGGGTTGTGTTTTCGCCTGAATCGGATGTGTTTCTGAGTCCTATTCAAGCTTGTTTCGACATTACCTCGTTCCACTATTCAGTGAACAAAATACATGTCATTTTAGGTCCGTTTAGGGTGAAAATCAAGTTTAAACAGGTTTTAAAGAGTTTCAACTTAGATTCTAACACTTGGTGAGGGCGAAATCAACTGATTTCTAACTTAGGAAGCCGTGGCTAGTCCCAATACACTCGGTTAAGTGTAAATCCTTTGTAAAAAAGAAGTTTTGATGAAAAAGATGAAGATTTTATGAAAACAGAGGAGTTCAAATGAAATGATAAGTGTTTAAGTGAGAAAGATGAAGTTTCAAGTGAAAACATAAGAGTTTAGATGGAAACGAAGTGATTCTTATGGAAATCGAAGTGGAAAACGTTGTATAATCGAATAAAACTGTTAAATCTTACTTGAAAATGGTCGGAGAGCCATTCGGCAGAGTTTCGGTATAAAAATCAGCAAGTGAGAATGAAAGGAGTGTGGCTGGGTATTTATAGAGGAGCTAGGATTGCACAGCAGGTCCTTGTTCGAACCAGCTGCCTTCGTACGAGGGGCCTGTTTTGCGGGGAGAGTTCTCGATTTCACGTATAGGATGCTCGTTTAATGTGTTTATTTGCTTTAGTTAGTATTGGTACCTTAAGAATTTTAGCGTAACATCGAGTTTCGGGTTACGTTGCGTTGCGTTTTAGTGTGATAAATCGAGTTGTGCGATTAGCGTTGAGTTTGCGAGTAATCAATACACATAATAATCACAGACAAGTAAAGCATATAAAAACACACAACATAACATTACTACTACGAATAACAACGTTTGCGATTTATCATGTTAGTCGTGATAAGCGAATGCGAGGGCGTGAGTGATTATCGAACAAACAAACACACTCGGTAATTTAAATAGCATAATTCTCTGTAATTCATGTTGCGTAAGCGTTGCGAATGGAAAGCGTTAAAACATATAGCGGTGTGGTGTGATGAAAATGTATTTAGTATAGCATAAAACTTTATTTATATCAAATCTTGGAATTCAAGACGTTTACAGGTCGAAGCAAAAGCAAACGGTTAACACTCCAAAAAGTCGGGTTGTTACCGCCTCCCCTACTTTAGGAAATTTCGTCCCGAAATTAAGCCGTAGGTGTAACAAAGAGTTGTGGATATTTAGCTTTCATATCACTTTCGAATTCCCAAGTGAACTCGGCGCCGCGTTTGCCATCTCAGCGAATCTTCACTTTGGGAATGCGAGAGCGTCGAAGTTTCTTGGTCTCTCGATCCATGATTTCTACTGGATTTTCCACAAAGTGAAGGGTCTCGTTTACTTGCAGGTCTTCGAGAGGTACATGAAGATTCTCTTCAGCTAGGCACTTCTTGAGGTTCGAGACGTGGAAAGTCGGATGTACGTTGCTGAGTTCAACGGGTAATAGAGTCGATAGGCCACTTTACCAATTCTTTCCAGAATCTTAAAGGGACACACGTATCGTGGCGCTAGCTTTCCTTTCTTGCCGAATCGGATCACCCCCTTCCAAGGTGAAACCTTTAGGAGTACATGATCACCAACTTCAAACTCTAGGGGCTTGCGGCGTTTATCGGCGTAGCACTTTTAACGACTCTGATCTTTTAAGAGATTGTCTCGTATCTGGAGGATCTAGTCTATCGTTTCTTGTAGTAACTCGGGACTGGTGATCTAAGCGTCTCCGACCTCGTGCCATACAATTGGCGATCGACATTTTCTACCATATAATGCCTCAAAGGGTGCCATTTGAATACTAGCGTGATAATTGTTATTGTACGAGAGTTCTACTAAAGGTAAATGCGAATCCTAATTACCACCAAAATCTATAACGCACGAACGAAGCATGTCTTCAAGGCTGCGGATTGTGCGCTCAGTCTGACCGTCGGTCTGGGCTGAAATGCGGTACTGAGATTGAGAGTTGTATCGAGGGCGGACTGAAAAGTATCCCAGAGACGTGACGTAAAACGACCATTGCGGTCAGAGATGATGTCACGAGGCGTCCCGTGTCGACAAATGACGTCGTCGGTATAGATTTGTGCTAATCGTTCAACCTTGAAGTCTTCTCCTATCGGTATGAAGTGAGAGGATTTCGTAAGACGAACGACGATAACCCAAATGCTATCATGACCAGAAAGCGTGCGCGGGAGTTTCATAATAAAGTCCATGGCTATACTCTCCCATTTCCACATCGGGATTTCGGGTTGTTCGAGTAAACCAGAGGGTCGTTGGTGTTCGGCCTTAACTTTCGAACAAGTAAGGCACTTCGAAACATACAGAGCGGTATCCTTTTTCATGCCCAGCCACCAATACCTGGAACGGAGGTCCTGGTACATCTTGTCGACAACGGGGTGAATGGAATATTAAGATTTGTGGGCTTCAGTCATCAATATCTCTCGGAGATTATGACGACTAGGAATCCAATTGTGGCCAAGATAGTGATAAATATCGTTCGATTTGGTGACAAGCTGAGTTTCAGCACCACACTTCGTTTCCTCTTTCAAGGTATTCTCAATGAAGCAGGCATGTTGGGCATCGCGAATTAGGGCTTCGAGGTTATTCAAGGCTTGAACGTCGCGAACGCTATACACATAGCTTCGTCGACTGAGAGCATCGGCTATGATGTTTGCCTTGCCTGGGTGGTAGCGTATCTCACAATCGTAGTCGTTGAGAAGTTCCACCCATCTGCGTTGGCGCATGTTCAGTTCTTTCTGGTTCAAGATGTGTTGTAGGCTTTTATGGTCGATGAAGACCATACACTTGGTACCATATAGGTAGTGTCGCCATATCTTCAACGCAAAAACAACTTCACTGAGTTCGAGATCGTGGGTAGTGTAGTTCTTCTCGGGGACCTTGAGTTGTCGAGACGCATAAGCGATAACCTTATCTCGTTGCATGAGAACACAACCAAAACCTAGGTTGGAGGCATCGCAATAAACAACGAAATTGTCGTTTCCGTCGGGAAGTGTAAGGACAGGAGCGTTGTAGAGCATAAACTTGAGAGTTTGGAAGGCTTCTTCCTGTTTGGAACCACAAACAAAAGGTTTGTCCTTCTGAGTTGAAGAGGTATGCGGTACGGCGATTTTTGAAAAGTTAGCAACAAATCGACGGTAATAACCCGCCAATCCGAGGAATGAACAGATTTCGAACGGAGACTTCGGCGTTATCCAACTCTTCACTACTTCTATTTTCGCGGGGTCGACGTGAATTCCCTGACTGTTAACGATGTGACCAAGGAATTGAACCTCCTCGAGCCAAAATTCACACTTGGAGAACTTGGCGTAGAGGTGATTTCCTTGGAGAAGCTCGAGAACTAAACAGAGATGTTGTACATGTTCGGCTCTCGACTTCGAGTAGATAAGGATATCATCGATAAACACAATAACGAAGCGATCTAAGAAGGGTTTATACACACGGTTCATCAAATCCATGAAGACCGCGGGTGCGTTTGTGAGACAGAAAGGCATGACCACGAATTCGTAATGTCCATAACGAGTACGGAAAGCGGTTTTCAGAATGTCTTGCTCTTGAATACGCAACTGATACGTAAGTCGATCTTATAGAAACACGTAGCGCCTTGCAGTTGATCAAACAAATCGTCGATTCGGGGTAGAGGGTAGCGATTCTTGATAGTAAGCTTGTTGAGTTCCCTATAATTGATGCACATTCGGAACGATCCATCCTTCTTTTTCACGAAAAGGACGGGTGCACCCCAAGGAAATGTGCAAGGGCGTATGAAGCCTTTATCAAGTAACTCCTAGAGTTGGCTAGAGAGTTCACGCATTTTAGACGGTACGAGGCGATAAGGAGCTTTTGCAACAGGTGTAGCACATGGAATGAGGTAAATACGAAAGTCGATATCGCGGGTAGGGGGTAGACCGGGTAACTCGTTAGGAAAGACATTAGGAAAATCACGAACCGCAAGTACTTCTTCCATCTTCTTCTTTTCCTCCATCACTACTACAATGTGGGCTAAGAAAGCCATGTATTCCTTATGGAGATACTTGCTCGCTTGAATACACGACATAAGTTTCAGTTCTTTCGAGGATACTTCGCCATAAACACATAATTGATCACCGTTTGAAAGAGAAAAACAAATCATCTTTTCGAAACAAACAACTTCAGCACGATTTTAACGAAGAAAATCCATGCCTACTATGATGTCGAAACTACCAAGTTGCATAGGGATGAGATCGATCGAGAAGATGTGATTGTTGAGTTCGAGGGTACAATCACGGAGGACGGAGCTAACGGTGACGGTTCTTCCGGCGGCAACTTCTACGTCGAAGGTCATTGGGAGGTTAATGCGTTTACGTTTTAAAAGCTTTTTGAATTCAAACGATACAAAACGGTTATCGGCTCCAGTATCAAATAAGCAAGAAGCATAAATACCATTAACAAGGAACGTACCATTGACAACATTGTTGTCAATCTAAGCCTGGCGGACATTGATATTGAAGGTTTTTCCGCGGGCTGCTTGCTGTGGCTGTTGTTGCTGCTGCTGCTGCTGAGGCTGCTGTTGTTGTTGCTGCAGTGGTGGTGGTTGCTGATGCGGTTCTTGTTTCACCACACGCAGTGGGCAGACATTAGCAAAATGATTCGGGTCACCACAAGTGTAGCAAGCTCGTGCATGAACAGCGGGGGCAGGAGCTGCTTGGGGAGTAGGAAATTGTGTTGGCGGTGCAAGAAGAGCTTGAGGAGCTTGTTGGCGAGTGCCTGAGCGGCAGTGAGCGGTGAAGTGCCTATAGATGTTACAATTAACATAGAAACGACAGTTCACCCCTGTTGGATTATGGTAGGTGCAAGTAGGACACAGAGGGTGAACACTAGTATACGCACGCTTAGCAGGCGGTGCGTTGGTTGTAGCAACTTGACGGTTCTGGTTGTTGGGCAGTGTGGTGACTATTGCGTTGTTCTTGCTGCTGTTGTTGTTCCTTCGCTTGCGACTTTAACGTGAGGACTTTGAAGCTTGAGATGCTGCAGTTTTAGTGTTGGGAGTTGCAGTAGCCTGTTTGAGACTCTTAGTTGAGGTTTTGAAAGCTCCAACCAAGACTCGTTTGTCGTTGATCTCAGCTACGAGTTGGTAGGTTTCCTCAATCGTCGCAGGTCTTGGGTCTTGAACAAAATCAGCTACATAATCAGGGAGAGCGCGAATGTATTTCTTAATAGTCTTATCAGGTGTGTCCACTTGATTGGGATAGATAATGCTCAATTGTTTGAAACAAGCGATGAGGCCAGCGTTGTCACCTCCATCTTGCTTGATGTTCCAGAACTCATTCTCCAGCTTCTGGACTTCGTGGGGAGGACATAATTCCCTCATCATGAGCTCTCTGAGCTCCTGCCATGTGAGGCCATAAGTTGCATCATTTCCGCGCCTGTTGCGCTCGGCGGTCCACCAATCCAGTGCCCTGGACTGGAAGACTCCAGTAGCATTCACAGTGCGGAGGTTCTTAGGACATCCGCTTTGACGAAAAGTGACTTCGATCGCATCAAACTACTGGAACATGGCACTGGGTCCATCTTCACCAGTAAAACTTGCTGGACTACAGGCTTTGAATTGTTTAAAGCTGAACGGGGCTTTAGGCGCTTCGTTCTTTGAATCAACCAAGGATGTGCTGCTATTGATCTCACTGACGATCTGGGGAATTACATTGGCCATTTCCTTAGCCACAAGAGAGGCGATTCGTTTGTCAGCTTTGTTCCTCTAAACATTTCGGTGAGTATGAGATCCAAAGGAAGACATTGTCGAGTGTGAGTTCTACAGCAGATGTATTCACATAGCTAGACGAGATTCGAATATATCGGGTTTATTTGAAAAGTTTAGCGTCTCGTACAACATATATATATATATATATATATATATATGTGTGTGTGTGTGTGTGTGTGTGTGTGTGTGTCACACCCCCAAAATCCACCTGCGGAGTATCACCGCTTGGAGGCGTGACTGACCAGGATCCAGCCACCAATCATATTGAACAAGCAGGTAAGTAATTATAAAAATCCAACCAATACAATTGGTGTCCAAACAGAACATAGTTTAAGTTGCAAGCGGAAGCATAATGTCTAAAACCAAAGCATAAGTTAATAATGTTTAAGTTTATCATGAACACTCAATGTCCATGCTCCACAACTACTCTTCCCATGCAAGCTCCTGCTACACCTATTGACCTGCAAAGCATGTAGTAACGAGTCAACAACAATGTTGAGCGAGTTCACAGTTGGGTGTTGGTTAAAGTTATTCCAAAAACGTAGTTTCCTTTAACTGGCATCCTGGCCGTGGGGGTTACCCCATAGTTGAAAACGTGTTTTGTTTAATCCCGTTTACTCTAGCAATCCAGCCGTGGGGGCTACCCCATGTTTAATTATCTGGCTCTTCGGCCATGGGGGCTACCCCATGTATATACTACTAGACTCGTTACCATATCGACTGCTGACTGTAGTCATGTGTTATGTGCCCTGAACTGTCAATGTCTATCATCATTGACGTGCCCAGATCCATTAGTTCACGCCCATCCTCAGCGGCACGGTGTGAGGCTTGTCAGACCTAAATAGCGCTATCTAACTAATGACCCGCTCGCCATTGGCCCGACGATTAAGTCGATATAAAAAGGAGGGACTTCGTGATAGAGTTTTGGTCTAGTGAACGTTAACTGTCCATGAGGATGAGGAATTATATTCTTGAACCCGTACTGTCCTACCCAAGAAAGGACGAGGAATCCATGTTCCTTAACCCATTCCCAACCCCTGGGAATCCCATGCTTTGTAGAAAGTGTGAACTCACCTTAGGTTAGCTCGGCAGATAAACGAAAGGTCGATCGAGCTGTTTGAGGTCAACCACGTCCTAACATGGTTACCATACAAGTCAGGTCTAGGTTCAAATAGTGCACGTAGATTTACACAAGTTAGCAGGTTACTAACACGTATTGATCATGGCAAACACGTATAACACATTAGCAGTCAATTACATAACATACTGATACTTGTACGATCCCAAAGGTAAAGCCCAATAAACAGGCGGCCCAACCCCTTGTGCGATCAGCATAACTTGTGCGATCCACAATGGGTTGTGCGATTGGAAACCAACCCGGCCCAATAATAAATCCCAACATGTACACGGCCCAACAAACAATCATGAGTCTTGTGCGATCCGGATAGACTTGTGCGATCCGGATGGCTTGTACGATCGAGATTGGGCTTTGAGGCCCAACAGTTATCAAAACATAACTTGTGCGATTCCAATAGTCTTGTGCGACTGAACTTGTGTGATCAGATCAGGCCTTGTGCGACCTGATCTTGTGCGACCGAGAGAACTTGTGCGATTGGTTTTATTATCCGAATATAATGCTAATCAGTTACATTGTTTCCAAAATTCGATTCAGTTACAATCATTCAAGGGTTTCCCAAATTATGAATTCTATCAATTAACAACACTAACAATTTTTAGATCATGCAAATCATTGATCAAACAAGGGTTTTATCATCTAATTCATATAAACCCTAATTAATCAAAAATCATGAACAACAACTTATCAACACTTAAACATATTAACATGATTCTTGTTCTTGATCACTAACATACATCCTATTATAACAACACAATGAATCATCCTAATCGTAAACATATCATAGCCGATTAACAAGCATTCGGTTTTCATTCATCAACAAATCCAACTTGTACTAACACAACCAAACCATTCGGATCCAAACCCATATAGAGCCGATTACATTCATTCATGATCAATCACATATTATTCATACCAACATAACAATACATCATCATATAAGCATCATCATTCATCATCAACCGAATAAAAATACATAACATGAAACACTAACCGATTAGAGATGGATGAGGGTGATCCGAATCAAAAGCTTCGATGGGGATGGGATGTTGTTTGGCGTCGGTTTTGAGAGGAGAGAAAGTGAGTAGGGTTTTGTAAACTTTATGTGATTAGGTAAAGTGTGGGATATGTACTAACACCCTATGTGATAATCGAACTAATGGGAGTGGGCTGAACCCTTTATAGGCTGCCCTTATGATTCGAGTACAAGAATGTGGCCCGAATGGGCTTGTGCGATTGGGTTATTGTTGTGCAATCGGTTTGTTTTGTATACATTCAATCGTTACACATAAACACATAACAAAACATTCAATTAATACCTCATATAACGTAATCACATATTGTTCAAACAAGTAACATCGAAGTACAAAGAAGGTTCTAAAATACGAGTTGTCACATTATCCCCAAGTTGAAAGAAATTTCATCCCGAAATTTGGTACGTACTCACTGAGGAAGCTAGTTAAGTTGCATGGTTTTCCTGGGGTGTCACATCCTCCCCCCGTTGATCTGGAATTTCGTCCCGAAATTCCGCAGTAGCTTCAGCCTCAGTAGTGGTTGTATTGTTTGAGAACAATTGGGGATACTTTTGTTTCATTTGATCTTCGCGTTCCCAGGTGAACTCTGGGCCATGACGGGAGTTCCAACGAACTCGAACAAGAGGTATTCTAGTGCACTTGAGAATCTTCACATCTCGGTCAGTAATCTCTACTGGTTCCTCGACGAATCGCAACTGCTCGTCGATATTGAGTTCCTTCAAAGGAACTATGAGGGTCTCATCTGACAGACACTTCATCAGATTCGACACGTGGAAAACGTTGTGAACTCCACTAAGTTCTGCTGGTAGGTTCAGTTTGTAGGCCACCTTGCCTATTTTCTCGATGATGTCGAATGGTCCAACATATCGTGGGTTAAGTTTGCCTCGTTTGCCAAAACGAACAACACCCTTCCAGGGTGAGACTTTGAGTAGCACTCGATCCCCAACCTGGAACTCGAGTGGTTTCCTGCCCTTATCAGCGTAGCTTTTCTGACGGTCACGAGCTGCCGCCATTCGTTGTCGTATTTGAGCAATCCTTTCTGTTGTGTCTACCACAAGTTCTGGGCCAGTGATCTGACTATCCCCCACCTCTGCCCAACAAAGAGGTGATCGGCATTTACGCCCGTACAATGCCTCAAATGGAGCGGCCCAAATGCTGGTGTGGTAACTGTTGTTATACGAAAATTCCACTAATGGCAGATGCTTTTCCCAGCCGTTGCCAAAATCAATCACACATGCCCTAAGCATGTCTTCAAGGGTCTGGATGGTGTGTTCAGACTGCCCATCCGTTTGAGAGTGATAAGCTGTGCTCATATCTAAACGTGAGCCAAAGGACTTGTGCATTGCTTGCCACAATTCAGAAGTAAAACGTGCATCACGATCAGAGATAATAGAGGTGGGCACCCCGTGCCTCGAGACAACTTCCTTAAGATATACGTCTGCTAGAGTGGAGAACTTATCCGTTTCCTTGTTAGCCAAGAAGTGTGCAGACTTTGTGAGTCGATCCACGATCACCCAAATAGTGTCATTTCCGCGCTGAGATCTAGGTAGACCAGTAACGAAATCCATGGAAATTTGCTCCCATTTCCATTGTGGTATCTCTGGTTGTTGAAGTAGGCCTGAGGGTTTCTGGTATTCGAATTTGACTCTCACACAAGTCAAACATTTACTAACGTAGGTTGCTATGTGAGCTTTCATGCTAGGCCACCAATACGTAGTTTTCAAGTCGCGGTACATCTTATCCGAACCAGGATGTACTGAGTAACGAGACTTGTGTGCTTCATCCATTACAAGTTCTCTTAAGTTTCCATAGAGTGGGACCCAAATGCGTCCCGTTACATAGTAAGCAACGTCTTCCTTTTGTTCTAACCGTTGCCTTGAGCCACGTAGGGCTTCAACCCTGACGTTTTCGGGTTTCAATGCTTCTACCTGAGCATCTCGTATCTGTGCAGGAAGGTTAGATTGGATAGTGAGTTGTAAAGCTCGTACGTGTTTAGGTATAGTATCCTTTCGACTGAGGGCATCGGCCACAACATTGGCTTTGCCCGGATGGTATCTGATCGAGCATTCGTAATGATTCAGTTTCTCGACCCATCGACGTTGACGCATGTTCAACTCCTTCTGTTTGAAGATATGCTCGAGACTCCTGTGATCGGTGTAAATGGCGCACTTGGTACCGTACAGGTAATGTCTCCATATCTTAAGTGCAAAAACAACAGCTCCCAGCTCTAAATCGTGCGTAGTGTAGTTCCTTCCGTGAATCTTAAGTTGACGTGACGCATAAGCAATGACCTTGTCACGTTGCATCAGCACACATCCAAGTCCATGAATGGATGCGTCGCAATAAACCACAAAATCGTCTGTGCCTTCAGGCAATGAGAGGATAGGGGCGCTACAAAGTCTATCCTTTAAGTGTTGAAACGCAGTTTCCTGTGCATCACCCCAGCGATAGGTGACACCTTTCTGAGTTAGTGAGGTGAGAGGTTGCGCAATCTTGGAGAAGTCCTTGAGAAACCTTCTGTAGTAACCTGCCAAGCCCAAGAATTGGCGAATTTCTGTTGGTGTGTGAGGTGCAGGCCAGTTCTTAATCGAGTCTACCTTAGATGGATCAACATGTATCCCATCCTTGTTCACTACGTGGCCTAGGAAATGGACTTCACGAAGCCAGAAGTCGCATTTCGAGAACTTTGCATAAAGCTGTTCTGTTCGAAGGAGTTCCAAGATAAGTCGTAGATGCTGCTCGTGTTCTTACTGACTCTTAGAATAGATCAGGATGTCGTCGATGAAAACTATGACGAACTTATCTAGGTAGGGCTTGCACACTCGATTCATAAGGTCCATGAAAACCGCAGGTGCGTTTGTCAACCCAAAAGGCATGACCAAAAACTCATAGTGTCCATAACGAGTTCTAAAGGCTGTTTTGGAGACGTCCTCATCTCGGACTCTCAGCTGGTGATATCCCGATCTCAAATCAATCTTCGAGTAAAAGCTCGACCCTTGCAACTGGTCGAATAAGTCGTCGATGCGTGGAAGAGGATAGCAGTTCTTCACCGTCACCTTGTTGAGTTCTCGATAGGCGATACACATCCTGAAGGTACCGTCTTTCTTCTTCACGAATAGTACTGGAGCTCCCCATGGCGAAGAGCTAGGATGAATAAAACCCTTATTCAAAAGCTCTTGTAGTTGCGTGGACAGTTCTTCTAATTCTGATGGAGCTAGGCGATAAGGTGCACGAGCTATAGGTGCGGCTCCAGGAGCTAGTTCAATCTGAAACTCGACCTGGTGATGAGGCAGAAGGCCAGGTAATTCCTCAGGGAATACCTCAGGAAAGTCACGTACGATCGGAAAATCTTCTATTTTCTTCTCTTTCTTCGAGGTGTCAGTAACGAGAGCCAAAATAGCAGTGTGGCCCTTTCGTAAACACTTTTGGGCCTTAAGGAAAGAGATGATGCTCACAACAGCACCACTCTTGTCGCCACGAATCATGAGAGGTTCATCACCTGAAAGAGGAATACGGACAATCTTTTCGTTGCAAAGAATCTCTGCTTGGTGTTGGGATAACTAGTCCATCCCAATGACCACGTCGAAACTACCCAAAACGATAGGAATGGGGTGGATAGAAAAGGTCTGGTTAGCAAGAACAAGTTTACAACCCTTGACTACGTGTGTGGCCTCTAAACTCTTACCATTAGCTAACTCTACAGTGTGCTTGGCGTTCAAAAGTGTTAGGGTACACTTAAGCATTTGGCTAACTTTTAAGGACACGTAGCTAGTATCGGCACCCGAATCAAATAAAACAGTAACATAAAAGTCGTCCAGTAGGAACTTACCCGTCAATACATTGGGATCATTCCTCGCTTCACCTTGGCCAATAACGAACACACGACCTCTGGCACCATTGCCGTTGTTACCCCCGTTGTTTCCATTCCCCTGGTTGTTATTATTGTTGTTGTTGTTCTGGTTCCGGTTCAGTTGGGGACAATCTCTCTTGAAGTGGCCTTCAGCTCCACACTGAAAGCACCCTTTGTTGATACCCTGCTGCTGCTGCTGTCGTTGATTCTGTGGGGCTTGTTGTTGCTGACGATTCTGGTTTGCGGGGTATAAAATTCTGCAATCCTTTGCAGCGTGGCCTGGCTTGTTGCACCGATGACAGTTACTCCTGGTGCATGGTCCGCTGTGGTGTAGGTTACAGCGATTGCATTTGGGGTGATTTCCCCTATACCCTCCTTGACTGTGACCACCAGACGATTGCTGACTAGGGCTTTTGTAGTCGTCAGTCCTTCTCTGCTGAGACTGAGATTGAACAGAAGTCGAACCTCTGCTTGAAGTTCCATCCCATTTACGCTTGTTGTCGTTGGGAGTAATAGAAGTAGTTGTATCACTAATACGCTTTGGTAACCTGTTCTGCTCCACTGCCTGATCTGTGAGACGATGAGCCAATTGAACAACTTGCTGGATGGTGGCGAGGTTAGCTGAGGTCACATGACTTTGAATCTCTGGCACTAAGCCCTTGAGGTATAGTTCGATGCGTTTGATGGGAGGATCCACCATAGTAGGACACAAAATTGCCAACTCGTTCGATGTTTTTATATAAGCTTCAATTTCTGACCCCGTCATCTTAAGGTTGAAGAACTCTACCTCCAACTTGTGAATGTCATCACGATTGCAGTACTCTTCCTTAATCATTTCCTTAAAATTGTTCCATGGGGTGGCATTAGCAGCAACCAACCCTAGCATTTGGACTTGAGCGTTCCACCACGTGAGCGCTATACCCTCGAGAGTACCAGTAGCATACTTCACCCTGCGAGCCTCAGGGCATTCACACATCTCGAAAACAGATTCGAGCTTTTCAAACAAGTAGAGGAGGCCTACAGCTCCTTCAGTGCCACTGAAAGTAGTGGGTCGGCAGTCCATAAAAGTTTTGAAGGTGCACACAGGTGGCTGAGCATGTTGACCTGTCGTGGGTGTAAGAAGGGACAAGGTTAAGCACAAGTGTTGGTTTACGAGAGTAGGACCTAATGATCCTAGAGTGAGTTTAGACTGCAGGATATACCTCCTGCTTGTGCGGCTGCAAGTGCCGCAGCAACTTATTGGTTAATCAGAGCCGTCAACTGGGCTTGAGTCATGTTAACGCGTCCACTCATGATCTTCATATCAGAGGAAAACATGAGTGAGAGAGGTTCGTGAAAGTGCGATGACAGAAGAGAGTAAGCACACATGTGTTTTCAAACTATAGTTGCTACGTATATCTAAGCATACCATAAGCAATGTTCTATGTAATCTAGCAAGTAGGCAATAAAACATAAACCATATCACCTAGAATGTCGAGTCTTGCACGTAGAGCGAAGCGTCGTTGTGGATCGTTGAGCACTGTTCAGGTTATAGTCTGGTTTTAACAAAAACTTTTTTTCCCTTATCAAAACCAAGTTCACTATAACCAATGGCTCTGATACCAATCTGTCACACCCCCAAAATCCACCTGCGGAGTATCACCGTTTGGAGGCGTGACTGACCAGGATCCAGCCACCAATCATATTGAACAAGCGGGTAAGTAATTATAAAAATCCAACCAATACAATTGGTGTCCAAACAGAACATAGTTTAAGTTGCAAGCGGAAGCACAATGTCTAAAACCAAAGCATAAGTTAATAATGTTTAAGTTTATCATGAACACTCAATGTCCATGCTCCACAACGACTCTTCCCATGCAAGCTCCTGCTAAACCTATTGACCTGCAAAGCATGTAGTAACGAGTCAACAACAATGTTGAGCGGGTTCACAGTTGGGTGTTGGTTTAAGTTATTCCAAAAACGTAGTTTCCTTTAACTGGCATCCTGGCCGTGGGGGTTACCCCATAGTTGAAAACGTGTTTTGTTTAATCCCGT
The DNA here is from genome assembly GCA_030545235.1 of Helianthus tuberosus. Taxonomy (NCBI): domain Eukaryota; kingdom Viridiplantae; phylum Streptophyta; class Magnoliopsida; order Asterales; family Asteraceae; genus Helianthus; species Helianthus tuberosus. The sequence goes on from CM060374.1 coordinate 114,839,126, forward strand.
TTACTCTGGCAATCCAGCCGTGGGGGCTACCCCATGTTTAATTATCTGGCTCTTCGGCCATGGGGGCTACCCCATGTATATACTACTAGACTCGTTACCATATCGACTGCTGACTGTAGTCATGTTTATGTGCCCTGAACTGTCAATGTCTATCATCATTGACGTGCCCAGATCCATTAGTTCACGCCCGTCCTCAGTGGCACGGTGTGAGGCTTGTCAGACCTAAATAGCGCTATCTAACTAATGACCCGCTCGCCATTGGCCCGGCGATTAAGTCGATATAAAAAGGAGGGACTTCGTGATAGAGTTTTGGTCTAGTGAAAGTTAACTGTCCATGAGGACGAAGAATTATATTCCTGAACCCGTACTGTCCTACCCAAGAAAGGACGAGGAATCCATGTTCCTTAACCCAATCCCAACCCCTGGGAATCCCATGCTTTGTAGAAAGTGTGAATTCACCTTAGGTTAGCTCGGCAGATAAACGAAAGGTCGATCGAGTTGTTAGAGGTCAACCACGTCCTAACATGGTTACCATACAAGTCAGGTCTAGGTTCAAATAGTGCACGTATGTTTACACAAGTTAGCAGGTTACTAACACGTATTGATCATGGCAAACACGTATAACACATTAGCAGTCAATTACATAACATACTGATACTTGTACGATCCCAAAGGTAAAGCCCAATAAACAGGCGGCCCAACCCCTTGTGCGATCAGCATAACTTGTGCGATCCACAATGGGTTGTGGGATTGGAAACCAACCCGGCCCAATAATAAATCCCAACATGTACACGGCCGAACAAACAATCATGAGTCTTGTTCGATCCGGATAGACTTGTGCGATCCGGATGGCTTGTGCGATCGAGATTGGGCTTTGAGGCCCAACAGTTATCAAAACATAACTTGTGCGATTCCAATCGTCTTGTGCGACTACTGGTATCTTGTGCGACTGAACTTGTGTGATCAGATCAGGCCTTGTGCGACCTGATCTTGTGCGACCGAGAGAACTTGTGCGATTGGGTTTATTATCCGAATATAATGCTAATCAGTTACATTGTTTCCAAAATTCGATTCAGTTACTATCATTCAAGGGTTTCCCACATTATGAATTCTATCAATTAACAACACTAACAATTTTTAGATCATGCAAATCATTGATCAAACAAGGGTTTTATCATCTAATTCATATAAACCCTAATTAATCAAAAATCATGAACAACAACTTATCAACACTTAAACATATTAACATGATTCTTGTTCTTGATCACTAACATACATCCTATTATAACAACACAATGAATCATCCTAATCGTAAACATATCACAGCCGATTAACAAGCATTCGGTTTTCATTCATCAACAAATCCAACTTGTACTAACACAACCAAACCATTCGGATCCAAACCCATATAGAGCCGATTACATTCATTCATGATCAATCACATATTATTCATACCAACATAACAATACATCATCATATAAACATCATCATTCATCATCAACCGAATAAAAAATGAAACACTAACCGATTAGAGATGGATGAGGGTGATCCGAATCAAAAGCTTCGATGGGGATGGGATGTTGTTTGGCGTCGGCTTTGAGAGGAGAGAAAGAGAGTAGGGTTTTGTAAACTTTGTGTGATTAGGTAAAGTGTGGGATATGTACTAACACCCTATGTGATAATCGAACTAATGGGAGTGGGCCGAACCCTTTATGGGCTGCCCTTATGATTCGAGTACAAGAATGTGGCCCGAATGGGCTTGTGCGATTGGGTTATTGTTGTGCAATCGGTTCGTTTTGTATACATTCAATCGTTACACATAAACACATAACATAACATTCAATTAATACCTCATATAACGTAATCACATATTGTTCAAACAAGTAACATCAAAGTACAAAGAAGGTTCTAAAATACGAGTTGTCACAATATATATATTATTCACATAAAGCTCAGGAACACGTAACCACACATTCACGTATATACATAGTTCATATAAGCACGTATACACATAAGCACGAATGAGCACATAATCCACGTAAGCACATATTTTGCACGATTCACCTACATTTTTTGCACGTATTCACCTCTAATTACATCCCTTGGCTCTCATAAATTGCGTATGGCGCAAGCTAGAGTTGCAAGAGATAGAGAGAAGCATAGCGTGTGAAATTCTTAGTTTGTTTGCGATTGATTCGCGTTTTAGATTACGATAGCTGTGCGAGTTGTGCGCGTTTTTGTAAAGCGGAGAGCGGAAAGCGAGAAATCGAACCAAAATTCGTAAATTTAAATACATAAAATCGATGACGTGTAAAATTGGCGATTGCAGGCTTAAAATTAATAAAGGTAGTGCCTTGGGTGTTAGACATCGACTACCCAAAGTGATTCAACTATTCCTAACGAGTTCGAGTACACGCTTTGGCCTAATAGACTATGCTCTCACCGTGATACGGCTACTGGCATCCATCCTTCCAGTTACTAAATGACTCGAGTCATTGGAATAGTTGAGACTTTGGTGAGATTTTATAAAATCAAAGTAGGGAGTGGAACAAGTTATTAAGATGCGGGTTTCACCCCTAACTTAACAACTTTGCTCCAAGTGTGGTTGGAACAACCACGAGATAGAGATGGAGATTTTTCGTTGAGATATGGATATCACTCCTAACTCAACGAAAGATTCTCGTGCTGAGAGTAAAATACGCGGAGTGTGTGATCTTATCGAGAGTTCCTGGTTTTCACACCTAATCTCGACCCAATCACTCGGTTGTGTTACGCGAGCGTTTTCAAAACGTGTGTATTGTGTTAGCCTTAGGTAAAGCGAAGTAGATTTTGGCCTTTAGGAAAAGGCTGCCTTCGTACGAAGCTACTGAGTTCGTACGAAGTTGCAATATCTTGAGTTCGTTCAAAGGTAGCATATTCAGGTTCGAACGAGAGTATCACATGTGGGTTCGTACGAAGCCCTAAGGGGGTTCGTAGGAAGGGTATGTGTTGGTACTTATACTATAGACTAGGTCTGTTCTACACGACTCGACCTAATTCCCTATAGTTATGTCTCTGATACCAATCTGTCCTACCCCAACCGATTGCGGAAACATCAGGGCGCGACACTAGGCGAACAAGATTGCTCAAGAGAATCCATAACAATATTTTAAAAGGTTCATTGTCCCATACCAATAAACAGATATTTCAACAAACAGTCATAACGGAGTTCATATCTCTGAAACAAAAACAAGTTTGACAAACTAGATTTTATTTGCTGGTTTCTAGACTTCCTAATCCATTTGCAGCAAATAGACCATAAACCTATCACATAGGTTAAAATAAAAGTCAATACATAAAGTAAAGGTGAGTACACAAGTTTAGCATAGATATAGTATAAAAAGCGTTTAAGCATAACCAGCATGTAACACGTAACGGGCGATGCATGTAAACTACCAACAATGATACAACCTAACCTCATGACTGCGAGTAGAGTATGCGCGACACATGTTCATCGAAGTAACACGTGAAGTAAAGTAATGTGATCCCTAGCAACCCGTGACACATCAGGTGCTGAGTCCAAACTATAGTACTATCGTTGCTAAAGACAGTCCGGCATAACACTGTATAAGCATAGTAACAAGCATTCAACAAATCACGAATAGCATGCGGGAGCGGTCAACGTTTATAAAATGTTTACGTTGTGTGTTGTGTTTGGATAGAGAACGTATGTAACACCCAAAAGTGCGTTAAACGAAAATGGGTTCTAGTATACTCATAGTGCGTGTCCTAATCAAGAAACATGATCCTTAATGGATTGAAGGGGGCACCAGATCAGCCTACATAAGGAAATAGAAGCTTTGTATGAAGCTGATGCATTCGTACGAAGGTGGGTCTTCGCACAGGTGGGGCTTCCGTTGTCCAAAATCGAGTGTCTTCGTGTCTATCTTCGGAAAATCGAGTGTTCGTCCCTCCAGCCCTAAGCTACTGATTAAAATTAGGGTCGTAGAGGTCTTTGATTGAGTCACGGGTGAGAATTGGGTTGTGATGTGTAAAACCAGTGCCTTCGTACGAGGCCATGTGCCTTCGTATGTGACACTTCGGGTTTTCCCGAACCAACTGTCGTCCTTAAATGAATGTATGTGCGTGTATATATATGATATTAAATGAAAGTTTATGAATTATTTTGGCGTGCTATGTGATCCTTGTATTAAAATTATGTGTATGTATTATATATATAAGTATATGTGTGACTCGAACCGAACCCGACTCGAGACCACTCGGTCTCGAGTAAACAAGAAACACATGGGCCGGTTGGGCCGTAACCGTAGCCCACCCGGAAACACCCCTTACCCACTTGAAGTTTATAACCGGCAAACCTCACACACACTCCTCTTTTACACCACTCCCACACTCTCTCATCTCACACACTCTCCCTCTCTCTCTCTCACTAAAACCCTAAAACCCTAAGGTCATAACATCAAACTCACCTCCTCTCCTCTCCCTCTCTCGGATCAAACCGGAAACAACAACAAGGAGCTCTCGGATCATCTCGGATCATCTCGGTTCAAGCTTGTGGTCATCACTCGGAAGCCCTTTCATCAACCCTTCACATCTTCACACCTTGAATCTAACCGGTTAGTGTTTTCTTTAGGTTGATAATACATGAAGATGGTTGTTTTTATGTAATGAAGGTGTTTCTTATATAGAAGATGGTATGCATACTTGTTAGATGATTTGTATGTGTATAATGATGATTATCGGTTAACATGTCTTGATTTCGGATAAACTACATAATGAGTTAGTGTTATCTTGTGTTTGAATGAATGATTCATGCGAAATAATTGTTTGAACCGATGATGATATGCTTATGTGGTGAATATGTTTAGATGAATGATTTGGCTTGAATGATGGCAATTGTTTGGCTGAAATGGTAATTGTTTGGCTGAAAATGCTGTTAGTATTGCAAGTATAAGGTTTAGGATGACATGTTTTCGGATCGGTTTTGAAGGATTATACATGATGGGTAGTTTGTGTGTATGATGAACAAACACGAACTTGAGTTGAATGTGCTTTGAATATTTGAAAAACCCACTGTTTGATCCATTTTCATTTGATAGTAGACAATAAAACATGTTTATGCACTCTTATTGGCCAGTACAAAATCTCATGAAATTGCAATTGTATTGGTTAGTACATCTGCCAGGTTCTAGAAGGTTTCTTGTGCACGTTTCCGAGGTTGCGACTCGCAACCCCCGGTTGCGACTCGCAACTAAACCTTGACAACTCGAGACCGCCCGGTTGCGACTCGAGACCGCCCGGTTACGACTCGCAACCACAACATGACAAGTCGAAACCCTTGTTGCGACTCGTAACCAAGACATAACAGGACGAAACACTTGTTGCGACTCGTAACCAAGACGTGACAAGCCGCAACCTCCGGTTGCGACTCGCAACTGAGTGTCCTGGTCTCGACTGGGCTGTTAGTTATTGGGCCTAAGTGTATTCACTGTACATGCTGGTTACTGTTTAGTTGGGCTACGTGTTAACTGCTAACTGCTGCTATTAAAGAACTTAGACGGGCCCAATGACTTATTGGATAATCATATGTTGTGCATGCTATGTGTTAGTCATGTGTAGATTATACGTGTTTACTTGTACCCCAACTTGACCCATATTCGGTAACCATGCTAGGACGTGGTGACCAACGTGATAGACCGGGTAATTAATCTACCAAGCAACCCAAGGTGAGTTCACAACCTAAAGCATGTATTCCCGGTGGTTTGGGAAACGGAACTAAAAACAACACTATCCCCTTATGAGGGATACAACCTACTTTTCTTCCCTCGTTATTGGGAACCTTTTAGTTAATTACTGTTTATACGGATTGCAACAAACGGCACTAAACGAAACTCTATCACTTAAAGTCCCTACTACTTAATACCGATTAGTCGCCGGGGCCAGGCGAACGGGTTATTAGTTGATAGCGCTATTTAGGTCTTACCAACCTCACACCGTGCCAAGGTATGGGATCGGTCGTGAACTAATGTACTCAGGCATCCGTCAATGATGATAGAACATTGACATCGGGGCACTCTCTTGCGGATACGCAACGGTCACCTAGTGTTCGGTATTGGAAAAACAGTTTAGTTGCTAACTTTTGGGGTAGCTCCCCATGGCATGTATAAACGGATAAATTAACTGGTGAAACAAGTTTTTGGTAATTAAAATTGGACAACTAGTGAACTCACTCAGCATTATTGTTGACCCCTTACTGCATGCTTTGCAGGTAACCAGTGACTGAGGAGCTGCTGCTTGGGAAGTGTAGTGGTCGTCTAAACCCGCGTGTTGGGTTCTAAATAATTGGAACTATGAACTTTGTTTAAACTATTTTATGCTTCCGCTACTTACTTAACTGTTATTTGAACCTAAACATTTGAACCTTAACTATGGTGCTTACTAACCATTATGGTTGGTGATCATCCTTACTATTATCCAATGCTCAGTATAATTGGTGGCTGGATCCTGGTCGGTCACGCCCTCAAGCGGACGGTACTCCGCAGGTGGAATTTGGGGGTGTGACAGATTGGTATCAGAGCCATTGGTTATAGTGAACTTGGTTTTAAAAAGAAGAGTCTTTTTGAGAAAAACCAGACTATAACCCGTGACTCGCGACGACACTACACTCCAAGGGCAAGACTCGGCCTATTAGACCTCGTAGCTCGAACTTGTGTTTACTTGCTTGTTTACCTTATAATGACTGCTCTACTATACATACTAGTGTGCCTGATTAGATAGATACACCTCCCTCTTCTATCTTATTCTCGCTACGTTACGACATCACACTCATACTGTGTTTTCTGGTTATGAAGACAATGAGTGGACGCGGAAGAGGAAGCGTTAACATGACTCAGGCTCAATTCGCTAACTTGCTCAACACGGTGGCTGCAGCTTTCGCAGCTCACCCTGGAGGTAAACTCGTTGCTATAGGATGTTTAGATCCTACCCCCACATCGTCTTTTCACCTCTAAAACCTATTCGCTCCATTTCTCACAACAGGTCAGCCTGCGCCTGCGCAACCACGTGTTTGTACTTTCAAAACCTTCATGGATGGCAAGCCTCTCCCTTTCAACGGCACCGAGGGTGCCATAGGCCTCCTGCACTGGATTGAAAAGGCCGAAGCTGTCTTTGCTGTCTGCGAGTGTCCCCCTGCTAACTGGGTTAAGTACGCAACTGGTACGCTTGAAGGAAACGCACTTTCGTGGTGGAAAGCACAGATTCAGATGCTTGGTCTGGAAACTGCTAATGCTACTGCATGGGAAGATTTCAAGGACATGATCAAAGAGGAGTACTGTCACAGGGATGACATCCACAAACTTGAGAACGAGTACTATGCGCTCAAGATGGTTGGGTCAGAGATTGAGACCTACACAAAGCAGTCCAACGACTATGCTGCACTTTGCCCAAACATGTCCCAACCTATGTATCGAAGGGTCGAATTGTACATCAAAGGCTTAGTCCCAGAAATCCGGAGCCATGTGACCTCGGCCAACCTCAACACCATACAGCCCGTGGTTCGTCTTGCTCACAAACTCACAAATCAGGCCGTGGAAGAGGGCAAGCTGCCCCAGAGAATCGGTGCTACTGTTGGAACTTCTGGCGATAACAAGCGAAAGTGGGATGGAAGTCAGGGAAAGGATGCTAACCCCACTCAGGCCCCAGTTCAACAAAGGAAGACTGAAAGCAACAAGGGCCCTCAGCAACAGGGTGGCTATCGAGGAAACCACCCTAAGTGTAACAAATGTAACCGACATCACAGTGGGCCATGTGGAAAGGGTCAGTGTCAGCGATGCAACAAGATGGGGCATGAAGCCAAAGACTGCCGAAGCCAGTTCCCAGCTAGGCAGAATCAGCAACAACCACAGCAACAGCAGCAACAAGGAAACAACCGTGGATGCTTCAAGTGTGGAGCAATGGGGCACATGCGAAAGGATTGCCCTGAACTGAATCAAAACAACAACAATCAGGGTGCTGGGAACAATAACAACAATGCTGGAAATGGTGCTAGAGGAAAAGCTTTTGTGATTGGAGCTGGGGAAGCAAGGAATGACCCCAACGTTGTAGCGGGTAAGTTCCTACTTAATGATCGTTATGTTTCCATGCTATTTGATTCCGGAGCAGATGCTAGTTATGTATCCCTACGTATTAGTAAGAAACTTAAGCTCACTCTTACACCGCTGAGCTCTAAGCACACCGTTGAAATAGCTAATGGTAGAAACCTCGAGGCCTCACACATAATTCATAACTGCAAACTAGAATTGTCTGGTCAGATATTCCGCATCGATCTTTTCCCCATCATTCTTGGAAGCTTCGACGTCATCATTGGTATGGATTGGTTATCCAAACAGCGAGCTGAAATCCTCTGCCAAGAGAAAGCCATTCGTATTCCCCGTCCCCCTGGCAAACCTCTTATAGTCCAAGGCGACAAGAGCGGAGAAGTCACAGGCATCATTTCATTCATAAAGGCCCAGAAGTACCTACGAAAAGGGCACACCGCTATCTTAGCACTCATTACTGACACACAGAAAAGGGAAAACAGGATTGAAGATTTTCCAGTGGTTCGCGACTATCCTGAGGTATTCCCAGAGGAACTACCTGGACTCCCTCCTCACCGTCAGGTCGAATTTCAAATCGAGCTAGCTCCCGGAGCAGCGCCTATAGCTCGTGCACCTTATCGATTAGCCCCCGCGGAGCTCAAGGAGCTTTCTACTCAACTACAAGAACTTTTGGACAAAGGTTTTATCCGTCCTAGTTCATCACCCTGGGGAGCCCCAGTGCTCTTCGTCAAAAAGAAAGATGGCTCATTCCGAATGTGCATTGACTACCGCGAACTTAACAAGGTTACCATCAAGAATCGTTACCCACTTCCCCGTATCGACGACCTGTTCGACCAGCTGCAAGGGTCGAGCTATTATTCCAAGATCGATCTGCGATCGGGTTATCACCAGCTGAGAGTCCGCGATGAGGACATCTCTAAATCCTTCGCAATGAGCAACTGTACGCCAAATTCTCGAAATGTGATTTCTGGCTTAGAGAAGTCCATTTCCTTGGGCACATCGTCAATCAGGAAGGGATGTTGACCCCGCTAAGATTGAGTCCATTAAGAATTGGCCCGTGCCTAAGACTCCGACCGAAGTTCGCCAATTCTTGGGATTGGCGGGATACTATCGGAGATTTATCAAGGGATTCTCTAAGATCGCTCAACCACTCACGACACTCACTCAGAAGGGTGTTGCTTACAAATGGAGTAATGCTCAGGAATCTGCCTTCCAGGAACTAAAGAAGAATCTTTGTAGTGCTCCTATTCTCTCCTTACCCGAAGGTACCGACGACTTCGTCGTCTACTGCGACGCTTCTATTCAAGGACTTGGCTGCGTATTGATGCAACGCGAGAAAGTTATCGCTTACGCCTCGCGACAACTCAAGGTCCACGAACGGAATTATACGACTCACGACTTAGAATTTGGAGCTGTGGTCTTCGCGCTCAAGCTTTGGAGACACTACTTGTACGGCACCAAGTGCACGATTTACACTGACCACAAGAGTCTCCAGCACATAATGGGACAAAAGGAGTTGAATATGCGGCAACGCCGATGGGTCGAACTCCTAAATGACTACGAGTGTGCAATCAAATATCACCCAGGCAAGGCTAATGTGGTAGCTGATGCCCTCAGCAGAAAGGAGACCAAACCCAAGCGTGTTCGTGCTTTACAGCTCACTATCCACTCGAACCTCCCTAATCAGATTCGGAATGCTCAGGTTGAAGCATTGAAAGCCGAAAACATCAGGGCTGAGTCCCTACGAGGATCGAGACAACGAATGGAACAAAAAGAAGACGGCGCCTACTACGTAGCCGGACGCATATGGGTTCCGCTTTATGGGAATTTACGTGACCTAGTGATGGATGAAGCCCACAAGTCCCGTTACTCAGTACATCCGGGATCAGATAAGATGTACCATGACTTGAGGGCTACCTATTGGTGGCCTGGCATGAAAGCCCACATAGCAACGTATGTCAGAAAATGCTTAACCTGCGCAAGAGTCAAGGCTGAGTATCAGAAACCATCAGGCCTACTCCAACAGCCAGAAATCCCGCAATGGAAATGGGAGCAGATTTCCATGGATTTTGTTACTAGCCTGCCTAGGTCTCAGCGCGGAAATGACACCATTTGGGTGATAGTGGATCGCCTAACTAAGTCTGCACACTTCTTGGCCATAAAAGAAACAGACAAGTTTTCTACCCTAGCAGAGGTATACTGAAAAGAAGTGGTCTCGAAGCACGGAGTGCCTACCTCTATTATTTCTGATCGAGACGCGCGTTTTACTTCTGAGTTGTGGCAAGCCATGCACAAATCTTTTGGCTCACGTTTAGACATGAGCACCGCGTATCACCCGCAAACGGATGGGCAGTCTGAACGCACCATCCAAACCCTCGAAGACATGCTCAGGGCATGTGTGATCGATTTTGGCAAGAATTGGGAGAAGCACCTACCGTTAGTAGAATTCTCCTACAACAACAGCTACCACACCAGCATTCAGGCAGCACCCTTTGAGGCATTGTACGGCCGTAAATGCCGATCGCCTCTCTGCTGGGCTGAGGTTGGTGACAGCCAGATCACAGGCCCGGAACATGTAGTCGACACCACAGAAAAGATTGCCCAGATTAGGCAACGCATGGCGGCAGCTCGTGATCGTCAAAAGTACTACGCCGATAAAGATAGGAAACCACAAGAGTTCCAGGTTGGTGAACGGGCTCTACTTAAGGTCTCACCCTGGAAGGGTGTGGTTCGTTTTGGAAAACGGGGCAAGCTTAATCCAAGATATGTCGGGCCCTTTGAAGTTACCGAAAAGATCGGTACGGCCGCTTACAGATTGAATCTGCCCGAAGAACTGAGTGCTGTGCACAATGTCTTCCACGTGTCTAATCTGAAGAAGTGCCTGTCAGATGAAACACTCGTCATTCCTTACAAGGAACTTACTATTGACGAACAGCTACACTTTACTGAGGAACCGGTTGAGATCACGGATCGTGAGATCAAAACCCTCAAACGTAGCCAGATACCCCTCGTGCGAGTTCGTTGGAACTCACGCCGTGGCCCAGAGTTTACCTGGGAGCGGGAAGACCAGATGAAGCGCAAGTATCCCCAGCTGTTCCCAAATGAAACCCCCAGCACTGAAGCTACAACTGAATTTCGGGACGAAATTCCAAACTAACGGGGGGATGATGTGACACCCCGTCGAAACGCTCTCACTTTTACTAGCTTGTCAGTGGCTGCTCTAACTTTCGGGACGAAAGTTCTTAAAACTCGGGGATAATGTGACACTTCGGGTTTTCCCGAACCAACTGTCGTCCTTAAATGAATGTATGTGCGTGTATATATATGATATTAAATGAAAGTTTATGAATTATTTTGGCGTGCTATGTGATCCTTGTATTAAAATTATGTGTATGTATTATATATATAAGTATATGTGTGACTCGAACCGAACCCGACTCGAGACCACTCGGTCTCGAGTAAACAAGAAACACATGGGCCGGTTGGGCCGTAACCGTAGCCCACCCGGAAACACCCCTTACCCACTTGAAGTTTATAACCGGCAAACCTCACACACACTCCTCTTTTACACCACTCCCACACTCTCTCATCTCACACACTCTCCCTCTCTCTCTCTCACTAAAACCCTAAAACCCTAAGGTCATAACATCAAACTCACCTCCTCTCCTCTCCCTCTCTCGGATCAAACCGGAAACAACAACAAGGAGCTCTCGGATCATCTCGGATCATCTCGGTTCAAGCTTGTGGTCATCACTCGGAAGCCCTTTCATCAACCCTTCACATCTTCACACCTTGAATCTAACCGGTTAGTGTTTTCTTTAGGTTGATAATACATGAAGATGGTTGTTTTTATGTAATGAAGGTGTTTCTTATATAGAAGATGGTATGCATACTTGTTAGATGATTTGTATGTGTATAATGATGATTATCGGTTAACATGTCTTGATTTCGGATAAACTACATAATGAGTTAGTGTTATCTTGTGTTTGAATGAATGATTCATGCGAAATAATTGTTTGAACCGATGATGATATGCTTATGTGGTGAATATGTTTAGATGAATGATTTGGCTTGAATGATGGCAATTGTTTGGCTGAAATGGTAATTGTTTGGCTGAAAATGCTGTTAGTATTGCAAGTATAAGGTTTAGGATGACATGTTTTCGGATCGGTTTTGAAGGATTATACATGATGGGTAGTTTGTGTGTATGATGAACAAACATGAACTTGAGTTGAATGTGCTTTGAATATTTGAAAAACCCACTGTTTGATCCATTTTCATTTGATAGTAGACAATAAAACATGTTTATGCACTCTTATTGGCCAGTACAAAATCTCATGAAATTGCAATTGTATTGGTTAGTACATCTGCCAGGTTCTAGAAGGTTTCTTGTGCACGTTTCCGAGGTTGCGACTCGCAACCCCCGGTTGCGACTCGCAACTAAACCTTGACAACTCGAGACCGCCCGGTTGCGACTCGAGACCGCCCGGTTACGACTCGCAACCACAACATGACAAGTCGAAACCCTTGTTGCGACTCGTAACCAAGACATAACAGGACGAAACACTTGTTGCGACTCGTAACCAAGACGTGACAAGCCGCAACCTCCGGTTGCGACTCGCAACTGAGTGTCCTGGTCTCGACTGGGCTGTTAGTTATTGGGCCTAAGTGTATTCACTGTACATGCTGGTTACTGTTTAGTTGGGCTACGTGTTAACTGCTAACTGCTGCTATTAAAGAACTTAGACGGGCCCAATGACTTATTGGATAATCATATGTTGTGCATGCTATGTGTTAGTCATGTGTAGATTATACGTGTTTACTTGTACCCCAACTTGACCCATATTCGGTAACCATGCTAGGACGTGGTGACCAACGTGATAGACCGGGTAATTAATCTACCAAGCAACCCAAGGTGAGTTCACAACCTAAAGCATGTATTCCCGGTGGTTTGGGAAACGGAACTAAAAACAACACTATCCCCTTATGAGGGATACAACCTACTTTTCTTCCCTCGTTATTGGGAACCTTTTAGTTAATTACTGTTTATACGGATTGCAACAAACGGCACTAAACGAAACTCTATCACTTAAAGTCCCTACTACTTAATACCGATTAGTCGCCGGGGCCAGGCGAACGGGTTATTAGTTGATAGCGCTATTTAGGTCTTACCAACCTCACACCGTGCCAAGGTATGGGATCGGTCGTGAACTAATGTACTCAGGCATCCGTCAATGATGATAGAACATTGACATCGGGGCACTCTCTTGCGGATACGCAACGGTCACCTAGTGTTCGGTATTGGAAAAACAGTTTAGTTGCTAACTTTTGGGGTAGCTCCCCATGGCATGTATAAACGGATAAATTAACTGGTGAAACAAGTTTTTGGTAATTAAAACTGGACAACTAGTGAACTCACTCAGCATTATTGTTGACCCCTTACTGCATGCTTTGCAGGTAACCAGTGACTGAGGAGCTGCTGCTTGGGAAGTGTAGTGGTCGTCTAAACCCGCGTGTTGGGTTCTAAATAATTGGAACTATGAACTTTGTTTAAACTATTTTATGCTTCCGCTACTTACTTAACTGTTATTTGAACCTAAACATTTGAACCTTAACTATGGTGCTTACTAACCATTATGGTTGGTGATCATCCTTACTATTATCCAATGCTCAGTATAATTGGTGGCTGGATCCTGGTCGGTCACGCCCTCAAGCGGACGGTACTCCGCAGGTGGAATTTGGGGGTGTGACATCGTACGAAGGCAGTGCCTTCGTACGAAGCTGGCTTCGCACAGAACAGTCCAGTTCAAAAACGTGGCTGTTTTTGGCATTCAGGGCTATGTTTTCGCCTGAATTGGATGTGTTTCCGAGTCCTATTAAAGCGGGTTTCGACATTACCTCGTTCCACTATTCAGTGAACGAAATACTTGCCGTTTTAGGTCTGTTTATGGTGAAAATCAAGTTTAAACAGGTTTTAAAGAGTTTCAACTTAGATTCTCATACTTGGTGAGTGCGAAATCAACTGATTTCTAACTTAGGAAGCCGTGGCTAGTCCCAATACACTCGGTTAAGTGTAAATCCGTTGTAAAAGAAGAAGTTTTGATGAAAAAGATGAAGATTTTATGAAAACAGAGGAGTTAAGATGAAATGATAAGAGTTTAAGTGAGAAAGATGAAGTTTCAAGTGAAAACATAAGAGTTTAGATGAAAACGAAGTGAGTCTTGTGGAAATCAAAGTGGAAAACGTTGTATAATCGAACAAAACTGTTAAATCTTACTTAAAAATGGTCGGACAGCAATTCGGTAGAGTTTCGGTATGAAAATCAGCAAGTGAGAATGAGAGGAGTGTGGCAGGGTATTTATAGAGGAGCTGGGTTCGCACAGCAGGTCCTTGTTCGAACCAGCTGCCTTCGTACGAGGCTGCCTGGCTTCGTACGAGGGGCCTGTTTTGCGGGGAGAGTTCTCGTTTTCGCGTATAGGATGCTTGTTTAATGTGTTTCGTTGCGTTAGTTAGTATTGGTACCTTAAGTATTTTAGCGTAACATCGAGTTTCGAGTTGCGTTGCGTTTTAGTGTGATAAATCGAGTTGTGCGAGTAGCGTTGAGTTTGCGTTGCGACAGCGTTTGCGAGTAATCAATACACATAATAAGCAGACACAAGTAAAGCATATAAAATCACACAGCATAACATTACTACTACTAATAACAGCGTTTGCGATTTAGCGTGTTAGTCGTGATAAGCGAATTCGAGGGCGTGAGTGGTTACCGAACAAATAAACACACTCGGTAATTTAAATAGGATAATTCACTGTAATTCGTGTTGCGTAAGCGTTGCGAATGTAAAGCGTTAAAACATATAGCGGTGCGGTGTGATGAAAATGTATTTAGTATAACAAAAACTTTATTTATATCGAATCTCGGAATACAAGACGGTTACAGGTCGAAGCAAAAGCAAACGGGTAACAATCCGAAAAGTCGGGTTGTTACACTATAGGAGTAGCACACCACCCGACAGGGTATTGTTAAGTTAACATACTTTACGGTCTCGATTACTTCGGTGTCGAGGGAAGCACATTATACTTTACGGCCTCGTTCACTTCGGTGTCGAGGGATGCACATTATTCTTGTGGACACTCGGATTTGGCCTATAGTTATGCATGCTAGCTTCAACTTTGTATATGAATTGCCATGTTGGATTGAGACAACCTTTTTATAGTTATATGCTAGTATTCCAAAACTTGTATATTCGCCAATACTTTTGTATTGAACTTTACTTTAAAACATGTTGCAGGATTTTGATGATGACGATGATGCACGGAACTTAGTAGGATGCCTAGAAACGCATATTAAACTTTAAATACTTGTTGTATTGTAATTCATTTGTATCAACTTGTTGTATTCGATTTCAAACAATGCAATTGATTCTTTTAGCAATGAAATGAAATTTATTATTTAAATACTTGTCACAATTTAGCGTTATGAGTAATGAGCAATCTATTTCGTCTCACTCCAATGTTTCCGCCACCGGTTGGGGTGTGATACTTCCGATCTACAATGATAATGAAGACGAAGATATTGTCCCGAGACGCAATACTTGGATGAAGATAAAGATCTTGGCGAAGACGAAGAAAAATATGAAATGGAAGACGAAGATTATGGTGAAGCAAGTGACCCAAAAGGAAAGGGGGGAAAGGCGGAGCGTCAAACTTGGACGAAAAAACAAGAAGAAGCCTTAGCAAAGGCATGGGTTCATTGTTTGGTAAACAATAAACTAGGTAACCAACAAAAATTGGAGAGTTTTTGAAGAAAAATTCTAAAACATTACAACGAAGCGGATGGCGGAAGTGCCCGAACCACTATTTAAGTACGTTCAAAATGGAAGCCAATGGTGACTAAGTTAAACTACTTCAACGGTCTTTGTCATCAAGCATTAAATTTTTTATTTTAAACTTTACATAATTTTATTTTTTAAATTTATGTAACTTTTTATTTTATACCTTTATATAAGTTTTATTTTTGTAAGATCGTTTACGTCCTAGCGGGAGTGACGATGCGGCGGTCATAAAACAAGCCTTAAAATATTACCAATCAAATATGAGGGTCGTTTTCATCATGTTGAGTCGTGGGAGGTGGTCAGAAAACATGACAAATAGGCTCCGATATTATTGTTGGGTGAAGATAGTAGTAGTTTGGGCCAGAAAAAATAGTCATCGGATTCGGGTAACTACAATGCGGGTACACCGGGAACTGAATTCACTAGTTCTATACCTGACATAAACGAAGACCCATCACCGAGAAGACCACAACAGAAAGATAAAAGACCCGCAACGACGATCGATAACTCAACGAGTTTGTCCGAGAAGCTCAAAAATACAAACTTATGAATGAAGCAAAACAAATAAAAAAGTTGGAGTTGGTGAACATAATAAGGAAACGAGAGGAAGACACTGTCGCGTTGATGCCGGAACAACGCGATGCGATGAGAACATTTTTGTATCATTGGGATTTGAGGACGTTTATTAAGCGAAATGTTCCGTCGGAGATGTTGCCAATCACTCTAACCCGAAAACGCAAAATCGCCAAAACATATAATTGGCCATGTAATTCCTAATTTTTAGTTTTATTTTCCTACTTTTAATTTTATATGTATTTATCTTTTTTTAATTTTAATTTAAAATAAACTTTTTAAAATTTTAATTTAATTTAATGCTTTTTTTTAATTTGATTTGATTTTATTTGGTTTAATATATATTTTAATTATTTAATGCATAATTTATAGAAAAAATAGACTTCTCACAAGTGAAACAACCTTATTTTCGAGTGGAAGAGAGAGTTGAAAAAGAGACTTGATGTGACATGAGGTGATTGCTGGAAAGAGAGATTAGATCGTGGGGTATGATGGGGCTTGGGTTGAGGCATTAGTTGACACGTGGCGGGGGGGGGGGGGGGGGGGGGGGGGGGGGCAGACATGGGGCGACCCACATTCAACACGGTATGGTGGGGCGGGGTTTTGGGGCGTGGTTCTTGGGCGTGGGTTTGGTGGGCTTCGCTGGGTTGACCCGCTGGGCTGTTTGTTTTAAAACAACAAATTTAATTTTTTTTTAATATTTTAATTATAGAAAATTACAAAAAAAAAAATTCCTAATGTTTATACGGGTTGTTCGGGTCAAAAGAACGGTTATGAGGATGCATTTTTTCGTTTTGTGAAAGGTCGATGGAGGTTGGTGAAAGGTTGATGGACGTTTGTGTAAACGGGGTAGGTATCGAATCATCGGTGTGTGGGAAGTTAGTAAACAAACGATTCCCAATATACGATGCATAACTCGCTTCTTGGGGCATAGAAGAGTATATGAAAAATGGACGAGGCATTGGACGATTGGGTGGTGGGCTAGGATTATTTTCTTGGAATGCATACGGGCTAAATTTCTTACAAAAAACAAAATAAAAAACGGACGTAATTCCGTCTCTACCTCCATAATTATACTCTTATACAATTAGCAACATGGGTTATGTCTCATTTTCTAAAAGTCACACCCTTTAGTTCATTTTACTCATACGCTTTCATTTTATATTATATACTATTAATTAATAATTCTTTTAAAATAAGTAGGGATTTTTTTTTTTTTTTTTTTTTTGAAAAGTAACATACTTTTATATATAAGGTCAAACAAATTACACCAATGTTTTATCATATGTATAATTGCAAAGCGGTGCAACCTTTGTGAACCAACCGACATAATACTTGGAATTGGTGGAGTTTATCTTATGTGCATGTTTTATCATATGTATAATTGTATATGTTTAATTGTTGAATTTCATGTAGCGGTGCCTCATTCTACAAAAATCACAACGATTTGTTAAAACGGTATTTCAACCCTATATAAGGCAGCCTCTCATTTGATCAAAAATCCAATTCGATGGACCTAACTGACGCACAACAGTAAACCGCTGTATCTACTACGCAAAGCACCATCTAGAACCACATACTGTTCCGACTATATAATTGCGTACAACCACATAAAGACAAAACTGATAATCGTTATTGGAAATTAATTTTGCCATCTTGATTTCTTGGTCGGAAAACAGGGATCGGTGTTTCCGTAGAGTTGCACTTTAATAGAGATAGATCGATTAAATTTTGGCTATGATATCAATGTGATAGCAATTGATGGTATATTAGAGAGAATTGTTCAACCAAGAAATGGAAAATAATTTTACAAATGAGATTGCATCGTTATTTATGGTTTGCGAAACAGTGCTTCTAATCTTGGTGTTGGTTCGGTGGTGTTAACAGACACCGGTGATTTCCTCAAATGTCAAACATGATCATGACTCCTAAATCAATGCAACTATAGATGATGGTGAAATGAAAACGGAAACATGATCAAACTAATTTCCAAATTATATGCATGTAATATGTTGAATCAAATTGAATTTTTAGATTAGAAAGAAACGATTACCATTTCTTAAAAATCCATAAATGTGTTGTTTTTTAGTTTAATTGCCATCACATAGATGTCTTGGAAATCACAGATTTTGTAGTTGCCAGTTAGGTCCATGCACGCTATGCAAGGCCGGCCCTGGGGTAGGAAGGGAGGACCACCGACCAGGGCCCGATATTTCGGAGGGCATGCTATTTAAAAAAACCCAATATGTATATGTAAAAATTTCTTTTTCCTATACCTATACAAACACTAACATAAGCCCACTTACAAAACTATTCTTATACTTTAGATTAGTTATTAGCCGATTGACATTAAGTTTAGACATTTATTGAGCACAATACCCAATTTTGTTAAGGCCTAAGGGCACGTTTTTTGAAGCTCGAACAGGGTACATGAATTCTCAGGGTCGGCCTTAACGCTATGTGCTTGCGGCTAGCGATATCTATCCATTTTGTGAGTTTTTGTTTAACATGGAGATGACGCAACACAATGTAGCCTGAATATATTAACTAACCTCAACTTTTATTTTTAAATTACACGTTATATCTATTTCTAAAAAAAACTTCTGCGCATATACAGGTGTGATCAAATGGGTCGGGTCGGGTGAGGTCAGGCCACAAACAATTTTTGCCAATTTTTAAAAGGTTTTTATATATAACCTCTGCTTTAACTATGTCCCGCCGCAACGCGCGGGTTGGCGTTAACTAGTTAAAAAGTAAAAAGTAAATTAAGTAGCAACATAATTATTGTATTTTTAAAATAATATATTTCAAGATAATGTTTTTAGGTATGCAATAGTCGTCACCTGCTATATGAATATATCCAGGCGTGACGCAACGACAAAATTAGTGTACACAAATTTTTTTTTTGAAAGGGAAGGAATGACGTGTACCACCGTGACACCGGGCGTTGTGGTTAAGATTGACTACTCAACCGTCGCAACCTCTTTGCTCTCCTAGATGCGTGAAAACCCGACCTCCACCTATTCGAAGGCACAACAGTGGAATAATCGGTAAAACTTCGCCTCCCATCTAAGACGAACCGACGCCACTCGTATTCGTCATTCACCTGGATGCCGCAGAAAATAATAGAGAGAGAGGGAGTCGAACCTGCGTCACAAGAAGCAGTAATTCTTTCCCCAACCACTTAAAAGGGTGATTAGCTATTATTTGAACGGCAAAACATCCACGCGTGATAGGGCTGTAAACGAACCGAACGAACATAAACAACACCTTGTTCATGTTCGTTCGTTAAGGAAATAAATGTGTTCATGAATGGTTCATGAACACTTATCGAACGAAATTTTATGTTCGTGTTAGTTCATTAAGGAAATGAGTGTGTTCACGAACGGTTCACGAACACAAACGAACATAAATAAATTTGGAAAACACGATGAAGGATAGATAGATGGCTCAAAGAGTAGCACTGGAACTTGAATCCCTTATTGTGGAACGGAGGTCGGCCGTATTCGCCAATGTAAATAATGAGAAATGAAAGAGAAATTGTGCATAAATAAGGTGAAAGAGGGTTTCATAGTTTAATAGTTAGGGTAATAAAATAAATTAAAGTTTAATAACATAAAAATTATAGATAAAATATATGAAAGTACAAAATTATTCAAATAAAACACAAACATATGAATATAAACAAACGCAAATAAACGAATGTTCACGAACACCTTATCGAACGTTCACGAACAATATCGAACGAACAAGACCTCTGTTCATGTTCGTTCATTTAACTAATCGAACGAAATTTCTTGTTCATGTTCGTTCGTTTATTAAACGAAAGGGCATAAACGAACTTCCCGCCGATCGGTTCACGAACTGTTCGCTGAACGTTCGGTTCGTTTACAACCCTACGCGTGTGACGCTATTATTTGAAATTTAATGTATTATTAAGTAATAAAAGAGAACAAAAATCTTTAGAAAGTTTGAATTTCAGTGTTGAATACGAATCCCAAAGTAGGAGTAGTCTGTTTGGTATGGGGTAATAGAATGGACGGGGGAATGAAATGGAAGAGGTAATGGAATGGATGAGGTAATGGAATTGATTATTACAATTCCATGTCTTGTTTGGTTACCATGTGAGAATGGAATTAACCATTACTTTTTGTTGTTTGGTATGCGAGAAAAGACGAAGGAATAAAATCGGATGGCGGTGATCAATGATGGGCGGCGATGCTGGGTGGTGATAGGTGGCAGTTGTAGCGGCGGCGGTGGTGGTGGTGGCGGTGGGTGGTGACGGCGGCAAGTGGAGACGGCGACGGTTGGTGAAAACGGTGGTGGTGGTGGTGGTGGGTGACGGTGAAGGTGGGTGGCAGCGGTGGTCAGAGGTGACAGCGGTGGCGACGGTGGTGGTGGTGGTTGATAGCGATGACGGAGGTGGGTGGCGACGGCGGCGGTGATCGGAGGTGGCAGCGGCGATGGTGGCGGCGATGATCGAAGGTGAGTGGTGGCGGTGATCGGAGGTGGCAACGGCGATGGTGGATGGCGGCGGTTGCGGGGATGGAGGTGGGTGGCGGGTGGCGGAGGTGGCGGGGATGGAGGTGGGTGGCGGGTGGCGGCGGCGGCGGGTGGCGGCGAAGGTGGGTGACGACGGCGGATGACAGTGGTGGTGGGTGGTGGCAACGGTAGTGAGTTGTGGTGTTGTTAATGAAGGGTGAAGAGGGAATGGAATAGAAAAAAAAAACAGGGGGGAGGGATGGAATGATTGTGAGGGAATGTAATGCATTTTGGAATGGACGATTCCATTCCATCGACCAACCAAACACTCTTTTCTTCATTCCCTCTCAAAGGTCCATTCCATTCCACCTCTCATTCCTGCGTATCAAACGCTACCTTATTATTAGTATAAGAAAAAATTAATAAAATAACAAGAAAAACTAAATAACTAGAACTTAAAGGGTGAACCGGCTAAAATTATATGTGAAGTGGACTCGATCCCATGGAAGAAATCATCAAAACATTGAACAAATGGATTTTTAACATACTAAACGTGGGAAGGTGGTATATATATGGCCGGTGAAAGAGGAAAGGAAATGAAAAAAAAATATAGGGATGGATGAAAGGAATTTGGAGTGTTGTAGAGAGAATGGAATAGACGAGGTAATAGGTGATTCTGTTTCATTGACAAACCAAACATCATTTTTTTATTCCCTCACAATGGTACATAATTTTTATAAATTTTCATACAAACCACTAGTTCAGATTATTTTTTTGTTTAGATGAAGGATATTTTAAATTTTATAAATTAAGACAGAAATTAATATCTAGCTTTTTTTATACAGGTCAGTTTTATAAAGAGAAAACAATATATAAAATATATATCAATGCTATGGAGCACATAATAATCGATTACAACTTTTAGTATTTAATCATGTGTAGAGATAGCAAAAAAAATGTAAAACGTTAAATATTTTTAATATGTTGAGCACCTAAAAAATATGTTGGCAGCAATAAAATATTTATCTAATTAAGATTATGAGTGTAACTAGCTAATATTTATTAGGAGTTGTTTGAGTAAAGAAACTTTTGGTTCATAGCATTATACTTACTATTTGGTGGTAATTTTAAGCAGTGGCGGAACTAGCCCACTAAATCAGTGGTATCCAAAAAAACATTACCATGCAATCATACAATATTAAAAAAAAGACAATAAATAAATAAAGTAAACAAATACCTAATAGATTTGGCATCTTTTTTTTTCATAGCTTGAAATCGTTTCATTACATCGTCGTCTTTTACTTTATGAAAAATTCTTTTCGACCGCACAAATATAGCATTGTTCAAAAATTTCGGGCCCATTCGATTGCGTAAATCCGTCTTGATAATCTTCATTTTCGGAAAACATCTTTCAACGGTTGCGGTTGCGGTTGCAACAGGTAAAACCAAAGCTAGCTTCACTACCCGATAAACCAAAGGACAAGAACTACGTTTTCTCATTTCAACCATAAGACGCGCAAGATCACTTATTCTATTATATGAGCTTTATTAGTTATTATAAATTGAGCTTAATAATCATAAAACTAATTATTTGGGCTTTGTTACTAAACAGGTTTTGGGCTTAATGAATAATATCAAGTTTCACAATTTTCTCTTATGGGTATCCTCGTATATGTTTTTGGGTATGCTACGTATAAAACCAAAAAACAAATTACACCGCGAATATGAATACGAATACAGGGTTGAGCCGTAGCTCGTGCTACAGCTCATTCTACATTGATTCCGCCCTTAATTTTAAGCTTTGGTAATGATATGTTGTTTGATAGGGGGCAGTGACTTCTGTTTTTTGGTAGAAGTGAATTTAAAATAGTAGAAAATGAATTACAAACTTGGTACATATGATAATATTTGTTTATTTGACTTTTTTCTATAAGGACACTAGCATTTTAGTTCTATAAAATTTAGAGGTTGAAATAGATTTTATTTTTATAAAACTGATGTATATAAAAAATTGGAAATTAATTTTTGACTTACTTTATAAAATTTAAAAGATCCTTCACCTTAATAGAAAAAATAACTGAGTTAGTGGTTGGATAAAAATTTATAAAAATTATGTGACAAAACTATTAATTTTTTTATAAGAACTGCATGTATATTCTGTTTTATATATTTGTGACAAAATTAATTAAATAAAAGAAATTAAAAAGAATTTAAGTAAACTGTCAAAATCGTCCTTGAGGTTTTATATTTGCCTGTTTCATCCAAATATCATTCAACTTAACAGAAAAAGTAAACTAAGTTAGTGGTTTGAATGAAAATGACAAAAAATGCCAAAGGTGAATGGCTATTTGGCAACAAAAAAAAATCATTTTGGATGAAACTGGCAAACATACCTATACCTCAAGGACGATTGTGGCAATTTACTCTTAATCAAATGTTTTTAAAACAATCACAACAAACTCAAAAATTACCACAAGTAATACAGTCTTCGTGGAAATTAGACTATTTACCAGTTACTAGTTATTACCAATATCCTATCCATGAGAACATAACTGATAATCACTCAAAATTATTATTATGGAATCACAACTTGTCAAAAATAAAATGTCCAGTGATTATGCTCAATTACAATGAAGAAGGAAAATAATAGAATTGGATATAAGCCGATGCAACGACTAAATTGCAAAACTAGGGTTAATATAATTGATCGATCTTGATGATTTCGTTACAAAAACGGACGACAAACTCATCGATTAATATAGGCGAGACTAATAAGGAGAGCGCCCATAAACATTGCAACCTTCAATTAAGCACCAGCCAAATGTGAAATAGACCACTTTGACATGAAGATGCGTACAAGAATAGGAAACCGGCGAGAGGAAGGAGTAGCAATGCTTTAACCTTCGACAACCTCAGCCAAGGGACCCAAACGACATCTTTAAAGTTCCTACATGATCAACCCCCAACATACCTTTTGTTAACGGCCAACAAAAGCCTGATCCCCACCGGGTAAACTCAATGGCAAAAGGTCACCCACTCATACGGAAGCAGACGCACTGGTGACCAGGCCCACCACCACTTTAGAGGAAACATACTGCCCGAAGGCCCACTATGGAAGAATCCCCGACTCAACCTAGAGCATTATTTTTGCTTTAGGCGAGACCCAAACCAATGACCTCTATTTTGGAAGCTCTACTAATGCACAAGGTCTTTGGAATACAGGTGTTTTGTTTGAATTGTACAGATTTTTAACACATAAACACAACCAATGCAAGATTAGCCCGAACCATACCTTTTTTTGAATAACCAACAAAAAGCCAAAAGCCTGATCACTTGGGTAAACTTAATGTCAAAATGTCACCTATTACCAGAAAGCCCACATTGGTAAAACCACTGGTTCAACCCAGAACATTTTTACCTCAGGCGAAACTCGAACCTATGACCTCCACATTAGAAGGTCATAGAAGTATCAATGCACGCTAACCTCATTTGAAACCTCAGGCGAAACTCGAACCTATGACCTCCACATTAGAAGGTCATAGAAGTATCAATGCACGCTAACCTCATTTGAAAAAAAAATGTGTTTGGTTTGAATTGCAGAGATTTTAAACACAACAACCAATGCAAGTCATTTTCATTCGATGGCTATTAGAAAGAACACTATGATGAAACAAGTTCACAGCCAATAGGAGCGTTCTTAATTGATCAAAAATAAATTGTAGCTCATCTTTTAATGCATATGCGATTGGTCTCTTCAATTTTGGCATGCTAACTCTAGCTAGAAAGATGGCTTATCGCCGCCAGGGAGTCAAAGGGGTTTCCGGCAAACCTGAGACAACTTTTCTCGTCTCAAACATCCCTGATCGCGTGACCCGCTCTATTCTTTGGGAAGCTTTCCAACCGTATGGTACTGTTACAGACGCTTTTATTCCCAAGAAAAAGAGTGTGCAAGGTACCATCTTTGGATTCGTGAGATACGAGGATGTTGGTGATGTTCGTGATATCCTGAAGCAACTGAACTCTGTGAAGATTTGGGACAGCAGTCTGAGAGTGGTACTCGCTAAGTTTGATCGGTGCCATAGGAGGTTTGATTACAGTGGTGGAGTGGAAGCTGGACCTTCGACGAGGGAGTCGTACCCTCTTCCAACATCTCTGAGGAATGCTCGATCATACAGAGATACCTTAGCTGGTGTAACGCGCTCTGCTGTAGATACCTTGCCAGCTGACGCAAAATCTATTGTAGTCGACGATGATGGTGCTTGGTTCCCTAAGCAATGCTTGGGCAGGTCCATTATTGCTACTGCAATGGATATTTCGGGCTTACACAGGTCCAAGTCCGTGGTGTTCAACACAGGGTTTCAGGAAGCTGTTGTTTCCTACATTGGTGGGCTAAAAATCCTTATTTCGTTTCGTGACGATGTTTCTGCTATGAAGTTTTTGCATGAATACCAGGAGGCGTGGGGGAATGTGTTTTCATCCGCGGCTCTTTGGACGGGTCAAGACGTAGCCATTGAGCGTATCAGTGGTCTGCGTATCGTTGGTGTCCCTCTCCTTGTCCGGGACAGCAGGCTTTACGACAAAGTTGGGGAGCTGTTCGGCAAAGTTGTATGGTCGTCTGAGTTCTCTTGGGAAGACTCCGATAACTCCGACGGGATTACTTATGTCCTGCTCCCGCCGGGTAGGCGCATCAATGAGAAGGTGTCCTTGCTTTGGCGAGGGACCTCGTATAATGTTTGGGTCCATGAGGATATGTCTCCTTGGATTCCGGAATTTGAATCGCCAAACAATGATCCGAAAGATACAGATTTTGAAGAAGGGGAGATTC
This sequence comes from Helianthus tuberosus, assembly GCA_030545235.1. Taxonomy (NCBI): domain Eukaryota; kingdom Viridiplantae; phylum Streptophyta; class Magnoliopsida; order Asterales; family Asteraceae; genus Helianthus; species Helianthus tuberosus. The sequence goes on from CM060374.1 coordinate 114,864,934, forward strand.
GGTCGATATCGCCGGAGCCGGTGACCAATGTTACGGGTATGGGGCAGTCGAACGGCCAGGCCAATGGAATACCAGAAGTCGTGCATGGGGATGTGGGAAACTTTTCAGTGTTGCATGGGGAAGATATACCTCAAAGCGCGTGTCAGCCGTTTTTTAAAGATCCCACTTTTAAGTGGCAGGAGCTTTTTGGGAAGACACCCTCTAATGTGGGGCCCGGCTCTCTTAGTGCTCCGGTTTCTTCTAGATCTTCTCGTGGTGGGCCTTAGAGGCCTGGTTTACATCGGAAGGAAGCTGGGCCGTTGTTACGGGCCAAATCTCGTAAACGAGCCCGTGTGGATGATGGTTTATCCTCTGGCTGGGCTTCGATTATGTCTGACATTCAGGTTGAGACCTCTTCTATTTCGACTCCATTTGAACCTTTTGACCTCAATAATCCTGCAGCCACATCGTCTTTTCCTTCTTCCCCGTTGGATATAGGCATACATGAAGGGTCTATTCAGGAGACTACTGAGGGTAATACCGGTACGGAAGAACAGGCCCTGCCTCAGCCGACGCCTAATTCCGACGGCGAAGGGAGCGATTCTGGTACCGTTTTGAATGCTGAGGTGTCTGCCACGATGGATGTTGGCGGTTCTGTTGGTATTGCTCTGCAGTCTTTTGAGGATATGGTTAGGGAGGAGATCGTTGCTGACGGGGAAGCCGTCCGTTGCCAATGAATTGCCTCTCTGTGAACAGTCGCGGGCTAGGGGTTGATGGGAAAACAGGTTGGATCAAGGGTCTTAAAACTTCTATCGGGGTTAGTTTTCTTTCCATCCAGGAGTCTAAATCGGCTGACCCGCAACTGTGGTTTTTAAGCAATTTGTGGGGGAGATCAATTTTCGATTTCGAGTATGTAAATCCGGTTGGTCGCTCAGGGGGGTTAATTTCTATGTGGGATCCGGGAGTTTTTTCAAAGTCGGGTGTGTTCAAAAGCAGGCATCTTTTGGTCGTTTCGGGGGTGATTACAGGGTCTGGCGATTTGATAAATGTTGCCAACATCCATGCTCCTAATGACGGGGGGTCTCGGAGGGAGCTTTGGCAGGAAATTCTCGGGGTAAGGCAGTCGTTTCCGGGGCTTTGGTTGCTTATGGGTGACTTCAATGATGTTCGGACGAGTGATGAACGCTTGAATTCGGAATTCATTCCGTCTAATGCAGCGACTTTTAACAATTTTATTCTAGCCGGGGACTTTTGTGAATACAATATGGGCGGCGACCGATCACTTTTATGGCTGAAGCGGGGTTTAAATTCAGCAAACTGGATAGATTCTTGGTTTGTAGGGACTTCTTTGTTAAGTGGCCTAACGCTTCTGTCACGGCTCTTAATAGAAACCTCTCGGATCACAATCCTATCCACCTGTCTTGCTCTTCTTCGGACTTTGGTCATCGGCCATTCCGTTTTTTTAACTCTTGGCTCGAATGCCCAGGTTTCGAAGATTATGTCAAAGTGCTTTGCAGCTCTTTTGTTTTTGTTGGCAGGGCGGATGTGGCTCTTGCTACGAAGCTACGATGGCTAAAGAATAGAATAAAGGCTTGGGTTCTAGCGGATAGAAGGAGGCAGGAATCTAATAATACAGAGATGCTCAAAATTGTTTCTAATATCGAGCTCCTGGCTGAGTCGCGGGGGCTGTCGGATGCTGAAATTCAATCGCGAGCGGATGCTAAAAAAGTTATCTTGGAGTTTGAGAGGTTAAAAGCTCTTGACGCCAAGCAAAAGTCTCGTGTCAAATGGGCGGTTGATGGGGACGAGAACTCCTCATACTTTCACACTGTTATCAATTTCGACCTCTCTTCTAACCGCATCGCGGGCTTGATGTGCGGGAATCGCTGGGTCACTAATCCGGTTGAGCTCAAGGATAAAGTAGTGGAATTTTTTTCGGTGAAACTATCTGAACCAGTGGGGCCACGGCCAAAGTTGGTATGCCCGTTCATTAATCAGCTCTCAGCAGCGGAGGGTGAAGGGTTAACTGGTTCTTTTACGCTTATGGAAATCGAGAAGGCTATTTGGGATTGCGCTGGTGATCGGGCCCCGGGTCCCGACGGATTCAATTTTACATTCGTGAAACGGTTCTGCCATTTCCTTAAATTGGATTTTGTGAATTTGTTTAACGAATTTTTTGATAGGTGTGAATTTTCAGCTGGATGTTTTTCTGCCTTCATTGCTTTAATCCCAAAAATCAAGGACCCTCAACGCCTCACCGATTTTAGACCAATTAGCCTTGTTGGTTGTATTAACAAGGTGTTGTCAAAGGTCCTTGCAAATAGACTGAAGAAGGTTATCGGAAACTTGGTTTCGGAGGAGCAAATGGCTTTTCTCTCGAATCGTAGTATTCTAGACGGACCACTAATCCTAAATGAGACTATCGGGTGGTTAAAACGGTCAAAACGGAAGGGCATGTTATTTAAAGTTGATATCGAAAAGGCCTATGATTCTTTATGTTGGGATTTCTTATATTCTATGATGGAACAAATGAACTTCCCGCTTCGTTGGAGGAGGTGGATTCGTGCCCTCTTGTCTATGTCTCGAGCCTCGGTTTTAGTGAATGGTTCGCCTTCTAGTGAGTTCGCTTGCTCACGAGGGCTTCGTCAAGGGGATCCCATCTCCCCCTACTTGTTCATTATCGCGATGGAGGCGCTTACGTGCATTATCAAGAAAGCGAGCTCCATTGGTATTTTCGAGGGTATTAAGGTGGGCGAAAATGGTCCGTTGCTCTCTCATTTCTTATTTGCTGATGACGCCATTTTTATAGGCAAATGGTCGATAAGAAATGCGATGATGCTCAGACGCCTATTGCGGTGCTTTCACATGGTCTCCGGGTTAAAGATAAACCTTCAAAAATGCAGCTTTTATGGCATTGGGGTTTCTCAGTTGGATCTTTCTAGTATGGCAGCCTTGTTTGGGTGTAGAACGGGATCTTTTCCGTTTATACACCTTGGTCTCCCGGTCGGGGGAAATATGAACTTGATTAGGAACTGGACGCCGGTGATAAACAAGTTTCGGAATAGGTTATCTCTTTGGAAAGCAAGACAATTGTCTATCGGAGGCCGGATAACTATCTTGAAATCGATTTTGAATGCCCTTCCCACATATTTCTTTTCTATATATCGCGCTCCGGCTCAGGTGCTAAAATCTTTGGAACGGCTGAGACGGGTTTTCTTTTGGGGTGGAAGTGAGGAGAAGGAACACATGAATTGGGTGGCGTGGCATAATATCCTAAGGCCGGTGGAATATGGAGGTATTGGAGCAGGTTCGTTAAAAGATGCCAACCGCGCCATGTTAGCAAAGTCGTGGTGGAGGTTCAAAACGGAGCCCCACGCTCTTTGGCGAAAGGTCGTGTGGTCTATCCGTAGTGGGTCTCGTTCTTGGGCGTTTATTCCAAGAAAGATTACGTATTCGGGGCCTTGGAAGCAAATTGTAACTATGGGTGATGAGTTGGCTGCTCAAGGCACTAATTTGGAGTTTTTAATGCGGGCGACGGTGGGTAATGGTAAATCTATTTTATTCTGGATCGATTGTTGGGCTGGGTCGGAACCGCTGAGGTCTCTGTACCCAAATCTTTTTGCGTTAGAGCGGATGAAGATGTGCAATGTTATTGATCGGCTTGGGCCTGGTCCAAACGGGTCAGTTTTTTCGTGGAATTGGAGTCGTAGAAGACTGTCAAGGTTGGAGCATACCGAGCTAAATAACATCAGCTTATTTCTATCCCACTTTGTTTTGTCTGATGCCCCAGATTCTTGGGCTTGGTCCGATGAAGATAAGTTTTCGGTTGCTAGCCTTAAAAGGATCCTTGCTAATCACGGGTCAGTGCCTTCCCAAGTGACTTTCCCCTGCAACAATTGGGTCCCAGCTAAGGTTCGGTTTGTGGCGTGGCGAGCGGAGCTGCAACGCCTTCCAACAATGTTGGCGCTGCAGCGTAGGAACATCCCGATCCAGAATTCGATGTGTCGGCTATGCGGCGATGCCCAGGAATCTGTGGACCATGTATTTATATCTTGTCAGTTCTCTCAAGCGGTCTGGAGTGTTGTTAGCCAATGGTGCCATCTTCAACCCATTTTCGCTTTTCACATTCGAGACCTTTTGGATTTATATAACCTGTATTGTGGGTCTAATAGAGGCAAAAAGGCAATCCATGCGGTTATGTTGACTGTTATTTGGAGCATTTGGAGGTCTAGGAACAAGGCTGTTTTCGAGGCGAAGGCTCCCACGGTTACAACGGTTATCGACGAAGCAAAATCTCTAAGTTTCCTTTGGGTCAGAAATCGATCTAAAGCTCTGGCGCTTTCGTGGGAAGATTGGAAATCTTTTGATCTGAGGGGCTTAAGCTAATCGGCTGTTGTTTTGTTTCTGTTTTTGTCGTTTGTTTCTTGTTGTCTGTTTTTATGTAGTTTGTTTGTCGGGTGCTTTCTTCGGGTCTGTTCTTTACCAGTTTCTTGCTGGAAGTTTGAATAATATATGTTTTGTTGGTCTTTCAAAAAAAAATTTCCGATGGAGGGCCCTGGTGCAACGATTGATAAACGTCTAGACAGTGAAATCCTCTAATTTATTGCGACTTGTTTTTCAAATTTGTGCCACTATTTTGATATGTTGGCCCACAAGTAGCTATTTATTTCGCATATAGTAGATTTTTATCAAACATCGGTACTTATTGTTTTTTTTTCTTCAAACAATCTAAAATATGTGTTAACATCCAATTAAACACATCACGACTTTAATTTTTTTTCTTTTTTTTGGTTGTTGTTATAACGAGTACGAGTACCGTAGCAAATGAGACCAATGCCTATCAATTCACGCCGCGAAGCACGGAGAATCCTACTAGTTTATTTTAAATTTCATGTCTTTTGCCTATGGTTAGGTTTCCTTCTTTGTATATGAAAGTATTGGTTTGTTAATACGTATTTAGAATTTTAGATCAACTTATAAAAAATTGGATTCCGGCATTCATATTTCTATATTATGAATAAACATGATCCATGCTTCATATTCTCAAGTTTTTTTTTGAAAGGGCTCATATTCTCAAGTTCATGAAACAAAATAGGGTGAATGAATAGAGAGAAACTATATAAAAACTTGGGGAAGTTTCATTGGTGAACACTAAAAAAGTGGGGAACAGCGGGAACCGACTCAAACGAACTCCGATTGGACTCAATCCAGCGGCGTTGGAACCGGCTCGTCGAACCCTAACTAGGATCTCTTAACCCTAAACCCTAAATACTAACACCTAAACTCTAAACCCTAAAGCTAAAAAATAAGGCTAAAACCTAAGCTAAACCGTCAAATCTAAACTTTAAACCCTAAAAGCTAAACCCTAAAGGCTAAACCTTAAACCCTAAAGCTAAACCCTAAACCCTAAACTTAAACCCTAAAGCTAAACCTTAAGGCTAAACCCTAAAGCTAAACCCTAAAAGCCAAACCCTAATATATTTAGGGTTTAGGGGTTATGATTTAGGGTTTAGGGTTAAGAGATCCTAGTTAGGGTTCGACGAGCCGGTTCCAACGCCGCTGTAATGAGTCCAATCGGAGTTCGTTTGAGTCGGTTCCCCGCTGTTCCCCACTTTTTTAGTATTCCCCAATGAACCTCACACATAGAAACTTAATAACATAACTATACATCTCACTTATTTGTTGCAAGTCATCAAAAAAGGTAAGTCATATAATAATTACTCCTATTTCGAAAAAGGTTAAGTCATCAAAATTGCTGATTTCCATAACCCATTTGTTCAACCTAAAATTAAAATAGCACATCCAAAAGCTAACACACCTTGATGATAAAGTTCTTAATTATCTGCTTGGTTTTGCTGCTGTCAAAATGAGGGCAGAATTCCTAGAGTTATGCAGCTTTTGCTGCATCTTAGTGCTAAAAAAGTGTAGTTTTTTGCTTCGATTGTTGTCTAAAGAGTGGGCTTTATTGGTAGTTGATAAATGGACTATTTTTGTTTTTGATCGATGTGATAGTACATTATGAATTGGTATATAGGATGAGGGATAAGACATTATTGAAGACCAACATACTTGAAAGAATTGGGCTAGACATGGAAGCAAAGATCTAGGGCCAGATGGGCCTTGGACGGTGATGAAAACACTAAATTCATTCACTCGCATGTCAACATGCGGAAAGCCTCCAATCAAATCCCTGGTTTGGTTATCAATGATAGATGGGTTACTAAGCCGTCGCAGATTAAGAAAGAAGTCATGTGTTTCTTCAGGGAGCGGTTTAAAGAAGAGATCAAGGTTAGGCCATCGGTCTCCTGTGATGGTCTTAGGAATCTGTCGGATCTCGAGAAAGTGTTGCTGATTGAGCAGTTCTCTATGGGAGAAATCAAGCAGGCGGTCTAGGATTGTGGTGACGATAAAGCACCAGGGCCAGACGGTTTCAACATGAAATTTATCAAGCTTTTTTGAGATTATCTTGAGAAAGACTTTAAAGATATTTTCGATTACTTCTTTGAGAACGAAGGATTTAATATTGGCTGCCATGGTTGCAAAAGTCGCTAGGCGCTCCCTAGTCGGATTCGGGACTACTCGGGAAGTACTCGGCCGAGGCGGAGATTACTCGGGGAGTAATTGGCCTAGACGAACAGTACTCGGGCCTCGGCAGCTAACCTTGTAGCCAGTACTCGGGGAGTACTCGGAGCCTAGGCGGGACTTTTACAACCATGTTGGCTGCTGCTCCTCCTTCATAACTTTGGTTCCTAAAATGAAGGATCTGGTCGAGCTAAACAATTACCGGCCGATTAATCTGATCGGAGTCATCAGTAAAGTGGTCGCTAAGGTCTTGGCGAACCGGCTTAAAGGAGTGATCGGCTTGTGTTGGACCCAGTATGGCCTTAACAACTTCTTTTCACGTAATATGGCAAGTGATTTCAGTAGATGTGAAAAAGATGTGCGGAAATGGAAATCAGACTTTCAGAAACAAGACCTACAGAATTATCAAGTTTATATCACTTTGAAACAAAATGGTTTACAAGGTGATTGTAAGATTATTATCTAATACAAATGAATCTTGAATTCTATGGGTGAGAGGGCAATGGAGTTTTGATGTATGTGTGAATGCTAAGCTTCAAACTCAATTGTCTTCTGCTGGTTGGGCCTTCTATTTATAGAAGGCTGGGTGCATGAATAAACAATAGTTTATTCATGCAATAAGTCCTGTAAAAAGTGGCCAATTGACATATTCATTGAATCCAACGTTCAAGTTGCCTTTTTCATCATGATATCCAATAATGTCAACTTGCTTCGGTAAGTGTGGCAGGATAGAGCTGATTTCAGACAAGTGGGGTATTTCATCAGAATTTCTGATAACCCACTTCATCAGAAATTCCGGTGAACAAATCATCAGAAAAATCATGATGATCAGAATCGTCAGAAACTGATGATATTTGATATTTCATCAGAAATATCATCAGATCCACCAGAAATGACCTTCTCTGATAATCCAATTCAGCTCTTGATCAACTTGTGATTCTTTGAAGTAGATGTTGTGCATTTCAGTTGTCCTATCTGATCTTCTTCTTCTTGTTGTGATCTTCAGGACTGTGATCTCTTCATAGATCCAGTTGATTGTGATTTTCTTCAATACTTACAAATAAAGTTTCCTAATAGTTTCCCCCTAAGTATTGTAAGAAAATGAACTACCTTATGAACAGAAAATTTCCAGATAGTGGAAACATAATACTTGCAAATTTAAACCAGTTACTGATGTTTTTGAAAAACAAATTACATAAAAGATGAAAAATCAAATAAACAGGTTCTTCAATTCAGCTTCACTCTCTTGTGTACATCTCCTTCCTTTAACTGCTTTTTGTAGGAGATATATTTGTTGCAGCTGACATACATGTCTTTGTACATTTCTCTTGCTTGGATCCATTCTTCAATCATTTGCTCAATTTCTTTCCTGTGTTCCTCCAAGTTTTTTCCTATCTTCTGAAGATGTTCTTGTCTTTTGTTCATGGTTTTCATGATATACTTCAGAGTTTGATTTGAGTACTTGCAGATATCAACACTTCTGAACAGAGCTTTGTTATTATAAATATCTCTGAAGATGACAACATAGTTGTGACTGTGAGTTTTGCTTGTTAATACAATGATGTCTCCAGATCTTGCATCTTCCAATATTTCTGAGGGAACTTTTGTCTTTGGTGATCTGACATACACCTTTTTGTTGTGTACATGCTCATAATTGATGCATAGATCAAAGTCTAAAAAAGCAGTTCTTTCAAACAGCAGTATTCCAGCCTTTGATATGCTATTCAACGCCCTTCTGACTTCTTGATTACTTTTCTTTTCCTTTCCTTTTCATAATGATCCTTCATAAACAGAATGTCTATAGGATGCAATTTGTCAGCTATTTCTTAATCAATTACCTTTTGTTCTTCCCCATTTTTTCTCAGAAGTGTGTATCTGTTTTGTACATGAGTTCCTCCAACATCATCGGTTGCAACTTTCACTTCATCCACCTTTAAAATTTTCTTTACTGGATTCTCATTCTTGGAGTGAATGCTACCTAAACCTCTTTTTATTCTTTCTTCTCTTAAACCCAATCTGACAGGAGACAGTGATCTTGGTTGTTCATCTTCTTTTGTTAAATAATAACTCACCAGATTGTACTCAGGGAATATCATTGCATCCCTGGCAATCTCTTTAACCATGACAGACTTGGTTTCAGAGATTTTTCTTTTAACAATCTTTGATTTTTCTGATGAATCACCTTCTTGTTCCCATTCATTCATTGTTTGCATATTCATAAATTTACTTAAGGCTGAGTCATCAGACACTGTTGGGTTTGGGATAGATGCTAGCAATTTCAAATTTGTAATAACTTGAGGTTTTGCAGTTGCTAACCTTTTCAGCATTTCATCTCTTGGGATACTTGGAGGTGGACCCATTGGTATGGTTCCAGCCTTGATGCTTGGTGTAGCTGAAGATTGCTGTTGGGTTGACTTTAGAGCTTCTTGGTTTGAGCTTTCAGCAGGTACTTCTTTCATGAGTTCATTGGGATCCACTTTGGCCAATCTTGCAATGTTGAATTGCATCTTCTCCATCAGTTGTTGCACCTCTCTTACCAGTTTTGAGTTGCTGGTTATGTTTTTCTGAACTTTGGTGAATTCAGTTTGAGCTTTCGTCTGAATTGCAGCCCATTCTTTTGACAGCTTCTCAAGGGCATCTGTGATACTGTTATTGCTTGCCCTTAGTATGGTAACTTCCTCCAAAACTCTGTTTGTACTGCTTGACTGCCTTGATTCCACCGCATTTGCAACTTGTGCCTTGATCTTTTCTATTTCTGTGAGAATCATCTGGATTTCTGATGCAGAGATGTTGGATACTGGTGCCTTTTCTTTCATCTTTTGAAGAGACTTTAGTGCTTCAGTGTTTTCTTCAGTTTGTTTCTTTATTGCCTCCACTGATTCTGACAAAGTCTTCATATTTGCCCTTTGACCTTGTATTTCTGACAGCAACATATCAAGTTTTTCTTCCACTGGATTTCTTTTGCATACTTTGTAAACATTTTCCAGCACTGTTTCTAAATTTTCTTGGTTCATGGGTGTTTCAGGGATATTGGGAACAACAGATGTTCCTTGTAATATTCCAGCGTCAAACACATTTGCTGCTGTTTTGGAAATGATAGGGTCACTTTTGGCTTTACCAGATTTTGGTGCAACTTTAAGTTTACCAGAATCATCTCCACCAGTGATGAAAAACTTATTTTCACCCTGGATTTCCTTATGTCCTTGAATCATATCAACATATGATTCTCCATAAGTTTTTGAGGTAAACGGATTACCTTTAGCCAGATTTCCTTGATTAGTTCCCTGATCTCTATCTGTTGGGATCTCATCCTCTTCCTCATTTTCTGATTCAGAGTTGAGATTAATGGAACTAGTAACCTCCTCATCAACATTAGTTGTTCTGTATTCTAATTTGTAAGAAACATTAACTGAACTTTCTAATTTTGTTTCTTCTATGTGAGAGTCAACTAAGACAGTGTTTAAAAGAGATGTACCAGCAATCTGATATTCATCATAATGTACGACTTCAGTGGCTTCAATTGTAGCAGCATCAAAGTCAGTTTCTCCAGCAACATGTGATTCTGCATGATGTTTAAGTACTTCCTTTTGATGAATCTCAAATTCATGATGAATTCCTACTTCATGAATCTGTTGGCTTTCAGCATGTTGTGTCTTGTTTTCTGGTGAGTTAGCTATCTCCATAATTCTTTTTCCTCCTGCACCCTCTTTTTCTGATGACGAGGACTTCTCATCATCTCCTTTTTCTGTTGATGAAGAGCAGTTCACAACTTCTCTGCTGGGCTCTTCTGTTGGAGAATCTAATATGGTCAGAAGTTCTTCATGTTGTATTCTGTATTGTGAGTCTGGTGCAATGAGGCATAACATGCTTTCTGGCAACACATGGATATCTTTGTCTAATTCCCATCCATGATTGGAACTCCAGGCCTTCATGGTGTTCGATCTCCAAACATCTTAAAAAATTGGAATTTCTATGTTCCTTGTAGCAAATGTTTCAGAGATGAAAATAGAGATTAACCTTGGATATGGCATATGTGAGATTATTCTTCCATTTCTGGTGATGATTGATCTTTTGAGTAGGTTGAAAATTTCTGACCCATAATCAATTTTGAACCCAGTTATGAGTCCATACATGATTGTCAGAATAGCTTGACTGATTTGATCAGTTCCCCCTATCTTTGAGGTGAGACATTTGTTTAGCACTTCCATCATCACTTTCCAGATGGCTGGCAATTCACTTCTTCTAATTGCTCCAATTTTGTTGATATTCTTTTTCTTGTAGCTAAGCCCAATGATGAAGCTTATTAATTCTTCTCTGCTTGGAGCTTCAATGTAACTATCAAGAATAGGTAGTTCAAGTCATTCTCTTACTCTTGCAGGGGTTAATGTTACATAAACACTTCCCCATACATGAGCAGAGACCTGATTTTCTTCAACTTCATTAAAAGTGTGAACAAATTGCTGTAGTAGCCTTTCTGGTACCTCTCTTCCTTTTGTTAGTGCTCCTGAGATTGGACATTTTGTGAGATATTCTACCAGAAGTTGACATCTTACGTCATACTCTGAATGCTCTGTATTCATCAGCAGATTGTTTTCCTTCATTGGCAGAAATTCTACTTCTTCAACAAAAGGTACTTCATGTGGAACAATTGGGATGTTGATGTTTACTTCTTCCATTGTTCATCTCTGTGAGTTAGGGTTTGAAATTTAGGGGTTTTTGAATTATGAGTGAGAAACAGGGGATTTTCAGGGTTGAAGTTTGAGGGAGGTGAGTGATTTTTTAATTTCTGCTAAGTGTGTGTTATATAGGAGTGTTTCAGCAGAGGATTGTGAGTGTATGGAGTTGAAGGGGTATGAAACGTGGCATGTAATGGTGGTTTATAGATCATTAAATGTCTTTATAACCGTTAGATCGTGTAACGTGAGATTTTGGTTCAGAATGTAACCGTTGGATCGTGGGTATCAAGATATTAATGAGATGGTTTATCATGTAATCGTGGTTATGCCTTTTCAATTTGACCCTTCAATTTGTAGTTTCTTCAATCGTTCCTTCACGAAAGTGTTGCACTGATTTTTGATTGGAGAAAACTATCGGTTCTATGACACCTTTTCATCTTTGTGGACCCTATTAGATAGGAGGTCCAATCACCTTCCTTCATATACATCCTCTATTCTTTGTAAGTCAAAGTCCCATTCTGATGAATGTCATCAGAAATCCAACATAAATTCTGTTGAAAATATGTATTCCCCTTCTTTTTTTTTTGTTCTGTCTTCTGTTGACCTTTTAGATGTGGTCAACAGAAGTCAACAGAATTTTCAACAGAATTTCTTGGTTGAGTTTTCCCCCTAAACTTGTGATCCTCTTCAACAGATTTTGAAGTTATCTTTTTGACAGATTTTTTTTTTTTTTTTTTTTTTTTTTTGTAAAACAAATATCTTTTTTTTTTAGATTGAAAAAAAATTTTACAATTTATGAATATGCTATCAAGAGATATGAATAAGGAAGATTAAATGATCACAGATAATTCTGATTATCCAGCATATTTCTCTGATGATTCACCAGAATTTCTGATGATTTATCAGGTGTTCTGATGTTGTATCAGATTTTCTGATGATTATGTCAGATTTTCTAATAACTTATCAGATTTTCTGGTGATTTATAATAAAAATATGATTCTTCTTTGATTATCACTAAAGCAATTTATCAAGCATTTTTCTGGTGATAAGATTATCTGAGAGATTTTTATCATAGAATCAACCATACCATAGCAGATTATTTGTTAAGCCTTCAACATAGGCTACTTTCTCTATGGTCAAACATCAATACCTTATGCATCCATATCCCATGATCCTCCCTTTCACTCCATTTCCAAAATTTACCATTCTACCCAGCTTTGAAACAAAGTTGCTGAGTAGGCTCCTGTCCCCAGTCATGTGCTTGGAGCTTCCTGAGTCGCAGTACCAGATCTGCTGCACATGATGGTCCTGAAATGGAATGATTAGAGGGTTTTTGGTACCCAGGCATGCTTGGGTACTGTTTCTGATGGGATTTTAATCAATTCATTTTTTTCTTCTTGGTTTCAGAAACTCTGTTATATGCAGAGCCATAAACAGATTTTACATTTTTCTTTTGAAGATGGTGTTGAACAAGCTTAAGTATGTCAACACACATACAAGATTTATCAGAATTTTCTGATATTTTTTCTTGTGATGAAATGAGTGGATAATTTTGAAAAGATGAGTGAACTTCTTCTGGAGTCTTCACAGATTCTTGACTGCATTCACTTATGTTTGTTTTGAAGTTTGGTTTTTCAAAAGAGTATTCAGAACAGGTTGACTTGCAAGATTCAGAATCAGATTCTGATGATAATTTATCAGAAATCTGATGAGTTGCTTTTACAAAGACAGTGGGTTTATTTCTATTTGATCTTGTATATCCTAAACCCTCTCCTTTGTTCTTTGGTGTGGACTCAATGAAATTTATAAATTCCTTGGCTTGTTGAAAAGCTCTTACATTAATTTCTTTATCATTGATTTTCTTGTAAAGATCTTTTCTTTCATTTTCATAGAACTCAATTTTAGCTTTGTGATCTAAACTTTCTTCTATGAGTAATTGGTTTTCAAGAATGATTTTGTTCATAGTCCTCTGCAACTCATCAGATTTTCTAATATCTGATTGATGTTTTTCTTGCAGATTTAGAAAATCTGACATGAGCTTGTTTAGCTTGTGTTCAAGATCAAGATTGTCTAAATTTACCTTTTGTCCTGAAGTTTCTGGTAGACCATCAGAAAGTGCCATGAGGCAGAAATTTGCCAATTCTTCTTCTTCATCATCAAAAGAATCATCAGATAACCATGTATCTGTTCCTCCAATTATGCTGACTTGTTGCTGCTTCTTTGCTTCTTCAAGCTTTTTCTCATAGTAAGCAACATCCTTGAGCTTTTTGGTCTTGCATTCTGATGCATAGTGACCTCTCTGCTTGCACTTGTAACACACAACTTCAGCTTTCCCTTTATCCTTAGATCTAACTTCCTCTTTAGATCTCCCATCCATCCTTCCTCTGTCACTTCTCTGGTATCTCTGGCTTCCTCCCCTCAACCTCTGCTCAAATGTTTTGGTGAGCAGTGCTATTGCTTCAGCAAAAGCAGAAAAATCTGATGAAGCATAAGAAATTTCACAACTTTGGTTGTTTGATGGTTGTGGATCATTAGTGGGTATTGTTCTTTGTGAGTTTGAGATAAGAGCTAAAGATCCCCCTCTTTGAGTAGTTTCTTCAAATATTTCTTCCTCTCTGGGGACCAAGATGTTGTATAAGTCATGGAGACTCATATTTCCTAGTTCTAAGGTTGAGAACAAAGTCATGGTTAGACTTCTCCATTCTCTAGGAAGGGCATCAAGAAATTTTATGTTTCTTTTATCATTTGACTTTGTTATTCCAAATTTCTTTAGCTCGTTTAAAAGTTTTGTAAATCTTTGATATGTATCATTTAGTCTTTCATTTGGAAAACTTTTAAACCTTTCATAAGATGAGACATTGTTTGTTCTCTTGTTTGTTCTCATTCTTTCTCCTCCTTCACAAAGATTTTCCAACTGATCCCATATTTCCTTGGCTGATGCACATGCATAAACTTGTGAAAATATGTCATTGGGGATGGCCATAATTAAAAGTGACTTTGCCCTTTCATCCCCAGCCACCTTTTCCTTGTCTTCCTCACTCCAAAGTATTTCACTTTTGGGAGCTCGGGAGGCAGGGATAGCAGGTGATTGGTCAGTTGCTGGAATAACTGGTATTATAGTCATTGGTATATGTGGACCCCTTTCAATGGATTGAAACAGAGCTCGGTCATGACCATTAAGGAAATTGACCATCCTGATTTTCCAATGGGGGTATTCCTCTCTGCCCAGAGTCGGAGGTTTAGACATAGAACCAATATTAAAAGCATTATTTCAGGATTGAAAGCTGGCCATATTTAGAGAAAAGAAGATGAGTGATTGATCGTTTGAAAATAATTTATTCAATCTGCTCTGATACCAATTGTTGGACCCAGTATGGCCTTAACAACTTCTTTTCACGTAATATGGCAAGTGATTTCAGTAGATGTGAAAAAGATGTGCGGAAATGGAAATCAGACTTTCAGAAACAAGACCTACAGAATTATCAAGTTTATATCACTTTGAAACAAAATGGTTTACAAGGTGATTGTAAGATTATTATCTAATACAAATGAATCTTGAATTCTGTGGGTGAGAGGGCAATGGAGTTTTGATGTATGTGTGAATGCTAAGCTTCAAACTCAATTGTCTTCTGCTGGTTGGGCCTTCTATTTATAGAAGCCTGGGTGCATGAATAAACAATTTATTCATGCAATAAGTCCTGCAAAAAGTGGCCAATTGACATATTCATTGAATCCAACGTTCAAGTTGCCTTTTTCATCATGATATCCAATAATGTCAACTTGCTTCGGTAAGTGTGGCAGGATAGAGCTGATTTCAAACAAGTGGGGTATTTCATCAGAATTTCTGATAACCCACTTCATCAGAAATTCTGGTGAACAAATCATCAGAAAAATCTTGATGATCAGAATCGTCAGAAACTGATGATATTTCATCAGAAATATCATCAGATCCATCAGAAATGACCTTCTCTGATAATCCAATTCAGCTCTTGATCAACTTGTGATTCTTTGAAGTAGATGCTATGCATTTCAGTTGTCCTATCTGATCTTCTTTTTCTTGTTGTGATCTTCAGGACTGTGATCTCTTCATAGATCTAGTTGATTGTGATTTTCTTCAATACTTACAAATAAAGTTTCATAACAGCTCGGTAATTTCCAAATCTCAGTCGGCTTTTATTAAAGATAATTACATTCTTGATGGTCCTTTGTTAATCAACGAAATAACAAATTGGGGAAAAAAATCTAAGTTAAAGGCGTTCTTCTTGAAAATTGATTTTGAGAAAGCTTTCAATAATGTTAACTGGCATTTCTTGATATCGAATATGGTTCAAATGGGCTTCCCTTTGAAGTTGTGTCAGTCGATAAAAGGTATTCTCGTATCCGCAAGATCGTCGGTTCTAGTAAACGGTGCTCCCACCTTCGAATTCCAGTGTTATAAAGGGCTTCGGCAAGGAGATCCTCTCTCACCGTTCCTTTTCATCATTGTAATGGAGGTTTTTTCTTGTACGTTGGATAAAGCCAGAATTGTGACAACTGGCACTTTTCCATGTAATATCCGTACAATGTGAACAGTAACTTGTAACATAAACAATTTCCCACTCATTATCCATAAATACAACACTCCGATTGCAAAATTCAGAGCTTAGATCCATTCTTCACCACCACAACACCGCCACTTGTCACCACCCCGCCTGACCGCCTCCCTCTGCAACCACTGTCCACCATCGCCTCCCCTGCACCTGCCGTCCACAATCGCCTCCCGCTGCAACCGCCTCCTGTTGTAACCGCCGTCCAAGAAACCACCCTGCAACCACCGTCTACTCTTGAACCGCTGATAAAGTAGACTCTGAAGGTTCTGTTCACCTATCTTCCACTCAAGTTTCGAGATGTATAAATTAGAGATTAGAGAGAGAGAGTTTGTTTTTATAATGTTTTGTTTTTAAGTTATACAACATGGCCCTCTAATAAAAGTTATTTACAAACTAGCCCCTGAAAAGGTCAAATGACAAGAATGCCCTCATGTGCCTTGCACATGATCAGATTTAACAAAAAAAAATTAAATGGGTTTGCCCTAAAGGACATAACGTGCAAGATTTGCAAACATTAAGGACAAAACTCATCAATTTTAAAGACAAAGGACAGCGCCTGCAATTTGGGACATACATAAAGGACACAACTTGTAATTTACTCTATATTTTGAGAGGTTTGTGTTTGAAATATTATTGGAAAACTAAATTGTTTTTCACTCTTAAAAAATGTTCAACATAACTTGTCTTAGTTGCCAACATATGGCATTTTTACTAAAGAGTTGTACAAAAGCTATTAAAACTTGTATTGAATAAAGATTTATGTCATGTCTTTTCACGCACAAATGTCAAGGAAAATTAAAATTATTGTCTACTACAAAAAAAATAAACAAAAAAAAAAAGAAAATTAAAAAGTAGACTACTTTATCCCGACATGGACATGTGCTTTCGAAAAATAGATATCAAGTCAACTTTACAGCTATAAAGTAGGATAGGCTTACTATTCACGTTAATTATGACAGCCACACCTTCTAGCCTTAACAGCTATAAAGGCAAACTAGTCAGGTCAGGCAGCTAATCTGGAGGGAAACTAGAATCACAACAGCTTAAGCTAGAAGCACCTACTGGGGCAGCATAGAAGCCAAGTAACTTCCAGCTAGTAGCCTCTAACATAAAACTTCTAGCTAACAACTTGTCACGAAAAATGCTTCAAGCTCATAGCTCCCCCATGTTAACATAACAGCTTCCAACATCCAAAACAAAGCTTTAGGTCAGTACACTGAAGCTTCTAGCTCCCCCGAAAGAAAACTCTTATAAACAAGCTCAGTGCTACTATAGCCTATTGTTAGGAGTTCGATCTTTAACCATGTTTTATTAAGTCATAAGCACCTATATTAGTGTTATATACGCTCATGGCCAGGAGCTTATGACATGGAAGCATTATCCAGGAAGCTGAGACATGAACAACAACAGCCAGAAGCTCGGTTACCACACATATCTTAAAGTTCCAAGGTAGTTCAGGTTAAAAGGCCACTAAATTGGATTACGCCAACTCATGTAAATATCAATAGGATGTATTATGAAAAATAAACATTTGGTCTCTTCTTTTCTTGGTTTCACGCAAACCATTGCCGAAGAAAACAACTAATAAAAAAAGTTCTCTTTGCCGTGAACACGACTCATTCACATACAAAACGTGCTTTGAACTCTTCACATAAACATTCAACGGATAATTGCCGAAGCGCGACACTGACCACTCATCAGTCTAAAAACACCCGAATATGTTGGAACCTTCCTAGGCATACGGTACACGTATCTATACCATGCAAAGGACGGGTTAGATTTTTTTATATACAAATCGAACTTGTCATTTTATATATCAAAAACTATGTTTTCTATATGGTTTGAATGCTTTTCATAAATAAATAAATAAAGGTACAAATTCTAATGCATAAAGTACACACATATGATGTACAACTTTTTAAATAAAAGTAAAAAAGAAAAATAGACATGTAGAGGCCTACGTTTATATTTAATGCTTGCATGACTTGTACCATACAAGTTTGCGATGCTTGAAAGCTACATGAGGATTACTTAAGAATAAAAAATAAAAAAAATTACAAATGCGTGTGATATCTTCACGTTTATTAGTGAAATTACAAAGCCAAAAGAGTTTTCATAATATTGACTTGACAAATGCATGTGCTTTCACAAAAGTGACACCTTGTCACTATTCACATCAATCTATGACATGTTGTCACTATTCATATCTGAAAAGTTGATGGGTCCACCATACATGACAAGGAGCAACTTTTACAGCTGTAACGGTGGACCAAACAGCTTCTCCCTAGAAGCTTTCTCCCTAGAAGCTGCAATAAGTGGAGAAGCTAGAAACACGACGACTTAAGGTCAGAAGCACTTACATCCTCACCGTAAACACCTCTAATTGAGGAATAATAGTGATAGTCGGTACGTAGACCAAGCTAAAATACATGAAGAATACAACATAACAACTTCTTGCATAGTTATATAGTCAAGAAGCTAAGAAGACAACAAGTAATAAGCTGGAAGCTCAGGCTCGGAAGCTATAAGCTCAAAAGCCGAAAGCTATAAGCATCAAGCCACAAGCTTAAAGCTATAGGCTGAGAATCCATAAGCTTAGAAGCCAGAAGTAAGAAGCTATAAGCTTCAAGCCACAAGCTTAAAGCTATAGGCTCAAAAGCTATAAGCTCAAGCTCGGAAGCTACAAGCCAGGAAGCTCGAAGCCAAAAACCTTACAAGATCGAAAGCTACTACCCTAAAAGAAGATACGCACACATGAAGCATGTGACCAAGCCATACTTGGGCAAAGAACAAACACATATAAGGTGCCTTAGGCACCTCAAATATGTTTGCTTTATAAATAAAGACACGTTTATTTTTAAACATCTATCAATAAAAAAAGACAAAAGCAGCGCATGGTCAGAAGCTACTAAAGCAGTTTGTCAACACAGGATAGGCTAGAAGCTACCAAAGGTACTAAAACAGCTTACGTCAGGAAGCTTCCAGCTGGAAGCAAAGAAGGTAAGGTGGGCAACAGCTCCACATCTCAAACATACGAGCCAAAAGAAGCATTTGCTAAGGAAGAACAGATCTTTCGTAAAATCATACACCATAATCCTTTAAGGGAACAAGCACATCACCTAGGGCAGATGCCCAGCTTCCCCTTAAAAAGACAAATAACTCTAAAAGAAAAAAGATAATTTCTTCAGCTATGGAGCTGTTAAAGGAATAAAGGTCAGGCTCGCCCACTGAGAAGAGTATAAAGCAACTTCCCACATCCCTACCATTTCGTTCAAACTCATCTCTAAGTAACTTCCAAGGCAAGTCACTCTCCTTATTTGATAAGAAAAAATAAATTAGCTTCTCTGGTCCTCATTTATTATGACCTCAAAGCCCAAACATAAGCAGCTTCTTAGGTCCTCACCTAATATGACTTTAGAAGCTAAGAAGTAAACAAGCTTCCCAGGCTCTCACCTGATGTAACCCAGAAGCTTAGAAGAAATTAGCATCGTAGCTACTCACCAAATGCAACATTTATAAACTCATAAGGAAGTTAGCTTTCAAGTTCATTACCTCACGTAATCGTAGAAACCTAAACAATAATCAACGTAGTAGGTCCTCGCCTGTGGTGATCTTGGGAGCTCAAAAGATAGTCAGCTTCACAAAGCTTTCACATATTATGACCCTAGAAGCTTAACCACACACCATTGGGCAGCCACCACAACTAACTCATCCAAAAAGTTTATAAGCCATCAAGCTTCTTGTTGCTCTCAAAGAGTCTCTAAACAACAACCTTAAGCAAGGAGCACACACATGGCAATATTAAGCATAAGCAAGTAAGCTAATCACCAATGATGGTCATACCTCATAATGAGAAACAACAATAGAAAGCTATCAAAAGCCAAACGAATTATTTAATCTATAATAACTTAGAAGCTACCCCATCCTTAACACATGACGGCTAAACTTTAATTTGCATACAAAATCTGAAGATACCTCCGAGCAAGGAGGCGCACAAAGAAACTAACGCTCGAGCATATTCACAAGAACGACCAATGCTAAATAGGGTCACACGTTCAAGAAAAAGTTGATAGGCTTCACACGCTCCCAATCCAATATTTTACTTGAAACGAGCATAGATTTCCTTGAGCACCTTATTAGCAGCTTCTCAAATAACCAAAAGAAGCTCATAAGCTTAGTAGCTTCAAAGGAAGTGTCACAACTTCATAAACAAAAAATGACGCTTGTAAGCTTGGAAACTCAAAAAATTTATAAGCGTATAAGTTCCAAGAAGAATCTCATAAACAAGAGGTTCAAAATTGAAGGGAAAGGTACTAAGTCACAATCACCCATAACTACATCATGACTACTTATAATTGGGGGCTGATATAGGTACCTAAACTCCCATTTTCTAAAGAAACCTTGAAACTAAAAAGACAAGAAGGTGAGCAACTACACACGCTGAGGATATTGCTAACACAGTCATAAGCATATTGTTGCATATGAGGTTACACCCAAGGAGTAAGCAATAATAAGGAAGCAAATAGAGTTCGCTTCTTGGGAAACCAAAGAATTCTCAAATAGAATCATTAAGAAGGATAATGTGTATGCTTCCCTCCAACATTAATGTTACTTCCTACTGCTAGAGGAAGCTATCATGCTAGCTAAAGAACATCACATGCTAGACCTTCTACAAAGAATCTAGTATAAGCTAAAACTACGAGGCCAAGGTTAACCAAAGAAGCTTGCTCAATCACCGAAGCAACTTGCTACAACATAATTGCACCTCGCCAAATTTTCAAAGTAAAGCACCTAACTCACATGTTAAAGGTATTTAATCAAAACGCATTGCTAAAGGACCTTCATGGCAAGGAAGCTAAAGACTTTCGAAAGCAAAGACTAAAAGATAAAAGCCCCTAGACTTAGAGTCATAAGCATCGATATTTACAACATCAATACTCAAGACTGGGGGCTGATGACGTGGTTCAGCAAAACCAAGGTCAATAACAATCGCAAGAAAATAACAAAGAATGACAAACATAAACTGAAAGTAAGTAGTCGGAAGCTAAAGGCTCCCGACGAGAAGCTAAAGGCTCCCGACGAGAAGCTGATACACCAACGGCTGGTGACAGGGAGCTAAGGTTACTGTACAACCTTGGAACTTGAACCTAACAAGTCAAACTGATTAGACTTCTCCCTAAAGCACATAAAGGTGTCCTCGAGACACACAAACCTGAAACTTACCTAAAGAGGTAAGGCTAACCCTGCAAGCAACGTCAAGGGAGGATAAGCTTACTAGTACTAGAAGGTACCAACTGGAACAATGCTCCCTTGGGCAGAGCAATCTGCCTATAAAAAGAGAGTCTCGTTCAGCCCAAAATTCCGACCAAGGAGCTACATTTTGGAGTTGATCCTAGACCTTCCCTCCTGCCATACCCTTGTTGCTACAAGTGTATAATCTTGGGAAGACAATTAAAACCCACAAAGCTTATAAGGCATAAAATCACAATAACAATCCACAAGAAACAATTTGGGGAAGAAACAAGTAGCTCACCAAAATAAACAAGGAAGCTTCGAGCTATGGTTAGAATATCACGACAACCGACCAACTAAAGAAGCATATAAGCAAAATGCCTACGCACCAATACAACTTTGTAACACCAAAGGTTATAACTAACTTATTTATAAGTACAACCCATAGATGAATGTAAGCACCTTACGAAGACAAGAAGCAAATTGCCATAGTAGCTTGTGGATACATAGAAGCGGTTTCCTCAAACAGTCTAATAAAGCAAGGAAGCTGCCTAAGGAATCAACCGAGTAGCCCACCATGTCATCAAAACGTGTTTTAGGATATATTTCGCAACATTGGAGCACGGGTATAGGAGTCCCAAAAAACCTCAATGGCCAAAGCCTTAAAAAATTCATCGTCTAAGAGGTATGTAGACTTCAACCCTTGAACTTTTACTTATTAACTCTCTACAAATTAAACAGCACGTTGATGAACTATGGTACTAACAAGTCATACCTCGATTTCATCTAATTTAAAGTGCCCAATGATAAAAAGGGCTTCCCCAATCTTAGGAAAGCTTCTTTTTATTAATATACCCATAAGTTTGCCTCATATAGTGATTGATCCAAAGTAATCGTATACTATATTAATGGGGATAAGGCAACCTTATAGGAATATCAATGCTTGTCACCAAGCATCAATAAATAAATGCTCACACCTAGCATTATTTAGCATTGTTACGAGGTACTTTTATATTATCCAAGCACCAAATGCAAAGCTTTTTGACCTTATAAGAAGCTATTGAAGCTTCTACTAGAAACAAAAAAGCTACCCAACACCGATAAAAATAAATTTATCGTCATACTGGAGAAGTTGACCGTTACCAGCAGAGAAGGTAACTTTCTAACATGAAAAGCTGTTATTACTAAGAAGCTGGCCATTCAGCATGAACAGTTGGCATTCTTGCACAAGAATGCCTACTCAAATAGAGAAGAAGCTCCTTTTTTCTTCTTCCTAGTATCATTTTGTTAATTCAATATATGGCAAACATAAAAACATAAACACCGGAAACTTTCATTTGCTTAAAGTTTCCTAGATCAAGTAATTGTCCATATACATAGTGAAAATATAAATGAAATAACTAAGACGCCTAATGGCAAGAAAGTACCAAGGCATTGGAATGGAAAACACCTCAAGAAATTCATAGTCTGAATGACTAATGTAATGACAGAAACGAACTTGTATTTGGCTATATTCGTTTAATGGAAACAAAGATAGCACTTTTGCTAAGAAATTTAACATTGTTCTATTCTAAGGGTGAGCTCCTCCAAACAAAGCTCCATGGGATCCGACGCTATATCTACCCAAGAAACGGGGATGAGTGTAACGCCCCGCTTCTTCGTACTTTTCATAGTTAGAAAGCGTTGTTTGTATTTCTGTTTTTGGAAATCTTGTATTCTTGTAATGGTCTTTTCATTATAAGCGTTCAAAAATCCGAGACTTGGATCATAAATAAAATTCTTATTTCTTTAAATTCATGTTCTACATACTTCATATATGCTCATACGTTTGAATTCATTGTACATCGAATCCTTATTGGTAACTCAGAAGCATACATATACTTAACCATATATGTCTATACTTGTCCTTATATTGTTGATACCTAAAAACCCCAAATAATATTCTTTACTACACAACGATTAATCATCTAATATGTTACATATACTTGTCGCTTACAAAGATGTTACATACATATACACCACACTTTTTATCTAGTTAAATCATGTGATACCTTGATACAAGTTAGGGGAAACATTAATACATATTATTGCATAACTTAATCAACAAAATTACCCATTGTAATGTAAAAAAAAAAGAAATAGTTGCTGCCCAAATCAGCCCTCTTTGGTTGGGTTTCGTTGGCTCGTTTAAATGTTTAACACCTTCTAAACACTTCCAAAGCCCAACCCATTGAAACCCTAACCCCTTCCCTATATAATAAGCACTTCCCCACTCCTTATTCCACTTTTTAAAGCCTCCAAACACTTCAAAAATTCTCCCAAACTTAGTTGAGTTTCAGCATCAACATCAGGAACTTTCAGCAACAAAAAGTGAGTTTTAACTCACTTCCACTTCAATTATCTTCTTGTTTCTTCTTCTACAACACTTGGATAACCTGTAGGAAGGTTCTCACAAGTTTCTATGGCAAACTAAGGTGAAAACTCACCATTTTTGAGGTCCAAAGTGCACCAAAGTTATGCTCATTTTTACCTTCATGTTTTGGAAGAAAACTCATGTTTTCTTCATACATTCCAATGTCCTTATGCCACTAAACAAGACTATGATTATGTGTGCTTAAAAAAGGTTATAACATACAAATTCAGTGGTTTTAATCCTCAAAACTTTCTGTTTTTACAAGGGTTTTAACCCGCAAGTGGTGAACAAGTCTTGAACTTGTGTATGTGTGATTATTTGGATAGCTTGGGCTATCATACATACAATCCACACTTCACTTGATGATTTATCTTAGTTAGTATGTATATTTCATTTCCTTATTATCCATTCATGACCATCCTTGTTGTCTATGACAACTTGTGCATTGGTGAAAATACCAAAGAGGTCTTAAATGGAAGATTCATCATCCTACCTCATGCATGACTTCTATGATAATCCTTGCTATAATTGTTGAACTAAACTCATGATATATGCTATATAGAATATATAATATCCATAGTAACCGAACCGTTGAAGATAATCTAATGGTTATTCATCATGTTACTAAGTTACATCACCTAGATACTTAGTTTTCTCATTACGATTCTAATGGGTATTACACCCATGAAATCATTCAAACCCTATGGGTTTTATAGTATCAAGAACGAGTGCTAAGTCTAAGTGATTATTTTCTTGTATATATTGCATGCCATGATATGTTGATCTTGAATAACTTAAGTTGCCATGTGGATTTGTTTTAAACTTTTATACTTATACTTATACTTATACTTGTGTACTCGCCAATGCATTTTTGTGTTGAACTATATTTGTTAACATGTTGCAGGTTGATGAGGTTGAATATGATGAAATCTAGTAGGGACGATACTAGAAACGCACATGACATTACTAGATTTTGTACTTTAATTGTTGAACTTGTTATATCGTTTCCATGTTGTTTTTGAATTAGAGTTGTACTTTGACAATTTGTTCATGTTATGAAATCAATTTTTAATTATATATTGTCGCAGTAGCATTATGTGTGATGAGCAGTCTATCTTCGTCTCACTCCGATGTGTCCGCCATCGGTTGGGGTGTGACAGATTGATATCAGAGCCATAACTATAGAGAATTAGGTAGAATTGCATGTTCGACCTAGTCTATAGTAGGAACCATGTTTTGACCATTCTTGTTACATGCTTAAAATGTTTATTCTTCCTAACTTGCTTCTTTCTCTTATTTTTGGTCTTAATTCTTACATTATATCTTTCCTAAGACATTTTACACAATACACCTGAAGACTTGAAGACACTCGTAATACAAACTAGTCGAGTTTACCAAAATAAGTGTGAAACCCACAATTTGGTAAACGACTCTCATTCCGCTCATTCTATTTTGCATCAAATTACACCATTAAGTTAGGAGTGAAATCCACATCTTAATGGTAAATTTCCAATTCAAAACTCTAGTGGACCCTCGTCAAAGTGTTGAAACTAAATTACGACCTGGCGAGTTCCAACCACACTTAGGGTACGAAATCGTCAAGTTAGGGGTGCAACCCGCATCCTGTCGATTAAGTCCCGTTTCTTGATTTTCAATCCCTCCAAAGTTTTAATTGTTTCGATCAATTAGAGACGTGTAGTAACTGGAAGGGTAAGGTACCTTAATCGCTTCTCGACGAGAGTATCTTACCTATAGGTCAAAGCACGTTTCTCTAATTTGAAAGGGCTTTCGATTCACTTTGGAATAGTCGACATTTCTCAACCTGAAACAATCCTATGTTTTATGAGCCTCTCTTTTATGCTATCTCAATTTATATGTGATTTTATACTTGTTACCTCGTTCATTTCAAAACCGTTACACGATTCGCACGTCTCTCGTAATAAAAAATAATAATAATCCTCGAGAACAAACTAAATTTATACTCCTTTACGCATTCATGTGTGTTTATGCTTTATGAATACTTTTTGAACCCATGCTAATTACGTGAACCATACATGCTTATACATGCAAAACTTATTTTGAATTTATGATCAAATCTCATCATTTCCTTTTCTTTTGAACTTCTAGATGGTTTCTTGTAACACCTCGAATATTTACGTCCAATAATGTATTGACACGTGTCATAAGCTTTGAATATGAGAAAAAGTACTTTAGAGGGACTAAAGTTGACAAACAGAGAAACTATGTGAATATAAGGGTCCAAAGTGTCAACAATGGATAAATATGCCCTACAATAACCCTACATGGTGTTTATAATATTAAACAAATAAATCATGGATCATACGAAGCTGAAAATGAAAGAAAGTGAGGAATTACAAACTACAGGGGTTAAATGTGTCAACATGTAGACAGTATACCTCTGAGTGACCTTTTAGCAAACCCGAAGCTTTGTAACGGTAAAATATGCTCACTAGAATGTGTGATAAAAATTTCATAAAGTTTCGTTAACGTATGAGAAAGTTATGATTAAATCCGTGTACGAAGGGTTAAAAGCGTCAACGTTGAAATTTGTGACTTTTCGGGTAAGCACAAAGTTAACCAAGGACTTAACCAAGTTTGTAAAAGTCTTAAGGTCCTTAAAAATCAAGTTGGAGGGCTAAAAGTGCAAGAAAAACAATCAAAACCATGTTACAAAGGACCAGGGACTGAAATGTAATAAACGGAACTTATTTAACCTGTTGCGCAGGTTTTAGGCGCCCCGCGAGAGGCTGTTCGCGGCCCGCGAACAAGTGACCAGCGCAGAAAAAATGAACAGCTGCCAGTTGCAGCGCTGAAACCGACCTTGCACTCTTGTTTTACATACCAGGGGCTGCTCCAATGGTTTAACATGCATAGGGGGCAGTTGTACTGATCTGGTAACATGTGTAGACCTCTTTGGCATCATCCTAGAAGATCAAATTGAGTATATAAGAACACCCAATGTTGCAACATTTGTTCATTCACTTGCATTCTCATTTCTGGAGCTCTCCTGATCAGCAACCAAGTTCCTTAGGATCCCTAATCGTGCATAGGACTATTGTAAGTATCATTAACCTTTCCTAATTCAGTTTAGCCTAGTTAATTAGCTAAAAGTCAAACCGTCGTAATTAACGTTTGACTTTGAAATTAAATAAAATTTGTTCAGTCAATTCTCGAATTGAAAGTACCTATAAGTAGGTAATTATGTGGGTAATAAACCCTTAAAAGGGTACTCTCTGATTCCCACTCTAACTAGGTCAATTGTCGGGTCATACTTGTTATTAAAAAGTCAACATGGTGCTTATTTTCAAATTAATGCATAATTAGCAATATAGGAGACATGCAA
This sequence comes from Helianthus tuberosus, assembly GCA_030545235.1. Lineage (NCBI taxonomy): Eukaryota > Viridiplantae > Streptophyta > Magnoliopsida > Asterales > Asteraceae > Helianthus > Helianthus tuberosus. The sequence continues at coordinate 114,891,769 of CM060374.1, forward strand.
CCTGTTTTATCATTAATATAACTTGGTAATTAATGTAAGAACATGTCTAACCATCTTCAACCCGACAATTTTCAGTTTAAACCCGGATCGGAACCGAAAGTCGCATAATTTGACTTTTGCTTTGACTTTGAGTTCTGACCCGTTTATGCATGTTTTAGAATTGCCTTAGAGCTTTATTTGGACCAGGTTTCATATAAGTATAACTCTCTGAGATTATACAACCTGGTTCATTAGTTATCCGATTCATATGCATGTTTCCGTTAAATGCTTAAATGTTGACTATTATGCTCTTTTGACTATAAAGCGTGATTTTTGAAAAAGTAAAAGAGTAGAAACCTTAGTTACTGATTTATAAACTTGCACCTAAAATTTGACATCCGTTTGAGGTCTAGATTAAGAGTTATGCTCATTAGCGTAATTTGAAAGCTTTTTGTTAATTAAACGGCGTAATTAGCGTATAGCCTATTTAAACCCACTTTTTGATATCAAACTTTTTACCCACTGATGTAATATAATAATTTGGGATTTTTGAATATTTTTATTAAATTTTTGGCTGAGCATAACATAGGTCTCTAAGTTTGATTCGGTTAATGTCGGTTATGCCCTTTTAAGCCATAAAATGAGTTTTAGAAATCCTTTTGACCCCAAACCTTTTTCTACTTATTTTATTTGACAAATAAAACATTTTGAGCCTTCTGGAATTATAAAAATATCAGCTTTCCTTTGAAAACCCGGAAATGGCTCCAAATCGCCTTTTAAGCGTTTTTAACGCATAGTATGTACTAAAACTATATTAAACATATATGGTTGATACCTACTGGTATTTTTAGTATATTTCTATATATTAACAGTAAGTAAAAGTTTTTAAACTCAGGTTTCCAGTTTTGACCTTTTAAGCCTAAGTGAAATTACCAAAACACCCCTAAGATGCATAGTTTGGTTTTAAGTGATAAATTTCACATATAGGTCATACCTTACTGTTATAACTTATTAAATTAAGTGTATTTACTGAATGAATCAGTCCTGTAACTCAGATTACTAATTAAACTCTTTTATAACCTTTTAAATGACCAAAATGCCCTTACAAGGCATAGTTTGAGTTTAAATCCATTCCGGGCATAATAAAAGATATCTTACTGATGTCACAACATATTTAAGGCATATTAACTTAGGAAACTTGCATATGACTCTTTTGGTTACCCGTTATGCATTTTTCGCGTTCGGAACGGCTTATTTAACGAGTTTGCATATATTAGCCGAAACGGGTCAAACCTTATCATCTTTGTCTCAAAATCCAAAATGTGTTTAGTATACCCATATTATACAAGTCTTCAAACTTGTCGGGTCTAAATCACATTCTGTCCGGTCTTCGCTTAATCATGCGTTTGAACCGTATCTTCCTTTAAAACTGACCGGTCTAAGGTTAAGTTTAATTAAAGACCCGTTAGGATTCTAATAGGATAATAAAAACCTTTGTTCCAGATTAGGAGCCCAGTAAAAGCCATCTGTACTTGCTGTATTTGACTTATACATTGCTCAGGTAAATACTCTTAACTTATTTTCCCTATACGGGCTTGGGATACGGAATTATAATAATACCGCTTGGTCGGGTGTGTAATCATTTAAATCGGATTGTGATTAATGTAATTACATACTCGTTTAATATGTATTATTTGGTGTATGGCCTTTGGGGGTTAAATGACCATGTCCCGGATATCCTTGGCATCATTTTACGAAATAGCCACGACCTAAGCACGGGGTGTAGGCGTACACCTGACAGTTGCATATGTAAACTGGTAGCCCATTTAAAGGAATTAACCTTGTGGGTATTATACCTGTGGCGTGTTAGTTAATCTTGTCCGGCTCTACCAACCGGCCCTGATGGACGACAAATAAGTAAAACTGTATACATGATTATTTAATAATTGTCCCAAGTTATAAAATATATTTTTGCCGAAGTGCATTCAAATCAATTTTCAAACTCTTTTCAAAATGAGTCAGTTGAGTTGTATTTACCAGTGTAAACTGACGTATTTTCCAAAGAGGTTAAGTGCAGGTGATACACGTAATAGGCTGGATACTCCAGACATCAATAATCAAGTCTTGCAAAGCTTTAGGTGTCAAAGTCTGTTGAACAGTTTTCCTCTTTATTTTGATCCGCCTGTGGATCTGTTTCAACTACATTGTGATACTTTATATTACAATTTATTTGGTTGAAATAAATCTACCTTTTGCTTCCGCTGTGCATTTATATATTGTGTTGTTTGACTATGATGATATCAACTACGTCACGATACTCCCCACCGGGCCCACCGGTAATACATGGAAATATCGGGGTGTGACATTTCTTCAAGCTCACCCGAAAAGCCCAACTCCAAGAAGGGTTCCCGCGCTGGTTCCATTTCCAAGAAGGAACTGGTTGGGCCCATTACTGAACAAATGGCTGATCAGATAACCCATGTCATACCGGATATAGTAAGCAGGGTTCAACCCAACCCTGATTCGCCTCACGCCTATGTCGAGTCAAAAGTAGAGAAGCCCAAGGCGACCTTCCTCTTCAAGTAGTTCATGGCTTGTAAACCTCTGGAGTTTACTGGCCACGACTGGGCGCCGCGATGATGAACTGGTTCCATGCAATCGAACTCACCTTTCTTCAAAGTGGGTGTCTTGATGAAATGTTCACCTTTAATGCGACAGGAGTGTTCCGTTCAAAGGCACTGGAATGGTGGATCTCCGAGCGAAACAAAAGGGGGAATGATATAGCTCACGCCTTACCTTGGGACGAGCTTAAGCAGCTCATGAAGGACCAATTTTGTCCTCCTCACGAACTCCAATAGTTGGAGAACGAGTTTTGGAACCTAATGCAAAAGGTGAGTGACATCGATGGTCTGATCACGCGCTTCAAGCAACTTAGTGTCCTCTGCCCTGGACAGGTCGACACCGTCCCCAAAGCTGTAGCCAAATTCATCTGTTTTCTCTCACCCTATTTGGTAAACCATGTAGCCTCCGCCTGCCCCAAAACCACTTAGCATGCCTTTAGTATAGCCGCTGAGCTTAACAACAACTATGTTCTTCATGGAACCTATGACAAGGTTTCAACGAAGAATGTGTACCAAGCAACCACCAATACCACCGCTGTTGAACCCTCGCCTTCCCAACCATCCAAGAAGAACAAAGGAAAGAAGTAGAGGGCTTCAAGCCAGAATTGTGCGATCATCACTCTGCCACAACCTCAGCCCCTACAATCAGTGATCGCCGCCACCACCAACGAGCTACCAAAACAAGGCTACACTAGGTCTCATCCCCAGTGTACTACCTGTTTATACCATCATCCTCCCACCGCACCATGCTGTAAATGCGCCATCTGTCATAGGTTTGGCCATTTTGCTGACCGATGCCGAAATATCCCACAACCCCAGAGCAACCAAAATTAAGCTATTGTTGCCAACCTTGTTCCTAACCAAGTGCAACCTCAAGTTTCTCCTGTGCGAGCATGCTTCAAATGTGGCGACCTCAACCATCTCGTCAATGTTTGCCCTCAGCGCAATCAAGCACAACAACAGCAGCAGCAGCCTCAACAGCCAGCTCGAGGAAGAGCTTCCCTTCTCACCACTGCTCAGGCTCAGAACGTAAATGATGTTATTACTGGAACGTTCCTCGTAAACCATGTTTATGTTTCGTGTTTATTTGATACTGGCACCGATAAGATTTTTGTATCAGTAGAATTCGAACCTTTGCTTAAGTGTAAACGCTCTAAGTTACCAAGATCATTCGCTGTCGAAATCGCAAATGGTAAATCCGTCGTGGTCGATTCCATTCTTTCTAAGTGTTCCTTGATTCTTGACGATCATACATTCCACATTGACGTCATACCTATGCAAATGGGTAGTTTCGACGTTATAGTATGTATAGACTGGCTTAGGCGAGTTCGTGCTGAAGTTGTTTCTTCTGAAAAGTTCATTCGTCTTCATCTTCCAAATGGTGATTCTCTACACGTCTATGGCGAGAAACTTTCTCAAGGTCTCATGCTTATGTCGTGTATTCAAGCGAACAAGTGCTTGCGCAAGGGTACTTTCGCCTTTCTCGCCCACATTGTGGAAAAGAAGGACAAAGGCCCAAGCATGAGTGACATTCCTGTTGTACGTGACTTTCTCGATGTGTTTCCCGACGATCTTCCTGGTTCGTCTCCTGCTCATTCTGTTGACTTTCAAATCGATTTAGTGCATGGCGCTACGCCTGTCGCTAAGTCTCCTTATCGTTTAGCACCCTTTGAGATGCAGGAGCTTTCAAGACAACTTCAAGAGCTTCTTCATAAAGGCTTTATACGCCCTAGCACTTCTCCTTGGGGCTCTCCCGTTCTATTTGTCAAAAAGAAAGATGGATCGTTCAGAATGTGTATTGACTATCGTGAGCTCAACAAGCTTACTGCCAAGAACCGATATCCTCTTCCTCGCATTGTCAATCTCTTCGATCAATTGCAAGGCGCGACCTGCTTTTCAAAGATCGATATTCATTTTGGATATCATCAACTTCGAGTCCTCAAGCGTTGAGGTAACTCAAAATACATGAGAAAAACTACACTACGCATGACCTTGAACTTGGCGCAGTTTTTTTTTCCTTGAAGATATGGTGACACTACCTTTATGGTACTAAGTCTGTGGTCTTCACCGACCATAAGAGCCTCCAACACATCATCAACCAAAAGGAATTGAACATGCGTCAACGTCGTTGGGTTGAGTTGTTAAAAAACTACGACTGTGAAATTCGCTACCATCCAGGGGAAACGAATGTAGTGACCGACGCTCTTAGTCGTAAAACTCATGTAAAGGGTATTCGTTGTCTCCAACTCGTTAATGATCTTTAAAGCCGCATTCCTGAAGCTCAAAATGCCTCTATCAACGAGGGTAGTCTCTCCGTCGAGATACGAGGTGGTGTTAAAGTAGATCTTGTGTCTAAATCGGATGGTATTCTATCCTATCTCATCTCAGTCATGCCTGGATTCCTGATCATGATAACCTTCGAGACTTTCTGATGAAGGAGGCACACAAATCTAGATATTCTATTCACCCTGGTGCTGATAAGATGTATCAAGATATGCTTACGTCCTATTGGTGGCCTGGAATGAAGAAAGATATCGCCACCTTCGTTGCAAAATGTATCACTTGTTCGAAGGTTAAAGCTGAACACCAACGTCCCTCAGGCTTGCTCGAACAACCAGTAATTCCTTTCTGGAAATGGGAGAGTATTGCAATGGATTTTATCACCAAACTCCCTCGTACTTCCTCTGGTCATGACAGTATTGGGGTGAACGTTGATCGATTGACCAAATCAGCTCATTTTCTCCCCATTCGTGAAGATTTAAAAGTCAAGAAATTGGCTAGAATCTACACTGATGAAATCGTTTGTCGTCATTGTATCCCCATTGACATCATCTCTGATCGTGATGGTCGCTTTACGTCCCGTCATTGGCAAACTTTTCAGTCTGCTATGGGTACTGTTCTCAACCTTAGCACCGCTTCTCATCCTCAGTCTGACGGACAAACCGAGCGTACTATCCAAACCCTAGAGGATATTCTTCATTCATGTGTAATCGATTTTGGTGGAAACTAGGATTCACACTTGCCTTTGATCGAATTCTCTTACAACAACAGTTATCACGAGAGTATTCAAATGGCACCTTTCGAGGCATTGTATGGTCGTAAGTGTCGTCCGCCTATTTGTTGGCACGAGATCGGGGAAGCTCAAATCACCGGTCCCGAGCTGATACAAGAGACAACGAACAATATTTTACAGGTTCGAGACAATCTGCTAAAAGCCAGGAGCCGACAAAAGAGTTACGCTGACAAGCGTCGCAAACCCTTGGGATTCGAGATAGGTGACTTTGTACTTCTCAAGGTATCCCCTTGGAAGGGTGTAGTTCAATTTGGTAAGAAAGGGAAACTCGCATCTCGCTACATAGGTCCTTTCGAGATTCTAGAAAGGATTGGCAAGGTTACGTATCGAATGGACCTACGTGAAGAACTCAACAATGTGCATCTTGTCTTCCATGTTTCAAACTTAAAGAAGTGTCTAGCTGAAGCAGGACTTCAAGTTCCACTCAAAGATCTTCAAATCAACGAAACTCTACACTTCATGGAGAAACCTGTCGAGATCATGGAACGAGGAGTCAAGCAATTGAGGCGCAGTCGAATTCCTATCGTTAAAGTTCGATGGGAAGGAAAACGTGGTGCTGAGTTTACTTGGGAACTTGAAAGTTATATGAAGACTAAGTATCCGCAACTTTTCGTTACTTTTTCCTAAATTTCGGGACGAAATTTCCTAAAGGAGGGGAGACTGTAACGCCCCGCTTCTTCGTACTTTCCATAATTAGAAAGCGTTGTTTGTATTTCTGTTTTTGGAAATCTTATATTCTTGTAATCGTCTTTTCTTTGTAATCGTTGAAAATCCGATACTTGGATCATAAATAAAATTCTTATTTCTTTAAATTCATGTTCTACATACTTCATATATGCTAATACGTTTGAATTCATTGTACATCGAATCCTTATTCGTAATTCATACGCCTACGATACTTATTTACGATACATATACTTAACCATACATATCCATACTTATCCTTATATTGTTGATACTTAAAAACCCCTAATAATATGCTTTATAACACAACGATTAATCATCTAATATGTTACATTTACTTGTCTCTTACAAACATGTTACATACTTATACACCACATTTTATCTTGTTAAATCATGTCTTATTATGTTATACCTTGATACAAGTTAGGGGAAACATTGTTACATATTATTACATAACTTAATCAATAAAATTACACATTATAATGTTTAAAAAATAAAAAAGTAAAAAGAAATAGTGGCTGCCCAAATCAGCCCTCTTTGGTTGGGTTTTGTGGGCTTGTTTCAATGTCTAACCCATTCTAAACACTTCCAAAGCCCAACCCATTGAAACCCTAACCCCTTCCCTATATAATAAGCACTTCCGCACTTCTTATTCCACTTTTCCATGCCTACAAACACTTCAAAAATCCCCCCAAACTCAGCTGAGTTTCAGCATCAACAACAGGAACTTTCAGCAACAAAAAATGAGTTTTAACTCATTTCCACTTCAATTATCTTCTTGTTTTTTCTTCTACAACACTTGGATAACCTCTAGGATGTTCTCACAAGTTTGCTTGGGCAAACTAAGGTGAAAACTCACCATTTTTTACGTCTAAAGTGCACCTAAATTCTGCTCATTTTTACCTTCATGTTTTGGAAGAAAACTCATGTTTTCTTCATATATTCCTATGTCCTTATGCCACTAATCAAGACTATGTTATGTGTGTGGTGCGTGTCGGGTGTGTTATGTTTTTATTGATATTTTAAGCCTATTTTACACATTAGTCAAGTCTTAAATTTATAAAACACGATATTCTACTAACACTAAACACACACATGGGCAAGTGCACCCATCGTGAGTGTATTATAGTGTTAGTAAGATACCGATGTCGTCCAAGGACACAAGCGATTTTAGTACCCGTTTATCCTCAACGTCTAATCAACTAAAATTTTTGCGAAAAAGGTTTTAAGCATGAAAAATAAACTAAAAATGCAGAAAAAAAAAACAGATAGACAAGATGAATCACTTGGATCCGACTCGCCTTTAATGTATCATTTGATAATTTCCGCACTTTTGAACTTTTTAAGAGATTATCTTAGTTATAGTAGTAGGCCCCTCTTAGGAAGGTGACGTTACCCACTTTTGCACTTTTTAAGAGATTATCTTAGTTATAGTTATAAAGCGGAGAAAGAGGCTATGAATGAAAGAATGTCAAACATTGAAGCAATGCTAAAAGCTAGGTTTCAAAACGTTTAAACACTTTTTTTTGAATATGTATTTTGTTATGGTAACTTTGGTATTTGATGTTTCAAGTGAAATGTTTTATATAAATGTGAAAGTTTGATAATATGTAAATTTTAAATTTGACATTATATACAGGTTAAAATAGAAAATGGTTGAAACAAATTAATAGAAAATAAATAAAATTGCGACCGCTATTGTGGTCGCAAGTTGTCAAAAGGCAAGTGGTTGCAAAACGGTCGCAGTTTGTAAAAGTCATTCGGTCGGAATACGGTCGCATCAAGACCGTCGCAACCGAAGTCCCACAAAACTAGGAACAGTCACAATATTTGTGACCATTATTAAAGTCGCAAAACACAGGTCGCAAACGATAGTAGCAGCCGCAACTTAGTCAGAATAGAGCAATAGCGACGGGTGTTTTTCCAATCGCAGTTCCGGTCGGAAAACGGTCGCAACAGGGCAATTGCGACTGGTTTGCGACCAAAATTGCAGTCGGAGAAACCTAGTTTTCTAGTAGTGCCTCAAGCTAGTGGTTTGAGTCAGCAAGGATAAAATCCTAAAGAGTCGTAATATTGAAAGATAATTAATTAAGTTATCCATGCAAAAAGTGGTAGGCCCCTCTTTTGAATGTGACGTTACGTTCAGCTAAGTGGTTTGAGTCAGCAGGGATACAATCCTAAGTAGTCAGTTTAATGTATTAATAGTAGTTTACATATGAGGGGGTCAAGCCATTCGCACCCCCGCCATCTAATACTAGTGGGTATTGATGGAGGTCCTAGTAAGCTTGACCCAGTTTCTTGCAGAATTTATACACTGAACAAGGCAAGAACCTTACTAAACCATTCTCTTAACCCCCGACCAGGTAGCTAACATATCTCTATATACACCGTAGAGATATGAATGGTGTAAATATTTTACTTTATATAGACAGTAAAGTAATGCCAAGACACCACGGACAAATGATAAAGAAGTTTCACCTTCAACATAAGAAACTAGTTATTAAAGTAAATAATATAAAACCAAATAAAAAGTGTGAAAAGATTAAAAATAAAAAGTAATACATTAAAGACTCGTCTTCACCAAATGATGTAAGAGACTTAGCCAAACATGGCCTTTGATTGACAAGAACTCTTACTATCAATCTTGGATCCCGAGACTACTACACACAATCTAAGGTGGATGATGGATGATGGTGGTGGATGTGGGTGTTGAAGTGGTGGTGGAATGGTGGCAAAGTGGGAGAGAGGTGATTTGCCAAGAGATGCATTTGAAGTGAACCAAGCACCCCTATTTATAGCCTGAACAGAAGCCTGGCCACGACCCCGTGTCCATCGGACACGCCCCATGGCCATCCTTTTCTCTTCCTTCATTAATTGCGTTTGTTAGCATAGGGCTCAACATGGCCCGTGTCCGGTGGGCACGCCCCGTGTATAGAAGCGTATCTGTACTATCAAGATTTTGCAAGATTCTGCGAATCTAAGCGTTGACCACGCCCCGTGCTGAGCTGGGCACGCCCCCGTGGTGGGCGTAGAAGGTTCCACAGCTTTGTCCTTTCTGCAGACACCTAACCATGCCCCCGTTTCTAGTGGGCACGGGCCGTGGTCAGCCTTCTATTTTTGTTTTTGCTCTTGGGGATGTTGTCGAGGGGTCGGGCATGTCACATTTAGTCCTTTCTTTGTATTTATGTTAGTTTTTGCTGCATGTTTGTTCCTTTTGCTCGTTTAAGCTCATTTGGTCCTGTAAATTCAAAAGGAAGACAAAAGTACGCTTTTTCCAATATTAGTACTAAAAAAGGTTAGTTTTATACCTCATTTGATGTAATTTATATGTTGCATTTTACACACATCAAATACCCCCACACTTGAATCTTTGCTTGTCCTCAAGCAAAACTCTTTATTATGTGGCTCACACACCCAACTGGAATGGGTAGAAGAGAAGTTTTGGGCTTCTCCGTAGTGTCGGGAATCCAATATCGTTATTGGGTTTTATTTTTATTCTATTTACAATCCTATTTGTTATAATTTATTTAGAACGTTTCATAAGAGAAACTACTTATTTGGGCATAACATGCCTCTTTAAAATTCCATTTATATACAAGTTCACATACCTCACGGGAGATCACTCAACATTTGGCCGAATATGTCTTTTTGTGAAACACTCGAGACCGGTATGGAACTTACTCTTACCATATGCTTGCCAAGCAATCAATCCTCCTCCTTTTTAACTATAAACCTTCGTAAATATCAAGAAGACTTTGGAAAGGGTTAGGCTTGGGCTAAGGGTAGGTGGTTTTGGTTAGTGGTTAGTAAAAAGGGCTAAAAGCGTAAAAAGTGTCGGTCGTCGTAAATTTTTTTGTTTTTTGTGACTTTTATTCAAACTAAGCATCTTCAAATAAAGTTTCTTTGATGAACTTGTTTGCTTATTGCTAAACTTTCATCATTTTTTTAAGGAAACGTCACAAGAAAACCGAGTTTTTTACTAAAATAAAGGGTTGAAAAGAAAAAGGGTTTTGGTGGGTAAAAGGGTGTTTGTTTTGTGGGTTTAGAAATGAAAAGTGTTTGGCTCAAAGGGGTTAACTAGGGGGATTTTGGGTAAGTGATAAAGAAAATGAAAAATAATGGTGTTGAAAGGAAAATGGGTTAGTCCTAATGCCTCCATCATTTACTTACATGGGTTTAAGTTGGTAAGGACCGGGAATGTATCATCGTGGCAAGTTCTATAGTTGTAAGAACCAAGCGGCTATTCACACAATAAACGAAAAATGAGCATTTAGTTTTAAAGATATATGCTTGTATGCTCAATAAAGGCTCAAAACTCACTTGTTGTGTGAATGGGTTTATAATGTGATCAAGTATATATAATCAAATTTTAATTAGATTTGTTATGCCGTTTCATAATTTTCTTATGTTGGCTCTTTTTATCACGACGCTATCGGTTGTAAATTTGTAAAAATATAACCTTTTTAGAACTTGTTATTCCTAACTTAATCCAAGACAAGTAAAAAAAATGAAAATTTTTGAAAAAATTTGGGGTGATTAGCGGTTCCAATAGAGTTTTGTGTAAGGCTTGTTATTAGGACTTGTAAAATTCAACGTTTTAGCATCCCCCCCACACTTAAATTACACAGTCCTCAATGTATCCCAAAAATAAGTTTTTAGGCTGATTGAATGTGTAAAAAGGTGTTGAAAAACAAAAGTTTGTGTTACTGGGCGTCTAGCCATAGCCCCGTGTTGGTCCGGGCACGGCCCCGTGGTAAGATCGCCAGTACCAAATTAAACAGAAGGCTGCGCACGGGGGGTGTTCAGTGAGCACGACCCCGTGTCCAGTTACATGAACTGGGCAAATTTCTGTAGAGACTCGGGCACGGGCCGTGTTCGGCTGAGCACGGCCCCGTGCTGAACTTGCTGTAATGCTGGAAAGTTGTCGGGAGGCTCTATTTTTGTGCATGGGATGTGGCTTTAAAGTTCCCTTGGTAACCTCCAACTTTTCGAGTGAGTTTAATTCCTGAAAAGTAAAGCCAAGTGGGATGTCTTGCATCCCATGTTGCACCGTTGGAGTCATCCAAGCTTGAGTCTATGACATCCATGTAGTTGACTGGGTCGTCTTCTACTCTTTTCCCAACCCCGAACTTCATCTCTTCGTCTCCGACCCTCAATGTTAACTTCCCATCACTCATATCTACCATTGCGTTAGTGGTGGCAAGGAATGGTCTTCCTAGAATGAGTGGTACTTCAGTGTCTTCCTCCATATCGAGTATGACAAAGTCGGTCGGGAAGACAAAGTGTCCGAATTTTACTAATAGATTTTAGGAGACACCTTGTGGGTATTTGATGGACCTATCGGTGAGTTGTACGCTCATCTTTGTGGGGCTCGTCTTACCTAGTCCGAGTCGGTCAAACATTGATGCGGACATAAGACTAATGCTAGCCCCAAGGTCGGCTAGTGCATTACGTATAGGCGATCCCCCAATGGAACAAGGGATGGTGAAGTTTCTGGGGTCGATTTTCTTTTGTGGGAGTTTGTTGAGTAGCACGGCGGAGCATTCTTCACTTAAATTGACTAATTGCAAAGTTTCAATCTTCATTTTGTGAGTGATGAAGTCTCTCATAAATTTTGAATATTTTAGCATTTGAGTGAGGACATCCACAAATGGAAGATTGATATGCAATTGATTTAGTAAGTTTATGAATTTTGTGAATTGCTCATCGGTCTTTGGCGAAGTAACCGACCGGGGTAGGGTACTGAGGGGCTCTTGGTAGTTTTAGGAATTGGCGGAAGAGTTGTTTCCTTTTGGTTCGTTGGTGACGTTGTGGTTTGAATGGGTGGATTTTTGTTGGATGGGGGTAGTGGAGCCTCCACGGGACCTACGGTACGGTTTCTCAATGTTATGAGATGCACTTGCGCCTTTGGGTTGGGCTCGGTATTACTAGGTAACGCGCCTTGTGGTCTCTCGGAGAAATAAGTTAATTTAGTTGTTTTTCAATGTTTTAAATACAAGCTTGTTGATTTCGAAAGTTTGATTCCATTTGTTGGAATCGATCCGAGTTCTTCTTTTCGGTGTCAGAGATGAGGCGTGAAACAGTATCTTCAAGCTTCTCTCGTCCCCCTTTTTGTTGTTGAGAGAAATTTTGAGACTCATTTCTTTGTTGTTGAAAGTTTGTTCGCTGGTTTTGGTTTTGTTGGTTACTACTATTTCCGGGTTCTCTCCAACCAAGGTTAGGGTGGTTACGCCATCCTTGGTTGTAAGTGCCCGTTGGGGGACCCGACGGCCTAGGTCTATTATCAATGTAGTTTACCATTTCCGTTTGATTATCCATTTCTTTCATACAACTCCAATTTTCATGTAGACCACCACACCCTTCGTAAGCTATATCCGAGGCCGTTTTTGCAATTTCTAACTTTTTGATTTTTGAAGATAGGGCCTCGATTTGAGCTTGTAAAGAAGTGTTTTCATCTACCTTATGGGCGCCCGGGGCAATAGATTTTGTGCCTCGGGGGGTGTGCCATTGAAAATTGTTTTGGGCAATTTCCTCAATTTGATTATAAATTTCATTTGGGCGACGATTACCTAGAAGTCCCCCGGAGCTAGAGTCGAGTGTTTGTCTTGTGTGTGGCAACAACCCATTAAAGAAGTGGATACTTGTTGCCATACTGCAAGACCATGATGGGGGCATTTTCTTAATAGCTCCTTGAACCTTTCTCAAGTTTCATATAAGGATTCCCCATCCTCTTGTGAATATGTATTTATTTCAGTCATTAGTTTCGCTGTTTTAGACGGAGGGAAATACTTATATAGAAACTTTTGGGCTAGTGCATCACAAGTGTTTACCGAACCACGTGGGAGGGTGTTAAGCCAAGCCTTAGCTCGGTCTTTTAGTGAAAATGTGAACATCCGGAGGCGGATGGCGTCGTTTGATGCCCCGTTGATCCGGAAAGTATCATATATTTCCAAAAAGTTGGTAATATGTAAATGGGGATCTTCGTCCGCTAGGCAATGGAAGGTTGCAGAATTTTGGAGCATTTGGATCAAATGCGGCCGAAGTTCGGAGTTATTGGCATCGACATTTGGTGCATTGATAGCTGCGCCGAGATTACCTACCGTGGGCCGTAGGTAATCCATTAGGGTACGCTGATCCGCTATTGGAAGTTGGTTCCCCGAAACTTTCTCTTGGATTTTAGCTTTTACTCTTTTTCTTAGAAAGCGTTCGGGTTCGTCAAGAGGTTCTTTTATGTCTTTATTGGAACTAGTGCTCATGCACTGCGTAGAAAGTTCAGGTGCAATAAAAACAAAAAGAATGTTGGTCAGAAGTCTCATCACAGCCCCGTGGTCACTGACCACGGCCCGTGGTTGTTGTTCAGTGATTGTTTTCTTGATCCCAGTGTTACTGGAGGGTTTAACACGACCCCGTGCTTCACCGCCACGGCCCGTGTCCGACCAGGCACGGCCCCGTGCTGAAGTCTACAGATGCTGAAAATTTAAGAAAAATCCTAAAAAAAAATAGAAAAAAAAAGATTAGGCCGTTGATTCCTAACTTTCTTAAAATCCTGGTGTCCCTGGCAACGGCGCCAGAAAGTTAGTGTGTGTCGGGTGTGTTATGTTTTTATTGATATTTTAAGGCCATTTTACACATTAGTCAAGTTTTAAATTTATAAAACACGATATTCTACTAACACTAAACACACACATGGGCAAGTGTACCCATCGTGAGCGTAGTATAGTGTTGGTAAGATACCGAGGTCGTCCAAAGACAGAAGAGCTTTTAGTACCGGTTTATCCTCAACGTCTAATCAACTAAAATTTTTGAGATAAAGGTTTTAAGCATGAAAAATAAACTAAAAATGCAGAAATAAAAATAAAATAAAAACAGATAGACAAGATGAATCACTTGGATCCGACTCACCTTTAATGTATCCTTTGATGATTTCCGCACTTTTACACTTTTTAAGAGATTAGCTTAGTTATAGTAGTAGGCCACTCTTTTGAATGTGACGTTACCCTCAGCCCAGTGGTTTGAGTCAGCAAGGATACAATCCCAAAGGGTCGGAATATTGAAAGATAATTAATTAAGTTATTAATGCGAAAAGTGGTAGGCCCCTCTTTTGAAGGTGACATCACACTCGACTAAGTGGTTGAGTCAGTAGGGATACAATCCCAAGTAGCCGGTTTAATGTATTAATGGTAGTTTACATATGAGGGGGTCAAGCCATTCGCACCCCCGCCATCCAATACTAGTGGGTATTGAAGGAGGTCCTATTAAGCTTGACCCAGGTCCTTGCAGGATCTACACACTGAACAAGGCAAGAACCTTACTAAGTCAATCCCTTAACCCCCAACCAGGTAGCCAACATATCTCTATATAGACCGTAGAGATATGAATGGTGTAAATGTTTTACTTTATATAGACAGTAAAGTAATGCTAAGACACCACGGACAAATGATAAAGAAGTTTCACCTTCAACATAAGAAACTAGTTATTAAAGTTATTAGTACAAAACCAAATAAAAAGCGTGAAAAGATTAAAAATCAAAAGTAATACATTAAAGACTCGTCTTCACCAAGTGATGTAAGAGACTTAGCCAAACATGGCCTTTGATTGACAAGAACTCTTAATATCAATCTTGGATCCCGGACTACTACACACACTCTAAGGTGGATGATGGATGATGGTGGTGGATGTGGGTGTTGTAGTGGTGGTGGAATGGTGGCAAAGTGGGAGAGAGGTGGTTTTCTAAGGGATGCCTTTGAAGTGAACCAAACACCACTATTTATAGCCTGAACAGAAACCCGGCCACGGCCCCGTGTCCGGTGGATACGGCCCGTGGCCATCCTTTTCTCTTCCTTCATTAATTGCGTTTGTCAACATAGGGATCAACACGGCCCGTGTCCGGTGGGCACGGCTCCGTGTGTAGAAGCGTATCTGTACTACCAAGATTTTGCAAATCTTAGCGTTGATCACGCCCATGCTGAGCTGGGCACGCCCCTGTGGTGGGCGCAGAAGCTTCCACAGCTTAGTCCTTTCTGCAGACACCTGACCATGCCCCCATGTCCAGTGGGCACGGGTCGTGGTCAGCCTTCTGTTTCTTGTTTTTGCTCTTGGGGATGCTGTCGAGGGATCGGGCATGTCACATTTATTCATTTTCTTTGTATTTATGATAGTTTTTGTTGCATATTTGTTTCTTTTGCTCGTTTAAGCCCATTTGGTCCTGTAAATTTAAAAGGAAGACAAAAGCTTGCTTTTTCCAACATTAGTACTAAAAAATGGTTAGTTTTATGCCTCGTTTGATGTAATTTATATGTTGCATTTTACACACATCAGTGTGCTTAAAAACAAGGTTGTAACATACAAATTCAGAGGTTTTAATCCTCAAAACTTTATGTTCTTAAAAGGGTTTTAACCCAAAAGTGATGAACAAGTCTTAAACTTGTGTATGTGTGATTATTTGGAAAGCTTGGGCTATCCTACTTACAATCCACACTTCAGTTGAGGATTTCTCTTAGTTAGTATGTATATTTCATTTCCTTATTATCCATTCATGACCATCCTTGTTGTCTATGACAACTTGTGCATTGGTGAAAATACAAAAGAGGTCTTAAATGGAAGATTCATCCTCCTACCTCATGCATGACTTCTTTGATAATCCTTGCTATACTTGTTGAACTAAACTCATGATATATGCTATATAGAATATATAATATCCATAGTAGCCGAACCCTTGAAGATAATCTAATGGGTATTACACCCATGAAATCATTCAAACCATATGGATTTTATAGTATCAAGAATGAGTGCTAAGTCTAAGTGATTATTTTCTTGTATATTTACTTTGTCATACTTTAAATTCCGAATCCCTAATCTCCCGTTATCTTCCAAATACTCATACACCTATGTTTTCTTGTGTAGAAGGACTTGGTGTTCCATCCTCCAACAACCAACAAACTACTCGCGGATTAACAAGTGGCAACTTGCAAAACTGTGAGTACACTTGACCCATTTTCATTTTAACACTTTTAGTTTTGGGTGCAATCTGTTAACCTTATCAAAAATCACAAATACTTGATTCTTTATGCAATGCACGAAAACAACCCAAATACATGCAGTTGTTATACTTGAGGTATATACTTGGGTGATTCTTATGTGATACTATGGTCATTAGCTTTATACGAGCCTCCATTTAACATGTATAGTGCTATAGGATTAACACACCACTCGTGAACGAGAGGTCATGTTAAATTTCATTCTTTATTGCGTAAATAGATGGTTGACCAGAAATATTGCATGCCATGATTTCTTGATCTTAAATCACTTAAGTTGCCTTGTGGATTCATTTTAAACTTTTATACTTATACTTATACTTGTGTACTCGCCAATGCATTTTTGTGTTGAACTATATTTTGTTAACATGTTGCAGGTTGATGAGGTTGAATATGAAAAAATCTAGTAGGGACGACACTAGAAACACACTTGAAATTACAAGATTTTATACTTTAATTGTTGAACTTGTTATATAGTTTCCATGTTGTATTTGAATTACATGTTGTACTTTGACAATTTATTCATGTTATGAAATCAATTTTTAATTAAATATTGTCGCAATAGCGTTATGTGTGATGAGCAATCTATCTTCGTCTCACTCCGATATTTCGGTTATCGGTTGGGGTGTGACAATGAGCTCCTAGGCCATATCGCTCAACAGGGAACAAGGCGCTATACCTTCCTGTATACAGGGTGAGTTCCTAAAACAATACAACTCCATAGACTCAAGGAAGCTTCTTCCATTTTCTTTACGAAGAATAAAAATAAGCACAAAAACTACAATTTATTCCCTTCCAAAAAAACAAGTAAACACAAACTTACAAGGAAAGAAACAAATTAAACATTATGAAATCACAAAGAAAGTCCATGAAAGAGGGTAAGCACCTCAAACCAATACTGCTTCATAGGATAACATTATAAAATATAATACGCTTATGTCCAATATACCAAAATAACAAAAATGAAATGTGGACTAGAAAAAAGATAGAACTACACCAACTTGCATTGATTCTCTCCTAAAAGACTCAAACCAGGTGACTGCAGCACTTAGTTTTGAAATCTTTATAGGTAAAGACATTGCAAAACACAAAATACAACTGTCAAATGGGAAACTAAAATGTAAATTCTCCCATGACACATTCCAAACACAAGTTTGATAACAAAATATCATAAAAAGAAAAAAAGCAATATAAACACACAAGTGTAAAAGATAAAGGGAAGCTAAACACCCCTTACGGGGTAGCTCCCATTCCATTAATAAAGATAACATGAACCTAAGCTCAATAGAAAAAACAACGAATCAATCCTCGAATTCAGCAAACTACATTGATTCGAGCGGGTTTCCGGTCATAATGGAAATAGATGCACCCTCGCCAACAAATATGTCATCAAATAGAGACATAGGAAAGCACAGTGAGCAATACCTCACTCAAGCAAAGTTTGAACTTCTCATGTCAAACAACTACGATTAGGCATAAGCTTCTAAAATAGAGAGCTTATCCACATATCTAGAAAACTTGAATATAAAAAGAAGATAGAGACTCATTCTCACACTTCAATGAAAGGAAACTTCTCATGTAGGTTTTGAAAGAAAATAACCTCCATCAACAAGAAGCTTATCTTAGCATAAAAGAAGCTCACTTCCAAGAACAAGAAGCTCACCTTTATAAGAAAGAAGTTCACCAACATGCACCATGCACAAGAAGCTCATTCCTATACACACTTCACTTCTTCCTGCTTGGTACATTGCTTATATCAACATCACAACACTTCAAATACCAAAAGATTTTTGGTGAAGGTAAGCTGCTTCATTTACAAACAAAATTTGTGAGCTCTTGTGAAGCAAAAAGAAAAGGGCTAGAACAAAGCTCCAAAGGTCATTGGGATACGCAACCAAGACGCTTACATAAATAGGGCTTACCATGAACATGGGGGTTATGGATAAACAACATACAAGGCACGTAGTGAACTATTAGAACTTATGTTCAAACCCATTACTTGCCTATAGTAAAGTCCACTAATGCGATAATTCCATTTATGCATGGATATTTAGACACCCTTAAAAAAGGATGGGCAACTTTAGAAATATATATAGCCATTCCTCGTAAGCTAGAAACGTCCCTTATATGGAACAAAGCTTAAATACCGCCCGAAGAAATCAAAGTTTCCCTACTATGTTGTCCCATCATGATAAAATCAAGCAAGCTGCCACACTAGATTTGTTAAGATAACTAAAGAAACTTGAGACAGAAGCTTAGAACCTTTAAAATACCAAAGGAAGGCAAAGAGCTTAAAAAGCTTCACGACAAGCTCAAACGCTTCACATCAAGCTTAAAAGCTTAGAAGCAAATAAGCCACAAAAGAAGCATAGAAGTTCCATAAAAGACAAAAAAGGATTTATTGTTGGTAGCTTCTCCCGATAAGCTTCTCCTGATAGCTTCTTCTGATAAGCTTCTCCTGATAGCTTCTTCTGATAAGCTTCTTCTGATAAGCATCTCCTGACAGCTTCTCCCGATAAGCTTCTCCTGATAGCTTCTCCCAATAAGCTTCGCATATGATAGCTTCTCCCGATAAGTTCCACATATGACAGCTTTTCCCAATAAGCTTCACATATGATTGCTTCTCACAATAACTTCAAAGCTTATCGCTAACAACTTCAGACATCAGCTTCCTTCCATGAGCTTTATGCCTACATAGCTTATCATTGGAAGCTTCATCCTTGACCAGATAACTTATGAGTCATAAGCACCCATAAATACGTCATGACTACTTATGACTGGGGGCTGATGACATGGGTGCCCTGAGGCTCCCACTCAACAAAGCCGGGAAGCAGGAAGCTGGGAGCTCCTTGTCGGGAGCTTAACAGCCCAAACAGAAGAACAAGCCTAGTGGGCCAGCCTGGCCCATCACAACCAAGCCCATTAAGCTTAAATGTAACATGCCTATAAATAGAGGGTCCACCCTCTATTTCAATCACCCCAATTTGGCTTAAACATTCCAGCCATTTACTCTCTCTCTCTCCCTCTAGAATCTCATTCTATCTCTAGAAACTCATTCTCTCTCTAGAATCACATATTCTCTCTCAAGAACACAAGCCACAGGCTAAGCTCCTTCCCCTAGGGGTGTGCAATAACCGAACCGTTAACCGAAACCGAATCGAAAACCGACAAAGCCGAACCAAAATTAACCGAAACCGAATTAACCGAAAGTCGGTTAACAGATATTTTTTTACCCTCGGTTAACCGAAATTAACCGAACCGAATCATTTATTTTTTTTATATATTTCTAGCTTTTATACCTCTATTTCATGTTATTCATGTTTTATACTTTCATTTCATGTAATAATACCTCTATTTCATTTATTTATGCCTTCATTTCAATTATTTATACCTTCAATTCATTTATTTATACACCATTTTATGTATTTAAACATCTATTCATGCATTTATACCTCCATTTCATGTATTTATACATCTATTTCATGTATTAATACCTCCATTACATGTATTTCTAAGCAAAAAAAACTAGCCCTTGTTTTAATTGGTTATTAACCAAAAATTAACCGAACCGAACCAAACCGAAAACCGACAAATTAACCGAACCGATTAACCGATGACTTCGGTTACGGTTACGGATAATGCTAATAACCGAACCGAACCGAACCGTGCACACCCCTAGCTTCCCCTCTGAGCTGCTAAGGTCACGAGCGCACGAGGAACTACACCAGTAGCTCCTAGTCACGGGCTACGCAACATGGAACCATCACAGCTGCTAGCTAACCGCTGGATCTTGACCACGAACTCCATAAGCATTCTCTATCTCTCTTATACTTACTCATACATCTATACTTTATGTTTATACACTATTCATGGATAGATTACTAATGTTGAGCGTCGGAGGGTGGTCCAGAGACCCCGGTCTCTGGCCCCTTCTAACGGGTTCTTTCGTGTTGTAGGTACAAGCTAGGAGATGACGAGGCTGACCCGAGGAGCGTTCATACCTTCCCCTGACATTATCCTTGTTGTTTCAACAGAAATCGTTTGGGATTGGGGCTGGAAAGCGAAACCAACAACGGGCGAATCTTTGGCTGAATTTTTGCAACTTTTTAATCTACTCAAGAATAGGAGGATGACAAATCAAAGTGATGCATGGGGTGGGAGTCGGATAAAGGATGGTTCTTAACGGTCCAATTAGTCTAGGAAGATCAAGGAGCAGCCAACTACTCGACCGACAAAAACTTCGTAATGGATTGGTGCGGTTGGGCGACGGCAAAGGCGAATACTTTGGTTTGGAGGAGTCTCGCAGGCAGGATTCCAACACGAACCGAGCTGGCCAAAAAAGGAGTACCAATTAACAATTTATCATGTCCTTTTTCTGGTTATAAGCAGGAAATAGTGGACCACGTCTTGATCTCTTGCGTATCGGTTAAAACAATATGGTGGCGACTGAGCGATTGGCTGATAATTGCAGGTATTGCATCGTGCTCCACAGTCAAGGACTTGCTCGTTGTGGCTGCGGGAGTTGGATTACAGAAGAAGGTGACCTATATGTCGTAATGGCGACCATTTGGATGATTTGGATACAACTAAATGACAGAATTTTTAATGGAAAACCCAGCTCTAATACTAAGTTGTTTGAATCATGGAATGCACATTATTGTGGCCGAAACACATAGGAAAATGGAGAATATTTCTGCAGAAAATTGGAGTAATCTAGGCTTAAATGTAATATCGATCTATGCGGAAAAAAACGATTGAATGTAATGACTTCTAGCTGCTGGCTAACAAGTCCTGCATGTTTTTAAAAGTTAATAAAAGGTATTCTCTTTTCTGGTAAAAAAATATTAATCAATTCAAATTTCTTCTTTTGTTGAAATGGATAGTGTAATAAATGGAATGGAATCTACATTTGAATTTCATCTAAATTCCATTCTCTTCCGAAAAATGAACACTACTTAAGGATTTTGGATGTTCTAATTAATATTGCAATTGACCTGATGAAGTGTCCAATGGTCTTAGAGAGTCTAATTAGTTGTTTGACTCGAACACCACCTAGTTACACTTAGCATCCAATCAACTATACGGAACAATCTCATTACCTTTATAAAAGGTCACCCTCTGAAACATTGTGACACACATTATCAATTTATCATATATAATGGTATGTTTTTAAGGCCCTAAACCTAGACCCCATAAACGGTTGGATTCAAGAATCAAATCATGCTTTCAAAACATCAAGTCTTAAAGGTTTAAACATAAAAACCAAAGTCTTAACTAGTGTATTATGGTCGAGAGGATGCCGGACTTGTGGGTAAGGTCGCCTTTAATCCATGGCGTGGACCTCCTATCAAACATCAATTTTCATTTAACCTTTACCTAGCATGCATGCTGAAAGTTCAGCTATATTGAGTAAGTTGTAGTTTCAGTTAAAAACAAGGAGTTATCATTTTGAGTAAAATGTTAATAGTCATCATCAAATCACATTTGAACATCAATCATGCATGTCAACTTCAGTAGTATAAAAAACAGTAACATTGTGAAGTGCACTTCACCATCAACTACTTGTCAAAAAGTTAACCAGGCTTATAAGTATACTGGCATAAGGCGCCATCAATCATTAATACATGTCACATGGTCACGCCCGCATGGTCCATCAATACGTTTCTAGTAACATATACTAGACACCAATAATCTTAGCAACAAACGCAAGATGACAACAACTGGAACATCAAGTATAAGTCGATTGTAGCTATCAAGCACATCAAACGTATACAAATATTGTTGCATGCAATCAACCCAAAATAGTTGAGAAGGGGAATCTAAAACTCACTTGGGGCCGTGGTTAGCTTTTTTACTGTTTATAAGAAAAATGTGGCTTTTGGTTCAAGTAACATTTCTTTCCACACCATATACTTTTTGCTAAATTAACATTCGTCTACATTAACTTTTTGTGTATCATACCTTTCACTAGAAATAAAAAAGTGAAACGTACTACTTTCGTGCTAAGTACTAAGCGATAACTAAAACATTAATGCAATATTTGCCTCATTTCGCATCATCAACTATAAACGAAAGGTCTAAGCGAAAAGTAGATAGAACCCTAAAAAATCTAACAATGGCGGTTGTTCTTCGGATCCATACTTGTTCAACGCCAAAAACATGTAAATGTAAACGTAATTTCATACTTTTTTCTCAAAAACCCTTAACTAGAGCTTGGAACTTTCGATGAACTTTTTAACATCCCCAACACTCACCACAATGCTTGATTATTATGCGAGAATGCTTATACGACTGTTCCCTTTGATTCCTGCGAGTAACAATGCCAAGCTCCAACCAAATTCCACTTTCTCAATCTAACCTTCTCTCTAAACTTGGTGGTATGATAGTACAAGAGGAACCTCCCTTCCATTTTAGGGTTTTTTCATGGGCTCACCATAATATTTCCTCCTTGGGCACTTTAATCCATGTTCCATTTAATTTTTTTAACTTGCTCAGAATAAAATTTGCGGTGCTAATTTCAGGTGTACACTATTACATTAGGATTCGTCACCGAAACATGTTTACATTTAATAGTTGTGAGTAAAAGTGTTCCATTTCTCTCAGTAAAAGTCTTTCATTTCTCTCTCAGATTCCTAAGTGGCGTCCGAGCATTTTTGGTGCTTCTATTAAACCTTTACTTGCGGTATAACCTTATTTTCTGTTCAGTATTGCCACCAGTTCTTCAATGTAGTTAAGTCATTCATCACTTCAATATCATCGAGCGGTACATGCGCTTCTTTTTTAGCTTAACACTTACTCTAATTCAATACATGGGGAGTTGGGTAGATTCAACTCAACTCATAAAGCTATGGCAACCTATCCGCCACTGTTCCGACACATACTATTGTTCTTGATTATTCGATATACCTTAGACTTAATTATCCTCTTTTGCAGAATCAAATAATTCCCTTGAATAGTCAAACTTTCAAAATTACTTTGCCTCCGACGTTAAAGTCATTAAGCTCGTGTCTTTTGTCCGCGTAAGATTTATGTCTATCCTTTGCCACTTTCATATACATTTCAATCTTGTGAAGCTTTTTAGTTGTGGCAATAACAACCTCCAAGCTTCCTAGCCCACTTAGTCCAATATATCCACAACTTATGGGTGTCCAACACTGTAGGTCCCTCGGAGGATGAGGTCAAACCTTATCCTTGTTATGTTTAACACACTAGCAAGTGCGGAATCCAAGCTAGAATGCAAACCGATAGTTTATATGAGAACACAAGCCACAAAGAGAAAGGTAGACACACGAGATATCAAAGTTTGCTCTTGTATTTCAGTGGACACGGTTACAGCCCTTTACCAACTGAAAATACTCTCTCTACAAGACTGAACTCACTCACTTCTCACACACACTTCTCTGAAATGAAGTGAACACATTACATGAGTATTTATACCCATTACAGCTCGTCTGGTCGAAGGATCAGATAGACTGATCGAAGGATCATCTATCGATCTGAAACCTATCGAAGGATCCACATATACCTCGAAGGATGATATCTTTCGAGGTCCATCCATCGAAGGTTTATCCTTCGAGCTCATCGAAGGATATAAACAATCCTTCGATGACTCATCCTTCGACCCAAACATCTTACAAACTATGTTCTAACTGTTTGGTCAAGTCAAACCAGGAGGATGGTTGACTTGGTCAAACTTACATCGAACACACATAATAACAACCCTAAGACGTAACTCAGACTAACACAAGACATCGTTTTGTATCATGACAAAATACAGACAAAGTACAGACACAAGTGCACCAACAAACTCCCCCTTGGCTGTAGCTGTGTCTCGATTTTCGTGTCTTCAAGTCTTTGACGTCCTTTCAAGTCTTCAATGTCGGAGGATCTTTATAGTCTTCACGTCTTGAAAGCAGAAAGTGTACCAACAAACTCCCCGTTTCATGTAGGAAGTGTGTTGACAAACTCCCCCTTAACATAAGCTCCCCCTTGAGTTATGCTCGTGAAAGTCTTGATCTTTGCAATTTGAGATCCTTGTGGTGTTGATGATGGCCAGCGGCAACTCGATCATCTTTATCTTTTGAGTGCCTTCACGTCGTGTCTTCATTCCGAAGCTTGTCATCGACCATGTTCTCCTTGCCTTTAGAATCTGCACATGCAAGAAATCTAAACGCGTAATGAGAACAACTGCCTGGAATATCATAAGCAAACGACACACATGTGACCATTGTTCAATCAAACACCGTCCGACAGTTTGAAAGTTTAACAAATTTATCAATTTTAGGTTTTTAACTTTCAAAACTTGCAAATTTCGACCGTTTATGAAGAATCAGTCGTTTCGGTTTTCAATCAGGTTTCAGGTAACGAAGACTCGAGATCCAACATCGTACAATCGAAAATAAGACAGAAATAAAATCTTTTTGGCTTTTATAAAGTTTATATTAAAACACACCTAAAATCTTTTTGGTATTTTGAATATTTCAAATTTAAAGACTGAAAGCAGTAAATAAATATATACAAAGGTGCAGAAACTGGAAGCATTAAATAAATATATACAGACATTCTTTTTGCGAGTTTCGAGGGTAAGAGAATCATATCAGTGTACGGTCATGCCAAAACGCTCTTGTTGTTCAATTAGTTAACATTAAGATAAGCATCCTATAACAATTATCGGTATTGTTGTCCACTTAAGCTCAACTTATCAGATGTAATCATGGCGAGGGGATACGTTAAGGTATGATTTATACTTACCGACCGGTGTTCATCCACATCACTACACATTCCCGTATCAAGGTATGCACGAGGGTTCATCTTACCGGTGAGTATACCGATTATCATCTGTTTGACCGTATATGATGTGAGAAACTCACTTATTTTGATTGAAAACAAGCCCTATGTGATAGAATCACTTATTGATGAGGAACTTGATTTTCGATGCATGAGGGCACAAGAGCAAGTCCGTGAACAGGTCAGTACTTTCGTACAGCAGAGAGACGAACTTGACTCCCGGATAAATGTGATATTTTATCACTTATTTTGTTTGGACATGTGATTGTTGATCACTTATTGAGGTCGTATGCAGTATGTACACGTATGTATAGTATCATGGAAGATCTAGACTTGCGTCCCCGTTATTTTTCGGTAAAAGATACAACCATGATACCCAGATGATAAGCAGCATAAAGACCGAATATCTCAGAACCTCGGCAATCTCTCAAACGAAATTTCGGTACTAAGACCATATGCGAATGAATGGTTCCCACCTGGTCTTCAGTCGATTTAAGTTTATATCACCCTGCACACTTTAAAATGATTGTGAGCCTACCGATAAATCTTATATAGAGCTGCTTATCGTTTTTCAGTTTAGGGTTTAAAGAGGTTTGGACAGACCACTGATGTACTATCATATTCTCTTTTGCTCGCCAGGAAACTCATTTTTGTTTTTCTACTGTTTTTGTGTTTTTGAAATTTTTCGATGTTTTTGGATTTTCAAATTTTGGATTTACTCCCCCTAAAATCAATAAACTAAGACAAATTTAAAGCACAAAGGTATTTACAAAAATGATTTTCCGATGTTGGTTTTACTCTTGCTTGACCTTAATGCCGTTTACCAGTAATAAATAGTCAAATCTTGATTTGTCAAATGCTTTGGTAAAGAGGTCGGCACGTTGGTCATCGGTGTGGACGTAAGCAACATCGATTAGCCTTTTCTCAAAGCAATCACGTATGAAGTGATACTTAATTTCGATGTGCTTAGTCTTTGAATGCTGCACAGGATTTCTAGTGATCTGTAAGGTAGCAGAATTATCAACGTAAATAGGAGTAGTTAGGAATTCAAAACCGTAGTCGCGCATTTGTTGTTGGATCCATAGGACTTGGGAGCAACAACTTGAGGCAGCAGTGTATTCAGCTTCGCATGTTGATGTAGCTACACAGGTCTGCTTCTTGCACTGCCATGTGACTAGGCGATTTCCCAAAAACTGACATCCAGCCGTTGTGGATTTGCCGTCGATTTTGCATCCGCCAAAATCAGAATCACTGAATGCGATCAAGTCAAAGTTATTATCCCTAGGGTACCATAGATCGGTGTCAGGGCAACCCTTCAAATAACGAAAAATCCTTTTTACAGCTGCAAGATGTGAGGCCTTCGGGTTGACTTGATATCTGGCAAGCAGGCACGTTGGGTACATTATAACTGGTCTTGATGCTGTGAGGTACATAAGAGATCCGATCATCGCGCGGTAGTATGAGGGGCTAACAGCTTCACCCTTCAAGTCTGGAGTAATTCCGTGATTTTGCGGCAATGGGGTACCAATGGGCGTTGCATCAGACATCTGGAACCGGCTCAAGATGTCACCAACATATTTAGTCTGATGGATGAATATCCCAGACTCGATTTGTTGTACTTGTAGGCCCAAAAAGAAGGTCATTTCCCCCATAGCACTCATCTCGAATTTATCCTGCATAATGCGCTCGAAATTCCTACACAAAACATCATTAATAGAACCAAATATAATATCATCAACGTATACCTGTACCAGTAGAAGATCTCCATCTTGTTCTTTGATGAAAAGAGTATAATCGATAAGACCTCTGCGAAATCCATTCTCCAGCAGATAATTAGATAAGGTTGCGTACCAAGCTCGCGGTGCTTGATGTAGACCATATAGAGCTTTGTTGAGCAACCAAACCCGATCGGGATGGATAGGATCTTCAAAACCTGGAGGCTGTTCGACGTACACCTCTTCTTCCACCACACCATGTAAGAATGCACTTTTCACGTCCATCTGGTATACCTTGAAACCTTTGAATGAGGCATAAGCCAGAAAGATCCGAATTGCTTCTAGACGTGCAACATGTGCATACACTTCGTTGTAGTCGATCCCTTCTATCTGACGAAAACCTTGAACGACTAGCCTTGCTTTGTTTCGAATAAAGACTCCACGGTCATCCTTTTTGCATTTAAACACCCAACGGGTACCAATCTTCTTATAACCAGCAGGTTTCTCTACGAGTTTCCAGACACCAAGCTTCTTGAATTGTTGCAGTTCTTCCTGCATTGCTTCAACCCATGAGTTATCTTTCAAAGCTTCTTTCCAAGTTCTTGGCTCTTCCTGTGGGACATAACACGCGAAAGACCAATCATTTTGTTGACCAGATTCTCGGATAGCTGCATACAAGCCTGCATTGTTGTTGTTCCGCAACATGTTTCTTGTTTGAACGCCACTTTGTACATTTCCGATGATGTTTTGCTGAGGATGGGTATTGTGAATCCTTGTTTCTGGATTATCTTGAACTGGAATGTTTTTACCCAGATTGTTGAGATTGAGATCAACAACCAATTCAATGCCCGGAATTGACGAAGAGGATGATGCAGTAGCTTCAGCTGTTCTAGGGACGTCCACTGGAGGAGTACCCTCTGAAGTACCATGAACTGCTGTTGTTGGAGCTTCTTGATCTGCATCTAGAAATTCATCATCCTCTGAAGATTCGTTCAATTCGTTAGCATCGTGAAAATCCTCATTATCGAGAGCATTATTATTCACTGAAGATGGTTCTTGATTGACAATAATGGGACGAACCAACGGTGAATCTGTTGCATTGTCACTCTCGAAAAACATCCTTGCCGCAGCGTTTTCTTCAACTGCTTCAACATTGATCGAATTGAAAAAGTCATCGTACTCAAACATCCAAGGCTGACCAGGATTTCTAACTGGCAAAGTGTGCCTTTGTACTCTGACTTCAGACCATTCCTCGACCCTTTTAGTCTCTAGATTCCAGACTCTTAAGTTCGGGGTGGAATACCCAAGAAAGTATCCTTCAATGGCTCTTGCCCCAAACTTTCCTTTAGGATCGATTAGTGTACACGGAGCTCCAAACGGTTGAAGATATGAAAAATATGGTTTCCGTTTGTTAATAAGCTCAAAGCAGGTCTTGTTGTGCCTTTTGACTGTGAGGACTCGGTTCAACGTGTAACATGCAGAGGCCACAGCTTCAGTCCAGAAGGGAATCGGCAACTGTGACTCTACCAACATTGTCCTAGCAGTCTCGATCAATGTACGATTTTTACGTTCAGCGACGCTATTTTGTTGAGGAGTATAAGCTGCACTAAATTCGTGAAGAATACCTTTTGAAGTGCAAAACTCCGCCATGGCATGATTTTTAAATTCAGTACCATTGTCGCTACGTATCCGCCTAACCTTCAACTTATATAGATTCTCAATCTGAATGATCAAGTTTTTGATAATACCGAAGGTTTCACTCTTATGTGCCATGAACGCCACCCAAGAAAATCTTGAATAATCATCAGTTATCACGAGGCAATATTGATCATTCCTAATACTTTTGTGCTTGACAGGACCGAACAAATCCATGTGCAAACGTTCAAGAGGAACAACCACCGTGTTGATTTTCTTTGTAGGGTGTCGCTTCTTCGTTCGTTTTCCTTTCTGGCACGAAACACAGACGTCTTGAAGATGGAAGTTTTTAAGAGGAACACCATTCACCAATTCATTTGACACCAAATGATTCATTTTGCGTAAGTGAATGTGACCCATTCGTCTGTGCCAAGAGATTGAGTCTTTTTCTGTGGCTTTGGAAACGAAATAGGTTGCTTGTGCAGACGTTGTGATAGCTTGGCTCATATCAAGGACATACAGATCATTTATCCTTGGAGCCGACAAGAGAATCCATTCTTTTGGAATTTTGAAGCCGGGTTTCAGCACATAACATCCATTTGCATCAAAGTGTACTGAGAACTGCTTATCACAAATTTGAGAAACACTAAGAAGATTGTGATCAAGTTGTTGTACGAAGTTGATCTTATCAAAGTTAACAACCCCATTGGAAATCATTCCTCACCCGTAATATATCCGCCTTTATCTCCAGCAAAAGCAACATAACCTCCTCTAATAGATTTAACGTCGTAGAGAAGCTTCATGTCGCCTGTCATGTGCCTGGATGCCCCACTATCAACAATCCAATGACTACTGATAGTTCCTCCTGGAACACCCTGCACATAAACTCACGTGATTAGTTGGAGATGGGGACCCAAGCCATTGTGGTCTTGGGTCTTCCATTTTCATCAACAACAATAACTTCTATTCTTTGATGATTCATAAATTGTGATGGTCCCTCTGAACTTGTGGTCAATTTAGGTTTCCATGTCTGTTTTGTTATACCAGTTTGATTGTTTAAAAATTTAACTTCGTGATTGTTTGAAGTTTTTGAAAGTTTTGAGTTTTCTGGCTTAACTGAAACAGATTGTTTTTGAACCACATCAGTTTTAAGTGCCTTTTCAATCACCTTGACTTGTTGGCGTTTCTGTTTCTTTTCCCTTTCTCTTACAAGTCGGGGATCTTGTTTTACAGAAACAGATCGCTTTTGGTGATTGCGTTCACGGGGATCATCCTCCTTTGCTTTCAACTTATGAAGATACGGGCAATTTCGAATGATATGCCCAATTTCACCACATTCAAAACATGATCTTCGTTCAACAAACCCCGAAGTATCATGTGATCGTCTTGCCGATGATGAACTTTGTGATCCCGAGGTACTAGGTTTTGAACTATTTGGTTCATTTCTTTTCATCACAGTTGCTTTCTTGACAAAATCTAAGCTAGATTGGTTTTCAAACGTTGCAATTTTGTCCGTTCCCTTAGATTTCACAAAGTTCACATTCTTGTTCTTCTTTTGATTCGGCTTCTTTTGACTTTGAGCCGGCAATTTTCCTTTTTGTTTGTTATGACTTTGCTGCCTTTTCTCTGTTGGTAATTTCTGATTGCCAAATTGTTTTCTAACTTCAGCCTTTGGGATAGGAGGGCACTGTGTTACCACAACGTGTGATCCTTTCTTACCCAGAAATTTACTTGTCGAATTTTCAAAAACTTTACTGATTAAGGATTGATTTACATTCTTAATCGGAAAATCTTTGTCAGAATAAATTTTATTATCACCAACAAGAGTATACAGCAAGTCCACACTCTCCGACTCTTGTGCAGACAAGGACTCGATTGCAACAGTCTTAGCGGGTTTTGCAGGAGGATCACACAGAATATGATTCTCAAGAGGTATGTCCTCTTCCTTTATCACCGCATCAGACTTTGCTGAATCAGTATCATCAGATTCATCATCAGAAGAATCAGCATCCTCAACAACAACTGGAGGATCCTGATTCTGTTCAGCAGAAGACACACATGTATCTGCTGACACATCCGAATCTGATGATACTTCTTTCTTGTATCCGAGTCCTGTTGCAAATTCATTAACATCTAGAGGAACAGATGGTTCAAAGAAAGTTCTATCCTCCTCGTCAGGCATGGCATCATAATTGTGTCTCACAGGTGGTGGACATTTCTTGTATCCAATGCATGTGACATCCCGTTTCTCTTTCTGTACGTCAATGATGTGATCCAACACATAGCTAGAGCTCAAATAACTGTCTAGCTTAAGTTGGATCGCCTCACTTTCAGTTTTGACACAAGCCATTTCCTTTTGCATTACCTCAAGGCGAGTTATATACAAATTAATGTCAGTTTGTTTTCTGGAAACCATTTTTGTTAGCTCGGTTTTATCTTTCTTTAATTTCTCAATTACCGATTTAAACTCCTTTTCATGGTTTTCATAAAACATGTTGGCTTCAGTGCACTTCGAAAGATCAACGGTCAGTTTCTGATTGTGAATGAATGTCACATCATATTTCTCTTGCAAAGCCTCGTGTTTGCTTTGCAATTCACACCACTTTTCATTCAATGAAACATGTTTGTCTTGCAAGTCAAACAAACTAGCTTGTAAAGCATCATGTTTGCCTTGCAACTCAGACATGTTTGCCTCTAAATCAGCACATTTAACATTTAAACTATCACAGTTATCACAACTAACAGCAATGGGTTCATCGACACATACCTGACTTGATGAACTGTCGACATTAGCCATAAAGGCTGAATGGAGAGAAGACGAAGAATAAGCAGCTTGATCCACCAAAATAGATCTTCTTTGAATTCCTGCTGCAGCTTCTTCCAATAGCTCATCAATATCTGCATTAACTGACGCACTTGATGTGTCATCTTCCTGATCATTCCCTGAACTCGAGGACTCTTCATCTGAACTTCCACTGTAACCGGAGCTGTCTTCATCTTCAGAAGATTCATCACCATTGGTGGAAGATTCTCCACCACTGGCGTGATTTAAATCCTTAACTACTTCAGCAAAACATGCTGTTCCATCTAGAGCATCATTTCCCAACTGAATTGACCAATCACAACCTTCATCTACTTGAACCACAAGTGCCTGGTTAGCATTAGATGGTCCTGCTTGACGCTGGTTGTTGACAGGCACCAATGTGCGCTCATTGTTCCTTACTTGGTTCTGATTCGCCCTGTTGCCTTGACCTCTGAAAGGATTTTGGTTTCCATGTTGAGATGGCCTTGTACATTCACGTTTGAAATGACCACGTTCACCACAATTGAAACACTTAACAGCCTGCTTATCAAACCCATACTTGGTGTCTTTCTTGCTTTCCAAGCTGCTTCTGCCAGTTCTTTCCATGAAATCCTTTGCTCGCCTAACAGCACTAGCAAAGGCCCACTTGATGTCCATCATCTCCATCTCCTCTTTATCGATCTGCTGATAGTCTTCTTGAGTCAGATTAATGTTGCCAATCTGACCTTCCACTAATCCACAGTATGCGCTCACCAAAGTGTTTAGAAGCTCCATATGTTCTTTTGCTACTTCAACACTGACTTTAGAGAAACTTGAAGTGTCGAGCCGTACTGTATTTGGATTTGATTGCTGACTAGCAGATGATGTGCTTCCATAACATGCTTGCTGTTGAGGAGGAAGTGGATTCCCGTACAAATCTGTTGGTCCGGTAGATCGAACAGGTAATGGATTTCCGAACATATCAGTTGCTCTGATAGGTCGTTGGCTTTGCTGTTGTGGTACTGGTTGAGGGACTGGTTCAAGCGGATTTCCATACATGTCTGTTGTTGGAGGAGGATTGCCATACAAGTTAGTGCTAGACACAAACGCTGTTTGAATTGGAGCGTGTGAAGAAGGTTTTGTAGAAGTGCTAGAAGTTCCATAATACATATCAGGATTTTGTGGCACTGGAACTCTTTTCGCCTTGAGAGTTTCTTCCTGATTCTTGTTTTCCAGGAGTTGAGCAAAGTCATTGAAGTTTGTTGTAGCTAAAGTGCCATTGTACTTCATGATTTCCAAGAAAGTATTCCATTGAGGTGGCAGTGCATCTGCAAACTTTTTCACTACCTCTGCTGAAGTTGTTACAACCCCAATATTTGCCAATTCAGTCAGCAAATGATTAAATCGACTTGTCAAATATCCTAAAGATTCATTCTCCATACAAGTAAAACCATCAAACTCTTTCTTTAGCAGGTCTTTTCTCAATTGACGTGTCGCTTCATTTCCTACGCCCCTTATCTTCAATGCGTCCCACAACTTCTTCGTTGTCTTGAAACTGACAAATTGATGATAAATATCTTTGCTTAACGCCTGAGTAAGAATGGCATACGTTTTCTTCTCTAAGTCATAGACCTTCTTCTGATCTTCCGTAAGATCGGCAAACGTAGCAGCAGATGAAGCGGCAACCTCTATTGTTTCATCAAAATCTGTGATGAAACGCAACCACAATTCTGTATTTTGACCAAGGACGTATGTATGAAATCTATCAAACCATCCCGGATATTCACTTAAGTGCATCAACTTTGGAGGCCTATTCAAACTACCCGTTTCACTCTCGCTTAACAAAATGCTTTGAATACTTGGAGTTTGATTTGATACGAATGCCCATTGACCGGTAGATATAGCATTAGCTTGCGAAGATACAGGTACGGGAGATTCGGCCCATGCAGGAGATAAACTGATATTTCTATGCTTTCCCGAATCCGGAGTCGGAGTACCATAATACATTTCTGTATTTATCGGAACACCCCACATCGAATTCATTTTTGATCAAGAAAAATTGTTACACTAGTTCCAGCCGAAGGATCCCTTATCGAATGACCTGAAAAACACAAACTTGTTAAACTTAAACAGACTAGAATCGAAGGAACAGAACTTGTTCGAAGGATCAACAGTGTTCGAAAGATCACTGTTGAGTTTCGAACAATGATTTCGAAAGACTCTCCAATCGTAGGATCCTTATCTTTCGAATAAGAGCTGTAGATCGAAAGATATATCCTTCGAAAAGATTCCTTGGATCGAAGGATAAGTCACAGACTTCGAAGGATGTTCGAAGGATGATTATCTATCGAACCTCCTTTGATCGAAAGATGATCTTTCGACTTCGAAGGATATCCTTCGATCAGTACTGACACAGTTAACAAAAGTGACAAGTTGGTGAAAAGGTGATGGGTTGGTAGAAATCTTTCGGCAGAAGGCAGAAGGTATGGTCAGACCATACTTTTTACCAAAAACAAGATTTAAACAAATAAAATATTACTTCTTATCCAGAAAACCGGTCACCGGAGTAAGCCGGAATTTGGCCGGAAATTACCAAACTTCTTAAAAACAAGTTTTTAAGTTACCCAACCCTTCCTTTAACAAACCGGTTAGTTTAGAACACGTTTTTACGTCAAGAAAAGCAAGAAAAACACTAAAAACGGGTGCTAAACCATGTGAGTTTTTGTCCAAAACACTCCAAAGTCTTGTATAAACTCGGTTTTTAACAAGGAAAAGAGCCACGGCTCTGATACCACTTGTAGGTCCCTCGGAGGATGAGGTCAAACCTTATCCTTGTTATGTTTAACACACTAGCAAGTGCGGAATCCAAGCTAGAATGCAAACCGATAGTTTATATGAGAACACAAGCCACAAAGAGAAAGGTAGACACACGAGATATCAAAGTTTGCTCTTGTATTTCAGTGGACACGGTTACAGCCCTTTACCAACTGAAAATACTCTCTCTACAAGACTGAACTCACTCACTTCTCACACACACTTCTCTGAAATGAAGTGAACACATTACATGAGTATTTATACCCATTACAGCTCGTCTGGTCGAAGGATCAGATAGACTGATCGAAGGATCATCTATCGATCTGAAACCTATCGAAGGATCCACATATACCTCGAAGGATGATATCTTTCGAGGTCCATCCATCGAAGGTTTATCCTTCGAGCTCATCGAAGGATATAAACAATCCTTCGATGACTCATCCTTCGACCCAAACATCTTACAAACTATGTTCTAACTGTTTGGTCAAGTCAAACCAGGAGGATGGTTGACTTGGTCAAACTTACATCGAACACACATAATAACAACCCTAAGACGTAACTCAGACTAACACAAGACATCGTTTTGTATCATGACAAAATACAGACAAAGTACAGACACAAGTGCACCAACAAACACCATCTTCAATATAAAACATATAGAGGAGGCATCCCGATACTTGCATGAAAATTGTTGTTGTTGGAGAATTCAGCTAGCAGTAGGTGACTATTCTTCCAAAATCAATAATGGGTGGACTAAAAATATCCTCAAGGGTCTGAATGGTCCTTTCCAATTGGCTATCAATACGACGATGATATGTTGTGCCAATTTGCAATCTTGTTCCCATTCCATCATGAAACTTGGATACCCTACATTTATCAGATAGCCTGGAGTTTACTGTTTTCATTATTTTAGTAATATAATATAACAATTCAAAAAGATTTGAATATATCATTGCGATGTGCTTATTCTTTATTTTTAGTGATGCACTATAAGTATAACTTAGATAATGTCTAATATCGTTAGTTTTTTTTGTTCTTTATCATGACGAACCCAACCAAACTGTCCAAACATAGGTATTGTACATTATTTTATGGTTTTCTTGACGTAGCACAATAGAGAATATTTTTTTTACCATAAGTTATAGCAAATATCATTACTGAACCAATATAAACCAAACAAGATCGATAATAGTTATAACATATATATTATTAAAGTTTCATCTTAGTCAACCACTAGTTTTATAAACCTCCATTGAAACATATGTGATTGCTCATGAATGCTGTAGGTCCGGCTAGGGGAGGATCTAGTCGCCTAATCCTTGTGTACAAACCAACCCGGTTGTGCGGAATCCAACCGGGAAAGCAAACCGAGATAGAACACGCAATATAATGACACGAGATTTCAACGATTAACACCACTGTATTAATATTATGAAAGGTTCTGTTACAAAGCAATGTTTACAAATGTATTTTGCAAACTCTCTCAAAGCTCTCGTGTGTGTTCTGTGTGCTCTCTTTTAGAAACAGAAGGATAACCTTCTATTTATATACACAGACACACATTACATGACGAATCAAACTAAGACTCGGCGAAACACATAAACATTTGACGAAACAAGAGGCAGTCAACGAATCACATTCAAGGTCGACGAAACTGAGCTGTTTCGTCGACATGATTCCTGTTTCGCCATCTTTGGGCTTTGGCCCAGCAGTGAAGGCCCATGTCACAGAGTTCATGCCATATTGCCATGCACGTACACAATTAGCATTTCTAAACAATTTTCAACTAGTGACATCATCATGACATCATCATGATGATGTCATGGTGATTTGGCGCTTCGGGAATGCTCATGGCTCTCTGTGCTTCGCGTGTCGAACTCTGGGACGCACGACGGAGGAATGTCGTGGCGTCTGGCTTGAGCCGAACCTAACCGGGTCGAACTGAAACGAGTTGAACCGAACCAAGTCGCGTCCACATAATATGTATCAACAAACTCCCCCTTGGACGCTACTCGTGAGGTTCAACTTCCATGTCTTCTAAGTCGGAGGATCTTCAACGTCTTCACGTCTTCAAGGCAGAAAGTGTATCAACAAACTCCCCGTTTCATGTAGGAAGTGTGTTGACAAACTCCCCCTTAACATAAGCTCCCCCTTGAGTTATGCTCGTGAACGACTTGATCTTCAGTACTTGAGATCCTTGTGGTGTTGATGATGGATCAGCGGCAACTCGATCATCTTCATCATTTGAGTGTCTTCACGTCGTGTCTTCATTCCGAAGCTTGTCATCGACCATGTTCTCCTTGCCTTTAGAATCTGCACATGCAAGAAATCTAAACGCGTAATGAGAACAACTGCTTGGAATATAGTAAACATAAACAAACGACACACGTGTGACCATTGTTTAAACAAACACCGTCCGACAGTTTGAAAGTTTTAACAAATTTTATCAATTTCAAATTGAAACTTTCAACACTTGCAAATTTCAACCGTTTATGAAGATTCAGTCGTTTCGGTTTTCAATCAGGTTTCAGGTAACGAAGACTCGAGCTCCAACATCGTACAATCGAAAATAAGATAGAAATAAAATCTTTTTGGATTTTATAAATTTTATATTAAAACACACCTAAAATCTTTTTGGTATTTTTGAATATTTCGAATGCAAAGACAGAAAGCAGTAAATAAATATATACAAGGATGCAGAAACTGAAAGCATTAAATAAATATTTACAGACATTCTTTTTGTGAGTTTCGAGGGTAAGAGAATCATATCAGTGTACGGTCATGCCAAAACGCTCTTGTTGTTCAATTAGTTAACATTAAGATAAGCATCCTATAACGATTATCGGTATTGTTGTCCACATAAGCTCAACTTATCAGATGTAATCATGGCGAGGGGATACGTTAAGGTATGATTTATACTTACCGACCGGTGTTCATCCACATCACGACACATTCCCGTATCAAGGTATGCACGAGGGTTCATCTTACCGGTGAGTATACCGATTATCATCTGTTTGACCGTATATGATGTGAGAAACTCACTTATTTTGATTGAAAACAAGCCCTATGTGATAGAATCACTTATTGATGAGGAACTTGATTTTCAGATGCATGAGGGCACAGGAGCAAGTCCGTGAACAGGTCAGTACTTTCGTACAGCAGAGAGACGAACTTGACTCCCGGATAAATGTGATATTTTATCACTTATTTTGTGGACATGTGATTGTTGATCACTTATTGAGGTCGTATGCAGTATGTACACGTATGTATAGTATCATGGAAGATCTAGACTTGCGTCCCCGTTATTTTTCGGTAAAAGATACAACCATGATACCCAGATGATAAGCAGCATAAAGACCGAATATCTCAGAACCTCGGCAATCTCTCAAACGAAATTTCGGTACCAAGACCATATGCCAATGAGTGGTTCCCACCTGGTCTTCAGTCGATTTAAGTTTATATCACCCTGCACACTTTAAAATGATTGTGAGCCTACCGATACATCGTATATAGAGCTGCTTATCGTTTTTCATTTAAGGTTTAAAGAGGTTTAGACAGACCACTGATGTACTATCATTTTCTCTTTTGCTCGCCAGGAAACTCATTTTTGTTTTTCTATTGTTTTTGTGTTTTTGAAATTTTTCGATGTTTTTGGATTTTCAAATTTGGATTTACTCCCCCTAAAATCAATAAACTAAGACAAATTTAAAACACAAAGGTATTTACAAAAATGATTTTCCGATGTTGGTTTTACTCTTGCTTGACCTTAATGCCGTTTACCAATAATAAAAAGTCAAACCTTGATTTGTCAAATGCTTTGGTAAAAAGGTCGGCACGTTGGTCATCGGTGTGGACCATGACAACATCGATGAGTTTCATATTGAAACAATCACGTGTGAAGTGATATTCGAGATCAATGTGTCAGGTCAAAGAGTGCTGTACGAGATGATAATAATTCATAAAGCAGCTTAAACATCGAAAAGAATAGGAGAGATTAGAAATTTAAAACCGTATCCTGCAACTGTTTCATGCATTGCAAGGAATCTGAGTGCTCTCCCAAACTGGATATCCACCAGGTGTGGATTTCAAAGTCGATTTTGTAGCTACTGAAATCCCTTCACAGCAACAAGATCAAAAACCTCTGGGTCCGGCTGGTCTTCCACATTGTACCAGCGAAGGTCTTTGTCTTTCTCTTTGAGAAGTAGTGTGCGGTTGTTCAATCCACGCCAAGGCATCCGCACACCCGGTGTAGTTTGATCAACCAACACATTTTCTTCAATCACACCGTAGAGAAAAGTACCCTACACGTTCATCTTGTGGACTTTGAACTTCTTGTGGAAGAAAAAATCCATGAATCTTCGAAAAGCTTCAGACGTGCTACAGGCGCGTACTTTTCATTGGAATCTTTCCTGAGGACCCGATCAAAAACCATAACAACCAAATTTTGGCACATTTTTCATCTTGTCGAATTTTTCAACTTCATTCAACCACATTCTTTCATCAGACATTTTTGTCTTCTTTTCTCCTTTTCTTTTCTCATTTCTCTCCATCAAAGGCAACAACTCCTAGATATAATGATGTTTCGGAGTCTGGTGTCGCCGATCTTGTGCATGGACGCTCCACTATCAACAATCCTAAGACTATCAATAGTTCCTCCTGGAACATCCTGCACACTCATTCAGAGATTAGTTGGAGAGGGGGACCCAAGCCTTCACAGACTTGGGTCGTCCGTCATCATCGAGAATTGTGACATCCATTTCCCGATGATTCGGAATTGATGTAGCTCCCCCTGAAACAATTTCCAATTTTGGTTTCCAAATCTGTTTTTGTTTTTCATGTTTAACATTTGATTCAACAGATTTTGTTTGGACAACCTCCGGTTTTAAAACCTTTTCAACATTTTTCCGTTGTTTCTTTCTCTGTTTCACTTCTTGTTGTTTAACAAGACGAGGATCCTGTTTTGGTGAAACAAATCTTTTATGGTAATTGTTACCATGGGGGGTATCAACTTTGGCTTTTTGTTTATGAAGATATGGACAATTTCGAATGATATGTCCAATTGTGCCACATTCAAAACATGATCTTCGTTCAACAAACCCCGAAGTATCATGTGATCGTCTTGCTGATGATGATGAACTTTGTGATCTCGAGGTACTAGGTTTCGAACAGTTTGGGTCATTTCTTTTCAACACTGTTGCTTGTTTAACAAAATCTAAGTTAGATTTGTTTTCAAACGTTTCAATTTTGTCCGTTCCCTTTGATTTCACAAAGTTTACCTTCTTGTCCTTTTTCTTGTTTTGGCTCTGTTTGCCTTTTCCATTTCCTTGGACAGCGTGATTTTGCTTTCGTTGATTGTTTTGTTTTTGCAATTTTTGATTCCCATATTTCTTTCTAACTTCGGATTTTGGGATAGGAGCACACTGAGTTACTACAACTCCTGGGCTCGACTTTCCCAAAAACCTACTGGTAGAATCTTCGAAAACTTTATCAATCAAAGATTGATTGACATTTTTGATAGGGAAATCCTTGTCTGAATATATTTTATCAGATCCAATCAACGTGTAAAGCAAGTTCACGCTTTCACAGCTTCCAGATGAGGATTCAACAGACTTGGCTGTAGCAATCACAGACGGTTTTGCAGGTGGATCACAAAGAATGTGATTCTCAAGAGGTATGTCCTCTTCCTTGATCACCGCATCAGACTTTGCTGAGTCAGTATCATCGGATTCATCATCAGAAGAATCAGCATCCTCAACAACAACTGGAGGATCCTGATTCTGTTCAGCAGAAGACACACATGTATCTGCTGACACATCCGAATCTGACGATACTTCCTTCTTGTATCCGAGTCCTGTTGCAAATTCCTCAACGTCCAAATGAACAGATGGTTCAAAGTGAGTTCTATACTCCTCATCAGGCAGGGCATCATAATTGTTTCTCACGGGTGGTGGACATTTCTTATATCCAATGCATGTGACATCCCGTTTCTCTTTCTGAACATCTATGATGTGATCCAACACATAGCTAGAGCTTAAATAGCTGTCTAACTTGAGTCGGATCACCTCACTTTCAATTTTAACACAAGCCATCTCTTTTTGCATTATCTCAAGACGAGTGATATACAAATTTATGTCAGTTTGTTTTCTGGAAACCATTTTTGTCAGTTCGGTTTTATCTTTTCTTAAAGTTTCAATCATCGTTTTAAATTCCTTTTCATGGTTTTCATAAAACATATTGGCTTCTGTGCACTTAGAAAGATCCACAGTCAACTTTTGGTTGTGGATGAATGTCACATCATATTTCTCTTGCAAAGCCTCGTGCTTGCTTTGCAATTCACACCACTTATCATTCAACGAAACATGTTTGTCTTGCAAGTCAAACAAACTAGCTTGTAAAGCATCATGTTTGCCTTGCAACTCAGACATGTTTGCATCCAAATCAGCACATCTAACATGCAATCTATCACAATTATCACAAATAGCAGCAGTGGGTTCATCGACACATACCTGACTTGATGAACTGTCGACATTAGCCATAAAGGCTGAATGGAGAGAAGACGAAGAATAGACAGCTTGATCCACCAAAATAGATCTTCTTTGAGTTCCTGCTGCAGCTTCTTCCAAAATCTCATCAATGTCCGCATCGACTGACGCACTCGATGTCTCATCCACCTGATCATTGCCTGAAGTGGAGGATTCTTCATCTGAACTTCCACTGTAACCGGAATTGTCTTCATTCTCCGAAATTTCATCACCATTTGTGGAAGATTCTCCACCACTGGCGTGATTTATAATCTTGACAACCTTAGCAAAACAAGCGATTACAGTAGATGGCTGATAGACTTGCTGTTGTGGAGCTGGTTGTAGAGAATTTCCATGCAAGTCTGTTGTTGGAGCTGGCTTTACTGGAACTTGTATCGGATTGCCATATAAATCTGTTGTCACAGGAGGCCTTTGGGTTTGCTGTTGAGGAGGAAGTGGATTCCCATACATGTCTGTTGGTACGGTAGATTGAGGAGGAAGTGGATTCCCATACATGTCTGTTGGTCCGGTTGATCGAACAGGTAATGGATTTCCGAACATATCAGTTGCTCTGATAGGTCGTTGGCTTTGAATACTTGGTGCGGGAGATGACGGAGTACCAAAATACATCTCTGTATTTACCGGAGTACCCCATCTTGGATTCATTTTTTATCAGGAAAAAAAAATGAATACCTGAAAATCACACCTCAAACAAACAGTTAAATCACAAATGCAAACCTTCTGTTTAAAAAAAATAAGTGTTTCGACGAAACAATTTTCTACGAAACAGACTTAGTAATTTTATGAAACAGATTTTGGATTTTAAATTGAGCTCCTAGACGAAACAGGTTGTGGCCCACTACCTTTGTTTGTAAATTGACTTTTGATTTGTAAATTGACAACCGACAAAACAAAGACTTCAAAGCCTTTTAAAATACCGAAGAAACTTAAAAGCCTACTTTGACTTTTGTTTTAAAAGATCGACCAGACAAATAACATATTTCAAAGGTTGTTGGGCTTTGTCATGTTCACGAAACAGAAAAGCCCAAATGATTTTTGTTTTAAATTTCGACGAAACAAGTGAGCCTAATTCTATGCGACGAAACAGGCTTAAATTTAATTGTTTTTATTTTAAAAATGACGAAACACTTTCAAATCTGTTTCGTCGAAGAGTCTGATTCAGTTGGTGAGATATGTCTGACACAACACTCCTTTTCCAACTCACCACACGTTCACCTCAACAACCGGTATGGTGTATCAATATTTTAATCCTTTCACAATTTCCAATTCACAAACACTTTCACAAGTTAAATTTTTAAGATCAAAAAGTTATATTTGTGAAGAACACCTTGAAGATGTGAAGAACACAATGAACTTTTCCGGTAAAAATATGAGTTTTCCGGTGAACCGTAAATTTCCGAAACACAATTTTTGCATAAAACTTCACTAAAAACCCACTTTTAACATGTGAAAATGATAAACAACAAGGTTTTTATAAGCACTTTCAGCAAAACATGAAGATTTTCGAGTATTTTAGACAGAATTTCCAGAAAATGATAAACTTCTAAAACCCGAAAAACAACCCGAAAACACTCGGTTTTAACAAGGAGAAGAGCCAAGGCTCTGATACCACTTGTAGGTCCGGCTAGGGGAGGATCTAGTCGCCTAATCCTTGTGTACAAACCAACCCGGTTGTGCGGAATCCAACCGGGAAAGCAAACCGAGATAGAACACGCAATATAATGACACGAGATTTCAACGATTAACACCACTGT
Source organism: Helianthus tuberosus (assembly GCA_030545235.1). NCBI lineage: Eukaryota > Viridiplantae > Streptophyta > Magnoliopsida > Asterales > Asteraceae > Helianthus > Helianthus tuberosus. The sequence continues at coordinate 114,934,189 of CM060374.1, forward strand.
ATTAATACTATGAAAGGTTCTGTTACAAAGCAATGTTTACAAATGTATTTTGCAAACTCTCTCAAAGCTCTCGTGTGTGTTCTGTGTGCTCTCTTTTAGAAACAGAAGGATAACCTTCTATTTATATACACAGACACACATTACATGACGAATCAAACTAAGACTCGGCGAAACACATAAACATTTGACGAAACAAGAGGCAGTCAACGAATCACATTCAAGGTCGACGAAACTGAGCTGTTTCGTCGACATGATTCCTGTTTCGCCATCTTTGGGCTTTGGCCCAGCAGTGAAGGCCCATGTCACAGAGTTCATGCCATATTGCCATGCACGTACACAATTAGCATTTCTAAACAATTTTCAACTAGTGACATCATCATGATGATGTCATGGTGATTTGGCGCTTCGGGAATGCTCATGGCTCTCTGTGCTTCGCGTGTCGAACTCTGGGACGCACGACGGAGGAATGTCGTGGCGTCTGGCTTGAGCCGAACCTAACCGGGTCGAACTGAAACGAGTTGAACCGAACCAAGTCGCGTCCACATAATATGTATCAACAAATGCAAATCACACAATATACATATATAATGGCTTAGGTTAAAATGATAAACATTTTAAGTTGTAAGAACCATAAGAACTAGGCCAACCAAAAGGTTGTTCAAAAAAATAATTTTCTCAAAAATCTTAAAAAAAATCACTTCTTTCAGTAACTTTTTTTAAATGCGACATACACAAATTTACATGAGGTGTAAAAAAATTTATGGTCATAACAAAATTTACATTAGCGCGTAAAGAAAACTTACATCAAGCAAAACTACCGACTTAACAATTTTTTTTTGATTCTTTTACATATGCGTTTATAATATTTTCATTTACGTTTGTATTAAAAATTGTGGCCAAACTCAAACGGAAAGTAAAAGTTCTCATGGTTCTCACAAATTGTTATGGTTCTCATTTGAACCCAAGGCTACATATACATAATGCAACATTCGTATGCTCATAACCTCCAATCATACAACTTACATTGCAATTCACAATGACTTTTCCCAAAGTTAAAACTCGTACATGACAATATTCAATATCATATTAGCACTCATCACTCTAAAAATTCTCATAATAAAGATATGTGCATGCATGTTATGATTATTAATCGGGTTTTATCAATTTATTAATACGGAATTGGGTACAACCCTTCTTCCCAAATTTTTCCAACTTACAATACTTCGGTTGTATCTATATTCGCTGCACGAAACAAACAAAATTTCTACAAACTTCACAAATTATAACAGTAGACCTTGTATCAGATTTTAAAACAAGAAAATGATTGAAGAATACGAAAACAAAACAAATCTTCTTTCTTCTTTATAATGAAAATCCATCATTAATACAAGCACAAAAAAGCTTCAAAAATGGAGGTTGCATATCTATACATCTCCCTCCTCCTCCTTCTGCTTCATATCTCTTCCGTCGCAAATCCGCCAACGTCCCGCGATAATCGGCCATCTCTACCTCTTGAAACCACCACTCTATAGAACCCTTGCCAAAATCTCCGCCAAATACGGCCCCGTCCTCCTCCTCCAGCTCGGATTTCGCCGCGTCCTCCTCGTTTCCTCCCCTTCAGCCGCTGAAGAATGCTTCACCAAAAACGACATAATCTTTGCAAACCGCCCTCACATATTATTCGGTAAGATCATTGGCAACAACTACACAACTCTCATATGGTCTTCCTATGGCGAAAACTGGTGTAACCTCCGCTGCATTGCATCACTCGAGATCTTATCAAGTCGTCGTCTCAACGAGTTCCACGACATACGTGTTCATGAATGCAGGCGTATGATCCGTAAACTGATGTCCGACTCTAATCCAGTGAATATGAAGACAGTTTTCTATGAACTGACTTTGAATGTGATGATGAGGATGATTTCTGAAAAGAGGTATTTCGGTGGAGATATTCCTGGTGTTGAGGGAGAAGGAAAACGGTTCAGGGAGATAATGGACGAGACGGTTTTGCTCGCCAGTGCTGTAACATCGCCTATTACGTACCGATCTTGAGTTGGTTGGGCGGGTTGGAGAAAAAGTTGGTTTTGTTGTATGATGAGGATACGTCCTTGACCGGACCGAATCATGGCACACTAAGGTCGGACCGAATCCTGCACCATAAGACGAGTCGCTTAGACACCCCGGTGCGGCGTAACCAACTGGGTCCCACTTCCATAACTGCTATGACAGCGACTGGTCCGGCCCTAACTAACTTTCCACGTCAGCACACCCAAAGACTATAAATACCATACTTGGACCTCCAAAAAGGGGTAATCGCTACTTTCTCTCTCTAACTCTCCTTTCTCTCTCCCTGACCTATTTCCTCCTCACAAATACTTATTCTCACGCCCGAGCTTGGTCACAGAGAGGCCCCCCTCCCTGTGACGAGGCTAACGGTGTGTTTGTTCTCTTGTGATCTTGCAGGTTCCTTGCTAGGTCATCTGAAGCTTCACTCTGACCAGGTCGTACCAACTGGTCTTTGAGTCTTCAGTGGCGCCATCCCCTCGAATTCACATAGTTCGTTTCTGTGTTCTCGTTAATTTGAAATCATGGCAGAATCGACGACAGCAGTCTCCGCCAGCACTTTCCCATCTTACAATGATATATGGGAAGGAAACACTAACTCCACAACTGCTTCAACAGCAGTTGTCGCCTCAGCAGCTTCGATAGGATCTGCGTCGGCTCCTCCAGCTGCAAATCCTGTAGGCGGAAGTTCTGTCACAACGCTGTCTGTTACTGCCCCGGTTGCCACGCCATTGCCTACCTTCGACAACGCTTTCCTTTTAAGGAATGCTGATCTGTTGCGTCAGTTACAGCAGCAGCAGCAACGAGATGAGATGCTGCAAAGTCTCCGAGCAAATTTGTTTAACAACGTTTATCCAGGGGGAAATCCCGTCTCTGTTGGCACCTTCGCTTCTGGATCTATGGTAAGTTCTATGATCTCCACTCCTATAACTCATGTTACACAATTTTCTTCGGTTACAAGTGCTCCAATGAATAACGGTCTAAACGACCTGTTTCTCCAGGGATCTATGGGTTTAAACCCCCAAGATCAAGAGCTGCTTATGCCATACCACCCCACGTCAATGACTTCCCAATCGAAGTTTACGTTACGGATCGTCAATGCCCCACTCCCAGCTAAGCTGAAGATGCCTCCCACGTTGAAGTTTTACGATGGTACGTCTGACCCAGACGACCATATGTTCGCGTTTGCCGGAGCGGCTAAGGTCGAGCAGTGGCCTATGCAGGCTTGGTGTCTTATGTTCGCCCAAACTCTCACCGGATCGGCTAGGGTTTGGTTTGATGGGTTGCCGGAAGGGTCGATCGACCACTTCGAAGATTTCCGACGTATTTTCTTGCAAAATTTCTGTCAGCAGCGACGTTGCAAAAAAGACATTACTGAGGTTCACCATATAAAGCGCCGAGACGGAGAGTCTGTAGAAGATTTTATTGACCGCTTCAATCGAGAAAGCATGCAGATAAGTGGTGCGGTGGACCAACTCCGAGTCTCTGGGTTCTGTCACGGAGTTCGGAACAATCAACTTGTGGAGAAACTTCATGAAGATCTCCCAAAAACTATGGAGACGCTTATGGAGAGGGCTCGAGCCTTTGTTCGGGGAAAAAGTGCCTGCGGTCAACCGAGCGAAGCTTCAGCAAGAAATGCCAAGGCTCGAACCACTTCATGGAAACGCAATGCGTCGCCCCCAAAAGATAGAAACAGCAGTTGGAACAAAAACCGTGGCCCGTATCAGAAGTCGGATCGAGGCAGTTTCCGAACAGGAAACGTGCGTTTCAACAGCTTTTCCGAGCTCACCAAATCACCAAGTGAAATCCTCACCACGGAGACTACTCGTTTCCCTACGCCGTCGAAGCAACGACCCACCTCGGACAGACATTCCAAGAAGTATTGTGAATACCACCGAGACAAGGGTCATACAATTGATGAATGTTGGGCTCTAAAGCAGGAAATCGAAAAGGCCGTACGGTCTGGTAAACTCTCGCACCTTGTGAAAGAAGTGAAAGAAGGGAAGAAGACAACAGCGGCAATTGATAATCCGAACACCGAACCCGGAATCAACATGATCCGGTCAGCCGAGCCAAGAGGGGTAAAACGGTCGAACCAGCATATGGCAGCATGGATGCACCAACCAACGTACTTCCCTCCGATCGATCCAGATGATGCTCGAGACGGACCAATTACAATTTCGGCCGTCATCGCCGGACATCTGGTCCGACGAATTTACGTGGATGGAGGAAGCGCCTTTGAGATCATGTATTTACAGTGTTCCCAGCAGCTGAACCCCCAAGTGAAGAAGAGGTTAATTGAAGTCTCCACCCCTTTGATCAGTTTCTCCGGAGAGGTGGTCCGTCCGATAGGACAGATCACCCTTCCGACCACATTCAAAGAAGGTGACAAAAGCCGGACAGTCCAACTAACCTACCTGGTTGTTGGCACTCATTCATCACACAACATAATACTCGGACGACCCGGGTTAAGAGCTCTTGGGGCGATCAGTTCAACAATACATGGAGCTATTAAATTCCCTACTGAGGCTGGAGTTGCCACTATCTTCTCAGAATCAAGCTCGTTTGTCGCCGAAGTAAGACATGCAGCGGAAACGAGCTCCAAAAAGTCCGAGGTACCTACGGAACTTTGGGCAATCAACCCAGATTTTCCCGAACAACAAGTAGCAATTGGTGCTCAGCTCCCAAAACGAACAAAGAAGCTCCTATAGGAGTTGTTAAGTAATTCGATAGATGTTTTTGCATGGAAGCACTCTGATATGCAAGGAGTCCCCCGATCTATGGCACAACATCACCTGAATGTGAAAGAATCGATCAAGCCAATTGCACAAAGGAAAAGGCACATGGCGCCGGATCGAGCTAAAGCAATTGCAAAAGATGTTAAGAGCCTCCTAGATGCGGGAATCATTCGAGAAGTTCGGTATCAAACATGGGTGTCAAATCCCGTTCTGGTGCGGAAAAAAGATAATTCATGGAGAATGTGCATTGATTTCACCAATTTAAACGATGCGTGCCCGAAAGATTGTTTTCCTCGACCGGAAATCGATGAAAAAATTGATTCCGTCGCCACGTTCAGATTGAAGTGTTTTTTGGATGCCTACAAAGGATACCATCAAATACAAATGGCGGTCGAAGACGAGGATAAGACAGCCTTTGTCACCAATGAAGGAGTGTATTGTTTTACTAAGATGCCGTTCGGTTTGAAAAACGCCGGTGCTACGTACCAGCGTCTGATGAGCAAAGCTTTTAAAGATCAGATCGAGCGAAACGTAGAAGTGTACGTTGATGATATCGTGATCAAAAGTCATGATGAGGCCACCATGTTAAAAGATATACTGGAAACGTTCACCCGACTCCGAAGCATCAACATGAAGCTAAACCCCAAAAAATGTACGTTCGGGGTAGAAGAAGGTAAGTTTCTGGGGGTCATGGTTGGATCAAAAGGTTTGCGAGCCAACCCAGACAAGGTTGATGCTGTTCTTACAATGAAACCTCCGACGACGGTTAAGGAAATTCAGTCCTTAAAGGGACGATTAGCTGCTCTCCATCGGTTCTTATCAAAAGCAGCAGATAGATCGCTTCCGTTCATGGATGTTCTCAGAAAAAGCTTCCGATCGGAGTTTAAATGGACGGAAGAAGCCGCACGAGCTTTTGAAGAGCTTAAAGCTTGTCTGGGTACTCTGCCAACTCTCACCGTACCAGAAGAAGATGAGGTGCTAACAGTATACTTAGCCGCGTCGCTCGGAGCTATCAGTGCGGTGCTAGTTGCTCACCGTACCGGGAAGCAGATCCCCATTTATTACGTAAGCCGAACGTTAAAAGACTATGAAACAAGGTACTCAAACTTGGAGAAATTGGCCCTGGCACTAGTACATGCTTCGAGAAGACTTCGCCGGTACTTCCAAGCCCACCCAATCGAAGTACGAACGGATCAGAGAATCCAGCACGTTCTCCGCCGACCTGAAGTTTCAGGTCGAATGGCTAAATGGGCGATAGAGTTGGGCGCGTTCAATATCACTTTTCGAACCAAAGGACCATTGAAGGGGCAAGTGATAGCCGATTTCCTAGTTGAAATTCCGGAAGACAAAGGACGGGAAGATGTTGAAAATGCTCCAGAGAAACCCTGGTCCTTGTATACCGACGGAGCCTCCAGTTCCGAAGGAGCAGGGGCAGGTCTAATTCTCACCGATCCAGAGGGAACGGATATAACATACGCGCTCCGGCTGGAGTTTAAAAGCTCGAACAACGAAGCAGAATACGAGGCTCTCTTGGCTGGTCTGCGTCTAGCGCTAAAAGTCGGAGCAAAAAATGTAGTTGCCCATGTAGATTCATTGCTCGTAGCAAACCAAGTAAACGGGGAGTACGAGGCAAGGGACGCAAGCATGATCGAGTATCTCGAACAAGTGAAGCAAACTATGGCATCTTTTGAAGCATGCAAGGTCGAGCACATTCCCCGTAGCAAGAACAAGAAGGCTGATGCCTTGAGCAAGTTGGCGTCGGTGTCATTCAGTCACCTAGCCAAAGTAGTAAGAGTGGAAGTTTTGACCGCACCATCAATTGCAACTCCGCAGGTTATGCAAGTCGAAGCACCATCGCAAACATGGATGACACCTATAGTTAACTACTTGGTGCATGACGTTCTGCCAACCGATAAAGCGGAAGCAAGAAAAGTCCAAATCAATTCTCTTCAATACCTGATGCAAGAAGGCGGGCTATACCGAAAGACCTTTCTGGGACCTCTGTTGAAATGCCTGGACCCGGAGCAAGCCAATTATATCATCAGGGAGATACATTATGGTATCTGCGGCATCCATGCCGGACCTAAGATGATTGTGACAAAGGTCAAGAATGCAGGGTATTACTGGCCCGGGATGCATGAAAGTGCTGTGAAGGCGCTCCAACAGTGTGACGAGCGCCAAAAGCACGCACCAATCAGCCTCCGAGCCAAGAATGAAATGATACCGGTAACTGCAGCATGGCCCTTCCAAAAGTGGGGCGTTGATATTGTTGGACCTTTTCCAAGGTCAAGCGGAAGTGCGCAGTACCTATTAGTCGCGGTGGATTATTTCACGAAATGGGTGGAAGCTCGGCCGTTTACAATCATCTCCGGCTACAACGTGACGCGGTTCTTTTGGGAACAAATAGTATGCCGATTCGGTCTTCCACTCTATATTATAAGCGACAATGCAAAGCAATTTGCCGAGAACCCGTTCAAACGCTGGTGTGAAAATCTGAAAATTAACCAAGTCTTTTCCTCGGTCGCCCACCCCCAGGGTAACGGGCAGGTTGAACAGATAAATCGGCGAATCGTCGATGGAATAAAGAGGAGGCATGGTTACGAGGGAAAAGGCTGGGCAGACGAGTTGCTGAACGTTCTATGGGCGCACCGAACACTGCATAAGACTAGCAACGGAGAAACGCCGTTTAGTCTTACTTACGGTACCGAAGCAGTGATTCCTGCCGAGATCGGACTCCCTAACCAGAGGTGCAAGAATTGGGAAGAAAATGAGCTTGAACTCCGGTCCAACCTTGACTTGTTAGAAGAACGCCGGAACATCGCGGCGATCAAGGAAGCCCGATACAAGAAAAAGATTGAAAGATATTATAACGCCCGGGCCAAACTATACAAGTTCAAGGTCGGAGATTATGTTCCCCGAAACAATGATGCGAGCCGCATCGAAGCCCCTGGTAAGCTAACCCCTAAGTGGGAGGGACCGTATCGGGTCAAGGAGGCGAGCGACAAAGGCTCGTATGTGTTGGAGAAGATTGATGGAACTCCAGTACCCCGGACGTGGAATGGGGTGCATTTAAAGAAATGCTTCATGTGAACAGCCTGTCACGGCCAAAAAGATCGCTATCTTTTGTTTCATTTCCAAAATTCCATATGTAATTCGGGAGGGTAATGCCCCGATATTTTTCTATTCTATTTGTAACCGGGAGGGTTTTTCCCCGGATCTGTGGTTAGTAAACCAATGAATAAAGCGATCTGTGTTTTTTATAAGTATAAAACATATGCATAAGTTCGAACAATTTCATAAATGTGCACAAACGGGTCTCGACCCATGCCTCGCGCCGATCGAGAAGGCTTAAATAGTTCAAAAAGTAACTAAATCTATTAAGCAAAGCGGACCGTGCTTAAGACATTCCGACTATAAACAATTCGATTATGTAAAAGAAATCAAAGAATTTCTAAGTTATGTTCCGGTCACCAGAGATGACCGAACCAAAATCGTGGTCGAGCAGTTAAGTTTCGACGCAAACTGAAAGCTAAGTGGCCAGGATTGAACAACCAATGATAAGGTCTGATTCCATACAAAACATGGCAGTTAAATATTTGCAAGCAAAAATTGTACTAATTACATGCCAAAGAAAATAGATGTTAAAAATTGTACGATTACGATAGCAAATAAGAGCCAAAAGTCATATGAACGAGTTTCAAGCTTCGAATTCTTCTTTCACTATGGGAAGTTCACTTTGTTGCTTGATAACGGACAAAGGTTCGTCTACTAAATCAGCAACCTTCCCAAGAACAGAGATGTTAAAGTCTTCGAAAGCTTTTACCGCAGCATTTAACTTATCTTGAGCATCTGCTTCATACCCTGGAACTTCCTCAAAGGATCGAGCGGGTCCCTTAGCGGCCTCAAAACCGTATTTAATACCTTCGTTTGCTCCAAACGCGTTAACAATGTTTACCAAATCCGCAACAACCTTCTCCAGTTCCGGGCTTTGATGCACCAGCCTGACAACCCATGCGATCCCGTCTGTTAAGAACCATTGTTTGGTAAGTTTAAGCTCCGACAGTTGGGCGTACGCTTCAACCATATCACGTTCGCAACGGATCAACATCCCCTTCGCTTCATCAATCGTTGTTTTATGTGATTCAACTTCTTTGTCACGAGACCTCTCCAACTCCTCTTTAGCTGAAAAGAAACATAATTCAGTGGGAAGAAAAGAAAAGCAATAAAAAGCAAATCGTGAACGTACCACCAATCAAGCGATGATAGTCGGCTAGAAGCTGATCATAAGATGTTTGTATTTCCTTTAACTCAGCCACATGCTTCTTTTCCGCATCAGATAATCTCTTCTCCGACTCTGCGAATCGCAACTTGGAAGCTTCTAAGTCTTGAAGAGCCTTGTCTCGCGCTTCATAAGCAGCCGCAGCCGAAGCTTGGGCAGATTTATTAACTTCCTTTGCTTCCAAGTTTTGCTCCCTTAAGCGTTCAACTTGAGATCGGAGAGAAGATAGCTCTTGTTTTGTCTTTGATCGGACATTATCTTCGTTTTTCAAATTAGTAATTTCGCGTCGGAGCTTGTTACAAGTTGACTCCGACTCGATCCAACGTTTGTACGACTCCACCACCAATGAATTAGATTGAGCTTGATTTAACATAAGGGCATTCCCAAGCTCCGGGCCGCTCATCTTCCGATAATGAGAATGCTCAGCGGGAGTCCCCAAATGAAATAATGCCATTTTCGCCGACAAAGCATCCACTATCCGATCCTTGTTCGTCAGCGACCAATCCGGAACATACTTCTCCAATGCCCGAGCTGAATCCATATCTTCAATGCCACCCGAACCTAACTCCCGTGATAAGAAAACAGCTTCAGTATTAAACCACAAAGGGGACGAGGAGGCACTGTCCCCACCATCAACTAGCTTGGGGCTCGGCCTTGACACGTTAGAAGCAACCCCCGTGGTGAACTTACCCGAAGGAGAAGGTTCGATCTTCTTGGGATCGGATGTAAGAACATCAGTGACAACCTTGGTGGCACCTCCCCCGAAGGACAATGGGCTCGACGGAATGTTTAAAGGATGGTCCCTTGGGGTACGACCCCCATGAATATGAGCGTCTAAATTCGCCAACACGCCTCCAGCGGCAGAAAATTCAGTGACTTGGTCATCATCGTCATCTAGAGTAATAGTCTTAAGGCCCGTCTTCGTCTTCTTTTGCCTGGGCTTCGGACCAGACTTAGATGGAGCCCTCTTCCTCTTCAAGCTAACCTGAGGCTGCTCCTCTTCGTTTTCCTCTTCCTCATCATCACCACCCTCCTGTAAGTTTTCAGCAGGTTCATCTCCCACAGATAGATGGACGCCTTCATCATCGATCACAAACTTGGAACCAGACTCTTTCGATCTGATCGAACCGGTTTCCTTACCCTTACCCTTACCACTACCGGTCACCACCACCGTTTGAACCGGAGCAACATTTGTTGTTCGTGCCGCAGGGTTTGAGCTTGAACCTCCTTGACCAGCTAAACCTCCTTGGTCACCTGGAACTTCCGGCTCTCGGATTTGATAAAGATTCTCCTGCACCACGTTCAGATATGGAGGGTCACTTTTCGGTGTCCTTGTGGCTCGGATCTCAAGCTCCTTGGAGTCGAAGGACTTCAATCTTAAAGCTTCTCTCAAACCCATAGCTGCAAAAAAGCAAACAAGTAGTATCCAAAGTCCGGTATAACGAAAGAAAAGATAAAAGTAAAAATAAAATAATTATACAAGTGACACGACGAGCACCGTGTCAAAAGTAAAATGCATGACTAACCCTCTCCGTTCCACTTAAGGGTAGGATACCACTCTGGTTCGGCCCAAATCGTGCTGATCCGTCCCATAACAAGAATGTGTTCCGGATAACTTTGTATGCGGCCTGCTTCCTTAATCAGGTTTGCGTATAAGTCCCTATCAAATTCAAAATCTTCTGAAAGAGGAGATGGGAATTTCATCTTTTTTGTACTCCATACCATAAACTCCGGAACGCACCGATCATCAACATAGCAAAATCGTTCTTTCCAGTCCTTTATGCTAGTAGTAATCCATGTATAGCAGCAGGAATTCTTATCTCTGACCTCGAAAGTATACCAGTTGCCGGACCGATTCAATTTGTAAAAAGCCCGGAACACATCCAAGTCCGGGTCGGACCCCAAACTACGACAAGCCAACTCAAAATGACACACCTTGGCAAGGCCGAAGGGGTTCATTTGAGAAATGTGAACCTCGTGAAACGTAAGAACTCTGATCAAGAACTTCGTCAAAGGAAGACGATAGTTACAATAATCGAATAAACGGGTGTAAACCCCTATCTTCCCCGGAGGAAACGGATAAATAGGTGTATCCTTTCCGGGGAGAACAGGGTGCAAAGATGCAGGTATTGCATACCTTTCAACATACCAAGCTAAACCGTTTTTATTCAAAACGTTAAAGCAAGCGAACAAGTTGTTTTTTGCCATTATACAAGGAAGAAACTAACCTGTCTTGCAGATCGCCTATTTTCAGAAAAGAAGGAGAAGAAGAAGAAGATGAAAAATGAAAAGATGAAAAGTAAAATCGGAAGTTTATCTCTTCCTTTTTTATGGGGTATGGGAACCGACTTAAAGCACCAATCAGATGGTGACACGTCATGACGGCTGACGCAATCCAACCGTCACATCAGGCGGGAAACATAAAGTGACTGTCGGTTACCTAACTAAGGTCACCGCCTAGAAATTTAAAATTCAAAAAACTCCACAAAGCGACAAATCAGAGATTTAGACCGCCAAAATTGCGCCGTCATAGTTCGAAACCGTTATCTAAGAAACGCTACGAACTAGGGGGACTTGATGAGGATACGTCCTTGACCGGACCGAATCATGGCACACTAAGGTCGGACCGAATCCTGCACCATAAGACGAGTCGCTTAGACACCCCGGTGCGGCGTAACTAACTGGGTCCCACTTCCATAACTGCTATGACAGCGACTGGTCCGGCCCTAACTAACTTTCCACGTCAGCACACCCAAAAACTATAAATACCATACTTGGACCTCCAAAAAGGGGTAATCGCTACTTTCTCTCTCTAACTCTCCTTTCTCTCTCCCTGACCTATTTCCTCCTCACAAATACTTATTCTCACGCCCGAGCTTGGTCACAGAGAGGCCCCCCTCCCTGTGACGAGGCTAACGGTGTGTTTGTTCTCTTGTGATCTTGCAGGTTCCTTGCTAGGTCATCTGAAGCTTCACTCTGACCAGGTCGTACCAACTGGTCTTTGAGTCTTCATTGTAGGAAAAGAGGGATCGGTTCTTTCAAGGGTTGATCGAGCAACTTAGAAGATCAAAAGGGGAGACGAAGAACACGAAGAAGAAGACGATGATTGAGATGTTGTTACCGAATCCCCCAAGAAATTCACAGAACCAAGGAACTTCAAAAACCCTGTAGTTTACAAAACGAATCTAGATACGAATCACGAACATGAATTGTGAATGCTGAAGGGTTGGTTGAAAACTCACGAGTAACCAATCATGAACACGGTTGAAGATATCTTATAACCCGTTGCACCCGTTAATTCATGAATTTCATGCTCTCTGTGACAGAAAACCTCTGAGAATTGCCCCCTCTATCTCTGTCGTAGTATTATTTGAAGAATTTTTTATTATAACCCGTTCAACCGGTTTCTTTTTACATCCAGACCCAACCGACCCAAAAAAACATTTCCATGTTTATGGGATGACCAAACTGGACCCGCTAATCACTAAATGTTTGACCCAATGGAATTTAAAAAAAAGACCCAAAATGACCCAAATATATTAGTTTGGATCACAATTGCTCCCTCTATTGGAAACGATGATGGAGGTGCTGACTGCTGGCGGTGGCGATAATCACAATGGTGCACAATGTCGGTAATGCGGTGGTGCCAATAGTGGTATCAGAGAAGTAAAAGATGTGGAGGTGGTGACGAAGAAGTATGTGTCAATGACGTTGGTTTATTTTAGCAGTGGTCATGGTGGTGATGGTGTGTGAAGAGGCGAACGAGGTTGTTGTGTTTGTTTCAGCGGTGGTAGCGTCGGCGGTGGTTATGCCGGTGGCAGTGGCAATGATGGTTATGACAACCATTAGGTGGTCAAGGTGGTGACCAATAGGTAGTTGTGACATACAATGGTCGTCGATGGTGCTCATCCTATCGAACCCATTTTGAGCTATGAAGTGTTTTAAAGGGGGTGGGGGTGGTCATCACTCATCACTCATAACACCCAATCAATTTCCGTCATGTCATCAACCATTATTTAATCACTCACAACCTTTTTTAGTGGCAATGGTCATCACTCACCACACCCAACAATAAACCCACACACCCCTCACAATCTCCATCACTCAAACCTTATCACGGAATCTATCCATAACTCGTGATCATTGAATGGTAGCGGTGGAATAATGGAAATATCACGCGTTAACATTTCTCCATCACGTACACTTTTTGTCCCACCCCCAGTCCCTTAAGAGTCATGATTACCATGCTTACTAAACATCTACAAATAGATCTTTTGAAAAATACCAACGTGAAAATAAAAGGTTGAGAATAAATGAAAAGGTTCTCCATAAAAAAACAAAATGTTAAGTAATAAACATTTAATTAACGAGTTAGACGTTATCCACGCTTTACAGCGGAATGTTGGTTATCAAAGTTGTTAGTATAAAATACGAATATTGTTTTGTATAAGCAAAACACTTATTTCTAGCTTTAGTTATGGGTCCAAATTAACATACACAACATTCAACACAACTATTTAAACAAGGGAAAATATCAAATAGGAAGTTTATTTTGGCTAGGAAGTATAGGAAGCAATCTTAGCCGTTCATCATCTTTTTTAAAATTTTGGACGCCTGGGCTTTTTCGTCTTTTTACATTATCATATCTTCGTTCTAATTCGATTATAGATTCTGTTACCTCTCTTCTTAGTTCATCACTCTCATAACAGAATTGAAGATTCTAAATCCCTAAATCGCCATCGATCGTAAATTCACCTCTTTTCAAACATTAATCTTGTTTCGTTCGTCAATTCGATAACCTCAATGTCTTCTTCAGACTCTGCTGGTATGTTTAGCTTCAATTTTGAGTAAATTTTTGTTTTTTTTTTCGAAATTCATTGTTTTACGTTTTATAATTCGTGTTTCTGTTATTAATATTTGATTTTTCATAAATTTAATTGTTATTGTTGTATAATTTAACATAATTTGTTCGTTTTGTTTCTTCATCATTTATTGCGTTTTAGTGAAGAGTTGCGTTTTATGATATTAATCAAATTATATGCATACAAACTTTTAATTTAAGATTTATGTAATATAAAGCTATAACTGTCATTGTTGTACAATTTTAGAGTTTTGTTCGTTTCATACAGTGTTTTGTTTGTTCATCATTTGATGCGTTTTACTGAACGTATTGCGTTTTATGCTTTTATCCATAATATTCATATACACACTTTAAAGGTCTGTATTTCTAAATTTTTATTAACATATTTTGAGATTTAACACTAAAAACATTATTATATAAGTTTTATTGCGTTTTATGGTTATTTGTTAATTGTTTCAGATCACATGATGCGTTTTACTGAACGTATTGCGTTTTATGCTTTTATCCATATTAGTTCATATAGAAACTTTAAAGGTTTGTATTTTTAAATTTTTATTAACATATTTTTGGATTTATAACTAAAAACATTATTATATAAGAGGTATTGCGTTTTATAGTTATTTGTTAATTGTTTCAGATAACATTTCCAAGTGGGAGGAACGTGTATGCTTAAACAGTGGAAGAAAGTTTTTCAAACTTAAAGTCAGTGGATCCATTACTCCTGTTGTTGGAATGTTTTTTAAATCATTTGATGAGGCTTTTGCGTTTTATCAGAGATATGCACTTGCTGCAGGTTTTTCTGCAAGAAAAAATACCTCTTGGAAAAATGGTGGTGGTTTAGTGAAAATAAGATATATTGTCTGCTCAAAAGAAGGATTTCATGTTAGCAAAGAAATAGATTCTGGTTCAGTTGAGGAGAATAGTAAAAAGATTGTTAGACGTAATAGAGGTTCAAAAAGAGTTGGATGCAATGCTCATGTGAAATTAATATTAGAGAACAATAATATGTTTAAAATCTACTACTTTGAAGAAGAACATAATCATATCTTTGTTGAAGATGAAGATATTCATTTCTTGCCGGCTGCCAGAAGTATCGATTATGTTAAAGAAAGTTTTATATCTGGATTGTCTGCAATCAATATTGGTCCTGTTAAATCATTCAATATTATGAAAACAATGTATGGTGGTTTTGGTGAAGTTGCTGCTAGTAAAGTTGATTGTAAGAATTATAGAAGGGATTTGAATCTTTACATAGGAGAGTATGATGCAGAAATGGTAGTTAGGCGTCTTATTAGGAAGAAAGAATGTTGTCCAGGTTTCACATGTGATTATGTTATTGGTGAAGATAGAAGATTGAAAGGGCTTTTCTGGGCTGATGAGCAATCAAAAACAAATTATACAGTGTTTGGTGACATGGTTGGTTTTGATGCTACTTATAAATCAAACAAGTAAGATTTTTTCATTTATTGCGTTATATATTCTATTACGTTATATATCCTGTTCATTTTTTTCTAATGCTTTTTTAATTTGTTTTTATGTAGGTATGATTTGGTTTTTGTACCATTTACTGGTATTGATAATCATTTTAGGAATGTCACATTTGGTGGTGCATTACTTGGTTCGGAGACTGCAGATTCTTATAGATGGCTTTCAAGGTGCTTTGTTAATGCTTTTGGAAGTGAGCCTAAAGTTGTTGTTATTGATCAAGATGCTGCAATGAAGAGAGCTATTAAGGATGTACTTTCAAGAAGTAGGCATAGGTTATGTATGTGGCATATATGGGAGAAATTGAAGACAAAGGTATTAACTGCGTTTTATGATATAACAAACTGCAAATTTATATAGTTTTATTATTGCGTTTTATGTATTATACAATAAGATCCCCAAACACTTTTATCAATAGAATTACAAAACAATTGCGTTTTACCATCAATTCATTATGTTTATCATTTTCAATATATTGCGTTTTAAACTATTGCGTTTTATGTTTAATAATTTTATTACTTTTTATACAGGTTGGTCCTGTTTTGTCAGTAAACAATGATTTTAATACAAGAATGACTCGTGTTGTTTGGAATGATACTATTATTCCAGAAGATTTTGAAACTGAGTGGCATTCAATAATGTCTACTTTTGGATTGGAAAATCATGAGTGGTTAAAAGATATGTACGATCTTCGATTTGATTGGATTCTCGCTTATTACCATGGAAAGGATTTGGCTGGTCTTATGCGTACTACGTCTAGATGTGAAAGCGAGAATTACTTCTTTGGTCAGATTTGCAATCTAAGATGTACACTTGTTGAATTTTTCACTCATTTTGAGACTGCAATGGATATTCAAAGGCATGAGCATAGGAGGAATGATCATGATACAAGGTATATTCAGTGTAAGACTTGGAGTGACTTTGTATTGGAGAAACAAGCATCAGAAATATATACCAAAACAATTTTTAAGGATATTCAGATTGAAATTGATGATGCCATTACAAAGTGTATGTCAAAGTCTCTTGATACTGTGGGTGATGTTCAATATTATGAAATAAAGGATTTCAAACAGCCATGCACATCTTTATTCAATGTATTTTTTAAATTTATATTGTTTTAAATATCTATTGCGTTTTATTTTTTCCATCTTTTGTTGCGTTTTATCATTATATGATCATATACTTATTTCTGTATTATATTTATTATTCATTGCGTTTTATATTACATTTCACTAATTTTATATAGCTTTTTAATCTTATTTACAGGTGCAATACAGCAAACAAGAAGATGGTTTAAGTATAAGTTGTTCTTGCAAACGGTTTGAACAATTTGGTATATTGTGCCGCCATATATTTTATGTTCTACGGTATGATGATATAACTGAGTTTCCTAGAAGATATGTTCATAGAAGATGGATGAGAGATGTTGTTTCAAATGGATCAAATCATTCCAATATTCGGTTTGATGAAATTGGTTGGAATAGTGAAATTGATAAAGTTTATAGAGAAACCGTTGTTGCAAATGAGTATGTGGTTAATAGGCTGGTTGGGGATTTAGATGAGCTGTGTCGTTACAGGGATCATATTAAAAGTTATATTGATAAAGCGGATGAGGTTAAGGTTGTTGCGCTGCCTCCTAGTCGCAAAGAAAGATTAGCTGATATTGGAGGGAACTTAGAAAAATCAGATTCTATGATTCGTGTCCCGATCAAAATAAGGACCAAAGGATGCGGTGTACAAAAAAGGATCAAGTCTAATCGTGAGATTGCAATTCAGAAATCATCAAAGATCCAGAAATTGTGCCGTGTATGTGGTGGAAAAGGACATAACAGTCGCACATGTAAAGATAAGGTTTCTTCTAATGCTATAGGTTCTAGCAATGCAATGTAAGTATGTATACAAATTCTGTCAAATTCTGATATCAATAAGAAAAAAAATTTGTCATTGCGTTTTATGATCTATGGTTTCATCTCTTTTTGTTACTGCTTTTTGTGATATCCTTCATAAATATCAGCTTTTTTTGGTTAATTGCGTCTTATGATAACAACAGTATATTGTTATTGCGTTTTATACATAGAACAATATACTTTAAATGGAATTTTTTGATTATTGTGTTTTATTATAACACAGATCATAGATCAAATTAAACAAGAAATGAAAGTGGATATCATAAACATTGCGTTATATAGATGATGATAGTTTTAAACAAAGATGATGTTTTCAAACTACAAAATAAAATAAAATTACTAGCATGATCAGCATCATGGATCAAAGTTTGTTTCTTCTTCGGATGAGAACCCTAAGCTTCCATCAGGGATTTCCTCATCACTTTCAGATTCAACCCAAAGTTCAACCTGTGTGACAACAGCCTTTTGAAGCTTCTCGGAAAATTTGCTAGCAGAGTTGTTGATGATTGGTATTTCAGATAATTGCTTCAAAAAATTTATATCCTCACTGGTAGATATGTCCTTTGGGTCATACATCTCCACATCACCATCGTCCCAAGTCACTGAAACTTTGAAAGTTTCCTCAATGAACTCCCAAGATGTAACCTGGGCATCTTCAATTGCAGTTTGATTCGGATTTCCAAATCTTTTGTGTAGAATTCTGAACAGTGCGGCTGTCTGATCTGTGTAACAAGCAGGTGGTATACCTATTTCATTCATCCTTCTCAAAACATTATCATTGCAGTTTTGAAGAACAGAAGCAACGGAATGGTATTTTATTTTTTTTCCATCAAGGAATTGAAGAACGAAATTGTCTCTTTTAACCCACCAAACTGATAGTTGTTGATTAGCCATTTTAGGGTTTGTGTGTGTTGGGTTTTAGTGTATTTGGTGTATGATGAGAGCAATGTGAAAATTATTTAGGGTTTTTGTTCTTATATAATGGATTGGTAGAGGGATTTGAATCAAGTGTGTTAATAATAAAAGTGATTATATTTTATTTTTTTCTTTGAATTGATTGTTCAATCATACAATATTTTATCAGGAATCCAAAAGGCTTTTTAAGGCTTTTTGTCTAATCAATTTACTTGTCATTAAGCTATCAGTTTTTTCTTTGTTTTATCTACTATTCATTTATTATTATTTTTTTATAACATTGCGTTTTAGAAGATTATAATATATCAGTTTTATGATTATCATTATTGTAATTAAGCTTTTAATTTGTGTTTTGTGTTATAAAAATAGTAAAAAAAAAATTCATTGCGTTTTAAAGGTTTAATGCGTTATATGTTTGGAAATGAATAATTAGGAAACACATTGTAATGCGTTTTAGAGTAAATAACTTATGTCAAACAACAAATAAATAGACAATGTTGAGTTATAGCATACTATTAAAATGTTGTGTTTTATATTAATAACATTTCACTATATATGTATCCTTTTTATAAATTTTAAATATATTATATAAAATTTTTATCAAAATAATGTTTGAATAATATGTTTAAAAGAAAGGATACATATTGCGTTTTAAAATAACAAACAAAGAAGAGCATTTTAAATATATCAACAAAATATTGCGTTATATGAAAATTATCCAAAAAGAAAAAAACATTGCGTTTTATAATAAGTAGCATTTCTAAATCAAAGTAAACCAGCAAGATCAAGAATATAATGAGTTATATTAAAACCATGCTAAAAGAAAAAACATTGCGTTTTATAATAAGTAGCATTTCAAAATCAAAGTAAACCAGCAAGAGCAAGCCTGTCTTTAATCCTTTCTAAACTAGTGTCATAAGATTGTTTTTTAAGTTTCGCACTGAGCTCTCGAAACTTCTTTGAGTCCTCAATAACAAAATCTTTTTGTTCGTTGATTTCGTGCAATAATATCTTTGCGATGAACTTTCTTCTTAAATCATCAAGTTGTGCGGTCTGCTTGTTGACTGGTTTTTTGTTTTTACCCTTCTTGATATTTGCAGGTTCTTCATATTCCTCATTAAACCCAAAATCCCATTTCTCGATTGCTTCACCATTATAACATTCCATATGACGCATACAGAATATACCACAGTCAATGCCGTTATCTTTTGTCCTCCATTTCATCTCCATTCTAACATGGTTTATTCCCTTTATTTCATCTGCTTTTTCATGTCCAACAGATTTAAGGTAAGCTGCCAAAGCATTCCTCTACAGAAAAAAAAAAGATTAGGTGGTTTATATTTGTGTTTTAAAAGCATAAGTAAGAATACTTATTGTATTTTCAGGCACATCACCATATTTATTTTTATTTGTTTCTTCTTTCGCACTGTTGTCAATGATGAATATTTGTTTCTGTTCAAGATTGAACGAGATCACAAAGAAATGCTCTGAAAGGAGAATCGGGTCAAGGATAATTTTAAAATCCTTTATGCTTTTTAGCTTTGCACCTTGAAGAATTTTTTCAATGTTCTTTGTGAATGCTTCTATCATCTTTTCTTCATTTTCAGTTTCTTCCTTATCACTCAATGTTAAAGCCTGCATAACATTAAACAAATTAACATATTATTGCGTTTTATAAAGGTAATAAAACATACAGCTGCGTTTTATGAAGGTAAAAAAAATATAGCTGCGTTTTATAAAACTTCATTCATACAAAGTAAGCATTGCGTTTTATGAAAGAAATAAAACTGCAATTGCGTTTTATAAAACTTCATTCAATCAAACTTCAAAATACTTCATTATACGAATATTATTTCTATAATACAGAAAAATTGCGTTTTATATAACTTACCAGCATTCGAATAGTACAGAAAAATCTTGGAGTTTTGTTGTCTTTTGATCTTCTTTTTTCTTCTTCATTCAAAATATATGTCCAACAATTGATTACTTCTCCGGTGATTTCCAATCCTGGCCTCATTGTTTCAGCAGCATATCTATATAGAAATACATGATCTTTAATTTAAAAGAGAGTGTCCCTGCAAAAAAAAATAATTAAATTATAATATTTTGATTTTTGTTTTGTGTTAGTGTATATAAATGATTTTTTACATCATTTCTCCTTCTGCATGGAAAGCATATCTCGATATGTTGTTTTCATGTGCCGTTCTTGCTTCCTTCATTGCTACTTGTCTTAGATAGTATGGTGAACAAAATACTTCTGGTACATTTTTCTGTCGATCTGGCCGTACCATCCTTGTGACAATTTCTTCTGTTTTGGTTATATCACTTGTTGGTTGTTCTTGATGAACTGATTTTGCAGGTGTTTTATACGGATCTTCTTGTGGGTGGAGGAATGATGTATTTTGAATTAGATCACTGATTTCCTTTTCAGTATCCTGTTCTTCAATTCTATCAAACATTGTTTGTATTCCAGTAATTTAAACTTCTTTTTCGATTGTTTTATTTTCAGATTCCGCTTGAATTTCGGTTTGTACAGCGTGGCGAGTAGCATCAACTTCAACTTCATTTTCATCAACATTTGAAGACAACTGAGAAATTTTCAAATCAAAGGATGGTACCTCATCATCTTGAATTTTCTTTTGATTTGATTTTTTTTCTGCTTCATCTGTCTTTTTGATTATCTCCAAAATTAATGATGGAGTTTCTTCGCTAAATGATGATTGTTCCATTGAAGGTTTTTCAATGTGTGTTTGCAGAATAGATGCAGGTTCATTGTCACTGATTTTTTCTGGATTGGAGGACTGGACTACAGATGTGTTATCCTCATTGTGTTTTGCATCATGATCATTGCGTTTTACAATCAATGGAGTTGAAATGATTTGATTTTCGGTGTCTTCATTTTGGCTCAAATTTAGGAATCTTGATGGTGTTTCCATCAGAGTTGAATCAATATTAACTTTCTTGTGCTTTTTAGATTGATGGTTGAATTTTTCAATCAATGACGCCCATTCGTTTACTTTGTTATGAACAGCTTCACTATTTGGATATTCTTCAACTATCTCATCTATGCGTGATTGGATGCTTTCGAAATTTTCTTCAAACCCTTTAAAATGATCATCCAAGGCAGTCACAAGATATTCTTCATGTGATTTTTTATCTTCAATGTTCTTCATATTTTCATCGCCACTTTTTGTTGAATGAATGTCAGAAAGACCTTCACTTTGATTTTGTGATGGCATGAAATTACGTAGTCGGCATTGACTGTCTACCCACAGTTTATCTTTATTTCCTATTGTTGGTTTAATGAAGAATTACCCCCATGATCCTCCACTTTCTGTAGGTGTTTTCTCAGTTTCATTGGTTTTAAGTGGGCTGTTTTGAACATTCTCTTGATTCTCTTGTTCAATCCAGTCTGTTGCAGCTTTAAGTAAGGTGTTTCCATCTTTTATATTGATGTTTGGTTGTTCTTCAGCATCTTCTTCATCTTTTTCTTCAGATTCATCTTGAAAAATTTCTTCGTTTTCATTCTCGGATTCAGATGGATAAACATAAAATTCATCCTCCTCATCTTTCTTTTTTTTTTTTTGTTTATTCTTTCTGACTTTTTTCTCTTTTTTCTTTTTATCCATTACAAGACCTCTCCCCTCATTTTGGGCAGCAATTTCCAATTCATCTTCAAATTCTTGTAATGTTATAGAGTCAATTTTATCAAGAGATAACTCTTCAGTGTTTTCAGCATCGTCAAATCCTTGTTTTTTGTAAGCATGTAGTATCTGTATGAATCATGGCGTTTTAAAAAAATAATCAATACTAATTTTGTTGCGTTTTATAATATAAATCATTGTAAACAACTTACACAACTAATATTTTGTAACTTTAAATACATTGCATTTTACACAAACATTGCGTTTTAATAAAGCATAGTTTTAAACAAACAAACAAATAATATAAACAAGTCATTGCGTTTTGTAACATTATATACATTGCGTTTAAAAGAAACATATTTTAAACAAAGAATATAAACAAGCAGCCTAAACAAGCATTCAGCAAATATGTAGCAATAATGAAAGATCAGATTTCATACCGCTAACAATGCAATAGGTCCATTGAAGAGCTTGTCATTTCCAGGCCATTGTCTTCTTGTACGCCTTAAAACAGTCAAAATATATCCACACCAATTAAAATCCTGGGGTTTTTTGTCACTTTTCATCGATGGCAAGAATCTTTGATTAACGTTACTACTTTGCATTGCCTCTGCCATGACCGTAAAAAATATAACCAAGAAGTTTAGTTTGAACATTCTTCCAAGCTCATTTCTTGATTTTAAATATTTAATCAAGTTGGTCGCATACATTCTCTTCAAAATATCTTTGCTGAATTGACCGCGCCAGAATTTAATGATAAGATCATTATCTTTTGGCCTCAATTTTTCCTCAATCTCTGTTTTTCCATTTGGTATTTGAAATACCTTTTGGATCAATTCAGCTGTGATCTTTATCTTCTCATCTCCTGTATTTATCAGATCATTTTCAGCATCAAAGTTTTTTACTAGCCAATATCCGAATTTGCGTGGAACTGAATGCAGCTTGAATGATAGTATGCTCTCAAACCCTAATTCTCTAACAACTTTCCTTTGCTCTTTTGACAAACTTTCAATATAATCTTTTAGATTATTGACTGCACATCTTATGTTTATTTTTTTCCGTCGTAATCATAATATGGTTGTTGTTCTGGTTGTTCTTCTGTTTTATCTTTCCTCAATGATCTTTTTGGTTTTGATTCTGCCTTTTCCTTCTTTTGATTTTTTGTCTGTTTCAGTCTTGGTGGTGGATCAACAAAATCATCATCTGATACATTGAAGTGTTTTAAAAACATATATTTTTTTCATGAAATTTGTTAAATGTGTTTTATTTTACCTGAATTTACTTGTTGTTGTTTAGAAGTATGCAGAACTATAGCTCGACTAGAATTTTCATCCTTTGGATCAGAAACTGTATCTTCTGAAGATTCTATCACCACTTTCTTTCTTCTCCTTTTTTGTTTTCCCTTTTGTTTTTAACTTTAAACAGAATAATGAAACAATGTCAATTAACAAATTTATGATAAAACGCATTAGCTAACACTATAAAGATAAAAAGCAGTAATTCATAGTTTTAAGATAAAACGCAATACTTTACATCATATTATTTAACACACCAAATTAACATTACATAATCTCATTTTGTTTTTTATGATATTTTAATATAAAACGCATTAGTCAAGTAAAAAAAAGCATTTGATAGTATTATGATAAAACGCAATAGTAAACAACACATGTTTCTCAGCAAATTTAAAGATAAAACGCAATGATTCATACAGATACTATATCATAAATTCGATTACAATTATCATAATAACAATCTCTTTGTTTCTTCAAATTTATTAAGATAAAACGCATTAGTTCACAATATATAAATCCCATAAAAAGCATTAGAACCCTAGCCCTAGGTCATAGTTTTAACATAAAACGCAATGTAGTCTCTAATAACAAAAATGTTAACATAGGGATAAGATATCACTCATTAACAATTTTAGGGAAGGGATATGATATATTAGGTCTATTGCACTTCATAAAACATAACTTGAATTCAGTTAAAAAGAAAAAATACATAAAATTACCATTGTCTGAAATCACTTTGCGTTTTCTACTACTTTGTTGTTTCATTGTTGATTTTTGGCTAATATTTACTTGTTGTTCTATGTTCTCTTCAGCTGATGATGTTTTTGGCTTCTTTGATGATTTAGGGTTTTCAGAGACGGTTTTATTTGAGTAACTCGAATGTAAACCTTCAAATTATCTCTCGACGACGCCATAAACTTCAATGGAGTATGATTTTCTCAAATTTCTGTATGTGTGTGATCGTTCAATGGAAGTGTAAATCGTAATGCAGTTTTTTTCGAAGCGTTTCTGTGTATATTCAACGGCGGTTATTTTGGATTTTGACGATAATACCCTTGAAAGCCCGGAGAGCGTGTTTAAATGACAGTTTTTTATTTGATTTTGATCTAGACCGTAGATTGTGCAATTGGACGGTTATGATTACTTCCTATGCTTCCTAGCGAAATAAACTTCCTATTATATCTCCACCCATTTAAACAAACCTTAATAATCATCTTAAGTTCATTGGGCACACCCATAATTTCCACCAGTTGAATAAATTGCACTCCTCTTGAGATTTTGGTTTTGCCTGTAACTTTCTTCCTTTAGTTTTGATGTATTATGGATTCCTTTCCTTTTTTTTAAAGATATACTTCAATAAAAACGCACCTCCGACCCAAACGGGCAAAAGACAAAACAAGACAACAAAACCCCCGGACCCAAACGGGCAAAGGGCAAAGAAAATTACAACATGTACATAGGATATTTACCCTAGTCCGTCCATCTAATAAAATTACAAGACGTTCTATTTTTAACCTAGCTATAACCTCTCGACTTTATCTCCCCTATAATATCCTGCGGACAACCAATTTTCTGACTGAACACCATAGATTCCTTTTCCTATCTCTATTACCGAATTAGGTTTTTATTTTTGATGGGTGTCAACAACCAAAAATCCAACATGCATGACTCGCTTAATAACACATTTGCACACATATATACTTGAATTGAATGAGAGAAAATGGAATTTAAACACCGAAGATGAGGCTATACACGTAATCATCGCATCGCAGATCGTCTCCAAATGTATGCATGTACTCAACGGTGAAGAAAGAGGTTAAATATGATATCAACTTGGTTGGATATATAATTTCAATCTCTATTCGCAATAGTTATAAATAAAAATAACTGACACTCGTCTGTTTTTTCAGCCTCTATCAATTTATTTTTAGCAACCTCATTATTGTATACTAAAAGCTAGACACGTGGCTTAAGTTTTCTTGATAATATACCTTGATTGTTGTCAAGTGACTATTTTCTTTATACATGTTTGATTTCCTATTTCCTAATTTCAATTTCTGTTGATGCATTATTTTGATGTCTGTAACTTGTCTTTATTAACGATGTTATTTACTGTCTTTTATAATTATCGAGTCTGTAATTCGCCGTCGACCAAGTCGGATATCCTCCTATCCTACTTGTGTCCGACAAGTTGTCTCGTTTGATATGTAAAGTTTAATGAACAATGCATGTTTCATGTTATGGGTATTATGTTGTTTGTGTGTTTGTATTGTTTGCTGCAAACTGACTTAACAGTTTGCAGCACATCAGAAATTGCAGCCCTCGACGAAACTCCCAAGTTTCGTCGAGTACTACATGACGAAACTCTCATATGGTCAAAACTCCAAGTTTCGCCATGAACAGTGACGAAACTCCTAGAGTTTCGTCAAGTGTGATGTTTCGTCAGGCCCAAGTGATGTTTCGCTGGGCCGAATCTAGGTTTCGTCACTTGTGGGCCTGGGCTGCTATATAAACACAACATAGTTTCAGTGTGAAACTATGAGAGCGTACCCTGATAGTTTTAGTGTCAAACATTGTGTGTATCTGTTTGAACTGTGTTCTCATCTAATCAATTGAGTGTGATTCATTGGTTCTTTTATGTCGTTACAATCTGTGTTTGGTTTGGCATAGTCACGGGGATTCCGCACTCGTGATCGTGTTTGTGATAAACAAGTGATTGGGTTTTGTTATCGATCCTCAGAAATCGGGACCTACAAGTGGTATCAGAGCATTGGCTCTTATCCTTGTTTAAAATCAAACATAGTTCGGATTTTATCAAGTGTTGAAACTGGTTATTTGTTGATTTTCTGAATATTGTTCTTGAAAAACTCATAAATTTCTGAAAAAGTTCTTAAAATCTGTGAAAATCTTGTTTGTTTTCTAAAAAGTTTTATCAAAAACCTTGTTAGTTTGATTGTTCACGTGATAAAACTGGGTTTTTAGTGAAAGTTTTAAGCGAAATCAGTGTTCGGAAAATTTACCCGGTGAAAACTTGACCGGAAAGTTCATAAAATCTGGGATTGTTCTTCATATCTTCAAGTTGTTCATCATAAAATTCAAAGTGTTCTTGAATATTTCTTGAATTTAAAATTAAAAAGAATTTGAAAAAGGATTAAAATATGGTCACCATACCTTGGTTGGTAACATAGGCATGTTGTGAGTTGAATCGGGTGTTTGTGTGTCAGTCAAAAGATAAGATTTGATTTGAAAAATCTCACCAACTTTCACCAACTGTCTGTAAACCTTATCACGACGAAAGTCCAAAGCGACGAAACCCCTATAGTTTCGCCATAAGGATCTTCGACGAAACCCCTAGAGTTTCGTCAAAGGCACTTCGACGAAACTTTTGAGTTTCGTGGAAATAGTTTCGTCGAGATACTTGTCATATTTTCAACAGAGGCTTTGCTATATAGATTTAACATTGTGTTTTCAAGTATTTGATCAGGTATTCTATTTCATATATCAAATATGAGTAGTACAAGTCCATGGGATTGGAGTACGGACCCACGACCAGGTCACGATCAAACCTTCGCAGCCGCGTGGTTAAGGAATGTTATGCCTCCACAATCGATAAGTGCAAGTCAATGGGCATTGGTGTCGAACCAAAATCAAAGCATTCAGAATCTATTGCTTAGTGAGAGTGAAACGGGTAGCAATAATCGCCCGCCAAAGTTGAATCACATGAACGACTATCCATCATGGAAGGGTCATTTCCATATTTACGTTCTAGGGCAAAATACCGAATTATGGACGTGTTTCACTTCTCCATACAACACTGCCCTCGAAGAAGCAGGATCAAGTGCGGCGGCTTTTGCAAATATGCTAGAAGATGACAAAAAGGCATATGATCTGGAGAAGAAGGAATTTGCTATTCTTACACAAGCGCTTCACAAAGAAATCTATCATCAATTCGCTTACTGTACTAGCACGAAAGCTTTATGGGATGCATTAGTAGCGAGAGGAAAAGGAAATGCGGCTACTAGAAAGACACGCCATGATTTGTTGAAGAAAGAGTTTGAATCATTTCAATTCTTGGAGAATGAAACCCTAAATGATATGACTACTCGTTTTTATCATTTGATTAGTGAAATGTATTCTTATACCGTTCTTGCAACTCAACAGGAAATGGTTGCACGGTTTGCTGATGCTCTACCTCCAAAGTGGAGTCCTTTCATTGAACTTTTAAAGCATACGGGAGTCTTGGATGCTGTTAGTATCTATGAGTTGGTTCAAAAGTTGGAGCATAAGAACGAAGAGGAAATTCGGAAAGCTAAAAGGATTGCAGTTCCTCAAAACACAGAAATGTATCTGAGTGGTTTCAATACTGCAGCTAGTTCTAGTTCCGTTTAGCAACAGAAGCTACAAACGGCGTTTATGTCAAATACAAGCTCGTTTCCGTTTCCACAATCAGCTCCACCTCAGGTTTTCGATCCGAGTGCTTATCATCCGCCAGCGCATATGATTGCTCAAGCTCATGTTTTTTCTAAACCTCAACTAGATCCGAGTGCATGGCTACCAAAACCCCAACCTCCACCTCAAGTTTCCACTACTCAACCTCAGTTCGATCCAAGTGCTTATCTTCTACAATCTCAACCACAAGCCCAACCACAACAACAACAACAGCAAGCTTGTTATACCAACAATCCTCCACCCCAAAACCCCAACACAGTCAGAGTTGATACTTTAAACCTCTCGAAAGTTAGCATTGAAGTAGCAAAGGAGCATATGGAACTCATTAACACAATGGTCAGTGCCTACTGCGGTTTGGTCGCAGGTCAAATTGGAAACATCAATATGACCAATGAAGATTATCAACAGATAGACCGTGATGAAATGGAGTTAATGGATATCAAGTGGGCGTTTGCAAGTGCTGTTAGAAGGGCAAAGGATTTCATGAGTCGAACTGGAAGAACATCCTTGGAAAGCAAGAAGGATACGAAGTACGGATTTGATAAGGATGCGGTTACATGTTTCAATTGTGGTGAAAAGGGTCACTTCAAACGTGAGTGTACCCGACCGAGCAGACAAGGAAATCAAAATCCTTTCCGTAATCAGACAAGTACTTCCAATGCCAATCAAGACAATCGTGAAAGAAGGATGGTAGCGGTGAACAACAACCAGAACCAGTCTGGACCTTCAAACACCACCAGAGCATTAGTTGTGCAAGCTGATGAAGGGTGTAATTGGTCTTTACAATTTGGGGACGGTGATTAAGAAGGAGGAGGAACAGCGTGTTATACAAAGATCATCAATCACATCAAGCACGTTCACAAGGAAGAATTTTCTGAAAGTGACGATAGTTCGGGTTATAGCGGGAGTTCTGATGAAGAAAGTTCTAATTCGGGTGGTTATAATTCGGAATCTGATGTGAAAAAAGAAGTTAGTTCTGATGTTGATGATTTATTGAATAAAGCAGAGGAGTTGAAGTGTCAGAAGTCTATTCTGATCAAGAAGGCTGGTGTAGCATCAAAAGAAATGGAGAAGTTCTTCTCTGAAGACGGATCTTTTTCTTATCAAACTGCCTTCATGGCAAATGTCTCAGCCTCTACGAGTCAGGTAAAATCTGAAACTCCTACTCCTAGTGTTTGTAATGCTTATGCAGATTTGAAGCTTGAATCTGAAAAGGTTCATAGTCATAATCAAAGTTTGATTATTGAGATGTCTAAGTGCAAAGAGGCAAATATGGCTTTAGCTAGAAACGAAAAGGATTTTAAATCTGTAATTGAAACCTTAAAGGAAAGTGTTTCCGAATTGACCAAAACTGTTTTCAATAAACAAATTGGTATTAACAATTACATTAACATCATCGAGGAAACCAAAAAGGAGCTAGCCATTGCCAAATGCGAGCATGATGCAATCAAGCTCAAATTGGAGAGTTATTCTAACTCCCGATATGTGCTCGATCACATCATTGATGCTCAACAGCTGAAAGGAAACAAGAAAGGCGTTGGGTATAAGAAGTGTCCGCCCCCTTTGAGACACAACTATACTCATTTGCCCGATGAAGAAGAAACGCCACGTTTTTAACCCAGTGTGCCTCTTGATTATGAGGAAGTTACTACTGGCCTAGGGTTCAAATCGGACAGTTCCTCGAGCACCTCATTTGATGAAACTGAAACTTCAACATCAACGCATCAAAGTGCTCCAATTATTGAGGACTATGAGTCGTCTGATGATGAATCAGATGTGAGTGATCAGGATAAATCACTTGATAAAATGAAAGGAGTTGAAATTCCAATTGAGAATTACATTCTGTGTGATCCTCCTACTCCTGTTGTTCAATCAGTTGTCAAACAAGTGATAGATCCTTTCAAAGATGTCAAGAATGACAAGGAATGTGTGTCTGCTGTTAAGAGCAATAACATGTTGTATACTTTAGTCGGGGATGTTAAAATTTATTCAGACAACGATTTTCCAATCAAAAATGTCAATCCATCTTCGATTGATAAAGTTTTTGAAGATAACACAAGCAAGTTTTTGGGAAAGACGATCCCAGGAGTTGTTGTAACTCAATGTGATCAAATTCCAAAAGCTTAAATCAAAAAGCAATTTGGAAATAAAAAACAACCGACAAAGCAACAACCTATTGCTTCTAAAGGTAAACAACCAGAAAGGCGAGCTCAAAAGCACCAGAAAGGCGAGCTCAAAAGCCTAACGTTTCTCAATCAAAATTTGAAACAAAAGGAGCTCGTTACCAGAAGAAAAACAGTAATGTCAAATTTGTAGCATCGAAGGGTACGGATAAAATTGAGACTTTTGAAAACAAATCAAACACCGATTTTGTCCAACAAGTCAAGATTTTAAAACGTAACAGTCAAAACAATTACACTCAACAAACAAACGGGTGTGATGAAAAAGCAAGTACCTCAGGTTCTACGGGTTCGACATCTGTTCGTCGATCAGTTTCTTCTAAGTTTGTTGAAAGGAGAACGTGTTTTAAGTGTGGAGAGTTTGGACATATCATCAAAAATTATACAAACACTCCCAAGGATAAATTTGTTGAGAAAGCACCACCTGAAAAGGTTCACCCTCAACTTCGTCCCGTTTCACCAAAACATGATAAAAGAACTGTTAAAGAACAAGAAACGAAACAACGACGTCAAAATGTGAAAGTAGTTGAAAAGGCTTTAAAATCGGAAGTCAAATCAATTAATAGGGAACCAAGTTCATCAAAATCATTAAAACCAGAGGTTTCAAAATCTTTTCATAAAAACCAAACTGGTAAACAAAATTAAACTTGGAGACCTAAGACGGGTGAAAGTTCAGGGGGAGGTGTTGTGTTACAAAATCATCAGGAAATCGAGATCACTTTTCGTGATGCTCAGGGACGACCCAAGACCACTAAGGCTTGGGTCCCCATCCACAACTGATCGTTGGATGATATGTGCAGGATGTTCCAGGAGGAACTTTTAGTAGTCATTGGATTGTTGACAGTGGAGCATCTAGGCACATGACAGGCGACTTACGGCTTCTATATGATGTGAAAAATATTAGGGGAGGCTATGTCGCGTTTGCTGGAGACAAAGGCGGATACATCACTGGAGAGGGAATGATCTCCAATGGTGTTGTATGTTTCGATAAGATCAATTATGTTCGTCAAATTGATCATAATCTTCTGAGTGTTTCGCAAATCTGCGATAAGAAGTTCACCGTGCATTTTGATGATGCCGGTTGTTATGTGCTGAAACCTGGTTTCAAAATTCCAAAAGAATGGATTCTCTTATCGGCTCCAAGAGTTAATGATCTTTATATTCTTGATATGAGCCAAGCGATTACGACATCTGCGCAAGTGACATGTTTTGTCTCTAAAGCCATAGAGAAGGAGTCTATATCTTGGCACAGAAGAATGGGACACATTCACTTAAGAAAAATGAACCATTTGGTGAAAAACAATCTTGTGAATGGTGTGCCTGTGAGAAGTTTTCATCTACAAGATATCTGTGTTTCGTGCCAGAAAGGGAAACAAACGAAAAAGTCTCACCCGCTTAAGAAAATCAACACTGTTAGCATACCTCTCGAACGTCTTCATATGGACCTCTTTGGACCTATGAAACACAAGACAACATTCGGGGATGCTTATTGTCTAGTGGTTACTGATGATTATTCTAGATTTTCTTGGGTAGCTTTTATGGCACACAAGAGTGAAACTCCAGGAATCCTCAAGGATCTTCTTACAATGTTGGAAAATTTGTACACGTTGAAAGTGAAGAGGATCCGAAGCGACAATGGAACTGAGTTCAAGAACCGTGTAATGGATGAGTTCTGTACTTCTAAGGGCATTCTTCATGAATACAGTTCTCGCTATGCTCCACAACAAAACGGTGTCGCTGAGAGGAAGAATGGGACGATAATTGAAACTGCAGGAACTATGTTGGTAGAGTCGGAGCTTCCTGTTCAGTTCTGGGGGGAGGCTGTTTCGACTGCTTGCTACACGTTAAACCGAGTTCTTACAGTTAAGAGACATGGCAAGACTTGTTTCGAACTTCTACAGAAAAGGAAACCGGATTTTCTTACCTAGAACCTTTTGGCGGTCCATGTACTATGATTGAGCTGGATGGAAAGTTTGGCGCGAAAGCTATCGAGGGTTTCTTCCTTGGATATGCTACTCCGAATTTTCGTGTATGGAATCTGGCAACCAAAAAGATTGAGCTATGGAGTGAAGTAAGGGTTCAAAGGTATACAAGTTCTGTTAGAGCTCCGGGTGATCCTTGGATGTTCGATTACGATGGGCTATTTGACTCCTTTAATCTGCCAACCTTTGACGAAGAATCTGCAGCTGCTAGAATGTTATTTGATAGTGACAACGCTGCTGGCTCACCATTGGTTAGACCAGTTATTGTTAACCCCCAAGGTTCTAATTCGGTTAACAATACAGTTCAAAATGAGGTATTTGAAAATGCTGCTGATTACAATGAGTCATCGGAAGATGATGAATATCATGATGCGAACGAAGGCACTTCAGCTCCAGTTGCTCCTGTTCAGGGTGCTTCTGTAGAAACTCCTCATGTGCAGAATGTTGATACTGCTGAAAGGAATGCATCCACTTCTACGTCTATTGCCGGTGTGGAGTTGGTTGTTGATCTTAATATAAACAATTTGGGTATTAATACTCGTGTTCCTGAAAATCCTAAAATGAGAATTCATGATACCCATCCGCAGCAAAATATTATAGGAGATGTCCAACGCGGTGTGCAGACACGTAATCAGCTGAGAAAGAACCAGAATGCTGGTTTATATTTAGCCATTAGAGAATCTGGTCTTTAAAATGATTGGTCCTTCGCGTGTTACGTTTCACAAGAAGAACCAAAATCTTGGAAGGAAGCCTTAAAGGATAATTCTTGGGTTGAAGCCATGCAGGATGAACTGCAGCAATTTCAAAAGCTTGGTGTTTGGAAGCTTGTTGAAAGGCCGAAAAACTACAAGAAAATTGGCACACGCTGGGTTTACAAATGTAAGAAGGACGATCGTGGAGTAGTCATTCGAAACAAGGCGAGATTGGTTGTTCAGGGATTTCGTCAGATCGAAGGCATTGACTAAAATGAAGTTTATGCACCTGTTGCACGTCTGGAAGCTATTCGGATCTTTCTAGCTTATGCTTCATTCAAAGGATTCAAAGTCTACCAGATGGACGTCAAAAGTTCTTTCGTACACGGTGTGGTTCAAAAAGAGGTGCACGTCGAACAACCTCCGGGTTTTGAAGATCCTATTCACCCCGATCGGGTTTGGTTGCTCAACAAAGCTCTTTATGGTTTACATCAAGCACCTAGGGCTTGGTATGCAACCTTATCCAACTATCTTCTGGAGAATGGTTTTCGACGAGGTCTTATTGATTGCACTCTCTTTATCAAAGAACAAGATGGAGATCTTCTTCTGGTGCAGGTATACGTTGATGATATAATTTTTGGTTCAACTAATGATACTTTGTGCAGGCAATTCGAGCGTGTGATGCAAGAAAAGTTCGAGATGAGCGCAATGGGGGAAATGAATTTCTTTTTGGGCCTTCAAGTTCAACAAACCGAACTGTTAATGATGCTGACTTGATTTATTCTATTTTAAGATTATATATCCTTGTGTTGTATTACTAATGCAAACATATTTAAACTATAATTTGTCATCGATATCGATTATTTTTATAAAAATTACAACGCCTATAAAAATTACAATAAAAAATTAAGTACAACAAATCTAGCACAAAGTACAAAAAAATATAACAAAAAAAAATCCATTCAAAAAAGTATAGCATAAAAAAAAATCTAGTAGAATTCAGCAAAAAAAAATTTAAGACAAAAAAAATTCAGCACAAAAAAATTTAACACAAAAATGTAGTACAAAAATCCAGCACAAAAAAAATGTTATACAACATAGAAATACAACATATTTTTGTGGATTTTTTTGGTCGTTATATTTTATATAGCAATATGGTACTAAAATTAAAGATAAAAAGACGCTGGATCTTATGGTGAAATTTTTATGAAAAAATAATGTCGTATAAAAAGTTATGACCGTTTAAAAATGAGGATGGAATAAATAGGATTTCAAAGATACCCTTACATTCTTTTTTTTTTTCTTCTTATATTTTCATGTTAACCATTGATTTTGAATAATTAAAGATTAAGATTACTTCTCATCTTATTTAGACAAAATAAGATTTTTATTTGATCTAACCCCATAATAATAGCATTAAATATCATTTTATCTATTCAATCGGTGGCAATCTCATTGTTTTGTGAGGTTTCTTTTCCTTTTTGTTGACGCGACGCTTGGTTACGTGGTTGGTAAATGGTTTGTTTTTGGGTAAAAGATGGGTCCTTTCCTGCAATGTTGATTTAGCTGGTTTATTTGATTTATTTATTTAATTTATCTAAAATGGCAAGAATTACATTGAAGGGTTGTGATTTTTTGCAAAAGGTATAATGGTTCGGATAGATACACTTAAAAATCAACATGTTTCATGAATCAAAGCGATGGTACTTCGCATGACGGTTACATTAAAGAGTCGTGACTTTAATTTTTTTTACTTTTAGGAAAAAAAAATAAGAAGGTAATTGTTAAAATTAATAGTCCCTTTCTTTCAATTCAATAAGTTTTATTATCTTTGTTATTGTTTCTAATTTTTTTTGTTTTATTTTTATATGAGGATCTCTGTATTAGGCTACTTGGAGAGCTGGACTTTTTATTATTCTTTGTGCTATAGGGCTTGGCTATTTGATGGGCTTTATACACGCCTGGGGATTAAGTCATTGATCGGCTTTATAATATCTAGGAGCCTTGGGATCATTATCATCTCAACACTTCATCTTTCTCTGTTTAGTCTCTCTCTCTCTCTCTCTCTCCAATGATCTCTAGATCAAGTGGTGGAGTAGCTTGCATTTCTCTTGAGAGATGCAGGTTCGACTCTCACTTGGTGTAGAGTGAGGTACTGGTGGACAATGATAGAAGACCCAGGGAACCTTGGTTGGATCCTTGACCCAAACGGGTTTTACCGGTAATTTCACTATCGTGCCTACGGGCAGGTGGGTTACCGGATTTTCCCCGGAATTGGTGGTGGACTCGGTTTACTCTCGGAGTACTCCGTTTGTCCAGTGGGTGCCTCGAGAGTGCTCGGGATTGAGTTTGTTGGCCGTTAAAAAAAAAAAAAAAAGTCTCTCTCTCTCTCTAGAACATTCATTAAACTAGGGTTTCTCTGTTTGTGTTCAAGAGCTTGTTGGTGGTCTTTCTGATCATCTTATAGAGCAGATCATCATATTGATGATCTGCATAGGCTGAGTGTTATTGATTCAGTTTTGCTTTGATATCCGTTGGCAATCTGTGCCGACTATTTCTAGGGTTTCTTATTTGTAATCAACTAGTGATTAATAAAGTATTCTTTCATATTGATACTGTGTTCTTGACGGTAATTTGAAATACTTAATAAATGACTTGATACTAAGGAAAGGGTATGAAAAAAGAATGGGTAATGGTGGTAAATTCCTTTATCCAAATCATTGTGTTTTTCTACAAACTATTAGTGGCGGACCCAAAATTTTTTTGTTAGGGGTGCGGATGAGGTGTTCAATCATATTTTCAAGGGGTGCGGTCGGGTTTTTTTCCTAAAATATACACTAAATTTTTTTTTCGAAGGGTGCGGCCGCCCACACTTGCCAAAGGCTAGGTCCGCCCATGCAAACTATTGTGTCTTAAGTCACTTTTTTTTATGTATATATAATATCATGATGTATATATAATGTCATGTTTAGTGGAGTGGGGGTGGTCACTAGTGATAAAATTCTATCATTCACAATATCCAATCAACTCATGTCATGTCATCACCCACTATTCTATCACTCACAAGCATTTTGTAGTGGCGGTGGTCATCACTAGTGATAGAATTCCATCACTCACAATTTTTTTTAATTTTTATTTTCAAATTAGAAATTAACAATAAAACACTAAATTATAAATTTCATTAAAATTAAAAAATAAATTACATAGCAAAATAAAAAAACAACTAAACATTGGAAAAAAACTTAAATTAAACGGGTGACATCTCCCAACCCCACATTTCGCAAATCTCGCGCTTTTGTTGAATTACAACCGTCTTAAATGGTTCGTCGAGATGGGCGTGCGGCTCACACAAGATTTTTAAATCATTTTGTCTTTCTACCGTTTTCAATTGGCCCATGTACGTCTGCTCGCGTTCAACTTTTACGGACATAATTTTTTCTTTTCTTTGTTCGGCCTTCTTGTATTGCGTCATTTTCTCCTCTTCGATTCTGAAGATCGATTCTGCCACTGCTTCCTTTCCTTTGCTTGACGATTCACCAATTCTCTTGCGGTGTGGCCTTGTTGGTGTATCCTGTTCAACGGGGTCGTCAACGGGTTGATCAGGGTCTTCAAAGGGGTCGTCTTTTAAGTTCATTTAGGGCAAGTTATCCAACGCGGAAGTCGTGTAGTTCCCAGAATCAGAGGTCTTTGATCTTTTCGAACCTCATTTTTTTGGAGCCGTAGGACAACGCATGTCAACCGACTCAACCGGGACCCACTTCGGGTGATTTCTTGCAACTTCCCATCCCGCCATGTGTGGAAAACTCCTCTTTTTGTAGAGATCGCAATACTCTTCGCTGGCTTGTCGCATGATTGTCGCCTCGCTCGCTCCACTTTCTGGATTTCGGTTCTACAAAAAATATAAAAGGTTATGTATTTTAAAAAAAAAATTTGTTTTCTGTTTAAAAAAAAATAAACTGTTTTCTGTTTTTATAAAAAAAACTATTTTCTGTTTTTTTTTAAATAAACTGAGAAACTCTTTTTTTTAATAAACCGTTTCTGTTTTTTATTTTTTAAAATAAAAACTGTTTCTGTTTTTTTTTTAAATAAAGTGTTTCTGTTTTTTTTAAATAAAAACTGTTTCTGTTTTTTTTAAAATAAATTGTTTCTGTTTTTTTTAAATAAAAACTGTTTCTGGTTTTTTTTAAACAGTTTTCCGTATTTAAAAAAAAACTATATTTTTTTTAAATAAGATTTTATAAAAAAAGATTTAAACTTTATAAAAAAAGATTTAAACTTTATAAAAAAAACATACCTTTTGAATGAAACAAGCGTTGAACTTACTAATTTTCCCGTTCAAATCCGTCCATTTTGACGTCATTTGGTCCATGTTTCATTCCTTTGCACCGGGAAGTCGGCTAAAATGATTAATGACACGTCTCCAAAACATATCATTTCTTTGCTCGTTGGCATGTTTCTTGTCCTTGGAGATGTGCAAGTACACCTTCACCAAGGCCACCTCCTCCTCGCTCGTCCAATGTTGTCGGACGGTTGGGACAATCTCTTGAACGTCATCATTTTCTTCTTCTTCCTCTTCCTCTTTTTCTTCTTCTTGTTGTTCTTGAACGTAATCATCATCTTCATTGTCGTCAAGACTTTGTTGTGGTTCACGATACGCGTTTGCAAAATGATGGATGAGGGTGTTGTCTTCTAGTAGTGGGTCGAGTTGGTGGGGTTGGGTTTGAAAGTTTGGAAACGATTGGGGTTGAAATTGGTGAGGTTGAAACGGTGGAACGAACGGTTGGTTTTGGTACGTTTGCGATTGAAAGAGTGGATATTGTTGGGTTTGAAAGGGTGGGACTTGCTCGGGTTCGTCTTGCAACCTAAAGCGCGTCGGTTCGCCAAGATTCGCTCGAACCTTGGGTCTTACGGGATTTTTTTTCGTACCCGAACCACTTTTTTTCGAACCCCCACCTCTCTTGCTTGAACCTTCCATGTTTCTTGTAAAATTATTTTTGAAATCAAATGAAGAATTATATGATTTTTTGAAGTGAGTTGGATAATTTTTGATATGAAATGGATTGGGTTTAATAGATTTTATATCAAACATTCAAAAAAAATAATAATAAGCCAACGTTCAAAAAACCCCCAACGGTCACAAATCTAACGCCCCTTTTTTTATTTTCACGCGTTATGGTTTCAACGAGTTATTTTCATGGTTGTAGAAATCGCTAGTCGCTAGTGTCGGTGGGGAGGGGACTAGCGATTAATCGGGAATAACCGGGGATTAATCGGGTATAATCGGGATTGATTGTAATTAATCATGTAAGTGCAGTATCCGGTGACTGAAGATATCAGTGTCAGACAGAACTGATAGCAACAGTTAAGGGGGAGTCTGTAAGTGCAGTTCCTGCCGGGTAACTGTGCTTTATCAGTTCTGGTCAAAGGTCAACAAAGTCAAAGCAAAGTCAAGGATTCGGAAGTTTTATCAGTTCCGAGTTTATGATGTTAAACTCGGAATACGTTGATTATCATTGTTGTCCGAATTATTTGTTCCCGGACAATATGTTTTGTCCGGGTTTAGTCCCTAGTCTATATATATGTGTTGTATAGGGTAGATTAGGGCAACCCTTGAGAAAGCTTGGTGCACCTCTCACAAGACCCCATCCATCCTCCATCTGTGTGAATTCTAGAGAGAGAGGGAGACTATGTGTTAGTGAGAGAAAGCTTGGTTTAGAACTTAGTGATCTAAACTAGCTTGTAGATGATGTATACTCTTTTGGTTTGTAATCTGTGATGACTGATTCAATAATAAAGAGATTCATCTTCTACATCTTTCTATCTTTGTTCATATCTTGTTCTTCATGTCTTGAATCAAGTGCAATGTTTGATGTTCGTCATCGATCCGGTGCTTTCACAGTGGTATCAGAGCATGGTTACCGATTCGGAATGGTCTAACCGCCTTCCGAATCACCATTGTTCTTGATTTGATGTTTGTTTCCGCCAAACATCTTGAAGACGTGAAGATTCTGCATAAAACTTGAAGAAAATGAAGCTGTTCGTCGGCTGTGATGGTTTTTCTTGTTGCAGTTCTAGGGTTTTGATCTGAAAATGGCAATGTCCGAATTTTTGTAAGTGTTTTACCTGTCCGAGTTAGTCTATCAACATCAAGTCAGGGTTTTCCTTCAGTGTTTTCCTTCAGAGTTTTTCCTTCAGGGTTTTTCCATTCAGTGTTTTTGCTTCAAGATTATTAATGAACTAGTGTGAAGTCACACTTGTGAGATATGTGAAGCAATTTCGTTTTTGAGAGGTCAGACCTTTGTGGTCAGGGCTTTGGAGGTCAGAGTTTTCCTTTTTAAGAGAGTTTTACAAAAATTCATCAGAGTTTTGTGATCAAATTGGTCCGAGTTTCACTATTCAGAGTTTAAAATTCTATGATTCCAGTTTCTAAGTTCCAAGTTTTAAGAAGTGTTGGCTCCGAGTTTTAAAACAGTCTTCCGAGTGTTGACTCAGTTCCGGGTTATTGTTGTTCAACTTGTTCTGAGTTTTAAAATTTGGAGTTATGAATAGTTCCGAGGTTTCAACTTTCGAGTAAGTAATAAGTTCCGAGTTTTGTTCAAAAGTTCAGCAAGTTTTGAGTTTTTAGTCTGTTTCCGAGTTTAGTGTGTCAAAAGGTCCGAGTTTTTCTTCTTGTGCAAAAGGTCCGAGTTTTGTTCAAAAGTTCCGAGGTTTTTCTTTTGTGCAAAAGGTCCGAGTTTGTGAGTCTGTCTCAGTTCCGAGGTTTCAGATTCCGAGTTTTAACAATCACAAGTCCCACAAAATTGTTCCGAGTTTTTTAAACACGGTTAAGTTATTCCGAGTTTTAAAACAACAGCAGCTCCAGTTCAGATCTGTTTCAGATTCCGAGTTTTAACAATTTTGTTCCGAGCTTTGGTCACATGTTTGATCTGCAGGTCAGAGTTTTGGTCAGTTCCGAGCTTTGGTCACATGTTTGATCAAACAGTTCCGAGTTTTGGTCATAATCATTTCCGAGTTATTGAAACTGTTCGGAGTTTTGGTCATAATCAGGTCCGAGTTATTGAAACTGTTCCGAGTTTTGGTCATAATTAGTTCCGAGTCTTAATTCATTTCCGAGTTTCAATTCAGTTCCGAGTTCATAATGTGTTCCGAGTTTTGGCAAAATTATTGTCTAGTGGGCCAATGACTATTATGTTGTTAGATTCGTGTGTTGTGATAATGGGCCTGGTCTAGTCATGAGTCTTTGGGCCATGTGAAGGTAGAATATTTGATTTGGGTTTGTTCGATCGCGTCAATTTCGGATATTGATTTCGGCGGTGATTAAAGTGTTCAAGTTCGGGCCAATATCGGCACTCTAAAATAAGTTTTTGGAGTGCTCTTAAATATTGGTCCAGGTTACAATTTTAAAGAAGTTTGTGGGTGCCATCGGTTTAAGCTCAAGAGGTGTGATCCACTGTGACTTGTTCGAAGAAAGACCGAGAATTTTGTATTCGCATAGAGTTCACTTGGTGTGAATTTGTTCGTGAGTTAAAAAAAAAAAAAAAACCGAATCTATGAGTTATATTCGGAATTTCTTTGCTTGTTCCGAATTGCTTTGTACTCTAAGTACTGTTCCGATGATCTGATTCGAGGTTTCAAGAGCTTTCGGGTTTTACCAGTTCCGAATTTTCTAGAATTCCGGGTTACCTGGGGTACCGGATTTTTAGCTAAATTTAGAAGTTTGTGTTGTTCGGAAGTTTCGAGTTGTGCATGTTCCGAGTTTTTCTAGTTATTCAGGTTACCTGGGGTACCGGATAACTAACTAAGAGTCAGAATTATGTGTAGTTTGGAAACTTGAAGTCGGTTTCGGATTATCGAAAAGTTTTATGGTACTTATGTTGTCCGGATCAAGTGAGGAGGTGAAGAGAACAAGACTTGATTGGACTTCTGTATTGTTTACAAAGAAAAAGGGGGAGTAAAAATTTTGAAGTTCCTATTTTCTTTGTAAATCAAAAGCCCGTGGTGCTACATCAAAACAAGTTCATGTTTACTATCTTTGAGATTAACTTAGTGTTAATCTTACCGGTGGCGAAGTGTTTAAAACATGAAGCAAGTTAGAGCTAGTCTATGATTGAGTTTTGTCAAGTTTGTTCGAGGTTTAATCAAGTGACGTGATGAAGCAAATTGTTCGTTTGGCAACTAGTTGAAGGTCAAGCCTTTATCATATGCCGGTTAGAGTAGAGAAGATTAGTCTTTTGGTACCTCTTCCAAGTTGGTGACTGATCGGATTTTCGAAATATGGGGTTCTTACATTGAGGGGGAGATTGGAGACGAAAGTCATCGGGTAATTGGTGGATTCGTGAAGATACGAGATTGGATCATGAAGATTCGAGATGAAATGATTTCAGACACTCGGTTGAAGATTCTGATCAAGATGGTGGATGTACTTTTACAAAGTTCAGTTTGTTATTAACTTATCGAACTGAGCTTCATGTCTTTGCGAAATTTGAAGTGTTTGATGTTAGGCATTGGAAATCCGACGTTTCGTTCTTCTACTGGTTAAGTTTGAAGATTAATGTATCGAGCGATATTCCTACATGTGGTTGTAGGTCGGTTCGCGTTAACTTGATTCGGGAGTAGTTTGAGGGGGAGGATCTACAGTGTTTGATGTTGGATTCTTCGGGTTCCTCAAAGCGGCCTTAAGTGATCGT
The DNA here is from genome assembly GCA_030545235.1 of Helianthus tuberosus. Lineage (NCBI taxonomy): Eukaryota > Viridiplantae > Streptophyta > Magnoliopsida > Asterales > Asteraceae > Helianthus > Helianthus tuberosus. Next base: position 114,975,367 of record CM060374.1, read on the forward strand.
CAGCAAGTCTTTAATTAGAAGGGTTGAAGATCGCTGTGCTCTGCCAGAAAGATCAAGTCTCAGCCAAAGTTGAAAGCAGCCATGATATCATCAGTCAAGGGGGAGTCTGTAAGTGCAGTATCCGGTGATTGAAGATATCAGTGTCAGACAGAACTGATAGCAACAGTTAAGGGGGAGTCTGTAAGTGCAGTTCCTGCCGGGTAACTGTGCTTTATCAGTTCTGGTCAAAGGTCAACAAAGTCAAAGCAAAGTCAAGGATTCGGAAGTTTTATCAGTTCCGAGTTTATGATGTTAAACTCGGAATACGTTGATTATCATTGTTGTCCGAATTATTTGTTCCCGGACAATATGTTTTGTTCGGGTTTAGTCCCTAGTCTATATATATGTGTTGTATAGGGTAGATTAGGGCAACCCTTGAGAAAGCTTGGTGCACCTCTCACAAGACCCCATCCATCCTCCATCTGTGTGAATTCTAGAGAGAGAGGGAGACTATGTGTTAGTGAGAGAAAGCTTGGTTTAGATCTTAGTGATCTAAACCAGCTTGTAGATGATGTATACTCTTTTGGTTTGTAATCTGTGATTACTGATTCAATAATAAAGAGATTCATCTTCTACATCTTTCTATCTTTGTTCATATCTTGTTCTTCATGTCTTGAATCAAGTGCAATGTTTGATGTTCGTCACCGATCCGGTGCTTTCACAAATCAGAAATTAATCGAGATTAATCGGTGATTAATCAGGGATTAATCAGTGCCTAGTCGGGATTTTTACAACCATGGTTATTTTTTCAACGAGTGATAGGAGTGGCGGCGATGTGCGTTATTTTTCCACGCGTGGTGGGAGGTCCATCACGGATCGCGCCGCCTCCCCTTAGGGTTATCACTTTTAACTCGTAGCATGTTTCATCAAGAATGTGATGATATTTTCATAAGGGTTTAACTATGTTCAAAACGGAACCAACATAAATAAGCTGTCGGTGATAAAAACATATATAAGTTGTTGGTGATAAAAAAAAGGGATAGAATTAAGTAAATACCATATTTTTGTTAATTATTTTTTTGAGCGTATAATGATAGACACTTCTACTCATTATTAAATTGCATCAAATTATCACTCTTGTTTGGAATTAAACCCAGGACCTTTCACTAAAAGATAAGAACCTCAACCAAAGAAGCCAGCTCTACAATAACCAAGCAAATACCTTATTAAAGGGAATAACATTCATGTTGATAACATGCTACAAAACAGTAAAGAAAACGCAGATAAACTAAATTAGTTCATTCAAGTCAAACCAAACATCATACACATACATGTAATCTATACTATGACACTGTGTTATAATATATTATATTATAATGTATTTGAAATGATTTCAACAAAATTTAAGTAATTACAACATTTTATTCATATGGTATAAAAACTTAATGAAGTTAGTAAGGGACAAAATGGTCTTTTATATGAATATTATATTAACACATGCAAGATAATCAAACCCCATTTTATTAAATTTAATTTGCTTAAAGGGTGATCGAATCCCACTTAATATATTTCTCAAGCCAAAATTTGTTAACTGACCTTTCATTTTTTTTAGATTTTAGTCCTAATCTTTTCTACTAGAAGGAATAAAATGATTCATGTGTAAAGTTGTCGAGTTCTTCTCCAAGTCATGAAACCGATGAATGTTTTATCTTTACTGATATTTATAATCATGAAAGGGTCTTTAAGCCACAACCATAACCGATGTTACCTCAATCATATATATCTTGTCGTTTGTGACAACTTCGTGACCAACTCATCTCAAATAGCATATCTCTCCCTTGATGCCCCCTCTTCAATTCGTTGTTGCAAATTGTAATTCTTTCTTCTTGGAGATATTGGCGGGAACACTCACAGCCGCCGCAACCACCGGAGACTCACTGCCATTGGTTTGAACCACACTCGTCGCACCACCATCTCACGAAGCAACAAAATCATCCCTTTGTTGATTTATTTGTCCCTGTGTGACCAGGGCCGACCCTTGAGTAAGTATAGTGAAGTTAGGGCTTTGGGCATCCATCTTTCTAGGGCCCCTAAAATATACGGTGATATGCTAGAATGCTGAAATTTGGTTTTATAATGGAAGACGAATCCAGGCTATTGTGAGCTTTGGTAATCGAAGCATTAGGGTTGTTTTGTATGGTAGTAAATTCTTAATCGAATGATAATTTACTAATTTATGTTACACACTGTTAAAAGGTAAATTGATTTATTATTGGTGTTTGTTTGTGTTGAATTGATTCAAAAGGTTGAAGGGATTAACAATGACTAGAATTATTCTCAACTTCTGACCTTCTATTTCACTTTGATATTTGTGAGTTATCAAAATAAATCATTTTTTTTTTAGTTTCTTGGATCTGAACGGATTCCTTTTATTTTATCTTTATGTGGATTGTAAATTCATTTTGTATTTAACTTTATTTACATAGTGGATTGTATAATATGCAGAATTCATTGAAATTAATCATGTTTACAAACATGTTTGGTTGGTAAAGTACAAAGGATATACAAGAAACACCCAAAGGAGATTTTATAACTTTGCATTGGAGGGTATGGTTACATGTTAAATCTTATATGTTGTTAAAACAATATTGGAGTGCTTGATCAAATTGAAAGAGACCTTGTAAATGTGAGTTTGTTTCTTCTATCACCACTTCTGAACAAACTTGAGCTAATGATTCCACAACTCCAACTGCACTTAATCATTTCAAGACCTTTTGGGACATAAGGCACCTACATAGTAATAAATATTAACCAACTATGCATCTATGGCATTTATTATAGATATGAAGAATGGATAGAAACTTATTATTAACGCAAATAAATAACATTATCCACATCGATCAAAACAAAATGTTTTTTTTTTCTTTGCAGTAGTACAAATAATTACCTTTTCAGCATCAACCAAGACCTTGGGAAACCGTACAAGCGCACACTTACTCTGGATGAACTCGGTTATTTTAGAAGATCTGTTGCATGCAAGAGCAAAGCGAGTAGAGTTTGAATATGTTTTCATTGTTTTCCTAAGTTGAAAAATGCACTTGTTGGTTTCCTTGTATCGCTGGTTAATTGAAAGTCAACATCGGAAACAAATAGAGTACTTTAATCGGAAACAAATGAACTACTTTAAAAATGACTCATTTTACCCGTATCCAATTTAATCAAAACCCGTTTCGACCTGAATGAGAGTGAGCCCTGTTAAGGTGACATGTTTTAATATGGTACCTGGTTGACCTGACCCACAAATTTCAAACTCATGTTATCTATATTTTTTGGTTTCTTTTTATTTTTGCAAATACGCGAAAGAGAAAAGAAGTAGAAGGTTGGTTCTTACTCACTAACCCGCAAGGCTTTAAGAGCCGGTTCAGCTTATTCATCATTATTCATGTTGTAAAGAGTTATAGAGCAAGCTGTAACATTACAATGGTAATTGACTTCTTTTGACCAGTTATCAATAAATTATAACCTGAAATATAGACAAACATTTCATACCTTCCTACAACATGAAGCAACTTTGCCAGGCCTATCCGTGTCTTCTCCAATATGTTATGTAAATTCATACTTTTTGAATGCTCAAGCACCTGAAGTCCTGAAGGGCATTTTTGTACAATTGGATGGCCGAATCTGCATCTCATGTTATTAAAATCGCAATCAAAATTTCGAAATTATTAATTTCTTTTCATAAGATATATTAAGGAAACCTAGAACTAACTTTTTATCTGTTCCACGGGAGCAAACAAAAAACATTCTAGCTCAAAACAATTTTGACCCATTTACTTTTGAATGGGTCAATTTGAGTTGTGTATATCCCAACCGGAACCAAAAGACCATTTTTATGCATATACAAAAAAAAAAAAACGTAAAAACAATCTTACCTTTTGCGCACTTTGCGTAAGCTAGAGAGCACATATCCATTCCAACCCTTTGATCATTTTCTCCATATAACTTGGTATATACGTGATGAAACAATGGTTAACCGGGCGGGTCAACTCACTGGTCTCGTCAAGAGGGTTAATCCCTTCTTTCCGAGAATCGCTGGCTGGATCGTCTGGTGGTGGGTTTCCTGCACAAGGAAACAAACCGTGACTCGTAACAAGGAGGATTGGGTGGGGGTGCTTGTAGGTCCCTCGGAGGTTGAGGTTTAACCTATTCCTTGTTATATCTAACACACTAGCGAGTGCGGAATCCAAGCTAGCATGCAAACCGAGAAAGAACAAGCATAAACACAACACACAAGACTTCACCGATTAACACCACTTGTATTAATGCGTATGAAAGGTTCGGTTACAATGCAATGTTTACAAATCAGTTTTGCAAACTCTCTCGGTGTGTGTGTGTGTTCCTGAACAGAATGCTCTCACTTCTCTCTAGTGTCTAACTTTCGAACTCTCTGTCTAGTCTTGTCTTACTGAAGTGAACACACAACATGGGTATATATACCCGAACACAGCAGGTCTGGTCGAAGGATCAGACAGACTGGTCGAAGGACCATCTGTCGACCAGGAACCCGTCGAAGGATGGCATATACCACGAAGGATGATATCCTTCGTGGTCTATCTTTCGACGGTTATCTTTCGAGTTCATCGAAGGATATAAACTATCCTTCGATGACACATCCTTCGACCCAACATCGTTCAACCATTGTGTTAAATGTTTGGTCAAGTCAAACCGGAGGATGGTTGACTTGGTCAAACTTACATCAAAGACATCGTTTTGTATCAAGACGAAATACAGACAAAGTACAGACACAAGTGCACCAACAAACTCCCCCTTGGCTGTAGCTTTGTCTGGCTTATCAACAATCAGCTGTTGCTTTGTCTCGATCTTCGATCTTGTAGAGCCATCGATCTTTGTGTCTTCAAGTCTTTAACGTCTCTTCACGTCTTCAATGTCGGAGGATCTTTAAAGTCTTCACGTCTTGAAAGCAGAAAGTGTACCAACAAACTCCCCGTTTCATGTAGGAAGTGTGTTGACAAACTCCCCCTTAACATAAGCTCCCCCTTGAGTTATGCTCGTGAAAGTCTTGATCTTTATGAATTGAGATCCTTGTGGTGTTGATGATGGTCAGCGGCAACTCGATCATCTTCATCATTTGAGTGCCTTCACGTCGTGTCTTCATTCCGAAGCTTGTCATCGACCATGTTCTCCTTGCCTTTAGAATCTGCACATGCAAGAAATCTAAACGCGTAATGAGAACAACTGCTAGGAATATCATAAGTAAACGACACACATGTGACCATTGTTCAATCAAACACCGTCCGACAGTTTGAAAGTTTAATACATTTGTCAATTTTAGTCTTTAACTTTCATAACTTGCAAATTTCGACCGTTTATGAAGATTTAGTCATTTCGGTTTTCGTTCAGGTTTCAGGTAACGAAGACTCGAGCTCCAACATCGTACGATCGAAAATAAAATAGAAATAAAATCTTTTTGGCTTTTAAAAAGTTTATATTAAAACACACCTAAAATCTTTTTGGTGTTTTTGAATATTTCAAATGTAAAGACTGAAAGCAGTAAATAAATATATACGAAGATGCAGAAACTGAAAGCATTAAATAAATATTTACAGACATTCTTTTTGCGAGTTTCGAGGGTAAGAGAATCATATCAGTGTACGGTCATGCCAAAACGCTCCTGTTGTTCAATTAGTTAACATTAAGATAAGCATCCTATAACAATTATCGGTATTGTTGTCCACATAAGCTCAACTTATCAGATGTAATCATGGCGAGGGGATACGTTAAGGTATGATTTATACTTACCGACCGGTGTTCATCCACATCACGACACATTCCCGTATCAAGGTATGCACGAGGGTTCATCTTACCGGTGAGTATACCGATTATCATCTGTTTGACCGTATATGATGTGAGATTCTCACTTATTTTGTTTGAAAACAAGCCCTATGTGATAGAATCACTTATTGATGAGGAACTTGATTTTCATATGCATGAGGGCACAGGAGCAAGTCCGTGAACAGGTCAGTACTTTCGTACAACAGAGAGACGAACTTGACTCCCGGAAAGAATTTGTGATATTTTATCACTTATTTGTTTGGACATGTGATTGTTGATCACTTATTGAGGTCGAATGCAATATGTACACGTATGTATAGTATCATGGAAGATCTAGACTTGCGTCCCCGTTATTTTTCGGTAAAAGATACAACCATGATACCCAGATGATAAGCAGCATAAAGACCGAATATCTCAGAACCTCGGCAATCTCTCAAACGAAATTTCGGTACTAAGACCATATGCCAATGAATGGTTCCCACCTGGTCTTCAGTCGATTTAAGTTTATATCACCCTGCACACTTTAAAATGATTGTGAGCCTACCGATACATCTTATATAGAGCTGCTTATCGTTTTTCATTTAAGGTTTAAAGAGGTTTGGACAGACCACTGATGTACTATCATTTTCTCTTTTGCTCGCCAGGAAACTCATTTTTGTTTTTCTATTGTTTTTGTGTATTTTTGAAATTTTTCAATGTTTTTGGATTTTCAAATTTGGATTTACTCCCCCTAAAATCAATAAACTAAGACAAATTTAAAACACAAAGATATTTACAAAAATGATTTTCCGATGTTGGTTTTACTCTTGCTTGACCTTAATGCCGTTTACCAATAATAAATAGTCAAATCTAGATTTGTCAAATGCTTTGGTAAAAAGGTCGGCACGTTGGTCATCGGTGTGGACGTAAGCAACATCGATTAGCCTTTTCTCAAAGCAATCACGTATGAAGTGATACTTAATTTCGATGTGCTTAGTCTTTGAATGCTGCACAGGATTTTTAGTGATCTGTAAGGCAGCAGAATTATCAACGTAAATAGGAGTAGTTAGGAATTCAAAACCGTAGTCGCGCATTTGTTGTTGGATCCATAGTACTTGGGAGCAACAACTTGAGGCAGCAATGTATTCAGCTTCGCATGTTGATGTAGCGACGCACGTCTGCTTTTTGCACTGCCATGTGACTAGGCGATTTCCCAAAAACTGACATCCAGCCGTTGTGGATTTGCCGTCGATTTTGCATCCGCCAAAATCAGAATCACTGAATGCGATCAAGTCAAAGTTATTATCCCTAGGGTACCAAAGACCGGTGTCAGGGTAACCCTTCAAATAACGAAAAATCCTTTTTACAGCTGCAAGATGTGAGGCCTTCGGGTTGACTTGATATCTGGCAAGAAGGCACGTTGGGTACATTATATCTGGTCTTGATGCTGTGAGGTACATAAGAGATCCGATCATCGCGCGGTAGTATGAGGGGCTAACAGCTTCACCCTTCAAGTCTGGAGTAATTCCGTGATTTTGCGGCAATGGGGTACCGATGGGCGTTGCATCAGACATCTGGAACCGGCTCAAGATGTCACCAACATATTTAGTCTGATGGATGAATATCCCAGACTCGGTTTGTTGTACTTGTAAGCCCAAAAAGAAGGTCATTTCCCCCATAGCACTCATCTCGAATTTATCCTGCATTACACGCTCGAAATCCCTACACAAAACATCATTAGTAGAACCAAATATAATATCATCAACGTATACCTGTACCAGTAGAAGATCTCCATCTTGTTCTTTGATGAAAAGAGTACAGTCGATAAGACCTCTGCGAAATCCATTCTCCAGCAGATAATTAGATAAGGTTGCATACCAAGCTCGCGGTGCTTGATGTAGACCATAGAGAGCTTTGTTGAGCAACCAAACCCGATCGGGATGGATAGGATCTTCAAAACCTGGAGGCTGTTCGACGTACACCTCTTCTTCCACCACACCATGTAAAAATGCACTTTTCACGTCCATCTGGTATACCTTGAAACCTTTGAATGAGGCATAAGCCAGAAAGATCCGAATTGCTTCTAGACGTGCAAGAGGTGCATACACTTCGTTGTAGTCGATCCCTTCAATCTGACGAAAACCTTGAACGACTAGCCTTGCTTTGTTTCGAATAACGACTCCACGGTCATCCTTTTAGCATTTAAACACCCAACGGGTACCAATCTTCTTGTATCCAGCAGGTTTCTCTACGAGTTTCCAGACACCAAGCTTCTGGAATTGTTGCAGTTCTTCCTGCATTGCTTCAACCCAAGAGCTATCTTTCAAAGCATCTTTCCAAGTTCTTGGCTCTTCCTGTGAGACATAACACGCGAAAGACCAATCATTTTGTTGACCAGATTCTCTAATCGCCGTATACAAGCCTGCATTATTGTTGTTTCGCAACATGTTTCTAGTTTGAACGCCACTTTGTACATTTCCGATGATGTTTTGTTGAGGATGGGTATTGTGAATCCTTGTCTCTGGATTATCTTGAACTGGAATATTTGTACCCAGATTGTTGAGATTGAGATCAACAATCAATTCAAGGCCTGGAATTGACGAAGAGGATGATGCAGTAGCTTCAGCTGTTCGAGGGACATCCACTGGAGGTGTACCTTCTGAAATACCATGTACTGCAGTTGTTGGAGCTTCTTGATCTGCATCTAGAAATTCATCATCCTCTGAAGATTCGTTCAATTCGGTAGCATCGTGAAAATCCTCATTATCGAGAGCATTATTATTCACTGAAGATGGTTCTTGATTGACAATAATGGGACGAACCAACGGTGAATCTGTTGCATTGTCACTCTCGAAAAACATCCTAGCCGCAGCATTTTCTTCAACGGCTTCAACATTGATCGAATTGAAAAAGTCATCGTACTCAAACATCCAAGGCTGACCAGGATTTCTAACTGGTAAAGTGTGCCTTTGTACTCTGACTTCAGACCATTCCTCGACCCTTTTAGTCTCTAGATTCCAGACTCTTAAGTTCGGGGTGGAATACCCAAGAAAGTATCCATCAATTGCTCTTGCCCCAAACTTTCCATTAGGATCGATTATTGTACACGGAGCACCAAACGGTTCAAGATATGACAAATCTGGTTTCCGTTTGTTAATAAGCTCAAAGCAGGTCTTGTTGTGCCTTTTAACTGTAAGGACTCGGTTCAACGTGTAACATGCCGAGGACACAGCTTCAGTCCAGAAGGGAATTGGTAACTGTGACTCTACCAACATTGTCATAGCAGTCTCGATCAATGTGCGGTTCTTACGTTCAGCGACGCCATTCTGTTGAGGAGTATAAGCTGCACTAAATTCATGAAGAATACCTTTTGAAGTGCAAAACTCCGCCATGGCATGATTTTTGAATTCAGTACCATTGTCGCTACGTATCCGCCTAACCTTCAAGTTATAAAGATTCTCAATCTGAATGATCAAGTTTTTGATAATACCGAAGGTTTCACTCTTATGTGCCATGAACGCCACCCAAGAAAATCTTGAATAATCATCAGTTATCACGAGGCAATATTGATCATTCCTTATACTTTTGTGCTTGACAGGACCGAACAAATCCATGTGCAAACGTTCAAGAGGAACAGCCACCGTGTTGACTTTCTTTGTAGGGTGTCGCTTCTTCGTTTGTTTTCCTTTCTGGCACGAGACACAGACGTCTTGAAGATGGAAGTTTTTAAGAGGAACACCATTCACCAATTCATTTGACACCAAATGATTCATTTTGCGTAAGTGAATGTGACCCATTCGTCTGTGCCAAGAGATTGTGTCTTTTTCTGTGGCTTTAGAAACGAAACAAGTTGCTTGTGCAGACGTTGTGATAGCTTGGCTCATATCAAGGACATACAAATCATTTATCCTTGGAGCCGACAAGAGAATCCATTCTTTTGGAATTTTGAAGCCGGGTTTCAGCACATAACATCCATTTGCATCAAAGTGTACTGAGAACTGCTTATCACAAATTTGAGAAACACTAAGAAGATTGTGATCAAGTTGTTGTACAAAGTTGATCTTATCAAAGCTAACAACCCCGTTGGAAATCATTCCTTCACCCGTAATATATCCGCCCTTATCTCCAGCAAAAGCAACATAACCTCCTCTAATAGATTTAACGTCGTAGAGAAGCTTCATGTCGCCTGTCATGTGCCTGGATGCCCCACTATCAACAATCCAATGACTACTGATAGTTCCTCCTGGAACACCCTGCACATGAACTCACATAATTAGTTGGAGATGGGGACCCAAGCCATTGTGGTCTTGGGTCTTCCATTTTCATCAACAACAATAACTTCTATTCTTTGATGATTCGAAAATTGTGATGGTCCCCCTGAATTTGTGGTTATTTTAGGTTTCCATGTCTGTTGAAATTTACCAGTTTGATTGTTTGACAATTTAACTTCGTGATTGTTTGAAGTTTTTGAAAATTTAGAACTTTCTGGTTTAACTGGAACCGATTGTTTTTGAACCACTTCATTTTTAAGTGCCTTTTCAACCACCTTGACTTGTTGGCGTTTTTGTTTCTTTTCCCTTTCTCTTACAAGTCGGGGATCTTGTTTTACAGAAACAGATCGCCTTTGGTGATTGCGTTCACGGGGATCATCTTCTTTGGCTTTTAATTTATGAAGATACGGGCAATTTCGAACGATATGCCCAATTGTACCACATTCAAAACATGATCTTCGTTCAACAAACCCCGAAGTATCATGTGATCGTCTTGCCGATGATGATGAACTTTGTGACCCCGAGGTACTAGGTTTTGAACCACTTGGTTCATTCCTTTTCATCACTGTTGCCTTTTTGACAAAATCTAAGTTAGATTGATTTTCAAATGTTGCGATTTTGTCCGTTCCCTTCGATTTCACAAAGTTCACATTCTTTTTCTTCTTCTGATTCGGCTTCCTTTGACCTTGAGCCGGTAATTTTTCTTTTGGCTTGGTATGGTTTTGCTGTTTTTGCACTGTTGGTAATTTCTGATTCCCAAATTGTTTTCTAACTTCAGCCTTTGGGATAGGAGGGCACTGTGTTACCACAACGTGTGATCCTTTCTTACCCAAAAACTTACTTGTTGAATTCTCAAAAACTTTACTGATTAGGGATTGTTTTACATTCTTAATCGGAAAATCTTTGTCAGAATAAATTTTATTATCACCAACAAGAGTGTACAGCAGATCCACACTCTCCGACTCTTTTGTAGATGTGGACTCGGTTGCAGCAGTCTTAGCGGGCTTTGCTAGAGGATCACACAGAATATGATTCTCAAGAGGTATGTCCTCTTCGTTTATTACCGCATCAGACTTTGCTGAATCAGTATCATCAGACTCATCATCATAAGAATCAACATCCTCAATCACAACTGGAGGATCCTGATTCTGTTCAGCAGTTACAAATGTATCTGCTGACACATCCGAATCTGATGATACTTCTTTCTTGTATCCGAGTCCTGCTGCAAATTCATTAACATCTAGAGGAACAGATGGTTCAAAGAAAGTTCTATCCTCCTCGTCAGGCATGGCATCATAATTGTTTCTCACGGGTGGTGGACATTTCTTATAACCTATGCATGTGACATCCCGTTTCTCTTTCTGAACGTTAATGATGTGATCCAACACATAGCTAGAGCTCAAATAACTGTATAACTTGAGTCGGATCGCCTCACTTTCAGTTTTGACACAAGCCATTTCCTTTTGCATTACTTCCAGACGAGTTATATACAAATTAATGTCAGTTTGTTTTCTGGAAACCATTTTAGTTAACTCGGTTTTATCTTTCTTTAACTTATCAATTACCGATTTAAACTCCTTTTCATGGTTTTCATAAAACATGTTGGCTTCAGTGCACTTGGAAAGATCCACGGTCAACTTCTGGTTGTGAATGAACGTCACATCATATTTCTCTTGCAAAGCCTTGTGTTCGCTTTGCAACTCACACCACTTATCACTCAAAGACACATGTTTGTCTTGCAAGTCAAATAAACTAGCTTGTAAAGCATCATGTTTGCCTTGCAACTCAGACATGTTTGCATCCAAATCAGCACATTTAACATGCAATCTATCACAATTATCACAACTAACAGAAGTGGGTTCGTCGACACATACCTGACTTGATGAACTGTCGACATTAGCCATAAAGGCTGAATGGAGAGAAGACAAAGAATAAGCAGCTTGATCCACCAAAATAGATCTTCTTTGAGTTCCTGCTGCAGTTTCTTCCAAAAGTTCATCAATATCTGCATCGATTGACGCATTTGATGTCTCATCCACATGATCATCACCTGAGCTCGAGGATTCTTCATCCGAACTTCTGCTGTAACCAGAAGAGTTTTCATCTTCAGAGGAGTCACCACCATTGGCGGAAGATTCTCCACCACTGGCGTGATTAAGATCCTTGACAATCTCAGCAAAACACGCTGTTCCATCCGGAGCATCATTTCCCAACTGGATTGACCAATCACATCCTTCATCTACTTGAACCACAAGTGCCTGGTTGGCATTAGATGGTCCCGCTTGACTCTGGTTGTTGACAGGTACCAACGTACGAACATTGTTCCTGTTCTGGTTCTGCTGGTTGCCTTGATTTCTGAAGGGATTCTGGTTTCCATGCTGAGATGGCCTTGTACATTCACGCTTGAAATGGCCACGTTCACCACAATTGAAACACTTGACAGCCTGCTTATCAAACCCATACTTGGTGTCTTTCTTGCTTTCCAAGCTGGTTCTGCCGGTTCTTTCCATGAAATCCTTTGCTCTCCTAACAGCACTGGCGAAGGCCCACTTGATGTCCATCATCTCCATCTCCTCTTTATCGATCTGCTGATAGTCTTCTTGTGTCAGATTAATGTTACCAATCTGACCTTCCACTAATCCATAGTATGCGCTCACCAAAGTGTTTAGCAGCTCCATGTGTTCCTTTGCTACTTCCACACTGACTTTAGAAAAGCTTGAGGTGTCGAGCCGTACTGTATTTGGCTTTGATTGTTGACCAGCAGATGATGTGCTTCCATAACATGCTTGCTGTTGTGGTACTGGTTGTGGTACTGGTTGTGGTACTGGTTGAGGGACTGGATTAAGCGGATTTCCATACATGTCTGTTGTTGGAGGAGGAGTGCTATACAAGCTAGTGCTAGACACAAATGCTGTTTGAATTGGAGCGTGTGAAGAAGGTTTTGTAGAAGTGCTAGAAGCTCCATAATACATTTCAGGATTTTGTGGCATTGGAACTCTTTTTGCCTTAAGAGTTTCTTCCTGATTCTTGTTTTCCAGGAGTTGAGCAAAGTCACTGAAGCTTGTTGTATCCAAGGTGCCATTGTACTTCAGGATTTCTAAGAAATTATTCCATTGAGGTGGCAGTGCATCTGCAAACTTCTTCACTATCTCTGCTGAAGTTGTTACAACCCCAATATTTGCCAATTCAGTCAGCAAATGAGTAAATCGACTTGTCAAATCTCCTAAAGATTCATTCTGCATACAAGAAAAACCATCAAATTCTTTCTTTAGCAGATCTTTTCTCAATTGACGTGTTGCTTCATTTCCTACACCTCTTATCTTCAATGCGTCCCACAACTGCTTCGTTGTCTTGAAACTGACAAATTGATGATAAATATCTTTGCTTAACGCCTGAGTAAGAATGGCATAAGCTTTCTTTTCTAAGTCATAGACCTTCTTCTGATCTTCCGTAAGATCGGCAAACGTAGCAGCAGATGAAGCGGCAACCTCTATTGTTTGATCAAAATCTGTGATGAAACGCAACCACAATTCCGTATTTTGACCAAGGACGTATGTATGAAATCTATCAAACCATCCCGGATATTCACTTAAATGCATCAACTTTGGCGGCCTATTCAGACTTCCCGTTTCACTTTCGCTTAGCAAAATACTTTGAACACTTGGAGCTTGATTTGATACGAAAGCCCATTGACCGGTAGATGTAGCATTAGCTTGCGAACCCGAATCCGGAGCCGGAGTACCAAAATACATCTCTGCATTTACCGGAACACCCCACATCGAATTCATTTTTGATCAAGAATAATAATACCTGAAAATCACAGACTTGTTAAACAATAACAGACTAAGTTCGAAAGATCAACACTTGTTCGAAGGATCAACAGTGTTCGAAAGATTACTGTTGAGTTTCGAACAATTGTTTTTCGAAAGACTCCCCTATCGAAGGATCCTGGTCTTTCGAAAAAGAACTGTAGACCGAAAGATGATCCTTCGAAATGATTCCTTGGTTCGAATGATGATGATCTATCGAACCTCCACTGATCGAAAGATGATCTTTCGAAATGATTCCTTGGTTCGAATGATGATGATCTATCGAACCTCCACTGATCGAAAGATGATCTTTCGAGTTCGAAGGATATCCTTCGAACGGATCTGACACAGTTGACAAAGAGTGACAGGTTGGTGAAAAAGGTGATGGGTTGGTAGAAACTTTCTGCAGAAGATATGGTCAGACCATGCTTTCTGCCAAAACCATGATTTGAAACATAAAATATAATCAACTTATCCAGAAAACCGGTCACCGGAGAAGCCGGAATTTTGGCCGGAAATCACCAAAAGCCTTAAAAACAAGTTTTCAAGTTACCCAAACCGTCTTTTAACACACCCGGTAAGTTTAGACACATTTTTATGACAAGAAATACGAGAAAATCAGTAAAAACGGATGCTAAAAACAGTGAGTTTATCCAAACACTCCAAAGTCTTGTAAAAACCCGGTTTTTAACAAGGAAAAGAGCCACGGCTCTGATACCACTTGTAGGTCCCTCGGAGGTTGAGGTTTAACCTATTCCTTGTTATATCTAACACACTAGCGAGTGCGGAATCCAAGCTAGCATGCAAACCGAGAAAGAACAAGCATAAACACAACACACAAGACTTCACCGATTAACACCACTTGTATTAATGCGTATGAAAGGTTCGGTTACAATGCAATGTTTACAAATCAGTTTTGCAAACTCTCTCGGTGTGTGTGTGTTCCTGAACAGAATGCTCTCACTTCTCTCTAGTGTCTAACTTTCGAACTCTCTGTCTAGTCTTGTCTTACTGAAGTGAACACACAACATGGGTATATATACCCGAACACAGCAGGTCTGGTCGAAGGATCAGACAGACTGGTCGAAGGACCATCTGTCAACCAGGAACCCGTCGAAGGATGACATATACCACGAAGGATGATATCCTTCGTGGTCTATCTTTCGACGGTTATCTTTCGAGTTCATCGAAGGATATAAACTATCCTTCGATGACACATCCTTCGACCCAACATCGTTCAACCATTGTGTTAAATGTTTGGTCAAGTCAAACCGGAGGATGGTTGACTTGGTCAAACTTACATCAAAGACATCGTTTTGTATCAAGACGAAATACAGACAAAGTACAGACACAAGTGCACCAACAGTGCTCCTTGTTACCACTCTCTGGCGTGAGAATCAGTAGTTTGCTTGGGAAGCAAAGTGTGATAGTAGTAGTATTGAGAGAGTTCAGAAGTGATACCTCAAACCTAGTTTGGGGGTCAGTATTTATAGCCGAGGAGTGGAGGAGGGTAGTTTAGTAGCTAGCCTGACATCGCACAGCTATTTGCAGGTGTGTCAGACCTGTCGGATACTGTGGTGATGCCACGTCCTGCTGTGGTGTCAGACTGTTGCATACACGTGGGCCAGTAGGCGACTGTTCCCAGTGCCACTTGCACTGTGGTGTCAGACCCACTTGCCTTGTAGGCAGGATGCGGTGCCAAGCCGCATCGCTGCTTGCGATCCTTGATGTGGTTCCCGCGTTGGTTGTTCCATCCATGATTCACGCGGGATGCGGTGTTATGCCGCATCGCCTGCTGAGTGACTGTTCATGTTGTCCAGATCCCTTGTCGTGACGAAAATGTTCATAGGATGCGGTGCGGGGCCGCATCGCTATGTGTTACATTAGTTTCCGTCCTTAAGGTAATTCTTCTCATCAATGGACAGATTGGACCGCAGTGTTCGCATGTGCCCACGCGGACACTGGAGAGTTTATTGCTGTTGGAGGTTTTTGATGAGGGTAATGGTCATTCGCGGTCGTGTTGACGCGAGATTTGGGACCATACCCCTTCAATACGCCTACAGTTAAGCTTAACCAAGAGAAAAATATGAAAAATTATAAATTATAAATTTAGAAATAAAAGCAATCAATTAAGCAAATATATAGAAAAACCACGTAAAAGCATATTCAGCATCTTCTTCGGCCTTTCCTTGTTTTATTAAAAGACTGCCAATAGTTTTGACCCGTAACCTAGCTGACCAATAGAAAGCAGTCCAAAAATGGTAATTGTAAGAGTTAACATCTCAACAACAACATGACCCCTCAGCCCCTCTTTTGCTCAAGTAGAGCTAAGCACAACCCTCAACGCACGTGCATTACTCTGAAGATGTCAAGAATTTAGGTATAAAAACAATTTAAGTGGAAAACACAATCTTTAAGTATGACATGCCTGATCTACATTTTCATCTGCTGCGAGTACAATTATAGCTCGTGCCTTCGAAACCAAAACTACTTCTGCATATAACTAAAGTGCCCATGAATCTAAATTCAAGTTTTACTATATCCATCTCCTCTATATATCTCTCTCAGCTAGAACAACGACAACAACAGAGCCACCAACGCTCAACGCTCTTATTTGTTGTTGTCAGCTGCTTTAAAAGTGAACCCTATAACCCAAACAAGCTAAAATGTAAATGAAACTTCAGAATAAAGGAAACACACAAAACAACTAAAAACTAACCAATTTGTCACTCCATCCAAGAAAGAGTATGTGGGTGTTTTCAATCAATTAACTATTCCCTTTTTTGCAATGAATCCACCTTGTCCGAGATAGCATCTGAACCAAGCCCTAGTATCATTGCAAATATCAGTAAAAAGGAATCTATTTAAATAACCTGCATCAATACACACAAAAATATATATAAAAAAAAGTAAGAATTAGATAAAACCAAATCATATACAAGTTATTTTCTTCATAGAATCTGTGTCAACAAAAAGTAGACAACAATTTAGGGAAAGTAAGAACTTAGATCTGCAGGAGAACGGTATTTGTAAGCTTCAACCCTGTCAAATCCAGAAATGCTTATTATAGTATTATAGATAACTATATAACTATATAATACATTTCCAATGGACACAAAAGTAATTTAACCCCTAATTTTTAAGATTGCAGACTAAAAGGCTTAAATAAAACCTATATTTTTACAATGTTCTTCCCATTTTATCCTCTCTCCTTACAATCGACAGCCACCATCATCAGTTTCTTCATTTCTTCACCTGAATCGACAGCCACCATCATACCAGCAATTGAATTCCCTGAATCGTTTCTACCTTTATGATTGAATCTCTACAGCCACAGACAAATTTGGTTCTTTCCTATTTCCTCCATCAATTGTATTCATACCTGATTCAATACACCAATTGAATTCCCAGATACGTTTCATACCAGTAACTATTTAACATCGAAATAGTGAGAACAAAGAGAAGGGAGAGAACGTAGACCTCTGGCGACCGATGATTTTTCGGATTGGGATTTGGCACGAGAACGAAGATGATGTCGGAGCAGTAGTGATCTAGGGTTCGAACAAAGGGAAAGGTTTTTGGCAAGTTTAGACGGCGGTGTGATCATCGGCAAAGTTTCCGATCATGGGATTTTTTGAGAGGTATTGGTTTCTTCTAACTACATATGATTTTTTGAGATCTAGGGTTTCATCTTCTCTGATGAGATATAGTTTGTTTTTCTATGAGGCTTCATGATGGTTCTATTATAAATATTCTTGATTTTGGCTGAAAAATGTGCTATATTTGCAGTCTGATCCAAACACAAACGCTGTGTTCCAGAGATCCACTTATCAGGGGGAGGGGAGGGGAGGGGAGGGAAAATGGTGTTCCAGAGATCCACTTAACAGGGGGAGGGGAGGGAAAATGGGGTTTTTTTTTGCCTGAAAATAGTCTTTCCAATTTGGAAAGACATGGAGGGGAGGGGAGGGATTTTTAACTCGGGAACACAGTGAAAGAGTCAAAGAGTCTGAAGATTGGTGACCCTTGGTGGCAACGGTGATGAAGAAACTATGGTGGCAATCGGAATCAATACTAGATGGAAGCGGTTTTGGGTTGCTAGGGCTCTGTCACGAACCCAGGCAGTGCCGACACCGTAGAAGAGTCCGATGATGATTAGGGGTTGATTTCAGGTACGTTAAATGTATCTGTTTTTAATAAACTCTCATGGCCCGTTGAACTTATGGATTGTGGTTTCAGGTTATGTTGCAGTTGGGTGGCATACATAAAAACAACTTTCATACATGAGAAAACAAGGGTAAGGTTTGTCTCTTGTGTCCTGCCTAAAAAGAGTTAGAATGTCATATCTAAATAGCATGTGTTACGGTAAAAGGAGGTTTTTCTAAAGAGTTTAATTAAATGTGTTGCAGGACTGGCTTGAATTAATAGAGTGGCTTGATAAACTGATGATAGTGATGTTTCTTGTTGGTTGTAATACTCCGTAGACTAACTTTGTGATTCTGGTTTTCAGTTGGATCAACCAGGTAATCTGTCCTTAAACAAACAAACAAACAAACCAAGTATGACCCCTGTTACATCAAAGCAGTATGCAGGTAAATACTATGAATACAACATACAATTGTTATAACATACAATTGTTTGACGAACCTGATGGCTACAAAAATTACTATTTCTAGGTTTCTTAGTTTGAATTTGGGGATATCTGAATATTTGCTTAAATTACAAAATTATTATCATCGTTATGAGTTTAAGACGCCTTAATTAGGGCATTTGTGGGATTTGAGAAATGTTCCTCCTTCGTTGCCAAATCCAGAAACCCAACTGCCATGAATGATCTAAAGAACAGGTGGCAGGTGGTGGGCAAGGGGGCGTAGGCGGTTGTGAGATCTGACCATAAGTTTTCAAAACTCCCAATTAGTTAGTGATGGCGGTCACGGTTGTTGGAACCACATTTTTTAATTGCGCTTAAATATGCAGGTTTAGGTGATTGTGTTCTATTACAAAATGCAGCAGGTTTAGGCTACAATATGATTGATTACTGTGGACGGACTTTTCCAACTTTAAAAGGTTTAAAAAGTTATCGGTTCTTGATTGTTTAAAAATTAATGTGGGACTGTATGTATATTTTGGAACTTTAGGGACTATTGACAAAATGGTTATTTCTTAAGTTTAGTGACAAAACTTTAACTTTCTTGAAGCTCAAATACTTCTTATTATTTATCACACAAAGGGATTGATTTGAAGTTTTGGTTATATCAGAAACTCAAAATTTATCATATAACCACATATGCTTTTAGCCCTAACTTGAGGATTATATTGTTGTTAACGTGTAGATGAGGGGCATTAGTGAAGTTTTAGAAAATGTTAGTGGCTTATTTGGGATTATTTTCAATTAATTGTTTGTGACTTTATCATATGAATGTCTCGAAATGGTTTATGTACCCAAGAGTATCATTTTACACATGCTTCATGATACCTTCTTTAGTTATTTCCAGGGTTTTTTTTTCTAGATTAGCAAATGAGAATCAACACCACCCAAGTCTATTTCAGTTTTGGAGTTTTAATTTAAAGATGACGACCATACAACAAGCTATTCTCGCATTGCTAAGTTGAACAGACATGGTGATTAATCTTAATCAACAATTTATTTATATTTTTTTTAATTTATACATTGTGAGGGATTTCCTGATATTGAAGGTAGTATTTTCTTAATCCAATTTTGGATTTTACAAATTAACACTAATTTTTTGATATATTTAACATCTAAATTTTACCTCTTCAGGGTGTTTGTCTAAACTACGGAACAGAGAATACTTTCTTCTTTAGAAGAATATTGTCAATTCTCAGTGGGGGTACTCCTAACAACGTTAAATGCGCAAAGTAAGTTAGGATACTTTTAACAACTCAAAAACGCAGAAAGGTCCTTTTTTATTCCCTATATTTGGTGACCGTGTTATTTTATTCATTTCCATAGACATGCTTGTAGAATAAGGTGTTACTACTTAGAGGATAATGTGCAAACCTATTTTTTACCATGGGCGGACCTAGGTGAAGCCCAGGGTGGGAAGGCGCACCCCTTGACAAAAAAATTAGTGTATTTTTAGGCAAAAAAAACCCGACCGCACCCCCTGAAAATCTGCTTGAACCACTCATCCGCACCCCCAACAAATAATTCCTGGGTCCGCCACTGTTTTTGACAAGCAAGTCTATTAATTTTTTTTACTTTTGATGTTAGTGCCCATCTTATTGTAGTTGATATGGTCCATTTGAGGATTTTTGTCCATTACTCGTACCTGTTTCGTCAAAACCAGTTATAGACCCGAACCAAAATGCATTTGGGTGACAAAACAATCATAAATGACTTAGTAATCTAAAACTAAGGCCACCACCTACGAGTAACCACTGGGTGCAAACGAGCCGAGCCCAAGCTTGACCAGGCTCGAGCTCGTTTAACCTATGAAAGCTCGAGCTCGGGATCGGCTCTTTTTTTATTTATTAATTAATTTTTATTTAATTATTATTATTTGATGTAAAATTTACTGATCTTAATTTAGGGGCATGAGGTTTGGAATTAGTAAATTTTGGTGAATTCAGGTGGGGAGGGTAAGTGAGAATTGAGAAGATGACGGATGCTCGGTTACAATGGCTACAGAAGCCGGAGAGTACGATGGATGCGTGTTCGGAATACGAGAGGGATGGTGATTTTGAGAGGGGGTTGGAAGAGTTTATGAGGGGGCAGTTGGATGATTGTATGTGGTTTGAATCGTGCAGTTCACCGAGAAATGATGAAGATGAGGATGAGAGTGAAGGTGGTGGTGATTTGGTAGTGAGGAGGAGGAGCTCGAATCTTGAAGGCGATGATCTAGCGGAGATGTCTGCAACGAGAAGACGACAGTCGCGGATTTTGAGCAAGTGGCTTGCTTGACAAGCACAGAAGATGATCACCACGAGAGAGCGGAGGACTCCGGAGAATGAGTTGATGGCGTTTCATTCAAGTCGCGGATTTTGAGCAGCTATTAATCATCTGAAAGCGGTTCAAGATACTCCTGAGCTTCGTTCCGCCATTGAAGAGATTCAGGTATTTCTATATTGCTTTCTGCTTGATTGATTTCACAGTTTCGTAACATAAATGTATTTGTTTGTGTGATTGTAAGAGCATATGGTTGTATGATTGATGGTTCTTTATGTCGTTTACTAGGACATATTAACTTGAAGTTTTGACCTTGTGATCTTATTCGAATTCGTGTGCAGCCTGAGAGAATCACATTTGGCCTAAAGGTTGATCAAAGTAAACCAATTTATAATGCTTTCAAGGTTATGAAGGATTCACCAAACTGGGCAACACTAAGTGATGCTCGTAAACGAATAGTTGAATGTAAGCATCATCAATAGATTGGTTGCCAGCTACCGCTCTTGGATTGGCCGCACAAATAGCCACATCAAAGGTTCCCGAGCACAACTAATTAGTTGTTACCTTGCGATCCTGATTAGCACAAAACATTAATCTTTTACTTAGTTTACTCTTTCTACCGATTTAGGGTCATGAAAATGCCACTGCTGAAAATGGGCCATGGATGATAACATTAAACGGGCCAAGTTTCATGTCTGTTATGCAACATGCTAAGAATCGGGCTTTGCGGGAGGAAATTTACCGTGCTTATGTAACACGTGCTTTAAGTGGAGATTTAGATAATACTCCGGTTATTGAACAAATTTTGAAGCTTAGGTTAGCAAAGGCTAAGCTTCTTGGATATAATAACTACGCATAGGTTTAAACTTTAAATATTTGTTTCTAACAATTTAGTTGCTATCTAAATAAACATCAGTTTTGTTTATTTATATTGTTACTTATTATGAAGCTTTAATCATTAGTTAAGCATGGCTACAAAGATGGCCACTGTTGACAAAGCAGAAGAGCTACTCGAAAAGCTAAGGAGTGCTTCTTGTATTTAAACACTACTAGAAAAATTAAAATTTCTGACACCATTTTCCGTAGGAAATGCATCACAACTCACGATTTTCTACGAATTTGTGACGAAATGCATATGTAGGAAAACCACTCGTAGGAAACTGGTTTCTTACGCATTTTCTACGCATTTTCCTACCCATTTCTGACAGAAAAGGGCTGTCACAAATTGCTACACATTTTCTACGCATTTTCCTACCCATTTAACGGAAGTTAATTTTTAATTTTTGCTACACAATTGTCACCAAATTTAATTTTCTACGAATTTGTGACGAAATGCATATGTAGGAAAACCACTCGTAGGAAACCGGTTTCTTACGCATTTTCTACGCATTTTCCTACCCATTTCTGACAGAAAAGGGCTGTCACAAATTGCTACACATTTTCTACGCATTTTCCTACCCATTTAACGGAAGTTAATTTTTTTATTTTTGCTACACAATTGTCACGAAATTTAATGTTTTTTCTAGTTTTATTTTATTTATAAAACATCTGAGAGATCGGATACAAAAGCAAATAAAACTAAAAACTATAAAAATTCAATAACATTAATCATAAATTTATACAAATTTACAAACAAATCTGAATCGCATCCCAAATCGAAATCTAAATCTGAATCGCATCCCAAATCGAAATCTAAATCTGAATCGCATCCCAAATCGAAATCTGAATCTAAATCAAACGAACTACTGACCCACTACTCCATTAAACCACTACTCCACTATCTCTATCCATTTCCTAGTTTTATGAAGAAAAAAAACTTTACGAATGGGCATCCCCATATTCCACATTCAAATAAAAACTAATAATAAATATAAGACCAATAAATGGATTATAAAATAGATATAAGCACATGCACTCCTTGTTCCACATGAATGAATCTTCAAACCACCAGCATGATCCATTTATATGCATAAGAACATGCATGGCTCAAACTCTATTCATGCTTCCTGTTGTGAGAAGGCTTCGACCCATAACAGTCGGTCGGAGATAAAGACCGCCGCCGTGAGCCGAAAAAGGGGGGAGTCGAAGGGGCTGTGGCTTTGAAGCTCGAAATCGGAAGGGGGAGTCGAAGGGGCTGTGAGCCGGAAAAGACCGCCGCCATGAGCCGGTTTGGGTGTGGTGTGTAACACCTCGAAAATTCACGTCCTATAATGTGTTGACACGTGTCATAAAGTTTAAACGTGTGAAAGAAATATTACGGAAGGACTAAAGTTGACAAACATGGAAGGTACGTGAATATACGTATTCTAAGTGTCAATTGTGAATAAATATAATGTACATTAACCCTACACAATGCTCATACCTTCAAACGAATAAATCATGGATCATACGAAACTAAAAGTGAGAGATTACAAACTACAGGGGCTAAATGTGTCAACATGTTTAAATCATACCTCTGAGTGACCTTTTGACAAACCCGAAGCTTTGTAACGGTTAATTATGCTCACTAGAATACACGGTTTAAATTTCGTAAAGTTTCGTTAACGTATGAGAAAGTTATGATCGAATTCGTGTGCGAAGGGTTAAAGCGTAAACGTTGAAAGTTGGGACTTTTCGGGTTAACCGGAAGTGTCCAGGGACTTGGCAAAGTGGGTATAAGTCCAAAAGCCCTCATAGATCAATTTTGAGGGTTTATAATGCAAGAAAATAAGGTCCTTTCGAGTTTGAAGAGCCAGGGACCAAAACTGCAAATAACAGAAAAATGGTTTGGCTGAGTTATACATGCTCGCGTAGCGCGAGCCTGAAGCCCTATGGCGTCGCGCTACGCGACTGCTACATCTGGACAGACTTCCTGATTTCTTGGATGTGTATCTGCTAGGTGCCTTTGTGATCGACCTTTACCCGATTGTTCACCTCACTTGACCCCTAAAACAACCCCTAAACACTAGAGACAAGTGTTGAGCAGTTGTGGTGTATCCTAGACCTTGTTGTCACTCAATTATGGTGAGTAAATTCACTATAAAAGGGCACCTTGTTGCAACTTCATTCTTCACACTTCATCTGCATTTGTGGATCATTTCTGGAGCTATCAAGCAGCCTCAAGTGATCATATCTCGTGCATAGGACTCTTGTAAGTCTGCTAGTCCTTCTTTAATTGAGTTTAGCTTGTTTAATTAGCTAAAAGTCAAATCGTCGTAATTACGGTTTGACTTCGAGATTAGTCAATAATGGCTCAGTCATATCTCGAATTAAAAGTAGTTATGAGTTGGTATTTATGTGGGTAATAAAACCTCAAAAGGGTTTCCCCTGATCACCACTCTAACCAGGTCAAAAGTCGGGTCAAACTTTTAATTAAAAAGTCAACAGGATGCTTAAAATGTCATTTATGCATAATTAGCTATCTAGAACATATATAACCTGTTTGATAATTGTTATAACTTAGTAATTAGTGTAAGAACATGTCTAAACATGTTCAACCCGACTATTTCCTGTTTAGACCCGGTTCGGAACCGAAAGTCACATAGTTTGACTTTCACTTTGACTTTCAGTTCTGACCCGTTTAGGCATGTTTTAGAAATGCCCCAGAGCTTTAATTGGATTAGGATACATGTTAGAACAACCCTCTGTGATTATACACCTTGGTTCACTAGTTATCCAATTAATATGCATATTTCCGTTAATTGCTCATGTGTTGACCGTTATGCCCTTATTACCTTAAAACGTGATTTATGAAAATGTAAAAGTGTAGAAACCTTAATTACTGATATATAGACTTGTATGCAAAGTTTGACATCAGTTTGACGTGTAGATTAAGAGTTATGCTCATTATCGCAAAATTAATGCTTTATGTTAATAAAATGGCGTAATTAGCGTATAGCCTAGTTAAACATACTTTTTGGTATCAAATCTTTTACCCACTGATGTAATATATTATTTTGGGATTTTTAAAGATTTTTAATTAATTTTAGGCTGAGCATAACTCATAGTCGTAGGCTTAGTTCGGTAAATGTCGGTTTTGCCCTTACGGGCCATAAAATGAGTTTTACATATCTAAACGACTCCAAACCTTTTGCTACTAATCACATATGATAAATAAATTATTTTAAGCCTTCTGGAAATATAAAAATATCATATTTAAGTATCGAACCCGGAAATGGCCTTTAATCGCCTTATTTAGCGTTTTTAACGCATAGTATGTTTTAAAATCATATTGGACATACCCGGGTTGATACCTACTGATATTTTAGGCAAATTAGGATATTTTAACAGTAAGCAAAGGTTGATAAACTCAGATCTCAGTTTTGAGCTTTTCGGCTTATGTGAAATTACCAAAATACCCCTACGGGGCATAGTTTGGATAAAAATGATAAATTTCACATATATGCTTTAGCCTACTGATATAACATATCAAATTGAGTATGTTTTCTGTTTACATCAGACCAGTAACTCAGTTAAACATCTAAACTCTTTTACAACCTTTAAAATGACCAAACTACCCCTACGGGGCGTAGTTTGTGTTTAAATTCGTTTCGGGCATAAGGAAAGACATCCTACTGATGTTACAACATATTTGAAGCATATTAACCTAGGAAACCTGTATATGGCTCTTACGGATACCCGTTACGCTTATTTCGCGTTCGGTTCGGTTTATGTAACAAGTTTACATAAATTGGCCGAAACGGGTCAAACCTTAACGGTTTTATCTCAAAATCCAGAATGTGAATAATAAACCCATATTAAACAAGTCTTCAAACTTGCCGGGTCTGAATCACATTCTATCTGGTCTTCGCCTAATCGTGCGTACGAACCGTATCTTGAAACTAGCCGGTCTAAGCTTAAGCTTAATAAAAGACCCGTTAGAATTCTAATAGGTTATTATAAACCTTCATTCCAGATTAGGAGAACCAGTAAAAGCTACGTGCATTTTGCTTGTTGTGATTAATACTTACTCAGGTAAATACTTTTAACTTATTTTCCCTATACGGGCTTGGGTTACGGTATATAGCATACCGCTTGATCGGGTATCAAATCTCCACGCTTAGTGGGTAGTTGAATAATTGGATCGGCTCGTTTAAACAGTCTTGCTTACTTTACAGCCTTTGGGGGGTTAATGACCATGTCCCGGATATCCTTGGCATCATCTTACGAGATGGCCACGACCTGAGCACGGGGTGTAGGCGTACATCGTCCGTGTATAACTCTATGATGTGGTGTGTCTATTGATCTTTAACCCGGACTAGATCCGGGCTACTGAACGCATAAGTAACATGTAATTCGTTCACAAGATTATAATATTAAATAATTCTCCCAAGTTAAATAAAAATGTTTATGCCATGTGCATCCAAACCAATTTTCAATCATTTTCCAAAATGAGTCAGTTGAATGTATTTACCAGTGTAAACTGACGTATTTTCCCAAAAAGACTGAATGCAGGTACTAAACGAAATTGGCTGGATTGTCTCCTAAGCATCAATAAAAAGTCTCGCAAGCTTAGGATGCCAGAAGTCTGTTGAGCCAATAATATTATTTTGTTTTGTTTCGATCCGTTCTGTGGATAAACTTCCGGATATTGTTACATTGATAAACAATATTAAATTCGGTTGTATCATATTTTAAATTGCTTCCGATGTGCATATTAATATTGTGTTGTTTGACTATTACGTTGCCAACCACGTCACGATACTCCCCCACCGGGCCCACCGGTGACACATGGAAATCGGGGTGTGACGGGTTGGTATCAGAGCCAACTCTGAGTGAATTAAACACTAGCCTTTTGTGTTTAATCTCAGTTACACAATTGCACATATCTAAACCTTCGAGTCTAGACTTATAACATAGGACAAATTCCACCTTATTCGGGTTTTTGTTTTGTCCTTTGAATTTTATATTTTGTTATTGTTATCTCATGCTTTATTGACAGGAATATCAAAATGCCTCCAAGATTTTTCCGGAGACGAGGACGAGGCAAGGGGCCAGTCACCGCCCCCAATGACCATGAAGCTGGACCGTCCAATGTACGAGCTCCACCTGCTACGGAGAGCGAAGATCCACGTCAGAACAGGAGAAACCTGTTTGAGCCGGCGAGATGATCCGTTTCGCACAGCTCTACACCTCCGGTACACAATTCATACGGACCACATTCGGAAGACGAGCCCAACAACCCTCTGCCTTCCTACATACCGCTGCAGAGATCTTTGTCCCATCATTCCTATGGTGACCCTACACCAGTGTTCAGGGGCCGGTTTAACCTGGCCAATTACATTCAAGAGCCCGTGGGTTTTAACCCACTGGGTCCAGATGACCATTTTTCAGGAGATCACGCAGATGACATGGACGAGGATACGGACCCCGTCATGCCGGCGAGTGGTACTCCGAACCACCCCATCGAAATCTCTGACGGATCGTCCTTCCACGGATCACCCTACGGTGGTCCAGACAGTTTCCAAGCCATGTTCACTCAGCACGAGTGGTATTATACACCTTCTCACCACTCGTCGCCTCATGAACAGCAGCAGTCACAGCAGCAGCAGCCACAGCCGCAGCCGCATCATCAAGATTCATCTGAGGATCACCGATTTGTGGCAGTTACGCCACCACCTCCACCGCCACCAGTTCAGCCGGCACCTCCTCAACCGCCAAGGCGTAGGAGAACCGGTGCCCGCATATCGGCACGACCAGGGAATTTCCATCTCAGTTCCCCACGACAGTCAAGTGCCAGCCACTACCCGCCTCATCAGGAGGACCCACAAATGGGTGGGCCTTCCAACCCAGCGATGCCGCAGCCGCCGCCAATGGGTTTTGACAACCCAATCCCAGCTTATACAGGTTCCATGGCATACAACCCGTTCGAGCCGCCTGTCCACCACAACTATGGGTATGCAGAGGCCGACCCCTACTTGGTGGCAGCTAACTACAATGCCCTGCAACCAGAAGGACCATACGGAGCTCCAGGGGGAGTTGGGTACCCAACACAAGGGTACCAGATACCACCTAGGCCTATCATACGGACGCAATCGCAGCCGCCTAGGTTCTCCCCACCTGAGCATGAGGAACTCCTCCAGAGGCTGGATCAGGTGGAACGGGAAGTGCACAGGGACCGTAGGGAAAGGCAGACATTCTTCCAGGGATTAGTAGGATTGATCAAGGGGAAGAACGAGAAGGATCATTGAATCATCTCATTTTCTGTATAAGCCCCTGCGTGGGTGTATTTGGTTGTTAAGCCCCTATGTGGGTATGTGTGTTGTATGTTTGCTTTAAGCCCCTGCGTGGGCCTACATTTCCATAAACCCCTACGTGGGTATGTATGTGTGATGATTTGACCCCTGCGTGGGTCTATTTTCCGTTAACCCCTGCGTGGGTATGATGTTTAGTTTGTTTACTTAAAGCCCCTGCGTGGGCAAGTACTTGTTTAAAACCCCTGCGTGGGTAATGGTTTGTTTGAAAAGACCCGTGTAGGGCAACATGTAACCTATGTATAATTAATGGAATGTTGTTTTTATGAATTTCATGTTTGCCATTTTGTGCATAAATAATTTATAAATGAAATAAATAAATTAAAAATCATTCCTTTTAAATTAATCTGCCTATGTAATTATTTAATTAAGAATCTTAAAGTGTGAAACCTAGCCTCGTGTCAAATATAAGACCGGGCCAAGATGGTAAGACCTATTTAAAGGATTCAAATCCCTGTTAACATCTTAAAACATGTTAACACTCCTGGCAGGAGTGATTCGTTAAAATCACATGTCATTCTGATATATATAAGGATTCTTTAGAAGATTCCAAACCCAATTGTATGATCTCTGAATCATGGGTTAAGATCATCAATTAAGATGATCATATTTTACCATACGTGGTAATATGATGCCTACGGGCCCAACTCACTTCCATATGAACCAAAAGACAGTGGTAGCTATGACTCCCTGTCTGATAAGGGTAATGAACTAGGTTCAAACCTTAAAAGTCTTGATTCTCTGAAATCATAGCTTATAATTTAAATTGTCCATGTGACTGAGCCTTATGTGCTAAAATATATTGTTATTGTTTATAATTAGGATAAATTTTAATTGAAATCCTAAATTAATACGATTAATAAGTTAACCAAATGTGGTCTCTGTTACCATGGTTAACGAGTTACCCTAAGGGGTAATTCCATAATAAACTCCCAAATAAAATATTGTCCTTGTTTTCTGCAACAGTTCAATTCAAATGGATGACTCCAATGAAATAAATAGCCATCCAGTGGAGCAAAATGAGAACGCCCAGATTACGTTAACGGGTGCTGAATTAAAAGCGATCATAGACGGCGCTGTTACACAAGCTTTGGATAGGCAGTATGAGGAATACAGTGGTACTCGAAGTAGGACCCACTCTGCATCACATTCAAAGCCCAAGACACATTCTGAGGCTCATAGCAAGCCTCCTCCCAAAAAGAATGGACCCAAGAAAGATGGTGATGACCGTCAGTCCACCAACCATCAAAGTGTCCCATCTCAGCAATTAATACTGCATCAAGAACCCCGTAACAAGGGTTGCTCCTATAAGTACTTCGTGTCTTGTAAGCCCATGGATTTTACTGGGGAAAAAGGAGCCGTCGACTGTATGACTTGGCTGGACGAGATGGACACGGTGGTAGATATCAGCGGGTGCGCTGAAAGGGATGTAGTTAAGTTTGTGTCACAATCCTTCAAGGGTGAAGCGTTAGCATGGTGGAGATCTCTGATGGAGGCCTCCGGAAAGATCCCATTGTATAATATGTCGTGGGATCAATTCATTGCCCTAATCAAGGAAAATTTCTGCCCTCAACATGAGGTGGAGAAGATAGAATCTGACTTTCTATCATTGGTGATGACGAACCTCGACTGTCAACCTTACCTGACAAGCTTCAATACGCTGTCCCGGTTGGTTCCTTACCTAGTAACCCCGGAGCCAAAAAGAATCGCTCGCTTTATTGGTGGTTTAGCCCCCGAGATCAAGGCAAGCGTAAAAGCTTCTCGGCCAGCTACCTTCAGGTCTGTAACTGACATTTCCTTATCCCTCACTCTGGATGCGGTCAGGCAAAGATCGCTGAGGAATAAGGAGGCCGAGAAGAGGAAGCGTGAAGATGATGGTTCACGAAGGTCGAACAAGAAACACCGTGGGAACGGTGATAACAAAAAGGGATCTGAGTCGAGGAAGGATGGGCATAAGTCTGATGAGAAGCCCAAGTGTAAAATTTGCAAGAAGCAGCACTATGGAAAGTGCAGACTGGAGTCGAACTCTCAGACTCAGTCAAAACCCTTTGCTTGTGGAATTTGCAAGTCCACGGATCACAAAACCCTGGATTGCAAAAAGATAAAAGACGCAACGTGCTACCGTTGCAATGAAAAGGGGCACATCAAGACCAACTGCCCAAAGTACAACAAGAAGCCTGACGAGGCTAAGAAGACTAATGCCAGAGTCTTCAGAATGGACGCGAAAGAGGCTGTGCAAGACGATAATGTCATAACAGGTACTTTCCTTGTAAATGATGTCTTTGCAAGAGTACTTTTTTATTCGGGCGCAGATAAGTCTTTCGTAGATCATAAGTTTTGTAAATTGTTGAATTTACCTGTCAAAACCCTAAGCGTAAACTATGAAGTAGAGTTAGCAGATGGTACCATAGAAACCGTCTCTACTGTGTTAGATGGATGTGTTATATCCATTAAGAACCATTCTTTTCCTCTGTCTCTACTTCCCTTTAAGTTGGCTGGTTTTGACATAGTTCTGGGTATGGACTGGTTATCTCATAACCAGGCCCAAATTGTCTGTAACCAGAAACAAGTGGTAATAAAGACTCCGTCTGGTGAATCACTTACCATTCGGGGAGATACCCAGTATGGACTGCCTGAGCAGGTGACTATGCTCAAGGCTTCCAAGTGTTTGAAGAAGGGGTGTGTCATTTACATGGCGCAAGTAATTATTGATGAGCCTAAACCGAAGATAGAAGACATCCCTGTCATTTCTGAATACCCAGAAGTGTTTCCTGAAGACCTACCTGGTTTACCACCAGATAGACAAGTTGAATTCAGGATCGATATCATCCCCGGAGCGGTACCAGTTGCTAGAGCACCATAAAGATTGGCACCCACAGAAATGAAGGAGTTGAGGACGCAGCTAGATGAATTGCTGGCTAAAGGTTTCATTAGACCTAGTTCATCTCCTTGGGGAGCGCCAATCTTGTTTGTCAAGAAGAAGGATGGGTCGATGCGTCTGTGCATCGACTATCGCGAGCTTAATAAAGTCACGATCAAGAATAGGTATCCTTTGCCCAGGATCGACGATTTGTTCGATCAGCTTCAAGGGGCAAGTTACTTCTCGAAGATTGATTTGAGGTCTGGCTACCATCAGCTGAAGGTCAAAGATGAAGACGTTCACAAAACTGCATTTAGGACTCGTTATGGTCATTACGAGTTCCTAGTGATGCCTTTTGGGCTCACCAATGCACCGGCCGCGTTCATGGATCTCATGAATCGCGTTTGCAAGCCGCACTTAGATAAATTCGTCATCGTCTTCATTGACGACATTCTCATTTATTCTAAGAACCAAGCTGACCATGAGAAACACCTTCTATGTATTCTCAAACTTTTACACCAAGAGAAGCTCTATGCCAAATTCTCTAAATGTGAATTTTGGCTTCGTGAAGTCCAATTCCTTGGACATGTGGTCAGTGAGCGTGGTATCCAGGTGGATCCCGCTAAAGTTAAAGCTGTTATGAATTGGCAAGAGCCAAAGATGCCTACAGAGATTCGTAGCTTCCTGGGATTGGCAGGATATTACAGGCGTTTCATTGAAAATTTTTCAAGGATTGCTGCACCCCTAACTTCCTTGACCAAGAAGAAAGTAAAGTTCATTTGGAGCCCTAAGCAGCAAGAGTCCTTCGATGTTTTGAGACAGAAGTTGAGCAACGCTCCTGTGCTGACACTACCTGAAGGCACTGAAGAATTCATAGTTTACTGCGATGCTTCACACACCGGCATGGGGTGTGTGCTTATGCAGAAAGGCAAAGTTATTGCCTATGCTTCAAGACAATTGAAAGTGCATGAAAAGAATTACACCACCCATGACTTGGAGCTGGGTGCCGTTGTATTCGCACTAAAGCTTTGGAGGCACTATCTTTATGGTGTCAAATGTGTGATTTATTCTGATCACAAGAGCCTCCAACATCTGTTTAATCAGAAGGGATTAAACATGAGGCAACGCCGTTGGATGGAAACTTTAAATGATTATGATTGTGAAATCAAATACCATCCCGGCAAGGCGAATGTAGTCGCCGATGCCTTGAGTCGGAAGGAAAGGGTTAAGCCCATCCGAATTAACGCCAAGCGTATGGAGATAAAGAATAATTTGATGGAAAGGTTGTTAGCTGCACAGAAAGAAGCTGTGTTGGAAGCTAACTATCCTAATGAAAAGTTAGGAGTAACTGAGGAGCAGTTAACTCTTAGCAAGGACGGAATTTTAAGATTGAATGGACGAATATGGGTTCCAATTTAGGGGGGACTTCGTGATGTTATCCTCCAGGAAGCCCACAGTTCCAAATACTCCGTTCATCCTGGAGCTGATAAGATGTACCAGGATCTAAAGGCAAATTATTGGTGGATAGGCTTGAAAAAGTCTGTAGCCGCCCATGTAGCAAAATGCTTGACATGTGCGCAAGTCAAAGCCGAGCATCAATAACCGTCAAGTTTGCTACAACAGCCTGAACTTCCTACGTGGAAGTGGGAAATGGTAACTATGGATTTTATTACCAAGTTACCCAAGACAAGGAAAGGAAATGATACGATATGGGTTATAGTTGACCGACTGACTAAGTCTGCTCATTTCTTACCCATCAAGGAGACTTATAGCTCCGATATGTTAGCCCAGTTATACGTTGATAAGATTATAGCCTTACATGGCATACCTGTAGCTATTATCTCTGATAGAGACACTAGGTACACGTCACACTTTTGGAAGAGTTTCCAACAATCTTTGGGCACACGTTTGAATTTTAGTACGGCTTACCATCCTCAGACTGACGGTCAGAGTGAGCGTACTATTCAAACGTTGGAAGACATGCTACGTGCATGTGCGATCGATTTGGGTGGTAGCTGGGATAAGAACCTACCATTGATCGAATTCTCCTACAACAATAGCTACCACACCAGCATCAAGGCCGCGCCTTTTGAGGCATTATACGGTAGAAAGTGTAGATCGCCAGTTTGTTGGGCGGAAGTTGGAGAAGTCCAGTTATCAGGACCAGAGATCGTGTTCGAAACGACGGACAAGATTGTCCAGATTCGTGACAATCTCAAGGCTGCCCGGGATAGGCAGAAGAGTTACGCTGATCCAAATCGCAAGGATTTTCACTTCGAAGTAGGTGACAAAGTCCTACTTAAAGTGTCACCTTGGAAAGGGGTGATGCGATTTGGTAAGAAAGGCAAGCTAAGCCCGAGATACATAGGACCTTTCGAGGTTATCGAACGTGTCGGGTCAGTTGCCTATAAGTTGAACTTACCGGAAGAGCTCAGTGGAATTCACAATGTGTTCCACATCTGCAATCTGAAGAAGTGTTTCGCTGACGAATCACTGGTTATACCACATACAGATGTGCATATAGATGAGAGCTTGAAGTTTGTGGAAAAACCTTTGTCGATTGAAGATCGACAGGTAAGGAAGCTTCGAAGGAAGCATATACCTTTTGTAAAGGTCAAACGGGATGCCCGTAGAGGTCCCGAATACACGTGGGAGGTTGAGTCCACGGTGAAAGAAAAGTACCCTTACTTATTTCAGTAAATCTCGGGTCGAGATTTATTTTAAGGGGGTGAGGATGTAACACCTCGAAAATTCACGTCCTATAATGTGTTGACACGTGTCATAAAGTTTAAACGTGTGAAAGAAATATTATGGAAGGACTAAAGTTGATAAACATGGAAGGTATGTGAATATACGTATTCTAAGTGTCAACTGTGAATAAATATAATGTACATTAACCCTACACAATGCTCATACCTTCAAACGAATAAATCATGGATCATACGAAACTAAAAGTGAGAGATTACAAACTACAGGGGCTAAATGTGTCAACATGTTTAAATCATACCTCTGAGTGACCTTTTGACAAGTGTTGAGCAGTTGTGGTGTGTCCTAGACCTTGTTGTCACTCAATTATGGTGAGTAAATTCACTATAAAAGGGCACCTTGTTGCAACTTCATTCTTCACACTTCATCTACATTTGTGGATCATTTCTGGAGCTATCAAACAGCCTCAAGTGATCATATCTCGTGCATAGGACTCTTGTAAGTCTGCTAGTCCTTCTTTAATTGAGTTTAGCTTGTTTAATTAGCTAAAAGTCAAACCGTCGTAATTACGGTTTGACTTCGAGATTAGTCAATAATGGCTCAGTCATATCTCGAATTAAAAGTAGTTATGAGTTGGTATTTATGTGGGTAATAAAACCTCAAAAGGGTTTCCCCTGATCACCACTCTAACCAGGTCAAAAGTCGGGTCAAACTTTTAATTAAAAAGTCAACAGGATGCTTAAAATGTCATTTATGCATAATTAGCTATCTAGAACATATATAACATGTTTGATAATTGTTATAACTTAGTAATTAGTGTAAGAACATGTCTAAACATGTTCAACCCGACTATTTCCTGTTTAGACCCGGTTCGGAACCGAAAGTCACATAGTTTGACTTTCACTTTGACTTTCAGTTCTGACCCGTTTAGGCATGTTTTAGAAATACCTCAGAGCTTTAATTGGATTAGGATACATGTTAGAACAACCCTCTGTGATTATACACCTTGGTTCACTAGTTATCCAATTAATATGCATATTTCCGTTAATTGCTCATATGTTGACCGTTATGCCCTTATTACCTTAAAACTTGATTTATGAAAATGTAAAAGTGTAGAAACCTTAATTACTGATATATAGACTTGTATGCAAAGTTTGACATCAGTTTGACTTGTAGATTAAGAGTTATGCTCATTATCGCAAAATTAATGCTTTATGTTAATAAAATGGCGTAATTAGCGTATAGCCTAGTTAAACATACTTTTTGGTATCAAATCTTATACCCACTGATGTAATATATTATTTTGGGATTTTTAAAGATTTTTAATTAATTTTAGGCTGAGCATAACTCATAGTCGTAGGCTTAGTTCGGTAAATGTCGGTTTTGCACTTACGGGCCATAAAATGAGTTTTACATATCTAAACGACTCCAAAACTTTTGCTACTAATCACATATGATAAATAAATTATTTTAAGCCTTCTGGAAATATAAAAATATCAGATTTAAGTATCGAACCCGGAAATGGCCTTTAATCGCCTTATTTAGCGTTTTTAACGCATAGTATGTTTTAAAATCATATTGGACATACCCGGGTTGATACCTACTGATATTTTAGGAAAATTAGGATATTTTAATAGTAAGCAAAGGTTGATAAACTCAGATCTCAGTTTTGAGCTTTTCGGCTTATGTGAAATTACCAAAATACCCCTACGGGGCATAGTTTGGATAAAAATGATAAATTTCACATATATGCTTTAGCCTACTGATATAACATATCAAATTGAGTATGTTTGCTGTTAACATCAGACCAGTAACTCAGTTAACCATCTAAACTCTTTTACAACCTTTAAAATGACCAAACTACCCCTACGGGGCATAGTCTGTGTTTAAATTCGTTTCGGGCATAAGGAAAGACATCCTACTGATGTTACAAAATATTTGAAGCATATTAACCTAGGAAACCTGTATATGGCTCTTACGGATACCCGTTACGCTTATTTCGCGTTTGGTTCGGTTTATGTAACAAGTTTACATAAATTGGCCGAAACGGGTCAAACCTTAACGGTTTTATCTCAAAATCCAGAATGTGAATAATAAACCCATATTAAACAAGTCTTCAAACTTGTCGGGTCTGAATCACATTCTATCCGGTCTTCGCCTAATCGTGCGTACGAACCGTATCTTGAAACTAGCCGGTCTAAGCTTAACCTTAATAAAAGACCCGTTAGAATTCTAATAGCTTATTATAAACCTTCGTTCCAAATTAGGAGAACCAGTAAAAGCTACGTGCATTTTGCTTGTTGTGATTAATACTTACTCAGGTAAATACTTTTAACTTATTTTCCCTATACGGGCTTGGGTTACGGTATATAGCATACCGTTTGATCGGCCATCAAATCTCCACGCTTAATGGGTAGTTGAATAATTTGATCGGCTCGTTTAAACAGTCTTGTTTACTTTACAGCCTTTGGGGGGTTAATGACCATGTCCCGGATATCCTTGGCATCATCTTACGAGATGGCCACGACCTGAGCACGGGGTGTAGGCGTACACCGTCCGTGTATAACTCTATGATGTGGTGTGTCTATTGATCTTTAACCCGGACTAGATCCGGGCTACTGAACGCATAAGTAACATGTAATTCGTTCACAAGATTATAATATTAAATAATTTTCCCAAGTTAAATAAAAATGTTTATGCCATGTGCATCTAAACCAATTTTCAATCATTTTCCAAAATGAGTCAGTTGAATGTATTTACCAGTGTAAACTGACGTATTTTCCCAAAAAGACTGAATGCAGGTACTAAACGAAATTGGCTGGATTGTCTCCTAAGCATCAATAAAAAGTCTCGCAAGCTTAGGATGCCAGAAGTCTGTTGAACCAATAATATTATTTTGTTTTGTTTCGATCCGTTCTGTGGATAAACTTCCGGATATTGTTACATTGATAAACAATATTAAATTCGGTTGTATCATATTTTAAATTGCTTCCGCTGTGCATATTAATATTGTGTTGTTTGACTATTACGTTGCCAACCACGTCACGATACTCCCCCACCGGGCCCACCGGTGACACATGGAAATCGGGGTGTGACATGGTGAAAGCTCGAAATCGGAAGCAGATTTGGGTGTGGTGAAAGCTCGAAATCGGAAGCAGGTTTGGGTGTGGTGAAACCCCAAATTCGTAACCTGCAAATCTAGTTTTCCGGCACGACCTATAGAGCAGATTTGGGTGTGGTGAAAGCTCGAAATCGGATTCACAGAAGATCGAAGATCGATTGGCAGTGTTGGTGTGATGAAAGCTCGAAATCGGAAGCAGTTTTGAGGAGATGGAGAAGATAAGATGCAGGGGTTTGGTTGCGTAAAGTTGAACTGAACTTTGAAGGGTGGTATTTTGATATTTGTGGGTTTAAGGATTTTGTGTTTCTTGAGGTATTTTTAAACCGTTGGATTGAAAATTAGGTGAGCAATGGACCGTTGGATGGTGATCCGTGTGAAGTTTAACTAAAGCTTTTGATTGGCTCACATTAAAAGTGTAATTATATCAATTACTTGTATTATTATTAACTAGTTAATTAATGAAAAAATATTATTATTATTATTATATCAATTTGTTTTTATAAATCACATTAAAAGTGTAATTATATCATTTTTTTTAAATCTCACTTAAGTATAGAGTACAACTACTCAATGCATCAACATGTTGATAATTTATAATGTATAAATATGTTTCGTTATTCTTTTTATTTACAACTATCAAATAAGCTTTAATTATTAATTCCAAAACATACTTACAAAAATTAAATGTATTATAGTTATATAATAATTAGGGCTGCATACGAACCAAACGTTTTATATGGTAATAATAAAATATGGTAATAATAAAACTAGTTGGTTATTTAAGAGTTGGTTATTTACCACATGCCTCCATCACGTGTTTATATGGTAATAATAAAACTAGTTGCCTCCACTGAGTCTGAACCAAGCCACTACCACTACTGCCGTCTTTGACCGGCTGAGTTGAAGAAGCTTGATATTGACCAGGTTAACAATACATATGTATAACACGGGTATACACAGATTGACCCGCGTTAAATCTGACCTGAACCGAACCGTGTACCGAGCCGAAACAAAACCGGAACCATCATGAAGCTGATGTCATCTATTTTAACCAAACCTGAATCGATCTGGAGGTATCCGAACTACCAACATTACCAACAACAGCAAATCGTCTTCACCATCAAAACCAAACCGTTAAAGTAGCCGGGTAAAACGTCGAAGGAATGGTTCCTACACAATAAATTTTCCATCACAAATGCGTAGCTAGTTGCTACACATTTCCTACACAATATGGTAATAAATTTTCCATCACAAATGCGTAGCAAGTAATTGCTACACATTTCCTACACAATAAATTTTCCATCACAAATGCGTAGCTAGTTGCTACACATTTCCTACACAATATGGTAATAAATTTTACATCACAAATGCGTAGCAAGTTGCTACACATTTCCTACACAATAAATTTTCCATCACAAATGCCTAACAAGTTGCTACACATTTCCTACGCAATAATTAATAATAATGCTGATTAAACATTAAAATATAATCTAAGTATAATAATAAATAATTCGTCATAAATGCGTAGCAAGTTGCTACTCATTTCTGACGCAACAATTAATATTTAAATGAATTTAACATATAAATCTAATTCCAACAAATAAATAATGGTTCCGTCGGAAATGCGTAGCAAGTTGCTACGCATTTCCGACACAATACTTAGAATTAGTATATTTGTCACTATTGTGTCACAAATTGCCCAAAAAAATCAAGGTCTTTTTTCCGTAGTAAATGTGTCAGAATTTGCGACGCATTTTTTTGCGTAGGAAATTTCCGTAGCAAAATGACCACTTTTCTAGTAGTGAAACGAGTTGACGCTAACCCGCGCGTTGCGGCGGGTTGATAGACTTTAGTTTATAACCTTTATTTCTCAAAAACATTAATATTTATCATGTTTAATTAAAAAGGGGATGAGGTTTATTTTATTTAGTTAGTTTGTATTCAAAATATAAAAAAATAGTAACGCAAAAAGGGGTTAAAATTAGCCCTTAAAAATATATTATTAGGGATGAGCTCGGTACCGAATCGGTACCGGAACCGAAAGTACCGGTACCGAAAATTCTCAAAAGTGGGTACCGGTACCGAATATACCCGGTACGGTACGGTTCAGTACCGGTACCGGTTCGGTACCGATACGGTACCGGTATTTGAGGGTAAAAACCGGTAAATATCGGTACCGTACCGAACCGGTACCAAAAATGTCAAAAGTTGGTACTGAATCGGTATCGAAAATGTACCCGGTTCGGTAAATTCCGGTACCGGTACCGGGTCCAATATGTTCATCCCTATATATTATCATTTATTAGTTTGGTGTAATAATAATAAAAGCAAAGTATATACATGCACATAAAATCTACATAATAAAAAATAAACATGTGTGTAAACATATACCATACCTCATTCCTTTCACCGTGAAAGTAAACGGGTTACTCCCCATACCATTCATTTGAAGTTTTAGTAATGTCTCCAAAGAAAATCAACACAGCCATTCTTGCTAACCATTCCATTTACTTCTAGACAGATTTTAAAAACCAACAACCGCCTCTGGCCATCCCCTCCCCCCACTCCGGCCACAACAGAAACACCACACGTTAGGGCTGCCGACCAGACTCCGTGATCGTCAATCACCCACCAAGTGTTACTCTCCCTGTGAAGGTTTCCGACACAAAAGCAAACCAACCCGAGATCTTGCCGGTGGGTTGTGTTCGGCCGTGGGTTTAATTTTGTAAAGATTATTAGATTACGCCGGTGGTTTTTGCTTTGGGGGTGATGGTTATATAGGGTGGTGAAAAGGTGGCAAACGACGACGAAACGGTGGTGGAAGGAGACGGCGTCGGTTAATTGAGTTTGAACCGACGGAATTGGCACGCTTGTACTGTTTGAATGTGGGTTGAATATTATAATTTTTATGGTGGTGCCGGTTTATTGACAGAAACGGTTAAAATGGTGGAGGCCGCAATTTTTATAGTGGTTTCGGTTTATCGGCGGAAATAGTTAAAATGGTGGAAGCCGCTATGGTTTTTTGCATCGGTTTATTGACGGTAACGATTAAAACGGTGGAGGCCACTGTTGAACATTATAATTCTTATGGTGGCGTCGGTTTATCGGCGGTAACGTTTTAAATGGTGGAAGTCGCTGTTGCTTTTCGTAGTGGTAATATAAGTAATATTTTTTTCAAACGATAATTCACGCAACGGAAATTGCGGTTAATTCTTTTTTTCAAACGGTGCGTCTTTTTTTTTTTTTTTAGGTGAACTTCTTAATGGTGACCATTGTCACATCCGCAAATCGCGGACTCTCGCCAAGAACGTGGGCCCAGATAGCAAGGCCAGCGCTAGGTTAACCAGTCTTGGGTCGAAGGCTTTCCCCCGGAAACCGTACTGCCTCTACACGAGTTGTCTCGCTAGAGTAACAGCCGGATGAAAACCGGAGTGACGCTCAGGATCAACGCGCGGGTTTCCCACTAGTGTTGTTAAAACAATATTGGAGTGCTTTATCAAATTGAAAGAGACCTTGTAAATGTGAGTTTGCTTCTTCTATCAAAACTATATGATTTTTTTATTCTATGTTAATTTGATTTTCACTACTTACATTGATCTTAGTTGATAAAGCACGCAAAGTTTTCGATTCAATATTTCCTATATTATTGATCACAGTTATGTTATCTATGTCGGTTTATAGACACATCCAATTAAAGTTTTTAGGCAACATATTACTTTTGTATTTGCACCAAAACAACAAACATATCTTAGTTTATTAGAGGACTCGGGGCGGTGCGTTATAAATGTTCATCACGCGTTATTTGATCACGGAACACCGCCGCCTCCCATTTGTTCACGCGTTATTTTTAAAACGCGTTACACTCATAACGCTTGAAGAAAATGGTCCGTTCATTCATTGCTCTGCATGTTGCAGAATTAAAATGGAACCCACTACAACACGTGTCCATGGAAGAATATGGGAGCACCCCACTACAACACGTGTACAAGGAATAAAAATGGCAGAATTCTAAAAGTAAAAATTATAAAAAATTGGGGAGAGATAGAATTCCATCACTAGTGATACCATCCCGCCTACATTTCTATCACTAGTGATAGAAATTTGGTTGATGACATGGCATGATATGATTGGACAATGGGAGTGATAGTTTCTATCACTAGTGAACCACCCCCCTCCCCTTAGTATAAGCAAAATAACAAAAAAGGCAAAAAGGGCATTAATTTTGAAACTCGCTTTAGGCCTCCAAAATGGTTGAGCCGGCCCTGTGCGTAACCACTATAACCACACTGGATTTGCTTCTCTTGCTCCGATCAGTGACGTAATTGTTTGATCATCGTTACTTGCTTTATTTTTCCGGCTGGAACTTTTGATTTGGGTGGTTTCAGTGTGATTTTTCCTGTGTGATTACGAAGAGATTTATGTAGATGTGTGTGTTCGCGCGTTGATGCGTGTTACGCATGTGTATGTGTGTTTGTTTGTGTGATGTGTGGAGTGTATGTGCTCCATGGTATGTGTTTGGGTAAATGTGGTGTGTGTGTTGTGTGATGTGTGTTATGTGCGTGTGCATGCTGCATTCTTGTGTGTGTGCCCATGGGTGAAACTTTTAAAAGGTGGGAGAGGGCGGTCGACCCCCTGAACTTTTCGCTCGGTTGTGGAGAGTATGTAGTTTTCATATAGAAAGTTTTTGGGTATACATGTTTTCGACCCCCGGGTTTTATAGAAATTTTTAGGTCCGGTGACTTCCGCCCCCTCGGTCGGAAATCTTAAGCTTCTCCACTGTGTGTGACGCTGATTATAGGTGTGATGTGTGTGTATTTTGCGTGTGTTGGTGTTATATTAGTGTGTATGTTGTCGAAGTTACATTGGTGTGTATATCATATGGGTAATCAAATAGATATCATCTATTGCTATTAACCTCAGGTCATAAACCGTTTTAAATAATAATCTTAATAAATGCGGATAATTAGCTCCCAATTATTTTTAAACAATACATAAACATAGAACTTATACGTCTGGGTTAACCGACAACCTAGACGATCGACATAACAAGTTATTACACTTGAATTGTATTTTACGATAGACAAGTTTTTAAGTACGAAATCTTTGGCACACATGATCATGGATTAAATTATCCTGAAGGGATGTTCCCAAGGAAATGGTGGTTTAGGAGTGTTCGGTTCTTCGTGTGCTTGGTCGTCCGTTCGTCCGGTTCCCGCTTTAGTGAAAGCCTGTCATAAACAGTTAAAACAATTAGTGTTCAAGTTATACGGTCAAACGATTAGTAGTCGAAACATTTGAACGAAAACTTAAAGCACATTTTTTTGTGTCAGCCTCCTTACCCGACAGGGTCAGGTTTCCACCCGGGTGTGTCAACTCAAACGTTTCTTTTTCTCAGCACCCTTACCCGGCCGGGTCAGGTTTTCACCCCGACCGTGTGTGCTGAAAACGTATTTTCTTTTCAACACTCTTTCAGTTTGAAGTTAATTACCCAACCGACCCATTAGGAGGCATTTCGTATTCTAGCTCATACCTCCTATTTTCTTATCAAGATTTTCATTATATCTTGAGTAAATTACACAAAACGCCTTATATTTATGTTCTAAATTGCTATTTGTCCTTTATCTTTAAAAATCAAGAAAAATGTCATTTATTTTGTAAATTTTGCACCTTTTTTGTCCTTTAAGCTAACTGATGTTAACTTTTCAATTAACTTGAAGGTAAAAAGACAATTTTTCCCAAAGGACATAATCTGAAGTTTATTTTTAAAGGACATAACATATAATTTACTTGAGTTCTTTTATTTTATTTTATTTCTTTTCTTTTCATTTTATTATATTTATCACTCTTTTTTTCTTGATTACTTTAAAAAAATGTAATTAATTAGTTAACATTTATTATAAAAATATATGTTTTTATAATTTTGTTTTATTTTAATTAATTTCATTAAATTATTTACTTTTTATTTTAAAAATAATATAAATTCTTAAAATATGTTTTACATAAACCATTAGTGTTATAGAGTTATTTTTTATCACTTTCATAACTATTATATGTTATACGAACGAAATTTAGACCAAAATATGAAGAAAAATAGGCATGTTGGTCACGGTTTACGACATGTCAGTTTAAACTATGATTTTTTATATAATTTTGAAATTTTGTAACGTCACTTTTAAAGCAACTGGTCATTTTAGACGTGTAATAAGATGTTCGACGTGCACTCATCTCAAAATACAACGTTGTGGCATATTTTTATCTATGTTTCAACCGACCCATCGTAACGCGCAACTGATGTGTTTATTTTTCTCCATATTTAGTTGTAAATTTCGTTCAAATAACATATAATTAATTGTAAAAGTGGTAAAATAAATAACCCGATCACACAAACGGTTTATGTAAAAGCATAATATAAAAAATTTCATTATTTGTGAAATAAAAAATAAATTTAATGAAAATAAATTATAAAAACATATAATATTTTATAAATTTTTTTATTTGATGAATTAAGAAAATTAAAAAAAATCGACAAAACAATAGTGATAAATTTAATAAAATAAAAAGAAATATAACAAAGAAAAAAAAATAAAAAAAAAATTAAGTATATTACAGGCTATTTCCTTTTACATAAAAGTTAACTGAATGTTAACATTAGTTATCTTAAAGGACAAAGAGTGCAAAATTTACAAACCAAAAGACATTTTGCGTTATTTAAAAAAAGGAAAAGATTGCAATTTAACATGAAAATAAAGGATAATTTGCGTAATTACTCTTATATCTTCCACAACTTTCTTTATAGTGGGTTATTCTAGGAAAATATTTATATTCCAATTTTACCTTCCGGTATGACATTTTACCAAAATTACCCGTTAAGAGACATAAGTCAAAAGGTCTACGCCTCCCAGTTTAATGTTACCAAAAGACCAACCTAATTATGGGACTCATTTTAATCTACCTCTAGGGGTAGTTTGCCTGATCCATCACTCAGGGCATTTTAGTCAATTTAGTTCATTTCGGCATAATAGACATGGCCTTGGCTCGAATGGTTGTTTTACCCAAAATGCTAAATGCATTTCACTTGGGTTAATCTA
Source organism: Helianthus tuberosus (assembly GCA_030545235.1). NCBI lineage: Eukaryota > Viridiplantae > Streptophyta > Magnoliopsida > Asterales > Asteraceae > Helianthus > Helianthus tuberosus. The sequence goes on from CM060374.1 coordinate 115,019,172, forward strand.
TTACCCAAATTTGACCCTCCCCTCTTAAGTCGAGCCATAAGCCCCTAACGAAAGCATAACCTTTTATACATATCTGGCGCGAGTTAAAACGATTGACTCATTATCCATACCTTACAACGGTTACTTATTTCCAATTCATGGCAATGCATGCTCATACATTATGCTTACCTATAAGCATGAAACTTGACAAAAAAAGCATTAAATACCGGATTCAAATGGCGATCACCATTTGACCCATTTGTTCTTTTGACCAGTTTTGATCGCCCACTAATTTTTTATTGCATCTAAATCAATCTTTATCTTGTTTATCACCAACTTTCATTATTACTTGTTTCACATGTTTGGTTCGCGTCAGCACGTGCTTAACACCAAAAATTCACATTTTTGCTTGTTCGACCAGTTTGGTTCACGTCAGCACGTGTTTATCACAAAAAAAAAAAAATCATTTTTACTTGTTTGACCCGTTTGGTTTGCGTCAGCAAGTGCTTATCACCAAAACTCACTTTTTAGTTGTTTGATCCGTTTGGTTCGCGTCAGCAAGTGTTTATTACCAAAAATTTATTTTTTCTTGTTTGACCCATTTGGTTCGCGCCAGCAAGTGCTTATTACCAAAATTCACTTTTTTCTTGTTTGACCCGTTTGGTTCGGGCCAGCAACTGTTTATTATCAAAAAATCATTTTTACTTGTTTGACCCGTTTTGTTCGCGTTAGCAAGTGCTTATCACTAAAAACTCACATTTTTTGATTGTTCGACCCGTTTGGTTCGCGTCAGCAAGTGTTTATCACCAAAATTCATTTTACTTGTTTAACCCATTTGGTTCGTGTCAACAAGTGCTTATCACCAAAAACTCACAGTTTTGCTTGTTCGTCCCTTTTGGTTCGCGTCAACAAATGTTTATCACCAAAATTCATTTTTACTTGTTTGGTTTGCATATGCAAGTGATTATTATAAAATTTCATTATTTTTCTTGTTTGACCCGTTTGGTTTACATCATAGGGTCTTAACTTTAAAATTCTTTATTTGATCAGGATGTGTGATCTAACATAATCTTACCCATTTTGATCGATTTGATCTACACCATGGGTATGGACTTTACAAGTCGTTTATTTCCAGCAACTTCACATTTCTTATATAATGATCATATTGTAAGGGTGTAAGTTTTACTTACCTTCCATCAGTTTAATCATTCTCGTGTCTTTGACGCTCTTCACTCATTTCTTTCTAAACTCCCACCTATCTTGTCAAGAGTCAAACTATCATATAACATCCACAAGATGGTTAAATTAGTCATTCTACATCACCACCATCACACCTTTTGGACTTTTATACGATATTTCGCATTCGACTCTATTATATGTTAGTTTGACTTTTAAAAGTTAAACTGTCAATTGACATATATTAATTCACTAACAAGTTCATAAAACTCAATTATACTTAGCATGGTTTTACACTCATACCCCGCAACAACACGATTTTACACCCCCACACACAGTGGCGGAATTAGCCCATTAAATCAGAGGTATCCCCAAAAAAAAAAATTTACCGTGCAATCATACAATGTTATAAAAACGATAACGGCGACATTAAATAAAGTATAATCAGGAAATCCATCTGCGACGGACGTTCAGGCAAATTCACCGGCATAAACAATAGCGGCGACATGCGTGTTAACGACGACCTCATTACCGGCAAACATGTCGCTGTTAATGCCTATAGCGACGATTTTCAAGGCGACTTACGTCACCGCTAAAGCTGTGTTTCCTGTAGTGTTTATTGGCTTCTTTGTAAACACCAATTCAATTGAGATTACCGTGTTTGTTTATTTGAGTATAAACTCTATTTTTTCTTATGTTCTTAAAGCTTTTTTCTTAAACTGCATAAACTAGAATAGTAAAAGTATAAAATTCTGCATAAAATTAAACAGGGCTTATCAAAAAGAATGCCGCCATATGTATTTTGTGTTTTTTTTTTTTTTTGGCTAATCTAATCAGCTGGGCTTATCTAATCAATTGGGTCATTGTTTCAATCGTGGTCCCTTATTTTATAAGTTTGGGTTGGTTAGGGATATCCTTGTATTATTTTAGGGGTATCCTTTGTATAAAAACGAAAAAAAAATAAAAAAAAAATACACTACGCATACGGACTTCAGCCGTAGCCCGTGCTACGGCTCACATAATACTGGTTCCGCCCCTGCCCACACAGCAACGTGGTGGGTTAAGACCAGTTATAAACATATAAAGAAAGCTATATAGAGTAAATTTAAAAACCCAACTATAGGTGTTTGGTTTGAGCTACTAAACACAATACAACCAATATAATATCATACTTTATGAAATGCTATAATCGTTATCATTTATCAAAGTGTATCTTAGATGCTTTCTGATTTGCAAAAATGTTAGTTTAAACCTCGGTGCGTAAGCTTGATCTTAAAAATATAAAGTCAAACATCACAAACTAACTTATTTTCTAAATGGAACGTTACAATCTATTTTTAGGTAGGGTAGTTTACATGTTCTTATTTTCTAATGTAGTTAATGGGATAATTTCATTAAATGAAATAATATCTTTCATAGTTTTTCTATCTCAATTGTGCTTATTTGACTTTTTTTCTCATGGTACATAACATTATTTAATTAAACTAATTACTTTAGAATATAACATATAGTACTTTTTTAGGTAACAATATATTACATAATATGCCTACATATGTGTTCATATATAATTTTGACCTTTGCCATGCGTAGTGTGCATTATAGAGACGTGAAAGAGTTTGATAACGCTCCTAACACCATCCTCCAGACATTGTAGGGACATGAATAGGAAGATAATTATCTAGAATAATACCTAAAGAAGAGAAAAAAATGGGAGTATTTAAAAAAGAGACATTAAAGGTCATTATCTGTTACACATTTTTTTAATGGAAATTATGATGCTAATGTGACAAAAATATCGCTCAGGAGGCATTAACCAGCATTAACCATTATGCATGATCTAAGCATGAGACAAAGTAAGAAAGTACTTAAATGTGTATCGTGAGTAGGGATAGTGTACAAAGTGTCTAAAGTGCGATAACTATAAGAAGTGTTTTAAACCATTAGATCTTTGATCTAATGGTTGAGATCAATAGGGACCAAATTATAAATTGTGTTTTTAATTATTTAGACTGATTTGAAAATTGTAGGGGTAATAGTGTCTTTGTATATGTTTCAATTTAGGTAACCTCTCCTAAATTCTAGCAATTCACTACTAAATTCTAGTGATTCAATTTTAAACTTATTCTAAAATCTGGACATTCTAAAAATCCAGAAATATGTAACTGCTACAAGAAATATATAACATTATACATCCATCATATAACAACACTATGTAAGACCATATAACACTTTGTAATACCATATAACACCATATAATACTATGTAATCCTATATAACAATATATAGCACTATACATCTATCATAGACATGCTATCTGAAAAATATAACACTATAACACTATATAACATTATATAACACTATATAACTCTAAATAACACTATATAACATCATATAACACTATACATCCATCATATAACACCATATAACACTATACATCCATCATATAACACTATGTAACACCAAAAAAACACTATATAACACCATATAACACTATGTCACACTATATAAAAATATATAACACTATACAGTTCTGAATAGTGGTTACAATGTTATATATAATGTTGTAGTGTTATACAGAGTTATAAAAGGGTTATATGGTGTTATATGCTAGTCGTAATTTTTATAGAGATTTGTAGTGTTATATAAAACCTTCATTCTGCATCCATCACTATATAACACTCTATAAATTTTCATTCTGCGATCTTTAGAATTAATAATTGATGAACGAGATGACACAAATTCGTAGATTAATTCTTAATTCGTATTCCTATAATAAAGAGTGGCGGTTATGGAATGTTATCAATTAATTGAATCAATAAGAAAATTACTAGTTTACCCTTTTGAATTAGTTTAGATTGAGAACACATGTTATCTCCACAATATTTCTCACACTTTTAAATTAATATACAGGATCTTCAATCTGTGGATCATTTTGATTAATATTAAATTCAGGTTTAATCTAGTGGTTCCTTTCAATCTTTTGATTTGGTTGCAAGTAGGTACGAAAGAAAGTACTCAAATAAAAGTATATATTTTTTATTAATATTAAATTCAGGTTTAATTTTGTGCTTCCTTTCAATCTTTCGATTTGGTTGCAAGTAGGGATGAATTTTTTTCCCAATTACTTGTATTCACTTTAGTGTCGTATCTCTAATGGTATTTATTGATTTTGGTATTCGGTACTTTTGGTATTGGTATGTATACGTGTAAAAAATGGTACTAGTACCGAATTTTATATAGAATTTCAAGAGATCTTTTATATTATTATTTAGTTCGTATTATGGTTTTCATGGTACTCGTATTGATTTTACTTATTTGGTACACAAATCATATTGGTACTTGTGTCAATTTTATCTATTTGGCACGCATATTGGTACTCATAACGATTTTACCTATTTGGTATACGTACGAGTGCTCAAAAAATAAATAAAATCAAATTGGTATCAAAACGGGTACCATACCGTACCAAAATAATTGGTACCGTACTCGGTTCCCAGTTTTGTTCAAATTTGATACCGGTATTTGGCTCCTTGTGATTTGCCCATGTTTGTACTTTGCATCCCTGTGGGTGCATTTCATCACACCATGTCTCCCTTTGTCAATTGACAGTTTGTTTGACTATTTTGGTCAAGGGCAAAATAGTAATCACACACCCAAATCATCCATAAAGCTATCCTTAGTTTCTCCTCTCAAATTCATAAATTGTAGATCATATCCGATTTCGTCAACCAACTATTTTCCTATAAGAATCGGTCATCCCAATGTTTATATGAACTGATCTCACTCCCGTAACTCCATAATCACAACTGCTAGAACCACCAAAAAAGGATTCTTCCGTTCAAAACAAAGGCTCACGTGTGCTAAAACCATCAATAAACAATTCTTCACATGTGCTAGAACCGCCAATAAAGGATTCTTTCAATGGCTATATTGGTTTACTTTGCAATGTGTTTATATTGTTTATGTAAGACCCATCTTAAAATAACTAAAATTTATAACACGCATTTATTACAAAATGCGAGCTTACAAAAACTTTGTTGGGTTTACAACCATACATGATCAAATATTGGAGTTATCATTCTAACTAGTTTAAACGTTTAAATGCAAATCTTAGTATTTACATATTAATTAAAATAAATTAGATCAATGCGGAAGCTTGTTCGGTGTGTTCGGTTCTTGAAAGACGCTTGATCTTCATCCGGACATCTTGGGAGCTTTCACCTAATGGCAAAACCACATAAACTGTTAGTTTTGACACATTTAAGCACGTATAATCAAGATCTAAGGCCCAACAATAGAATTAAAACAAAATTTCTGAAATAATAGTCGGTCGCGCCCCGCGACCGTTTTCGATTCATCCTGCGCTGCCCGCGACAAGGGTCGCGTCGCGCGACCAAAATGTTGATTTGCCGTCGCGTAACGCGACGGCCTATTTTTCACAGCAGGTTTGTTCTCTTGTTGCTGCAATTGCCCAGCTACGAAAATTACCAATTAACAACTTTGAACTTGCATAACTTTCGCTATACAAGTCCGTTTTACGTAATTGTTTTTCCTACGCGTCCGTAATTAAAATACGGACCCGTTTACCATCACTGTTCGTATTGAAAACCGGTTTATAGGCAACTAGTCTTGTAACACCCCGTGTTTTCGAAGTCAAAGTCAAAGTCAAGGTCAAAGTCAAAGTCAAGGTCAAAGTCAACGACCGATAGTACTATAGTTTGGACTCAGCACCCGTTCACACGGGGGTTGTTAAGGACCATTACTTGCATGGATTACGGTGGTAATCATGTATTGCTAACTGCCTCGGGCAGTCAACCCGCAGTCATTGGTATCGATGGATCTATGGCGATAACTAACGTGCTTCATTTCACTATGTGTACGTGCTGGTTATGCGTAAACGAATTCGAACTCTATATGTTATTATCAAACTTGTATGCTCACCTTTACATTTTATGTATTGACTTTATTTTAACGTATGTGACAAGTGCTTAGGACGCATACTTGGTAGGAATTTGAAGCTAGAATAAAGCTTTAGAGCCCAACAAATAGTTGTCTGTAGTGGTCAAACTAAGGGTCTCTAGAAGCAGATAAACAATTGTTGTCTTTTAAAAAAATCCAAGTTGTCTGAACAGAATATTTGCCTGGATTTTTGTCTGTAATAATTATTTTGCTGTTTGAGATACGGTATGGGACGTATTATTTAAATTGAATAGTATTAATAATTGTTATGGAAACTTCTGGACAATCTGTTTCGCTCAGTGCCATGCCCCGATGATTCCGCCATCGGTTGGGGTGTGACAGATTGGTATCAGAGCCATAACTATAGGGAATTAGGCAAGACTCGACCTAGTCCGGGTCGATGTCTTAGAAAACCTAGTCTATAGTTAGAAACCAACAGACCAAGTTGTGCGTAACCAGTAGGGATTATGCATGAGCTTATTCCTCGCTATTCTCGCTTATGCTACACTATTACTACACTCGAATTTACAGCTATAAATAAGGCGATAAAGTCGAGATTAGGGGTGAAAACCACAAACTCTTGACTAAATTGCTCGATCAATGCTGTTTTATCAACTTATCAATGATTTCTTCGTTCTTTTTCAAGAACGAACGCTTGTTCAACGGGGGAATTATACCAAATCAGGAGTGAAATCCATATTTTGATGAATAATCTCCTCTACCTTATAAAAAAACAGGGACGAAGTTGTTGAGCCAGGGGTGAAACCCTAACCTTGACGACTTGTTCCGCACATTTTACAAAAACTCCCACCAAAGTCTCAACGGACTCCAACGACCTGAAGTCACGACACGACTAACGGGATGTGTGCCAAACGCCCAAGAATCGAGGCAAGGACACAGTCCTGAAGGTCAAACGTAGACGACAAGTCCTTGCGAATAGTTGAATCGCTTTGGTTAGTCGAAGTCTACTAGCCGCAGACAGTCTAACTATAACACCCGTTCTTATAAATTAAGGTTTAACGTATCATTTACGAAAAACAGTCATGTAATTAAGATTACATATGCCTTGGAAATTACGGGTTTATTAAAACTTTTTACAATTTAAAAAGTATACAACATATCATATGTGCGTTTGTCGTTTAACATAATAACGATGCATAGTGCGGAAGCTTATTTCGTGATCGTGTTCGGTTCTTGCTCGTCGCTTGATCGTCCTCCGGTGCTAAAATTTACCTGAAACTCATAAAACATGAGTTGGATTAGTCATACGTAGCTTAAAACGTATTAGAACGGGTTCGCAACGCAAAATAATTTAAAATAAACATTTTTCGCGAAACTGGCACATGCTCGCGTAGCGCCACTGCCAGTCGCGCTACGCCACTGCCTAATTTCATCAGAACTGTTGCAGCTGGTTGCTGCTTATTCCCAGCACGATCTGATTTCACGGAAACGGCCATAACTTCTTCGTTATTAATCCGTTTTACCCGATTCTTTTTCCTACGCGTCCGTAATTTAATCCTCCATCTTATGGATTTAAAATCCTACATCCAACATAAGAAATTTTTGAGACTTCTAAGCCTTAGACTCGTTACCTTTTTACCGAATTTTAACCCGTTTATGCATTTTATCAAACAAACGTATTTATTTGATTCCTATATCTCATACACTTCTTCCAATTAATGTTACCTACTATATTAGGTCCTAATCATAGGTTTATTACACCATTTAAACCCGTTTTCACTCATATGCTTATTTTGACCCGTTAAGGTTATTTAAGCGCTTTCGAGCCTAAAATCGCCTTCGATTACTTCTAGCACTTCATCACCACATTTCTTATCCTATAATCTCCCACCACAACTGAGTTTATGGCGGGTTTAATGTGGTGATCAATATAAACCAAATTTTACCTCTCGAACCATTATTTTACGGCAAAAACTCAAATAGTGCCATTTGGCTATTATAATACCTCTTTCAGTTTCTATACTTATTCTAAGTATTTACCTAGTCATAAAACTCGTTTCCAAACAACCTTTAAGGGTCGTTTGTTCCATTTTGCCTACAAGGGCGTTTTGGTCGATTTTAGTCCTTTTATGACGAAGGACTCTCCCTCAAATTATTCGACCAAAATAGCACTTCAACTACAATATAATTATGCGTACCTGGCCCAGATCAACAAGTTGACCCAGTTTATACCTCGTTTTCATTGTCAAACCATCAATGATGACGCAACTATCCGATTTGCTAATCGGTCCTGTTAACATAAGACTTGACAACCACATTAGTCGATATTGTCAAATGGTGTTATCACCACCATTCGACCCGTTTGGACTATATGCCCAACATTATCTATTTAAATCAAAAACACCGTTTTTGATTTCCAATTCATACATCATCCCATCCTGGATTTTATAACCATACCCTTTTTCTTTTACACTCTTTTCTTACAGTTTCAACCCATTTCGGCTTACGCCATGGGTATCCTTTTAACCTTGATTTACATAAGTCGACACTTGACAAATTTCCAAATTTCCAATATTATCGTTTTCACGTTTACAACGTATCGAATAAACGAGTATTCTACATAAGTGTGTAAATTACACTTACCTCGCATCCACGCCACGCTTTTCTTTCCGTATTTGCTCCGTTTGACCCGCTCCCTCCTCCAAGCTTTCACCTAGCTTGTTACGCGTCAAACTATTGTCAATCATTTACAAGGCGGTTAAATTAGTCATTAACAATCACGACTATTCCACCTCACTTATTTTCTATGTCTAATTATCATTCATCACATCGTAGGTCAATTTTACTTTTTAAAAGTCAAATGCCCATTAGCATACTAATTGTATATTCGAGTTTGTCAACTAGTTTTAGCATTCTTTAATTACCCGGTAGGCGTTATCTTTAGACCACCGTTTTACCCAAAGTTCTAACCACTTTTATCACATTTAGAACTCTTTTTAATCACATTTTGCATAATAGCCAAAACATCACAATTAGGTGTTTTAACTACAAAAATTCTAATTTCGAGCCTTCTTTTAGGCATTTCAACAAACACTTTATGGGCAGAAATTTACATGATTAAACATCAATTCTCTAGTTTATCATTTAGCCCTAATTTCACATCATTCATCCTTTTTACATGATTGATAACCTCAAATTTTCTGGAATCACTTCAAAATTGTCAATTTACACTAGATCAACAATCTATTTCCTAGTGTTCATCAAATTACACATAATTCACTAATCACCTACAATGGCGATCATAGTTTCCACTAAAATTTCACATAATTTCAGCTTGTGTTTGTCTAGGGTTTGTCCCTAGACACTATAGTTGTTCCTAAATCATCATAACATACACATGCAACCATAATTTCAGAAATTCCCAATTTCATGAGAATTTCAAGTTCAGAGTTTTCCTTAAATTTTACATACCTTGGAATCCTCTTGCGATGAGGATCAATAATCTATGCTTTAATTTCGATTTCAGCTTTCATTGAGCCTTCAATTTGGGAGTTCTAGTGATTTTTAGGTTTGTGAGAGTGGGGTGTCGCCCCTGCCCTTCTCCTGTACGACCAGACCCTTCAAAATGGGTGTTTGGTTTTGATTTTTGTTAAAAACAATATTATAGTTTCAATTTTTAACAATTAAGGCCCCTCTACTTTGTTCAACATATAGTTTGGTAGCTTTTAACCTTATTATAAGCTATTTCTAGACAATTAACTAACTAGGTTAAAATTCCTAATTAGTAAATATTGTTAGAAATAAGTAGGTTGTGCCCTACTTAATTAACTAGGTTAATTATTCCTAGTTAGCTTACTGGGTTCGGGAAGTCATAACCCGTTTTATTTTAAGTCCCGTTAACTCAGGCTCTTATAAACTTAATTCCTTAAAACTTTGATTAGTTTTTTTATTTAATATTAGGATTTCTTATTTAAATCCAAATATTTGCCGGGTTATTTTTACTAATAACGGTACGTTACCCGTCTTTTAGTATTAACAGAGTTTAATTACCAAGCCCGTTTTCGGGGTGTTACACTAACTCTCGATTTTTACGTGCTTCAATTCTGAGCCCGCAATTGCTGACTCTGATAATTCGTCGATTTTATGAGTTTATATGTGTTTACCTGTTATGTGTTTAAATTTTTGGAATTTACTCGATTTTGCTTTCACTTCGATCGACACATACGAATCGCACTGCCATTCTGTCTCAAATCGCTAACAAATCGTTGAATTTTGGACAACCTTATGCTACGATGTACTACGCTATTCCCGGACAATCGCAGGTTTTGAATGATAGGTTTCTATATTCTGACTGCCTCTTGTGTTGAAATGTTTCTGTGATTCCGTGCTTATGTGTTAATAAGATTTTGTGCTCTACGTGCTTATGTGTTTATGTGGTTTTGTGTTCTACGTGGTTAGGTATCTATGTGTTATGATAATATGCGTGTTCCTGAGTTTTAGTAGTAGTAAACGTGTGAGGTGAGATTCGAATATTTTGTGTTGAGTCCTGTGACGAAGTCTGTTGCAGACAATGTCGTCTGGATCCCGTCATCCCTTACTTTCTTGACAAGAAAAGAGAGACAAACGTCTTGCTGCCATCATCGCTAAAAGTGTAGCAAAGGCCGTGAGTGATGTTTATGAGAATGCCAGCAAATCGTCTGAGGAATCGAGAACCGAAGCTCCAAAAGCTACCGCGAAGACCTTCAGTTTCAAGCAATTCAAGTCGTGTGGGCCAAAAGAATTCACTGGCGAGGGAGGTCCTACTGCGTTATTCCACTGGTTTGATTCCATTGAGGTTACTCTGCGACAGAGTGGTTGCCCTGATGACCTCCGTACTCTGAATGCTACCGGCGTTTTCCAGTCCCGTGCACTAGACTGGTGGATGACCGAGAGGAACAAGCGAGGGAACGATGCAGCCTACGGTCTGCCGTGGGACGAGCTCAAGGAAGTTATGCTAGAGGAATTCTGCCCTCCTCACGAACGTCAAAAGCTAGAAGATGAATTTTGGCACATACAGTAAAAGGATGGTGACAATGTTGGTCTCACTGCTCGTTTCAAACAGCTCAGCATTATCTGTCCCGACCAAGTCAAGACTCCAGACATGGCAATCAAGAAGTACATCCGGGCCCTGCCCGACTGCGTTGCTGATTTCGTGCAAGCGGCTAAGACTACGACGATCGAGGAAACTTATCAACTGGCCGCTGAAATCAATGACAAGCGGGTTAAGGCTGGTGTCTGGGATAAGACTTCGAAGCATCTGCATCAAGCTACCGCTACCGCACCAACTGCCGAACCCACCTCATCGAGCAACAAGAGGAAGAACAAGAGAAAGAACAGCTCCAGCAACAAGAACTGTGCGATCACTGCTGCACCAGTTCAATCCGTACCAGCTCAACAGCGCCAAGCGGCAGCGCCTGCGACCAATGCACCTCTTGCTAAGCGTACATACACTGGGCCACATCCGCTCTGCCTTACTTGTACCTACCATTACCCGACTGCCATTGCTTGCCGTTTTTATGCTCATTGCAATGTGTACGGTCATTTTACTGCCAACTGCCGTATCCGACAAGCTCCTGCTCATCAAGCTCTACTCACCGCCCCACAGGGTCAACAAGCTCCTCCGGCACCCGTGGTCAAAGCCAGAGCCTGCTTCGCATGTGGCGATCCTAACCATTTCGCCAACATGTGCCCAAACAGGGTTGTGAAACAAGAGCCCCAGCAGCAGCAGCCTCAACAGCAGCAGCAACACTAGCAACAACAGCAGCAACAACAACAGCAGGCCGCACGCGCCAGAACTTTCAACATCAACGTGCGCCAAGCCCAAACCGATAACAACGTGGTTAATGGTACATTCCTTGTGAATGGTATTTATGCATCATGTTTATTTGATACTGGAGCCGATAATTGCTTTGTGTCGTTCGAATCCGAGAAGCTCCTTAGTCGTAGACGCTCCAAACTCCCTTCGACATTCGATGTAGAAGTCGCCACTGGAAGAACTGTCGCCGTCAATTCCGTTATCCGTGATTGTACTCTTGAGCTTAACAATCACATCTTCCCAATCGACCTCATTCCGATGCAACTCGGAAGTTTCGAGGTCATAGTAGGCATGGACTTTCCACGCGAAAACCATGCTGAAGTTGTGTGTTATGATAAGATGATTCGATTCTCGCTCGCGAATAGTGATGTATTGTGTGTATACGGTGAAACTGCCTCGAAAGGGCTCAAGCTCATGTCATGTGTCCAAGCTAGCAAGTATCTCCACAAGGAATACAGAGCTTTCTTGGCAAACATTGTAGTAGCGGAGAAGGAAAAGAAAGAGAAGAAGGAAGTAAAAGACGTTCGTGTGGTTTGTGAATTTCCTCATGTGTTCCCTGATGATCTTCCAGGTTTGCCACCAAGTCGTGATATCGACTTTCGTATCGACATCATTCCTGGAGCCAATCCTGTTGCCAAATCCCCTTATCCACTCGCGCCATCCGAAATGCGTTACCTCTCAAACCAACTCCAGGAATTACTTGAGAAAGGCTTCATTCGCCCGAGCACCTCTTCATGGGGCGCTCCAGTCCTTTTCGTCAAAAAGAAGGATGGGTCGTTCCGGATGTGCATCGACTATCGGGAATTGAATAAGTTAACTATCAAGAACCGCTATCCCCTACCTCGCATCGACGACTTGTTTGATCAGCTACAAGGCGCTACGTGCTTCTCAAAGATCGACCTACGTTCAGGATATCATCAACTACGCATACAAAAGGAGGATATACCCAAAACCGCGTTTCGCACCAGATACGGCCATTACGAATTCGTTGTCATGCCTTTTGGCTTAACCAACGCACCAGCGGTTTTCATGGATCTGATGAATCATGTGTGTAAACCATATCTCGACCGTTTCGTCATCGTATTCATCGACGACGTCTTGATCTACTCCAAATCGAAAACCGAACTCGCGCAACATCTACGTTTGGTTCTTGAGTTACTCCAGGGGAACCAACTCTATGCCAAGTTCTCCAAGTGCGAATTCTGGTTGGAGGAAGTTCAGTTTCTGGGTCACATTGTTAATAGTCAAGGCATTCACGTCGATCCTGTGAAGATTGAAGCTGTCAAGAGTTAGATTACACCAAAGAATCCGACTGAAGTCCGTTCTTTTCTCGGACTAGCGGGCTATTATCGACGATTTATCGAGGGATTCTCAAAGATCACTGTGCCGCTTACCTCTTTTACGCATAAAGACAAGCCTTTTGTTTGGGGAACTGAACAAGAGTCTGCCTTTCAAACCCTCAAGCATAAGTTTGCAATGCTCCTGTTCTCACATTGCTCGACGGAAACGACGATTTCATTGTCTACTGTGATGCTTCCAACCTTGGTCTCGGTTGTGTCCTCATGCAACGGAACAAGGTTATAGCTTACGCGTCTCTTCAGCTCAAAATCCACGAGAAGAACTATATAACCCATGATCTCGAGCTAGGCGCGGTTGTTTTTGCATTAAAGATTTGGCGACACTACCTGTATGGTACCAAGTGTACGATCTTCACCGATCATAGGAGCCTACAACATATCTTTAATCAGAAGGAACTTAATATGCGTCAACGCCGATGGGTAGAACTTCTCAACGATTACGACTGTGAGATCCGTTATCACCCAGGCAAGGCGAATGTTGTTGCCGACACACTCAGCAGACGGAGTTATCTGCTTAGCACTCGTAATGTTCAAGCCCAACACGATCTCGAAACCCTTATTCGTGAAGCTCAGCATGCGTGTTTTAACGAACGCACGCTAAAGAGGGAACGAATCTACCACGATGGAGCCCAGCTTATGAGCAAATCCAATGGGATATTCCACTTTCTGGACTGAATCTGGATCCCGAAGCGGACCGATTTGCGACAGATCTTGATGGACGAAGGCCACAAATCCCATTATTCTATTCACCCCAGTGCTGACAAAATGTACCAGGATCTTCGTTATAAGTACTGGTGGCCGGGTATGAAAAGGGATATCGCTCTCTACGTCGGAAAATGCCTAACTTGTGCTAGAGTCAAAGCTGAACATCAAAGACCCTCTGGCTTACTCGAACAACCACCAATTCCTATGTGGAAGTGGGAAAGTATAGCTATGGATTTCATAACGAAGCTTCCGCACACGTCATCAGGTCACGACAACATTTGGGTTGAAGTCGACCGTTTGACTAAATCAGCTCACTTTCTGCCGATACGAGAAGACTTCAAGGTAGAACGATTAGCCCGAATCTACACCGACGAGATCATTTGTAATCATGGGATGCCTCGTGACATCATCTCTGATCGTGATGCTCGGTTTACCTCACGACTGTGGGAAACGTTTCAAACGGCACTCGGTACATCGCTTAATCTAAGTACCGCATTCCACCCTCAAACCGACGGTCAGACTGAAAGAACGATTCGTACTCTTGAGGACATGCTCCATTCGTGTGTCTTAGATTTCGGTGGTATTTGGGATAAATACCTGCCGTTAGTCGAATTCTCGTATAACAACAGTTATCATTCCAGCATCCAAATGGCACCATTCGAGGCGTTATACGGAAGAAGATGTCGATCGCCTATTGTATGGCACGAGATCGGTCACTCGCAATTAACCGGTCCTGAGTTATTACAAGAAACGACAGACAAAATTTTCCAAATTCGAGACAACCTAGTGAAAGCTCGGGATCGACAGAAAAGTTACGCCGATAAGAAACGCAAGCCCCGTGAATTTGACGTTGGTGACCACGTACTCCTAAAGGTATCACCTTGGAATGGTGTGGTCCGATTCGGCAAAAAGGGAAAACTCGCGCCTCGATATGTTGGACCTTTTAAGATTCTGGAAAGGATCGGAAAAGTCGCCTACAGACTCAAACTACCGGAGGAACTTAGTAACGTCCACCCGACTTTCCACGTGTCAAACCTCCGAAAGTGCCTAGCTGGCCACGACTTACATGTCTCTCTCGATGACCTGCAAGTAAACGAAACATTACACTTCGTGGAGAAGCCAGTCGAAATCATGGATCGCCAAACCAAGCAGCTCAGACGCTCTCGCATTCCTATTGTGCAAGTCCGATGGGAAGGAAAACGAGGCGCAGAGTTCACTTGGGAACTCGAAAGCGACATGAAGGCGAAGTACCCGCAATTATTCAAAGGGAGGGTCTCGAGAGAGAAAGTGACATGGTGATACAGATGCTTTGTACGATATCATATCAATATATAGAATCACCAATTATATTACGTTCTCGTGTGTTTGGTCACGTTCATGTACGGATTCCACATGTCACACGTTCAGTTCGCAATCGTTTCGGAGTCAAAACCGGTCTGAACAGAAAGTTCTCAAATGTGATTCACGGTGGTTGCACAGCTTCCAGCTTAATTTCGGGACGAAATTCCCTAAATAAGGGGAGGCTGTAACACCCCGTGTTTTCGGAAGTCAAAGTCAAGGTCAAAGTCAACGACCGATTGTACGAATTTGGCTTATAGTAATTTCTTTATTTTAATCGTATTATATGGAGTAAGTGTTGTTAATTGCTAAAATCGATGGTGTTAATCGCTATCTAACCGACTTACGACTGTGAATTATAGGAAGTAACAATGCGATAAAGTTAACTAATCAATAATCAAGCTATGCTACTCGACATCGAATCGTGACACAAACCACAACTCGATTTAATTTGGTTATTATACGTGTGTGTGCCTTATGTGTTACTTGTGCGTGTTATATATATATATATATATATATATATATATATATAGAGTAGGAGTTGGGTGGAAAGTCTATTTTTCCTAGAAAGTCTAGGAAGGAATAAGAATTGGACATGTGTCATTGAGGGATTTTAAGTAGAAGGGCTATCATGTAATTTCACATTTTAATTTTTTTTTGGAATGTATCTTCATAACTAAAATTCCATGATTTTCGGAATTTTTATTATTTTCGAATTCAAATCTGGAAGTCAATGTGTTCATTAACTAAAATTCCATGTCACATTACATCGCATATTCCATTGTTCAGAAGATTACTGGAATTTATCAGCATGTTCTTGGTGCTGTGTTTTAACAGTTTACAGGGCTAAAGTTAATTTTTTTTATAGATCCCACAATATAAAGATGGTAAAACACAGGGTATGAATCTGATTGCTGTTTAAACACAATTGTATGAATATGAATGCTAAAACATAAGTGTATGAATCTGCTTGCTGTTAAAACACAACTGTATGAATCTGTTTGCTGTTAAAACACAACTGTATGAATCTGAATGCTAAAACACAGCTGTATGAATCTGCTTGCTGTTAAAACACATCTGTATGAATCTGGATGTTAAAACACATCTGTATGAATCTGCTTGCTATTAAAACACATCTGTATGAATCTGCTTGCTGTTAAAACACATCTGTATGAATCTGCTTGTTGTTAAAACACAACTGTATGAATCTGCTTGCTGTTAAAACACATCTGTATGAATCTGGATGTTAAAACACATCTGTATGAATCTTCTTGCTGTTAAAACACATCTGTATGAATCTGTTTGCTGTTAAAACACATCTGTATGAATCTGTTTGCTGTTAAAACACATATGTATGAATCTGAATGCTAAAACACAACTGTATGAATCTGCTTGCTGTTAAAACACATATGTATGAATCTGGATGCTAAACCACAACTGTATGAATCTGCTTGCTGCTAAAACACAACTATATTAATTTGCTTGCTGTTAAAACACATCGTCAAGAAAACGGAGATGATAAGAACAATATTTGAATGGTGATGATGAACTCGGAGATGGTGGAGATGGAGAAGTGTTTTAATTTGATCCGGTGCTCTCCATCGTTTCTAAAGTTATCTTCTTCCATGATTGTAGTTATTTTTGGTAGGGATTGTGGTTTCCAAGATGGGTTTGGAGAGAGAGAGAGGGACAATCGCTTGAATTTAGGAACTGGCGGTTATCTAATTGATTTAAAACACGGCCATTGACAAAATTGCCCCTACTCATTTAAAACAATCAATTAATTAAACTCAAATATTACAAGATTGCCATTGATTTAATCTCAACCCTTAAACACACCAACCGGATGGACCAGATCGCTTCCTAGACTTTCTAGGAAAAACACACTTTCCGTGCGAACCCTACTCTCTCTCTCTCTCTCTCTCTCTATATATATATATATATATATATATATATATATATATATATATATATATATATATATATATATATATATATAAATGTTGTGGAAATCAATCGAACTCAATCGAAACTCGAAACACAATCGAACTCGAATCCGAATCGAAAAATCGAACTATGATAGTTAGTAGTTGGGACTAAAAGTAATTTGACTAGGAAGCCCTATCGTGACGAGCCGCTCGCAATCGAAATCGAAACATCAAAAATCGTCGCGTCAAACAATCAAACCAAGTGCCATCCGGCCGGATAGCCATCCGACCGGATAGCCACTGTGCTACAAAACAAACGCCATCCGACCAGGATGTCATCCGACCGGATAAGCCATCCGAGCGGTGTGTCATCCGATCGGATAACCCTTTCCTCTTTTGGAATCCTATAAATACCCTTGTCATTGTCATTCTTTCCATTTCTGGAAACTCTCTGTCCGAACCATTCGTGCTCCTCACCTTTTATTCGATTTCTCTCAATCCAGGTAAGATCTCGCCCTAAATCTTGTACGTTCTTGATCTACACGCACTCCTACACCTTTCTACCTTTTAAATCTTAACTTTTAACCGTGAAATCACTAGATTTCGGGTGTTCTAGGGTGACGTCATCATGTGTTCTTCAAGAACTTCATGTTTTGACTTCAATCCACCAAGAACAACCGAGATCTAACCAATTTCCATGCAAACATACAAAGATCTTGTAAAGATCTCGGCACAAGAATGGTGAAAAAGGATTGAAAGATGGTTTTAACTTTCTTTCAACTCTTTTACACTCAAGATACTCAAAACCGATAGGATCGGACCCGGTTCTAGTCTTCTACTCTAACGTAGTGCTGTACTAGCTCAAGATCCGGATTCTACCCACGAGACTACTGATTTCGGGTTAGTCAAGAACAACCGTCTCGAGCCGGTAACCGGCCGGACTAGGGTGATTCCTGGTCGGGTTGGTCATCTAGGTCGAACTAGGGGTTCTGTTGACTAACACGTTGTCAAAGCGTCTCGACATAATGACAAACCATCAAAACGACCAAGTGTAGGACGAACGGAACAACTGTAACGGATTGCTATCCGACCGGATTGCCACCCTATCGGATGGGTCATCCGAACGGATCACACTTGGGTCCCACCTTTAAACAACCTTATCTAAAGTTTGAGTATTAAACGAAGTGTAATCTGATCGGACGACCATCTGAATGGATTACTCTTCGGATCATGAGATACTAAGACTTTAAAGACTTAAACAATTTTCAACATGTTCACTAACAAGGTTGCCATCCGATCGGATTGCCATCCGATCGAATGAAGCTTCTGTTGTGCACTTGCTTTCAGTGAGTAACCTCATCACTAAGTCGCCATCCGACCGGACCACTGTCCGACCGGATGACCATCCAAACGGATTGTCTTCCGCACTACCAGACATCCGATCGACCGACTTGATGGATAGAGATACTTTCGTGTTTTCAAAATACTACAACGAAAACTTCAAAAGTCAAACCATCGTACACAAACACATTCTCTTTATAGGAAGAAACAATCCACTCGAATCGCCATCCGACCGGACCGATGTCCGACCGGATGACCACCCGAACGGATTGTTATCCGCACGGATTGCTGTCCGATCAGATTACCATCCGATCGAACCACTATCCGACCCTTTCATACTTTGTGACGTTTTACGCATCACTTATCGTTATACGATCTAATCTATTCAGGCTAACCTTACTCGCTAAGCGCTCCCTTCAATCCATCAACCGCTGTGAGTATACTCGATCCCTTTTTGCTTTAAGCACTTTTGGGTGTTACATACATTACAACTATTCAAATCACATCAAACACACTACTCAATACTATTTGAACGCTAACTGTTAATGCATGTTATACGTGGCTTATGAATGCTTGTTTGTTATGTTTACACATGGAATGTTGTCTACCTTCCTTAGCAACGATAGTACTATAGTTTGGACTGAGCACCCGTTCACACGGGGGTTGTTAAGGACCATTACATGCCTGGATTACGGTGGTAATCATGTATTGCGAACTGCCTCGGGCAGTCAACCCGCAGTCATTGGTATCGATGGATCTATGTCGATAACTAACGTGCTTCATTTCACTATGTGTACGTGCTGGTTATGCGTAAACGAATTCGAACTCTATATGTTATTATCAAACTTGTATACTCACCTTTACATTTTATGTATTGACTTTTATTTTAACGTATGTGACAGGTACTTAGGACGCATACTTGGTAGGAATTTGAAGCTAGAATAAAGCTTTAGAGCCCAACAAATAGTTGTCTGTAGTGGTCAAACTAAGGGTCTCTAGAAGCAGATAAACAATTGTTGTCTATTAAAAAAATCTGAGTTGTCGAAACAGAATATTTGCCTGGATTTTTGTCTGTAATAATTATTTTGCTGTTTGAGATACGGTATGGGACGTATTATTTAAATTGAATAGTATTGATAATTGTTATGGAAACT
Organism: Helianthus tuberosus; assembly: GCA_030545235.1. Taxonomy (NCBI): domain Eukaryota; kingdom Viridiplantae; phylum Streptophyta; class Magnoliopsida; order Asterales; family Asteraceae; genus Helianthus; species Helianthus tuberosus. The sequence continues at coordinate 115,038,925 of CM060374.1, forward strand.
TCTGGACAATCTATTTCGCTCAGTGCCATGCCCCGATGATTCCGCCATCGGTTGGGGTGTGACAAGTCTATAATTCCCTTTTCCTATTATTCGACCCATTTTAAGTTATATTTCAAGAGTGTTATCAAGAGTCGTTGCTAACATTTCCTACCCATCCCGGGCTTATCAAGCAATAGCGTTTCCACTCCCATTACGGGGTTAGCGAACGCATTTACATTCACCGTTTTGTGTATATCTTTCAAATCACTTAATCCACATTCAACTTTTTAATTTTATTTTGACCCATTTAGTGGACTTTTAAGCATTAAGCATCCAACTCGCCATTTCCCTTTCGCATCTCGCATTTCCCATATTAGTTAACTAATTATCTTCCACCACAACTATTTTTTTGTGGTGGATTTAACGCAAGGAACACCAAAAATCCAAATTTTACCCTTCGACTAGTCATTTTACGCAAATGACCCATTCTTTAGGCATTCATCCCACGAATGTTTTTGCCTACACTTTTTATATGTATCTGTTGGTGCACACATCTGTCGTCTTCGTCTTGTATCGAGTCTCGGTTCGGTGCGGGTTCGGTGCGAATATTATCAAGCATGATGTCATCATCTAGGATGATGACATCACACAAGTGACATCACATGTTGCATCATCACAAAAGACAAAGGAAATTCAAATCAGATTGTTAGTTGATGAACATTTCGCTTGAAGACAAAACACATTGAAAGATTTCGCTTCAAAAAGTCAACATTCCTTGAAGATTTCGCTTGAAGGTTTCGCTTCAAGTGTTCCAAGCGAAATCATGTCCACTATATATAGGTGATGATAGGTTTCAGTTGTAATAGTTCGAACAATTTTTGGCCAAGTGTACCGAGGTGCTGCCGGTTTCTCTTCTGAATGTAAAGGTTGTAATATCAATATAAAGAGGTTTAAAGAGTGAAACAAGCTGTTTACACGTCTGTTTCTTAGTTTCCGCCTCTGAAACGGACTAGAACTCTTCCGAACGACTCGTATAGGTCGCAATCCGATCCTACAATTGGTATCAGAGCTCAGGACGAGGAGTTCTTGCCAAAAACAGCCGGTTTTCACCACGATTTCTGTTTCTACATCATTCTTTTTCGAAATTTCAAAATTTTTACGGATAAAATCGACTAAAATTTTCACATATCACGCATAATCATGTTTTAACAGTTCCTGGAAAGTTTCAGTATCAAAATCAGCCTAAAACTTGTAATTTTGTGTGATTTCGCTTCAAGTGTTCGACATTTGCTGACATCATCTAGGCCTTCGCTTGAGTTTACACATTAGAACACCCTTTCGCTTGAAATTTGATGTTTGTTTGAAGCGAAACACTGGCTCTCGCTTGAAATCTGCACTGAGTCTGCTTGATATATCTTGAGTGTTCGCTTGAATATTCATTTTAGATCTGAACTAACTTGAATCTGATTGATAGTTCATCGTATCGTATTTTCAGTGAACAAGTTTGTGTTTAAGTGTGGAAAGTGCATTGAAATTGTGTGTGAATGTGAATATATCGGTTTATAGTGAGCATGTGAAATACATCAGTTCACGTGAAGTTAAAATGTCGACAATTTTTTAAAATAAAGAATCCATGTGCTTGTTCAGGTCATGTGAAGTGCATTAATTTGGTCGGTTCATGATAATTATTAAAGTTTGATATGTCAGCAAGCATGAAAAGATAAAGTGTATGGGTCCAATGAGAAATTGTAATTCAGGTTACGTGGATAGATAAGGTGTCAGATAGTTCTTGCTTCAGTCCAAGTGATCAGTCCAAGACCACCGAATGAATCATTTTAATTGAATATTTGGTCAAATCAGATTGTCATTGAGCATTAAGGGTTGTCGGAAGTTCATGTGAATATCTCAGATTAAATCATTATATGTGATCATTATATGGGATAGGTATTAAAGTGTAATGTCCATGTGATCATCATTAATTGGTGTAGGCTTTGAATTTGTTGAACATTTAAAGTATGGTCGTAATTGATGTGATCATGTGAATGTGGGTTTCGAGGTCCAACCGATATAGTATGATAATTCATGTTGTCAGCCAAAGCATGTGTTTGCATGTATATCAGATCTACATGTGAGTTTTGTCGATATATATACTTTGTGTGTATACTTTGATTTTTGTGATTGATCTGATATAAAGTGTTTTTGTCGGCTGCATATTAGTACAGTTTGCATGTGATTCTCATGATTTGTGATAGTTCATCAAATTATGTGAGGTTTATAGATCTGAATTATGTCGGTCACATGTGGGTGTGAAGTTCTAGAATTGTATGTAAGTGGTAGTGGTGTTCATTAGAATATATCGGGTCCTGTGTTAAAAGTGTCAGCTCACATTGTTTACATCAACCCACTAACTTGTTTTAAATAGATAAGTGTTGTTAAAAGCCCATGTGTTTGTTTCTAATTCTTGGCTCATATTAATGAAAAGCCCATATGTTGCATTTGGTCCAATGATTTTGTTTTGATAGGAGCTGCCCAATAATTTGTGTCCATTCAATATTGATAGAGTGTTTGTCGATTAGCAAGGTTTGTCCAGTACGGTTGTTCAGTCTGGTTGTTTTTTTTTGTTGTTCAAGTCGAGTGATATAGTTCAGTTTGTACGGCTTGAAGTTCGAAGATTTCAAAGAGTCAAGTCGTTTGGATTCAATTCGGGTCATTCAGTCAGCACAGTTGGTCAACATTCAGTTCGTACAGTTTGTCAACCTTCAGTCCGCTCAGAATATTCATCAGTACTTGCCAGGTGTTTTCCGAAGTATCACCTGATTATTGAATCATGGCTGAGAAATACTACAATACTCATCAGAAAAGAATCCCGATTTTTCCAGATCTTGGAAGCGATGTAGATACCGATGATGAGGAAGAATATCTTAACAAATGTAGAAAAAGCATTGAGCCTGATAGTTTTTATTTTTTCTATGCAGATAAAGTTGATATGCTGAATCAGAAGAAGATTGCCCGCTTAAAAAGGGAACTGGAAGCAGCAAAGTTACTTGCTAATGAAAAGGCAAAGACAGAAGTTGGAGAAACAAAAGTTGAAGCAGTGACTGAAAATGCAATAGAAAAAATCGTTGAAGTGGAGAAAGTGATAGAGAAAATAGTCGAAGTTGAAAAATTGGTCGAAGTAGAGAAGATTGTTGAGGTTGAAAAGCTAATTGAAAAAGTGGTTGAAGTAGAAAAACCATGTTCGAAGTGTTCAGAATCTTGCAAAGCTTGTGAAGAGAAAGATAAGAAGATTGCTGAGTTGGAGAAGATTAAAGAAGACTTACTGTCTGATGTGAAGTACATTAAGGAGTCGTATGATGTGCTCAACAACACAGTTGATCGTCTAAAAAAGACGAATACTGAAACCGAAAAAGCAATGGATAAAATGAGTGCAACATTAATGACAAAGCAAAAAGTCATTAATGAGTATATTGAAGATTGTGCACAGTTAAAGAAAGAAGTGGAACTTGAAAAGATTGAAAGTGAAAGGATTAAACGATTACTGTTGAGTTACACTACTTGTGATTATCTGATTGATCGTGTTTATCCTACTGTTGCAGGTTTGGAAGCGTTCATGGACAAAAAGACTGAAGATACTGATACTGGTAAGAAACCAAGTGTCAAGTATAACAGATGTCCGCCCCCGATACATGAAACTTATTCTCCCAGAAAGCCAAATGAGGAACGAGTAGACAAGGCTCTAAACATCAAGTTAAAGTCTGAAATCATTGATGAATTACCAGACAATATTGATGTTACATTCACAGCGTCTGACACTGATCATGAGTCTGAGTTATTAAAGAAAGTTGTCGATCAGGTGTTGGATACGGATGAGGAGTTAAAACCGGAGTCTAAGTCTGAAAGTCCGAGTTCGTCAGAAAAGAGTCCGAGTTCACCGGTTAATAGGGTTTACAATAGAGAATTCCTGTTATCAAAATCTAATTTGAATGACGGATCAATCAAAGTGGCTTATACTTTGAATGATTCAGACAAATTATATTCTGATGAGGAATTTCCAATCAGAAGTGTAAAAACTGAAATGATCAAACAGGTTTTCAAATTAACAGAAATTAATATTTCTGATATAAAAGATTTAAATCTAGATGAAAAACCTAAAAAATACACTTCAAGAGTTCAACAGAGATTGAACAAGAAAAAGGGTTATAGTTCTGGTTATGGTTATCGAAAGAAACCAAACTACAACGGTAATCTCAAAAAGAAAGGTTTAGGATTTATTCCTCCTGAAAATTATCAAAATCAGAAAACTTATAAACCAAATACAAAATTTGTTGCAGGTGGAAGTTGTGAAGATGAGCAGAAGAAACCATTCTGGAAACAATCCAATCAAGAGTTTCTTGCTGAAGTGAAGAAGAATGTGAGAAAGTTTGCTCAAAGAGTTGATCGAAGAACTTGTTTTAAATGCCAGGAAGTTGGACACATAGCTTGGAATTGCCCCAAGACCAACTACAAAGAACAGGGAGTTTCTTCTAACTCTGAAATGAAAAAGAAAAATGTTGATAAATCGACTTTGGAAGTTGGTGAAACTTCAAAACGGTTTTACAAAAGAAGTGTCGATTTAACCAAACAAAAATGGGTTGTAAAATCTCAAAGTAGTTCTGACAATGAATCTGATTCCATAAAATCAGAGGAGTCATTTGTTGAGAAAAAGATTGTGAATTCCGTTCCTGAGGTGAACGATGAAAATTTTCCTTCATTGTCAAAGGAAAATTGGAAGTCGAAAGTTGGGAAGCTAGAGATCTCAAATCAATTCTTCGCTGATAAGGGAGAATTTGATGTTGAGAAGGCTTTCAATGGGAAAGTCAAACATATTTTCGGTAAGATGGTTGACAGAAAGGTAAAGGGTGCTCAAGAATTTTATAAATCAAAATGTTGGTGGGATAGATGTTTGCCACCAAAGTCACCCAAGGCTGGTCAGGCTTGGGTGGAAGTAATGTTTGATTAAAAACCGGACTTGCCGGAGCTCCCGGGTTGGTTTAAGTGGAGCAGGAATCGGCACATTTCTTGAGAAATTCACTTTGGTGATTTCGACTTACAAGTGGTAAATCAGGGACATTAAGTTGTACTTGATTTTCTACAAATGATTGAGAAACAATGTGATGAAACAAACCCCTAATCTACAAATGATTTGAAAATCAACTAAACTAATTTTCCGGAAAAACCATTTGATTAAAACAAACTTAAGTGTTTTGAAATCACAATGGGAAAATAGTTTGTTATGAGGGGGAGTTCTGATTGTTTATGCCAAGTGGATGGCGATTTGAAGTGATTTGATATCAGTTGTCATTTTATTGTACAGTTTGTGTTCAAATTTCCTAAAATGTGTTTGCATTTTAGGGGGAGTAAAAATTTTCAGAAAATCCAAAAACATTTGAAAATTTGAAAAAGCCAAAAACATGATAAAATCAAAAATGAGTTTTGTTGTATAAAAGAGGAAATGATAGTACATCAGTGGACTATCACAGCATGCTAAAGAAATGAAAAGTTAAAAAGTGATAAACGGTCTCACTGATGATGTGCCAGTAGGTTTTTGCACATTTAGTAGATTGTGACGAGATATAAACCTAAATTTCAAACTTGCTTGTTCTGTGGGTTAACACAAACTTGGATATATAGGTAACCCCTGAAATCTTGTTTGAAAGGTCCCTTATTCTGAGATACTAGGTCTTTATGCTCAGTGATATCTGGGGTATTATCCCGAGACTTCTGCTGAAAGAAATTTCTGACCTAGTCCCCGGATAATGCTTTCTGCAAATGCTTGAAACATAGCATCGCCCTCAGCAAGCTGATGAAACAATAAAATTGTTAGTCGCTGCTGTTGTAATGCAAAAGATCCTCTAAAGGGGACACACCAAAAGTCGAAGCCGTCATCTCTCTGCGTATCGAAAGATCGACCTGAGCTCTCACGGCCCTCGTACTATAATTTATTCCCCTGACAGATATCATCTGTGGTATACTCACCTGTAAGACTGAATATTGGGATCTGGATACGGGAGTATATTCAAGTAGTGGGACACACGGATAAGTTTAAGTCTCTTAAAACAATTAACATCGTATCTCGGATCAATTGAACTTTGTGTGAAAATCTAAGTGGATCAATATACTGACAATCTAAGTGAATCGTTTAAAACTTAAAATGAAATGAAGCTTAACGGTGTTGGTGATATGTCTCAAAAACTGATATGATCCTCTTACACAAACTCACAAAAATATTGTATGTAAATAGTTCATTTCTGCATTTTATTTCTGTTATTTCAAAATCCAAAAAGATTTTCGGTGTGTTTTAGCATAAATTTTGAAAAATCCAAAAAGATTTTAGACAACTGATGTTGAAAAGCTGATTTTCAAAATTCCGAGTGCTGAACATGACGAATAGGTTTGGGTGAATTTGATTGAAAAGTTTTTCAGAGATAAAAATTAGTTAAAAGATCATTGTTAATATTTGATTGTATATTGATTGGAGAGGATCAGTGTTGGTGCATGATATTTGATAAATTGTTAAATATTTTTTTGTGAATCTTATTTTTGGGTAGAGGATGTGCAGGATAGTAGATAGAGTGCCAGGTTCTGATACCTGAGGATTCTGATACTGTAAAAGTCAGACTACGATCCCAGCATGTTTTGAGGGGGAGTCTGTTAGAGGGAGAGAGAATTGGAGATAGGATAGAGCCAGATAGAGATCCTGAAGAAAGTTCAAAGACTGATAAAGACTGAAGATTGAGAAGACTCGACACTTAAGACTCGTCAACATCTGAGGGGGAGTCTGTTGGTGCACACATCTGTCGTCTTCGTCTTGTATCGAGTCTCGGTTCGGTGCGGGTTCGGTGCGAATATTATCAAGCATGATGTCATCATCTAGGATGATGACATCACACAAGTGACATCACATGTTGCATCATCACAAAAGACAAAGGAAATTCAAATCAGATTGTTAGTTGATGAACATTTCGCTTGAAGACAAAACACATTGAAAGATTTCGCTTCAAAAAGTCAACATTCCTTGAAGATTTCGCTTGAAGGTTTCGCTTCAAGTGTTCCAAGCGAAATCATGTCCACTATATATAGGTGATGATAGGTTTCAGTTGTAATAGTTCGAACAGTTTTTGGCCAAGTGTACCGAGGTGCTGCCGGTTTCTCTTCTGAATGTAAAGGTTGTAATATCAATATAAAGAGGTTTAAAGAGTGAAACAAGCTGTTTACACGTCTGTTTCTTAGTTTCCGCCTCTGAAACGGACTAGAACTCTTCCGAACGACTCGTATAGGTCACAATCCGATCCTACAGTATCTAAGGGTTCCATAATCAATAAACAAGTTTCTAAACAATCTCTAACGGTCGTTTACCCGGTTCGCCCGTTAAGGGCTTTTGGTCAATTCTAGTCTCTTATTTTACAACAAGAGACTCTCACCAATTATTGACCAAATAGTACTTTTAACTACAACAAAATCTTGCGTACCTAGCCCGGGTCAACAAATAGACCTGATTTATACCTCGCTTTAATTATCACACAATCTATGGCGACGCAATTACCCGATTTGCTAATCGCTGCTGTTAACATAAGACTTGACAACCATATTAGTCGATATTGTCAAATGGTGTTATCACCATCATTTGACCCGTTTGGACTATATACCCAACATTATCTATTTAATCAAAAACATGGTTTTTGATTTCTAATTCCTACATCCATCCCATCCCGGATTTTTCTACCAAATCCTTTTTCTCTTAAATTCCTTTCTTACAAATTTAACCCGTTTCGGCTTACGGCATGGGTATCATTTTAACTTCGATTTACATTAGTCGACATTTGACCAATTTCCAATTTTTCTTCTTTACCCTTTTTCCTTATTATTAGATTACACTACAAGGTAATCTTAACGGAATTCCATATTTTCAATATTATCGTTACCGTTTATAACGTATAGAATAAACAAGTATTCTACATAAGTGTGTAAATTACACTTACCTCTCATCCGGCTTGCGCTTCTCTTCTCGTACTTGATTTATTTGATCGCTTCTTTCCCAATGTCACACCCCGAATATCAGAGCATTGGCGTGACTGGACTGGACTGGTATCTTCATTGCACAGCGGAAGCAAATAAGCTAAGTCTTTTAGAAAATGAACGCCACTAAGTACTCGACTCCACATGGTTCCCCTATTCCAACTGTGCCTTAACTTTGAAATGCAACCTGAGAATGAAACATGCGAAAAAGTCAACATAAAGTTGAGCGAGTTCATAGTTTGTTTGTAAAAGATTTGAAATAAATCTTTTGAATAACCGGTTTGAGAAAACGAATTTAGAAATCATTTTCTTGCCAAATTATATGGAAACTTTGTATTTGTAACGCATTATGTTCGTAAAACCATGTATTTGTAAACTCTCGTACTTGTAATGTTCGTATAACCGTCAATGCCCACGCAGACTTTGACTCCCTGCCCGCATAATCCTATGCTCTGAATTTGTATAAAACATGGTATGTAATTTGTAAAACCTCGGTATGAAAGCAAACAAGGAAAATATCACCAATGATTTGCAAGGCCACTGATATGTGTGACGGTGTAGGAAGACTCAAACCTAGCAAAGTTGTACCGGGCTCTCGGCTGGAAGACATAGTCACCACTATGGGCTGCCCCGTCCTCATGGGTGTGGGCTCGCTACACCCAAATAGTTCTATCACTCATGCCCCTCGGTCCTGATACGAGGATTAATGGTCCCAAGTATCCGCCTACCCTATCACATGATCTATAGTTCTTTCCTAGGCTAATCATACCAATAGTATTGTAAGTATTCCTTTGTAACATGTATTTTACCCCAGTCTCTCAGACTGAATTACCCAGCTAGTCTCTCAGACTAACTCCCCAGTCTCTCAGACCAACTCCCCAGTCTCTCAGACTGAATTACCCAGCTAGTCTCTCAGACTAACTCCCCAGTCTCTCAAACCAACTCCCCAGTCTCTCAGACTGAATTACCCAGCTAGTCTCTCAGACTAACTCCCCAGTCTCTCAGACCAACTCACCAGTCTCTCAGACTAAATTACCCAGCTAGTCTCTCAGACTAACTCCCCAATCTCTCAGACCAACTCCCCAATATTATCACCAGACGATCCCATCCCTAGTCATGAAAATCATTCACATTTCGATAATACGCATTTGATTTGTAAAAACCGGTATATTTAGTATAATCCATTCGTAAACCATTTGAGTTTCCTCGAAATCCATTCGTAACATGATTTAGAAATATGAGTTTTCGTTCGTTCAAAAACTTTGTATGTTCTTGCAAAACGTGCATGTCTTTCCACCCCGAAAACATTTACAAGAATGTAAAACCGTAAAAAAAAGTGGGGTTATGAACTCACCTAAATTGCCTTGTGCGAAGCTAGTCTAATTACGACTGTGTGATGTCGTTTCCAAGACGAGACTCGCTAGCGTGCAATCTACAATATTCCTAACACGGAATATCTTATAAGTTTCTAAATAAAAGCGGTAACTAGTCTACGTGTCACCGAGCTCTACCGAATCGTTAGTCGAACGATTCAACGGTAAGTAGTTAACTTATCGGAAATGATTAGGTCATATTTGATAAGTATCATTTATTGTCGATAATAACCAATAAGCCTTGAAAAGACTTGATTCTCGAGATATTAGAAATAAATAAATATTTATATCAAAACATATAAATATATTGTTAAGGTCGCTTGTCGTCTCGAGAAATTGTTTGTGTATATAGGAATATTTGTATGAAAGTAATATATAATAAACTTGTATTACATATATTGCGTCTTGTATATATTTGCAAAAATATATGTATATGTCGTTTCGGTGTTTGAAATAAATATAAAAAGTTATATTTATTTTACAAAAGTATCATCGAGTTGTTGAATGTTTGAAATAAATAGATAAATTATATCTATTTTTGTAAAGGAATTCGTGTGGTACGGTATTTGAAATAAATATAAAACTATATTTATTTTCATAAAACGAATTCTTGTCGTTGATATTTGAAATAACATATAAACTATATTTAAGTTTATAAAAAAATCGTCGTTTTGTTTGATATCCGAAATAAATATATAACACTATATTTATTTATAAAAGGATTCGTTTTGTTTACCATCGAAAATAAATATATAACTATATTTATTTTTATAAAACGAGTTCATGTTGGATATTTGGAATAAATATATAAACTATATTTATTTTTATAAAACGAATGTGTTTTATCGGCTTTTGAAACAATATAAGTAATTATATTGATTTTGTAAAAAGAATTGTCGAGTTTTCAAAGTTTAAAATAACAAGATTATTGTTGTAAACGATTCCAAAATCGTCGTTTCCGTAAGTTGTAAAGTGCCGTTGTAAAACAAATATTCATTTGTATTTGTGTTTATTAAGGTTTCTCGGATTCTGTAGGTTTCGTCCTTTAATAAAACGCGTTGTATATTACGGGTTTTCTCGAAAAAACGGGCAGAGTTTCCACTGTTTTTGGATGCCCCTGACAACACAAGTTGTCGTTATTTATTCAAAATTCAATCAAGTTTCAACAATATTTTGTATAACCAATCTATATAACGAAGATAACAAAAAAAGAATTCAAATACTTTTAACCAATAGTTCATCGATTGCTCGGTTTGTGAGCTCGTTCACGTAAAATTAAATCTATATTAAAACACAAATATTTAACGCGTCATTAATTTTTTACCAAGTCTTCATGTCGAGACATCGAACGAGTTGACCGGGTTACTGTGTTGACCGGCTGAGTTGCCTGAGCCAACTCGCTGAGTTGACCGAGTCAGCTCGCTGAGTTGACCGAGTCAGCTCGCTGGGTTGACTTCGTTGACCGTCTGTTGACCCGTAAAACTGATGTTGACCAGTTGACCACATCCGAGCCCGAACATACTGAACCAAATCAGACATGAACCATTTTAAACCAAACCTGAACCAAGTCACTTGAACTCGAGTCTAAACCACCTGCTTGAAACAGAACCGAGCCACCGCACTGTCGGTCCGCCGGTCATCATCATCATCAACCATCAATGTTTAAAAGAAAAGAAACTAACAGAGGGGGGGGGGGTTACCGCGAACTTGTCGGATGTGAGGATACCATTGCTGCCACTGCCACCGCCGTGAGCGGAGGCGGCGCTCATCTCCGTCGCTCTCTCTATCTCCTCTTCGTCTCTATCATCGCCCCTCTCTCTCTCCGCTCGTTACCGTCGCCGCACCACCACCGGACTGTGGTGGTGGTGGTCGGGTGTGGGTGTAAGGGGGTGGGTGTAACACCCAAAAAATATAAAACTTTGCGTTTAATATGTAATGTTAATTTAACAAGAATCAACTAACTAGGAAACTATAACCCAGTTAGTTGATAGTCTTGAAATAACTTACTCTAAAGTTAAAACACTTAAACTTAAAGCTAAATGATAAGTGGAGGGACTAAACTAGTCAAAACTGAAAGTTTAGAACTAAAATAATAAACAAAACACAAAAACCACTCAATGTGGGTGGGCATCGATCGAACAGGAGAGAGGGGGCGACCAGGAGAACTCTCCAAACCCTAACTTCACCAAAAATTCACAAATCAAAGCCCTTAATCCACTCTAAATCAAGTTCTGAACACGAATTCGAGATCACCTTGATGTAGGGATCAAAAGGTATGTAAAATTTTAGTACTTTGATTCGAGTTCAGTTTTAGGTTAAATGAGAAAATCAAGAATTTAGCCTGAATATGTGTTGCATGGTTGAATCTTGAAGTTATATGATGTCTAGAGTTAAACCCTAGAGGATTCTTGTGAAAAACATTGCATAATGATTGTAGAGCTTCATAATCACCATTTAGGGTGATTGATGAGCTTGAAGAGAACTTGATAAATGCTAAAATTATAATTTTGTTCTAGCACAATCTGGATTTAAGAAGTAATTTCAGAAGTAATGAAATTAAGAGAGTTATAAAGTTGACTAATTGAAGTGAAATTTGATAATAATTACAAGTTATAAACTTGGTGATGATTATGTGATTATCTGACCCGATAGGTGTTTGTGGAAATGCCTGAGTGAGAATTAAAATGTTGAAAGTTGGGCAAAAACGCAGATTTGATTATTATAGAGAATTATGCGTTAAAACTTACGAAAGAGTTCTAAACTTGTTGTGAAATTGAACTCTTTAGGTAAAGAATCCGGAACGTCCAGTGGACACGCCGGGGGAGATACTCGCTTGAAGGGTGTGCTATAAAGGTATGTAACTTGACCCGTTACATTAAGTAGATTTTGATGATTATATAATGCGTAATTGAATTTTAGAATAAGAGTTGTTTTGAATTAAAGCGGTGATGTCGCTACATTGAATAATAGGTCAAAATTGGTTGGAACTCGTTGGTAGTCGTCATATGGGAGGATTCCTTAGACGAGCCAAACGGGTCGAATAATCAAGTAAAGCATGGTTAATGCTCCGGAAATATGATGGATTGATCTTTGATATTGGTTAATATATAACATATTAGAATTACGAGAATTTAATGTATTGGTATGTTTGAGTAGCGAAATCCGAGAGTTGGGTTGAGTGAAAAGAACAAAATCAAACATAATATGGATTTCCAGGGACTACCGTAAGTTACGGTAGTACCGTAACTTACGGTAGAGGTCAGGTGCTTACGGTGGGTTACTCCTGTTTTACGGTGGACCAGGAAATTACAGGACCTACCGTAACTTACGGTGACACCGTAAGTTACGGTGAAACCAGAAAAGTCAATATTTTATTATTTAAAGTTTGATGTTGGATCTTGTGTTTAAGTACTATATAACAATGTCAAAACTAATGTTTTAATGGTTTTGACCCTAGGTAACAAGGTGGATCTTACGGATGGCGGTCAAGCAAATGATGAAGAACCGAACACTACATTTTGAAGCTTCCGCAACGTTTTAAAACTTTAGTACTTTTGTGTATGGGTTGTAAACACTTGTTTAAAAAACTTTTAAAATGTTTTAACTTAGTCATTAGATGACTAAGCTTGATGTTATTTACCAATTTTTGTAATGAAAGTTATACTAGTCTAACAATACTATATTTTAAATGAAATAAACTATTACTAAAATCAAGTAAAATTAGACGGGTGTTACAGTGGGTGTTGTAGGTTGCAGGTGACGTGGAGGGGGAGGGGGTTGTCGTTGGCTGGAACAACCACCACCACTCCGCCAGTGGTATTGCCGGACCGGCTGCCGGCCTTCATCGAGCAGAGAGGGGGAAAGAAGATGGGTGTGGTTCTTGTTTTGAGATATGAAGGAGATATGGATTTTTGTTTGAGTATAGAAATTGTAGAGCATTTGAGGTGTGTGTGTGTTGTATGGTCTGCACAGAATAAGGGAGGGGGGTATGGACCATTTTATAAAGATGGGGAGATCTTGTAGAAATCTTATGGGGATTTAAAGAGATCTTGTAAATATTTTGAATATCTTAAGTAGATTTTATAGGGATTTTGGAAGGATTTTATAAGATTTTGATGAGATCTAGTGCAGATTTTATAGGAAAACCCCTAATATTTTATGTGCAGGTTTAGGCTTGTGGGTTTTGGGCTTGGGCCCAGGGCTCACAAGCTCAATCCCCGTGTTTAAGCGGCCCGTAATTCATACGAGACCCGTTAACACACTCGTGCTCTGTAAAATTTAATGACGTATGTTTATATAGCCGAAATCCTGTAAAATATATGCTAGTAGTCGGTTGTCGTGTCCGTTCGTCAATTACGGTGAAAATCGAGTAAAACCGTGTTGTCGTCGCTTTAATGCGTTTTCTAATCTGGTTTCGACTGTAGTTGCTAAAATTTCATTACGGAGCTAAATATAGCGTAAAATGTAAGTTCTGAAGGTGACAGGCGTCTCCGTCGCTTCCGTTTCGTTGCCGATGTGTTTCCTACCATCGCGTTTTTAGTTCATGTTGCATTTGTGTCGCACGGAAGCCTAATAAATTCACAAAACTAATTTCATAGACATAAAATATTCGTAGAAAATCCGTATTTGTCGGCGTTGTCAGTATTTCGTACGGTTTTGTTTCATTGTCGCGTAATATTCAGCAGATTTCCCGTAAAATCACCACACGCGCACTGTATAATCAAATAAACGTTCCTGGGCTCTCCAAGGGCCTAATTAAGTTAATTTGCGCTGTAAACACTATTTATTATCATGTTAATCACCTGTTAATCACGTAATTAGGAGCCGTAAATCACCAGTTGTCACATTCTCCCCCTGTTACTGAAATTTCGTCCTCGAAATTTAGACTACGTTAACTCTTTAGAGTTACGTTATGTGTAGGTAAATACGAATAGTATCAAAGTGGATGACCGCAAAATTGGATCAAGACTTATTCGAGTCATGTGAATTCAAGGACATTCTTCAACAATAGGAACCCAACGTTTTAAAAGAAATGTGTTTCAAAACTTGATGTCAAAGGAAACAAGACGTATAGATACAGTCACTAGTGTGACTAAATCAACAGGGAACCAATAATGAACAGGAACTTCGACCAATCGAATTCCGTATAACCGTTCACAATATGTAAATGAGTTCTAGAAGCAATAACATCCACTAGATGAACTGAAAATCAACAAATCCAAATGTAATAGTTTGCATGGAATGCTTGATCGTGATCAGCACAAGCTGCAAGTTATACCGACGCCACAAGGTGTCGTAGTGAATGAAACAATTCAAATATAGATGTGATCGAACAAGTACCACCTGTGTTTTGTATGAAACGCTCGATCATGATTAGCCCAAGCTACAAGTTTGTACTGACACCACAAGGTGTCGTAGTGATTTAAATAATTCAATAATAGCGGTGATCAAACAAATTCACCGTGTTTGAAGTCAACTGAAGGTTCAACGAAGTAAATCTGAACGTTTGTTTCAAACAAACATCAAAAGATTTTCAATTGAAGGTGGAATATCAAGGAAATACTGTTTTTGATCGAAGATGGGGAAGCAATGAATGTCGCAAAACTTTCGATCGATGTTGAAAGAACCGTTAGTAGGTACACCGGAATATAAAATGAAGTTGTGTACCATGGTCTTAACACACAATTGTGTTAAAACTGCTTTAATGTGTTAAATCAAAACGGATTTAGAACGAATCAATAAATAAACAATTAAGTCCGTGCATGAGATGTGTAAACGAGATTAGCGCAAGGTTCAAATTAGCGAAAGCACCACCACAAGGTTTCGAAATCAACAACCAATTTAATGGAGTCGAATGCCAAACAAGTTTACTTCGACTCGGAGCAAATAAAACACTTGTTAAAACGAATTTTGAATATGATGCTCCCAGTACATCATATGATGCTCTGAATTGAATATGTGTAATGGACAAGTTCAAACAATTGAACTTGGTTTTAGCGCAATCCGACAATAAATATATATGTTTCAAAAAAGAAATTTGAGGACTTTACCTGGGGTTGCGTGTGATGACCGGTTGTTAGGTGACATTACCATGGAATGTCGAACATGGCGTATTCGTCGTTAACAAAATAGGGGGAATGTTAAGAAATACGTCTTCTCCCTGGCGTGATTCATGTCGTTGCAGGATCGCGTGACAAGTTGTCGTTTCCTGATCGTTAGTTCTCCTGCTGACAGGAATCTAGCGTCGTCGTTGAATTGCGCCATCGTTCCTTTTTCAAAGGCCTCGCCTCGATAGTTGTATGTGACGTACTTCAACCTCCGTTGATGTATCGCTTAAGTTTCACGTATACCTGTGCACTAGCGTTTCGTTATGCGTAGGATGTGATGTACTCTGACATTCGTTGACGTAAAATTTGAGTTCCATGTATTCTCATGCACTAGCGTTTCGTTATGCGTAGGCTGCCTGCTCGGGAAGTTAATATATCATAGACAATATGGATAATAGTGTGTGCCCGAGTTAATATTCGCGGTTCCTACGTGATGACCTTTAATGAACTTCAACATAAGTTTCCGAAGGTCTTAAATGCATGTTTCCTAAACTCTCAGAGCTTTGTGTACTGTATGTAATTATTTTATGTGCCGTGTGTAAAACACCACTTTAGCGTATGTTTAAAAACAAAATTTTGACTGTTTGCTTTTCGGCAACGGTTGGAGACCATATTTGAGTCTTAGGCGTTCTGTGTATTTAGGTTTTAACAATCTAAGTTCCCAGTGGAAAATGAGGTTAGAGCCTAGGTATTCCTACTGAAAACCTTATTCGCTGTAACCTATAGCTCTGATACCAATTTGTCACACCCCGAATATCAGAGCATTGGCGTGACTGAACTGGTATCTTCATTGCACAGCGGAAGCAAATAAGCTAAGTCTTTTAGAAAATGAACTCCACTAAGTACTCGACTCCACATGGTTCCCCTATTCCAACCGTGCCTTAACTTTGAAATGCAACCTGAGAAAGAAACATGCGAAAAAGTCAACATAAAGTTGAGCGAGTTCATAGTTTGTTTGTAAAAGATTTGAAATAAATCTTTTGAATAACCGGTTTGTGAAATAATATTGAGAAAACGAATTTAGAAATCATTTTCTTGCCAAGTTATATGGAAACTTTGTATTTGTAACGCATTATGTTCATAAAACCATGTATTTATAAACTCTCGTATTTGTAATGTTCGTATAACCGTCAATGCCCACCCTGGCTTTGACTCCCTGCCCGCATAATCCTATCCTCTGAATTTGTATAAAACATGGTATGTAATTTGTAAAACCCCGGTATGAAAGCAAACAAGGAAAAGATCACCAATCGTTTGCAAGGCCACTGATATGTGTGACGGTGTAGGAAGACTCAAACCTAGCAAAGTTGTACCGGGCTCCCGGCTGGAAGACATAGTCACCACTATGGGCCGCCCCGGCCTCATGGGTGTGGGCTCGCTACACCAAAAATAGATCTATCACTCATGCCCCTCGGTCCTGATACGAGGATTAATGGTCCCAAGTATCTGCCTACCCTATCACACGATCTATGGTTCTTTCCTAGGCTAATCATACCAATAGTATTGTAGGTATTCCTTTGTAACATGTATTTTACCCCAGTCTCTTAGACTGAGTTACCCAGCTAGTCTCTCAGACTAACTCCCCAGTCTCTCAGACTGAATTACCCAGCTAGTCTCTCAGACTAACTCCCAAGTCTCTCAGACCAACTCCCCAGTCTCTCAGACTGAATTACCCAGCTTGTCTCTCAGACTAACTCCCCAGTCTCTCAGACCAACTCCCCAGTCTCTCAGACTGAATTACCTAGCTAGTCTCTCAGACTAACTCCCCAGTCTCTCAGACCAACTCCCTAGTCTCTCAGACTGAATTACCCAGCTAGTCTCTCAGACTAACTCCCCAGTCTCTCAGACCAACTCCCCAGTCTCTCAGACTAAATTACCCAGCTAGTCTCTCAGACTAACTCCCCAGTCACTCAGACCAACTCCCCAATATTATCACCAGACGATCCCATCCCTAGTCATGAAAATCATTCACATTTTGATAATACGCATTTGTTTTGTAAAAACCGGTATATTTAGTATAATCCGTTCGTAAACCATTTGAGTTTCCTCGAAATCCATTCATAACATGATTTAGAAATATGAGTTTTCGTTCGTTCAAAAACTTTGTATGTTCTTGCAAAACGTGCATGTCTTTCCACCCCGAAAACATTTACAAGAATGTAAAACCGTAAAAAAAAAGTGGGGTTATGAACTCACCTGAATTGCCTTGTGCGAAGCTAGTCTAATTACGACTGCATGATGTCGTTTCCAAGACGAGACTCGCTAGAGTACAATCTACAATATTCCTAACACGGAATATCTTATAAGTTTCTAAATAAAAGCGGTAACTAGTCTACGTGTCACCGAGCTCTACCGAATCGTTAGTCGAACGATTCAACGGTAAGTAGTTAACTTATCGGAAATGATTAGGTCATATTTGATAAGTATCATTTATTGTCGATAATAACCAATAAGCCTTGAAAAAACTTGATTCTCGAGATATTTGAAATAAATAAATATTTATATCAAAACATATAAATATATTGTTAAGGTCGCTTGTCGTCTCGAGAAATCATTTGTGTATATAGGAATATTCGTATGAAAGTAATATATAATAAACTTGTATTGCATATATTGCGTCTTGTATGTATTTGCCAAAATATACGTATATGTCGTTTCGGTGTTTGAAATAAATATAAAAAGTTATATTTATTTTACAAAAGTATCATCGAGTTGTTGAATGTTTGAAATAAATAGATAAATTATATCTATTTTTGTAAAGGAATTCGTGTGGTACGGTATTTGAAATAAATATAAAACTATATCTATTTTCATAAAACGAATTCGTGTCGTTGATATTTGAAATAACATATAAACTATATTTAAGTTTATAAAAAAATCGTCGTTTTGTTTGATATCCGAAATAAATATATAACACTATATTTATTTATAAAAGGATTCGTTTTGTTTACTATCGAAAATAAATATATAACTATATTTATTTTTATAAAACGAGTTCATGTTGGATATTTGAAATAAATATATAAACTATATTTATTTTTATAAAACGAATGCGTTTTATCGGCTTTTGAAACAATATAAGTAATTATATTGATTTTGTAAAAAGAATTGTCGAGTTTTCGAAGTTTAAAAGAACTAGATTATTGTTGTAAACGATTCCAAAATCGTCATTTCCGTAAGTTGTAAAGTGCCGTTGTAAAACAAATATTCATTTGTATTTGTGTTTATTAAGGTTTCTCGGATTCTATAGGTTTCGTCCTTTAATAAAACGCGTTGTATATTACGGGTTTTCTCGAAAAAACGGGCAGAGTTTCCACTGTTTTTGGATGCCCCTGACAACACAAGTTGTCGTTATTTATTCAAAATTCAATCAAGTTTCAACAATATTTTGTATAACCAAGATAACAAAAAAAGAATTCAAATACTTTTAACCAATAGTTCATCGATTGCTCGGTTTGTGAGCTCGTTCACGTAAAATTAAATCTATATTAAAACACAAATATTTAACGCGTCATTAATTTTTTTACCAAGTCTTCATGTCGAGACATCGAACGAGTTGACCGGGTTACTGTGTTGACCGGCTGAGTTGACCGAGTCAGCTCGCTGGGTTGACTTCGTTGACCGTCTGTTGACCTGTAAAACTGATGTTAACCAGTTGACCACGTCCGAGCCCGAACATACTGAACCAAATCAGACATGAACCATTTTGAACCAAACCTGAACCAAGTCACTTGAACTCGAGTCTAAACCACCTGCTTGAAACAGAACCGAGCCACCGCACTGTCGGTCCGCCGGTCATCATCATCATCAGCCATCAATGTTTAAAAGAAAAGAAACTAACAGAGGGGGGGGGGTTACCGTGAACTTGTCGGATGTGAGGATACCATTGCCGCCACTGCCGCCGCCGTGAGCGGCGGCGGCGCCCATCTCCGTCGCTCTCTCTCTCTCCTCTTCGTCTCTATCATCGCCTCTCTCTCTCTCCGCTCGTTACCGTCACCGCACCACCACTGGACTATGGTGGTGGTGGTGGTCGGGTGTGGGTGTAAGGGGGTGTGTGTTGTAGGTTGCAGGTGACGTGGAGGGGGGGGGGTTGTCGTTGGCTGGAACAACCACCACCACTCCGCCAGTGGTATTGCCGGACCGGCTTCCGGCCTTCATCGAGCAGAGAGGGGGAAAGAAGATGGGTGTGGTTCTTGTTTTGAGATATGAAGGAGATATGGATTTTTGTTTGAGTATAGAATTTGTAGAGCATTTGAGGTGTGTGTGTGTTGTATGGTCTGCACAGAATAAGGGAGGGGGGGTATGGACCATTTTATAAAGATGGGGAGATCTTGTAGAAATCTTATGGGGATTTAAAGAGATCTTGTAAATATTTTGAATATCTTGAGTAGATTTTATAGGGATTTTGGAAGGATTTTATAAGATTTTGATGAGATCTAGTGCATATTTTATAGGAAAACCCCTGATATTTTATGTGCAGGTTTAGGCCTGTGGGTTTTGGGCTTGGGCCCAGGGCCCACAAGCTCAATCCCCGTGTTTAAGCGGCCCGTAATTCATACGAGACCTGTTAACACACTCGTGCTCCGTAAAATTTAATGACGTATGTTTATATAGCCGAAATCCCGTTAACAATACATGCAAAAGGAAGCATTTTGGAAGATAGAAAGGATATTGCTATTTCTGCAAAATCCCGGGGCACCAAGAAGAAGACTGCAGGAAGAAGAAAGCAACAGTCTGCTACAATTGTGGAGAAGCTGGACACTTTAGGCCAGACTGCCCAAAACTGGTCAAACCAGCCGATAACAAAGCCAAACATGCAGAAGGAACTACCAAGAAGAATGCAAGAGCCTTCCAGTTGACTACTCAGGAAGCAGAACTAATTCCTGATGTAATAGCTGGTACGTTCCTAGTTCACGACATTTATGCAAAAATATTATTTGACTCTGGTGCAAACCAAAGTTTTATAAATACTTTATTCTGCTAAGCTCTTAACTTACCTTTAACCAACCTTAAGCAGATTTTTACAGTCGAAACGGCAGATGGGAATTCTGTTAAAATAAATAAGGTTGTGCGAAATGGAAAGATAGAACTTTTAGGTCATAAATTTTCGGCAAACCTGTTACCTATGAATTTAGCCGGATTTGATGTTGTGTTAGGAATGGATTGGCTGGTAGCCAATCATGCTCGAATTCTTTGTGATAAGAATTCCATAGAAATTCATACACCCTCTGGAGAATCAGTGGTGATTACAGGAGATAAGCCACGAAAGCCAATGAAATTCATTTCAGTAATGAAATTGGTCAGTTATTCAAGAAAACAAGAAATGGTGAATATGATTTCGGTAATCATTAACACTAAGAGTAAGGAACTTAAGGAAATTCCTGTGGTAGCAGAATACCCAGATGTATTCCCAGAAGAACTACCAGGATTACCACCCAATAGGGAAATAGAATTTAGAATTCATCTAATTCCTGGAACTACACCGATAGCCAAGGCACCTTATCGGTTAGCACCCACAGAAATACTAGAATTGAAAAAGCACGAGGAAAACTATACGACTCATAACTTAGAATTAGGAGCCATAATTTTTTCCCTTAAGATTTGAAGACATTATCTATATGGTAGTAAGTTTACAGTCTATACAGATCATAAGAGTTTAAGATACATGTTTGGGCAAAAAGAATTAAACATGAGGCAAAGGAGATGGATGGAAATCCTAAGTGACTACGACTGTGATATTCAATATCACGAAGGACAGGCAAATGTTGTTGCAGATGCCTTAAGTCGTAAGTATCACGAAAAACAGAAGCGAGTTCGTGCTCTTAGATTAAATCTACAATTAGATTTAATGGAACAACTAAAGAATATTCAAGAAACAGCAATCAAGGATGATGCTGAAGGAATGAAAGGACGAATAAAGGAATTAGAACAAGGAAGCGATGGAATTTGGAGATTCCATAAGAAAAGAATTTGGGTACCTAAGCAAGGAGAGTTAAGAAATAAGATTTTAGAAGAAGCCCATAAATCTAGGTATACCATGCATCCGGGAAACAATAACATGTACCAAGATTTACGAAATAATTTCTGGTGGATAGGAATGAAAAAGTACATAGCTAGATATGTTTCTAAATGTCTTACTTGTTCATAAGTTAAGGCAGAACACCAGAAACCTTCAAGTCTACTACAACTATTAGAAATGCCTGTATGGAAATGGGAACTTATAACCATGGATTTTGTTATTAAGTTACCCAAAACCAGAAAAGGTAATGACGCGATTTGGGTAATTGTGGATCGATTAACCAAATCAGCTCTTTTTCTACCTATGAAAGAAACCTTTAGCATGGAAAGGTTAGCCAAGTTGTATGTAGATGAAGTAGTATCCTTACATGGAGTTCCACTCTCCATTGTATCGGATAGGGATAGTCGTTTCACTTCCCACTTCTGGACAAGTTTCCAAGAAGCTATGGGAACCCGAATAAATCTAAGTACTGCATATCATCCTCAAACAGACGGACAAAGTGAAAGGACGATCCAAACCCTGGAGGACATGCTTAGGGCGTGTGTGATAGATTTTGGTGGAAATTGGGATGACCACCAACCTTTAATTGAATTCTCCTATAACAATAGTTACCATTCAAGCATTGAAGCTGCCCCGTTTGAAGCACTGTATGGACGAAAGTGTAGAACTCTAGTTTGTTAGGCAGAAATAGGAGAAAGTCAATTATCAGGTCCTGAAATCGTGCAAGAAACTACTGACAAGATCACTCAAATCAAGGAAAGACTGAAAACGGCTCATGATCGTCAGAATAATTATGCCGATAATCGACGCAAGCCGTTAGAATTCCAAGTGGGAGACAGAGTACTATTGAAAGTTTCTCCTTGGAAAGGAGTAGCACGATTTGGTAAGAAGGGAAAGTTGAGTCCAAGGTACGTAGGACCATTCCCAGTAATACAGTGAATAGGACCAGTTGCTTATCGCTTACAACTACCGAAAGAGCTAACTGGGGTACATGATGTATTCCATGTATCCAACCTCAAGAAATGTTTATCTGACGAATCTCTGGTAGTATCTCTTCAAGATGTAGAGGTAAATAAAAAGTTAAAGTTTGTAGAAAAGCCACTACAAATAGAAGACAGAAAGGTCAAGTTTCTCAAACATAAACGACTAGTGCTAGTTAAAGTCAAATGGGATTCAAAGAGAGGACCCGAATACACTTGGGAGCTGGAATCAGAAATGAAGCGAAAGTATCCTCACTTATTTCAGTAAATCTCGAGGACGAGATTTTAAATAAGGTGGGGAGGATGTAAGGACCTTCAAAAATGTCCCAAAATGAACCGTAAGTAAAAAACCCGGACCCCTGAAACTCTACTGTGCATGAAAAACCAAGAAAAACAAAGTTTATGAGTTTCAGGCGGGCCGCGTAAGGGTTAGCTTAGCCTTACGCGGGCCGCGTCAAAGCTGGGTTGACCAGATAAGCAAGCTGGGCCACGTGTCGCACACGTGGAAGGCCTATGTGTGACACGCTTGCCCTAATCTACGAACTAGACCTCCACGCGGGCCGCGTGAGAACCAAATTTCACCTATAAATAGCTTGTCGCATTGCCAGTTCTCTGGTGTCGAAAATCAATCACAAAAACGAAGTTATGCTGTTAGAAATCACAATTTCTATTAGCGAGGCGCTGCTACGATACATGGTATTAACTCGATCGCTGCTACGATTCAATGTCCGATCGATTGAAAACTATCCGATGGATGTTTAAGTGCTGCCCACATTAGGGCCATACTTTGTCATTAGTCGTGAATTCGACGGATGTTTAAGTATAGCACTTTGTCATTCGTTGTGAGGGTTTTAATCTCGTGAGTTATCGTAAATGCTTTATTAGTTACTGACCTAGTTCGTGTGCATTGTTATTTAAATTAGGTTACAAGGCTAATCAGTAGGCTAAACTCTGCCCATATAAATCTGCAATGTGAGTTATTCTCTTTTATTACAAGTGTTTTACAATACTCCATTTTCAAAAGTTATAATTACAGGGATTAAGTCATGGTTATCTTGAATCACTGGCTAGTGGGGTATTGTGCACATTACTAATTTCTCACGGTTAGTCTAATAAATCCTAACAGTGATAATCATCACTACTTGGGGAAAGACCCAATAGTGGTATGACCATCGTCACCAAGTGACACGGCGCCATATAAAAATAAGATAGAAACCATTGTAATCGCTCTTATGCTGTAATTTATAACTATGTTTCATTTTATCAAAATGAGTGACTCGCCAGTATTTCCCCGCTGATAAAATATTTTTAAAACATGTTTCAGGCGACCTGTATAAATCAAGGAAAACGTGCTACGGAGCACTAACCAGCTTGAAGAGGTGGCTCAGTTAAAATAAATAAACATGTTTTTATAAATCAGGGAATTTCATAGTAAAATTCCTCTATTGTAAATTACGGGGTTTTATCCCGAAATATGAAATAAAATAATCGGGCATTTCAAGTTTTAAAATATCCTGTTAAATCTTCCGATGTCGCATCAATTAATAAACACCACAGGTTCCTGTCCCGCGGCTCCTGACCGGGTCAAACCGGGGCTGGGGCCGTGACAGAATCGGACTGATCGAAGACACATAACCTGAAATCGGAACCCTAACTATATCATGTCATCGTCGACGCTTTAGATCTGGTAGAATCTTAGCCTCCGCTAAGACTACCATCGTTTTTACCTTGAACCACTTTAGGATAAACCCTAAATCAACCCCTTTCTCCATCATCGTTCAGCTTCAGACCAACACCACCATCACCATCTTCATCGATCTGTTAAACTTCATAGATCAGGTGAACAAAGATATCCCGAATCGCCAAAGAGAGAGAGAGAGAGAGAGAGAGAGAGAGAGAGAGGAGCAGGGAAGCGGCGGGGATAATGTTTTGAATGAATCTGAAACCCTAGGTATCCGGTGTCTTTTTTTAGTGGAAGGGTATAATTGGAAAATGATTGTCCATTTTTATTTCTGGTGCTTTAAACACTTGTACATTATGCTTTAAAGGTGGTTTAAGTAAAGTGGCAAATTACCTTAAATTGTCCTTTGGATATGCTTTTATATATAGTATAGATATAGATAGATATTAGGATAAAAATATATATATTTAGAAAATACATTTTGTGTGTATATGTATAAGTGTGTTATGTGTATGTATTAGAAGTTAGAAGAATACTAACAAAATACAAATACACAACATAAAGAAAACCCTCAAAATACATGGAAGGTTAATTACACAAAAATACATATACAAACATGCTTATATTATGTCCCTAAACACGATGCAGACAACGGACAAACGGCCATCGGACAAACCATACATAAATATAATATAAGTTCGGTAATAAAATTTATATATCGCCATCGTCCATGATCGCCAAATCGTCACAACAAGAAACGGATACATATCACAGACGACACTTGGGCATTCTCGCTATGAAAATATATATTAACGACTCCTACAACGAACTCTAAAAATAATATAAAAACTGCTAGATAAAATAAATTTAAAAACCCAACTATAGGTGTTTGGTTTGAGCTACTAATGACAATACAACCAATATAATATCATACTTTATGAAATGCTATAATCATCATCATTTATCAAAGTGTATCTTAGATATTTTTTTTAACGATGTATGGTTAGGATATCACTAACCCGGTTACTAGTTAATATGTTAGTATCAACAAGTTAGTATTAAAACCTTTTTTTCCAGGACTTGAAACTAGAACCTCTAAGAGAAGCAAATCTTCCCACCTACCCTGTGAGGGTTTCTGATTTGCAAAAATGTGAGTTTAAACCTTGGTGCGTAAGCTTTATCTTAAAAATATAAAGTCAAACATTACAAGCTAACTTATTTTCTAAATGGAACGCGACAATCTATTTTTTTAGGTATAATTTAGGGTAGGTTACATGTTCTTATTTTCTAATGTAGTTAATGGGATAATTTCTATAAATCAAATAATAAATTTCACAGTTTTTCTATCACAATTGTGCTTATTTGACTTTTTCCTTATGGTACATAACATTAATTAACTAACTAATTAGTTAAGAATATAACATAAAGTACTTTTTTAGGTAACAGCTAGTAATATGACCCGCGCGCGATGCGCCGCGGGCCCATTGTAAATATCGAATTAATTAGTCTAGGCGTTATGTGATGCGTTAATTATATAAAAGCGTGTGTTTCGATGTATCCGATCTAACTCAATGTAACCTATAAAATTATTGTGGTTGGATAAAAAAGTGAACTAAATCGAATTTATACCGTACAAAAGAAACAAAATCAAACTCGGGTTGTCTCTTTTAGTTGGATTCCACCTAACTACTACACCACCCTCACCTTTGCATCAAGATTTAGCGGCGCCAAAACATACAGTAACTCAAATTTATACGGTCAAAACATTAGCGGCCGGTCAAAACGTAGACTAACTTGAACTTACACCGTCAAGTCAAAGCGTATTATATGCGACCCGAATCATACGTAGGAAACGTACAAAATACGAAAGCGCACACCAAATTTACATCGGAACGCAAGCAAAGTTGAATTTATACGAAAAGTATACAAAATTTATGTCAAAATGTATACAAACTCGAACTTTGTACCGACTATGCGACGTGATTATGTATATGCAACCTGACTCATACGTAGGAAACGTACAAAATACGAAAGCGGGCACCCCATTTATGTCGAAGCGCAGACAAACTGGAAGTTATATGAAAACGTATACCGAATTTACGTTGAAATGTAAAGAAACTCGAAATTTGTACCGGCTATGCGATGTGATTATGTATAGATCATTATTGACCTTTACGTTAAAACGTGGACCAACTTGAATTTAACCGACGAATGAAAATTAATTATATTTGACTCGGCTCGTTTTCAAAAAAAAATTTTAAATATCAAATCCGATCCTATCGAAAATTTCATATTATAGATTGATTCAGATACAATTATGCTAACTCTTTAATAATTTCATACTAATACATCTATACAGATTAATTGAACATGCTCCCTTTGTTAATACTTGGTGACATTAAGGGTGTGGGGAGTGGTTAAACACTTTAGAGTTGCAAACTAAAAAACCGACCAATCAGAGCGCGCCATGTCAATAAGTCAAAAGTGTTTAAACTTTGGTGAAAAGTGTTGGCAATGGTTTAAACACTTGGTGAAGTGGTAAACTATTTAAAAAAAAGGAAAAAGTTGTGATTGGTTGAGATAGGAATGGACCCCACCCCACCACACACACAAATTCACTTCACCGCATTGACATTCAACCACCGAATTGGTAAACTTGAGAGTGGTAAACTATGTTGGCGGTGGTGTTTACCAATCGGTAAACTCACTTTGCCGAGGTTTGCCGCGTCCACTCCGCACACCCTAAGACTAAGAGCCACACACATTGTCTCCGGCAGGGTATGGGCGGTGGAGGTGGTATGATACATCCTTAGCTGTACTCCGCCGTCATATAATTGCCACGTACCCTCTTTAGTCAATTATTTGTTTATTAAATTCATGGCTTCCTACAGCTTACTTATTATTTATTTCTATGAGCCATTCAAATAAAATGCAGGGAGGGTGAGTTGTCGGTGGCCAGCATGTGCATGTCGGTGGCGTATGCCACCGACTTTGTACTTTAAGTTTATAAGGTAATATATTACATAATATACCTACATATGTGTTCCTATATAATTTTGACTTTTTCCATGTGTAATGCGCATTATAGAAACGTGGAAGAGTTTCATAACGTCCCCAACACCATCCTCTAGACGTGGTATGGACATGAAGAGGAAGAAAATTTTCTAGAATAATGCCTAAAGAAGAGAAAAAAAATGGAAAGTATTAAAAAAGGGCATTAGCCAATGATCTCTAGATCAAGTGATGAAAGTACTGAGGTTCAACTCCCACTTGGTGTAGGGTGAGGCACTAGTGGGCAATGATAGGAGACCCAGGAAAACCTGGGTTTAATTCTTGAGCCAAACGAGTTTTACCAGTAATTTCACTATCGTGCCTACGGGCGAGTGGGTTACTGGGTTTCCCCGGAATTGGTGGAGGACTCGGGTTACTCTTGGAGTACTTCGTTTGTCCAGTGGATGCCCCGATAGTGCTCGGGATTGATTATGTTGGCGGTTTAAAAAAATTTAAAAAAGGCATTAAGGGTCATTAACCATTACATATTTTTTTAATGATCATTATCATGCTGTTGTGGCGAAAAAATATCCCTCAAAAGGCATCAACCGGCATTAACTATTATGCATGGTATAAGCATTTGGTTTCAAGACAAGTAAGAAAGTACTCAAAATAAATGTGTATCGTTTTGATTAAAATTAATTTCATGTTTAATCTAGTGCTTCCTTTCAATCTTTTGATTTGGTTGCAAGTAAGAGTTATTTGGTTGCAAGTAAGAGTGATAGAAAGAAAGTAATCAAATAAAAGTAGAGTAAACTGCCATTTTGGTATTTGAGGTTTGGTCACTTTTACCACTTTAGTCTAAAGCTTAAATCTTTTGAATCTGGGTTCCTATGATTTCAGTTTTATTGCAATTTTGATCGAAAAGTGAAATCACGTCATATTTGCCTTATAAAATCTTACTATTTTGTCAATTTTCTTAGGGCCAAAATGGTCATTATAATTTTATTATAACACATAAAAGCAGCATTTTCCCACCACATCCACCACCCACCTGCCACCATTGATTAATCCCAATTAATCAACCAACAAAACACATAAAAATTAAACTAATACCCACACAAAATCTAACCTTTTAAATCATTTACCTCAGCATCGGTGGCTCGTGGTGTGGCAGTGGCGGAGGAGGTGTTAAACCCGAGGCGGGGCAGAGGTGTTTAAAGGAGGCGATGCCAGAGGTAGTGAAAGGAGGCGGTGGCGGAGGTGTTCAAGGGGAGGTGGTGGCTGAGGTGTTTAAGCGGAAGCGGTGGCGGAGGGGTATGGTGACAGATGTTATTTGAGAGGGGTATATAGGGTTCCAATCAAAAGTGGTGTTTGACAGGTGGTGTTAAGTGTTTCTGGTGGGTGAAGGTGGTTAAAAGTGGCGGGTTACAAAGGGATTGTGGTTGCGGTGGAGGATGGGTTGCAGGGGCGGTGGTTGAAGGGGGTTGTTGTTTGCGGTGGTGGACGGGTTGTAGGGGGTGGTGGCTGTAGTGGGATTATGGTTGCAGGGACTAAAAGAAGGCGGTGGCGGTTTACTCTTTCACTATCTCTTTCACTTTTGCTAATTAAAAAATCAAAATAAAATTAGTTGTAGAGTAAACTGCTTTTATAATGTCAAACGAATTTAATTTAATTATTTTAATTAATAATTTGTAATAATAAACGTATAATGATCATTTTGCCTCTGAGAAAAACGACAAAATAGCAAGATTTTATAAGACAAATTTGACCTGATTTCACTTTTAGACCAAAATAGCAATAAAACTGAAACCAAAGGGACCTATATGCAATAGGTTTGAGTTTTGAACTAAAGCGCCAAAAGTGACCAAACCTCAGGGACCTGATTTTAATCTACTAGGCACGCATATTGGTACTCCTAACCATTTTACCCATTTGGTATCCGTACGAGTTCTAAAAAATAAAATAAAATCAAAATGGTATCAAAACGGGTACAGTACCGTACCAAAATATTTGGTACTGTACTCGATTCCTAGTTTTGTTCAAATTTAATACCGGTATTTGCCTCCTTGCGGTCTGTCCACGTTTGTACTTTGCCTTAGGGATGAGCATTAAGTACCTGGTACCGATACCGAACCGGTACCGAACCGAACCGGTACCGGGTATATTCGGTACCGGTTCCTATTTTACTCGTTTTTCGGTACCGGTACCGGTATTTTTGGGTAAAACACTAGTAAAGTACCGAAAGTGCGGTACCGGTACCGAACGGTATATTCGGTACCGGTACCACTTTTCAACTTTTTTCGGTACCGGTACTTTCGGTACCGGTACCGGACCGGTACCGAGCTCATCCCTACTTTGCCTCCCCATGGCTGCATTTCATCACACCTTGGGTATGTTTGGCAAAAGTAACCGGTGGCTAGTGGCTGGCAGCTGTAGGTGTAGCTGTACTGGTTGCTGTAGCTTTTTAGATATATTTAGGTATTTGGCAGAGTAGCTGGAAGTTTTAATAAAAAGTATAAAATGACCAAAATAAACATAACTAAAAAGTTCAAATGTGCTAGAACCACCAATAAAGGATTCTTCCGTTCACAACAAAGGCTCACGTGTGCTAAAACCATCAATAAAAAACAGTAGATGCACGGTACCCCCGACCGCGGAAGTGATCCCACTTTCCAAGCTAGCGACCCGACAACGCTGCCTGATGGAGAAACCTCTGCCAACTCGAGGGGAACTGAAGAGCCTGGGGTTACCAGGTTTCAAACCCGTGACATCTACGGATCCTCGAGCCGGTTTAAAGTGGGGGTCGGTGGCCACAAGGGGTGCAGGATTGAAGGGGCCTGGGGGGCGCCCTACCCCCCGAACTTTTCGTACAGTAGTGTTATCGTATAGAAATTTTTAGGTATATACCTTTTCGACCCTCCAGTTTTAAAAAAAAATAGCTATATACGTTTTCGACCTCGGTTTAAAAAAATAGGTATATACGTTTTCGACTTTATATAGCCCAAATAAAATATTAGGGCTTCAATTTATGTCATTTAGGTTGAAAATAGAGGTGAAATTAGTCTGAATTTTTGCCAACTTGTTGAAATTAGTGAAAAGAGAGATAGAGATTGAAACAATGTATGTATAGAAACATCAAATTTAGGTATGTGTCACAGCCCAGAAGTAAACACAGAAGGATTTGTTGAGTGGTTTTTCTTTCTCTCTATATACAGAACAATGTTTTGTATATGTATGTGCGACTGTGAATGTATGTGTCACACCCTCAAAATACCACCTAGGGAGTGTCCCTATTAGGCGTGTGACCCACTAGCAACGAGCCACCAATTACATTGAATCCATAAGTTTAAAATAAAGTTTCATCATTTAATATTAAAATCCAAACATAAGTTATTCGAAACCAGCAAATTCAGCGGAAGCGTTAACGTATCACAATATAAACATTTTCCAAACAAATGTAAGAACCAATGTTCAATAAATAAAACCAATCGGTGTGAACCATGACCACTCATGCCCTCCAGTCAGCAAGTTCCTGTTCCAAGATACCTAACGACCTACGAGCATGTAACAAGTGTATCAGACAAAGCTGGCGAGTTCATAGTTTAAGAAAGTGTTTGTTACCAGTTGTATGTAAAACAGTTCACTGACAAATGCAAGTAATATTGTTAATATCTCAATTCCGAACAAGACGGCTCCTGAAGTACATGACTGCCCTTTCCCACGTACTCCTATCCAGTATTGGGCCCGACTGGGTCATTAGTTCACATCCATCCTCTCTAGGAGCGGTGTGAGGGTGCCAAACCTAAGTAGCGCTACCAACTAATACCCGTTACCCTCCAGGTAACAACATAAGGGACTTACAAGAATGATAGGTGAGAATATTAACCAATATACCCGTTTTTACCCAAAAGACTTATCACTCCACGGGATACCCACTGACTGTCCCCAACCACTGGGACGCATGCTCGAATGTAGTGAACTCACCTTGGGTTTGCTCGGTAAGACCAGTTACTTGATCACACTTAGTTAGTTTAAGCCTATGATGTTCACACGTATACAATAATCAGTTTGCATCCAAGTTGATCACGTTGTCACGCACGAAAACTACCATAAAGCATATACAATGTATTATAGGTTCCTTTACTACACATCAGTTAACTATCTAACACAGTCATATTCACCGTTAATATACACATCCATAATGGGCTCGACTTCAAATCACAACCCAACCTATTATGCGACAGCCACAGCCCAACAAGTGTTCGGTCCAAGTGCAAGTGTGTATAAGTAACCCACCGAAGCCCCAAATGTATCGGACCCAACCCAAAAATGACCAGCTACCCCCCCCCCCCCCCCCGGCCCAACTCAGACAAGTAGCCCAGTAATTCCAAAATTAGTTTATAATTCATCTTTGGTTTTCTTTTGTGGGGTGGAGATACAATAGGAAGTTTATTTGGCTAGGAAGGATAGGAAGTGATCTTGACCATCCATTAAGTTAATCAAGGGCTAAGATTAAATCAGGCAAATTGAGATGAAGAAAAGAGGCGCGTGAGTTTGTTCAAGGGCATTCTAGTCAATCCAAGCCAATAGTTTCTCTCTCCTCCAATTCCCCCCCATTTTTTAAACGTTAATAACTCTTTCATAAGACATTATTTTGTTATAAAAATTGCACCAAAAAAACGAGCGTTTTTTTATCTTTAAAACGAGTATACTATTGCTATATTTAAAAAAAAAATTAAAACCCAGTTGCGTAAAACGCAATAGAAAAACCACCAGTTACGTAAAACGCAATGAAAAAAAAACCTAAAAAATGACATTTTTCTAAAACGCAATGCACCAAAAACACAAAGAAATGACTTATTTGTAAAACACAATGGCCAGAAAACACATAAAAATGTGTTTTACCTAAAACGCAATGCACCAAAAACACAAAGAAATGACTTATTTGTAAAACGCAATGGCCAGAATACACTTAAAATGTCTGTTTTCTAAAACGCAATGGACTGAAAACACATAAAAAAGTGTTTTACCTAAAACGCAATGCACAAAAAACACAAAGAAATGTCTTATATGTAAAACGCAATGGCCAGAAAACACTTAAAAATGACTCATTCTAAAACGCAATGGACTGAAAACACCTAAAAAAAGTGTTTTACCTAAAACACAATGACTAAAAACACTTAAAAATGTGTTTTTTTCTAAAACGCAATAGCCAGAAACCACATAAAACTCTCTTATTTCTAAAACGCAATGGACACATAAAACTGTCTGTCACTGTGAACTGTCTGAATTGTCTACGAATTACTGTCTTCGAAATGAGCCAATTTATGGGAATTTAATTTTTCTGATGCGTTTTTAGTGCAGCTCAACCCCAGCCAGGGGCTCTGCCCCTTGGACCCCGCCAGGGGCTGCCGCCCCCGGATCCTCGCAAAGATCGTAAAACGCAATGACTAAATCAAAAACCCAGATCATGAAAATGAAATTAAAGAATTTCTTACATGAATCGAAGCCGATTTCTTCATCAATTGACGAAATTTGAATGATAGAAACACTTATCAACGCTCGAATCGAACGAATCGAGTGATTATCTCCAAAATCACTGGAAAAAAACGAGATTTTTTTATGAAATTAAACTGGGTTTTCTTCGAAAAAAGCTGAAGAACACATTGATCGGGTTCTGAATCATTGATTTGTGATGAAAATCGCACTATAATGTAGTGATTATTGAGATAGAAAGTGAAGAAATAGTTGAAGATGGTGGGTTTTGAAAATGATGGGTTTTTGAATTTACTGGGTTTTGAAAAAGGAAGAAGAAGGAGTTGGATTGACTAAAATACCCTTTCTCTTTATTTTAAAATTTGCCACATGTCATAATCCTATGGCTTCCTATCATTCCTAGTGAAAATTAACTTCCTATTTGATCTTTACCTTGTGTACTAAAATTACATTATGCTTGCTACCCAAACCCAAGAAAAGAGACGCCATTTTCACAGCCCTCCATTTCCCAATCCAACACATCATTTCATCATTTATTATTGCACATGTTATGTTTATTGACAATACTATGTAAATATGCTTGATCAGATTTCATATGGCCACATAACTTCAATTACATTGGACCAATAGACCCACTAATATATCAATTCCCTAGATTTTTTTTTATGTGATAACCATTATTCTTTTATCAATCAACAATCATCAGAACCATCACATCCATGTTACTCAATTCGCATCCATAAGCATTACCATGGCTATATTCATTAAACATAGATCACATCATATATTCATCATCGGTCATGTGAATTTCCTGGTGGGGCCGACTTGAGGGACAATAGAGTCTAGGGGTTGCACATGTATATAATTATCTATCAACTACCACTGTTCGGGTTATTAGATTGATCACATATCCATGCCATCAACATCATAACGAGCAGATTGACAATAAGCAGATTAATCCATGCCATCACTAACACAACAACTAGGTTATACATCATATTCATGCGACACATCAATCTTACTGACACAAGCATGATTATCAAAACAACTCACACAAGAGAAATCACTAACCAGTAATTTGATTCGCTAGGATGATGTCACGAGAGAGCGGGGGTTCTTTTACTACTGCCGTCGCACAACAGATGCAAAGGTAGGGTTTGATCTACTATTCTCCCTCATCAGTTACGTACATGAAATTATAGGGCAAGGGGGGGTTTGGGCCGGTTGCATATAACAATCAACACATTGATTTGGGCCGGTTCTAACTTTAGTGTATAACGGTTTGGGCCAAGTTCAAGGTTTATCGGATAAATTATATCCATGGGCTTCTTAATCAAACAAATACATATATATATATATATATATATATATATATATATATATATATATATAGCGGTCCAAATATATGTTACGGCCCAATGGACCACCATAGATATCGGCCCGTTATACACACAACCACACAACCAGATATAAGCACGCTTATCAGGGTCACGGGTTGATTAGATAGATTAAACAAGAACAGGGAAAAATTCACAAAACCGAAGACACTGACCTTGAAATCTCGGGTTGTCACAGTATGTGTGACTGTGAATGTATATGAGAGATAGAAGGTGAAAATATTATTAATGTTTGACCCGACCCGAATATAATCACCGACGTCCGACCCGAACATACACCTCGAAACTACGCGATATAAATTTTTTTTAGGTCCGTTACCTTTCTACCCCCGAACTTTTTTTTTCAAGCGATGTCCGAACCGAACATACACCTCGAAACTACGCGATATAAATTTTTTTTAGGTCCGTTACCTTTCGACCCCCCGAACTTTTTTTTCAAGGTTCGCCACTTATGGCCACTGGGCTGACACCCAATGGTTATCAAGGATTCTTCACATGTGCCAGAACCACCAATAAAGGATTCTTTCAATGGCTATATTGGTTTACTTTGCAATGTGTTTATATTGTTTAGGATGGAAAATTGTTCGCACCAGTTAATTGTAGGCATCAATTGGCTGCTTTGATTGTGATTCTACTGGTGTATTGTAGGCATTTAACGGTTGTTAATTGTTTGGTAATGAATAGCGGTGATGATGGTGATGGGTGATAGTGGTGATGATGACGGTGGTTGGTGACTGTAATATAATGAAACCATAGAGGCTCAAATTGTAATAGAAAAATGGTAGTTTAGTTTTTTCATCCAAGGTCAGACAGTTAAACAAATAGTTAATTGACAAAGGGAGACAAGGTGTGATAAAATGTAGCTATAGCCTATAGGGAAGCAAAGTGCAAAAAGTAGAAGATATGGAGCAAATTGCAAACTAAGCAAACCACATAGAGGCAAATTGCAGTTTATAATAATAATAATAACTAGTTTAATACCCGTCCGGTGGACGGGGTACGCTAACAACGTAACAAACAAAGATGTATATTGATGGTGTTTCGCTTTGCTTCTCGTTTTCTTCTTTTCCGTCTCCTTTTTGAAAAAAAGTTATAACCATCTAACTTTTTATTTTCTTCTTTTCAAACCACAAAAACTCATTCTCAACACATTATCCAAACACTACAAAAATCACCACTAACAAAAGTACTAAAAGCAATAAAAAGAATTACATCGTTTCATTTCTTGTGCCTTTTCTAACTTGAAGAATCTTGGAAGCAAGTAGTCTTCATCCGTTTCAAAATCAGGAACAAAATGATTCATCCCGAACTAAAATGAATGCAACTGAAGTTTATTTTTAGTATCATCAAATTATTGTTATATATGGGAAAAAAAACATTTTCATACTCATTTTCATGCAAAATGAATAGAAAAAAATTACCTTGACACAGCACACATGCATGGAAGTATGTGACACTATGCAAGAATCATGAACTTGCCTACAAATTACACATCTCTACAATTAACCCACAAAAAACACCATTAATTTTGATTTAATCAACACGTCAGTGATATTGTTTTTAGTTTTTACCTTCACAAATGAATTGGGTGGAATCCTTAAAAGTCCAACTTGGGGTTCCATCTTTTCACCGCTTAAGAAAGCGACCAGGTCGGAACTAAGCACGTATGACGTGGACCCACAATGTATCACATTAGTTGTGGTTTCAATCCACCACCTATAGGATCATGATACGGAAAATAATAATCATAATAATAGTAATAGTAATAGTAATAGTAATAGTAATAATAATAATAATACTAATAATAGTAATAATAATAATAGTAATAGTAAGAATAATAGTAATAGTAATAATAATAATAATAATAATAATAATAATAATAATAATAATAATAATAATAATAATAATAATAATAATCACAAAAACATATGTGGCTGAAAACAAAAGTAAAGTGCAAATAAATAAACATTAGACAATATTTTACTTCATTTTTTCTACTACCTTCGTATTCTGGAAAAATCTTGACAAAGTCTCCCATTTTATGTATTTATACTCAATCTGTATTTGAGATGTACTGTATTGGCAACACATTGTGTAGTTATACCCAGGTTTATATAAACACCTTAAGTCACATGTTATATATATTTTATGTGGAATCAATCAATCCAGACCTTGATAGACAATCATGAGCAGCTTTTTTTGGTTGCTCAGTCTACGTGTGCCTGAAATAAGATAAAAGGTCTTGAATTGTTTAAATCTTTAAAGAACTTAAGAAAAAAAATACATAAAAAATGGTGTCTGAAAGCACAAAACCTCCTAAAAATTTGAAAAAGTTTAGATTATTGGATCCTATTAACATTGTACAAATTTACAAAATATCAAACAATGAATAAAACAGTCATTTGTGGGACGACCCAACCCATTACTTTTATCCTAATTTGTCAAGAGTTGATGTAAGTTGAGCATATGGATGCTGCACAATTAACTCAAAATTTAGAGTTGTCAAAACCAGTTG
Organism: Helianthus tuberosus; assembly: GCA_030545235.1. Lineage (NCBI taxonomy): Eukaryota > Viridiplantae > Streptophyta > Magnoliopsida > Asterales > Asteraceae > Helianthus > Helianthus tuberosus. The sequence continues at coordinate 115,075,521 of CM060374.1, forward strand.
TTCGGCTTCAATCACCCTCTTTCCTTATTGATCTAACCAATCCTCTTGAATACTGGTTCATTAGACATAAATGACAAAATAACTTACAAAAATATTATAGAAGTTATGTACCCTCCCAAAGGAGTAAATAGTAGAGTACATTGAATCTTGATTGTCTCTGTAGGCGTCTTTATCCCACTGCCTGCAGTCTCCTCCCTCGACTACTGCCATTTTTATTTTTGCAGCGCCGGCAAGGAACACCTTAGAAGACAGAGAATCCACTTTCCTTACCATCTCCCGTACCATCTTCTCCCCTTATTCTACTCACCAATACCCTAATTACTTAGGTATTTTATTTACCTTTACATATATAACATGAACTCATCAAATTACATAAGTATTTTTTTTTTCTTTCTAAAAATGATAAATTTGACCCGTTTACTAAAAAAATGACAAGTTTGGCCTGTTTAATAAAATAGTTGATTCTTGACCCGTTAACTAAAAGTGATAACCATGACCCACTTACTAAAATGGTAACCTTGAAGGTTAGCAGTTGAAATTTGATAGGATACTTATGTCATAAGGCAACCCATAAGGTCACTGATGGCATGATAATTTTGCTCAAATGTGCCATATGCATATCTAATAATGCATCAAATCTAACTATTTATGTTGAAGAAATCATTTTTGAAATAATACCTCCATGTATATCGACTCCAAGCACCTACACGAAGGTAACAGTTTGTAATTAATTAAGAAGAAAGAAATCGAATATGTATAAATTAAAAAAAAAAGATACCATAAGTAAGGTAAATAACAAAACCATAACTTATCTTGCCTCACCTGTCAGATTATTATTATTATTATTATTATTATTATTATTATTAATATTATATATGAACTAAAAAATAATGCAACGATGTAAAATCAAATGAAAAAACTAATATTATTAAATAACAAATAAAGATAAACTATTAGTACCACATATTTAAAACTAACAATAATTCAACGATGTAGAATCAAACGAAAAAAACTAATTTAGTAAATAACAAATAAATATAAATTAATTCGTACCTCATATTTAAGAAAAAAACTAATTTAGTAACTAACAAATAAAGATAAACTAATTTGTACCTCATATTTAAAACTAATTGATAATTCAACGATGTAAAATCAAATTAAAAACTAATTTATTAAACAACAAATACAGATAAAAAATAAAATTAAAAACTAATTATTAAACAACAAATAAAGATAAACTAATTCGTACCTCATAGCATTCACGAAGAAAGTCAGAAGCCCCTAATTAGTAATTAGTAAGTTAAAAGAAAATAATAAAAATAGGTCTTTTACTGGGTTTGTTTGATAAATGAAGATGGGCTTTTAAAAAATGGCCCATAAAGCATAATGACCTATCGTCATCAGCAGTCTCTTCTGCTTCTCTTCATCTCACTGATTCTGGACTCACCAAACAACTTCGACACACCGTGCCACTAACATTGGCCAGAAATTGAGTATAAAGTTTCCATTTCTCTTTTAACTTTAGCCACTTTGTCTAAGATAATTGAGAGGATCAAGCTCATTTTTTTCTTCCTTCTTGTTGCCTGCTCCGGTATACTCTATGCGGTAGATTTGGCCGGCCGGAGGGTCCCCCTGTAAATCCGCCGATGGTCTACAAGTGCTTCAAACCAACAATCATCAATTACGGATAGCATAAACGGAATCAATACACACAGATAAACAAACAACTTTGTCAATTAACCATGTACACAACTACACACACCGATTTTTATATGGATCAACCAAAGTGACGATGAAGAAGGATCAAATTTCGAGCCTGGTTGCACATCATGAGAAACAGACTTCGATTAGGACTAATAAAAAGCCACCAAAAACGACAGATCAAGTGGCAGGGCCCAACCCTGATGCATTTGTAGAAACCCTCATGTGCGGTCGAAAGTTAAGAAGAATGAGGGATCACTGTGACATTCTCCAATTTCACAATTCCTTTGTTTATATAAGGGTTCGCAGAGGAGGTGGCTGTCATTTGCATACGTGGGGTACGTGGTTTTAATAAACTGCAGGAGTTAAAGAATTGATTGCAAAAATTGTCCTCAGTTTGCCGTAACTGTAGAATTTTAAGAGAGAGAGTGTATAACCTCTCTCAACTGCCTATTTTACAGTTATTTTGATGACTTTATGTGGCTAGGATTTAACCTGAGAGAGATTTGACGGTGATGATTAAAAGTGATAGCACTGTCTATAATATATATAATAATAAGTAACCACCTTTAATTAATATTTCAAATTAATACTCAAAACGGTTAAATGTGACATTTAGGTGGTTGAGTTATGGAGATAGTGGGTAGCAAAAGATGGAGGTAACCACCAGATACAAAAACCGACCACAACCTCTTGGAACCGCCACAAGAGCGGTTATTTTAGTGAGTTTAAACGGCCCAGATTTCATCTCAGCAAGATCTAACGGTGGATATCGATTTCAAAGGTAACTTTCACTTAATGGGCTCCATATATATATATATATATATATATATATATATATATATATATATAATATAGTATTTAATTTGCTCTATATCTTTGTTTCTTTATTATTTGTTTTTTTATAAAGAGGGTATATATTATTGAGAAAAAACATAAACATTAAAATACATAACAAGTAAGTGACCTTATATATAAAGGCTTAATTTGTAATTAACAGTTTTCTTTTTACAAGAAGTTTACAATTATGTTTAACATTACAAAGTAGAGGAACTTTAATATGAAAAAAAGGTAGATTAGTTTTTTATAGTTTTTGTCAATCTTACAAAACATTTATATGCTTGTAATTGAAACGCATTCATAAAACTCATAGCATACAAATAACATTTTAGAAACTCCTTTTTAAAGAATTTAACGCAAAAGTTTTACAAAACAAAGGCATAAGAAACTTACCTTAACTTGTTAACCCGATGTTGTAGTGAATCCATGACCCGCATGTACCCGTAAACTACAACTCGACCCAAGTCTTGACGTATGTCCTCGATCTCCGTGTAGACCCACTACCCAATGTAGCCATTTTTTTTAACGACCAACAAAACTCTTTATTAATTAGCAAGTCGCTACACCATGAAAGCCAACAAAAAGAGCACCCAGTGTAGCCATTGAAAGCATATAAATTGATGACGTTAGATGTCCGACCTTAATTGAAAAGAAAATGAAATTATGGTGACTAAAAATGAGAAAGTGAAACCAACCGACTAAAAAGGTTATTTTCACAAAACCATATAGATTTAACAAGTAATTAACTCATACTAACACATGTTAATACTCTTTTACAAGATCAAGTCTTTCTTCTTGCCTAACTCTGTTACCATATCATATCTTCTGAACCGAATCATAAAAACTTGTAACCCTTTCTTAAATGAATGTATGGTCTCTAGAATTTGTTGTTATTTGACTCCAAGATGTATAAAACCAACATCGATGCTTTCCAAAAATACACCATTAACACAACACCAAAAAAGCTTCAAACATGGAGGTTCCTTATCTATACATATCCCTCCTCTTGCTTCTAGCTTCATATCTCTTCACCTCCCACTTCCGTCGCAAATCCGCCAACCTTCCGCCGACTGTCTTCCCAACCCTCCCCATTATCGGCCATCTCTACCTCTTGAAACCACCAATATACCGGACCCTATCCAATTTGTCAGCCAAATATGGCCCCGTTCTCCTCCTCCGCCTTGGATTCCGCCGTGTCCTCTTGATCTCCTCCCCTTCGGCCGTCGAAGAATGCTTCACTAAGAACGATATCATCTTTGCAAACCGCCCTCACATGTTATATGGCAAGTTCTTGTCCAACAACTACACTAGTTTTGTTTATTCTCCCTACGGCGAAAACTGGCTCCACCTTCGCCGCATAGTCTCAAAAGAGATCTTCTCTCTTGGCAGCCTCAATGAATTCCGCCACATGCGAATTGATGAAGGCATGCTTATGATCCGTAAGTTGATGATGACTAGTTCTTCCCCAGTGAATATGAATTCAGTTTTCAATGAACTGACGGTGAATGTGATGATGAGGATGATATGTGGAAAGAGGTATTTTGGCCTAGATATTCCGGAGGTGAGCAGAAAACCGAAATAACCGAAGCGTAACTGAAATAACTAACAAAACCGAATCGAAACCAAAAACCGACGGTTCGGTTTTCAGATTTTTAATAACCGAAAATTTCGGTTTGGTTTTTGGATAACTATTTTCAATAACCGAAAAAACCGAACCGATAAGTTACAATCCATATATATTTAAGTTTAAGTTGTTTAAATGTTTAACTCAATGCTAGTAGAAATTATTAATTTTATTCTTGAATGTTAAGTCTTTATAATAAAAACATTACATGTTTATTTATAATTGAAGTGATCTATTTATTACCTATAAGAAATATCAAAATTTTATATAAAAATTAAATGATCTTCAAATGATTATAAAAAAAATGTCTTAATAAAAACTTTAGAGAAACATAAAAATAAATTAAAAGGTTAAGTTTATGTAAACAATATTAATTATAGAAGTTAACTATAATAACTTAAATGTAAACATAGGGTAGGGATAGTGTACACTAATTCAAAAGTGTGAGAAGTGTTTTAAACCATTAGATCTTTGATCTAATGGTTGAGATTAATAGGGACCAAATTATAAATTGTGTTTGAATTATTTGGGCTGATTTTAAAATTGTAGGGGTAATAGTGTCTTTGTATATGTTTTAAATTAGTAACTTCTCCTAAATTCTAGGGATTCACTTCTAAATTCTAGCGATTCAAATTTAAACTAATTCTAAAATTTGGACATTCTAAAATATCCACAAAATATATAACACTATATAACAATATACATCTATCATAGATATTGTATCAGAAAAATATAACAATCTAACACTATATAACTCAAAAATAACACTATATAACACCATATAACACTATATAACACCAGACATCCATCATATAACACTATATAACACCATATAAACTATATAAAATTATATAACACTATATAGTTCTGAACCAGATTACACAAATTCGTATATTAATTTTTAATTTGTATTCTTATAATTAAGGGTGGCGGTTATTAAAGGTTATCAATGAATTAAATCAATAAGAAAAATATGTGTTTACCCTTTAATTTAGATATAGGACACTTGTAATCACCACAATATTTCTCACCCTTTTCACACTTTTAGATTAACTAGTAGGGTGCCCGCGCGATGCGGCGGGGGCGACACTTTGCATTGCGGCACTCGTTTCTGGTAGTTTTCTTATTAGTATAATAATTATGTTAACATTATTGTGGTGGATATATATCATAAGTGTTACACATATGTAAAGGTTTTTTTTTTATAAAAATTAATATTCAAAAGACAAAAAATATTGTTTTTTTTATAAAAATTAATAATCTAAAGACGAAAAATAAAAGATAAGTTGTTATAATTGTAAAGTATTTTATTTTATTGGTTAAATTATAAAATATAATTTTATTCTTTAAAGTTCATAACTTTTATTAAATATCCACATATTACTCATCCAATACACTTTAAGTTTAAAATTTTTGTTTTTATAAAAATAAAAAATACTATTTGACTCGTAAGTACGTTTTAGAGCTTTAACTTAAATTGTTAAATTTCGGTTTTTTACAGATATAAAAATTTATATTTTTATAAAATTTCAAGATCTGTTTTTATAAAAAAAATAGGATGTTAAGAGTTTATATCTTTATTAACTTTATATCATACTAAGTTTAGATTTTTAGTTACTAACTAATCTTATCTATATGAGTCTACTTTTAACTTATAATCCCTAAAAATATGCAACACAATCTACCATATATCTAATCAAGTTGGTAAAGAATTCTTTTGAAACTAAATATTATTATCTATAACGATATAGTTGAACTTATAATTCTAAAAATTTGCAACACATTTTAGTATTTATCTAGTAAAGATTGTAAATTTCTGGAGTGTTTAATTTATATTACTTGTTACAAAAAATGTTTATAAAAGAATTATTTTGTTTTAAAAACAAAATGTTTTGTTTATAAATAAAGTAAAAAAAAAAACTATTTTACACATGTAAAGTTTGGTTTTTAATAAAAAATAATAATCAAATGACAAAGAATAAAAGATAAGTTGTTAAAGTTGTAAAGTAAGTTTATTTTGTTGGTTAAATGATAATGCTTATAATTTTATTCTTTAAAGTTCATAACTTTTTTTAAATATCCACACGGTACTCATCGAATAATCTTTAAGTTTAAAATTTTTGTTTTTATGAAAATAAAAAATAGTAGTTGACTCGTAAATACGTTTTACACATTTAACTTTAATTGTTAAATTTCGTTTATATATATATATATATATAATATTATATTTTTATAAAATTTAAAAAAACAATTTTTATAAAAAATAGGATGTTAAGAGTTTATATCTTTATTAACTTTATATTATAGTAAGTTCAGGTTTTTAGTTTAGCTTTAAAGTTTATAACTTTATTATTTTTTAATTAAGAAATATAAATTATTAGATTAATATCCAAGAATAACTGCAATATTTTATAATTTCAGTTTGACTATATCTAACTGCAATTTCTATTTATTGCAACTTTAGGATATTAACTTATATAAGTTCAGTTGACTTGTAAATTTAGGATACTAACTTTATTTTGAACTTTATTAATATGGCCAATAACTGCTTTATATTAACACAAAAAATAAAGTCAAAATACAAAATAAAATTTATTCATACGTGTAGATCAAACATAACAACTGAAAATGAAAAAAAAACATAAAAACACTTGATAGTTTTTATATTAAATTGCATGAAATCTGTTTCGCTTCTGAATTGACACTCGATGTATTTTTAATCGGATTTTCTGGTTTGTGCTTGAATCGGCAGTATTTTCTAATTCCTCTTCTTTGTCATTGTCATCAGAATCGTCTAAATTAATAACCTCACTCCATTTCTATTCAGAGAGTCTCTTGGATCTCTTCCTTTTAAGTCTCAAACTTTCGATCCTTAAAAAGGACAAAAATTGAATACAAAAGTTAAAAAAAGATTAAATAAACCTTAAAATTACCTCTTCACTAAGTTCACGTTGAAGATTAGACTTGTATGGACTAAACATTGCACCATAAGAAATAATATCAACACTTTTATCACCATCATTCTGCAATAAAACACATATAATAACATAACGAACATGTTAATATGAAAGATATACGCAAAAATAATATTTAAAAACCAGCAAAATCAATACCTTAGAAGCTTGTTCGACAAATGGGTTATTTAAATTGGCATGTTCATCATGCAACTGAATCTGAAAAATCAAATAAGTTAACATTCACATAAAAGTAAATAAAAGAAAACAATTATTCACTGCTGCGATATAACAAAATTGACCTTAGAATTTTCAATCCCGCATGCTTGGGTTTTCGCAACAATTGAATTCAGAACTGGATCTATTTTTTAACTTTGTTTAGCAATAGATATAGGGTGTCCTACTATGTATTTATAGTAGTAACTATACAAGTGCATTAGGGTTTAATTTTAGATTTGTCACCCCTTTATTTAGGTAGTTTGTTGTGGTTCGTTTTAAATTTTTATAAGATATATCTAAGTATAGATATTAGGCAGTTTTAATAAAATAAAATGTGACACATAATATATTCATTTTATGCTTTTAATTCTTTTTCTTTTTGTTTGCATAGATGGAGCACATCTTTGTAGATTAGACGCATTAGATCATATGTATTAGTTACTTGTACATTAAGGCATTATCGATTTGTACATTTTAATCCGTGCGTCGATATTGAACAAGACAACTACCGAAACGTCGACAAAAATGTGTAGGTCGTCATGCTATCTTTGGATTTTTTTTTAGACGGTATAGTTTATAAGATATGTCAAGAAAACGAAAAAAAAAATTATAAGTTTGTTGTGGATGGATGAATTGTAACTAATTATCTATAATTTTGTTAAAACCTTAGGGATTTAAGTGTAATAAGTTTAGGGGCTAAAAAATAAATAGTATTTAAAAGACCAAACTACCCTCATTTTAGGGGTCTTTCTATAAATAAAGGATGGAAAAGTTCTTATTTTTTAGGTATCTTAAAATACCCCTCCCTCATGCATTATAATATTGTATAGATGTACAGGATCCTCTACCTGTAAAGATATAATAAAGATTCTTATCTATTAAATTATACTTTATATTTTAAATTATACTTTACACTTTACATAATTTTGTTCCAAAAACCGAAATAACTGAAAAATCGAACCGAACTGACATAAAAACCAAAAAAAAAACCGAAACCGAACGGTTTTTAAAAGCTAAAAACCGACATTTCGGTTTCGGTTTTGATTTTACCCAAAAACTGAACCGAACCGAATCGAACCGTGCACATCCCTATTCCGGAGATGGTATTCACAATCGCTTTTTCTTTTTAATTGAGTATCGAATTGGAAATAAGTATCAGTGTATGATACTTACGAATGTGAATATGCAAAAGATAATGGTTAAGTTGCTAGTTTAGTTACATATTTACAAATTTTTATATTAATAATAATGTGATCAAAGTTTAGTTTAACCAATCATAAATTAACAGGAGAAAGGAAATCGGCTCCGCGAAATCATAGATGAGACGGAGCTGTTCAACAGTGATTCTGTTATTCACTACAAGAAATTTGGTTCTTTACCAACATAAAGTATATGTGGGAAAAGCATATAACGTGTTGATAGTTGTCTTTACCTACACATAAAATAAGTGTAATGATGTGTAGGCTCATGACTGTGGAAATAGGTCATTACCCACACATAAATTATATGTTGGCATATAGCAAGCTATACCTACACATATATGTGTGGCTAAAAGCCATTTATATGTGTGGTTAAAAGTACAACAATTTGTTTAGAAGACATATGACGTGGCATCTGACGTGGCAGTTGACATGGCATCTGACATGGCAGTTGACGTGGCATGAATATATGTGTAGGTAAAAGTAATCTTATGTGTAGGTAAAAGTAATATTATGTGTAGGTAAATGTTGAAGATGTGTAGGTATTGATCTTAATTTGTGTTGAAAAAAAACGTTGATGTGTTGGTAAATATATTTTAAAGTGTAGACATTAACGACACTATATATAGATAAAAATATTCAATATGTACAAACAAATACCAAAACAATATGGAAACATACGTGAACAAATTAAGATTCTTAATTAAACTAATAACATCAATCTTACAAACAACCAAATAAAAGTACTAGTTATAAAAATTTAAATACTAAAACAAACAAAACTAAAAGTGTTTATATGTTACTAATGAGTTATAGAATCTACTAAATCGCCTTCACCGATCAATGTTTTCAACACCCTCTAATGTATCACATTGAGATTGTTCTAGTGTGCTTGATGGACGAGGCATGATACTATTCTCAGTCATGCTTGTTCCATAATTGCATATTTACCTTTCACGGTTCCAAGTTCTTCCACCAGCTCATCGTAAGCATCCACCAGTTCTTCGTAAGCAAGACGCTTTGATTTTTTAGTAGCACCCACCGGATCACATCCCCACCCGTGCAAACGAACAGAGCTTATTCCAAGAACAGTCTCAATAATCAACTTATCGCTCATTTGCAGCCCATTTTCATTCTGTACAATCAAAATCAGCAAAGAGGAAAAAAATAAAGAGATCATTTGCAGCCAATAAGATATATAAACAAGAAAAAATGAAATACAAAGCAATCAAGTTTAAAGCCCATCTCTTTCAGCAGCCAATAAGATATATAAACAAGAAAAAATGAAATACAAAGCAATCAAGTTTAAAGCCCATCTCTTTCATAATCTCATTTATTGGTTTCTTGGGTCAAAACAAAACACTTTCAAAATCAGCATAAATTAACTAATAAATTATGGCATACAAAATCAACTTAGATCAGTTTTCTACTAAATCAACACAATAACTCTAAACAATAATCTGTTTCCTAAAATCTGAGTCATTTCTTTATCACATCCCATTAATAAAAAAAAAAGATAAAGGATATAAATAATGCATGCACTACAGGAAAATGGAGCATTAGCGGCGACTTTTGTCGTCGCTAAAAGTCCCACATGTCGCTGCTAAAGTCTTTAGCGACGACAAGCCGCCGCTAATGGTCCGTCGCTAAAAGACATTGGTCGCCGGTAAAGATATCGCCGCTAAAGGTTGATCTTTAGCGCAATCTTTAGCGGCGCCATTTGTCGCCACTAAAAGTCAAAAAACAGTAAAAAAATTTTCATTTTACTGCTATAACCATTTCCCGAATACATACCACACCATTGATGTATGCATATATACACATAAAAGTTAACTAGTTCGAATTTTTGTTTAAGTCAGACATAAAACAACCAATTAAATGAAACCTTGGATGAAAGGAAGTCACCGTATTCCCCCCGATGTCATAATTATCTGCAACTTCTATGTGCTTCGCTATGTTTTCAGCAACCGAATGATCTTCCTGATCACTACCAACATCTGCCATCATATCCGTGTCATGATCACTGCCATTCTGGATAAAGAACAAGCTCACAATTAGAAGTGGTGATTTTAACCCATTTAATTATGAGCATGTCGATTTGCGTTATTTATTTGTCAAATGGGTAGAAGTTTACCCGTTTGATCCATTATACTAAATATTATGAATTATATAAACATTTAACAAAAATATAGATTTCTTGATTTTACCATACCTGATAGATAGATAGATGTGCCCCTATGAACTGCCAACATGTTATGAAATCAACAATATTCCAGCAGGCCTACACTAAAAAAATCATCAGATACTTTATACAATCAATCTTGTATTTAATAAAAATACAAATGCTTCAAAACGATAAAGTGGCATATGACGTAGTAGTTTGAGACCTAATAGTAGAATCACAGTAAACAGGAAACCCGTGCAGCAATATTAAGTGGTTTAGGACTAAAAATCAACAGCATTTCAATAGATCTGCACGAAGAAAAAATGTAGCAACAAACTGAAGAAACTTGTAATTTTATGATTTTATACATCACTACAACACTGAATTACATTGGTCTTAAACTAAGAATAAAAAAAATGGCTTTGTAGCTCGAGCATTTATATGGCCGAAAACACACGTTGATTTCCTAATATAAGTATGCTAGACTACGCATGTTCAATATTAAACTATAACCGGAGCATTCAAGGTATTACATTCTTCTATAAACATTACAAAAATTGGCCATCATTACAGATATAAATGGATGTACATTAGGTGATACTTACCACCAATTCATTAGGTCCTAATTCCCATTCTTTCTTGAGCCTTTTAACAGCAACAACAATTCCAACACCTTCTTTTGAAGGGGCTAATGTGTTATGCTCAACCCAACCTAAGAACACCTCTCGGGTACATCCCCAACCCAATAACAAATCTGGACTAAACTCTCTTGTAGCTTTTCTCAAATCGCCAAACCCAAATTCTTTAAGAGTTGGGCTCGGACTTTCAAGATCTGTACTACATGAGTAAAACAAAATGCTAAGGGGTCACACGTATTTACTTTATCACTAAGAGGTCACATGAGTAAAATGCTAAGGGGTCGCACGTATTTACTTTATCACTAAGAGGTCACATGAGTAAAATGCTAAGGGGTCACTTGAGTAAAATAAAAAAAAGAACTGGCTTAAAAGAAAAAAGGGTCACAGGCTATGTTGTCAAAAGCGAAAAAAGCGTGCGCCTAGGCGATCGGGCGCAGCGAGGCGCACCTATAGCGCCTGGTGGTAGCCTAGGCGCAAAAATGTTTTTTTTTTGAAAAAACGGTGCGAAGGCGCAAAAAGGCGCGCGCCTAGGCGCAAAAAGGAGCGCGCCTAGGCGCAAAAACTTGCTAAGGCGCAGCGCATAAGCAGAAAAAAAACGAACGAAACCGAGTGCGTGCAAAAACTGCCTCATGCGGGCCCGGGTTTTCGGAGCTGCATTCGTGTCCGCAGGACGTGCGGGCACGCATGAGTTCAACCAAATTCCAGCTCAGAAACTCATTTTTGCACAACCCCCCCCCCCCCCCCCTATGTGCGCTTTTCTTAAAAAAGCCCACGCTTTTTTGCGCCTTGCGCCTAGGCTCCGGGCGAGACCGATGCAACTCGCCTGCGCCTTACGTCTTTGACAATATAGGTCACAGGTTGAAAGCCACCAAAGTGTAACTCTTTTATACATAAAACCTCCTAGATTAATATTACTAAAAGAAAAGATTACTATTGAAATAATATCATGAGGCGCTATTATTAAGTATTACATTAAAAACTCCATGAAGGCCTCTACTATCATGAATTAATTACCAAAAGCTTACCAAATATCCCCTTTTCTATTGTTAACATTTCTCTTTTTGTATTTTAGGTATGTTAACATATATATTATAACTATATCTGTAACAAAAAAGAAAATATTTCATTGAAAAAATTACATCATCAATGAGTTATCTTCAATACCTTTTAAAGGAACCCAATATTAACATATTACTGGTGTTCTATTTTTTACTTTAAATCTAATCACAACAATGTAAACAATTATTCTTCAAACAAAATCTACACACATCTGACTTTTTAATGTATAATTCTTAATTTTTGTATTGCAGTATCAGTTCAGTTTAGTAGGCACTAGCCAGCCTGCCCTCTTATGAACCATACTAAAAATTACTCGTTTTGACCTCATACTCAACCCACACCATAGTTATATCTAATTACTATTTACATAAAAAAAACTAAATGTCGTTATACACGCTATTGGTCGCTATGACCCAAATAGCGACACTTGGTCGCTTTGCTACATAGCGCGCTATAGCGGTCGCTATAGCCGCTATTGACAACTATGACCCACACATAATGGAATTTCTACATAAAAGAAAGAGAATGGAATCACAAAATTGGTTAATTGACCTCAGCAAAAAAGGATCATTTACTGCATTCCGTTAAACTAACAAAAGAGATAACTGAAGGTTGCAAAGAGTACCTGAAGAACTGTCAACGTCATGGCTTCTTTCTCCTTAAGCCAGCCACCAGGCAGTTCGAATGCAAGAGCAAAACTAGTTCTCTGATAACAAAAAGAAACTTGATCAATGCATCAGAAACACGGGACACATAGATAATGAACAAAAATGAAAAAAAAAAAGAAGCAAAAATATTAATATTAAGACCTAAAGACAGTATATTTTAAGAAAAATTAGAACCACACAACTAGATTTCAAATATGAAATGAAGAAAAAAAACAACAGTAGGAGCACCATAACTAGGAAGGCAAACTTTCTCCAAAGGAGGTTGGGATTAGAGGTGTAAACGAGCCAAGCTGCTCGGGAGCTACTCCAGTCCAAGCTCTCTTAAAATTAAAGAGCCAGGATAAAGCCGAAATGAGCCCAGGCTCGACTCAGCTTGTTTACACCCCTATTTGGGATCAATTTTGGCAAAACTTACATCATGTACAACAGTGTATGTGTATTGACTAAATGTAGAGGTCCTTGTAATAGTGCATACCTCTGCAAGCACATATGACACCGATACGAATCACGCACACGACCATTAAATTAAACATACTTCCGTTAACCTAAACATGAACATGAACATGTTTAATTAATAGGTTACATGACTGGGCATGACCCAGACCCGTTTAACACATATTTTAAAAGTGTGATTTATATCAAACCATATTAAAACGCTACAGCGAAATGTTCACAAATAGATACAGTAAAATGGCACATCAAAACACTAAATCTGTTTTAAATTCATACAAAAAAAAATCATGTGAACGGCAAATTAGTAACTAAACTAAATCTAAAAATGAACAACTCACTAGCAAATCAAAGAGGATGAACCAAAGAAAGAGAAAAGTGAGTAGAGATGAGAATGAACCGATAAACCGACGTTTGACGAGAATGAACGCTACTTCAACCATCAGCAAATCGAAATTACAAACGACCATCAGCAAATCGAAACAAAAAACGAAGATCGCTAGTGAAATCGACGAAGACAAAATGAAGTACATAGAAATTAAAAGTAATGAAATTTGAACGATGGCTAGTGAAAACGACGAGTTACCTGGCAAGCTAGGGTTTGAAGATGAAGACCGACCGTCGATTTAACACTTGAGAAGATTAGGGCTCGATTATACTGGAACGAGATATGTGAATCTACAGTTTCTAAGGAGGGAGTTAAACTAGTTGGAGGGAATAATATTAAGGGCGGGAATAGCCAAAAATTTTAAAAAAAAATATTATTTATCAAACTAAAGTATATATGAATATAGATGTGTACATAATAAAAGTAAAATATTTAAGATTAAAGATAAAAGAAAAGCTTTTCTGAGCTCCATATCTTTCATGCCCCACCAGTCAGCTATCAACACCTCCACAAATCTGACCTTCAATTCAAACTCAAACCTTAAAAAAAATTCCACAACACACACACACACACACCCACCTACGCGGAGAGGGAAATATACATACACACAATGTTTCAATAGCAAGAACAACCTTGAAGCTGATAATAGAAAAAGGCCCTGGAGCAGGTTAAACCCTTGAATACTAATCAACCTCATTAATCAAAAATCGGTCGTGTAGTCAGAGGCGAAACATTTGTAATCAAGGATTCTGGAATCTCATACAAAGACATGTGCATCCAATTCGACAATAAATTGAGCAAATGGAAACTTTGCAATCTCGATTCGTCAAACGACACCGTTTTGAATGGAAAATAGGCTTAAGTCGTATGCTCCTTCTGCTCTCAATGATGGAGATCGGATTAAGATTGGTTGTTCGGCCTAGACGGAACACTAGGCGACAGGGAAAGCTATTAGCTGAAGCTGAATTTGATGATGTTAGTGAGGGTGTCCGGGGCACTCCCCTAAGAGGGGAATCCCCTCTCTTACGCATAACCAATCCTCGTGTGCCACGTCAACTCCCCTCTTAAACTCCCTTAACACCCCAATTTGATGGCGCCACTCCCCTCTTAGGGGAATTGCTTTTTTTATTCAAAAAAAAAAAAAAAATTTCATTGGCTGAAATTGCGGCTGGCCCCACCTCCTCCCTCCTTCTTCTTCGGTGACTACCCCCCGGATTTGGTCCCCGATTAGGGTCCCCGCCTGGATGGCGGGGGTGTTCCCGCTCGGCGAAATCGGTCCCCGCACGGGGTCACCGCGAACGCCCCGCTCACCCTGAGAGTGGAAAGTTAGGGTTGGAGTTTGATGAGGAATTGGGGGAAAAGAAGGGGAAAAGTTGTTTAAAAGATATGTATATAATTCTTTTTTTATTATTAAAATGGTTTTTAAAATTAATAAGTAAAAAAAAAACAATTTGCTTTTTATTTCACTGTTAAAAATTAACTGGGTTAGGGTTAAAATACAAACCATGCAAGTTTTTAAAACATTAAGTACAAAACTAATCAATTTTAAAGGTAAAGAACACCGCCTGAAATTTAGTATTCAATTTGCTTTTTATTTAACTGTTAAAAATTAACTGGGTTAAGGTTAAAGGACAAACCACGCAAGTTTTTAAAACATTAAGTATAAAACTAATCAGTTTTAAAGGCAAAGAACACCACCTGAAACTTAGTATAAAGATAAATGACAAAACTTGTAATTCACTCTATAAAAGTTTGAAAAAATAAATTATTATAATAAATATAAACTAATTAATAAATAAAATACAAGCCGAGCCGGAGCTTGAAAAACTACCAACGAACCGAGCTTGAGCTTTAGATGGAGCGCGGAGCCCTCATAATTTATTTTTTATGTGTCCAATATCTACAGATATTTTACATTTCTAAATATGTGTAGGTATTTTTTGCCACGTCATCTTAAAAAAAAGATTTAATTTTTTATTTTATACGTATTCAATATCTACACATATTGTACATTTTTTAATATGTGTAGATATTTGTTTTGTTACATCATCTAAAAAATATATATTTACTTACTTTATAGGTATATAATATCTACACATATTGTGCATTTTTAATCATGTGTAGGTATTTAATTTGCCACGTCATTTTCCAAAAAAAAAAGTATATATTAACTTAGTTTATCTACATATTTTTTAAAAATTATTATGTGTTGGTAAACAAAATCATTTACCTACATATATATTAGTTTTTTACATATGTGTAGATAATTTAGCTACACATGTCGAACATTTGTTACATGTGTAGGCAATTTTTTTTTTTTTTTTTTGGGGAGGGGGGGGGGGGGGGATTTTCCCACCAATACCAAGTGTGGCTAAAATGATTTACCAACACATATTAAGTGTTAATCATTATCAAAATATATCATCAACTATTACCCACACATATACAAACATGTGTGGTAAATACCCACACATTTACATGTGTAGGTAAATTATGTGTGGGTAAACACCCCAATTTCTTGTAGTGATTGCAGATTACTTACCGCAATTGAGCTGGTTTGGAAATCGGGCAGAGAAGAGGTTTATTGCGTTGCAGGAAAAGAGGGATGCTTTCGTTCAAGAGCTTATCGAACAAGTTCACAAATCAAGAGGCGAAACCAAGGAGAAGACGATGATTGGAGCATTTTTATCGCTACAAGAATCAGATCCTGAATACTACACTGATCAAATGATTCTATCCTTAGTGATTGTAAGATCCCACTTCTCTAACTTCAATTCAAATTTTAGCGGCAAATTAGACTATTAAAGTTGAACAGTTGTTAACATACAAAGAAGAAAATAAAGTTAAGTATTAAGTAATATAACTTTTATTTAGTTATATAAAAGTTAGTCGTGTTCAGGCTCCATCTCTTTTGAATCAAACAAGTGAGCTTGAGTGTAGTCTAGCTCGAGTTACTTTGATAGATTTATTTCCCATCAAAATGTGTTCTTGATCAAGTTCTTGAAAATTTGTGGTTAGGTCTTGCTGGTAGCTGGCACTGATACTACTACTGCAACCATAGAATGGTCTTTGTCTCTCTTGCTAAACCATCCACAAGTTCTAAAAAAGGCACAAAATGAGATCGATACAAAAATTGGCAAAGATCGCTTTGTTGAAGAGTCGGATATAGCTGAACTGCCTTACATTCGTTGGATTATGAACGAGACATTTCGATTATACCCTGCGGCCCCTTTACTGGTCCCTCACGAGTCATCAGAAGATTGTACTATTGGGGGTTATAACGTCCCACGAGGGACCATGTTGCTTGTTAACCAATGGGCCATACAAAATGACCCCAAGTTGTGAACTGACCCTGAAAGGTTCTATCCTGAGAGGTTTAAAGGGCTAGAAGAGACAACACTTGGGTTTAAGCTATTGCCATTTGGGTCCGGAAGGAGGCGTTGTCCAGGAGATGGGTTGGCGACTCGTGTGTTTGGACCAACTCTAGGGTTGCTAATTCAATGCTTTGACTGGGAACGATTGAGTGAAGAGATGGTTGATATGAAGAAAGGTCAAGAATTCCTCCTACACAAGGCCGAACCCTTGGTTGCTACGCCCAGAGATGCAACATTTACTAGCCCAACTTTGAGTCCGTATAACATATCTTTTTATTCAAATACAAGTTGGAAGTCATGTATTAATTTGTAAACTTGTATGTGGCAACTTTAAGGTTATATAAAATGATTAATAAACTTAAACTTATAGCTCGTATAATAATAGACTGTTGATGAAGGAAGATGAATAATAACTTTATTTTTATAATAATATATAATTTTTATTAGTTTTTTTACTTAATCTATTATAATAGTTTATTATTATATTTACTTTTATTAACATATTTTTAATTTTTTAAACCATATATTCCTTTATCTTTTTTTTAGTTTATCGATTAATTTGTTACTTCTTTAATAATTTACGTTTATAACTTTTTTCTAAAAACTTAAATACGTGGTTGTGCTTGATTTTTTATCTGGCATCACGTTATAAGTTTTGTTAAAAACGAAGTTGTACTCAAAATAAAATATTTATTTGGTATCATAAATCGGTATGATGATAAACTAAATCAATCTAATGGTTTTGCTTTCTAAACAACATGTTTTATTTTCAAATCACGTTTGTTTTACATTATCATTTGCTTGGTTTCGCCGCAACGCGCGATGCCAAAAAAAACTAGTATTATTTACTTCTCTCAAGTTGCAGATTTTATTATATATAATACACATCAATGTAGAAGACCGTCAGCGACAAGGATATTCCTCCATGAACGTGGTCTGCGTTCGTGATTGTTCGGTGATACTCAATGAAAAACATGAGATGAGTAATGTATTTACGAATGAATTTTACCGAAGGATCGCCAATGATAACTTCAACTATGGATTACTAATGGACATATAGAAGAATGAATGTTCACCAAAAGATCAAAGTGGAATCTTATAGACGAAATTTTTGTAGGTAATTACTATATAATACAAAAAGCAAATTGGGATGGGTTATGCATTCAACCGACGCTTCTGACGTTTGGCTGTCCTTGCACCGTTTCAAATATACAATAGCCGCCATCGACGGTTTCGTAACCGCCACCCACAAATTCACCACCACCATTTTCACGTTCACATTCTTGTTCATTCTTTTGCATTCAAATGCTTTATTCGATTTTAATCACCAAATCCTTCAATCCCCAATAATTTTCCTTCGGCTAATTCCGGTATGTATTTCTACACCCATGTTTTATATATCCTTCAAACGTAAATGTTCTGAATTTGTTAGGTTTTAATGTATAATCGTCTAATTTTGATACTAACTTGATGCGTGAATAACACGTGATCGTATTATGAATTTGTAAGGATTGTGATGATTAATAAAGAACTTATGGTCCGATTTCGTTAGTTTGTAGTTGTTCCGAGTTTCGTTGTAGACATTACAATTATTCGGAATCATGAATACGCTGATGATGCTGCAAAATAGTGAAATCAGGCTTCGATTTCAGTATATTTGTTATGGTAATGCAGTTAAAAACCCCTAACAATTGTTAGAATCGTTTGTTTCGACGTGATATTTTAATTATACACGATTGTATTAGTAATTTGAAAGAATTATGATGATAGATGGTAAAATTAGGTTCCGATTTGTTAATTTGTTATTGTATGCGTTTCATTTTCATCTTTGTAATGACGGTTATTTGGAATAATGAGTGTGTTGATGATGGGATAATATAGTGATATTAAGATCTGAATCTGTTGATCCATTTTTCCATTAATTCATTACCCCCTATTTTTATATCATAGGTATAAATCATGTTTTTTCATTAGTATTCATCACCCTCTGTTTCTTATTATTCAATAGCTTAAATCTTATATGTTACCCAAAAGCAAACATAGGTTTTATTTGATGTTATATTATGTGTTAAAAAACTAAGAACATCATTCACTTTTGATACACAAAATGTAATAAAGAAAAAGGGAAATTTATTGTATTGTGTTCTCAACCATATTCAAGAAATCAAAAAATAAATGTCATATGATTTTGTCCGGTGTATTTGATATTCTTTGTTTTACAGGTTTAACACGTGTTTGATATTTTGATTCCGACATGAAGAATGATGATTGACCGTTTTTTATTTGATACCAAACACTATTTTTTCTCCGTAACCGTGATTTCGATTCTCAAACTTCAATTTCTTTACAATTTTTATAAAGAAAGTTAGAAAATTAATTCGTTTTTGTTTTATCATGCTTTTCTCCAAATAAATTGAACTTTTGAGTATATCAATGACCCTTTGCAAATCGTATATTTCGGGTGTTTTCAGTGTAAGTACGCTATTGCAATTAGATTGAGTATGTGCTATCATTAAATCAATTACGTTTTTCTTGCTTTTTTTTTTTTGCTCTTTATGCTATTACGTCAAACTCTGCGTTGGTTCGTAAAATATGCATCAATTCAGTTTATTCAAGAAAGGCGTGAAGTGGTTTTATCACAACGTTTCATTTTAGTTGTGAACACATGGGTGACGGCGGATAAGAGATGTAAGCCAGTAAATGGGGTGTGGATGCTGAATTTTTCTTAGGGCTAGCTGACATCTAGGAATGAAGTGCAGGAACTTCAGGGGCTGTCCGATATTCTGAGTGGGTTTGCATGGGGTTCGGAAGATTCTCATAAGTGTTTTATGGTGCATAGCTTTCGAAGTATGATTCAAAGTGCAACCATTCAAAATTTCGTGACCGGGTTCGAGTGGAATAAATGCATGCTTCTGAAGATAAACTTTTTTTTTTCTTGGAGACTTTGTTTTGACCACCTTCCCACTTTGGTAAATTTGGCCAAAAGAAATGTGCACCTTGATTCCACCAGATGCAAGTTTTGTGGAGATACAAATGAGACCGCTGAACATTTATTCATCTCCTACAATATAGCGCAAGGAAATTGGGATTTTATAGCGAGTTGGTGTAGGCTTCATGCACTCTATGCCTTGGGGTACAAGATTTAATCAATATGCATAAGCTTTTTAGGGGGTCAAAGAGATGGAAGGCTGCTGTGTATATGGTTTTTAATCGGAAGCAAGCGAGCCTTGGAGCATAAATGAGGAGATGAAGATCCTTAGTTACCTTTGGTGCAAAAGTAGGTCTAATTTGATTAACTTTACGTAGGAGGATTATACTTAATGTATAATTAGATGTCACAGGCATACAAACTTTATGTATTAGCATGTGTCTTATGTCAAAAATTATGTAAAATAATGTTGTTTAATTTGGAGTGTGAGCCTAAATTGAATTGAGTATTTGAATAAACAATCTTTTTAATTTGGATTTTAATAAATTATATTCCAACTTACACAAAAGGCTTATTGGTTCGGGGTTAGCAAATGAGAAATTACATTCAAAATCCCGCTGCAACGCGCGGGTTAGCGTCAACTTGTTATATATATAGTGTAAGAATAAAATGAAAACCTTGGTGAGTTAAAAAAACCAAGAAAACTTCATCTCCCACGTCCATCCAACTAATGAGATACAAAAACGTACTTTTTTGAGAAATGTAAGAGACTACAGAAATGTGTAACATCTTCTCTCTCTTTGTTTGACACAAAAATATAAGATGTATGTAATTATTACACAAAAACTTCATATTTAAAAAAAATGATAAAAAAAAATATCCATTGAAATGGTGGTGAAATCTGGGTTCTGAATCCGAGAGTAACGACGGTAACCAAAATTTTTGTGTTAGTTCAACTATTTTAAGGAATTTGGGAAAATTGCATCTTGACGACAGAAACAACCAACTCGATGGCGACAAACTGCATGGTGACAACGAGAACCCGCAATTGTCCTTTGTTTTGGAAGAAATCAGATCATCAATGATGAACAGAGCGAACAAAAGACTCGCGTGCGGTGGTGTCCGACGATGTGTCATGAATGCTACAAAGTTAAGACCGTGTGGTATGGTAGGGCGTGGGTTGGGGGCATGGTGTGACACGTGTAGTATGGGTCACCCAAGACCAAAAGCCAATTTCAAAGATATGGTGGGGTGTCGCTGGGGTGGCGTGGAAAAAAAGCCAATTTCAAAGGGCTAGTGCTCTTGGTCAATGAGGTTCCGCCATGTGATGTGGATAACCCCGACCAATGCCCGGGCTGATTGCCCCGCCCAGGGGGCCACGCCAAAACCCAAGCCCACCCGGGGTGGTGACGTGGCCGTTTGTACCCAACCCACGCCCCAACCCCCGCCGCATACCCATAGTCTAAGCCTCCTTTTCAATTTTGTGTCAGTAGGAGTAAAGCATTCATAAGTCCATATTGTGATTTAATTTTGCTTACAGTTATTTTCTATTTGGATGAATCTTAAGAAAAATTAACTCTAATTAAAAAAAAAAAAAGAAAAAAACCCCACTATTATTATGTTTGAAATTCTGTTTAGCTAGCATTACACCATCCCTGCGTTACGGTGGGGGCGTAAAACTATGTCAAGTTGCACCAATGCTACACCATTGTCGGTGACCACCAACACCAGAAAAGCTCGTAAAAACAAAATAAATTAAAAGGAAAAACAAAATAACACCGAACGAAAAGAAATGTAAAATCTTTAAACAACGTACGCCCGTTGCGGGATAATTTCTATAAATCAAATAATATATTTCACAGTTTTTCTATCACAATTGTGCTTATTTGACTTTTTCCTTATGGTACATAACATTATTTAAGTAAACTAATTACTTAAGAATATAACATATAGTACTTTTTTAGGTAACAATATATTACATAATATACCTACATATGTGTTCCTATATAATTTTGACTTTTTTCCATGTGTAATGCGCATTATAGAAACGTGGAAGAGTTTCATAACGTCCCCAACACCATCCTCAAGAAAATTTTCTAGAATAATGCCTAAAGAAGAGAAAAAAAATGGAAAGTATTAAAAAAGGGCATTAGCCAATGATCTCTAGATCAAGTGATGAAAGTACTGAGGTTCAACTCCCACTTGGTGTAGGGTGAGGCACTGGTGGGCAATGATAGGAGACCCAGGAAAACCTGGGTTTAATTCTTGAGCCAAACGGGTTTTACCAGTAATTTCACTATCGTGCCTACGGGCGAGTGGGTTACTGGGTTTCCCCGGAATTGGTGGTGGACTCGGGTTACTCTTGGAGTACTCCGTTTGTCTAGTGGGTGCCCTGATAGTGCTTGGGATTGATTATGTTGGCGGTTTAAAAAAATTAAAAAAAGGCATTAAGGGTCATTAACCATTACATATTTTTTTAATGATCATTATCATGCTGTTGTGGCGAAAAAATATCCCTCAAAAGGCATCAACCGGCATTAACCATTATGCATGGGATAAGCATTTGGTTTCAAGACAAGTGAGAAAGTACTCAAAATAAATGTGTATCGTTTTGATTAAAATTAATTTCATGTTTAATCTAGTGCTTCCTTTCAATCTTTTGATTTGGTTGCAAGTAAGAGTTATTTGGTTGCAAGTAAGAGTGATAGAAAGAAAGTAATCAAATAAAAGTAGAGTAAACTGTCATTTTGGTATTTGAAGTTTGGTCACTTCATCTAAAAGTGAAATCACTTTAGTCTAAAGCTTAAATCTTTTGCATCTGGGTTCCTATGATTTCAGTTTTATTGCCATTTTGATCCAAAAGTGAAATCACGTCATATTTGTCTTATAAAATCTTACTATTTTGTCAATTTTCTTAGGGGCAAAATGGTCATTATAATTTTATTATAACACATAAAAGCAGCATTTTCCCTCAAACCCAAACCCTAATCCATCCTCTTCTCCAACCCTCTTCAAATATGGTAACCAGTACACCACCACCATTCGAAACCCTAGCCAAAACCCATCACAACGAGCTGCCAGCACTGATTAATAATCAACAAATACCCAAAACCCACCACATCCACCACCCACCTGCCACCATTGATTAATCCCAATTAATCAACCAACAAAACACATAAAAATTAAACTAATACCCACACAAAATCTAACCTTTTAAATCATTTACCTCAGCACCGGTGGCTCGTGGTGTGGCAGTGGCGGAGGAGGTGTTAAACCCAAGGCGGGGCAGAGGTGTTTAAAGGAGGCGATGCCAGAGGTAGTGAAAGGAGGCGGTGGCGGAGGTGTTTAAGGGGAGGTGGTGGCTGAGGTGTTTAAGCGGAAGCGGTGGCGGATGGGTATGGTGATAGATGTTATTTGAGAGGGGTATATAGGGTTCCAATCAAAAGTGGTGTTTGACAGGTGGTGTAAAGTGTTTCTGGTGGGTGAAGGTGGTTAAAAGTGGCGGGTTACAGAGGGATTGTGGTTGCGGTGGGGGATGGGTTGCAGGGGGCGGTGGTTGAAAGGGGTTGTTGTTTGCGGTGGTGGACGGGTTGCAAGGGGTGGTGGCTGTAGAGGGATTATGGTTGCAGGGACTAAAAGAAGGCGGTGGCGGTTTACTCTTTCACTACCTCTTTCACTTTTGCTAATTAAAAAATCAAAATAAAATTAGTTGCAAAGTAAACTGCTTTTATAATGTCAAACGAATTTAATTTAATTATTTTAATTAATAATTTGTAATAATAAACGTATAATGATCATTTTGCCTCTGAGAAAAACGACAAAATAGCAGGATTTTATAAGACAAATTTGACCTGATTTCACTTTTAGACCAAAATAGCAATAAAACTGAAACCACAGGGACCCATATGCAATAGGTTTAAGTTTTGAACTAAAGCGCCAAAAGTAACTAAACCTCAGGGACCTGATTTCAATCTACTTGGCACGCATATTAGTACTCATAACCATTTTACCCATTTGGTATCCGTACGAGTGCTAAAAAATAAAATAAAATCAAAATGGTATCAAAACGGGTATCGTACCGTACCAAAATATTTGGTACAGTACTCGATTCCTAGTTTTGTTCAAATTTAATACCGGCATTTGCCTCCTTGCGGTCTGTCCACGTTTGTACTTTGCCTCCCCATGGCTGCATTTCATCACACCTTGGGTATGCTTGACAAAAGTAACTGGTGGCTAGTGGCTGGAAGCTGTTGGCTGGTGGCTGGAAGCTGGCAGCTGTAGGTGTAGCTGTACTGGTTGCTGTAGCTTTTTAGATATATTTAGGTATTTGGCAGAGTAGCTGGAAGTTTTAATAAAAAGTAAAAAATGACCAAAATAAACATAACTAAAAAGTTCATAATCTTTATAGGTTAAAATAGTCATTTTTTCCTTAAAATCTTGTAGCTTTTTCCAAACGCTACTAGTAGTAACGTTCAACCAAAAGATTCAAGCTTCTAACCTAAAAACTTCAACCTCTTTCAACCAAACAAGACTTTTTATTGAGTAAGGGCATTTATTAAAAGTTTAAAAGCTCCATGTCAAACATACCCTTTGTCTCCCTCCGTCAATTGACAGTTTGTTTGACTATTTTCGTCAAGGGCAAAATAGTAATCTCACACCCAAACCATTCATAACCCTATCCTTAGTTTCTCCTCTCAAATTCCTTAACCTTAGATCACATCCGATTTCGTCAACCAACTATTTCTCCTCTCAAAATCCTATATGAACTGATGTCACTCCCGTAACTCCATAATCAAATGTGCTAGAACCACCAATAAAGGATTCTTCCGTTCACAACAAAGGCTCACGTGTGCTAAAACCATCAATAAAAAACAGTAGATGCACGGTACCCTCGACCGCGGAAGTGATCCCACTTTCCAAGCTAGCGACCCGACAACGCTGCCTGACGGAGAAACCCCTGCCAACTCGAGGGGAACTGAAGAGCCTGGGGTTACCAGGTTTCGAACCCGTGACCTCTACGGATCCTCGAGCCGGTTTAAAGTGGGGGTCGGTGGCCACAAGGGGTGCAGGATTGAAGGGGCCTGGGGGGCGCCCTACCCCCCGAACTTTTCGTACAGTAGTGTTACGTATGTACTTTTCGTATAGAAATTTTTAGGTATATACCTTTTCGACCCTCCGGTTTAAAAAAAATAGCTATATACGTTTTCGACCTCGGTTTAAAAAAATAGGTATATACGTTTTCGACTTTATATAGCCCAAATAAAATATTAGGGCTTCAATTTATGTCATTTAGGTTGAAAATAGAGGTGAAATTTGTCCGAATTTTTGCCAACTTGTTGAAATTAGTGAAAAGAGAGATAGAGATTGAAACAATGTATGTATAGAAACATCAAATTTAGGTAATAAATCACAGCCCAGAAGTAAACACAGAAGGATTTGTTGAGTGGTTTTTCTTTCTCTCTATATACAGAACAATGTTTTGTATATGTATGTGCGACTGTGAATGTATGTGTGACTGAATGTATATGAGAGATAGAAGGTGAAAATATTATTAATGTTTGACCCGACCCGAATATAATCACCGACGTCCGACCCGAACATACACCTCGAAACTAAGCGATATAAATTCTTTTTAGGTCCGTTACCTTTCTACCCCCGAACTTTTTTTTTCAAGCGATGTCCGACCCGAACATACACCTCGAAACTACGCGATATAAATTTTTTTTAGGTCCGTTACCTTTCGACCCCCGAACTTTTTTTTCAAGCTTCGCCACTGATGGCCACTGGGCTGACACCCAATGGTTATCAAGGATTCTTCACATGTGCCAGAACCACCAATAAAGGATTCTTTCAATGGCTATATTGGTTTACTTTGCAATGTGTTTATATTGTTTAGGATGGAAAATTGTTCGCACCAGTTAATTGTAGGCATCAATTGGCTGCTTTGATTGTGATTCTACTGGTGTATTGTAGGCATTTAACGGTTGTTAATTGTTTGGTAATGAATAGCGGTGATGATGGTGATGGGTGATAGTGGTGATGATGACGGTGGTTGGTGACTGTAATATAATGAAACCATAGAGGCTCAAATTGTAATAGAAAAATGGTAGTTTAGTTTTTTCATCCAAGGTCAGACAGTTAAACAAATAGTTAATTGACAAAGGGAGACAAGGTGTGATAAAATGTAGCTATAGCCTATAGGGAAGCAAAGTGCAAAAAGTAGAAGATATGGAGCAAATTGCAAACTAAGCAAACCACATAGAGGCAAATTGCAGTTTATAATAATAATAATAATAATAATAATAATAATAATAATAATAATAATAATAATAATAATAATAATAATAATAATAATAATAATAATAATAATAATAATAATAATAATATAGTATTTAATTTGCTCTATATCTTTGTTTCTTTATTATTTGTTTTTTTTTTTTTATAAAGAGGGTATATATTATTGAGAAAAAAACATAAACATTAAAATACATAACAAGTAAGTGACCATATATATAAAGGCTTAATTTGTAATTAACAGTTTTCTTTTTACAAGAAGTTTACAATTATGTTTAACATTACAAAGTAGAGGAACTTTAATATGAAAAAAAGGTAGATTAGTTTTTTATAGTTTTTGTCAATCTTACAAAACATTTATATGCTTGTAATTGAAACGCATTCATAAAACTCATAGCATACAAATAACATTTTAGAAACTCCTTTTTAAAGAATTTAACACAAAAGTTTTACAAAACAAAGGCATAAGAAACTTACCTTAACTTGTTAACCCGATGTTGTAGTGAATCCATGACCCGCATGTACCCGTAAACTACAACTCGACCCAAGTCTTGACATATGTCCTCGATCTCCGTGTAGACCCACTACCCAATGTAGCCATTTTTTTAACGACCAACAAAACTCTTTATTAATTATTAGCAAGTCGCTACACCAAACATACATGAAAGCCACCAAAAAGAGCACCCAGTGTAGCCATTGAAAGCATATAAATTGATGACGTTAGATGTCCGACCTTAATTGAAAAGAAAATGAAATTATGGTGACTAAAAATGAGAAAGTGAAACCAACCGACTAAAAAGGTTATTTTCACAAAACCATATAGATTTAACAAGTAATTAACTCATACTAACACATGTTAATACTCTTTTACAAGATCAAGTCTTTCTTCTTGCCTAACTCTGTTACCATATCATCTCTTCTGAACCGAATCATAAAAACTTGTAACCCTTTCTTAAATGAATGAATGGTCTCTAGAAGTTGTTGTTATTTGACTCCAAGATGTATAAAACCAACATCGATGCTTACCAAAAATACACCATTAACACAACACCAAAAAAGCTTCAAACATGGAGGTTCCTTATCTATACATATCCCTCCTCTTGCTTCTAGCTTCATATCTCTTCACCTCCCACTTCCGTCGCAAATCCGCCAACCTTCCGCCGACTGTCTTCCCAACCCTCCCCATTATCGGCCATCTCTACCTCTTGAAACCACCAATATACCGGACCCTATCCAATTTGTCTGCCAAATATGGCCCCGTTCTCCTCCTCCGCCTTGGATTCCGCCGTGTCCTCTTGATCTCCTCCCCTTCGGCCGTCGAAGAATGCTTCACTAAGAACGATATCATCTTTGCAAACCGCCCTCACATGTTATATGCAAGGGCGGACCTAAGCCCAGCCCAGGGTGGGCGGGCGCACCCCCGGGAAAAAAAAAATTAGTGCTAAGTTCCGTCGAAAATCTCGTCCGCACCCCTTGGAATTTTTCGTCCGCACCCCATGGAATTTTCCGTCCGCACCTCTTGGACTTTTTCGTCCGCACCCCTTAGGTAAAAAGTGTTATCAATTTATATTTTAAAAATATTCTTTAGTAAACTCCTATTTTATAAAAAATACTACCTAAATTATATTACTTTTAATATCTAAATAACTAAACCCAAATACCCAATACATTTAACTAGCCCACTACTAAGTCTTAGCCCAATAAACAAACCCAACAAATCAACAATATTTCAAACCAATATAAAATAAACAAGCCCAAAACCCTTACATATTCTACCCTGCTCTCTTTATCGTCCTTGCACGCCAGCGATCAGAACATCAACAGCGACAACAGTGAACAGTCAGCGGCCGCATACCACCGTAATCAGCCACGGGTAAGTTTCTTTGTTATTTTTGATGATTTTTTGTTGGTTTTTGGTTGATATTATCCACCTCCAGCGGCCTATTATAGCCGCATACTAACCATAGTAGACATGTGCTTCGTTTTGTTTTCATTATGTTATAGTGGGTTATATAAATTAAGTTCTTTTGTTTTACATGACCCGACTCGACCCGAACCGACCCGATACGAACCGATTTTTTATTTATATACCTTGGGGCTTAAAATTTTTAAAAATGTTCCGCACCCCCATGGAAAAATTCCTGGGTCCGCCACTGGTTATATGGCAAGTTCTTGTCCAACAACTACACTAGTCTTGTTTATTCTCCCTACGGCGAAAACTGGCTCCACCTTCGCCGCATAGTCTCAAAAGAGATCTTCTCTCCTGGCAGCCTCAATGAATTCCGCCACATGCGAATTGATGAAGGTATGCTTATGATCCGTAAGTTGATGATGACTAGTTCTTCCCCAGTGAATATGAATTCAGTTTTCAATGAACTGACGGTGAATGTGATGATGAGGATGATATGTGGAAAGAGGTATTTTGGCCTAGATATTCCGGAGGTGAGCAGAAAACCGAAAAAACCGAAATAACCGAAGCGTAACTGAAATAACTAACAAAACCGAACCGAAACCAAAAACCGACGGTTCGGTTTTAAGATTTTTAATAACTGAAAATTTCGGTTCGGTTTTTGGATAACGATTTTCAATAACCGAAAAAACCGAACAGATAAGTTAAAATCCATATA
This sequence comes from Helianthus tuberosus, assembly GCA_030545235.1. Lineage (NCBI taxonomy): Eukaryota > Viridiplantae > Streptophyta > Magnoliopsida > Asterales > Asteraceae > Helianthus > Helianthus tuberosus. Next base: position 115,104,649 of record CM060374.1, read on the forward strand.
TATTTAAGTTTAAGTTGTTTAAATGTTTAACCCAATGCTAGTAGAAATTATTAATTTTATTCTTGAATGTTAAGTCTTTATAATAAAAACATTACATGTTTATTTATAATTGAAGTGATCTATTTATTACCTATAAGAAATATCAAAATTTTATATAAAAATTAAATGATCTTCAAATGATTATAAAAAAAATGTCTTAATAAAAACTTTAGAGAAACATAAAAATAAATTAAAAGGTTAAGTTTATGTAAACAATATTAATTATAGAAGTTAACTATAATAACTTAAATGTAAACATAGGGTAGGGATAGTGTACACTAATTCAAAAGTGTGAGAAGTGTTTTAAACCATTAGATCTTTGATCTAATGGTTGAGATCAATAGGGACCAAATTATAAATTGTGTTTTAATTATTTGGACTGATTTTAAAGTTGTAGGGGTAATAGTGTCTTTGTATATGTTTCAAATTAGTAACTTCTCTTAAATTCTAGGGATTCACTTCTAAATTCTAGCGATTCAAATTTAAACTAATTCTAAAATTTGGACATTCTAAAATATCCACAAAATATATAACACTACATAACACTGTACATCTATCATAGATATGGTATCAGAAAAATATAACAATCTAACACTATATAACACTGTATAACTCTAAAATAACACTATATAACACCAGACATCCATCATATAACACTATATAACACCATATAAACTATATAAAATTATATAACACTATATAGTTCTAAACCAGATTACACAAATTCGTATATTAATTCTTAATTTGTATTCTTATAATTAAGGGTGGCGGTTATGAAAGGTTATCAATGAATTAAATCAATAAGAAAAATATGTGTTTACCCTTTTGAATTAATTTAGATTTAGGACACTTGTCATCACCACAATATTTCTCACCCTTCTCACACTTTTAGATTAACTGGTAGGGTGCCCGTGCGATGCGGCGGGTGCGACACTTTGCATTGCGACACTCGTTTCTGGTAGTTTTCTTATTAGTATAATAATTATGTTAACATTATTGTGGTGGATATATATCATAAGTGTTACACATATGTAAAGGTATTTTTTTTTATAAAAATTAATAATCAAAAGACAAAAAATATTGTTTTTTTATAAAAATTAATAATCTAAAGACAAAAAATAAAAGATAAGTTGTTATAATTGTAAAGTATTTTATTTTATTGGTTAAATTATAAAATATAATTTTATTCTTTAAAGTTCATAACTTTTATTAAATATCCACATATTACTCATCCAATACACTTTAAGTTTAACATTTTCGTTTTTATAAAAATAAAAAATACTATTTGACTCGTAAGTACGTTTTAGAGCTTTAACTTAAATTGTTAAATTTCGGTTTTTTACAGATATAAAAATTTATATTTTTATAAAATTTCAAGATCTGTTTTTATAAAAAAAATAGGATGTTAAGAGTTTATATCTTTATTAACTTTATATCATACTAAGTTTATATTTTTAGTTACTAACTAATCTTATATATATGAGTCTATTTTTAACTTATAATCCCTAAAAATATGCAACACAATCTACCATATATCTAGTCAAGTTGGTAAATAATTCTTTTGAAACTAACTAATATTATCTATAACGATATAGTTGAACTTATAATTCTAAAAATTTGCAACACATTTTAGTATTTATCTAGTAAAGATTGTAAATTTTTGGAGTGTTTAATTTATATTACTTGTTACAAAAATGTTTATAAAAGAATTATTTTGTTATAAAAACAAAATGTTTTGTTTATAAATAAAGTAAAAAAAACTATTTTACACATGTAAAGTTTTGTTTTTAATAAAAAATAATAATCAAATGACAAAAAATAAAAGATAAGTTGTTATAGTTGTAAAGTAAGTTTATTTTGTTGGTTAAATGATAATGCTTATAATTTTATTCTTTAAAGTTCATAACTTTTTTTAAGTTCATAACTTTTTTTAAATATCCACACGGTACTCATCGAATAAACTTTAAGTTTAAAATTTTTGTTTTTATGAAAATAAAAAATAGTAGTTGACTCGTAAATATGTTTTACACATTTAACTTTAATTGTTAAATTTTGTTTTTATATATATATAAAATTATATTTTTATAAAATTTAAAAAACAATTTTTATAAAAAATAGGATGTTAAGAGTTTATATCTTTATTAACTTTATATTATAGTAAGTTCAGGATTTTAGTTTAGCTTTAAAGTTTATTACTTTATTATTTTTTAATTAAGAAATATAAATTATTAGATTAATATCCAAGAATAACAGCAATATTTTATAATTTGAGTTTGACTATATCTAACTGCAATTTCTATTTATTGCAACTTTAGGATATTAACTTATATAAGTTCAGTTGACTTGTAAATTTAGTATACTAACTTTATTTTGAACTTTATTAATATGGCCAATAACTGCATTATATTAACACAAAAAATAAAGTTCAAATACAAAATAAAATTTATTCATACGTCTAGATCAAACATAACAACTGAAAATGAAAAAAAACATAAAAACACTTGATAGTTTTTATATTAAATTGCATGAAATCTGTTTCGCTTCTGAATTGACACTCGATGTATTTTTAATCGGATTTTCTGGTTTGTGCTTGAATCAGCAGTATTTTCTAATTCCTCTTCTTTGCCATTGTCATCAGAATCGTCTAAATTAATAACCCATTTCTATTCAGAGAGTCTCTTGGATCTCTTCCTTTTAAGTCTCAAACTTCCGATCCTTAAAAAGGACAAAAATTGAATACAAAAGTTAAAAAAAGATTAAATAAACCTTAAAATTACCTCTTCACTAAGTTCATGTTGAAGATTAGACTTGTATGGACTAAACATTGCACCATAAGAAATAATATCAACACTTTTATCACCATCATCCTGTAATAAAACACATATAATAACATAACGAACATGTTAATATGAAAGATATACGCAAAAATAATATTTAAAAACCAGCAAAATCAATACCTTAGAAGCTTGTTCGACAAATGGGTTGTTTAAATTGGCATGTTCATCATGCAACTGAATCTGAAAAATCAAATAAGTTAACATTCACATAAAAGTAAATAAAAGAAAACAATTATTCACTGCTGCGATATAACAAAATTGACCTTAGATTTTCAATCCCGCATGCTTGGTTTTTCGCAACAATTGAATTCAGAACTGGATCTATTTTTTAACTTTGTTTAGCAATAGATATAGGGTGTCCTACTATGTATTTATAGTAGTAACTATACAAGTGCATTATGGTTTAATTTTAGATTTGTCACCCCTTTATTTAGGAAGTTTGTTGTGGTTAGTTTTAAATTTTTATAAGATATATCTAAGTATAGATATTAGACAGTTTTAATAAAATAAAATGTGACACATAATATATTCATTTTATGCTTTTAATTCTTTTTCTTTTTGTTTGCATAGATGGAGCACATCTTTGTAGATTAGACGCATTAGATCATATGTATTAGTTACTTGTACATTAAGGCATTATCGATTTGTACCTTTTAATCCGTGCGTCGATATTGAACAAGACAACTACTGAAACGTCGACAAAAATGTGTAGGTCGTCATGCTATCTTTGGATTTTTTTTAGACGGTATAGTTTATAAGATATGTCAAGAAAACGAAAAAAAAAATTTATAAGTTTGTTGTGGATGGATGAATTGTAACTAATTATCTATAATTTTGTTAAAACCTTAGGGATTTTAGTGTAATAAGTGTAGGGGCTAAAAAATAAATAGTATTTAAAAGACCAAACTACCCTCATTTTAGGGGTCTTTCTATAAATAAAGGAGGGAAAAGTTCTTATTTTTTAGGTATCTTAAAATACCCCTCCCTCCTGCATTATAATATAGTATAGATGTACAGGATCCTCTACCTGTAAATATATAATAAAGATTCTTATATTTTAAATTATACTTTACACTTTACATAATTTTGTTCCAAAAACCGAAATAACTGAAAAACCAAACCGAACTGACATAAAAACCAAAAAAACCGAAATCGAACGGTTTTAAAAAGCTAAAAACCGACATTTCGGTTTTGATTTTAACCAAAAACCGAACCGAACCGAATCGAACCGTGCACACCCCTATTCCGGAGATGGTATTCACAATCTCTTTTTCTTTTTAATTGAGTATCGAATTGGAAATAAGGATCAGTGTATGATACTTACGAATGTGAATATGCAAAAGATAATGGTTAAGTTGCTAGTTTAGTTACATATTTACAAATTTTTATATTAATAATAATGTGATCAAAGTTTAGTTTAACCAACATAAATTAACAGGAGAAAGGAAATCGGCTCCGCGAAATCATAGATGAGACGGAGCTGTTCAACAGTGATTCTGTTATTGCAGATTACTTACCGCAATTGAGCTGGTTTGGAAATCGGGCAGAGAAGAGGTTTATTGCGTTGCAGGAAAAGAGGGATGCTTTCGTTCAAGAGCTTATCGAATAAGTTCGCAAATCAAGAGGCGAAACCAAGGAGAAGACGATGATTGGATCATTTTTATCGCTACAAGAATCAGATCCAGAATACTACACTGATCAAATGATTCGATCCTTAGTGATTGTAAGATCCCACTTCTCTAACTTCAATTCAAATTTTAGCGGCAAATTAGACTATTAAAGTTGAACAGTTGTTAACATACAAAGAAGAAAATAAAGTTAAGTATTAAGTAACATAACTTTTATTTAGTTATATAAAAGTTAGTCGTGTTCAGGCTCCATCTCTTTTGAATCAAACAAGTGAGCTTGAGTGTAGTCTAGCTCGAGTTACTTTGATAGATTTATTTCCCATCAAAATGTGTTCTTGATCAAGTTCTTGAAAATTTGTGGTTAGGTCTTGCTGGTAGCTGGCACTGATACTACTACTGCAACCATAGAATGGTCTTTGTCTCTCTTGCTAAACCATCCACAAGTTCTACAAAAGGCACAAAATGAGATCGATACAAAAATTGGCAAAGATCGCCTTGTTGAAGAGTCGGATATAGCTGAACTGCCTTACATTCGTTGGATTATGAACGAGACATTTCGATTATACCCTGCGGCCCCTTTACTGGTCCCTCACGAGTCATCAGAAGATTGTACTATTGGGGGTTATAACGTCCCACGAGGGACCATGTTGCTTGTTAACCAATGGGCCATACAAAATGACCCCAAGTTGTGGACTGACCCTGAAAGGTTCTATCCTGAGAGGTTTAAAGGGCTAGAAGAGACAACACTTGGGTTTAAGCTATTGCCATTTGGGTCCGGAAGGAGGCGTTGTCCAGGAGATGGGTTGGCGACTCGTGTGTTTGGACCAACTCTAGGGTTGCTAATTCAATGCTTTGACTGGGAACGATTAAGTGAAGAGATGGTTGATATGAAGAAAGGTCAAGAATTCCTCCTGCACAAGGCCGAACCCTTGGTTGCTAAGTGTAAACCACGCCCAGAGATGCAACATTTACTAGCCCAACTTTGAGTCCGTATAACATATCTTTTTATTCAAATACAAGTTGGAAGTCATGTATTAATTTGTAAACTTGTATGTGGCAACTTTAAGGTTATATAAAATGATTAATAAACTTATACTTATAGCTCGTATAATAATAGACTGTTGATGAAGGAAGATAAATAATAACTTTATTTTTATAATAATATATAATTTTTATTAGATTTTTTACTTAATCTATTATAATAGTTTATTATTATATTTACTTTTAATAACATATTTTTAATTTTTTAAACCATATATTCCTTTATCTTTTTTTTTCAATTTATCGATTAATTTGTTACTTCTTTAATAATTTACGTTTATGACTTTTCTCTAAATACTTAAATACGTGGTTGTGTTTGATTTTTTATCTGGCATCACGTTATAAGTTTTGTTAAAAACGAAGTTGTACTCAAAATAAAGTATTTATTTGGTATCATAAAGGTATGATGATAAACTAAATCAATCTAATGGTTTGGCTTTCTAAACAACATGTTTTATTTTCAAATCACGTTTGTTTTACATTATTATTTGCTTGGTTTTGCCGCAACGCGCGATGCCAAAAAAAACTAGTATTATTTACTTCTCTCAAGTTGCAGATTTTATTATATATAATACACATCAATGTAGAAGACTGTCAGCGACAAGGATATTCCTCCATGAACGTGGTCTGCGTTCGTGATTGTTCGGTGATACTCAGTGAAAAACATGAGATGAGTAATGTATTTACGAATGAATTTTACCGCAGGATCGCCAATGATAACTTCAACTATGGATTACTAATGGATATATAGAAGAATGAATGTTCACCAAAAGATCAAAGTGGAATCTTATCGACGAAATTTTTGTAGGTAATTACTATATAATACAAAAAGCAAATTGGGATGGGTTATGCATTCAACCGACGCTTCTGACGTTTGGCTGTCCTTGCACCGTTTCAAATATACAATAGCCGCCATCGACGGTTTCGTAACCGCCACCCACAAATTCACCACCACCATTTTCACGTCACATTCTTCTTCATTCTTTTGCATTCAAGTGCTTTATTCGATTTTAATCACCAAATCCTTCAATCCCCAATAATTTTCCTTCGGCTAATTCCGGTATGTATTTCTACACCCATGTTTTATATATCCTTCAAACGTAAATGTTCTGAATTTGTTAGGTTTTAATGTATAATCGTCTAATTTTGATACTAACTTGATGCGTGAATAACACGTGATCGGATTATGAATTTCTAAGGATTGTGATGATTAATAAAGAACTTATGGTCCGATTTCGTTAGTTTGTAGTTGTTCTGAGTTTCGTTGTAGACATTACAGTTATTCGGAATCATGAATACGCTGATGATGTTGCAAATTAGTGAAATCAGGCTCCGATTTCAGGATATTTGTTATCGTAATGCAGTTAAAAACCCCTAACAATTGTTAGAATCGTTTGTTTCGACGTGATATTTGAATTATACACGATTGTATTAGTAATTTGAAAGAATTATGATGATAGATGGTAAAATTAGGTTCCGATTTGTTAATTTGTTATTGTATGCGTTTCATTTTCATCTTTGTAATGACGGTTATTTGGAATCATGAGTGTGTTGATGATGGAATAATATAGTGATATTAAGATCTAAATCTGTTGATCCATTTTTCCATTAATTCATTACCCCCTATTTTTATATCATAGGTATAAATCATGTTTTTTCATCAGTATTCATTACCCTCTGTTTCTTATTATTGAATAGCTTAAATCTTATATGTTACCCAAAATCTAACATAGGTTTTATTTGATGTTATATTATGTGTTAAAAACTAAGAACATCATTCACTTATGATACACAAAATGTAATAAAGAAAAAGGGAAATTTATTGTATTGTGTTCTCAACCATATTGAAGAAATCAAAAAAATAAATGTCATATGATTTTGTCCGGTGTATTTGATATTCTTTGTTTTACTGGTTTAACACGTATTTGATATTTTGATTCCGACATGAAGAATGATGATTGTCCGTTTTTTATTTGATACCAAACACTATTTTTTCTCGGTAACCGTGATTTCGATTCTCAAACTTCAATTTCTTTACAATTTTTATAAAGAAAGTTAGAAAATTATTTCGTTTTTGTTTTATCATGCTTTACTCCAAATAAATTAAACTTTTGAGTATACCAATGACCCTTTGCAAATCGTATATGTCAGGTGTTTTCCGTGTAAGTACGCTATTGCAATTAGATTGAGTATGTGCTATCATTAAATCAATTACGTTTTTCTTGCTTTTTGTTTGCTCTTTATGCTATTACGTCAAACTCTGCGTTGGTTCGTAAAATATGCATCAATTCAGTTTATTCAAGAAAGGCGTGAAGTGGTTTTATCACAACGTTTCATTTTAGTTGTGAACACATGGGTGACGGCGTATAAGAGATGTAAGCCAGTAAATGGGGTGTGGATGCTGAATTTTTCTTAGGGCTAGCTGACATCTGGGAATGAAGTGCAGGAACTTCAGGGGCTGTCCGATATTCTGAGTGGGTTTGCATGGGGTTCGGAAGATTCTCATAAGTGTTTTATGGTGCATAGCTTTCGAAGTATGATTCAAAGTGCAACCATTCAAAATTTCGTGACCGGGTTCGAGTGGAATAAATGCATGCTTCTGAAGATAAACTTTTTTTTCTTGGAGACTTTGTTTTGACCACCTTCCCACTTTGGTAAATTTGGCCAAAAGAAATGTGCACCTTGATTCCACCAGATGCAAGTTTTGTGGAGATACAGATGAGACCGCTGAACATTTATTCATCTCCTACAATATGGCGCAAGGAAATTGGGATTTTATAGCGAGTTGGTGTAGGCTTCATGCTCTCTATGCCTTGGGGTACAAGATTTAATCAATATGCATAGGCTTTTTAGGGGGTCAAAGAGATGGAAGGCTCCTGTGTATATGGTTTTTAAACGAAGGCAAGCGAGCCTTGGAGCATAAATGCGGAGATGAAGATCCTTAGTTACCTTTGGTGCAAAAGTAGGTCTAATTTGATTAACTTTACGTAGGAGGATTATACTTAATGTATAATTAGATGTCACAGGCATACAAACTTTATGTATTAGCATGTGTCTTATGTCAAAAATTATGTAAAATAATGTTGTTTAATTTGGAGTGTGTGCCTAAATTGTCTAAATTGAATTGAGTATTTGAATAAACAATCTTTTTAATTTGGATTTTAATAAATTATATTCCAAGTTACACAAAAGGTTTATTGGTTCGGGGTTAGCAAATGAAAAATTACAATCAACATCCCGCTGCAACGCGTGGGTTAGCGTCAACTTGTTATATATATAGTGTAAGAATAAAATGAAAACCTTGGTGAGTTAACAAAACCAAGAAAACTTCATCTCCCACGTCCATCCAACTAATGAGATACAAAAACGTACTTTGTTGAGAAATGTAAGAGAATACAGAAATGTGTAACATCTTCTCTCTCTTTGTTTGACACAAAAATATAAGATGTGTTATGAATGCATCCATTATTAGTGACTATCCACATTTCTAACTCCTATGTTACATTTATGTTTGTATTAATGTTATAACCTATATATAGTGGCTCATGTATTTTGTATGTGATATCAATAAGAAATTCATCTCTCATTCTCTCATTCTCTTCTATACATTGCTAATAGGTTCTAGTTATTACACAACACGTTATCAGCACGAAAGTGATCGAATCATCATTGGTTTTAATCGTTGATTAAAGTCTCGGTTGACCCATGTCGTTGATGATGTTTTGTTGATAAAAGTTTTGGTGGCCCAAGGTGTTTCCAACGAATATTGGATTTCGTAGACATAGCGATTGAAAAGTGATGGAGATACTATTTCCTTTAGTTATTTCAAGGTAAGTTTTTTTTCCACCGTACATGTTTATCTACATAAGGTACTACTTTTATACCTATATTGTTTCTTGTTGAATATGCGTTATCTTTTCAACTTGATTTTACCATGATAAGAATAATCGTTAACCAGAATGAGATTTTTGAAAGTCGATTGAACAGGGGATGTTCAAATCCTACTCATAATTTTCATTTTCATTTTCATTTTCATTTTTAATGACCTTTTCTAGAATAAATGATCATCACGGTATTGAAAAAAAATATGAAATATAAGTTTAATATATACATGGACACTTGTTACAGAAACCCGATGAGAAAATACTTGTTATTAATTTATTAAGTCTAATCTTATCTATTTGCTAGTTATATTGCAAGCTTATTCCTTGGTTTAGAAATTGATATATAGTTTGATAAATTCTTTTTATGTATGTTTAATAGATAAACATTGAAAAGAAAAGTTGTATTATGTTATCCATGATCTTACATTTACTTGTTGATTATATTATTTATATATATTTTAAAGTTATATATATTATTTAGTTTTAATTAATATAGCATAAATTCAATTAAAGTTCTAATATATAACTTATGAGTGTGGATTGAATATTATTAATTATAAAATTAATTCCGATTTCCTCATCATTAATTCATGTTGATGTATATTTACCTTTTTTTTTTCAATTTACGAAATGAGTAAATAGTAATTAAATAGTCTTTTATTGTTGTTCTAATAAATTGTTTTTATTATATTTTATGGTTAGTAAATAGTTAAATAACTTTTTATTGATGTTCTAAATTTTATACAACAAATTACGTTTCAAAGAGACATTGCAGATTCTAAATCATTATGTGCTTTTATTATTATGGTTATGAGTTTTGATATCATTATGTGCTTTTATTATTATGGTTATGAGTTTTGATATCATTATGTGCTTTTATTATTATGGTTATGAGTTTTGATTGGTCCATTAATTAGTTTTTGTTATTAGTATTTATACAATTTATGATGACTACCAAAATACAATTTGTATTAAAAGGTGGTGTCTAATAGTTATATTTCAAGATAATCATTAGTGCAATTCTGTTAATGAATTTACAACAATGCACATGTTTATATGATAATATGTTATAATATGACAACTACTTAGTTAATTTTGTTGTATATTTTTGTTATTGCAATTGTATAAGCCTTTTAGTTGCTATTTGATATTTAAATATGTGATTTGATTCTATAAAATATTTGTGTGGTAAAAGATATTATTTGCAAATTAACATGACACTAAAATTCTCAAGATGCCTGTTATATTTTCTTGAGCAACAAAATTTATTAGTATAAGAAAACTCATTTACGAGGAATAAAGATTCATATGTTATTATATGATCGAGAAAGTTGATAGTGACATTTGTTTATGTTTTAAACTATAGTGACAAATATGTGTATATATGATATACTTGTGATCTTTAATATTTTTTTCTAGACATGACAAGCAAATTAATATGAGCTTAATCTTTTTAACACTCACACACACATATATGTGTACGTATAATGTCCCAGGATTGTGTATGATTTATATATGTAATTGATATGCATATAAATTGTGAATAATTAACATGCATATAACTTGCTTATGGGTAGATATTACGGATTTCATTTGTTTAGCAATACTTATGTTGGTCTCATTGTTTTAGATAGCATATATGTTATATGTATTGCCTTTTGACAAGTTAAATGTGCTAAATAAATTAATACAAATTTCATTGGTAGCTGGTTACCAAAACAACTATGCTGAGATAAACATTGTTATGCTTTAGTGATTTGATATTTCTGCTTGTTACAATGCTATGCATAGTCAACATAATTAATTGTATGGTTATTCTTCTAATTGCTTGTTGTTGCTAAACAAATATTAATAGACATTGATATAATCATTAGAAATGTGCCCTCACATGAAAATAATGAAAAATAGCTATGAAAATAATTAGTGGACTTTAGCTTAAGTAAACTACTCTGATGTTAGTTACTTAAATTGATAGATAATAATTCATTTAAGTTAGTGTTGATGCTCACATGAATCCTAAATCAATGATGAGAACCCGAAGTTCTCCCAAATGTATACAAAGTCCCGTTTGTTTTTAATAATGATTTTTCAAATTCAACCCAAACTTTAGTTCATCGCACTTGGCGTTTTTGGCTAACATATAGCCTAGTGATGGAAAACCTTATGAATAGTACATGTTTTCCCTCTAAACAAAGGCTAAAACTATAATATTTCACGTGGTAGAGACGCTATTGATGCTATTTCACGTGTTAATAGCATATTAAATGCTCCAGAAGAGCATCGATAGTTTACCCGCTGAAATCAAATTTTGTAATTCATAATGCATCATATTCTAATGTATACCGAAGAAATTTATTAAGTTTCCACTATGTTTGAATGAAAAGTCATCACCTTGGAATGGTGTAAAAGAAAATGTACTAAATATCTAAAATATATCATATAGCAAATATGGCCAGAAGACTATATTAGAAGTTACTAGAAATGATACTAATTTTCCACAATATTCCATTAAATCAAATATGGTGATTAACCAGAAGTTACTAGAATATTTATACGTTCACCACATGGCATGACCAAATAGGTCATCAAGATAGCATCATGATATGCTAAACAATCAAACATGCTAACCGGTACCTTAGCACCTCTAAGTAATCTAAAAACATTGCTCCCAAAATGCCTTATCATATGTCTAGTTAGTTTTTTTTTATGGCAAATAAATTTTTATGCCCTTCCAAACAATAGACTCTTACAAACAATCTCTCTTATATGGGACCATTGAAATGTACAGTTGTGTGGATTGTGGCATTCATACATGGTTACATGTGAGTTTTTAGCTACCCGTATGTAGCATATGCCCAACACTTTGGAACGTTGTTTTTTTGACATGATTTAACACTGTTCTTTGACAACCCAATTGTAGGGACCATTGTTGGGCACAATGTGAAATATAGTGAGAGGCATACGTAGTCGAGACGGAATTCGTCGATTGATTATATCAATTCAAAACCAATTGCTTATCACAAATACTCCCCATTGCAATTGGTCTCCTGAAGAGAATCAAGTTTCCATTTTTTTATATATATATTTTGTTGTGCAGCCTATGTACCAATAACACCGCCATAACATATAAAATGGGATATGTACATCGTATTCCCAGTCTTAGGGGGAGACAAGAAAATGAAAGACTGGTAACATAAAAAAAATGCATCATATTATATATCGACCCCTGAAATGGTCAGTGCAAATCTGAAGTCCAAAAGAAAGAGCGTGCATTTGCAAATAATAACAAATGAAATACAAGATGCATTCACTAACACAAATAAGGTGACAAAGTCACATATACCAGCTTAAACTTATCTGCTCGAATGGAAGTACTCACAAAATGATTATCATATTAATAAATTGTGAGAGATAAATCGGTTCCAAAAAGATAAAACCCACAAACACAAAAAGGGCAGAGTAACGCAGTTGGTGTAACCCCAAAAGAGGTGGCACACAAAACACCATAAGTGGTTGCATACAAAACCCCAAAAGTGGTTGCATACTAAACCTTAAAAAAGGTTGTTGTCAAAACCCCAAAAGAGGCTAATGGAGTTCTAAAAGAAACACTAGTACCAAACAAATATGAGATCGCGATGAATTATGTACAAAATAAGTACAATATGGAACCGTAATGAAACACGTGTAAAATGATATTTTTGATTATGCTATAGCAATAGATGTAATCGATGAAAAAAAAAGATTACATATATAGAAAGTGTGCAAGAGTGTACGCACACAAATAGCCAAAATGGCTACATGACTTAAGGTTGAACTAAATTTGCTCGACAAACTAAACGTTTTCGAACCAGCAGTTCGAACACCCATAGACGTCAAACCAGTAGGTTATAAATGGGTGTCTTTAAATAAAAGGAAACGTAAATAATGAGTTTTTGCGATGTAAGGCACACATTTTAACATAAAGATTTTTCCCAAATCCCAGCAGTTGATTACGAGGAAACGTATACCCCTGTAGTGGATGCGATAATCTTTAGATGTTTAAGCAGCCTCGCAATCTCAGAATGACTTCAGATAAAACAACTTATGGATGTCATCACCGTATACATGTACGAGACAATTGCAAATGACATCTGTATGAAAACCCCTGAAGGATTAAAAAATGCTCAAAGCATTATGAAACAATAACCCCATATGTGTTATATATATGAATCTTAAAGGAAACTACTCGTATGTGGTACAATCGACTATACTCTGAAAAGAGAGGTATAATTTTGATAAAATGAGTTACATCTATTTAACAAGATTTCACTCTTACAGTGATAATGTAAACATCATCGAGAGGGAACTCTCAAACTAAAGAGGAAAATTTTGAATGACCTTTACAAAGTGTATTTATCCTCGACCTGTAGTTTCGAGTATATATGTACTATTTTTGCTCATCAATCTGACTACATCTAGAAGATGTTATATAGAAAAAGCTCATTCGTTGAGTACATGAACGATTGTCTGATCGCTTGACATAGAAAAAAATATTCTTATCAACCCCAAGAAAAGGATGTTGAACTACTTAGTCAAGAAGTACCATACTTAATTGCGATCAAAGCATTGACGTATCTTGCAAACAAGACGACATCTGATATTACGTTGTGTTGGTAAGATTACAGTTCTAATCTCAAATGTTGCACTCTTTTTCCCTTTACTAAGTTTTTCCCATTGGGTTTTTCTTGGTAAGGTTTTTAACGAGACAACATAACTGATCCAGTAGTATCAGTTTATCTTATAGGTCCCGAAGTACTAATTTAACATCATCATAAATCATGTTGTTAATTATGTATAATGCGTAGTGCACTCTTTTCCCTTAGCTACGGTTTTGTCCCATTGGGTTTTCCTGGCATGGTTTTTAACGAGGCAGAATTATAAAGCGCATTAAATAATTATTTGACATATTTACAAACTCGAGACACGGGATAGTTCCACAAGAACAATATGGCGTCCTGGGTTATGATTGATATATATTAGACTCGCATAGAGTTCGATCTCAATCCAGATACAAGTTATGAAGGTCGAAGATTTCAGCATATTTAAGAAGTATGTAGATTAGAGTTGATCAAGAGAAGCTCAAGCTATACTGTATGAAGACAATGTAGACAACAACACCCAAATCAAAGAAGACTACGCCAAATGTTAAGTCAAGCAATTGTCACAGAAGATTGGATTCAACATCATCAAGATATACAAGTAAAATTGAGGGGGAGTAACGTACCCATAATATACACAGTGTATGTACTCTTTTTCTTTAATGAGGCAACATCCCTGATCCAGAAGTATTAGGGGGGGAGACAATACGCGCTGCACTCTTTTTTCCTTAGCTGAGGTTTTGTCCCACTGGGTTTTCCTAGCAAGGTTTTTAACGAGGCAGTATCACTAAGCGTATTAAAGAATAGTATATCATCATGTGGATAGTCAAGGGGGAGTGTTATGAATGCATCCATTATTAGTGACTATCCACATTTCTAACGCCTATGTCACATTTATGTTTGTATTAATGTTATAACCTATATATAGTGGCTCATGTATTTTGTATGTGATATCAATAAGAAATTCATCTCTCATTCTCTCATTCTCTTCTATACATTGCTAATAGGTTCTAGTTATTACACAACAAGATGTATGTAATTATTACACAAAAACATCATATTTAAAAAAAATGATAAAAAATATCCATTGAAATGGTGGTGAAATCTGGGTTCTGAATCCGAGAGTAACGACGGTAACCAAAATTTTTGTGTTAGTTCAACTATTTTAAGGAATTTGGGAAAATTGCATCTTGACGACAGAAACAACCAACTCAATGGCGAAAAACTGCATGGTGACAACGAGAACCCGCAATTGTCCTTTGTTTTGGAAGAAATCAGATCATCAATGTTGAACAGAGCGAACAAAAGACTCGCGTGCAGTGGTGTCCGACGATGTGTCATGAATGCTACAAAGTTAAGACCGTGTGGTATGGTAGGGCGTGGGTTGGGGGCATGGTGTGACACGTGTAGTATGGGTCACCCAAGACCAAAAGCCAATTTCAAAGGGTTATATATGGCGGGGCGTCGCTGGGGTGGCGTGGAAAAAAAGCCAATTTCAAAGGGCTAGCGCTCTTGTCCAATGAGGTTCCGCCATGTCATGTGGATAGCCCCGCCCAACGCCCCGGCTGATTGCCCCGCCCAGGGGGCCAAGCCAAAACCCAAACCCACCTGGGGTGGTGACGTGGCCGTTTGTACCCAACCCACGCCCCAACCCCCGCCGCATACCCATAGTCTAAGCCTCCTTTTCAATTTTGTGTCAGTAGGAGTAAAGCATTCATAAGTCCATATTGTGATTAAATTTTGCTTACAGTTATTTTCTATTTGGATGAATCTTAAGAAAAATTAACTCTAATTAAAAAAAAAAGAAAAAAACCCCACTATTATTATGTTTGAAATTCTGTTTAGCTAGTATTACACCATCCCCGCGTTACGGTGGGGGCGTAAAACTATGTCAAGTTGCACCAATGCTGTAATGACCATAAATTTAAAAATCATTATTCTAGAAATAAAAGAATAATAATAATTTATAATAAACTAAATATTTATCTTATGATCCATCTTTCTGTATATCAACCAAAACTATTATTTTTATTTATAAATTATCCAATAGGAAACCCTAATTAAGACAACCAAGTGATTCTGCACAAACCCTAAAATTTTCAGAATTTTCAGAATCAGGGTCAGGGCCCCTAAAACTCAGGGGGGTATTTTCTAGTTACGATTATCCACAAAATAAGCTGTTAAATTCGAATTTATCCATTTTGTCGATTCAGCAGGCCTAGTCCCACGCGTGGAAACCCTATAGTGCTTTGGTGTCCCTTACGGACCGTAACATTGATAGGCTTACGGTCCGTAAGCACTCTTATGGACCTCAACATTGTGAGGCTTACGGTCCGTAAGCTAGGTCAAAAATTCACTATAAATAGCATAGGTTGGGACTTGATTCTGGGCGCTTGAACGACGAACAAAGTCGAAATATACACGGAGTTATGCTCTGTTTACCACAATTAACACACACGATTCACTAATCGACGCCGCAATCAGGGTAATAACTCGATCGCTACTACGATTCAATGTCCGATTGATTGAAACCAATCCAATGGATGTTTAAGTGCTGCTCAAATTTGGGTTATGCTTTGTCATTAGTCGTGATTCCGATGGATGTTTAAGTAATTTCACTTTGTCATTAGTTGTGATTCCGATGGATGTTTAAGTGTTTGCACTTTGTCATTCGTTGTGAATCCGATGGATGTTTAAGCGATTTCACTTTGTCATTAATTGTGAATCTGATGGATGTTTAAGTATCGCACTTTGTCATTCGTTGTGAGGATTTTAATCTCGTGAGTTATCGTAAATGCTGTATTAAGTTACTGACCTAGTTTGTGTGCATGTTATTTAAATTAGGTTAAAAGACTAATCAGTAGTCTAAACTCTGCCCGTATAAATCTGAAATATTATCACAAGGTAGCATCACTTTGGAATTATTAAGGTACGGATCCTTACCCCACTCCTTATTGCTTCATATTCAAATTGTTATAAAACCATTAAATTACTATATCTTTTAAAACTCATTACGTCTTTGATTATCGATTCATTTGACAGTCCGTTAGATTCCTATTCTAATCATAAACTTGGATTTAGCTTTCATATCATGCGATAGTATTCTGTTAGTTGTACTCATTATCGCATGTTCCAATATATGTTACGTCTTGTTATGAAAATATTTTGGATAAGTTATGTGAATAAGACCATTTGTACTCTGATACCCTGAGTGTCGCTTCTCGTGGAGTGTCCCACGGGCATGTTGTTGCGTCATCGACATCATGTGCTCCATCCGTGACGGAGAGATCAGTTCACGGCGTCCCTAGGTACAAGTGAGGTACAAAGCTACTAGGAGGTGTATGGATCGATCCTAGGATTTAAGTTAAGGAGGTGGATAGCGGGTATGCCAACTCGCCATCTCATGTGATAATTATGCAGGAGTAGCTACATGTGTATTGTCACGTTTTAAGTTTGGCTCATGGGTACATCCGTATGATTTATATTATGAAATTACGTTACTTGCATTGTATCATTTTCGCATAAAGTTCCATCCGGATAACATTTCATATAAAGCGTTACTTGTTATTTGAGCCTATTATTCCGTACTGAGCATTTGGCTGATTCCGTAAATTTTTTGTATATACAGGTCCGCAGGTTACTTTGGGCGGGGAAAAGAGAGAAGAGTAAAGCCTAGGACTAAATCTGAAGATGTTAGTTAATCAAATCGAATGTGTCCGCTTATATAATAAACTTAAGTTTAGTGGTCGTGTGGTTGTATCCTTGTCAAATAAATAAATGGAATTATGACTTTTGTTTATGATACTGTTATTGTGACACGTCAGACCTTCTGGGTTGGGGTGTTACAAATGCTACACCACTGTCGGTGACCACCAACACCAGAAAAGTTCGTAAAAACAAAATAAATTAAAAGGAAAAACAAAATAACACCGAACGAAAAGAAATGTAAAATCTTTAAACCACGTACGCCCGTTGCGGGATAATTTCTATAAATCAAATAATATATTTCACAGTTTTTCTATCACAATTGTGCTTATTTGACTTTTTCCTTATGGTACATAACATTATTTAAGTAAACTAATTACTTAAGAATATAACATATAGTACTTTTTTAGGTAACAATATATTACATAATATACCTACATATGTGTTCCTATATAATTTTGACTTTTTCCATGTGTAATGCGCATTATAGAAACGTGGAAAAGTTTCATAACGTCCCCAACACCATCCTCTAGGCGTGGTATGGACATGAAGAGGAAGAAAATTTTCTAGAATAATGCCTAAAGAAGAGAAAAAAAATGGAAAGTATTAAAAAAGGGCATTAGCCAATGATCTCTAGATCAAGTGATGAAAGTACTGAGGTTCAACTCCCACTTGGTGTAGGGTGAGGCACTGGTGGGCAATGATAGGAGGCCCATGAAAACCTGGGTTTAATTCTTGAGCCAAACGGGTTTTACCAGTAATTTCACTATCGTGCCTACGGGCGAGTGGGTTACTGGGTTTCCCCGGAATTGGTGGTGGACTCGGGTTACTCTTGGAGTACTCCGTTTGTCCAGTTGGTGCCCCGATAGTGCTCAGGATTGATTATGTTGGCGGTTTAAAAAAATTAAAAAAAGGCATTAAGGGTCATTAACCATTACATATTTTTTTAATGATCATTATCATGTTGTTGTGGCGAAAAAATGTCCCTCAAAAGGCATCAACCAGCATTAACCATTATGCATGGTATAAGCATTTGGTTTCAAGACAAGTAAGAAAGTACTCAAAATAAATGTGTATCATTTTGATTAAAATTAATTTCATGTTTAATATGGTGCTTCCTTTCAATCTTTTGATTTGGTTGCAAGTAAGAGTTATTTGGTTGCAAGTAAGAGTGATAGAAAGAAAGTAATCAAATAAAAGTAGAGTAAACTGCCATTTTGGTATTTGAGGTTTGGTCACTTTTACCACTTCAGTCTAAAGCTTAAATCTTTTGCATCTAGGTTCCTATGAGTTCCGTTTTATTGCCATTTTGATCCAAAAGTGAAATCACGTCATATTTGTCTTATAAAATCTTACTATTTTGTCAATTTTCTTAGGAGCAAAATGGTCATTATAATTTTATTATAACACATAAAAGCAGCATTTTCCCTCAAACCCAAACCCTAATCCATCGTCTTCTCCAACCCTCTTCAAATATGGTCACCAGTACACCACCACCATTCGAAACCCTAGCCAAAACCCATCACAACCAGCTGCTAACACTCTGATTAATAATCAACAAATACCCAAAACCCACCACATCCACCACCCACCTGCCACCATTGATTAATCCCAATTAATCAACCAACAAAACACATAAAAATTAAACTAATACCCACACAAAATCTAACCTTTTAAATCATTTACCTCAGCACCGGTGGCTCGTGGTGTGGCAGTGGTGGATGAGGTGTTAAACCCGAGGCGGGGCAGAGGTGTTTAAAGGAGGCGATGCCAGAGGTAGTGAAAGGAGGCGGTGGCGGAGGTGTTTAAGGGGAGGTGGTGGCTGAGGTGTTTAAGCGGAAGCGGTGGCGGAGGGGTATGGTGACAGATGTTATTTGAGAGGGGTATATAGGGTTCCAATCAAAAGTGGTGTTTGACAGGTGGTGTTAAGTGTTTCTGGTGGGTGAAGGTGGTTAAAAGTGGCGGGTTACAGAGGGATTGTGGTTGCGGTGGAGGATGGGTTGCAGGGGGCGTTGGTTGAAGGGGGTTGTTGTTTGCGGTGGTGGACGGGTTGCAGGGGGTGGTGGCTGTAGAGGGACTATGGTTGCAGGGACTAAAAGAAGGCGGTGGCGGTTTACTCTTTCACTACCTCTTTCACTTTTGCTAATTAAAAAAAATCAAAATAAAATTAGTTGCAGAGTAAACTGCTTTTATAATGTCAAACGAATTTAATTTAATTATTTTAATTAATAATTTGTAATAATAAACGTATAATGATCATTTTGCCTCTGAGAAAAACGACAAAATAGCAGGATTTTATAAGACAAATTTGACCTGATTTCACTTTTAGACCAAAATAGCAATAAAACTGAAACCACAGGGACCCATATGCAATAGGTTTAAGTTTTGAACTAAAGTGCCAAAAGTGACTAAACCTCAGGGACCTGATTTCAATCTACTAGGCACGCATATTGGTACTCATAACCATTTTACCCATTTGGTATTCGTACGAGTGCTAAAAAATAAAATAAAATCAAAATGGTATCAAAACGGGTACCGTACCGTACCAAAATATTTGGTACTGTACTCGATTCCTAGTTTTGTTCAAATTTAATACCGGTATTTGCCTCCTTGCGGTCTGTCCACGTTTGTACTTTGCCTCCCCATGGCTGCATTTCATCACACCTTGGGTATGTTTGGAAAAAGTAACCGGTGGCCAGTGGCTGGAAGCTGTTGGCTGGTGGCTGGAAGCTGGCAGCTGTAGGTGTAGCTGTACTGGTTGCTGTAGCTTTTTAGATATATTTAGGTATTTGGCAGAGTAGCTGGAAGTTTTAATAAAAAGTATAAAATGATCAAAATAAACATAACTAAAAAGTTCATAATCTTTATAGGTTAAAATAGTCATTTTTTCCTTAAAATCTTGTAGCTTCTTCCAAACGCTACTAGTAGTAACGTTCAACCAAAAGATTCAAGCTTCTAACCTAAAAACTTCAACCTCCTTCAACCAAACAAGACTTTTTATTGAGTAAGGGCTTTTATTAAAAGTTTAAAAGCTCCATGTCAAACATACCCTTTGTCTCCCTCCGTCAATTGACAGTTTGTTTGACTATTTTCGTCAAGGGCAAAATAGTAATCTCACACCCAAACCATTCATAACCCTATCCTTAGTTTCTCTTCTCAAATTCCTTAACCTTAGATCACATCCGATTTCGTCAACCAACTATTTCTCCTCTCAAATTCCTATATGAACTGATGTCACTCCCGTAACTCCATAATCAAATGTGCTAGAACCACCAATAAAGGATTCTTCCATTCACAACAAAGGCTCACGTGTGCTAAAACCATCAATAAAAAACAGTAGATGCACGGTACCCCCGACCGCGGAAGTGATCCCACTTTCCAAGCTAGCGACCCGACAACGCTGCCTGACGGAGAAACCCCTGCCAACTCGAGGGGAACTGAAGAGCCTGGGGTTACCAGGTTTCGAACCCGTGACCTCTACGGATCCTCGAGCCGGTTTAAAGTGGGGGTCGGTGGCCACAAGGGTTGCAGGATTGAAGGGGCCTGGGGGGCGCCCTACCCCCCGAACTCTTCGTACAGTAGTGTTACGTATGTACATTTCGTATAGAAATTTTTAGGTATATACCTTTTCGACCCTCCGGTTTTAAAAAAAATAGCTATATACGTTTTCGACCTCGGTTTAAAAAAATAGGTATATACGTTTTCGACTTTATATAGCCCAAATAAAATATTAGGGCTTCAATTTATGTCATTTAGGTTGAAAATAGAGGTAATAAATCACAGCCCAGAAGTAAACACAGAAGGATTTGTTGAGTGGTTTTTCTTTCTCTCTATATACAGAACAATGTTTTGTATATGTATGTGCGACTGTGAATGTATGTGTGACTGAATGTATATGAGAGATAGAAGGTGAAAATATTATTAGTGTTTGACCCGACCCGAATATAATCACCGACGTCCGACCCGAACATACACATCGAAACTACGTGATATAAATTTTTTTTAGGTCCGTTACCTTTCTACCCCCGAACTTTTTTTTTCAAGCGATGTCCGACCCGAACATACACCTCGAAACTACGCGATATAAATTTTTTTTAGGTCCGTTACCTTTCGACCCCCGAACTTTTTTTTCAAGCTTCGCCACTGATGGCCACTGGGCTGACACCCAATGGTTATCAAGGATTCTTCACATGTGCTAGAACCACCAATAAAGGATTCTTTCAATGGCTATATTGGTTTACTTTGCAATGTGTTTATATTGTTTAGGATGGAAAATTGTTCGCACCAGTTAATTGTAGGCATCAATTGGCTGCTTTGATTGTGATTCTACTGGTGTATTGTAGGCATTTAACGGTTGTTAATTGTTTGGTAATGAATAGCGGTGATGATGGTGATGGGTGACAGTGGTGATGATGACGGTGGTTGGTGACTGTAATATAATGAAACCATAGAGGCTCAAATTGTAATAGAAAAATGGTAGTTTAGTTTTTTCATCCAAGGTCAGACAGTTAAACAAATAGTTAATTGACAAAGGGAGACAAGGTATGATAAAATGTAGCTATAGCCTATAGGGAAGCAAAGTGC
Source organism: Helianthus tuberosus (assembly GCA_030545235.1). NCBI lineage: Eukaryota > Viridiplantae > Streptophyta > Magnoliopsida > Asterales > Asteraceae > Helianthus > Helianthus tuberosus. Next base: position 115,127,004 of record CM060374.1, read on the forward strand.
AAAAAGTATGAAGATATGGAGCAAATTGCAAACTAAGGGTGAGCGGGGCACTCCCATAAGAGGGGAGTCCCCTCTCTTACGTACACCCAATCAGGTTATGTCACGTCAACTCCCCTCTTAAACTCCCCTCGCACCTCAATTTGATGGCGGCACTCCCCTCTTAGGAGAATTGTTTTTTTATTCAAAAAAAAAAAAAAATAGAAAAAATGTTGATTGGTTGCTACAAGCATGGGCCCACCGATCCCCCACTCCCCTCTTCGGTGTCTTCTCCCCGATTCCTCTCCCCGCACCACCTTCCCGCACCGATGGCGGCGGTGTTCCCGAGCGGTGAATGGGGTCACCGATCCCCCTTCCCATTGGTGCCCCGCTCACCCAACCACATAGAGGCAAATTGCAGTTTATAATAATAATAATATAGTATTTAATTTGCTCTATATCTTTTTTTCTTTATTATTTGTTTTTTTTTTATAAAGAGGGTACATATTATTGAGAAAAAAACATAAACTTTAAAATACATAACAAGTAAGTGACCTTATATATAAAGGCTTAATTTGTAATTAACAGTTTTCTTTTTACAAGAAGTTTACAATTATGTTTAACATTACAAAGTAGAGGAACTTTAATATGAAAAAAAGGTAGATTAGTTTTTTATAGTTTTTGTCAATCTTACAAAACATTTATATGCTTGTAATTGAAACGCATTCATAAAACTCATAGCATACAAATAACATTTTAGAAACTCCTTTTTAAAGAATTTAACACAAAAGTTTTACAAAACAAAGGCATAAGAAACTTACCTTAACTTGTTAACCCGATGTTGTAGTGAATCCATGACCCGCATGTACCCGTAAACTACAACTCGACCCAAGTCTTGACTTATGTCCTCGATCTCCGTGTAGACCCACTACCCAATGTAGCCATTTTTTTAACGACCATCAAAACTCTTTATTAATTAGCAAGTCGCTACACCAAACATACATGAAAGCCACCAAAAAGAGCACCCAGTGTAGCCATTGAAAGCATATAAATTGATGACGTTAGATGTCCGACCTTAATTGAAAAGAAAATGAAATTATGGTGACTAAAAATGAGAAAGTGAAACCAACCGACTAAAAAGGTTATTTTCACAAAACCATATAGATTTAACAAGTAATTAGATCATGCTAACACATGTTAATACTCTTTTACAACATCAAGTCTTTCTTCTTGCCTAACTCTGTTACCAAACCGAATCATTAAAACTTGTAACCCTTTCTTAAATGAATGAATGGTCTCTAGAATTTGTTGTTATTTGACTCCAAGATGTATAAAACCAACATCGATGCTTACCAAAAATACACCATTAACACAACACCAAAAAAGCTTCAAACATGGAGGTTCCTTATCTATACATATCCCTCCTCTTGCTTCTAGCTTCATATCTCTTAACCTCCCACTTCCGTCGCAAATCCGCCAACCTTCCGCCGACTGTCTTCCCAACCCTCCCCATTATCGGCCATCTCTACCTCTTGAAACCACCAATATACCGGACCCTATCCAATTTGTCTGCCAAATATGGCCCCGTTCTCCTCCTCCGCCTTGGATTCCGCCGTGTCCTCTTGATCTCCTCCCCTTCGGCCGTCGAAGAATGCTTCACTAAGAACGATATCATCTTTGCAAACCGCCCTCACATGTTATATGGCAAGTTCTTGTCCAACAACTACACTAGTCTTGTTTATTCTCCCTACGGCGAAAACTGGCTCCACCTTCGCCGCATAGTCTCAAAAGAGATCTTCTCTCCTGGCAGCCTCAATGAATTCCGCCACATGCGAATTGATGAAGGTATGCTTATGATCCGTAAGTTGATGATGACTAGTTCTTCCCCAGTGAATATGAATTCAGTTTTCAATGAACTGACGGTGAATGTGATGATGAGGATGATATGTGGAAACAGGTATTTTGGCCTAGATATTCCGGAGGTGAGCAGAAAACCGAAATAACCGAAGCGTAACTGAAATAACTAACAAAACCGAACCGAAACCAAAAACCGACGGTTCGGTTTTCAGATTTTTAATAACCGAAAATTTCGGTTTGGTTTTTGGATAACGATTTTCAATAACCGAAAAAACCGAACCGATAAGTTACAATCCATATATATTTAAGTTTATGTTGTTTAAATGTTTAACCCAATGCTATTAGAAATTATTAATTTTATTCTTGAATGTTAAGTCTTTATAATAAAAACATTACATGTTTATTTATAATTGAAGTGATCTATTTATTACCTATAAGAAATATCAAAATTTTATATAAAAATTAAATGATCTTCAAATGATTATAAAAAAAATGTCTTAATAAAAACTTTAGAGAAACATAAAAATAAATTAAAAGGTTAAGTTTATGTAAACAATATTAATTATAGAAGTTAACTATAATAACTTAAATGTAAACATAGGGTAGGGATAGTGTACACTAATTCAAAAGTGTGAGAAGTGTTTTAAATCATTAGATCTTTGATCTAATGGTTGAGATCAATAGAGACCAAATTATAAATTGTGTTTTAATTATTTGGGCTGATTTTAAAATTGTAGGGGTAATAGTGTCTTTGTATATGTTTCAAATTAGTAACTTCTCCTAAATTCTAGGGATTCACTTCTAAATTCTAGCGATTCAAATTTAAACTAATTCTAAAATTTGGACATTCTAAAATATCCACAAAATATATAACAGTACATAACACTATACATCTATCATAGATATGGTATCAGAAAAATATAACAATCTAACACTATATAACACTATATAACTCTAAAATAACACTATATAACACCATATAACACTATATAACACCAGACGTCCATCATATAACACTATATAACACAATATAAACTATATCAAATTATATAACACTATATAGTTCTGAACCAGATTACACAAATTCGTATATTAATTCTTAATTTGTATTCTTATAATTAAGGGTGGCGGTTATGAAAGGTTATCAATGAATTAAATCAATAAGAAAAATATGTGTTTACCCTTTTGAATTAATTTAGATTTAGGACACCTGTCATCACCACAATATTTCTCACCCTTCTCACACTTTTAGATTAACTAGTAGGGTGCCCGCGCGATGCGGCGGGGGCGACACTTTGCTTTGCGACACTCATTTCTGGTAGTTTTCTTATTATTATAATAATTATGTTAACATTATTGTGGTGGATATATATCATAAGTGTTACACATATGTAAAGGTTTTTTTTTTTATAAAAATTAATAATCAAAAGACAAAAAATACTGTTTTTTTTTATAAAAATTAATAATCTAAAGACGAAAAATAAAAGATAAGTTGTTATAATTGTAAAGTATTTTATTTTATTGGTTAAATTATAAAATATAATTTTATTCTTTAAAGTTCATAACTTTTATTAAATATCCACATATTACTCATCCAATACACTTTAAGTTTAAAATTTTCGTTTTTATAAAAATAAAAAATACTATTTGACTCGTAAGTACGTTTTAGAGCTTTAACTTAAATTGTTAAATTTAGGTTTTTTACAGATATAAAATTTTTCAGTAAACATCTTGTTCAATCTTGTTAAAATGTCATCATTTTGGAACGATAATTATTTCGGTAATCGCTATTCTAACGACACATGGGGAGCAAATGCTGCCAATGAGGAGGAGGAGGTTGTGTCTGGAGTCCCTGTTGATCAAAAAACACAGTTGCTAGACTTGAACAAGACTCCCACTCCACCTGTTGATGAAGCAAATTACCCGGCGCATCAAGTGTATCCAGATTACGGATACGGGTATGAATCTACGTACGTGCAACAAAGTGGATACGATGCTGAGAATGCACCTGTTGATGAACCATATTACCCGATGCAGCAATCGTATCCGGGTTACGGGGTATACGGGGATGAAGGTGGATACGGAAGTTATAGTGGATACGGTGGTGAAGGTGGATACAGGGGTGAAGGTGGTTAAAGTGGATACGGGGGTGAAGGTGGATACAGTGGATACGATAGATATGGGGGTGAAGGTGGTTACAGTGGATACGTGGGTGAAGGTGGATACAGTGGATATGATACATCACTTTATGAACCATCTACCCCGGGCAATCCGTTTCAAATAAATGAGGTATCACATTAAAATAATAATAATAATAATAATAATAATAATAATAATAATTATTATTATTATTGTTATTATTATTATTGTTATTATTGTTATTGTTATTGTTATTATTATAATTATTATTATTATTATTATTATTATTATTATTATTATTATTATTATTATTATTATTATTGTTATTATTGTTATTGTTATTGTTATTATTATTATTATTGTTGTTATTATTATTATTATTGTTATTATTGTTATTATTATTATTATTGTTATTATTGTTATTATTATTATTATTATTGTTATTGTTATTATTGTTATTGTTATTATTATTATTATTATTATTATTATTATTGTTATTGTTGTTATTGTTGTTATTGTTATTATTGTTATTATTGTTATTATTTTTATTATTATTGTTATTATTGTTATTATTATTATTATTGTTATTATTGTTATTATTATTATTATTGTTATTATTGTTATTGTTATTGTTATTATTATTATTATTATTATTGTTATTATTGTTATTATTATTATTATTATTATTATTATTATTATTGTTATTATTATTATTGTTATTATTATTATTATTATTATTGTTATTTTTATTATTATTATTATTACCGATTTTTTATATATTTACACTTTGGTCCCTGAAGTTTCAAAAATTAACACAAATGGTCCCTGAAGTTTCGAAAAGAAGAAATCTTTATATGAAAGTTAACCTGGTTAAACCATCCAGTTAAAATAGTTTCAATAATGACCATATTAGTCCCTGAAGTATGAGTTTCATTTATATTATAATTATTATTATTATTATTATTATTATTATTATTATTATTATTATTATTATTATTATTATTATTATTAACCTAACTTTTTTTTAGCGTTTCATGTCTATAACTGATTTGAAGAATTGGGTACAAGAAACGGGAAAGGAGTTTGGTTACGTAATTGTTACCCGCCGATCAAAAAATATTGGCGGTACTACTGGGATGGTATGGCTTGTGTGCGACCGTAGTGGTGAGCACCGTAGTAAAGCAACAGTTAGGAAAGCTGGTAGCAAAAAAATCGGTTGCCCATTTTCATTACTCGCCACCCGGCACGTGACGAATGACACGTGAGATTTAAAAGTGGACTGTGCGAACCATAACCACGAACCAACGACGAGTCTGTTGGGCCACGCTTTTGTGCGAATATTTACTAAAGCCGAATACAAGCTAGTGGAGCAACTAACTGCTCAAAACATGGAGCCACATATCATATTTCAAACCCTAAGAAAGCAGTTCCCCGACAGCCTGCACGTTCAGAAAGACGTGCAAAATGCGGTACAAAAAATTAGAGCGACAATAATGGACGGAAAGAATCCTATTCAGGCACTGGAAAGCCTGCTGCATGACCACCGATTCATTTACGACACCCGACAGGATCCCAAAACAGAAGTCGTAACAAAGATTTTCTTTGTTCATCCTTATTCAATCACTATGTGGCGTGCATTCCCGCACGTGATGTTGATCGACGCGACCTACAAAACAAACCTCTACAACATGCCATTTGTCCAGGTTGTGGGTATGACGTCGACCAGCAAGTCTTTTTGTATCGCACATGCCGTTATTTGTAAAGAACGAAGGGGTAACTACGTGTGGGTGCTTGAGAGGATCAAGTCAATATTGCATGAATGTATGATGCCGCGTGTGATAGTCACGGATAGGGAGCTTGCCCTAATTAACGCGTGTTCTAAAGTATTCCCGAACGCAACCAGGCTTCTATGCCACTTTCACATCCAACAAAATATAGCTAGACAGTGCAAGAAAGGGTTCGATAAAGAAGATTGGGGAAAATTTATGTCGTACTGGCGGAGATTGTGCGAATCTTCATCAGAGCCCATGTACAAGTACAACTTGGAGAAAATGTATAACCGACTCATGGTTGCCAACCGAGAAAGTAAGTGTTCCTTCAACAAACGACTCACCCAATCTATTATATTTTACACACGCTTTTACATTTCATTATTTTATTTTTGCAGGTGTCTATGATTACGTCTACGAAAACTGGCTCAAAGACTATAAATAAATGTTCGTTTATGCGTGGACCGATAAGTGTCGCAACTTTGGTCAGCGCACCACCAACAGAGTTGAGAGCCAGCACGCAAATTTAAAAAGATACGTTACGCGCGGGAGTTCATTGGAGCGAATAGCAAGATGCGTCATTGATATAGTTGAAACTCAGTACGATGAAATACAAAAAAGTTTCACTGAGAGCATCGAAAAAATGATGAACCACCACAGACCCCGACTGTTGGACAACCTACGTGGAAAGGTTTCCCATGAAGCACTTGATTTGCTGTCAAAAGAGCTAATGAGGAAGATGGAGGTGTTGCGGAAACTTAACGCATCATGTGGTTGCCATATGTGGCTTGGCTATGGATTGCCGTGTGCTTGTAGGCTGGAAAACTACAAACGTACAGGTAAAAAATATTAAAACTACAAACCTTTTGTTATTTTGTACGATTTAGCTGTTTCTCACACCGTATTAACTTAACTGTGCAGGGCGTATGATACAACTCGACGACATAGATGTATTCTGGCGTAAGCTTGACTTGCTCTCGTGTAAACTGGTAGACGAGGAGGTCGATGTTGTAGCAGAGCTAAATAATGTGCGGCAACATTTAGAGGCGCAGTCCCCCGTTCAGCAAAAGAGTTTGCTTTCAAAGATAAAAGCGGTCTTCACCCCGAAATCGTCAACCAAGAAACCACCGATCGTGCAGCAAAATACTCGCGGTCGGCCTACATCAAAGAAAGTACAAGAAAGGCTAGATGAAGCTGCGAGGTTAGACGAAGCTGCGAGATACAGCTCCTATGGCGAGGACAACAACGTATATACCGCTTCCCCCAAACATAGGTACGATTTACCCCGACACAGCTCATACGTACCGTCAGAGGGCTCTCGTGGAACTGGTTCGGTTGTAAAGTCTGAAAAACCTAAAATGCAATGAAACAGTTCAAAGAGTTATAAAAAGAAGGAGACGCAGGATGATATGGGTTTTCCATTAATGAAGGGGGATGAGCACTTGTTAAGCATTGAGAGGTTTAAGGATCAAATTCCATCAGAGTTTCACTCTTACATATCGCGTATACAAGATGTGACCCCAGACGGTCATTGTGGGTACAGGTCTGTGGCTGTCGGGTTAGGTTTTCTGGAACACGCATGGCCCAATATTCGAAGAGATTTACTACTGGAGATTGACCATAACGAGGCGCGTTGGAAGCATGTATTCGAAACATATAACAAAGGAGACTTTAAACGAATACGTAAGAGCATCGAATGGCATTCATTGAAAGCGTGCGGTCCAAGTCACTAGATGGAAATGCCCCAGGTAGGGCTTCTCGTAGCGCAAAGGTATAATATTATCCTCCACGTGCTAAGCATCGAATGGAGCACTACCATCTTCCCATTAACGGATGCCCCACTAGATCCACGACCTCAAGCGATAACGCTCGTACATGTTGACGGGGGACACTTCATACATGCTAAGTTGGAAGGAGACTACCCCATGCCTTTAGCGACCCCGTTGTGGTCGACACATCGATCAATAGTTGCGGAACGGTGGGAAGAAATGTATAGACCGCGGTTACAGCACTACTACGAGTTAATCCATCCTAAAGCAGACTTAGACAAAGACAGAGAACCGAGTATAAATGATATCGAAGATTAACCGGAAACTTGTATTTTTGTAAATTGTAGAATTTTTTTAATTTATAAAGTTTGTATCATTTTTAATTTTTATAATTCGTAATTTTTGTATTATTTATCAAAGGAAAACACAAAAAATAAAAAATAAAAAAATGGAACTTTATATACGTTGCGTAGGGATCCCTACGCAGCGTATGTAGTTAAATGGACAAAAAAGCCCCTGTTTTTGGCTTCATATTGCCTCAACACAAGGGCAAAACAGTAAAATGAGCATTGTTATACGCAGCGTATGGATCCATACGCAGCGTATGTAAAAGGCGGACAATTTCCCCCTAAACCAAAATTTCAAAACCTATATATGTTAAATTACTGTTTTGCCCTTGTGTTTGGGGCAATACGAGGCTAATTATAAGGGTAAAAAGGTCATTTTACAACCTTTGTATACGCTGCGTATGGAGCTCTACGCAGCGTCTGTAAATTTCAGGAGAATAATAATAATAATAATAACAATAATAATAATAATAATAATAATAATAATAATAATAATAATAATAATAATAATGATAATACGCAGCGTAGAGATCGATACGCAACTTATATAGGGATGGTAAATGACCTTTTTACCCTTATTGTCAGCCTCGTATTGCCCCAAACAGAAGGGTAAAATGGTAAACTTATTATTCTTATACGCTTTGTAGGGCTCTCTACGCTGCGTAGAGGCACTGATTTAAATCAGGGAAATACCTACGCAGCTCTGTTCTTCCCCAAATCTCAAAACACACACAAAGAGGAGTGCATACGAAGGCGACTGACAAAATCGACCGTATACGACACGAATTCGAAGTATAAAACAGGTATTTACTCAACCTATTTAAGTAATTTTGATTTTTTTTGTATTTTATCCGTAAATTAGATGTTTTTAGGTAAGTTAGGGTTTGGTTAGTGATTGAACTTTCGTAAATTAGGGTTTGGTTAAGCTTTGATTAGTGTTGATTTGTTTGACTTGTTAGGGTTTAGCCACTGAACTCTCTAAACTGTTTACAGTGAACTCTCTAAACTGTTTTGATTTCAACTGACTATATTTGAAGAACTTCCTGTGAACTCTCTAAACTGTCCTGTGAACTCTCTAAACTGTTTACTTGAAGTTTTGATTTCAACTGACTATATTTGTTTTTATGTTTTAGTAGTTAATGATTCATTCAACCTTGATTTGTCGTTTTTAGGTATATTATACATGTAAATGTGAGCTCATTTGATGAGTTGATAAGATACGTGTAAATGTTTACAGTGAACTCTCTAAACTGTTTTGATTTCAACTGACTATATTTGAAGAACTTCCTGTGAACTCTCTAAACTGTCCTGTGAACTCTCTAAACTGTTTACTTGAAGTTTTGATTTCAACTGACTATATTTGTTTTTATGTTTTAGTAGTTAATGATTCATTCAACCTTGATTTGTCGTTTTTATATATATTATACATGTAAATGTGAGCTCATTTGATGAGTTGATATGATACGTGTAAATGTATATAAAAACTTTTGTCATTACGACATGAAAGAACCCGTTCACAGGACGGGTATACTACTAGTTACTCTGGTTAGGTTAGTCTTTAATGGGTTAAAAGGGTAAAACAAAAATATTAACTTAATATGACACATTTTATTGGTTAAACAAGGTAAAAGACTCATAAAGTATATTTCTAGCCAATTATACTTAAATCATTTTATTATTATTATCAACAACATGTAAAATTTATAATTATAATTTCAAGATGGTGTAACTATGTGTGAAACTTTGAACTTTTGGACAAATTAATAGATTTTCAAGTCACCCAACCCATCCATTTTAACTCCTCTTAAGTAATACAAGTTTTACCTCCAATGTCACCAGCCGGAATATTGTTAGCCATTGCGCTTGCAAGCCGTTGGCATTGTCTATCAAGCGTTGCTACCCAACGTCTTGCCCCAAATGCTAAACCAGAGTTCACTAGCAACTGATATATATCATCAACATAAGCCAACATTGTCGACACATAGTGCTTGATTGTACTAAAATTTATGTGGAAAAGACCCAAAATAACGTCTGTGTCTGAATAGTTGAAGTTGTTGATCGATATTGTTATTCAATAAAAAAGAAAGATTTAAATCATTAGTGTTTCATGTGAATTCTGATCTTTGTTTGACTTGTTAGCTTTGTTATTTGGGCACGGGCGTTTAAACGGCTGCAAATGCAACCCCAAACGGTAGTGATTTCGCAGCCGTTTGCGGCTGTGTTTGCAGCCGTTTAAACGCCCGTTTACGGCTGCAAATGCGGCCGCAAACGGCAACGATTTCGCAGCCGTTTGCGAAATGCAGCCGCAAACGGGTGTTTAAACGGCTGCAAACGCAGCCGCAAACGGCTGCGAAATCGCAGAAAACTATTTTATATTAAAATACAGTAAACACTCGTTGGTTTATCTAATAAATTTTTTGGTTTTCAGGACGAGAAAGATGGATGCTGAAATGGAAATAGAAGAAATTAATCCGGAGCAGCCGCAAAAGAAGAAGCGTCCACCGGCGGATCCTCTCCTGAATCACCCGTATTTGGAGTTTCCTCCGGAGTCCGACGCTGCTCTCCGTTGCGACAAGCTTCGGAAGATGCACGTCGGTGCCCATTTTGCGGTTTCTTGGAAAACCCTCCGGGAGCTCGCGGCGGAAGATTGGGCGCGGGAGTTTGTTCCCCGTGATTCACCGTGGGATCGACTGTTTGAGCTAGCCTTTACGCCGAGCTACAGGGTGATACTGATCGAGTTCCTGTCGTCGTTCGAGTTTCATCCTCGTCGGCCAAATGAGGCTGTGGACCCCGCGCAGCCGGCCGAGGTTTCGTTTCGCATGGCTGGCCAGGCGCGTTCAATGTCACTTGCAGACTTTGCGGTGCATAGCAGGCTCGTTAGGGACCTACGCGCCTTACGGTTCGACTTCGACTAAATAATAAAAAAAATATATATTTTAACGAAGAACTTAGTTTCGACGCTCGTTAGGCTCGTACGCGCCTTACGGACGACGTCGACTAAATAATAAAAAAATATTATTTAACGACGATCTTTGTCGATGTCGTCTGATTATTATTTACTGACTGGTTTCCTTTTGTGCAGGTATTTGCACAAAATGATTTCCACTTCGATCACTGCTCGAAACAAAAGCCGGGAGTGGTGCACCAGTGGTGATTTGTTTTTCTTATATTGCCTCTTATATAAGGGGCCGTGCGCTCTCGCCTACGGGTTGGCGCCATACTTCGCCTCCGCGCATCATCGACAGGAGCGCGGACAGTTATTTGGCGGCGCCTACGTGACTAGGATAGCCCTTTCGTTGGGCTATCATCCGGAGACTGACCGCGACAATGTAGGCCCGCCGGCACAGCCGAAGCGGATGGGGAAGAACGTTATATCCGGAATGCACGTTACCAAAGACTTCCCAGACGGGAAGCGGTTTAAGAAGCTGGACGGCACGCAATATCAGCTTGAACAGCTGCCGGAAGAGTTCCCTCCGTATTATCCCCCGCACGATCCGGAGCCGCCGGAGCCGTATGAGCTGGCCGTCGTCATTCCGCAGCCACCACCGCCGCGTGGACCACCAGGGGCGCCTCAGTTCCCACACCATGTTTGGCCCGATCCTGACCCATCACATCACATCAGCGGCAGCTTCGGTTAGCTGAAAGGAACAATTATCTGTTGGAGTGGGTGGCTGCGCCGCTGCAGTAGCATCGACAGCATGACGGGTTACCTCCACTACCCTTCATTACGGATGCGGAATGGGATCAGCATCAGCATCAGCAGAAGGAGCAGCAGCAGTAGTATTTTATCATTTGTTATGTATGCACAAACTTTTATTGTATATATCAAACTCTTGTATATTCTGAAAGGTTATATAACATGTTCTGTTGTATAGATAAAGTTCTGGAAGTTTATATATAACAGGTTATTTAACATATTCTGTGTGGAAATAAAATTCAGAAGGTTATATACGCTGCGTATTGACCTATACGCAGCGTATATAAAGTGTTCATATACGCTGCGTATAGGTCAATACGTAGCGTATAAGCTAACTAGTGTATATAAGAATTAAGTTTCATATTCTAACAGCTCTGGACAGAGGATAAACTGGTTAAGACGTTGCGGTTATAAACGATAGGTCACGAGTTCGATCCTTGCAAGGGCCGGTTCTTTAAAGAAGACCCCCTTTTTTACAGATTTTTGGTATATTTACACTTTGGTCCCTGAAGTTTCAATTTTTACACAAATGGTCCCCTGAAGTTTCGAAATTGACATAAACGGTCCCTGAAGTTTCATAAATTTACAAAAATGGTCCCTGATGTTTCCAGGAATTACAAAAATGGTCCCTGAAGTTTCGAAAATTGACAAAAATGGTCCCTGTACTGTTCAGTTAAGTATGCTAACTGAGTTAGTGTTTAAAGAAGAAATCTTTATATGAAAGTTAACCTGGCTAAAACATTCAGTTAAAATAGTTTCAATAATGACCATATTAGTCCCTGAAGTATGAGTTCATAAAATGACCAAATATTAACGTAACTTTTTTTTAGCGTTTCATGTCTCTAACTGATTTGAAGAATTGGGTACAAGAAACGGGAAAGAAGTATGGTTACGTAATTGTTACCCGCTACGCAGCGTATATAAAACAACTGCAAATTTGGGGTCATTTTGGTAGGTTTGAAGTGTCAAATTTTTGCCAGGTTTGTATACGCTGCGTAAAAAAAATTGACACATCAAACCTACCAAAATGACCCAAAATAAGCAGCTGTTTTATATATGATGTATTGCAAAATACATACTTATATCGTGTATAGTTTGTACGTTCTTTCGTTATTTACAGTTTAGTTTTATTTAGAATTACGTGCTATTGATAAAAGTTCGGTTTTCCAGGTCGTGATGCGAAAATTGGTTGGAAAGTGAAGGAAAATGAGCTTTATGCTGAAAGTGTTTGCGTTGGAATGAGCTAAAAAAGAGTTAGAATAATTTTAGAGATTTTTGGAGACATAAAGTTGAGTTTTGGAACAAACATTCTGTGAAAAAATGCTCACTCGCGTAGCGCTAGCATAAAAGGTTGATCAGTCGCGCTACGCTACAACATTTAACTTGAAATTGCTGACTTTGGAGAGGCTCGCGTAGCGCTAGCATAAAAGGTTGATCAGTCGCGCTACGCGACGGGTAGGCAGATCGCGAATTAGTTGTTTAGCAGCTAGGGTTTGTTATAAAATCAATTTTTAATGATCATAAAGGGAGAGGACGAACCAACACAACCCTAGGGACGTCTGGAGCAGTTTTTTGAAGCATTACGAAGATCTTTTGCTTGCGGGAATCATACGGTTGAAGCTAGGAAGCGTGGAAGTGAAGATTGTTCGGGTTTTATCTCCCGGTTTTCTTTAATTTCGTGTTTTCAATCTTTTTCCATGAATTCTTGTTTTGAACTTGATTTGTTTATGTTAGACAACATGTTTTTTGGCTAAACCCTAGATACTACCTAGACAAGATGATAGCTTGATAAAAGTTTGGATTTTTAATGGTTATTATTGTTTGTGTATGGATTGATTTTTGAAAGTAAAGTGTTTTAGGATTTCTGATTTGGTGCACATGCATGCTTGACGATTGTTTTACTACTGTTTATTGCTTCGCTTGAATCTTGGTGACGGTCTTTATCACGGAATAGAATCGAGCTAGGGTTTTAGGTTTTGGTGAGTGTCTATATCACATAATAAACCTTTGATCCTTTAGGGTGAAAATCATGTAAGTAACCGTAGAAGTAATATTTGGTAATTTAATAAAATCAAGTGTTCTGCTTAACTTGTCGCTGAGAGGCTCGAGTTAGTTATTAGGTCGCAGTGCAATATATATCTAAGATAGGTTTTGAGAGAAGTCGGTCTTATTTCCCTAATTGCATTTGTGTCTAGTAAACCAAGTCAGAACCTAGAATTGCCTTAGATTATCGCGCTGAGAGGTAGATAGTCGTATTAGGGCACTTTTAGAATCGTTAGAGGACTAAGAGGAAGTCTAACAGTCGGTGTTCACAACAGCCTTGTAGGGTTTCCTAGGTTTCTTCCTGAGAAGGGTCGGGAAGTCTTAGCATAGAAATACCTTAAGGTTTAGTATCTTACGATCCCGGCTCCATACAACAATAATACCGTTAGAAGTCCATTCCCACTCAAACTGGATTCGAGTCTAGGTAGTCGTTAATTTCATTTGAATACAACCCTAGTTTTTGTTCGTGTCTTAGTCTAAATTTAGTTTATTAATTAGTTCAATATAGATTTCCTAGATTTTCAGTAACCCCCCCCCCCCAAATCAATTAAACAAGTTTAAGTCGCGTCTGTCAGTGTCTGTTAGAGTCTAGTTTACGTAATACATAGAGTCTTTGGGTTCGATACTCGGACTTGCTAGGTTATACTACATTGATCGGTACACTTGCCGATTGTGTGGTTTAGGTTTAGAGGTCTTAGTTATAAATTTAAAGCTTTCGTGTCTAGTTTAGAGAGTCTAATTTAGTTGATATTTTATAGTTCGTTTTGCACACATCAAGTTTTTTGGCGCCGTTGCCGGGGACTCTTGGCAATTGCGTTTATTAGCTTTGATAGACCTAATTGACAAATACGTGCTACGTGTTTTCTTTGTTTTGTTGAGTCTTTGTCTTTTCTTGTGTCTCGGTAACTAGTGTTTGCTTTTCTTGTGTTCAGGTTTTTGCTAGCAGTGGATGCCACATCTGCGCTCGCACGGACCACCGTCACCAATCAAGCAGTCATCATCTCAACTGGGCGAAGGTCCACAGGTTGCTTCCACATCCTCTTCTCGTTTCCCACATTTCGATTTCACCCCGTTACCCACCCCACCTCCTACACCACCACCTTCACCAAACCACTCACCTAAGGATTCACCACCCGGTAGCCCTACTTCTAGTACCTCTAGTAATCTAGAAAACTTAGAACACATGGCTAACCCTAGGCAAACCGTCCATCAGCAGGCCACTCAGAATTTTACGGGCCTTGCTTCACCCATCACCGTCCCACCCATAGTTAATGACAATTCATGGCAGATTCCATCTTATGCCATGCAGGCCATCACCAATAGTATCCAATTCCATGGCCGAGACGATGAGGACGCCCCGGCCCACATTAACCGTTTCTCTAGGATGCTAGCTACCTTTAGCCTTAGCGGTGCACCCAACGATGCTACATACCTACAGCTTTTCCCATTTTCTTTAGCCGGCCGTGCGGCTACTTGGTTGGACTCTCAGCCAACCGGTACCTTTACTACTTGGGCGGGGCTTCGTCAAGCCTTCTTGAATAAGTACTTCCCGCCCGCTAAAGCTTCACGGCTTAGAGACGAGATCCATTCCTTCCGCATGGGGCCCGACGAGCCCTACTACCTTGCTTGGGAGCGTTTCCAAACCCTTTGCGCTCGTTGCTCCCAACATGGTCTTTCTGATTGGGCTTTATGCGAGAAATTTTACAACGGTCTTACCCAAGAGACTAGAGATAGGTTTGATACCAATGCAGGGGGGCATATGATGGGTATTCTTACAGTTCCTAAGTGTCTAGAGCGTTTTGAGGCATTTGCTCAGTCTCAATCCCAATCCCAATCACGATCCGATCAGAGGTATCGAAGTGGTAATTCCAATACCACTACTAGTGCACCCGCCCATGGGGTGAACCATGTCACTATGGACCCTAGTTTGGCCTCTGTTTTGGAAAATATGGATAGGCAACTTAAGGAGATTAGAGCTAAGATTGATAAGTGTGAGTTGTGTCGAGGTGGTCATGACACGAGTGCGTGCCCTTTACTAGTTGGTGAGGAGAAGTGTGATTACTTAGGAGGAGGGTTCGGTAGAGGTCAACCTAGCAGTTTTGGGGGTAATAATAATGTAGGTTCGGGTTGGCGGTCTAATAATAATAATAATAATTTTAATAATAATAGCAATTTTCGCTCAAGTGGACCTCCTAGTTTGCAAATAGCTCAAAATCCAAATAGGGGTCTAGGTTCACTTTTTAATGGAAGTTCGAATGGGCAGGTTCAGAATGGGGGGTCGAGTAGTCAAGGTCAAATAGGTCAAAGTTCAAGTTTCGATGTAGGGGGTAGCATGGAAAGAATGGAGGCTATGATGAGCCAGCTAGTTGCTAGGGATCAAAGCACCCAAAAGAAACTTAGTGAACATGATCTCATGCTTAGGAATCACCAAGCTGCGGTCCAGGACCTTTCTAGGGTTGTAGGTGATATTGCTAAGAAGTTAGAGGAGAGATTACCCGGTAAATTTGCGGGTAACACCCAACAAAACCCTAATGCCCAAGTAAATGCCATTACTACTCGTAGTGGTAGGACCGTAGGAGACCCGAGAGTTGTTGAGGAGAGAGAGGTTGACGAGGATGGTGATATAATAGATGAAGTGATTGAGGTGGAGGCTCCCGGCAAAGTGCAAAAGAGGCTAAGCCCAGCAAGTACCGCACAGCCAGGTGAGTCTCAAGTTGAGAAGAAAGTTGAGAAAGAGCCCGTAGTTGTTAGGCCTTCACCTTATGTGAATCATGCATATGCTCCGTTTCCTTCACGTCTTAAGAATCAAAAATATTCAAAGGAATACGGACAGTTTTTAGATATCTTCAAGCAATTGAAGATTAAAATTCCGTTTATAGAGGCACTCCAGTCCATGCCTAAGTATGCAAAATTTTTGAAGGACCTTCTTAGGAATAAGGAGAAGTTAGGGGAGTTGTCAAATGTCCCGTTGAATGGAGGGTGTTCAGCTATTGTTTCAAATAAGCTTCCTGAAAAGCTTACCGATCCCGGTGTTTTCACTATTCCGTGTCTATTCGGTAGTAACACAAACACTAGAGCCTTAGCCGACCTAGGTGCTAGCATTAATTTGATGCCCTTTTCACTTTATGAGAAGCTAGACTTAGGCGAGCTTTCACCTACCCGAATGACATTGTCCTTAGCTGATAGATCTGTGAAACACCCAAGGGGAATAGTTGAGAATTTGCTTGTAAAGGTAGATAAGTTTGTTTTTCCGGCCGATTTCGTTATTCTAGACATGGAAGCCGATGAAAACATACCGCTAATTTTAGGCCGCCCGTTTTTAAACACTGCTAAAGCTTTAATAGATGTCTCTTTAGGCACTATCACACTTAGAGCGGGCGAGGAAGCGGTAGTTTTTAATGTAATGAATTCGAGAGGGTCAAGTGATAAAGTGGAATCGGTTTTGTTAGTGGGAGAGTGTGAGAATGAATAGAAGGTGGTGAGTGATCCGAGTCTAGAGAAGGTGCTAGGACTCAAGTGTGGGGATCTACCGGGTAGGAAGTTGGTAGAATTAGAAGAGAGGGTGGTGAGTTTAGAATCTAGGATTGAGACACTGAGTAAGGCTCAGTGTGGGGATAGGTATAAAGATAATACGTTTAGATTCAAACCGCCCGATGATGAGTCGAGAGAGTATGAGAGAGTTGTGAGCGATGCGGGTAGTGTTAGGAAGGATAGTGTTACAGCCCGTAAGGTGAGGGCGATGTTGGAGGGTGAGCTGCGCTTCCATGATCCTCCGTAAGTTTGTGAGAAGTTGATATCAATTTGTAGAGTTTGTATTTTTGAGTCTTTTATTTTTGTACCATGAGTCTAAATTAGTAGTTTTAGAGTCGTTTGTAGAGTCGGTACTGCGTTGGGTTCTGTTTTGCTTTGATTATGCATGTTTGGATTGTACCACCCGTACCCAATTGCCATTCGGGTGATTCTGGACTTGCTATTTTGATAAACTCAAGCAGACTAGGCAACGATCGCGAATGAAATGCTATACGATCGTTCGGGGGATCCAAGATTCGTACGGCTGGCACTGACTTTTGTCCTAACCAGCTAAGTCGTTTCCCTTTTGTTGTTGTTGTATATTTTATTTATTTTCGTTTGCAGTTTCTTTTCGTAGGTAGTTGTTGAGTCGTATTTTCGTTCTTGCATTAGGGACAATGCAATCTCTAAGTGTGGAGATGGGATACATGTAAATAATTGAGTCTTTTATTGAAAACACAAAAAAATTAAAAAAATTGAAAAATAAAAAAAAAATTGAAAAATTAGAAAATGTCTTTCGAATAAAAAGAAGTTTGCAAATAAAACGGAAAATGATAGAAAAGGTGATTTGTTGCTTGGGTTGAATAATAATAATATGAGATTATAATAAATCGAGCTTGCGTCTAGTTAGGGATATGTGGATAGGCCCGGGTTTAGTTTTAAGTCCCTTTGATCTAATATACCTTAAATTGTCGGTCCGCTAGTGGGTTTTCGCCTGGGAAATATGGGAAATCAAAACTGCCGATAATAGTATAAGGGGCACCGTTATAAGTTAAAACCGTTAGAGTTTGTGATCATGCGAAAAAAAAAATATAGAATAAAAGTGAGCTAGAAACTAAATGAAAGTAACACAGGCCTACGTATTCCGAGTTGGGGATAACGACTCTACAGCCGGTTTGCCTCTGGGATGTGTGAAATCGATTTGCCGAATAAAAGTACCGAAACCTATGTAATCTGTGATTGGGGATAGCGACTCTACAGTCGGAATACCGCTGGGTTAGGGAAAGCATCGTCTAGTCTCACGAATTCGGAAAAAAAAAGAGAAAAAGCAAAAAGAAAAAAAAATGGAAAAAAAAATAAAAAATGATTGTTTACTCTCTTGGTTTTGATATAAAACGGTTAGGAATTGGTCCAGTGATCGTTCTTTTAGTCCTATAAGCTTGAGGTGGGAGTAGATGGACCGTAGATTCTAGTGTGAGACCCTAGGTGGATTGACCGCACTTAAATTAAATTCACATGATAAGGGCTTAGGATTAGATTCGGGTTTAAAAGGATCAGTATATTCGCAATCGCAGCTAATGCAAGTTTTGGTTTTAATAAGATATAAATAGTTTTCAATCCAAGTGATGATTTGTCTCTGATTCCGTTGCACAATTCTTTTTCGGGGACGAAAAAAGTGTAAGTGTGGGGATGTTTGATGTATTGCAAAATACATACTTATATCGTGTATAGTTTGTACGTTCTTTCGTTATTTACAGTTTAGTTTTATTTAGAATTACGTGCTATTGATAAAAGTTCGGTTTTCCAGGTCGTGATGCGATAATTGGTTGGAAAGTGAAGGAAAATGAGCTTTATGCTGAAAGTGTTTGCATTGGAATGAGCTAAAAAAGAGTTAGAATAATTTTAGAGATTTTTGGAGACATAAAGTTGAGTTTTGGAACAAACATTCTGTGAAAAAATGCTCACTCGCGTAGCGCTAGCATAAAAGGTTGATCAGTCGCGCTACGCTACAACATTTAACTTGAAATTGCTGACTTTGGAGAGGCTCGCGTAGCGCTAGCATAAAAGGTTGATCAGTCGCGCTACGCGACGGGTAGGCAGATCGCGAATTAGTTGTTTAGCAGCTAGGGTTTGTTATAAAATCAATTTTTAATGATCATAAAGGGAGAGGACGAACCAACACAACCCTAGGGACGTCTGGAGCAGTTTTTTGAAGCATTACGAAGATCTTTTGCTTGCGGGAATCATACGGTTGAAGCTAGGAAGCGTGGAAGTGAAGATTGTTCGGGTTTTATCTCCCGGTTTTCTTTAATTTCGTGTTTTCAATCTTTTTCCATGAATACTTGTTTTGAACTTGATTTGTTTATGTTAGACAACATGTTTCTTGGCTAAACCCTAGATACTACCTAGACAAGATGATAGCTTGATAAAAGTTTGGATTTTTAATGGTTATTATTGTTTGTGTATGGATTGATTTTTGAAAGTAAAGTGTTTTAGGATTTCTGATTTGGTGCACATGCATGCTTGACGATTGTTTTACTACTGTTTATTGCTTCGCTTGAATCTTGGTGACGGTCTTTATCACGGAATAGAATCGAGCTAGGGTTTTAGGTTTTGGTGAGTGTCTATATCACATAATAAACCTTTGATCCTTTAGGGTGAAAATCATGTAAGTAACCGTAGAAGTAATATTTGGTAATTTAATAAAATCAAGTGTTCTGCTTAACTTGTCGCTGAGAGGCTCGAGTTAGTTATTAGGTCGCAGTGCAATATATATCTAAGATAGGTTTTGAGAGAAGTCGGTCTTATTTCCCTAATTGCATTTGTGTCTAGTAAACCAAGTCAGAACCTAGAATTGCCTTAGATTATCGCGCTGAGAGGTAGATAGTCGTATTAGGGCACTTTTAGAATCGTTAGAGGACTGAGAGGAAGTCTAACAGTCGGTGTTCACAACAGCCTTGTAGGGTTTCCTAGGTTTCTTCCTGAGAAGGGTCGGGAAGTCTTAGCATAGAAATACCTTAAGGTTTAGTATCTTACGATCCCGGCTCCATACAACAATAATACCGTTAGAAGTCCATTCCCACTCAAACTGGATTCGAGTCAAGGTAGTCGTTAATTTCATTTGAATACAACCCTAGTTTTTGTTCGTGTCTTAGTCTAAATTTAGTTTATTAATTAGTTCAATATAGATTTCCTAGATTTTCAGTAACCCCCCCCCCCCCCCAAATCAATTAAACAAGTTTAAGTCGCGTCTGTCAGTGTCTGTTAGAGTCTAGTTTACGTAATACATAGAGTCTTTGGGTTCGATACTCGGACTTGCGAGGTTATACTACATTGATCGGTACACTTGCCGATTGTGTGGTTTAGGTTTAGAGGTCTTAGTTATAAATTTAAAGCTTTCGTGTCTAGTTTAGAGAGTCTAATTTAGTTGATATTTTATAGTTCGTTTTGCACACATCAATATACGCTGCGTATTGACCAATACGCGGCGTATATAAACCTTGTTTTCTGTGCAATGATTGGTTATCAGGCACTGAGATCTATGGTCTATCTACGCTGCGTATTGGTCAATACGCAGGGGTTAACCCTATACGCTGCGTATTGACAAATACGCAGCGCAGATAAACCCTAATTTTGCTAGGGTTTGGTGTGTCAATAGGTACTTTAGTGTGCCAATAGGCACACTCTAATAATAATATAGTATTTAATTTGCTCTATATCTTTGTTTCTTTATTATTTGTTTTTTTTTATAAAGAGGGTATATATTATTGAGAAAAAAACATAAACATTAAAACACATAACAAGTAAGTGACCTTATATATAAAGGCTTAATTTGTAATTAACAGTTTTCTTTTTACAAGAAGTTTACAATTATGTTTAACATTACAAAGTAGAGGAACTTTAATATGAAAAAAAGGTAGATTAGTTTTTTATAGTTTTGGTCAATCTTACAAAACATTTATATGCTTGTAATTGAAACGCATTCATAAAACTCATAGCATACAAATAACATTTTAGAAACTCCTTTTTAAAGAATTTAACACAAAAGTTTTACAAAACAAAGGCATAAGAAACTTACCTTAACTTGTTAACCCGATGTTGTAGTGAATCCATGACCCGCATGTACCCGTAAACTACAACTCGACCCAAGTCTTGACTTATGTCCTCGATCTCCGTGTAGACCCACTACCCAATGTAGCCATTTTTTTTAACGACCAACAAAACTCTTTATTAATTTGCAAGTCGCTACACCAAACATACATGAAAGCCACCAAAAAGAGCACCCAGTGTAGCCGTTGAAAGCATATAAATTGATGACGTTAGATGTCCGACCTTAATTGAAAAGAAAATGAAATTATGGTGACTAAAAATGAAAAAGTGAAACCAACCGACTAAAAAGGTTATCTTCACAAAACCATATAGATTTAACAAGTAATTAACTCATACTAACACATGTTAATACTCTTTTACAAGATCAAGTCTTTCTTCTTGCCTAACTCTGTTACCATATCATCTCTTCTGAACCGAATCATAAAAACTTGTAACCCTTTCTTAAATGAATGAATGGTCTCTAGAATTTTTTGTTATTTGACTCCAAGATGTATAAAACCAACATCGATGCTTACCAAAAATACACCATTAACACAACACCAAAAAAGCTTCAAACATGGAGGTTCCTTATCTATACATATCCCTCCTCTTGCTTCTAGCTTCATATCTCTTCACCTCCCACTTCCGTCGCAAATCCGCCAACCTTCCGCCGACTGTCTTCCCAACCCTCCCCATTATCGGCCATCTCTACCTCTTGAAACCACCAATATACCGGACCCTATCCAATTTGTCTGCCAAATATGGCCCCGTTCTCCTCCTCCGCCTTGGATTCCGCCGTGTCCTCTTGATCTCCTTGTTGGTACACTTTATGTGGACGCGACTCGACTCGGCTCGGTTCGACTTGGTTTCGACTCGGTTAGGCCCGGCTCCAGCCCGAAGACACGACATTCCTCTGTCGTGCGCCCAAGAGTTCGACACGCGAGGCACGGAACGCCGCAAGCCATTCCCGTTTACACCTCACCATGACATCATCATTGTGATGTCATGGTGATGTCACTTAACTTGTCTCATATGGTGAAATTGTGCAAAGTTGTCAACAGAAATCAAGACTGGGCCGTAATTCTTCACATGTGGGTCGTTACTTGAAGTGGGCTTTGACTTTCTTTGGGCTCAATTTGTAAACGACGAAACAGAAAATGGTTAATGTGTTTGTCGACGAAACAGGTGTGTTTCGTCGACTATGTGTGTTTCGCCGAGAGTTGTTTCAGTTTCGTCAATGTCTGTCTCAGTTTAGTATAAATAACCCTCATTTGTTTCTGTGTGAAAGGGGATGAGTGCAGAGAGATGAGAAACAGACCATAGTAACAAAACTCTGCCAAAATTTAGTCTGAACTGTGTTTGTATCAGTTGTTATCGGTTCTCATCCCGTTAATCAATAGATTGTGTTTCATTGATTAATCCGTTGTTATTTATGCTATATATGTTTGATTTGGCATAGTTACGTGGATTCCGCACACGTAACCGTGTTTACTATAAACAAGTGATTCGGTTCGTAATCGATCCTCAGATTTCGGGACCTACAAGTGGTATCAGAGCATTGGCTCTTATCCTTGTTTAAAATCAAACTTGTTCGGTTTTTAATCAGGTTTTTAATCAGGTTTTTGTGTGTGTTTTTCTGAATCTTTGTTCTTGAAAAATCATAATTTCTGGGAAAATATTCATAAAATCTGTTGTTTTATTGTTGTTTGATAAGGATTTTTATCAAAAACCTAGTTGGATTGTTTGTTCATGCTTTAAACCGGGTTTTTAGTGAAAATCTAGTGTATTTTCGTGTTTCGGAAATTTATCAACTGACCGGAAAACTCATGTTCTTGAGTGTGTTCTTCATATATTCATAAGTGTTCTTGTTATAAGCTGAGAATTTGATCTGATAATTGATTAAAACAAAGTGTTGTAACTTATAAAACAATATCTTGACTTTTGTGTAAAAGTTGATTATTGGTCACAGCCTGTTTCGTTGAAAATAAGAAAGTAACAAACATACTTGTGTCAGGTTTAAATATCTTATTGTCTGAGACTTTCCTTTGACTGAACAGTAAGATATTTTAAATATCTAAACCAGCTGTCTGATACCCAGTTTTGACGAAACACACAGCCGACGAATCACATCTGTTTCGTCGCAACCTCTTTGACGAATCAAAAGTCTGTTTCGCCACAACATCTTTGACGAAACAAATTCTGTTTCGCCACAAATCACAATTCTCACAAGTCTGTTTCGTCGTCATTCATTCAGACGAAACAAACCTGTTTCGTGAACTCTGTTTCGTCGAAAACAGATCTGTTTTAAACAGAAGACTTATAACAGCTAGCTTACTGTTTGTTTTCAAGAATTTTTGCAGGTACTATCATACATACATCAAATATGAGTTGTACTAGTCCATGGGATTGGAGTATGGATTCTAGACCACGTGAAGATCCGTCGTCCGCAGCAGCGTGGGTTAAGAGTGTTTATGGTCAACCAACTATAAGTGCCGGACAATGGGCTTTGGCATCCAATCAGAACCAAAACATTCAAAATCTTCTGATTAGCGAGAGCGAAACGGGTAGTAACAATCGCCCGCCAAAGTTGAATCATATGAACGAGTTTCCATCATGGAAAGGTCGGTTCATTACATATGTTCAAGGTCAAAGCACTGATATTTGGAGGTGTTTCATTACTCCACGCAATGATGCTCTTGAAGTAGCAGCGTCAACGGCTGAAGGTTTTAATAACATGCAGGAAAATGACAAGAAAGCATATGATTTTGAGAAAAAGTCGTTTGCTGTTCTTACTCAAGCACTTCATAAAGATATCTATCATCAGTTTTCTTATAGTACGGACACGAAATCCCTATGGGATTGTTTGGTGACAAGAGGAGAAGGAAACGCAGCTTCCAGAAAGACACGGCATGATTTATTAAAGAAAGAGTTCGAATCATTCCAGTTCTTGGAAAACGAAACTCTAAATGAAATGACCACACGGTTTTATCATTTGATTAGTGAGATGTATGCCTATGCTGTTAATGCAACTCAAAAGGAAGTTTGTGCACGATTTGCTGATTCTCTACCACCAAAGTGGAGTCCATACATTGAGCTTCTAAAACATACAGGTATTCTAGATGCTGACACCATAACTATCTATGAATTTGTACAGAAGCTGGAACATAAAAATGATGAAGAAATCCGAAAAGCAAAACGCATTGCTGCTCCTCAGAACATTGAAATGTATAATGGTGGAGGTTTTGACCCGTCAGCTAGTCTGAGGCAACCAAAGTTACAAACGGCGTTTGTATCAGATACAAACTCTTCTCCGTTTCCTCAACAAACTCAGACTTATTCTGGAGGAGGTTTTATTCCTTTTATGCCTCCAGTAAACACTACTCCACCTCAAGCATATTTAGGAGGAGGTTTTAATCCATCCCTACCACAACAACAAGTCCTACCACAACAACAAGTCCAACCACAACAACAACAGCAAGCTCATTATACCAACAATCCTCCAACTCCAAACCCTAACACAGTCAAAGTTGATACATCAAACCTCTCAAATGTTAGCATTGAAGTAGCAAAGGAACATATGGAACTTATTAATACCATGGTCAGTGCTTACTGCGGTTTGGTCGCGGGTCAAATTGGAAACATCAATTTAACCAACGAAGACTATCTACAAATCAACCGTGATGAAATGGAGTTGATGGATATAAAGTGGGCATTCGCAAGTGCTGTTAGAAGGGCGAAGGACTTTATGGTTCGAACAGGAAGAAGTTCTTTGGAAAGCAAACAAGATACAAAGTACGGTTTTGATAAAGAAGCAGTTACATGCTTCAATTGTGGGGAAAAGGGTCACTTCAAACGTGAGTGCACTCGACCAAGCAGACAAGGCAATCAGAACCCATTCCGTAATCAGACGAGTACTTCAAATGCTAATCAAGACAATCGTGGAAAAGGGATAGTGGCTGTAACCAACACCACTAACCAGAATCAGTCTGGACCATCAAATGAAAGTCGTGCATTAACCGTACAAGCTGATGAAGGGTTTAATTGGTCTTTACAACTTGGGGAAAGTGATCAAGGTAAAGGAGGAACGGCGTGTTATGCTAAGATTATCAATCACATCAAGCACGTTCATAAGGAAGAATTTTCTGATAGTGACGATAGTTCTGGTAATTCCGGGAGTTCTGATGAAGAAAGTTCTACTTCGAGTTCTGAATCTGATGTGAGCAAAGAAGCAAGTTCTAATCTTGATGACTTATTGAATGAAGCAGAAGATTTGAAATGTCAGAAATCAGTTCTGATCAAGAAGGCTGAGGTAGTATCTAAAGAAATGGAGAAGTTCTTTTCTGAAGACGGATCTTTCTCTTATCAGACTGCCTTTATGGCAAATGTCTCAGCTTCTACAAGTCAGGTAAAATCTGAAATTCTTATCAACTGTAGAGATTGTGAGTATATGAAAAGTGAATTTGATAGAATAAAACTTGAATGTGACACGATTCATATTCACAATCAGAGTTTAGTTGTTGAAATGGCTAAATGCAAAGAAGCGAATATGGCTTTGATTCGAAACGAAAAAGAATTTAAATCTATGATTGAAATTCAAAAGAAAAATGTTTCCGAAGTGACAAAAGCTGTTTATCATAAACAAGTTAGTATAAATGAATACATTAACATTGTTGAGGAAACTAAAAAGGAACTAGCCATTGCCAAATGTGAGCATGATGCAATCAAGCAAAAATTGGAGAGTTACTCTAACTCCCGATTTGTGCTCGATCACATTATTGATGTTCAACAACTAAAGGGAAACAAGAGAGGTGTTGGGTATAAGAAGTGTCCGCCCCCTTTGAGACATGATTATACTTATATGCCTGATGAAGAAGAAATGCCACGGTTTGAATCCAGTGTGCCTCTTGATTATGAGGAAGTAACTACTGGCCTAGGATTCAAATCGGACAATTCTCCAAGTACAAATTCTGAGCAAAAAGAGTCAACATCTACGAAACAAGGTCCTCCAACCATTGAGGACTATGAGTCGTCGGATGATGAATCTGAATCAGATGTGAGTAAACAGGATAAATCACTTGACAAACTTAAAGGAGTAGAAGTTCCAATTGAGAATCATATTTTGTGTGATCCTCCTACCCCTGCTGTTCAACCTGTTGTTCAACAAGTGATAAATCATGTGTCTACTGTTAAAAGTAATATTGTGTTGTACACTTTGGTTGGTGACTCTAAAATCTATTCAGATAATGATTTTCCAATTAAAAATGTCAATCAATCTTTGATTGATAAAGTGTTTGAAGATACTACCAGTAAGTTTTTGGAAAAGGGGATCCCGAGAGTTTCAGTAACTCAGTGTGATCCGATTCCAAAAGCTGAAGTTAGAAGAGAATTTGGAAATCAAAAATCACCAACAAAGCAACAACCTATCGCTTTTAAGGGTAAACAACAACAACGAGCTCAAAAACCTAAGGTTACACAACCAAAGGCTGAAACAAAAGGAGCTCGTCACAAGAAGAAAGCAAAAGACGTGAAGTTTGTGGCGTCCAAAGGTACTGATAAAGTGGAGACTTTTGGAAATAAGTCAAATACCGATTTTGTTCAAAAGGTTAACATTTTGAAACGTAATAATGATAACAATTACACTCAACACACAAATGGGTGTGAAGCTAGTACCTCTGGGTCTACAACTTCTACGTCTGGTCGTCGATCAAATTCTCCTAAGTTTGTTGAAAGGAGAACTTGTTTCAAATGTGGGAAGTTTGGGCATATCATTAAAGACTGCACAAACTCGCCCAAACCAAATTTTGTAGAAAGAGCACCACCTGAAAAGGTTCACCCACAACGTCGTCCTGTTTCACCAAAACATGATAAAAGAACTGTTAAAGAACAAGAAACAAAACAACGACGTCAAAACGTCAAAAAGGTTGAAAAGGCGTTAAAACCGGAGGTTGTCCTAACAAAATCTGTTGAATCAAATGTTAAAAATGAAAAACAAAAACAGATTTGGAAACCAAAATCGGTAAATGTTTCAGGGGGAGCTCAATCAATTCCGGGTTATCGGGAAATCGAAGTCACAATCTTCGATCATGCCGAAAGACCCAAGTCTGTGAAGGCTTGGGTCCCCCTCTCCAAATAATCTCTGAGTGGGTGTGTAGGATGTTCCAGGAGGAACTATCGATAGTCATCGGATTGTTGATAGTGGAGTGTCCATGCACAAGATAGGCGACTCAAAGCTCCAAGATATTGTTATTTCTAGGAGTGGTTGCCTTTAATGGAGAGAAAAAGAAAAGAAGACAGAAGTGTCTGTCGAAAGAGATTGAAAGCTTCGACAGAATGAAAATCATTTCAAAATGTGATTGTTCAAGGCTTTGATCGGGTCCCCAGGGTAGATTCAAATCAAAATGTATGCACGTGCAGCACGTCTGAAGATTCATCATCCACAAAATGAACGTGCAGTGTACATTTCTTCTCGGTGTTATTGAAGAAAATGTGTTTGTTGAACAAACCAACCTGGTGTGCGGATGCCTTGGCGTGGATTGAACAACCGCACACTACTTCTCAAGAGAAAGACAAAAACCTTCGCTGGTGCAATGTGGAAGACCAGCCGGACCCAAAGGTTTATGATCTTGTTGCTGTGAAGAGATTTCTCAGTAGCTACAAAATCGACTTAGAAATCCACACTGGGTGGATATCCAGTTTGGGAGAGCGCTCAGATTCCTTGCAATGCACGAAGCAGTTGCAGGATACGGTTTTAAATTTCTAATCTCTCCTATACTTGTCGATATTTAAGCTGCTTTATAAATTGTTATCATCTCGTAGCACTTTTTGGCCAGACAATGTTGTCATGGTCCGCACCGCTTACCGACATGCCAAACTGATTTTTCCAAAATTCGATAAATCATTTCTGATTCAAAATTAATTTTGGTAAATGGCATTGAGGTAAAACATGAGTTAAAACCGACATCGGGAAATCGTTTTTGTAAATATCTTTGTGTCTTTTAAATTTTATCATAGTTTGTTGATTTTAGGGGGAGTAAATCCAAAAATTTGAAAATTCAAAAAACAGTGAAAAATTTCAAAACGCAAAAACATTGGAAAAACAAAAATGAGTTTCCTGGCGAGCAAAAGAGAAGATGATAGTACATCAGTGGTCTGTTGAAACCTCTTTAAACTGAAATGCAAAATGCAAAATGAAAAATGTTAAGCAGCTCTATATAAGATGTATCGGTAGGCTCACAATCATTTTAAAGTGTGCAGGGTGATATAAATCTTAAATCGACTGAAGACCAGGTGGGAACCACACATTGGCATATGGTCTTAGTACCGAAATCTCGTTTGAGAGATTGCCGAGATCTGAAATATTCGGTCTTTATGCTGCTTATCATCTGGGTATCATGGTTGTTTCTTTTACCGAAAATAACGGAGACGAAGTCTAAGATCTTCCATGATACCATACATACGTGTACATACTGCATACGACCTCAATAAGTGATCAACAATCACATGTCCAAACAAAATAAGTGATAATATATCACAGATTCTTTGCGGGAGTCAAGTTCGTCTCTCTGCTGTACGAAAGTACTGACCTGTTCACGAACTTGCTCCTGTGCCCTCATGCATCTGAAAATCAAGTTCCTCATCAATAAGTGATTCTATCACATAGGGCTTGTTTTTCAAATCAAAATAAGTGAGTTTCTCACATTTTTATACGGTCAAACAGATGATAAACAGTATACTCACCGGTAAGATGAACTCTCGTGCATGCCTTGATACGGGAATGTGTCGTGTGTGGATGAACATCGGTCGGTAAGTATAAATCATACCTTAACGTATCCCCTCGCCATGATTACATCTGATAGGTTGAGCTTAAGTGGACAACAATACCGATAATCGTCATAGGATGCTTATCTTAATGTTAACTAATTGAACAAAAAGAGCGTTTTGGCGTGACCGTACACTGATATGATTCTCTTACCCTCGCAACTCGCAAAAAGAATGTCTGTAAATATTTATTTACTGCTTTCAGTTTCTGCATCTCTGTATATATTTATTTATTGCTTTCCGTCTTTACTTTTGAAAAATGAAAAATTCCAAAAAGATTTTAGGTGTGTGTTAATTTAAACTTTATAAAATCCAAAAAGATTTTGCTTCTAGTTTATTTTTGATTGACTGATGTTGGAACTCGAGTCTATCCTATCCAAAATCCTGATCGTAAGCCGGAAAACAATTGCATCTTCATAAACAGTCGAAGTTAACAAGTTTTGAAAGTTAAAAGTTTAAATATGAACATTTTCTAAACTTTCAAACTGTTGTCGGTCGGTGTTTGATTGAGAATTGATCTCATATGTGTCATTTGTTTAAATGTTAACTATATTCCAAGCGGTTATTCTCATTATGCGTTTAGCTTTCTTGTATGTGCAGATGCGATATCAGAATCAGCTAAAGGCGAGGAGAACATGTTCGATGACAAGTTTTGGAATGAAGACACGAAGTGGAGGCACTCAAAAAATAAAAATGATCGAGTTGCCGCTGACCCTTCATCAACACCACAAGGGTCTAAAGAATTGACGTTCAAAAGATTCACGAGCATAACTCAATGGAGAGTTCAATTTAAGGGGGAGTTTGTTAACACACTACCTAAATGAAAAGGGAGTTTGTTGATACACTTTCTACTTACGACGCGTGAAGACTTTGAAGATCCTCCGACATGAAAGAGACAGAAGACGAACCATCACAGAAGACGAACCTCACGAGTAGCGTCCAAGGGGGAGATTGTTGGTACACTTTATGTGGACGCGACTCGACTCGGTTCGACTCGGCTCGGTTCGACTTGGTTTCGACTCGGTTAGGCCCGGCTCCAGCCCGAAGACACGACATTCCTCTGTCGTGCGCCCAAGAGTTCGACACGCGAGGCACGGAACGCCGCAAGCCATTCCCGTTTACACCTCACCATGACATCATCATTGTGATGTCATGGTGATGTCACTTAACTTGTCTCATATGGTGAAATTGTGCAAAGTTGTCAACAGAAATCAAGACTGGGCCGTAATTCTTCACATGTGGGTCGTTACTTGAAGTGGGCTTTGACTTTCTTTGGGCTCAATTTGTAAACGACGAAACAGAAAATGGTTAATGTGTTTGTCGACGAAACAGGTGTGTTTCGTCGACTATGTGTGTTTCGCCGAGAGTTGTTTCAGTTTCGTCAATGTCTGTCTCAGTTTAGTATAAATAACCCTCATTTGTTTCTGTGTGAAAGGGGATGAGTGCAGAGAGATGAGAAACAGACCATAGTAACAAAACTCTGCCAAAATTTAGTCTGAACTGTGTTTGTATCAGTTGTTATCGGTTCTCATCCCGTTAATCAATAGATTGTGTTTCATTGATTAATCCGTTGTTATTTATGCTATATATGTTTGATTTGGCATAGTTACGTGGATTCCGCACACGTAACCGTGTTTACTATAAACAAGTGATTCGGTTCGTAATCGATCCTCAGATTTCGGGACCTACACTCCTCCCCTTCGGCCGTCGAAGAATGCTTCACTAAGAACGATATCATCTTTGCAAACCGCCCTGACATGTTATATGGCAAGTTCTTGTCCAACAACTACACTAGTCTTGTTTATTCTCCCTACGGCGAAAACTGGCTCCACCTTCGCCGCATAGTCTCAAAAGAGATCTTCTCTCCTGGCAGCCTCAATGAATTCTGCCACATGCGAATTGATGAAGGCATGCTTATGATCCGTAAGTTGATGATGACTAGTTCTTCCCCAGTGAATATGAATTCAGTTTTCAATGAACTGATGGTGAATGTGATGATGAGGATGATATATGGAAAGAGGTATTTTGGCCTAGATATTCCAGAGGTCAGCAGAAAACCGAAATAACCGAAGCGTAACTGAAATAACTAACAAAACCGAACAGAAACCAAAAACCGACGGTTCGGTTTTCAGATTTTTAATAACCGAAATTTTCGGTTTGGTTTTTGGATAACGATTTTCAATAACCGAAAAAACCGAACCGATAAGTTACAATCCATATATATTTAAGTTTAAGTTGTTTAAATGTTTAACCCAATGCTAGTAGAAATTATTAATTTTATTCTTGAATGTTAAGTCTTTATAATAAAAACATTACATGTTTATTTATAATTGAAGTGATCTATTTATTACCTATAAGAAATATCAAAATTTTATATAAAAATTAAATGATCTTCAAATGATTATAAAAAAAATGTCTTAATAAAAACTTTAGAGAAACATAAAAATAAATTAAAAGGTTAAGTTTATGTAAACAATATTAATTATAGAAGTTAACTATAATAACTTAAATGTAAACATAGGGTAGGGATAGTGTACACTAATTCAAAAGTGTGAGAAGTGTTTTAAACCATTAGATCTTTGATCTAATGGTTGAGATCAATAGGGACCAAATTATAAATTGTGTTTTAATTATTTGGACTGATTTTAAAATTGTAGGTGTAATAGTGTCTTTGTATATGTTTCAAATTAGTAACTTCTCCTAAATTCTAGGGATTCACTTCTATATTCTAGCGATTCAAATCTAAACTAATTCTAAAATATCCACAAAATATATAACACTACATAACACTATACATCTATCATAGATATGGTATCAGAAAAATATATCAATCTAACACTATATAACACTGTATAACTCTAAAATAACACTATATAACACCATATAACACTATATAACACCAGACATCCATCATATAACACTATATAACACCATATAAACTATATAAAATTATATAACACTATATAGTTCTGAACCAGATTACACAAATTCATATATTAATTCTTAATTTGTATTCTTATAATTAAGGGTGGCGGTTATGAAAGGTTATCAATGAATTAAATCAATAAGAACAATATGTGTTTACCTTTTTGAATTAATTTAGATTTAGGACACTTGTCATCACCACAATATTTCTCACCATTCTCACACTTTTAGATTAACTAGTAGGGTGCCCGCGCGATGCGGCGGGGGCGACACTTTGCATTGCGACACTCGTTTCTGGTAGTTTCCTTATTAGTATAATAATTATGTTAACATTATTGTGGTGGATATATATCATAAGTGTTACACATATGTAAAGGTTTTTTTTTTATAAAAATTAATAATCAAAAGACAAAAAAATATTGTTTTTTTTATAAAAATTAATAATCTAAAGACAAAAAATAAAAGATAAGTTGTTATAATTGTAAAGTATTTTATTTTATTGGTTAAATTATAAAATATAATTTTATTCTTTAAAGTTCATAACTTTTATTAAATATCCACATATTACTCATCCAATACACTTTAAGTTTAAAATTTTCGTTTTTATAAAAATAAAAAAATACTATTTGACTCGTAAGTACGTTTTAGAGCTTTAACTTAAATTGTTAAATTTCGGTTTTTTACAGATATAAAAATTTATATTTTTATAAAATTTCAAGATCTGTTTTTATAAAAAAAAAATAGGATGTTAAGAGTTTATATCTTTATTAACTTTATATCATACTAAGTTTAGATTTTTAATTACTAACTAATCTTATCTATATGAGTCTACTTTTAACTTATAATACCTAAAAATATGCAACACAATCTACCATATATCTAGTCAAGTTGGTAAATAATTCTTTTGAAACTAACTAATATTATCTATAACGATATAGTTGAACTTATAATTCTAAAAATTTGCAATACATTTTAGTATTTATCTAGTAAAGAATGTAAATTTTTGGAGTGTTTAATTTATATTACTTGTTACAAAAAATGTTTATAAAAGAATTATTTTGTTATAAAAACAAAATGTTTTGTTTATAAATAAAGTAAAAAAAAACTATTTTACACATGTAAAGTTTCGTTTTTAATAAAAAATAATAATCAACTGACAAAAAATAAAAGATAAGTTGTTATAGTTGTAAAGTAAGTTTATTTTGTTGGTTAAATGATAATGCTTATAATTTTATCTTTTAAAGTTCATAACTTTTTTTAAGTTCATAACTTTTTTTAAATATCCACACGGTAATCATCGAATAAACTTTAAGTTTAAAATTTTTGTTTTTATGAAAAATAGGATGTTAAGAGTTTATATCTTTATTAACTTTATATTATAGTAAGTTCAGGATTTTAGTTTAGCTTTAAAGTTTATTACTTTATTATTTTTTAATTAAGAAATATAAATTATTAGATTAATATCCAAGAATAACTGCAATATTTTATAATTTCAGTTTGACTATATCTAACTGCAATTTCTATTTATTGCAACTTTAGGATATTAACTTATATAAGTTCAGTTGACTTGTAAATTTAGGATAGTAACTTTATTTTGAACTTTATTAATATGGCCAATAACCGCATTATATTAACACAAAAAATAAAGTTCAAATAGAAAATAAAATTTATTCATACGTCTAGATCAAACATAACAACTGAAAATGAAAAAAAAAACATAAAAACACTTGATAGTTTTTATATTAAATTGCATGAAATCTGTTTCGCTTCTGAATTGACACTCGATGTATTTTTAATCGGATTTTCTGGTTTGTGCTTGAATCAGCAGTATTTTCTAATTCCTCTTCTTTGTCATTGTCATCAGAATCGTCTAAATTAATAACCTCACTCCATTTCTATTCAGAGAGTCTCTTGGATCTCTTCCTTTTAAGTCTCAAACTTCCGATCCTTAAAAAGGACAAAAATTGAATACAAAAGTTAAAAAAAGATTAAATAAACCTTGAAATTACCTCTTCACTAAGTTCACGTTGAAGATTAGACTTGTATGGACGAAACATTGCACCATAAGAAATAATATTAACACTGTCACCATCATCCTGCAATAAAACACATATAATAACATAACGAACATGTTAAAATGAAAGATATACGCAAAAATAATATTTAAAAACCAGCAAAATCAATACCTTAGAAGCTTGTTCGACAAATGAGTTGTTTAAATTGGCATGTTCATCATGCAACTGAATCTGAAAAATCAAATAAGTTAACATTCACATAAAAGTAAATAAAAGAAAACAATTATTTACTGCTGCCATATAACAAAATTGACCTTAGAATTTTCAATCCCGCATGCTTGGTTTTTCGCAACAATTGAATTCAGAACTGGATCTATTTTTTTAACTTTGTTTAGCAATAGATATAGGGTGTCCTACTATGTATTTATAATAGTAACTATACAAGTGCATTATGGTTTAATTTTAGATTTGTCACCCCTTTATTTAGGAAGTTTGTTGTGGTTAGTTTTAAATTTTTATAAGATATATCTAAGTATAGATATTAGGCAGTTTTAATAAAATAAAATGTGACACATAATATATTCATTTTATGCTTTTAATTCTTTTTCTTTTTGTTTGCATAGATGGAGCACATCTTTGTAGATTAGACGCATTAGATCATATGTATTAGTTACTTGTACATTAAGGCATTATCGATTTGTACCTTTTAATACGTGCGTCGATATTGAACAAGACAACTACCGAAACGTCGACAAAAATGTGTAGGTCGTCATGCTATCTTTGGATTTTTTTTAGACGGTATAGTTTATAAGATATGTTAAGAAAACGAAAATTTTTTTATAAGTTTGTTGTGGATGGATGAATTGTAACTAATTATCTATAATTTTGTTAAAACCTTAGGGATTTAAGTGTAATAAGTTTAGGGGCTAAAAAATAAATAATATTTAAAAGACCAAACTACCCTTATTTTAGGGGTCTTTCTATAAATAAAGGAGGGAAAAGTTCTTATTTTTTAGGTATCTTAAAATACCCCTCCCTCATGCATTATAATATAGTATAGTTGTACAGGATCCTCTACCTGTAAATATATAATAAAGATTCTTATATTTTAAATTATACTTTATATTTTAAATTATACTTTACACTTTACATAATTTTGTTCCAAAAACCGAAATAACTGAAAAACCGAACCAAACTGACATAAAAACCAAAAAAACCGAAACCGGACGGTTTTAAAAAGCTAAAAACCGACATTTCGGTTTCGGTTTTGATTTTACCCAAAAACCGATCCGAACCGAATCAAACCGTGCACACCCCTATTCCGGAGATGGTATTCACAATCTCTTTTTCTTTTTAATTGAGTATCGAATTGGAAATAAGGATCAGTGTATGATACTTACGAATGTGAATATGCAAAAGATAATGGTTAAGTTGCTAGTTTAGTTACATATTTAAAAATTTTTATATTAATAATAATGTGATCAAAGTTTAGTTTAACCAATCATAAATTAACAGGAGAAAGGAAATCGGCTCCGCGAAATCATAGATGAGACGGAGCTGTTCAACAGTGATTCTGTTATTGCAGATTACTTACCGCAATTGAGCTGGTTTGGAAATCGGGCAGTGAAGAGGTTTATTGCGTTGCAGGAAAAGAGGGATGCTTTCGTTCAAGAGCTTATCGAACAAGTTCGCAAATCAAGAGGCAAAACCAAGGAGAAGACGATGATTGGAGCATTTTTATCGCTACAAGAATCAGATCCTGAATACTACACTGATCAAATGATTCGATCCTTAGTGATTGTAAGATCCCACTTCTCTAACTTCAATTCAAATTTTAGCGGCAAATTAGACTATTAAAGTTGAACAGTTGTTAACATACAAAGAAGAAAATAAAGTTAAGTATTAAGTAATATAACTTTTATTTAGTTATATAAAAGTTAGTCGTGTTCAGGCTCCATCTCTTTTGAATCAAACAAGTGAGCTTGAGTGTAGTCTAGCTCGAGTTACTTTGATAGATTTATTTCCCATCAAAATGTGTTCTTGATCAAGTTCTTGAAAATTTGTGCTTAGGTCTTGCTGGTAGCTGGCACTGATACTACTACTGCAACCATAGAATGGTCTTTGTCTCTCTTGCTAAACCATCCACAAGTTCTACAAAAGGCACAAAATGAGATCGATACAAAAATTGGCAAAGATCGCCTTGTTGAAGAGTCGGATATAGCTGAACTGCCTTACATTCGTTGGATTATGAACGAGACATTTCGATTATACCCTGCGGCCCCTTTACTGGTCCCTCACGAGTCATCAGAAGATTGTACTATTGGGGGTTATAACGTCCCACGAGGGACCATGTTGCTTGTTAACCAATGGGCCATACAAAATGACCCCAAGTTGTGGACTGACCCTGAAAGGTTCTATCCTGAGAGGTTTAAAGGGCTAGAAGAGACAACACTTGGGTTTAAGCTATTGCCATTTGGGTCCGGAAGGAGGCGTTGTCCAGGAGATGTGTTGGCGACTCGTGTGTTTGGACCAACTCTAGGGTTGCTAATTCAATGCTTTGACTGGGAACGATTGAGTGAAGAGATGGTTGATATGAAGAAAGGTCAAGAATTCCTCCTGCACAAGGCCGAACCCTTGGTTGCTAAGTGTAAACCACGCCCAGAGATGCAACATTTACTAGCCCAACTTTGAGTCCGTATAACATATCTTTTTATTCAAATACAAGTTGGAAGTCATGTATTAATTTGTAAACTTGTATGTGGCAACTTTAAGGTTATATAAAATGATTAATAAACTTATACTTATAGATGGTATAATAATAGACTGTTGATGAAGGAAGATGAATAATAACTTTATTTTTATAATAATATATAATTTTTATTAGTTTTTTACTTAATCTATTATAATAGTTTATTATTATATTTACTTTTAATAACATATTTTTAATTTTTTAAACCATACATTCCTTTATCTTTTTTTAATATATCGATTAATTTGTTACTTCTTTAATAATTTACGTTTATAACTTTTTTCTAAAAACTTAAATACGTGGTTGTGCTTGATTTTTTATCTGGCATCACGTTATAAGTTTTGTTAAAAACGAAGTTGTACTCAAAATAAAGTATTTATTTGGTATCATAAAGGTATGATGATAAACTAAATCAATCTAATGGTTTGGCTTTCTAAACAACATGTTTTATTTTCAAATCACGTTTGTTTTACATTATCATTTGCTTGGTTTCGCCGCAACGCGCGATGCCAAAAAAAAACTAGTAGTATTTACTTCTCTCAAGTTGCTGATTTTATTATATATAATACACATAAATGCAGAAGACTGTCAGCGACAAGGATATTCCTCCATGAACGTGGTCTGCGTTCGTGATTGTTCGGTGATACTCAGTGAAAAACATGAGATGAGTAATGTATTTACGAATGAATTTTACCGCAGGATCGCCAATGATAACTTCAACTATGGATTACTAATGGACATATAGAAGAATGAATGTTCACCAAAAGATCAAAGTGGAATCTTATCGACGAAATTTTTGTAGGTAATTACTATATAATACAAAAAGCAAATTGGGATGGGTTATGCGTTCAACCGACGTTTCTGACGTTTGGCTGTCCTTGCACCATTTCAAATATACAATAGCCGCCATCGACGGTTTCGTAACCGCCACCCACAAATTCACCCCACCATTTTCACGTTCACATTCTTCTTCATTCTTTTGCATTCAAATGCTTTATTCGATTTTAATCACCAAATCCTTCAATCCCCAATAATTTTCCTTCGGCTAATTCCGGTATGTATTTCTACACCCATTTTTATATATCCTTCAAACGTAAATGTTCTGAATTTGTTAGGTTTTAATGTATAATCGTCTAATTTTGATACTAACTTGATGCGTGAATAACACGTGATCGGATTATGAATTTGTAAGGATTGTGATGATTAATAAAGAACTTATGGTCCGATTTCGTTAGTTTGTAGTTGTTCTGAGTTTCGTTGTAGACATTACAGTTATTCGGAATCATGAATACGCTGATGATGCTGCAAAATAGTGAAATCAGGCTCCGATTTCAGTATATTTGTTATCATAATGCAGTTAAAAACCCCTAACAATTGTTAGAATCGTTTGTTTCGACGTGATATTTGAATTATACACGATTGTATTAGTAATTTGAAAGAATTATGATGATAGATGGTAAAATTAGGTTCCGATTTGTTAATTTGTTATTGTATGCGTTTCATTTTCAGCTTTGTAATGACGGTTATTTGGAATCATGAGCGTGTTGATGATGGAATAATATAGTGATATTAAGATCTGAATCTGTTGATCCATTTATCCATTAATTCATTACCCCCTATTTTTATATCATAGGTATAAATCATGTTTTTTCATCAGTATTCATCACCCTCTGTTTCTTATTATTCAATAGCTTAAATCTTATATGTTACCCAAAATCAAACATAGGTTTTATTTGATGTTATATTATGTGTTAAAAAACTAAGAACATCATTCACTTTTGATACACAAAATGTAATAAAGAAAAAGGGAAATTTATTGTATTGTGTTCTCAACCATATTCAAGAAATCAAAAAATAAATGTCATATGATTTTGTCTGGTGTATTTGATATTCTTTGTTTTACAGGTTTAACACGTGTTTTGATTCCGACATGAAGAATGATGATTGACCGTATGTGTTAAAAAACTAAGAACATCATTCACTTTTGATACACAAAATGTAATAAAGAAAAAGGGAAATTTATTGTATTGTGTTCTCAACCATATTCAAGAAATCAAAAAATAAATGTCATATGATTTTGTCCGGTGTATTTGATATTCTTTGTTTTACAGGTTTAACACGTGTTTGATATTTTGATTCCGACATGAAGAATGATGATTGACCGTTTTTTATTTGATACCAAACACTATTTTTTCTCCGTAACCGTGATTTCGATTCTCAAACATCAATTTCTTTACAATTTTTATAAAGAAAGTAAGAAAATTAATTCGTTTTTGTTTTATCATGCTTTACTCCAAATAAATTGAACTTTTGAGTATATCAATGACCCTTTGCAAATCGTATATTTCGGGTGTTTTCAGTGTAAGTACGCTATTGCAATTAGATTGAGTATGTGCTATCATTAAATCAATTACGTTTTTCTTGCTTTTTGTTTGCTCTTTATGCTATTACGTCAAACTCTGCGTTGGTTCGTAAAATATGCATCAATTCAGTTTATTCAAGAAAGGCGTGAAGTGGTTTTATCACAACGTTTCATTTTAGTTGTGAACACATGGGTGACGGCGGATAAGAGATGTAAGCCAGTAAATGGGGTGTGGATGCTGAATTTTTCTTAGGGCTAGCTGACATCTAGGAATGAAGTGCAGGAACTTCAGGGGCTGTCCGATATTCTGAGTGGGTTTGCATGGGGTTCGGAAGATTCTCATAAGTGTTTTATGGTGCATAGCTTTCGAAGTATGATTCAAAGTGCAACCATTCAAAATTTCGTGACCGGGTTCGAGTGGAATAAATGCATGCTTCTGAAGATAAACTTTTTTTTCTTGGAGACTTTGTCTTGACCACCTTCCCACTTTGGTAAATTTGGCCAAAAGAAATGTGCACCTTGATTCCACCAGATGCAAGTTTTGTGGAGATACAGATGAGACCGCTGAACATTTATTCATCTCCTATAATATGGCGCAAGGAAATTGGGATTTTATAGCGAGTTGGTGTAGGCTTCATGCACTCTATGCCTTGGGGTACAAGATTTAATCAATATGCATATGCTTTTTAGGGGGTCAAAGAGATGGAAGGCTGCTGTGTATATGGTTTTTAATCGGAAGCAAGCGGGCCTTGGAGCATAAACGAGGAGATGAAGATCCTTAGTTACCTTTGGTGCAAAAGTAGGTCTAATTTGATTAACTTTACGTAGGAGGATTATACTTAATGTATAATTAGATGTCACAGGCATACAAACTTTATGTATTAGCATGTGTCTTATGTCAAAAATTATGTAAAATAATGTTGTTTAATTTGGAGTGTGTGCCTAAATTGTCTAAATTGAATTGAGTATTTGAATAAACAATCTTTTTAATTTGGATTTTAATAAATTATATTCCAATTTACACAAAATGCTTATTGGTTCGGGGTTAGCAAATGAGAAATTACAATCAACATCCCGCTGCAACGCGCGGGTTAGCGTCAACTTGTTATATATATATAGTGTAAGAATAAAATGAAAACCTTGGTGAGTTAACAAAACCAAGAAAACTTCATCTCCCACGTCCATCCAACTAATGAGATACAAAAACGTACTTTTTTGAGAAATGTAAGAGACTACAGAAATGTGTAACATCTTCTCTCTCTTTGTTTGACACAAAAATATAAGATGTATGTAATTATTACACAAAAACTTCATATTTAAAAAAAATGATAAAAAAAATATCCATTGAAATGGTGGTGAAATCTGGGTTCTGAATCCGAGAGTAACAACGGTAACCAAAATTTTTGTGTTAGTTCAACTATTTTAAGGAATTTGGGAAAACTGCATCTTGACGACAGAAACAACCAACTCGATGGCGAAAAACTGCATGGTGACAACGAGAACCCGCAATTGTCCTTTGTTTTGGAAGAAATCAGATCATCAATGTTGAACAGAGCGAACAAAAGACTCGCGTGCGCTGGTGTCCGACGATGTGTCATGAATGCTACAAAGTTAAGACCATGTGGTATGGTAGGGCGTGGGTTGGAGGCATGGTGTGACATGTGTAGTATGGGTCACCCAAGACCAAAAGCCAATTTCAAAGGGTTATATATGGTGGGGCGTCGCTGGGGTGGCGTGGAAAAAAAACCAATTTCAAAGGGCTAGTGCTCTT
The DNA here is from genome assembly GCA_030545235.1 of Helianthus tuberosus. NCBI lineage: Eukaryota > Viridiplantae > Streptophyta > Magnoliopsida > Asterales > Asteraceae > Helianthus > Helianthus tuberosus. The sequence continues at coordinate 115,167,840 of CM060374.1, forward strand.
GGCCAATAAGGTTCCGCCATGTCATGTGGATAGCCCCGCCCAACGCCCGGGCTGATTGCCCCGCCCAGGGGGCCACGCCAAAACCCAAGCCCACCCGGGGTCTTGACGTGGCCGTTTGTACCCAACCCACGCCCCAACCCCCGTCGCATACCCATAGTCTAAGCCTCCTTTTCAATTTTTTGTCAGTAGGAGTAAAGCATTCATAAGTCCATATTGTGATTTAATTTTGCTTATAGTTATTTTCTATTTGGATGAATCTTAAGAAAAATTAACTCTAATTTAAAAAAAAAAAGAAAAAAACCCCACTATTATTATGTTTGAAATTTTGTTTAGCTAGTATTACACCATCCCCGCGTTACGGTGGGGGCGTAAAACTATGTCAAGTTGCACCAATGCTACACCGCTGTCGGTGACCACCAACACCAGAAAAGCTCGTAAAAACAAAATAAATTAAAAGGAAAAACAAAATAACACCGAACGAAAAGAAATGTAAAATCTTTAAACCACGTACACCCGTTGCGGCGTGTTAATGTGAAGAAATTATACCGAAACGTAAAAAAAAAAAATAACTAAGATGGTCTAGGAACCGCGCGTTGCGACGAACTTGCCAAACATGTAAAAATAGACGTGTTGCGACGAGCCTGTCAAACGGGAAAAAAGTAACGAAAAAACGTTGAACCACACACGTACGTTGTGGCGTGTTAACATGCAAAATATAGAACGAAACGTAAAACGTAAAACATAAAACTTGCAAAATGATAAAAAGTATGGGGCATCAAAGTGAAAAATCAATTTTTTTTATTGTAAAACTCTTTATACTAAGGGCACAACTCTATAAAAAAAACAACAGTGTTGCTTATTTATTGTTTTCTATGATTACTTAAAACCATCCTACAAACTTCAATATACATAGTATATAATATACAATTTATAGTATATAATTATTATTTACTATGGTTTCTTAAAACCATCATACAAACTTCTATACACATAGTACAAAAAACAATGTCAAGAATTGTTACAAATTTATAGTATATAATTTGCGTGTTTTAAATGTTTTAAATGTTGGTCAACCACGTCCTAATATGGTTACCGAGTTTAATCAGATTCGTATCACGTATTAACACACGTATCAAGTAGCACATAATCATCACGTATCACATGATAAACATACAGACCATGTATAAATGTTTAACACAAATCACAACATGTGAACATAACACAAGTCTTATGGCCCGATGTAAGAGTGTGCGGCCCACCATTGAACAACCCACATAGAGTGTGCGACCTGTCCAAGGTGTGCGGTCATGTAGAAGATGATTGTACAATGTGCACCAGATCTTGTACCTTAGTTTGTGTGCGCCCTCTAAGTATGCGACCATGCATCACTTGTTTGTACGTCATGAAAAAAAAACGGTGACCAAAGATTAAATAATAGCCACACTTAACATTACAACTTAATGTGTGACTAAAGGTTAGACAATATTCACATTTAAAATTACAAAGTTGTTTTGTGTGTCTAGAAATAGATTTTAGCCACACCTATAGTAAACTCATGTGACTAAATAATAGAAACGACCACAATTACAGTGAGTTTATGTGGCCATTACTACAATTTAGGCATACCTAATGAATGAAATGCTTGATTACAACAAATCTTTTTGCCACATTTTTTTAAATTGATATGGCTAAAACAATCTTTTAAGTGACCATATAATATAAACAACCACACTTACAGTAAATTCATGTGGCTGTTGCTTCCCTTTAGCCACACTTATTGTACAAAATGTCTGATTCCATCAAGAAATAGTGATGCCCTTTAGCCACACTTTTAAGTTAATACGGCTACTAAACGTGAATGTGGGGGCCGTATGATACCTACGATAACTCGACCTTTGGTCACTCTTGAGTTGAAAAAAATGTGGCCAAAGGCTTGTGGTCACACTTTTTTTGTGTAGCCGTAAGCCCTTTTTGACGTAGTGGCTCACATAGTGTTATTTAAATGAAGAATCCACAAATCTAAAAAGAGTAGGGTTTTACATTAACCTGGAAATGGAATCCGTAAGAAAGAGAAGAGGGATTTGAATTCTGGAATGCAGGTTGCCGTTCCAAGAATTGGGCGATGGTGCTGGTGTTAAACTTCCGGAATTAACGGAGGTTTTATGATTGCAAAAGGGAAGGAAAGATGCTTCTGAGAAACGAAAAGAAGATCTTCTGAGTAGCCGCCTTTGCAATGATTGGGAACATTCCCCCTGGGTTTTGCAATAGGGTATTTATACACGCCCAAGGATACAGCACACACTCATGTGTGTTCCAAACTAGGAGTGTGCGGGTCCTTCAGGGTTTTCTGTGTGCTTGTGATTGGGCCTGCATATAAAAGAGTGTGCAACCCTTTTCTGAATGAAAGTCTGCGGCCCAACAGTTGAGTTATAGGGGTGCGACTAGGGGGGTGGTGTGCGGCTGAATGAATGTTAGGTGTGACATCACATGACTTAATCAACACTAGAAATCCTTGTATAATGAGGAGTTTACGGGGTGAGATAGGTGTGCGGTTGATTTAATAATAATAATAATAATAATAATAATAATAATAATAATAATAATAATAATAATAATAGTAATAATAATAATAATAATAATAATAAAACATATCAATCATACATTCCACAACTTTTAAATAAATAACTCACATTTATTACTTTCATGTAATTTAAAAAAAATAATGGAACGTGCAGGAAAACCCGAAGTGTCACATGCGCCCTCTTCAATTCGTTGTTGCAAATTGTAATTCTTTCTTCTTGGAGATATTGCCGGCGACACTCATAGCCACCGCAACCACTGTGACAACCGGCAAAATAAATGGTAATTTCGTACAACTTAACAACTATTTATATATCTAATTGCGTTCATTTATGACTTAATTTGTGCATGATTAGGTCATACAAGCCTAGCAACCTTAGGACATATTGAAACTTGACAATTGATAGTGTTACTTTGGTCACGTCGCGAGAAAACAATTAACTATGTCCTAATATGTTGGTGAAAATACTAAAAGCACTATTTATGTCAGCGAATTCTGAAAACTGTCTGAACGATCAACGAACGATATGAAAGCATATCATCATAGAAACTTCAATAAAAACCCTAATTAGGGGCATAAATTGCAATGAAACTCTAACTTTCAGGAAAATGCCAAAACTATTAAATTGTCCGATCTGCACTAAACTGTAACAATTATAATTGTCCGCAACACCAAAATTCTGATTTGGCAATGTAAAGGAAGCTAGTAAATGGTGTTAAACACCTTAAATAAACCTGGGTATATCAATGGAATGTCCAAAATATAGCTTCTGGTATTACCACACATCTTTCACTAGTCATCCGGTTTCGAGCCCACTAACGAACTAGTGATATTTTTATTATCCTAATACCTAGTTAACTAGAATAATGAATTAGTAAGGACTAATTAACACTCTACACCATCATCAGTGTCCTAATGATGCAAGAATTCTACTAATTGCATGAATACCTAAATATAACATAATTATACATATGTATAACTTTTATAAAAAAAATAATCCCTAACCCATACCCCCCAAATTTGGCCAAGGGCGGGCCCCACAAGCCACCCTACTAAATATTTTGATGGAAGTAATCTTGTGAAGCATGGTGTGTAAGATTTCATTTTGACCATCGAACTTGCAAGACCATAACTATTACAAAAACATCACCTCATTTCCTTATCATTTTCAAACCTTTCAAACGCCAAAACACCCCTCTTGTTCTCTCTTGGTTTCGACCAACATCACCACTCACACAACATCCAATTTCAAATTCTAAACAACCCTTTCAAGCATCCATAACCCACTTTCGTGAAGATCTAAGAAGACTTAAAGCATGGAAGCATACTAGGATCACTTTTCTCATCTTTGGAAGCTTCAAGTTCTTATTACAATCTTCATCTTCTTCGTCTTGGTGCATCCCTAGCCTTGTGCTAATAATAAGGCCACTTCTCATAATTTTTATACTTGTTATGATGTGTAGACCATAGATGTACAACTTGATCATCTTGAACATTAAGGAAATCAAAGGTTAAAACCCTAAATATAACTTAAAAGCTTACAAAAATAAAGTGTTTACATGATTATGTTGATTAGTGTAAATTAGTTTGTTTGATCTTGATGATTATGTTAAAGTAGGTTGTTTAAATGTGATGATCTTGTATGAACTTGGCTAGAAAAGATCTAAACAAGATTATCACTTTCGTAATCCATGAACTTAAGCCATAAACTTGAAAATGATCTTTTAACAAAGATAACTTTTACAAGAAATTAAAATCTTGATTTATAATATAATGGTCTTGAGAAAATATGTTGGTTTTAATGATCTTATTGAAGTATATATAAAAGTGTCATTACTTATAGAAGTATTGTTAAAAATATATATGGTTCATGGAAAAATGAAGGTGTGATGTCATAATACTTGCATGCAAAGTGGATAATGGAACTTGATTTTAGATTGGTGATGATTTTGTGATTAAACATGGTTTAAAATACGTTTAAAAAACGTGGAAATGCCAGAGTTTAAGGGGAAACTATGGCGAAATTTTCTAAAATCTTAATCGTGATTAAGGTGTAATTAAAAGGTGATTAACATTACTAAACATGATTAGTGACCTTAATCATGATTAGGCAAGTTTTGATGGAAAAGTTTAAGTCATAAACCCATAAAGTATTTTCTTCAACACTTATACATATTTTCATAAGTTAAAAATGGAAATTATATATATACATATATATACTAGTTGTTTACCCGCGCGATGCGGCGGGAAACATATCACTTAGGTTGGTGAGTTTAGGGCTAACATGTCCAGAAAGGGCACTCATTCCAAAATCTGAAACTTTTAGGTTTCTAGAAAGATATTGTCTTGTAAAGTTCTTGAAAGGCGGGTGTATGACGGTATATGCCACTTGATTATGTATCAGATTACTTGACACTGACTGATTTCATTTCTTTCCAAAATCTAACTAAATCTACTCTGAATCTACTCTCAAACTATTCTGAAACTTTTCTAATGACCTCTAGATAAACAAATCAATCAAACATAATTTCATTTTAATTTAAAATTTAAAAAAGAATACATGGGCTTGGTAGTTGGTAATACCTTAGTGAAAAGAACCACTTCCACTCCCTTGCCCTGATGGCTGCTGCTGATGTATTTGGAGCAAAAGGTTCGTAGCAAACTGCAGCATTGATTTAAAGAAAGTTTTAAGAAAAAACATTTTCAAGTTAGTCAACTAATATTTCAGTGTAATCATCTTCCCAGAAAGAAGCAGAAATATGAGAATTATTAATACACCATACCCTTCTTGCCTTTAATAGTTTTGCTTGACGATTGTAGTGGAAAAAGATTCAGGTTATGAACAGATAGTAAAAGTAAAAGCGCATAGCATCTTTCCATTGTTATGCACATTATCTGGCATGGTGTGTTTTATTTGTACCATAATGTTTGAACTTTAAGAGACTTACAGCAGAAACTGAAATCATTTTTGGCACGGGAAATCTCTGCATTAACAACTTATTGAAAGATGCCCATTCCTTTGCCGATAGATGAGAGGCTGGTTGACTAACAGGATACTTTTCTGCAACAAATGTATCTTCAACAGGCTCCGCTATTTCTGTTGATAGAGCCCTCAAAGGATCGAAGAATTCGATGCTCACGTTATCCTGTCATGGCATATGAATAATATGATTAAACTTAGCACCGTGCAACATCAATATTGTCACCATAGGAAAATGACATTTCATGCATTCGTTAGTACAAGATGATACAAAATAATGCTTCAATGAAACATCGAAGAAATACCATATCAAGCTGATAAATGAAAATAAGGATGACCACAAAAATGAAAATTAAGTACGAAGTTACCAACCCATGGGCCATGAGTTGGTTAAAAAAAACAACAACCAGAAATACCATATTGAGTTCACAAATGTCAATTTAGGAAAAAGAATGATCATAAGTTAGCCAGATTTTACCATCTAAACTTTTAAAAATTATAAACTACCATCCATCACAGAAAACCATACATATATCCATCATATATTCAAGTTCAAGAAATACAAGCATAAGTGACAAAATGAAGAGAAAAATCTAATTCCAATTATATGTTTGGTATCAATTCTACATAATCCACCTGCCAGTTACCATCAAGAACAAATAACCTAACAAACAGATATCAAACCATAAGTGTATAAAGAACGAAAGTAAAAACATAAATTGTGTAGAGAATATCACTACGAAGAAAATATTACACTACTTACATTTGTTTTTGGTCATTCTTGTGATATGAATCTTGAAAATGCTCTGCAGCTGAGTATAACTGTTCCTTCACATTTCGGGTCTGTTGGAATCAGACAGATCGAAGACACATAACCTGAAATCGGAACCCTAACTATATCATGTCATCGTCGACGCTTTAGATCTGGTAGAATCTTAGCCTCCGCTAAGACTACCATCGTCGTTACCTTGAACCACTTTAGGATAAACCCTAAATCAACCCCTTTCTCCATCATCGTTCAGCTTCAGACCAACACCACCATCACCATCTTTATCGATCTGTTAAACTTCATAGATCTGGTGAACAAAGATATCCCGAATCGCCAGAGAGAGAGAGAGAGAGAGAGAGAGGAGCAGGGAAGCGGCGGGGATAATGTTTTGAATGAATCTGAAACCCTAGATATCCGGTGTCTTTTTGTAGTGGAAGGGTATAATTGGAAAGTGATTGTCCATTTTTATTTCTGGTGCTTTAAACACTTGTACATTATGCTTTAAAGGTGGTTTAAGTAAAGTGGCAAATTACCTTAAATCGTCCTTTGGATATGCTTTTATATATAGTATAGATAGATATTAGGATAAAAATATATATATTTAGAAAATACATTTTGTGCGTATATGTATAAGTGTGTTATGAGTGTGTATAAGAAGTTAGAAGAATACTAACAAAATACAAATACACAACATAAAGAAAACCCTCAAAATACTTGGAAGGTTAATTACACAAAAATACATATACAAACATGCTTATATTATGTCCCTAAACACGATGCAGACAACGGACAAACGGACATCGGACAAACCATACATAAATATAATATAAGTTCGGTAATAAAATTTATATATCGCCATCGTCCATGATCGCCAAATCGTCACAACAAGAAACGGATAGATATCACAGACGACACTTGGGCATTCTCGCTATGAAAATATATATTAATGACTCCTACGACGAACTCTAAAAATAATATATTTTTAAACCCTTGATAATATATATTCCAATACTCTTAAATTCTAGTAAAAATAAAATAAATAATTACTAAGTGTAAAATACGTTAGTATACAAGTAGACTAATACGTATAAGAATACGTACAATAATTGTAACAACCCGACTTTTGGTTGTTCCTATATCACGGACGACACTTGGGTATTCTCGCTATGAAAATATATATTAATGACTCCTACGACGAACTCTAAAAATAATATATTTTTAGACCTTTGATAATATATATTTCAATACACTTAAATCCTAGTAAATATAAAATAAATAATTACTAAGTGTAAATACGTAAGTATACAAGTAGACTAATACGTATAAGAATACGTACAATAATTGTAACAACACGACTTTTGGTTGTTCCTATTCTAGTCATTGTTTCACTTCGTAAACGCTTGTACTCTAAGATTCAATTAACCCATGGTAATCGTATATCGGTTAACTATATTTTAAAACGCATTTCTATATCGCATTAAACGCTTATTACTTGAACGCTTATTGCAACGCAAACTCAAAACACGGATTTATTTATATTATTTGTGTTATTTGTGTGCTTAAATGTTAAATATTTATAATAATCGAGTAATCAACACATAGCTTAGAACGCTCAAACGCACACACTTGCAACTAGACTTATCACACAACTTGATCTATCACGATAAATACAACACAACGCAACACTTAACACCACCCGTAAGGGAATTAAAGTTGAAAACTAACAAAATACAAAACTCAGTCGTCCGAATGGGCCATCCGTCCGGATGGAGCCCATCCGGGTATAAATAGACCTGACCCCCTGAACTATAAATAGAGGCCTTGTGTCTTCATTTCAACTCTTCTAGTCCCCCCAAACGCTCTCAGAGATTCCAGTTGCGATCAAGAATTGTTGTTAGCATTCTCCTTTAATCTCCGTTCTACTTCTACTACATCTTCTTCCATCACGATCACACACACACGCTTTAACTTTTTCTCAAATCATTGATTCTATGTACCTTGAAGACAACACTAGTATCAAGCACCCTTCGTACGAAGGCACGCCTTCGTACGAAGAGGCTAGCTTCGTACGAAGCATCTGTCTCCACAGTCAATACTCCATTCGTACGAAGCCTCTGTTTTCGCATTCGACATCTCGACTCGACTGTTTCAGCACTTTGGAAGACTTACGCATTGTGTCCCCGTACGCAGGCTGATCAGGCTCACCAGAGTCTCGACTGTTCCAATGAACTCGGAACACATAGTAACTGGAAGGATGAATGCTGGTAGTCGTATTATGGTGAGAGCATAGTCTATTAGGCTAAAGTGTGCGCCAGAACTTGTTGGGATTAGTTGAATCACTTTGGGTAGTCGATGTCTCAACACCCAAGACACTCTATTTTGTTTTAAACCTGCAATTGTCGATTTTACGCGTCAACGAGTTTATTGTGTTTATGTGTTTTCACTTTACGAGTTTCGCTTTTTTACGTTTTATTGTCACACCCTGGCTTTTGCGGAAGCGTGGTTTATTTGGTGTGACTTCTTAATACCATAGCAATCAATCATAACAATACTATATGATAAAAACATGAGATGTTCATCCATTAAATAAGTTTAGAAAAATACCATAACATACTTGTCTGGAACATTGACACCAAAATAGGTTACAAACCATAACTTGTTTAAATGAGTTCATAAAGACTCAGCAAAAGACTTTAAAATATAACTAGGTTTAGCGACATGTAACCCGTCCAGGAAGAGGGTACACTCACTAAACCCTTCAACCCTGGATGACATCTTTACTCAAACGCAGCTTGTAATACATGCAACACTTGCCAGATCCACTAGTTCCCTGAAATACATGTAGTTTGAAAAACCAACAAAAGTTGAGCGAGTTCATGTGTTTAGTATGTGCGCGTGAATAAAACCTTCATAATCATTGCAAGTATGTATGTTTTGTAAACTCTGGAATGAAAGCAAACAAGGAAACAGATCAGTAAATGTGTAACCACATGGTCCAACCTGCGGGCGCATGGGTGGGGATAAGACCTAGTCACCACATGGTCCAATCTGCGGGCGCATGGGTGAGGTTAAGACAGAGTCACCACGTGGTCCATCCTGCGGGCGCATGGGTGGGGTTAAGACAAAGTCACCACATGGTCCAAACTGCGGGCGCATGGGTGAGGTTAGGACAAAGTCACCACATGGTCCAAACTGCGGGCGCATGGGTGGGGTTAAGATGTAATCACCACATGGTGCAACTTGCGGGCGCATGGGTGGGGCTCGTTATGCTCAAATAGACCTATCACTCATACCCCTCGATCTTACTACGAGGATTAATGGTCTTAAGTTAACACCTACCCATTCACATGATCCAACAGTTTCTTCCTTAGCTAACCATACCATTCGTAATCGTCGAATCGTTCGTAACATGTATTTCACCCCTGAAGTTATATAGAACTGAAAATAGTTAAAAGAAAAGGGGGACATGAACTCACTGTATTGCGTCTTCGTATCCAATGTAACTCGAAGCTTCCTCTAGAACGCACGACTACCTACATGCGTACTACGGTCCGTTAGACGAGCGGGTGGTGTCTTGTCTTAGTATTGATTAGTGCCTTTGAGTTACGTTTTAGAGTGTTTTCAATATTTTTGTAATAACACTTCTCAAGTATTGTTATTCGCATTTCCTTCCCAATGATGGGAGTACTTATACATGTATATTCGTATTTGAAATAATATATTTTAAGTCCTACTTAGAAAATATATAACTAATCCACAAAACAACTTTTATCAACACGTGCGTCTTAATACAAAATATATATTCTAAATATATATTTAACCATTTTCATGTATAAAACCAACCTTCGATACTTTGTATTTTGTTACAAAAATTATGGCAAGTTTTATGTTTGAAAAACATAGTCTAAAATATACTAGTATACACTTGTCTAGAAAATATTTACTAAGTGTTAGGATTTTCAGAAAATTTCGCCATAGACTCCTTTGTAAATGGAGGTGTCCATGCTAAATAGCATATTATTTTCTTTAACATATAACACGTTAGATCGTTCTCAAATGACCAACCCGACATTTAGACATGCAAAATACTACTTATATCATTTCAGTTTTAATATACAAAACGGGGCTGTTTTCGGGAATTTTAATAAAATAGTTATCTTATTCCAAAATTTCCCAAATTTTTATAGAATGTCTTATACGATCCATATATTATTGTGTAAAAATATCAGGGTCCAGTTCATTACCAATATTTTATAAAAATTTATTTACCGGACTGCAATCAGATTTGTCACTTTCTGACTGCAGTCTACGCAATAATTCATCTAAAATTTATCGTAAGTCCGATTGACGAAATTCTAGTGGGAGAATTACTACGACATCAGTGGTCATCTACAGTACAAATTTCATGAGCTGAGTCAACATAGATTTCAAGTTATGACTAAAAACATAACACCCATTTACTGCAGTAAAAACTCAGCTTTAGCTGCTGTTACAAAACGGGTCTTTAAAAATAGTAAACTTCCTCAAAAAAATATGATTCCAGTTCCATTTGCTTCGTTTTTAAAAAATACATAATTTAGACTTCAGAAAATCAATTTTTCGATTTATAATGGTTCGGTTACAACCAGTTGAAGTTGGCTGGAAACTTTACTCAGCATGCTTTTTATAGTCTAAATGCCACTAAAATGTACACATACGATTACCATTCATTCTAATAACGATTTATATCATAACGTAAATCATTTACAGTAGATTATCGTTTATATAACTCAGATTTATCATGTATTATCATCTCTCATCTCATGATTTTATGCAAAGCTTTATGTTCATATTTGATGTTTTGTGTTCTTGTGGTGTTCATAAGATTTTACCATAACAATCTTTCAACTAATCAACATAAGGGTAAACAAGGGTTTAATCAAGGACTTACAACTAGCTTAAAGCTAGGGAAGATTTCTAGTGAAACAGATGAAGAAATGATGAGTGAAAGCAATGCATGGAAGCTCCTTGAAGTTCCTCAAGTTTCCATCTTCACAATACACTTTCTAATACATGAATGAAGCTTAAAAATGGAATAATATGGTGGTGATAGGGTGGTGGTGGTGGCGGTTGTATATGAGCCGAGAGAGGGAGAGAGGAGAGTGAGGAATGAGGGTGAATCTTGTGAAGTAAGGTTGTGATCTAATGCCCATGCTTTTAAAGATCATTTCCAATATTATGTCCAACTCAACAAGTAAAATCTATATAAAATATTGAAGTAAAATCTTAGCAAATATGGTGGTGATTTGGTGGGTCCACTTGGGACCGAATTCGGTTAGGAGGGGGGGGGGGGGGGGTTAATGTAAAATTTTGATGGTAATTGGTAATGGATAGTTAGGTTTCTAGTATAAACCTATATGTGTTAGTTAGTTGATTTTTAGGGGGTGTTATGGTGTTCGGGGATCAAGACTAGACAAGAAATAATTAAACAATGTGTTTGGCAAAAATTTGGTGTCCCGGGTAATGTCCGGTTGTTCGGTTGGATACCGTTCCGTTAAAGTGTTTAATTATTCCATAAAGTGTCTTTTATATGTATTTTTGTAACGCTTTTAATTCCCGGCACTTAGGAAAGTATACAGGACCATTCTGCCATATTTTTGCACTTTACTAGTATGTTACAAAGCTGAATTTTATTAATAAATGCAGAATTCTACACTTAAAGTGTGTTTTAGACACTTCCCGGCACTATAACTATCACCTATTGACGCAATTTTATGGTCCTCATTTCCCTACACTCCATACTAGTGTAGTACCTTATCCCTGGCCCATACCGGGCCTCAATATAGTGTCTGTCTATGTGCTGGCATTGTCAGCATGTGTCTGAGTTATCCGCTCACTGTGCTAACTGTGTGCTTTGTGCATCAAGTTTGTCACTAAAGTCTGTATGTAATAAATGGAGTAACAGTATGAATGTGATGCATATGTATGTATGTAACAGAAATCAGAAAGCAGTTCAACCATCAGTTGTAATCAAGCACAATCATTAAGCACATATTAAATATTAATTAATTGTACGGATGCATGCAAATTTGACAGTTGTCACATTCTCCCCCCGTTAAGAAAATTTTGTCCTCGAAATTTGTACTACCTTAACTCCTTATGGTTACGTCACACGAGTTTGTATATGAATAATACTGAGGTGATAATCACCGAACCGAATCAAACCTTACTCACATCAGGTGAGTCCAAGAATATATAGTAACCCGAACCCTATGGTTAAAAGGTATGTGCTTTAAGCATTTGATGTCAAAGGTATAAGACGTATTTGACGTATAGTCTAGTGTAATCCAGCTAACAGGGTTCCACAAAAGGGGAGTTTTGACTAATAAGATCCTCAAACGATCGTTTGCAATATGCAGACGAGTTTCCACAAGGCATAGCGTCCGCTATATGAATTCAAAATCAACAACTCAAATGTAATAGTAAAATGATCCGTCAACTCCCGAGTAAATGAATGGTAAGGTTTAGTGTGCTGACATTCTTAAATTTCGAAAGTACACCGAATGAAATACAAGCAAATCTGGTGTATCATTGTCTTGATTCGTAGTTGCATCAGAGATGTTTAAATGACAAGTCAAATGAAAGTATATGCAGTTTTGTGTGAGACAGTTGACCATGATCAGCACAAGCTACAAGTTTGCAATGGCATAATTCAAGCATAGTGGTGACTGAACAAGTTCACCGCATTGGAAATCAAATGAACATGTACCGAGACAAGCCTGAAGTTTTGATTTACACAATGTCATAGAGTTTTCAATTGAATACGGAACATCAAGGTATTACTGTCTCTGTTTGAAAGTGGAAAACAATAAATACTACAAGGTATTTAATTTGTAACGAAAGAACCGTTAGGAGGTACACCGTGCTATGAAATGAATCTATGTACCATTGCCTTATCACACAACTGTGTAGAGACTGCTTTAATTGAAATAAACAAGACGGATTTAGGGCAAGTTATCAAATAATCAATTAAATCCGTGTAAGGAGTAAGTAACCAAATTAGCACAAGCTTCAATCTTGTGAAAGTATCACCGTAAGGTATCGAAATCGACCAATGATTTAGTGGGGTCGTAGACCAACCAAGCCCACTACAACTCGAAACAAAAGAACCTTTGCAAAATGTCTGAATATGATGCTCTCAACGCATCATATGGCGTCTTAAATTGAATATGTGAAATGGATAAGTCCAAGCAATTGAACTTAGTTTCAGTGTAACCCGACAATAAACGTATGTATCAACAAAGAAATCTCGGCATGGTAACCAAAATAAACCATGAATGTAATTTGAAATAAAAGAAGTTTCAAGAGAGTGTTTTGACTTGATAGCAAAGGAGCCAACAATTATAATAATGTAGGTCATTCGAATCACAAACCAGTAATTTAGATTTAGCAACATAATATTTGAACTTCAATGAAGCGTTTGAAATGAAACCGCATGCGTAGCAGATGGTGCATGTGTAACATGTGAGTTTTCAAGTAATAAAACAATGAGTGTTTGCTAAAATGGAGAAACGACCAAGTATTCGAAGCAAATGGGTGTTCGCTCTCAGCGAAGAAAATCAATGCGATGCAACTACCATTAAGGGGAGTAGAGATGCAAACATCTACTCGCTAGAATCAAAAGTGAAGATTTTGACAAAAGAAGTTTAAGTACTCTTTGTTTGGTTAACTGAAATAGCATGTATGTCAGAATAATGGTGTTTGCTTGGGTTAACAAATGTGGTTCCTAGGTAACAACCTTTACGGGTTTGGACCTGGGTTCCCAAAGGTCCTAAGTATAAGCTTTCTAGATCCTCATGGTTTCGCATTCTGTGTAACTCTGTTTTGGTGCATAGTGTAGGAAACACCATTTTTGTGTATGTTTAAAACCAGTTATTGTCCCACCATTTTCCCTTGGTATACCATTCTTCCTGAAATCACTGCTAACGACATTCGATCGTCGATTAGTCATGAAATAGTAATTGGATCTCCACAGTTAGTTAAGTAAGAAATTCGTTAGTTCTCAGCAAGAGTTACTGACTCTTGTGGGTTAGCTCGTTCGGCTCCTGGTAGTTGATGCTCATTTGAAAATCATCGTCCTTCTTCTGGACGAGCAAAATTGGGGTTACCCAAAAGGGAATTTTTGGTCTGTTATCTTCCTTCCCTATCAACTTCTGAGGTTACACTGCCAATCCTTGCATCTCTGAAGGTGTAAGTCGCTAAGGTGCAACTACTACAGGCGCGACGCCTGGAATCAAATTGATACGAAATTCGACTAGTCGTTGAGGAGATAATTCTGGTAAGTCTTTGGGGAAGACTTCAGGATATTTCCTTATCACAGGAATATCTTCGAGTTTTGGTTCTTCGGCTCCCTTGTCCCCGACATGAGCCAAGAAAACAACACATCCTTTACGCAACAATTCCTGTGCCTTTATGCAATTGGTAAATTGTAGAGGCGTATCCTGCTTCATGAGTCACGATCGTTCCCTCATTCGCCGTCGGGATGCGGATAACAATCTTCGCTTGATTGCTCGACAACCAGTCCATCCTAATTACTACGTCGAAGCTCCCCTTTAACTACTTCTATCGAGTATGGGTTATCTATTTACTTACTACTAAGACAAGTATATTTTCGAACTCTAGAGATGCGAAGCTAAGAGTGGTAACAATATCTAGCAGCACAGATGCATAATATAGACTAATATTGGACGTACCGATATCCACGCTTGGATTTTATCCCCGCTGTTGAGCTTTCATCCACGTGCCTGAGTGTTTTTAGGGCCATACCTCCGGAAATGCCCCACATCACCGCAGTTAAAACATCCTTGACCACGTCTTTGATCGTCACCATTCCTGCCTTGATAGTTGTTGTCGTCGTTGTTTCCTCCGTGATTTCTGCTACCATCTTGACCTCTATTTCCATGTTCAGTACCCTGCCGACACGTTTCCTTGACATATCCCACTTTGCCACAGTTACCACATTTTCCATATTTACATCGCCCATTGTGGTGGCGTCGACAATTGTCGCACTTTGGTAGGATACCTGTGTACCCTTTTTCCTTTTTGGTATTATTGTTGTTGTCCGCCGGAGTACCCTTCTTGAAATTGGTAAACTTCCTCTTGTTCTCACCAGATGACTCCGCATGAGTCTCCTTTTTCTCTTCGGAATTTGAGAATTTTCCCAACCTAACTGCTTCTTCAGTGAGCGTCACACTTACTTCAATTGCTTCATTAATTGTTGAAGGCTTTGATGTTGTCACCAGGCTTAAGATCTGAGGTGCCAATCCCCTGATGAAGCGTTCGATCCTCTTAAACTATGGATCTACCATGTAGGGGACAATCCGAGATAGATCATGGAATTTCTGTACGTACTCAGCTATCTGTGGACCTTCCATCTTCAAGTTCCAGAACTCAGTTTCCCACTTCTGGATTTCTGCTCTCGAACAATACTTTTTATGCATTAGTTCTTTCAGTTCATCCCATGTTAGTGCATACGCAGCGGTTTCGCCCAATGTTTGAACCTGGAGGTTCCACCATGACAGAGCCCCATCCTGAAACAGTCCAGAAATGTACGAGATTTGATGCTCTGGGGCACATTTGCTCACTTGCAAAACAAAATCCGTCTTCTCAACCCAGTGCACGAAGGCTAAGGCACCCCCAGTGACGTCGAAACCTAGGGGCTTGCAGCCCAAGAACTGCTTGTAAGTGCAACCGCTGGGTGGGTTATTTCCTGAGGTACCTCCGCTGAGTTCGGAGCGAAGGGCCTCGTGCCGTGCGATGTCCTGTGAGATGCGCTCTTGTAATTCCGCCTCTGTCGTTGGCAGAGGGTTGTTGGTATCGGTGTTCCTTCGTGGCGGCATCTTCTAAGAAGAATATTGGGTAGGTCAGGTCCTATTAAGGGCATAAGCACGTAAGCATCCACTTAATGAGTGAGATCCAGGAGGTGTGTATATATACATTTAATTGTTATAACAATCAATCACATAATATCATAATTATAGCACAACCGGTAGATAAGGACATGAGTAAGCATGTAGCATTATAGTCATAGCACAACTATGCAGGTCAACAACGTGTTTAGTGAGAACATAGCGACTGAGCTTTCGTTATTTACCAACCTTAATCACTCTGTCTACAAGGTGCAACACATCACAAGGAACACAGGGTCACCCTACCCTTGCCTAGTAAATCTATCAGGGTATCAAAATTGCGTGGTCAAAAGTAATCTCCAAAAGTCTCCATAATGTAAGAGTCTAATTTCAGCATAGTGTATGGTAGGAACCCTCGAAATGGCTCGTCCAGCGGTGTTGAGGTGAAGGTAGCAAACGGTGCGGCCTGCGAGGTCGTAGAAAATGCTACTGTAGCAAATGGGATCGTTATGCGGGGGCTGACCTGGAGTACCTTCCCGGGGTGCTGGTATGTCTTGAAAGAAAACGATAGGCATGTTGGCGCAATGGACGTCGGTCTTCACAAGAGCAACATCAGCGGGTGAAGGTGCAGGAACAACGTCTCAACTGATAGGAAGATGATTAGGTGCAGGTACTGGGTCGGGTATAAGGGATGCAATGACTGGTAAACCAAAAGAAACAGGGTCATGACCAAGTAAAGGTGCAGGTTCAGCAGGTGCAACATCAAGCTGACCTAAAAGGTGCAGAAGCTAGCTCAGGAGCAGGCTCTGGGTCGTGTAACGGTGTGGGGCTTTGAGCAGGTGATAGTGCAGCGGCCATGTCATTGTCATCTTCGTCAGTAGTAGAAAGCTGTAATCCAGCTGTCTGTAAGGCTGCAGATGTCACAGACTTAAATGAGTCTAAAATCGAATGCATGCTAGAATCAGAGGATAGCTTGTTAACAGGGGTCTCAAAAAGTGGAATTAGTAACAATGTTCTCGTCTAACTTTCCATCATCATAGGTGTTATCGGGAGGTCCATCGTTAACATGCCAATGTCATCATCAATTGTTTGTCGAGTAGCCAACCTTCGGAAGGAATTTCCACAGGAGGCGCATCGTCGAGGATCGGAGCCATAGTGTGCTCACCTTCGGGATGACCAGTGATGGAGTGGTCATGGGCGGAAACAAGAGTGACAGAAGGATTCTTGTCAGAGAAACCATCAGCAAAGATAAAGTATCACCAAAATCTGGTAGCGCGGACTGTTGGAAGTCGTCCTCGTCCTTGGTCTGCATATCAGGGTCACTCTCAGTGTCTGACGTAAATGTCTCTAGCGCAGATGCAGTCTCATTATTTGTGGCAGTGGCCGAAGGGTTATTAATGTCTGATAACTCGTTTTCTAACTAGAATGACATGTGTGTCGGTGCATAGTAGTCATAGTATGTATATCCATAGTAATCACTATCAGTTAGCGTACACAAACAATCACCACATGCGCATGTATACGGTATATCAATAATCAACAATTAAGCATGTATGAAAGCATGTAGTTATCCTAGTCTTGCCAGACTATCCCACCCAGTCTCTCAGACTGAACCCCCTAGTCTCTCAGACTAAAACTCCCCAGTTTCCCAAACTGAACTACCCAGTCTCTCAGACTAATCTCCTGGTCTCTAAGACCAGTTCCCTGGTCTCTAAGACCAACTCCCTGGTCTCTAAGACCAACTCCCTGGTCTCTAAGACCAAACTTTCCCAGTCTCTAAGACTAATTTTCCCCAGTCTCTAAGACTAAACCTCCCTCAGTCTCTAAGACTGATCCTCCCTCAGTCTCTAAAACTGAACCTACCCAGCCTCTAAGGCTGAACTCCCTCAGTCTCAAAGACTGAACCTCCCCAGCCTCTAAGGCTAAACTCCCTCAGTCTCTAAGACTGAAATATAAATTTTGAAATATGTATTTGTGCCTTTTGTTTGTAAAAACGTTTGCGCCCTGGGTCTGGACGTTTAGTGTATGCAAAGTAAAAATGTACGAAAATGTTTTCGTGAGAGCCCTGATGATCATAGTCTAGACTCGAGAAGGAATCCTAGTTCTCTATGATCGAGGCTCTGATACCAAGCTGTCACACCCTGGCTTTTGCGGAAGCGTGGTTTATTTGGTGTGACTTCTTAATACCATAGCAATCAATCATAACAATACTATATGATAAAAACATGAGATGTTCATCCATTAAATAAGTTTAGAAAAATACCATAACATACTTGTCTGGAACATTGACACCAAAATAGGTTACAAACCATAACTTGTTTAAATGAGTTCATAAAGACTCAGCAAAAGACTTTAAAATATAACTAGGTTTAGCGACATGTAACCCGTCCAGGAAGAGGGTACACTCACTAAACCCTTCAACCCTGGATGACATCTTTACTCAAACGCAGCTTGTAATACATGCAACACTTGCCAGATCCACTAGCTCCCTGAAATACATGTAGTTTGAAAAATCAACAAAAGTTGAGCGAGTTCATGTGTTTAGTATGTGCGCGCGAATAAAACCTTCATAATCATTGCAAGTATGTATCTTTTGTAAACTCTGGTATGAAAGCATACAAGGAAACAGATCAGTAAATGTGTAACCACATGGTCCAACCTGCGGGCGCATGGGTGGGGATAAGACCTAGTCACCACATGGTTCAATCTGCGGGCGCATGGGTGAGGTTAAGACAGAGTCACCACGTGGTCCATCCTGCGGGCGCATGGGTGGGGTTAAGACAAAGTCACCACATGGTCCAAACTGCGAGCGCATGGGTGGAGTTAGGACAAAGTCACCACATGGTCCAAACTGCGGGCGCATGGGTGGGGTTAAGATGTAATCACCACATGGTCCAACCTGTGGGCGCATGGGTGGGGCTCCTAATGCTCAAATAGACCTATCACTCATACCCCTCGATCTTACTACGAGGACTAATGGTCTTAAGTTAACACCTACCCATTCACATGATCCAACAGTTTCTTCCTTAGCTAACCAAACCAGTCGTAATCGTCGAATCGTTCGTAACATGTATTTCACCCCCGAAGTTATATAGAACTGAAAATAGTTAAAACAAAAGGGGGACATGAACTCACTGTATTGCGTCTTCGTATCCAATGTAACTCGAAGCTTCCCCTAGAACGCACGACTACCTACATGCGTACTACGGTCCGTTAGACGAGCGGGTCGTGCCTTGTCTTAGTATTGATTAGTGCCTTTGAGTTACGTTTTAGAGTGTTTTCAATATTTTTTTGTAATAACACTTCTCAAGTATTGTTATTCGCATTTCCTTCCCAAGGATGGGAGTACTTATACATGTATTTTCATATTTTAAATAATATATTTTAAGTCCTACTTAGAAAATATATAACTAATCCACAAAACAACATTTATCCACACGTGCGTCTTAATACAAAATATATATTCTAAATATATATTTAATCTTTTTCATGTATAAAACCAACCTTCGATACTTTGTATTTTGTTACAAAAATTATGGCGAGTTTTATGTTTGAAAAACATAGTCTAAAATATACTAGTATACACTTGTCTTGAAAATATTTACTAAGTGTTAGGATTTTCAGAAAATTTCGTCATAGTCTCCTTTGTAAATGGAGGTGTCCAAGCTAAATAGCATATAATTTTCTTTAACATATAACATGTTAGATCGTTCTCAAATGACCAACCCGACATTTAGACATGCAAAATACTACTTATATCATTTCAGTTTTAATATACAAAACGGGGCTATTTTCGGGCATTTTAATAAAATAGTTATCTTATTCCAAAATTTCCCAAATTTTTACAGAATGTCTTATACGATCCAGATATTATTGTGTAAAAATATCAGGGTCCAGTTCATTAGCAATATTTTATAAAAATTTATTTACTGGACTGCAATCAGATTTGTCACTTTCTGACTGCAGTCTACGAAATAATTCATCTAAAATTTATCGTAAGTCCGATTGACTAAATTCTAGTGGGAGAATTACTATGACATCAGTGGTGATCTACAGTACAAAATTCCTGAGCTGATTCAACATAGATTTCAAGTTATGACTAAAAACATAACACCCATTTACTGCAGTAAAAACTCAGCTTTAGCTGCTGTTACAAAACGGGTCTTTAAAAATAGTAAACTTCCTCAAAAGAATATGATTCTAGTGCCATTTGCTTCGTTTTTCGAAAATACATAATTTAGACTTCAGAAAATCAATTTTTCGATTTATAATGGTCCGGTTATAGCCAGTTGAAGTTGCTGGAAACTTTACTCAGCATGCTTTTTATAGTCTAAATACCACTAAAATGTACACATATGATTACCATTCATTCTAATAACGATTTATATCATAACGTAAATCATTTACAGTAGATTATCGTTTATATAACTCAGATTTATCATGTATTATCATCTCTCATCTCATGATTTTTATGCAAAGCTTTATGTTCATATTTGATGTTTTGTGTTCTTGTAGTGTTCATAAGATTTTACCATAACAATCTTTCAACTAATCAACATAAGGATAAACAAGGGTTTAATCAAGGACTTACAACTAGCTTAAAGCTAGGGAAGATTTCTAGTGAAAAAGATGAAGAAATGATGAGTGAAAGCAATGCATGGAAGCTCCTTGAAGTTCCTCAAGTTTCCATCTTCACGATACACTTTCTAATACATGAATGAAGCTTACAAATGGAATAATATGGTGGTGATAGGGTGGTGGTGGTGGCGGTTGTATATGAGCCGAGAGAGGGAGAGAGGAGAGTGAGGAATGAGGGTGAATCTTGTGAAGTAAGGTTGTGATCTAATGCCCATGCTTTTAAAGATCATTTCCAATATTATGTTCAACTCAACAAGTAAAATCTATATAAAATATTGAAGTAAAATCTTAGCAAATATGGTGGTGATTTGGTGGGTCCACTTGGGACCGAATTCGGTTAGGGGGGGGGGGGGGGTTAATGTAAAATTTTGATGGTAATTGGTAATGGATAGTTAGGTTTCATGTATAAACCTATATGTGTTAGTTAGTTGATTTTTAGGGGCTGTTATGGTGTTCGGGGATCAAGACTAGACAAGAAATAATTAAACAATGTGTTTGGCAAAAATTTGGTGTCCCGGGTAATGTATTTTTGTAACGCTTTTAATTCCCGGCACTTAGGAAAGTATACAGGATCATTCTGCCATATTTTTGCACTTTATTAGTGTGGTACAATGCTGAATTTTATTAATAAATGTAGAATTCTGCACTTAAAGTGTGTTTTAGGCACTTCCCGGCACTATAACTATCACCTATTGACGAAGTTTTATGGTCCTCATTTCCCTACACTCCATACTAGTGTAGTACCTTGTCCCTGGCCCATACTGGGCCTCAATATAGTGTCTGTCTATGTGTTGGCATTGTTAGCATGTGTTTGAGTTATCCGCTCACTATGCTAACTGTGCTTTGTGCATCAAGTTTGTCACTAAAGTCTGTGTGTAATAAATGGAGTGACAGTATGAATGTGATGCATATGTATGTATGTAACAGAAATCAGAAAGCAGTTCAATCATCAGTTTTAATCAAGCACAGTCATTAAGCACAAATTAAATATTAATTAATTGTACGGATGCATGCAAATTTGACAGTTGTCACATTTATGACTTCGAGATATCCCTCTCCGCATTGCAATATAAGGCACAAAGTCACAACTCTTGCAATCTAAAACGCTAACTAATTGCGAAACCATCTGTGACAACCCTCCTAAAATATTTCCGACATTCTTAATATATTTAAAATGTCCCTATATGTCTTAAAATATACCCCGTATGTGAAAACTGAGCCCAAAATATGTTATACAATTTAGCAGGTCGCTCGCGGGCCGCGAAGGCTTAGCCTTCAGGCTACGCGGGGCGTGACAGTTATGGATCAGGACGACACCCTGAGCTGCCACGTGTCACCATTTGTGTCGAACCTACCCCATGACCAGGCCAAGCTAGGCCCTACTGTGCCTATGTCGCGGGGCGAGAAAGCCACCTTGTGTTCTTACGCGGGCCGCGAGGAACTTTAGATCAGACCGTATAAATTGAGGGCATCGGCTTCAGTCCAACTCGCTCATTTTCTTTCAATCTCTCTCAATTTCGTTATAGTGGAAGTAATACTCGAGTATTATATCCCCCTAATTAGCGAATCTTTGCCCCGTTGTGAGTATTTTAACCCGGTTACGTATTAGATACGCTGCCCGATTGATCTAGGGTTTCGTAACGGCTGTCGTGGTTATGCCCTACGTGGTCGTTGGAATTTCTCTCTCGAGGAGGGTATTACTAATGTAAAAGTGGGTTATTATACTAACACGTGTGCATTGTTTAATTATATAGATTAAAACAAGGGAACCACAGGAAAAAGTCTAAACTAGCAATGTGAGTAATCCTTCTTTTTGTAAACCTTTTTGTGAGTAATCTCCTTTTTATAAACTGTTTTTATGAAACCTTAAATATTTTGCCATGCGATTAGCAGTGATTGAGTCTTTGTAATTCTTCAATTACTGGCGGTATGTTGGGGTTTTGTATACAAAATAAGTCGAGACGACAGTAACACGTTACCATTAGAGAAATAGTAGCCAATGGATAACCCACCAGTCAGGATTGACAATACTGAATGAGTAAATTGTGTAGATGTAAACATTGTGATAGGTCTCAATACTGTGAACTAATAAAACTCTTCTTGATTAAACTGGGATTCACTCACCAGTATTTCCCACTGACAAATGTTTTTAAAACGCGTTTCAGGTTACAAAATGTGACAGCCAAATAGAAGCCAGCTAGACAGCACTGAAGGCTTGGAAAAGTGGCTATAAAAGTTACCTAAATATAGTAGATGTTTTTGTTGAAATAAAATAGGACGGATTCCTACAGATGGATTGTAATGAAAATTTGGGTTTTTCCCATATGTTTAATATTATAAAAACGTGGTATTTACTCTGATTAAATATTTCCTAACTACGATCCTGATGAAATTTCCGGTGCCAAACTAATGAATTAACCGATACCACTGAAACTGGCTCGCGGCCACCCGTTCCCGGGAGATAGGGATCGGGGGTTGTGACAGAAGCTGGTATCAGAGCTAAGCCACTGATTCAGCCACAGAAGTGTTCCGCTGACATCAAAAATTTGTTCATGCGTTAGGAATTTAATTATGGAAATACGTGCATATCTGTATATTATTGTTGTGTGTTATTTGACTATTTGTTAGTTTACAGTATGGGTGATCAAGAAAACCCAAATTACGACCTAGATAACGATAATAACGTGAATCAACTAGATCACAATGCCGTTCAAAACCTAGTAGCCCAAGGAATCATTGATGCTATGCCTAATATCGTCCAAGCCGTTAGAGAAGCTGAAAATAATAAAAGTAACAGTGGAAGTAAGCGACAAACTAATGAACTCAGTCACAGTGTAAACAATGGACCTTTACTTCAAGTGACCATTCCCAAAAGATGAAGAACCATGTCTTATGCTTGTTCTTACAAAGAATTCTGGTCCTGTAAACCAATAGAATCCTCTGCAATGAAGGAGCCATTGCAACTCTACGCTGGATAGAAAAGACTGAGACAATCTTAAAAATAAGCAAGTGTGCGGAAGAGGATAAGATAATGTTTACCTCCAATCTATTTAAGAATTCAACACTAGAATGGTGGAACACTATCCTCCAATCTAGGGGAAGTGACAAGTTCTATAATATAGAATGGGAGGAATTTAAGAACATGGTAGAAATGAAATTCTGCCCTCCCAATGAAAAAGAACAGATAGCAAATAAATTCTTAAACCTAAGAATGACAGGAATGGATAGTAACGGTTATACTACGTTATTCTTTGAATATGCTAGAATAGTACCAACCCTTGCATCACCTGAACCAGTATTAATCTCCCGTTACATCTGGGGATTAATCAGTGAGACTAGACATGTAGTCAAGGCAGCTAGACCTCAAACCATAGAAGAAGCTGTAGAACTAGCAAATACCTTGACTGATGAGTTAGTACGTACACGAGAAGAGGACTAGAGAAGGAACCTAGCTCAAAGGCTTACCCAAGAATTTCGTTCTGGAAATTCTAATCATGGGAAAAATATAGGTTCTACCTCTACCCCTTACTGAAAGTACTGCAAAAGGAAGCATTCTAGAAGATGCTCGATATACTGTAATTTCTGCAAAATATCTGGACACAAGGAAGAAGATTGTAGGAAGAAACTCAGTAGTGGAATGTGTTTCAACTGTGGAGAAAAAGGTCATATCAAGCCAAACTGTCCGAAACTCGCTCCAGCTATGAACAACAAAAATACTAAGAATGCTAGAGCATTTGTTTTGATGACAGAAGAAGCAAAAATGATTCCAGACGTGATAGCCGATAGGTTTTTAGTTAATGATGTTTTTGCTAAAGTATTATTTGACTCTGGTGCGAACCAAAGTTTTATTAAAACTTCATTTTGCAAAATTCTCAACCAACCATTAACTAAACTCTAACAAGAATGTCTGGTAGAAACGGCAAACGGAGAAACCATTAAGATTTCTGAAATATTGCAAGAAGCAAGATTAGAAATTTTAAATTAAAGGTTTAGTGCAAATCTGTACCCAATGGATCTGGCAGGATTTGATGTTGTATTAGGAATGCATTGGTTAGTAGCCAATAAAGTCAGTATTCTATGTGATCAAAAGATAATCCAAGTAAACTCACCAAGAGGTGAAAAGATCACACTTATAGGAAATAAACCATGTAGATCCACAAAATTCGTCTCTGTGATGAAAACAACAAGTTGTGTTAGGAAATGATCCTTAGTGTATTTGATTTCCATAATCATTAACACTAAAGGAAAAGAACTAAAGGATATTCCAGTAGTATCTCATTTTCAGATATATTTCCAGAAGAATTACCAGGAATACCACCGGAAAGGGAAGTTGAATTCAGAATTCATTTACTACCCGAAACAGCACCAATTGCCAAAACACCTTACCGTTTGGCACCAGCAGAAATGCAAGAACTAAAGAAACATCTAGACGAACTTTTGGAAAAAGGATTCGTACAGCCAAGTATATCACCAAGGGGAGCACCGATATTGTTTGTTAAAAAGAAAGACTGGTCAATGTGTATGTGCATTGATTACTGAGAATTGAACAAAGTCACGATTAAAAATCGGTACCCATTACCAAGAATCGATGATTTGTTTGATCAGTTACAAGGAGCTCGATTTTTCTCTAAGATCGATTTACGCTCAGGATATCATCAATTGAAGGTACAGGAAGAGGATATTTCTAAGACCGCTTTCAGAACAAGGTATGGCCATTATTAATTTACTGTCATGCCATTTGGTTTAACCAATGCCCCAGCCACATTTATCGACATGATGAACCGAATATGTAAGCCATGTCTGGATAAATTCATGATTGTCTTTATAGATGATATTCTCACTTACTCTAACAGTAAAGAGGAACATGCAGCGCATCTGCATGCACTTTTAAATTTACTGAGGAAAAAAAGCTTTATGCTAAATTTTCAAAATGTGAATTTTGGTTAGAACAGATACAATTTCTTGGACATTTAGTCAACCATGAAGGAATTCATGTGTATCCCACAAAGATTGAAGCAATTACCAAATGGAAAACCCCTGAGTCACCAACTGAGGTTAGAAGTTTCTTAGGACTGGCCTGTTATTATTGAAGATTTATCCGAGATTTTTCTAGAATAGCCATCCCTTTAACTAAGTTAACCTATAAATCCATTAAGTTTGAATGGGGACCAAAACAAGAAGAAGCCTTTAAGATTCTTAGGCAAAGATTAACCAACGCACCCATACTAGCGTTACCAGAAGGAACTGAAGATCTTATAATTTATTGTGACGCTTCTAAGTTAGGTTATGGATGTGAGTTAATGCAACATCAAAAGGTTATAGCTTACGTATCTAGACAACTTAAGAATCATGAAGAAAATTATACAACCTATGATTTACAGTTAGAAGCAATAATTTTTGCCCTTAAGATTTGGATACATTATTTATATGGAAATAAATTTGTTGTCTTCACCGATCATAAGAGTCTAAGGTACATATTTGGGCAAAAAGAATTGAATATGAGACAAAGACGTTGGACGGAAATACTTAGTGATTATGATTGTAGTATTCAGTATCACGCAGGAAAGGCTAATGTAGTAGACGATGCTTTCA
This sequence comes from Helianthus tuberosus, assembly GCA_030545235.1. Taxonomy (NCBI): domain Eukaryota; kingdom Viridiplantae; phylum Streptophyta; class Magnoliopsida; order Asterales; family Asteraceae; genus Helianthus; species Helianthus tuberosus. Next base: position 115,194,287 of record CM060374.1, read on the forward strand.
GTCCAAAGTATCACGAAAAGCCAAAAAGAACACGTTCTCTTAAATTAAATTTACAAGTAGATTTAAATGAACAGATTAGAAGAGCGCAAGAATCAGTAATCAAGGATGATACTGAGAAATTAAAAGGAATGATTAAAGAACTAGAACAAGGAACTGATGGAATTTGAAGATTCCATAAGAAAAAGATGTGGATACCTAAATTAGGAAACCTACGCCACCAAATATTAGAAGAAGCCCATAAGTCTAAGTATACTATGCACCCTGGAAATGATAAGATGTATCAAGACTTAAGAAAGAATTTCTGGTGGATAGGAATGAAGAAAGATATAGCAACTTATGTTTCTAAATGTTTAACTTGTTCACAAGTTAAAGCTGAACATCAGAAACCCTCAGGTTTGTTGCAGCAATTAGAAATGCCAGTTTGGAAATGAGAATCGATAACAATGGACTTTGTTACCAAATTACCCAAGACAAGAAAATGAAATGATACAATTTGGGTAATTGTAGATAGGTTGACCAACTCAGCTCATTTCTTATCAATGAAGAAAACTTTCAGTATGGAACAGTTAGCCAAATTATATGTAAATGAAATAGTTTCTTTACATGGCATTCCTTTATCAATTGTGTCTGATAGAGATAGCCGTTTTACTTCTCATTTTTGGACACGTTTTCAAAAAGCAATGGGAACCAAGTTGAATCTAAGCACCGCTTATCATCCTCAAATGGATGGACAAAGCGAAAGGACAATTCAGACATGCTTAGAGCTTGTGTAATTGACTTCAGAGGTAATTGGGACGATCATTTACCATTGATAGAATTTTCTTATGATAACAGCTATCGTACAAGTATCAATGCTGCACCATTTGAAGCACTTTATGGACGAAAGTGCCGAACTCCAATCTGTTGGGTAGAAATTGGAGAAAAGCAATTATCTAGACCTGAAATAGTACAAGAAAAAACCGACAAGATCATTCAAGTCAAGGAACGACTGAAAGCAGCACACGGTCGACAAAAGAGTTATGCTGATAACAGGAGAAAGTCGTTAGAATTCCAGGTAGGAGATAAAGTTTTATTAAAAGTCTCTCCTTAGAAAGGAGTGGTTAGATTCATCAAAAGAGGAAAGCTAAGCTCCAGGTATGTTGGACCTTTTGAGATTATTAGAAGAATATAACTTGTAGCCTATCAGCTACAACTTCCAGAGGAAATGGCAGGAATACATGATATATTTCATGTATGTAATCTCAAGAAATGCTTAGCCGATAAATCGCTGGTAGTACCTCTTAAGGATATAGAGGTCAATGAGAAGCTTAAATTTGTAGAAAGACCGCTACAGATTGAAGACAGGAAAGTCAAAAATCTCAAACACAAGAGATTAGTTCTAGTTAAATTGAAATGAGATTCCAAGAGAGGACCAGAGTACACATGGGAGCTCGAGTCAGAAATGCAAAGCAAATATCCACACTTGTTCCAGTAGACCTCGAGGACAAGTTCTAAAACAAGGTGGGGAGGATGTGACAACCCTCCTAAAATATTTCCGACATTCTTAATATATTTAAAATGTCCCTATATCTCTTAAAATATACCCCGTATGTGAAAACTGGGCCCAAAATACGTTATACAATTAAAATAAAAATAAAAACAAATTCAGCAGGTCGCTCACGGGCCGCAAAGGCTTAGCCTTCAGGCTACGCGGGACACGACAGATTTGGATCAGGACGACACCCTGAGCTGCCACGTGTCACCATTCGTGTCGAACCTACCCCATGACCAGGCCAAGCTAGACCCTACTGTGCCTACGTTGCGGGGAGCGAAAGCCCCCTTGTGTTCTTACGTGGGCCGCGAGGAACTTGAGATCAGACCCTATAAATTGAGGGCATCGACTTCAGTCCAACTCGCTCATTTTCTTTCAATCTCTCTCAATTTCTTTATAGTAGAAGTAATACTCAGGTATTATATCCCCCTAATTAGCAAAGCTTTGCCCAGTTGTGAGTATTTTAACTCGGTTATGTATTAGATACGCTGCCCGATTGATCTAGGGTTCCGTAACGGATGTCGTGGTTCTGCCCGACGTGGTCGTTGGAATTTCTGTCTCGGGGAAGGTATTACACGTGTGCATTGTTTAATTATATAGATTATAACCAGGGAACCACAGGAAAAAGTCTAAACTAGCAATGTGAGTAATCCTTCTTTTTGTAAACCTTTTTGTGAGTAATCTCCTTTTTATAAACTGTTTTTTATGAAATCTTAAATATTTTGCCATGCGATTAGCAGTGATTGAGTCTTTGTAATTCTTCAATTACTGCCGTTATGTTGGGGTTGTGTATACAAAATAAGTCGAGACGACAGTAACACGTTACCATTGGAGAAAGAGAAGCCAATGGATAATATGACCCACCAGTCAGGATTGACAATACTGAATGAGTAAATTGTCTAGATGTAAACAGTGTGATCGCTCTCAATACTGTGAACTGATAAAACTCTTCTTGATTTAACTGGGATTCACTCACCAGTATTTCCCACTGACAAATGTTTTTAAAACGCGTTTCAGGTAACAAAATGTGATAGCCAAATAGAAGCCAGCTGGACAGCACTGAAGGCTTGGAAAAGTGGCTTTAAAAGTTACCTAAATAAAGATGATGTTTTTTGTTGAAATAAAATAGGATGGATTCCTACATATGGATTGTAATGAAAATTTGGGTTTTTCCCATATGTTTAATATTATAAAAAAGTGGTATTTACTCTGATTAAATATTTCCTAACTACGATCCTGATAAAATTTCCGCTGCCAAACTAATGAATTAACCGATACCACCGAAACTGGCTCGCGACCGCTCGTTCCCAGGAGATAGGGATCGGAGGTTGTGACACCATCTAAACACGCAACTCATTTAGGATATGTTACTGGCTTGCATACATTTTCCCGCGCACGCTACACACAATTCGAAGAACGAGCTTTAGGCAGAGAAGGTGAATACGTGCAAAATATGTGTTTAATGTGAATTAGGTGCTAATACGTGCTAATGTGTGTACGTGCAAATGCATGATTATGTGTCAATGTGTATATGTGCCTACGTGATTTTGTGACTTTATGTGAATAATAATAAATAAATATACTGTATAAGACGCTAAGCTCTTACCCATGACCCGATATAATCGAATCTCCTCTAACTCCCCATGTACCATTTGAAGAGGAACTCACAAATGGCTTCAATGGGTTCTCACACTCCTCGAACTGTCCAGCGGAACAATGCTGACAAACGCATCGCCTCTCTTGTGGCCAAGGAAATGGCCAAGGTGATCCCTCAAATTGTCAGTGAAATTCATGTTGTTGGTAGCAACTCTTCAGTTGACTCTAAAGCTGACACGCCGAAAACTTCGTTCAGCTTCAAGCAGTTCAAAGCATGTGGTCCTATGAACTTTACTGGTGAAGATTGTAACAATACTTTAAACATAAGTATTGAAGAAAAAGATGATCATCCTAATCTTAAGACGAAGATACAGTCAAGAAGTATTACTAAGAAGGTGCCTACATGATATCTTGACAAGAAGAAAAGAAAGATACATCTTCAACTAAGAATCAGGAGAAGATCAAAACAAAGAAGACAATCAGATAGAACATTTCTGATGAAGTTTGATGATAAATCTGGTAAAGTCTGATCAACAGAAATCTGATGATCAAGTTCATCACTATTCTGGTAAGGAGTCACCAGAAACTCTGGTAGACCCACTTGTCTTCGAGATAAGGGCTGACACAAACCCAAAAAGGAGCAAGTTGGCAATAACCATTTCAATGAATATGCCAAAAAGTCCCTTTGTGCAGAGCAAGTAGTGAATAAACAAATGTTTATTCACATCTGGACTCTCTATAAATAGAGATGTAAAAACCGAAGGATAAATGAGTTGTGCTTAGCATTCAATACACACACTACAAACTCCATTGCCCTTTACTTAGAATTCTTTGAATATTCATTTTGTAATATCTAATAACTTTGTATTTACAAAATCATTTAACATAAATTCTATATCTTGTTGCTTGAAAGTCGGATTTCTATTTCCGCACACTATTTTCACATCTGTTGAAATCATTTGCCATATTAAGTTTGGTTATCTCTATCTGGGATCAACAATTGGTATCAGAGCAGATTGAATAAATTGTTTTCAAAAGATCAACTGCTTATTTTCTTTTTAATATCCAACTCTTAAAAACCAAATATGGCAAACTTTCTAACATGGAATAATGCTATCAAAATTGGTTCAATGTCTAAACCTCCTGTCACACCCCGACCCGCAACGGAAAGGTACGGGGCATGATGATTGCCCATAGCTCATGACAACTAATTATTGTTTCAATATTTAAAGCATATCCATTTCAATAGTCACATAACATATAATAATGAAAATTGTTCATACATTGTTCAAAACAAACATATCAAGATTTCAATTTAATTTCCTAAGGCCCATGCTACGTGTCCACATCACTTGATCATCAACTTTGAAAACCTGAACCACGTTAGAAAAATATATTTTTGGGTCAACAAATATGTTGGTGAATAATTTCCTCCTTTTATAGAATACAGTTTTATATTTATTTCTTTTTAAAAAAATATTTTTAACATGCACCTCAAAGTTAGTGTGTAAATGGTCTCATATCATCAACATAGTCAACATATCCATAAATCTAAATTTACCAAACAAGAATACACAATCAAATAACACAAACAACAAAAATAAATAGACTCCTGATAATAGCGTGCATTAGGCTCAAGCCCCGAGGAGCGAGTCTAATACTGTTAGCGATACTAGGCTACAACCCATGGCCGTGGGGAACCTAGTTAGTCGTGTGGATCCACTAGACACAATAGCATGCAATAGACTTGACATCAAATAGCATCTAGCATAATATAATACACATAAGACGTTCACATAATAACACTTGATCATAACATGTTTAGTAAATCGAAAAGTGTAACATGATGCACCCCAAAATTTGAAAAAAGTTAAAGAGGGGAAAGTGGAAGAGATTACTCACAGGTTGCGAAGAGTTAATCCACTAGAATGCAACGCACGAAAAGGAACAGTTTATATTTAAATAATAATCACAATGCAAATAGATGAAATTCTAAACGAAAGGATAACCTATTGATTTTATGAAATTGGGTTCTCCTATTTGGGGACTTGGAAATATATAAAATTCTATTCGTTCAACAGAGAAATAACCAAAACAATAATTATATATGTTTTAGAATTTATCAATATGGCAAAAATCATAGAATTGCTATTTTAATGGTTTTAGATATTTGATAATGCCAAATGATTAAATAAGTTCATCAAACTCGCTAAAAATTATATAGATTCAATTTCAATATTAATCCCCAATTTTATTTTAAAATAATAATTTCGTAATGGGATTTATTTGTCTAAACAATTCCACCAATTCTTTAGTTATATAATCATTAATAAAAAAATATAGAAAATCTATAATAACTTTAACCATCATATAATTTGTAAAAATCAGTATGATTATTTATAAAAATTATTTATGATAACCTTGTATATGTTTTTAAAGGATTAAAATATATGTGATGCAAATTAGATCTAAAAATTCCCCAAAAAAAAAATAAGGAAAGTCTATATAAAAATTACTTAGTGTTTATATAATCTAAAATAATCAATAAAAATGTTTATTGAATTTATTTAAGACTATCTTGTATTGTCATTTGATTTAACTAGCGATTAAAATATATATAATTCACCAAAATTCCAATTTGATATCTAAAAATTCCCAAAATTTACACATAACATGGAAATATGATATATAATAACATTATACTTTCAATTTCATCATACACACAAGTCTAAATCTAAAAGCCCCAATTTCTATGCATGAAAAACTCTAATTTCAACTAAAATTAAATTCAGATAAATTAACCTTCTATCACTGAAATTGATAGAGGGTTTTTGTAGAGCACGGATTAGTTAGTTGCAGCACAACTTAAATTACAAGAAACTGAGTCGTTTGGGACTGGTTTGAAGCCATAACATCGCGTAATGAAGTAGTTAATGTTGGGTCGGTTTAGAGTTGCGATTTGGGGAAGAAGAAAGGACTTTCACGTTCGTATTGGGTGAGTTTAAATAAAAATCGTATTAGCTTTATGCTAGAAAAGTAGTGTAGCAGAGTTGGTTTTTTACGCATCTGTTGCACGGCGGTACCCGAGTTCGAATCCACTTAGCTACAACGTTTTTATTATTATTATTGTTTTGCTTTAACCACTTCCTAACTGACTTTATAAGCAATATGTATAAAGTTTCTAACAACAAACTAGACTTAGTCCAATGGTGTGTGGGCGGTTGTTTAGAAGTGGGTACCCGGGTTCGAAACCCTTGGTCTCCCATTTCTTTTATTGTTGTTCCATGTTTTACTTTAGTTTCAAGATAATGTGACAACCTGTGCTTTAGAGCTTTTTACTCTACCCTGATGTAACCTATACGAACTTCGTATGGCAAGTTGACGCATAAATTTATATTGAATATTTCTGAGTTGTTTGTGCGTGATGTGTGAAATGTTAAATGTTTGTATGTGGTATGTGAGATGTCAAATGTGAATGTTGTTAGTAATATAATCGAGTCGTACAAAGGTCTGGGTCGCACACTTATAACTTAGGCCGAACACTCTCTTCCTGTAAACTAAGCCATTCATGGCCCAGCTCCCCTAGGCCCAAAGCTAAGTTCAACTCCTCTGAGCCCAAATGAAACACAATCGGGCCTGGCCCACTTGCTCAATAGTATGCGCACATAAGGGGTATACGTGATCCTCTTTGTTACACAAACACATTGAATTGTAAACCCTAACTCCTCCTCGTTGGATGATCGAAGGCAGGCCCTCCCAACCCGAAGCCCTCCTTCTCTCGGCTTGGCCTTCCCTCGCACGCGATCTCCCTCGGTTAGTATCACCCCTGTAATCGAGTCATTTGTCTTGGTGATTGATTGTGTTATATTGTCGAATGATCTTGTCGAAAGACCATGATTATATGTTAATTGATTGACGTGTTTAATTGTGGTGTTTGTGCGACATAGTATTGGATGTAATTTATCTGTTGATGGGTTTAGTGTAGAGTGTTCATAAGAGAGATTGTACGTGGCCAGGGTTTGAATAATGATTGTATCAATAGTTTCTGTATGTTTCTAATAATCGTTGTTATTGATGGGTTGAAGTCAGTTGGGATTAGGAACTAATGGTGCTGATTGTATGAAGGTGATTGTTCTAACTTAGATGGTCATGGCAGTAGGGTTTCTGTGTGCAAGATGAACTGGTATTGTGACGAAACTGCATGATGATGGAACACTCAGGTGTTTCGCCACCACCTCTTTCGCCATGGCAAAGTCTTTCGTCGAAGGATCTTTCGCCGAGGAGCACCCCATGAACTGGATGATGTGTATGATATACAATGAGACTGTGTGATGTATATGATATTGAACGAAACTGTTGTATATTGGGTAGTTGGATTACAAAAGACTATCTGATGCATGGAAATAATGTTAATCAGAAGAGGAACTTGACTTAACCCGTATGAATAAACAGTACATCTATGAATGTTGATATATGTTATGATCATGGGAGGTAGACTTGTTTGGGAACAAAACACTTGTTATGTGACTTTACGATAAACGATATAGATCAATTAATTGCATGATTAACAGTTACGACTTGTATAAGCACGTGTGTTTTACTTGTATGCTACTCGCCTAACGTGTGTGTTGGATACGTGATATATGTGAACAACGTGAATGTAAACTGATTACGTGTACATGAACATCATAGGCTTGACTGATTAAGTGTGAGCAAGTAACTAGTCATACCGAGCAAACCAAGGTGAGTTCAATTTTCTCAAAACAAGCATGCGTCCGGTGGGGACAATCAAACTGATAAAACTTGTTCTTTGGGCAATCTCTCTTGAATTGTCCGACATCTCCGCAACTAAAGCATCCTTGCTTGTTTCCAGTACCACCCTGATTGTTGTTTTGGTTGCGGTTTCCAATTCCGGTTTGGTTTCCAGCACCACGATTACCATTACCGCCATTTCCTCTTTGATTGCGGTCTCCGTAACCGTTTCCACCACGGTTTCCACTGCCATTACCATTACCTCTCTGGCCACCACTTCTACGGCCAGTACCAACCCAACATGTCTCCTTCGAATGACCATTCTTCCCATAAGATTCACAATTCCTATACCTACATGGGCCGGCATGATGGAGCTGGCATACATCACACTTAGGCAAAGTTCCCATGTAACCTTTCCCCTTATTCTCTGAACTTGCGACACCAGTCCTGACCGCGGCTGGTGGGTTCACATCTCTCTTCTTGTTACCACTGTTGTTTCCTTGAGTACTCGTTTTGAAGTTGGAGAACTTCCGCTTGTTCTCTCCATAAGACTCGACATGAGTCTCCTTCTTTTTCCCATCAGAGATTGAGAACTTGTTCAGTCTAATTGCTTCTTCAGTCAATGCCACACTCAAATCAGTGGCTTCAGTGATCGTTGAAGGCTTTGATGTCGTCACCATGCTCATAATTTGGGGTGCCAATCTCCAAATAAAATGCTCAATTCGTTTGAACTCTGGTTCAACCATGTAGGGAACTACGCGAGATAAGTCATGAAATCTCTGCACGTATTCAGCAATCTTCGGACCATCCATCTTAAGATTCCAGAACTCGGTTTCCAACTTTTGAATCTCAGCCCTTGAGCAGTACTTCTTACGCATCAGTGCTTTGAACTCGTCCCAAGTCAAAGCGTATGCTGCAGCCTCACCTAGAGTTTGAACCTGAAGGTTCCACCATGATAAAGCTCCGTCTAGGAATAGACCAGAAATGTAGGTGACCTGGTGCTCAGGTGCACACTTGCTCATTCGCAGTACAAAATCAGTTTTCTCAACCCATCGTACGAAAGCTATAGCACCTCCAGTGCCGTCAAAATTCAGAGGTTTGCAGTCAAGGAATTGCTTGTAAGTACAGCCTAACAAGCAACATCATTCATAGAAAGCATTAGCAAACGCACATGGAATGTTCAAACGTATCGTAATGTGTCTTAAGTGAGTTAAACATTACCGTGAGGTGGGTTACTTCCTGAGGTACCTCCGTTGTGTTCAGAGCGCAAGGCCTCATGTTGTGCGATTGCCTGTGAAATCCGTTCATGTAGTTCTGCCTCTGTTGTGGGCAATCGAATGTCTCTTCGAGGAGGCATCTTCTAAAAGAAGATTGTATCGGTCAGGTCATAATAAGTATAGTAAGTGTATAATAGTGTTTGTCATAACAAGTAAACATGAAATCATAGCATAAGCAAGTAAATTAACAATGTATTTAATGAGAACATTACGATTGAGCCTTTTCATTAATCATCGACCACAAATACAGTTTCATGTTCTACAATTTTATCGTATCACATCAAAAGGGATTATAGGGTCACACCACCCTTGTCAAAAATGTCTATCAGTCTACAACAGTCATAAAATAAAATAGTGGTCACCAAAAGTCTCACTAGCTCAGCTCAATAGCGGTGCTCTCATCAAAAGCAAGCTACCTACATAAAACCAAAAACCGGCTATGCTGATGGTGGTGGTGGAACAAAAAGCAAGCTGCGTACATGCGCTAGCTCCTCTTCAAGATCATAAACGTGCCGCAACAGATAACTGATCTGCTGCTCCATGGTGAGAAATCGAACATCAAAATCTGGATAAGGCAAAAGAGGAGCAAGTGGAGTTGCAAAAGGTGACAGACATGAACAAGGTGGAGGACGTGGAATCCTCTCAAGCTCCATAACTCTACGACACAGGATCTCAAACTGAAGCTGCAATGACAAGAGTAACTCATCCCTCGTATAACCAGAAATGTGCGAAGGATGGTAGGGATCATAAACTGGCATGGTGTATGGTGGGAACCATACGAGTGGCCCGCCTAGCGGTGAAGAAGTAAAATGAGCAGTAGGTGTATACTGAGGCATGTGAGGAAATGCTGCTGTCACATGTGGGTTATGGCCAGGCCGCTAGCTAGAAGGGCCTTCCCCTGGACGGGAGCGGGTATGTCCTGCAAAAAGGTGATAGGTAAGTCGGCACGGTGTATATCTGACTCACGAGGTGCCTCACCTGGTTGAGTCTCTAGGAGAAAAGGAGAAACATCAATAGGTGTAGGTGCATGTGGGGGAGTAACAGGCTCAATAACAGGAGGTACATCATCATCATCATCATCTATCCACCCATTGCTGGTGAAGGCGAATCTGGGGTATATCTGACTGCCAAAAGCAGCAGGGTCAGCGGGTGCAGGAATCGGATCTGGTATAAGGGGTGCAACATTAGGTATGCCAAATGGGATAGGATCAAAATCAGGTAGAGGCTCAGGAGAAAATATCGGCTTAGGATCAACAAGTATCAGCTCAGGATCAGTGGGTGCATCAACAGGCTGATCAATAGAGATAAAATCAAGCTCAAGTCCAGGCATAATGTCACGTGGAGGAATCGGTGCAGCTGACATGGTTGTAACGTCATCAATATCAGTGGCGTAACGTCGCAGTCCAACTGCCTGTAAGGCTGAAGAAGTCACAGACTTAAAGGAATCTGAGAAAGAGTGTATAATGAAGTCAGAAGAAATCTCAATAATAGGGATCTCGACAAGTGGAATAACAATAACTTCTTCCACCAAATCTCCATCACCATGGGCATCATCAGGGGGACCATCAACAAACAGATCTAAATCGTCATTAGAAAATTCATCGAAGGGCAAATCCTCAAAAGGAAAGGCCGCTAGAGGCAAAGGGGCAAAGATCGGTGCCACGACATGCTCACCATCGGGATGTCCGAGGATGAGACGGCCATGGACAGGAATAGGAATAAGAAAGGGATCCTCGTCGGGGATACCATCAGCATGTGGTAACTCATTGCCAAAGTCAGGTAGCGCAAAAGGCTAGAAATCATCATCGTCTTCCGACATCATCTCCGGGTCACTCTCGGTATCGGAGGTAAAGATCTCTGGCTCTTGGACGATCTCATCATCAGAAACATTGGCCATGGGGTCGAAAGTATTAGACAGTCCACTCTCAGATGAAAACATAGTGTGTGTAACAAACAATCACAACATATGCACAAATATCAACAATCATCATTAAGCATGTAATTAATAACAATGTATTCACGTATCTGTCCTAGTCTTCCCAGACTAACAACTTAGTCTCACAGACTAAACCTCCCAGTCTCTCAGACTGAACTACCTAGTATCTCAGACTAAACTTCCCAGTCTCCCAGACTGAACTACCTAGTCTCTCAGACTAAACTTCCTAGTATCCTAGACTGAACTACCTAGTCTCTCAGACTAAACTTCGCAGTCTCCCAGAATGAACTACCTAGTCTCTCAGACTACACTTCCCAGTCTCCCAGACTGAACTATAAACATAAACTTCGAAATTCGTGTCTTTTGTTTGTAAAAATGTATGTTTCATGGATCTGGGCGTTTCGTGTATGCAATGTAAACAGGTTGTGAAAACATTTTCGTGAGAGCCCTAATGATTGTAGTCTAGACTTGAGAAAGAATCCTAGTTCGCTACAATAGAAGCTCTGATACCAAGCTGTCACACCCTGACTTTTGAGGAAGCGTGATTATGGTGTGACTTTCTTAATACCATTGCATTCAATCATAACAACAACTATATGATAAAACCATAGATGTTCATCCATAAATTAAGTTTAAAAACATTACAACATCATTGTTTAAAAACAGACTTCAAATTCAAGTTTTACAAACCATACGAATTGTTTACGAGTTCACTAAGGACTCATCAAAAGATATTATATAAAACCAAGGTTTGGAAGACGTGTCTCATCCAGGAATAAGACACACTGACCAAACCCAAATACTTTGGATGACATCTTTATTTCTAACGCAACATAAAACTTCCAACGCCCGCCTGATCCACTTACTAATTCCCTGAAATACATGTATTTTGAAAACATCAACAAAAGTTGAGCGAGTTCGTGTGTTTGTTTGAGTGTGTGAATAAACCTTTGAAATCATTGTAAGTATGTATGTAAGTTTATAAATCATGGTATGAAAGCAACAAGGAAAAACAGATCACCAATGGTTTGCAAGGTCATTGATATGTGTGACGTGATGCAGGAAGCTCAAACCTAGCAAATTTTAGACCGGGCTGCCGGCTGTAAGACATAGTCTACCCATGGGCCAACCCTGGTCCAACATGGGCAGGGCACGCTACACCCAAATAGATCTATCACTCATGTCCCTCGGTCCTACAACTAGGATTGATGGCCTTAAGCGTTATGCCCACCACTCACATGATCTAAGTGTACCCTTCTTTAGCTAACCATACCAAATAATAATGTATGTAAACAGTTGTAACATGTACCTCACCCCTGGAGTTATAAAACTTGAAAACAGTTAAGAAAAGGGGGAGCACGAAACTCACAATCTTGCGTCTTCAACAATCGTAACCCAAACTTCTCCGGTGAATACGACTACCTACAACGTACTAATGTCTATTAGACGAACGGGCCGTGCCTTGTTTTAGCATTAACGTTTCTGAGTTACATTTCTTTTGATATTATTCCAAGTTACATAATTATTTGTTAAAATAATTAATATTTTAACTTAAATTATATTTATTAAATTTTGGAATAATTGTTAAACAATATTTTTGTGATAATACTTCCCAAGTATTTATACTTGTATTTCCTTCCCAAGGATGGGGGTATCTTATACATGTGTGTTTTTGCCATGTATTGGGGTGGTATTCCGGTGTGTATTTATACGTGTGTGAATACCTATTTTATTGTATTTATTAAATATCTTCATTCTTAATTTCACATTAATTATTCCGGAATATTATCTTTAATAAAAATCCACCAATATATATATTTCCAAAATATATATTTAAGAAATATTACTTAGAAAAATTATTTATAATTTTTCTTTGGGCAAAAATATTTGTAACTTCTCATAAGTTCCAAAAATAATATATTTTCAAGTCTCACTTGAAAAATATACATAAACTCATTTTTATCCAAAAATAATGTATCTCAAGTTTACTCAAGAAAATATATATTTTTCTCAAAAATAATATATCTTCTAAGAAAAAAATATATATAATTCATACTTGCCAAAAATACTATATTTTTCCCTTGTCAAAATATGATATATTCTTGTAGTAATTGCAAAAATCATATTTTCATTTCTTTGTGCCCAAAATATTATTTACCAAAATATACTTTGTGAACATATTTTCCGTAATATTTTGTAAGTTACATTTCTTGTTTGTTTTCGCCAATATTTTGTGCGTAACTTGTATACTTATTCCTTGAGATTTTGGTAATATTTTGGATGGTAATCCTTGGTATTTTGATGTGTTATATTATTTTAACTCCTAAAATAATATAACTATTACACAAAGTATACAAATAATCACACATGTGTGTCTTCATTGTATATATATATTCTAAATATATATTTAGCCATTTTTATTTATAAAAACCAACCTCCAACACTTATATTTTTGTAACAAAAATTATGACAAAGTTTATATGGAAAACTCAGGGTTAAAACACACTTGTAAATATTTGTTTAGAATATTTTTCTAAGTGTTTATATTTTTAGAAAATTTTGCCATAGTTTCCCCTAAAAATGGAGGTTTCCATGCTTTCAAGCATATCATTTTATTTTGTATAAATCATCACAATCAATTTAAAATTAACTCTAAACAACTTACTCTTACCAATTTTGCCAAAATCATGCTTAATCTACCATTTCATGAACTTGAATATTTGTAAAAATTCGTAGTAACTTGGTAGTGTGTTTAGTAAGTTTAGTTACCCTTTAAAGTGTGTTTACTTCTTTAAAAACTTCATTTTTAAAGAAGTTGGTTGTTTACAACTTCAAAACATATTTTCTAAAAATGCTTCTTTATGTATTCTTCTTGTTACACAAGTGTTTCTACACTTGTTTAACCATTAAAAATAGTGTTTGTTTATGTAAGAACCAAGATTATATGAAACTTATGTTTTTAACTTGGGTTCTTTGAAATACCATTTATAAATCTTTAGATCTATATGTTTAACAACTTACTTTGATCATGATTTTTCAAGAAGACAATTTTATTCTTTCCAAGTTCATGATTCAAGTGTGGATGATCTTTCATCCTACAACCTTCTTACTTTCTCATCTTGCTAGACTATGTTTCTAATCATGATCTAGCAAGATGTTATGATGATCAACATCATTTTTACAAACAATCAAAGATCAACAAGCATACAACTTATAAACAACTTAGTTTCATCAAGATTACTTCATAAATCAAGCTTATGTTCAACTTTCATGCTTATGTTCTTTAGTGTTCTTCAAGTTCTTGATTATGATACTTCTTTAACCACTAAAAATGGAAGTAAAATGGATAGATCAAGACTCTTACCACTAGCACAAGGCTAGGGATGATTCAAGTGAAGAAATGAAGAGAATAAAAGCAAACAAGAGAGGTCCTTCAAGCTCCAAAACCACCAAGCTTCCTTGTATGATCTCTAGAACCCTTCTTTATGTGTGGATTGTATGAAGATGAAGGAATGAAGGTGGTGGTGGTGGTGGTGTGGTTGATGTTCGACCAAGAGCTCCCAAGGGGAGAAGAAGAGAAGCGTGTGTTTTAGTAGGTGTGATAATGAGCTAAAGATCTCAAGGGTGCTTTTTATAACCCATTTTAACATTCTAACCTTTGGTTCTTATGTCCCAATTAATCCAACAAGATCTCATATAATATTGAAAGAAAATCAAGAGTGGGGCCCATGTATGGGCTGTCCACTAGATGGGGGGGGGGGGGGTAGTAGCTTAGGTGATAACCATTTAGTCACTTAATAGTTCAATTCCAAGTATTAGTTACATGTCTTGGTTATTAGATATTTTTAGTAGGTGTTATGATGTTCGGGGATCATAACTAGCTTGGAAATATTAAAATAGTGCTTCTAGTGTAAATTTGATGTTTCGGGTAGTGTCCGGTTGTTCGGTTGGATACTGGTTTGTTAAGGTGCTAAACTTGTAGTTTAGTGTGCTTTATGTACCCTTTTGTGACACTTGTAATTCCCGACACTTAGGAAAGCATTCAGGACCATTTTACCATGTTTCTGCATAATATTAATGTATTTAAATGCTAATTTTTGCTGAAATTTACTGAATTCACCACTTTGGGTGAGTTTTAGGCACTTTCCGGCACTTAAAATATCACTTAGGAATGCAGTTTTGGGATCCTTACTTCCCTAAACTCTATACTAGTGCAGTACTCAGTTTCTGGCTCATTCTTTGTCTCAATGCACTGTCTGTCTATGTGCTGAGTTCTGTCAGCATTTTCATGATTTCTCAGTTAACTGTGCTAACTGTACTTAATGCACCATTTGAGGCAATAATCAAAATGCAATTAATTGTAATTCAGCATAGTCATTAAGCACTAATCGTGGTTAATTAATTATACGGATACCTGGATTTTTGACAGTTGTCACATAACTGTCCTGTTGGGGACATAGTGAAGTATGCTACAGGCACACTCGAGGATGGTGCCTTGACTTGGTGGAATACCCAAGTCCAGATGCGGGGCATTGAGATGGCGAATGCCACTACTTAGGACGATTTTAAGGAGCTGATGCGTGGAGAATATTGTCCTCGTGACGAAATTCAGAAACTTGAGAACGAGTACTATAATCTGAAGATGGAGGGGTCCGAGATTGAAGCATTCACGAAGAGGTCTCATGAGCTAGCAAATGTGTGCCCTAACTTATCTCGACCCCCACCTCGAAGAATTGAGTTGTATATCAAGGGCCTAGCACCAGCAGTAAAGAGTTTGGTCACTGCTGCAAATCTCAACAACTTAGCTCAGATCATCCGCTTAGCCCACAAGATTACCGATCAGGAGGTGGAGCGTGGCTCGCTACCTCCGCGTGTTTCTATCACTTCTGCTACTACTACAACTACTACTCGTGCCTCTGATAGCAAGCGCAAATGGAATGATGTGGACAAGGTGTCCAAATCAATTTAGTCGCAGAAGAAGCCAGACTCTAGTAGCAATCGCAGTTTTAGCAAGTCGTCCTCAGTTAACCAAAATCAGGGTAACATTTTGAATCAGGGTTGCTACGCGGGAAAGCTACCGAAGTGTAACAAGTGCGATTTCCATCATCGTGGGCCGTGCACCTGGGTATGTCATAGGTGCAACAAGGAGGGCCACATGGCTAGAGACTGTCGAGTCGTACTTCCGAGACAACAGTAGCAACAACCCCCACAGCAACAGCAGCTACAACAACAGGGGAGGCAGCAACCTCAGCAGAATCAGGGAAATCGAAAGGGGTGTTTCCAGTGTGGACACGAGGGCCATTTTAAGCGGGATTGCCCTCAATTGAATCAGAATGCGGGTAACAACAACAACACTAGGAATAACAACAACGGGAACCATGGTGGGAACGGGGCACGTGGAAGAGTATTCACCATTGGTCCTGGGGAAGCTCGCAATGATGGCAACGTCATGACCGGTATGTTTTATGTGAACAATATATTTTCTTCTGTTTTATTCGACTCTGGTGCTGATTGGAGTTATGTGTCGTTGGGGTTCAATCGTCAGTTAGGATTAATGTAACACCTGTGTCATTTCAACCATCAAAAAAATGCCAAACCAATGAAATATTATATTTCATACTTTGGACTTGTATAAATATATGTATCTTTTGCACATATCAACTCTTGTTCGATTTCAAACTCTAAATCGCTTTCTGGAAGGTTATACGCGCACTAATGCGTAACTATAACCAGTTTAATGCAACAAACACTCCGGAATAGTGAAATAGGTTTAACATACCTTAAATAACCTTTACATAACTTAGATATAAGATTTGGAAGGTTTGGTGTGGTGAAATCAAAGTTAAATCACTTACAGGGACTAAAGTTGACAAACTGCGAAAGTATGCCAATTTAAACTGTAACAGACATTCCGGAACATGACCATAAGTTAAACATACCATAAATATCCTTTACATAGCTTAGAAATAGGCTTTGAGGTGTTCGGTATGCTAAAATAAACTTTTGTGTCATTCAGGGACTAAAAGTGTCAAAAAGTGCACAAGTTTGCATTTTCGCGCATAACTTACGTTCTGAATACATCCGGACATCCAAAAATTTATGAAAGCATGACTATATTATATTTTAGTGTTCGCCATAAGAAAAATCCATTCGTTTCGTCATTTGGATCGTTTTTCGCGCTTATGCGCATTCCGTCGTAATTAACCGAACATCGCAACTGTACGGCTAAACGAACCGACATCCGAGATATTTTTGAGCACATTTTAAGTTCCCTATACTTTAACTTCATTTTAGAGCTTTGAAATGGGGTTAACGGACCTTAAACGTGTCGAAAATGGGCTGATTGCACTGCAGGGACCAAAACTGTAAATTTGCCAAAGTTTTACCTTACGGACCTCAACATTGGCAGCTTTGAGGTCCGTAAGCTTATGTCTGCACATCAGAAACTTCTAATCCAGCTGTTAACAGCTGTTACCCACTCCTAATCACTTTGCCACATGTTGATCTCTTATGGTGAGTGACCAAATGAGCCACCATAAGGTTCCGACAAGTGTACGCATGAGATTAAGGCACGATATTCGACAAACGATCCTAACGGTTACCCGAAAACTATAAATACCCCATCACCCCCAACCTCATTACTTACAAGAATCTGATCTATTTGACTCTAAGTTGGAACCATTGTTTCATACCTGAGTTATTGTGATCACGATTAGCATTCGGGGACCCTTCGTAAGTATTCTTTCGTTCTTTTCCTTATTTTACTGCTTTTCGAGTCAGAAAGTCAAACTTTGTTTGACTTTCAGCGTTGACCAGTAATGGTCAATGCGAAGTTCGTAGGGACTTCGCAACGTGATTGTAATCACGATGGTCATAGTCCCTTGGGACTATGCCTACTGATTACCACGTTGTCTAGGGTCGTAGGGTAAGCGATCTAATAAATCGCTTATACCTCGAACCCGACCCATTTGGTCGATCATTAGGATCCGACCAAACACATTAGGTGACCATGGTAGGTAGGGAATGACCTTCCGAGGTTATACCCTATGGTCACATCGTTTGAGTAGTTGTATGATAGGTAGTTTATATGCCTTAGGTTAATTACCAGAATACCCATTTCATGTATAATTGGTAATTAAGCATATGTAACCTAAACCTTTGTCACATAACTGATTATGTAACATGTTTAGGCATATAACACTTGTCATAGGGCTAGTTAGGCGGTCCGAACGCGTTTCACGCGAACGACGCGTTAAAGTAGCATAAGCTACCTAAACGGGTCGTAATGGGTCGTAAGCACTTAGATTAAGGTTTCATTTAGTATGTAGGCTTCGTTAAACCATATGACACGAGTCTCTATACTCGTTTGGTTTACGAACCCTCATGCTATCAGATCTTCCGATTTACGTCCGGTTTATTAATGTAGTTACCTATAGTAGGTGCCGTTTGATTTCCGTGATCTCCAGCATTGCTTGGTTGTTACTCAAGGACTTCTGAGCAATCTCAAGTGAGTACATAGACCCCTCTTTTACCGTTTTCCAAACTGTTTTGGGGTGGAACACATGTGCCTACTTGTTACTTTCCTGCTTTCCTGTTTTCACATCATATACTGCTATGTTCGTTAGTACATTATAGTACATGATTTCATTACATTTCATGCTATGTATTGCCATTGTGTGCATTACTTAGTACATTGTTTTACATGACATTTTGACATAGACATTTCGACATAGACATTTTAACATGATTGACATTGATCATGTATTTCCCACAAAACATAACTTTGATTTAAACCAAGTTTTACTTCAATACTTTGTTGTTGTGCATATGGTTTAGTTGAGACATTTCACTTGCCATACATGGATATTTGACACAGACATTTGACATGGATATTTGACATAGACATTTGACATGGATATTTGACATAGACATTTTGACATGATTTACATCTTGACATGAATACTTTGACATATTATTCAATACATTTGACAATTAATTTAAACATAGACATTTTACATTGTTTGGTTTGGTTTGATTAAGTAACGATGTGTGTGTAATATGATACAAGCATGGTGGATACGCCGCTGGTACTTCCTATATATAAGTGTTTGTATGGTATTACATATCGTAGCGTTATTTGAATCATTTCAGTTTGAGACATATAACATTTTACACAAATAACATATTTTTCACAAGACATTGTTTTACAAACAACTTATCTTATACAAACTCAGTTACATGGTTATTCATTTAACCATACATTATTCACTTATTTATACATATCATCTGAACTCATTGTTTTTCAAATGATTTACAAGACAAAGCAAATTACAAGGTTCATGACTAAACATTTTCTCAAACATAAGTCATGAAACCTATTTTCACAAAAACCTATGTATCTCACAGGCATTTTTATGCTGACGTACCTATTTTCACATGTGTTTTTCAGGAGCTGTTGCATAAGATGATCAAGATACACATAGGCAGACTTGGGCTTTAGTGACAATAAAAGATACAAGACTAGTTAATTATGTTGTATTTCTTTGTTTGTTAAGACATTGTAACACTTTTAATCAATAAAACGAAACTTCAATTGCCATGGATTTGAAACAATTAATTCTGTTACAACACTCCCCGACATTTCCGCCACGTCTGGTATGTTCTACGTGGTCGGGGTGTGACAGAAAAGATGGTATCAGAGCCAATGGTTATAGGGAATTAGGTTATTAGTAATGCTTTGACCTAGTCTATAACCTTCCTAGGACCCTAACGCGAGTTTACTTGCGTTTAGTCATAAAACAATACCGTCACCTATCCTTAGGCGACAACCACAACAAGAACATAAATTTCAAAACCGCTTTGAAAACTAATCATCTGTTCTAGGATGATTGATTACTTGGTTTTGAACCCTCTATTGTAAGGTTTTGAACCCCTTTAAGTTTTCAAAATCTCGTCAAGGTTTTGGGTTTTAAATAATGTGAACACGTGCAAACTGGAAGGGTGAATGCCTGTATTCTGGGTTTTCTGGCTAGGCAAGCACTTCGTATACATCTCATCAGACGCGAGACCAGTTGTGCTTACCTGGGAATTCTTGGGATGAGTGTTCACTTATAGGCGAGCATGTCTTCGTGATACATTATTTTTGACCTATTTACTTTGACTAAACACCGAGGTCGTTTGTTGCTTCGTAGTAACAAACAAATGACCACTACCCTTGCTTTCATCAGATTTGTTTCATCTCATTCTTTTCGTCTAAATCTCTCACTCGTTTCCTTTCGTGTTTCCTCTTTTAGAATGCCTCCTCGACGCGAAAGCCAGATAGCGACTGCCGAACTGGCAGAAATCATCGCGCAGCAAATGGCTGCTGCCTTCCCAAATCTTTATGCTCAAATGATGCAAGCCATCAACAACAACAATGCTCCATGCAACTTCAAGAGTTTCAACTCGGCTAAACCGCTCAAGTTTAGTGGTTCTGAGGGAGCAACTGGGCTTCTTCAATGGTTCGAGAGCATTGAGAATACGTTCCGTCACGTTCAGTGTCCTGAAAATCGCAAGGTCGAGTTTTCTTCGAGTGTGTTTCAGAAGAGGGCTCTTACGTGGTGGAACGGGATTATGAGACACCGGGGTGCTGAAGTTGCACTAGCACAGACTTGGGCCGAGCTTAGAGCTCTTATGATGAGGGAGTTCTGTCCTCGTCATGAATTGCGAGCTTTGGAGAGAGAGTTTGATGATTTGAAGCAAGACAGTGGTGAACATCGAGCCTATACTGACCGTTTTGAAGAATTGAGCCTGTTGTGTCCTGCTATGGTTACTCCTGTGGATAAGGCGATCGAGAAATATACTGATGGTCTTCCTGACCTAGTTCAGTATATTGTTACTGGCAGCAACCCTACTACTGTCAGACAAGCCATTGAATTATCTGCTACTCTAACTGAATCCCACATCAGAAAGAAAAAGCTTTTTCGAAAAGGATACCCAAGACCATCCGACAAGACTGCTCAAGTGGAACCAAAGGAAGAACATGCTGAGGTGTCCAAGAATAAGAAGCGTAAGGCTTCGCAGAATTTTGCGATTGCTGCTCAACCCAACCAAAACATCCGCCACCAACCAGCTCAGCCTCCTGCAAGGAAACCTTATGCCGGTACTGCACCGATATGCGACAAATGTAATGCACACCACTTAGCTCACCTACAGTGTCGTTTGTGTGCATCATGTGGGCGACTCGGTCACCTGGCAAATGCTTGTCGTTTTACCCCTAACCAAGCTGGTCCAAACCAACCTCAAGTTAATCCTGCACAAGCTCGTCTTCCACGAGGTCCTTGCTTCAACTGTAACGAGATGGGCCATTTCCGAAGAAATTGCCCAAAGATTGCTAATGCGAATCCAGCGCAAGGATGAGCATCGGACCAACTAGAAGACAATGTTGTTTGGAAATAATCAAGCCTTATGTATTATTTTCTTTTGTTGTCAAGGTCCATGAAACAGTTGTTGTTGTGGATGTTTATAAATAAATCTTTTTATTCTATATTGCAATGTACAAATATGATGGCATGTACAAACAACGTATCCCCTACAATACCAACAATCAAGGAATCGTATTCCTTGAAGAACAGACTACCCCGTAATTTCTTTCATTTTATTTTCTCTTGCGTTTTCCACGGAAATCCAAAGTACCCGTTTCTTCCAAGGAAACGAAGTACAAGGCGCAAGTTACAACCCTGTACGAATACCCAACATACCACTATAAATTCTTAATAGGGTACCTAAGGGTATTTCCGTATATTCAAAAATTATTGCACCCTAATTCGAATATTGCGTTTTCTTGAAAACGAAATCGAATTTTTGGAGGATCTTTCTATCTTCATAGTTAGATTCTTGTTAATGTTTAAGGTGCCGAATGAAATCCATGAAATGGATTCCTAATGTGCTTTAAATGCATGTACATATTTAACAAAACAAAACTTACAAATTAAGGATCTAGATAAACAATTTTGTGGTTATGTGACTTTGTGTTTATGCATATTTGTGTTTTTGTATACTCTGGATATTCGTTATCCGAATCCTCATAGAATCTTTCTTATCTTCATATGAAGGATATTAAAAAAGGTACTATCTTAAATCCATAATGGACTTCTACGTTGTAGTTAAGTCCCTTGGATTATAAAGTACTATTCCAAAGTTTAAGGGCAACATGTGTTGATAAGTTAAATACATCCTACGTCGATCTAAGTTAAATAGATTGGTTCGACAACCTAGTTAAATACATCCTACGTCGGTGTAGTAGTTAAATACATCCTACGTCGGTGTAGTAGTTAAAGAGATCCTACGTCGATCGAAGTTAAATAGATTGGTTCGACAATCTAGTTAAATACATCCTACGTCGGTGTAGTAGTTAAATACATCCTACGTCGGTGTAGTAGTTAAATACATCCTACGTCGGTGTAGTAGTTAAATACATCCTACGTCGGTGTAGTAGTTAAATATTCCTCTTGGGTAGTTTAGTTGAATAGATTGGTTCGACAATCTAGTTAAATACATCCTACGTCGATGTAGTAGTTAAATAATTCTCTTGAGTAGTTAAGTTAAATAGATTGGTTCGACAATCTAGTTAAATGTATCATGTGTTTATGTAGTTAGATAGACCCTCGTGAGGTCTAGTTCAAGAGATTATTCGTTTAATTTTTTCCCCATACGCATTATGAAATAAACTGTGCGGACTGTGCAAGGAACTACGTAATTATGGAGGCCTACATAATTATGGAGTTCAGTGCATAGGAACCACATGAAGTTTTGTCATGTGTTAAGACCAACAGTGGCGAGAGTAATGATACGGGAGAAGTCTTGGACTTTGACCAATGTCATTTATTCTCACACTACCCAATTCTGATTTCAAGCACACACAAGTTTCCTATGATAATTCTTCACGGGAACTGTTCTCCTGTCTATAGTTCAAAACTCCATGTTTTGTTACTACAATGACTTCAAATTGAGGGTTGACATCTTTGCTAAGAATCCTAACATGGCCCAGAGTTTTACTTAAGGGATCAATGGATTTGTCAGAAGGCAAAACCGTCACAGCTGTCTCCACAAGTTTCCTCTAAAACTAAATTTCGGGACGAAATTTCCTAAAGTAGGGGAGACTGTAACACCTGTGTCATTTCAACCATCAAAAAAATGCCAAACCAATGAAATATTATATTTCATACTTTGGACTTGTATAAATATGTGTATCTTTGGCACATATCAACTCTTGTTCGATTTCAAACTCTAAATCGCTTTCTGGAAGGTTATACGCGCACTAATGCGTAACTATAACCAGTTTAATGCAACAAACACTCCGGAATAGTGAAATAGGTTTAACATACCTTAAATAACCTTTACATAACTTAGATATAAGATTTGGAAGGTTTGGTGTGGTGAAATCAAAGTTAAATCACTTACAGGGACTAAAGTTGACAAACTGCGAAAGTATGCCAATTTAAACTGTAACAGACATTCCGGAACATGACCATAAGTTAAACATACCATAAATATCCTTTACATAGCTTAGAAATAGGCTTTGAGGTGTTCGGTATGCTAAAATAAACTTTTGTGTCATTCAGGGACTAAAAGTGTCAAAAAGTGCACAAGTTTGCATTTTCGCGCATAACTTACGTTCTGAATACATCCGGACATCCAAAAATTTATGAAAGCATGACTATATTATATTTTAGTGTTCGCCATAAGAAAAATCCATTCGTTTCGTCATTTGGATCGTTTTTCGCGCTTATGCGCATTCCGTCGTAATTAACCGAACATCGCAACTGTACGGCTAAACGAACCGACATCCGAGATATTTTTGAGCACATTTTAAGTTCCCTATACTTTAACTTCATTTTAGAGCTTTGAAATGGGGTTAACGGGCCTTAAACGTGTCGAAAATGGGCTGATTGCACTGCAGGGACCAAAACTGTAAATTTGCCAAAGTTTTACCTTACGGACCTCAACATTGGCAGCTTTGAGGTCCGTAAGCTTATGTCTGCACATCAGAAACTTCTAATCCAGCTGTTAACAGCTGTTACCCACTCCTAATCACTTTGCCACATGTTGATCTCTTATGGTGAGTGACCAAATGAGCCACCATAAGGTTCCGACAAGTGTACGCATGAGATTAAGGCACGATATTCGACAAACGATCCTAACGGTTACCCGAAAACTATAAATACCCCATCACCCCCAACCTCATTACTTACAAGAATCTGATCTATTTGACTCTAAGTTGGAACCATTGTTTCATACCTGAGTTATTGTGATCACGATTAGCATTCGGGGACCCTTCGTAAGTATTCTTTCGTTCTTTTCCTTATTTTACTGCTTTTCGAGTCAGAAAGTCAAACTTTGTTTGACTTTCAGCGTTGACCAGTAATGGTCAATGCGA
Organism: Helianthus tuberosus; assembly: GCA_030545235.1. Classification (NCBI taxonomy): domain Eukaryota; kingdom Viridiplantae; phylum Streptophyta; class Magnoliopsida; order Asterales; family Asteraceae; genus Helianthus; species Helianthus tuberosus. The sequence goes on from CM060374.1 coordinate 115,218,796, forward strand.
AGTTCGTAGGGACTTCGCAACGTGATTGTAATCACGATGGTCATAGTCCCTTGGGACTATGCCTACTGATTACCACGTTGTCTAGGGTCGTAGGGTAAGCGATCTAATAAATCGCTTATACCTCGAACCCGACCCATTTGGTCGATCATTAGGATCCGACCAAACACATTAGGTGACCATGGTAGGTAGGGAATGACCTTCCGAGGTTATACCCTATGGTCACATCGTTTGAGTAGTTGTATGATAGGTAGTTTATATGCCTTAGGTTAATTACCAGAATACCCATTTCATGTATAATTGGTAATTAAGCATATGTAACCTAAACCTTTGTCACATAACTGATTATGTAACATGTTTAGGCATATAACACTTGTCATATGGCTAGTTAGGCGGTCCGAACGCGTTTCACGCGAACGACGCGTTAAAGTAGCATAAGCTACCTAAACGGGTCGTAATGGGTCGTAAGCACTTAGATTAAGGTTTCATTTAGTATGTAGGCTTCGTTAAACCATATGACACGAGTCTCTATACTCGTTTGGTTTACGAACCCTCATGCTATCAGATCTTCCGATTTAGGTCCGGTTTATTAATGTAGTTACCTATAGTAGGTGCCGTTTGATTTCCGTGATCTCCAGCATTGCTTGGTTGTTACTCAAGGACTTCTGAGCAATCTCAAGTGAGTACATAGACCCCTCTTTTACCGTTTTCCAAACTGTTTTGGGGTGGAACACATGTGCCTACTTGTTACTTTCCTGCTTTCCTGTTTTCACATCATATACTGCTATGTTCGTTAGTACATTATAGTACATGATTTCATTACATTTCATGCTATGTATTGCCATTGTGTGCATTACTTAGTACATTGTTTTACATGACATTTTGACATAGACATTTCGACATAGACATTTTAACATGATTGACATTGATCATGTATTTCCCACAAAACATAACTTTGATTTAAACCAAGTTTTACTTCAATACTTTGTTGTTGTGCATATGGTTTAGTTGAGACATTTCACTTGCCATACATGGATATTTGACACAGACATTTGACATGGATATTTGACATAGACATTTGACATGGATATTTGACATAGACATTTTGACATGATTTACATCTTGACATGAATACTTTGACATATTATTCAATACATTTGACAATTGATTTAAACATAGACATTTTACATTGTTTGGTTTGGTTTGATTAAGTGATTAAGTAACGATGTGTGTGTAATATGATACAAGCATGGTGGATACGCCGCTGGTACTTCCTATATATAAGTGTTTGTATGGTATTACATATCGTAGCGTTATTTGAATCATTTCAGTTTGAGACATATAACATTTTACACAAATAACATATTTTTCACAAGACATTGTTTTACAAACAACTTATCTTATACAAACTCAGTTACATGGTTATTCATTTAACCATACATTATTCACTTATTTATACATATCATCTGAACTCATTGTTTTTCAAATGATTTACAAGACAAAACAAATTACAAGGTTCATGACTAAACATTTTCTCAAACATAAGTCATGAAACCTATTTTCACAAAAACCTATGTATCTCACAGGCATTTTTATGCTGACGTACCTATTTTCACATGTGTTTTTCAGGAGCTGTTGCATAAGATGATCAAGATACACATAGGCAGACTTGGGCTTTAGTGACAATAAAAGATACAAGACTAGTTAATTATGTTGTATTTCTTTGTTTGTTAAGACATTGTAACACTTTTAATCAATAAAACGAAACTTCAATTGCCATGGATTTGAAACAATTAATTCTGTTACAACACTCCCCGACATTTCCGCCACGTTTGGTATGTTCTACGTGGTCGGGGTGTGACAATTAAGTCCTACACCTCTTGTAAACAAACACGTTGTAGAATTAGCCGATGGTAAGTCGATTGAAGCTTCGCATGTCCTTCTTGGGTGTAAAATCGATCTCATGGGTCAAGTGTTCAACATTGACCTACTCCCCATTACTCTTGGAAGTTTTGATGTGGTCATTGGCATGGATTGGCTGTCTAAGCATCAAGCGGAAATTCTCTGTAAAGAGAAAATTGTACGTATCGCTCTCCCTAGTGGAGAATCTTTGTCGGTTCAAGGTCATCATAGTGGTGCCATGGTTGACATCATCTCAGTCATGAAAGCTCAGAAGTGTCTAAGAAAGGGCTACCCAGCTATTCTAGTTCTTGTTACTGATTCACAACCTGAAGAAAGGGAGATCGAGGACCTTACAGTTGTTCGTGAATTTCCTGACGTATTTCCTGAAGAGTTACCTGGCTTACCTCCACCTCGTCAGGTGGAATTTCAGATTGACCTTAAGCCAGGAGCAGCCCTGATTGCCCGCGCTCCTTATCGTCTTGCACCACGTGAGTTGCAAGAGCTGTCAAATCAACTCCAAGAATTGTTGGATAGGGGTTTTATCCGACCCAGTTCTTCGCCTTCGGGAGCCCCAGTTTTGTTTGTGAAGAAGAAGGACGGATCCTTCCATATGTGTATTGATTACCGGGAACTCAACAAGGTGACAGTCAAGAATCGTTATCCTTTGTCATGTGTCGACGACTTGTATGACCAGTTGCAAGGGTCAAGTTTCTACTCGAAGATCGATTTAAGGTCGGGCTATCATCAGATGAGAGTTCGAGAGGAGGATGTTCCTAAAATGGCTTTTAGAATGTAGTATGGCCATTATGAGTTTTTGGTTATGCCATTCGGGTTGACAAACGCACCAGCGGTCTTCATGGATCTCATGAATCGCGTGTGTAAACCGTATCTTGACAATTTCATCATTGTGTTTATCGATGACATCTTAATCTACTCTAAGAGCAAGGAGGACCACGAGCGACACTTACGTCTGACCTTGGAGCTCCTGAGGAAGGAGCAACTATACGCGAAATTCTCTAAGTGTGATTTCTGGATTCGAGAGGTACACTTCCTTGGCCACATTGTGTATGAATCGGGGATTCATGTGGATCCTGCAAAGATTGATGCTATCAGGAATTGGGCGGCACCAAAGAATCCTTCGGAGGTGCGATAATTTCTTGGTCTCGCTGGGTATTATCGAAGATTTATCAAGGATTTCTCGAAGATCGCTCAACCTCTTACCTCGTTGACACAAAAAGGCGTTGTATATTCATGCGGAAACAAGCAGGAGGATTCTTTCCAACTTTTGAAACAGAAACTCTGTTGTTGGATCTGAGTTTGAATGATTGTGCTTTTGTTAAACAAAATGATTATGAATGTAAAATGGTTTGCAGCGGAAATAGATGGAATAACTTTCACACACAATCAAACAGGAGAAATGCTTTCAACAAACATGATGAACAAAGAACCGAATGATTAAATTTATTTCAATATTCGATTACAATTGCATGTAAGTATCACAAACTCCCCCTCAGCTCGAGCTCACTTAGATTTGCTTGTGCAGAATGAGGAAAGATGGAATGAGCCAATAGAACAGTACAGGGTACTGCTCTATTTATAGTGCACACGCAAACCACTGAGCATCTTTGCTGACGTCACCATGAAAGTGACATCTAACAACTAACAACCTCTAACAACTGATCTAATCACAACTACTGCTAATACAAACTACTGATTACAAAATAATAAGTGTAGACTAAATTACTTCTTCCATTCCACTGTTATCTACCCAGCAGTGCTTTGTCTTCTATAGCAGTACTTGAAACATGACAGTAGATTGAGCATCAGTGTTTGTCACCCACAGTCTTTAGAGTCTTCATCAGATGTTAGGTGATTAGCAGTTGTTGTTCAGGAGCAGTGTATAGAGATCAGCAGTTGTTTGAGCCACAATCAAGGGGAAAGCTTGGATACAAACATCTGCTTATTTTGGATCCACTGCTCTGATCCAGTTTTAGCTTTAATCAACTGTTCCTATGATAGGGTTCAATTCCAACAATCTCCCCCTGGAACAGATGATGCCAAAACTCTTCATTATTAGGATCTTTATTGTCTCATCAAAAGTTCCCTTATTTGTCCTTTGAGTTGCAACTCGAAGTCTAAGGAATCAGTATCTTCCTCATCCCTGCATAGTGTTAATTCCAAGAGATCTTGCATGTCTTCAACACTTAGGCCCAAAGCTTGTTCTCTTGAAATCTTTTTCACTTCACCATCAGCTCTAATCAATGTCAATACGTGGGTCTTTTGATCAGACATCCGCTTTAGTATTTTTGAAGTTGATGGGTTTCTTGGGAGAGTTTTATTTGTTGATGAGTTTGGTGAAGGAGGTCTTGTGATGACTGCATGAGCAGAGGTTGCAACCTTAGCATGTTCAGCCTTTTCAACAATCATCTGTTGTAGAACAGACTTTATGATTTCATCACCTGCTGCTAAGTCAGCAGGTGTTTCTGCATCCATTTGTTTCTGCCTCCTTCTTTGGTAAAGGTGAGCACCAAGTGGACCAGTGGATCTTTTAACTGGCAGCTTTGGTGGTCTTTCAGAAACCACTGGTTCTGGATAATCAGGCTTTTGTGGAACTCTTAGATCTTTCTTCCTAAGTATTTCCAGCCTTTTGTATGTGTCCACAACTTTTTCTTCTTTCCACCTTATCACTTGATTCCTTGACCCATACTGAGCTGCTATCAGCTCTTCTTTCATTCTTTTTAACTTCAGGGCTCTAACAGGATCAATCTTTTTGTAGTTTGCCCAGACAGGTGGAGTTTGTTTCACCTTGTCTTTTAACATCTTGTGTATTCTTTCCAACTTCTCTTCAAGCTCTTTACAAGTCCATTCTTTGTACATATGCTTTTCACCTTTATACTTCTTGTACTTCATGACGTGGTTAAGAAAATCATTCCTCGGGGTTTCATCTCCCCTTTCTGACAACTTTTGACATAAATTCTTCGAAAACTGTTCAAGGGTTCTGACTTGTGATAACAAGAATTGATAATATCTTTGAATTTCTTTATCAGATCTACCCTGTATGTTTTTGTTTGCTATGTCTTCTGCTTGTTTGAATTTTGCCTTCAAATATTCATCAATGTTGTTAGGCTTTGGATAAACTTTGAGAGAAGGGAACTTCCTTTTTGCTGGATCATCTTCAGCATAAAAAGAGACAATTTCATTTCTAACAGCAGCAAGTTCCAAAGGATATGATGCACTTGAAGAGACAATAGCAGTACTTGAAGATTGAGCTTGAACATATGATAGTGGGACAGGGTTAGGTATAGTGACAAGGGTTAAAGGTTGTGTGGTTGTTGGTGGTGGTGAAGGTTCTTCATCATTCAATATAATCCTTCTCCTTTTAATTTTAGGAGAGGCTGAAGATGGATCAGTAGATTGAGTGGTGGTAGCTGAAGTGATAAGTGGCTGGCTAACAGCTGTTGAAACAACTGGTATTTCAACCACTGTTGCCATTACAACTACTGATGTGTCAGTAGAAGTCTTCTGCTTTATGGCAGGAGGTGATGTGGTGAGTGTTGATATAGTCGAAGTGGTGGTGATTGATTTAGTGGGAGTGGCAGTGGTTGTGATGGTGACAGGTGTTTGAGTGGTGTGTGTTGAAGAGACAGTTGTTTGAGTAACAACTGCTGAAACCACTGAAGTATCAGCAACAGTTGATACAACAGGTGTCTCAACAGCTGTTGGCTTTAAAAATTCATGAGGAAGGCTTTTGGGAGGTTTAGGAGTTTCTTTTGTGGATTTGGGAGGTGTGGTTTTGGGTTGCCTTGTTTTTCTGACAGGCCTTCTTTTTGGCTTTGGGCTTTCTTGATCAACCTTAGGCTCAGAAGTACCCTGATCTACCATTTCCATCAAAATTTCTTTCTCCTTGTTAAACCTTGACTTTCCCTTTTGTTGGGATTGAACCCTATCAGAGGAACAGATAATTAAAGCCAAAACTGGTTCAGGTCAGTGGATCCAGAATAAGTAGATGTTGTGTTACAAGTCTCTTCCCTTGAAAGTGGTTTCAACAACTGCTGACCTACAACCACTGATCAAGTCAAAGACTAAAGACCTGCTGTTCAATCTACTGCTTTGGGTCAAGCAATGCTGGTAGTTATCAAGTACTGCTGTAGTCACAACAGTGGAAGGACCAACAGTAGTTTAGTTTAATTATGTAATGTATTGTATAGCAGTTGTTAGCTTAAGCAGTGTTTGTATAGATCAGTTGTTAGAAGTTGTTAGGAGGTTAGATGTCACTTTCATGGTGACTTCAGCATTGATGCCTCAGTGGTTTGTCCGTGCCTATAAATAGAACAGTACCATGCACTGTTCTATTAGCTCTTCACAAAATCTTCTTCCTGCACGAACAAACACTGTGAGCTCAGGCTGAGGGGGAGTTTGTATACATACATGCATTGTAATCGTTATTGAAATAAATTCAATCTTTCGGTCTTTGTTGAAAATGTTTGATTAAAGCAATTCTCCTGTTTGATTGTGAGTTTGTTTCAATCTTAAATTCCGCTGCACTACTCATTCATCTTCATCTTATTTCAAACGTAAAACACAATCAAAACCAAACTCAGATCCTAACAATTGGTATCAGAGCTTGGACAGTCAAATTTGATTTGACAATCATTTTGACATAAATAGTTCAGCTCAAAATCGTTGATACTGATAGTTTGTTCGTTTTGTTGAAAAACATAGCAAGGTTTAATCACCAATAAAGTTGATTAATCAGTGCCTGTAAAACAACCAGGATGACGTCACAATCACAAGATGATAAGAATAACATTGGCTCTCTTTTCAAACCACCCATGCTTAAACGTAATGAATACAACATCTGGCAGAGAAGGATGGGTCACATCCTTGCTCAACAGAACACTGGATGTTGGAGGTCTGTTGTTTTTGGTCCCCATGTTCCTATGGTGCCAAGTGCCGAGGATGCAAAGAAGTTCATACCTAAACCATCTGAAAACTATACTGAAACTGATTTTCAAAAATTCGAACTCGATGCCAAAGCATTTAGCATCATAGCATCTGCATTACCTAATGAGATCTATGCTGGACTGTTACACTGTAACAGTGCCAAAGAGCTGTGGGATGCATTGAAGGAACAGTTTGGGGGAACAGAAGAAGTCATTGTAAATAATAGGGAAATTCTGAATCAGCAGTATGAAACATTTTGTCACACAGCAGTTTGAACGATTCAGTTGTCTCATTAGTGAACTAAGGCTTGTTAAAGTAACATTTCCAAATTCAACTCAAAATAGCAGGTTCCTTAGATCACTACTAGAAAAATGGGATACCATTGCATTTGTTACTAGAAACTCTGCTGAGTTCAAAGATCTGACCCTGACCCAACTTCATGGTAGACTCCTGACCTATGAAAGGGAGTTAAACTAGAAAAAGAAGTTGCAAGAGTCTGGCAAAGTTGCTGATGATTATTCATTTGGCAGCACAGCTCTTTTTGGTCAGGAAGAATATGGTAGCAGAAGTAAGGATCAGGGTTATGATCACTTTATTGATATAACTGCTGGAGGAAACTTCAATAGCCTTGATTCTAACTCTGTAAATTATGCTTTTACTGCAAATTGTGAAAACCAGATGTCAAATAACTTGTGTTTTGAACTCAATGATTTGCAACACTTTGATCCCACTGACTTAGAAGAGATGGACATTTTGCATCAACTGGCCTTGCTTAGTGTAAGAACAAGCAAATTCTACAAAAGAACAGGAAGAAAATTCCCAGGGTTACATGGGAATTTAAAAGTGGGGTTGGATAAGTCAAAAATTAAGTGTTATAAGTGCAATAGACTAGGTCATTTTGCTAGAGAATGCAGGAGTCAAACCACTGGTCCAATAATCACTCATCCTAGTTCAAACCCTAGACCACAACATCAAAGCACTGTGCACTATACCCAATATACCCCTGCTGCCCATGTTAACACTGCTCACTATGCTGCAACCCCTGTGCCTGTGCATTATGTTCAAACCACTGTTCCACAAATTCAGTATGTTCAAACCCCTGTCCCTCAGGCACAAGTGTAACCTGTTGCACCACAACCAGCTGCTCCAACAGTAACACAACCAGATCAGCAAAGCTTTTTCACTCAAGGCTTTGTTGACTGGAGCAGTATGCCTGATGAGCTTAGTGATGAAAATTTTGCACTCAATGCTTTTAATGATCCTACTAATGATGAATTTTGTTTGATGGCACTAGAGTCTATACCAGAAGGGGTAGAAACTGAAGGTGAACAACTAGGTGCTGAAATAGTGGATGAAGTGACTGAAGCAGTGGTTACTGCAGTTGCTGGTGAATTGCTGCTAGGAGAAAATTCAGAAACCCTGATTAAACCACTGTCTGACCCCTGGTCCGAAGAAGACAAAGAAGAAAAGGAAGAGAAGAAAGCAGGTGAGAAAGAAGATAGAGCTGATGAAGAAGGTGATTATAAATGTGATTGTGGCATGATGGCTGCTGCTAAGGTAACACCTCAAGTTCTTGAAAAACTGTGTTCAGACCAATGCATTATTGCATTTGCTAACATCAAAGAGGTAAATGAAAACCTTAGGGATAAAGTCTTAACTGATGAAGTCAAATTTGAAAAGTTATTAAAAGAACTTAGAAACAAATTGGCTGAAAAAGACAAAGAAAATCAGCAGTCTCAAAGAAGAGCAGAGCATAACCAAGACTCAACTACAAACTATGGTAGAAAAATACCAAGTTTGCAAAAAGGAGTTGGAGTCCACCCCAAATCACTTGTGAAAGATGGGTGGAATCTTGTAAAGGGTATGAGGTTATGCTTGAGAAACAACTTGAAAGCAATGCCAAGTTTGGTGTAGGATATAGAAAATATGATGATCTTGTAAACACTGCTAGAAAACAAGTTGTTTCATCTGAAATTAAACCAACCAACAAGAATGGCCAAGAGGTTAAAATAACCGACAAACTTGATAACAAAATCACTTTGGGAAGATATGTGGGGTCCTCAACTTTTGAGGAAATTGGGAAATACCAATTTAAACCCACATGGTCTGATGAGTGTGACATTCCTGAAAATCTTAAACCCATGGATTTCACAACCACTGATGGTGTTAAAGCTCCAAAAGCAAAAGTCATCCCTCTCAAGGACACCCCAACAGAGGTTAAAAACTATGTTGCAAAGGAGTCTGAAAAGAGAAAGAAGAGAGAAAAGATCAAAAACCTGTTTTGTGAATTTTGTGAAAAAAGGAATCATCTAACAAAAGACTGTTTCCATTTAAAAGCATATAATTTAAACAAAACAAGTGTCATTGTCCCTGTTGAAAGCTACACCATCTGTGGTAAAACAAACCACAAAACTCAAGCATGTGTGTATCTCAAAAACTTTGATGTCAAAAAGAATGAGTACACTGCTAAAACAGCCTTGACTCCATCAACATCATCTGTCAAATTCACCAAGAATCAACCACTGTTTGTGCCAGTCCAAACAGCTGTTACAAAACAGCAGAATCAAACATCTGTCTAAAGAGATGTCCAAGTGACTGATGCACCCCCTGCCAACCAATTCAGAAAAGGTAAGGGGCAATCATCTTACCAAAGGATTCCACACGTTTATGAGACCTACAAAAGGTCTTCTAAACCAAGAGTGAACAGGCATCCTTTTGGTTATCAGCAGGTGATTGGTCAAAACTCACAACAGTGGTTAGAGAGAAACAGTCCTAAAACTGTCCAAACCCCTGACCTAACCACTGCCCATGCATCTGAACTCATCCCAGACACTGTTGAGACCCCATCGAAAGCCTTATTGGCTTTGGAGACCCTAATGAACTAATCCTTTTACTTCATGTGCAGGGGGCTTCTGCATGCTTAGATAATCTTTGGTATGTAGATAGTGGAGGCTCTAGGCACATGACAGGATGTAAAGCCCTTCTCAAAGATTTCGAAATCCATGGAGGGGGTGATATATCCTTTGGTAATAATAGTAAAGAGAAAGTTCTGGGGTCTGGTACAGTATAAACTGGAAATGTAAAATTTGAAAATGTCAATCTGATAGACAATCTAAAATTCAACCTCCTAAGTGTTTCACAAATGAGTGACAAGGGGTATGGGTCATTCTTCACAAAGGAGTGTTGTAGGATTGTTGGACCAGAAATGGTTGAAAAGATTGAAGCAATAATAAAAACTGGAAAAACAAAACTTGTTGCTCAAAGAAGTGGCAATGTTTATGTTGTAGATATGTCAAAAGAGTGTCCCAGAACTGATGCATGTCTGTTCTTAGCTGCCTCTAACAAAGAGACAGAACTTTGGCATAGAAGATTGGGGCACACAAATCTCAAGATAATCACTGAAATTTCAAAAAATGGCCTTGTAAGAGGCCTACCACAAAAATTGTTTTCATGTTCTGAGCATTGTGTTTCCTGTTTAAAAGGAAAACAACATAAAAGCTCCTTTAAGTCCATTGAAGAGTCCAAAACAACCCAGTGTTTGCAAATGCTGCACATGGATTTGTTTGGCCCAGTTCAAGTCATGAGTCTCTAAGAAGAAGAAATATTGTTTGGTTATTATTGATGACTTCTCTAGGTTTACATGGACTTTCTTTTTACACTCAAAAGATGAGACTGCAAGCATTTTACAAGACTTTGTGACACAGGTTGAAAAGCAATTTGACATTCCAGTAAAATTCTTCAGAAGTGACAATGGCACAGAATTTAAAAATAAGGAGTTGGATGCCTTCTGTGTGAAGAAAGGGATTGTAAGGCAGTACAACATCCCTAGTGTAACATCTGTGCTTGTAATCATTATGAACAGTTCTATTATCAATAAAACAATGTTATTTGATCCCAATGTTTGTTTGGTTGTGTTTTACATTTTTCATGTTTTGACTTTTATTCAATTTCAAACTCTATATCGCTTTCTGGAGAGTTATACGCAAACTGGTGCGTAAACGTAACCAGTTTAACGTGACAAATACTCCGGAACATCATCATATACTTAACATACCTTAAATAACCTTTACATAACTTAGAAATAAGTTTTGAAGGCTTTGGTATGGCAAAAACAAGTTAATTCGCTTATAGGGACTAAACTTGACAAACTACGAAAGTATGCCAATTTGAACTGTAACAGACATTCCGGAACATGACCATAAGTTAAACACACCTTAAATATCCTTTACATAGCTTAGAAATAGGCTTTGAGGTGTTCGGTGTGCTAAAATAAACTTTTGGGTCATTCAGGGACTAAAAGTGTCAAAAAAAATGCACAAGTTTGCATTTTCGCGCATAACTTACGGTCTGAATACATCCGGACATCCAAAAATTTATGTAAGCACTAAAATATTTTATTTTAGTGTTTGGCAAGAGAAAAATCCATTCGTCACGCAATTTGGATCGTTTTTCACGCTTATGCGCATTCCGTCGTAATTAACCGAACAACGCGATTGTACAGCTAAACGAACCGACATCCGGCATATTTTTGAGCATGTTTCATGTTCCCTATACTTTAACATCCTTGTGAAGCTTAAAAATGGGCTTGACGGGTGTTAGAAGTGCCAAAACACGACGATACGCGCTCAGGAACCAAAACTGCAAAACTGCAAAAAAAAAAAAAAAAAAAAAAAAAAAATGCAGCAAAAAGCCATTTTAAACATAAGTTAGCAGCCCCTAACACTTCCCAAAGGTCAAGTGCCACATGTTAATCTCCTATGGTGGCCAAAATTAGTTACCACAACATTTTGACAAGTGTACGGCCTAGATCGTGCCCCCTTTTCCAAGAAACGATCCTAACGGCTGTGGGTTTACTATAAATACCCAACCCATTTTCACTCATTCCTCACTAGAATCTGATCTAAAAGACTCTAAGTTGAAACCATTGTTTCATACCTGAGTTATTTGGATCTAGATTAGCATTCGGGGACCTTTCGTAAGTATTCTTTCGTTCTTTTATCGCTTTCGAGTCCGAAAGTCAAACTTTGTTTGACTTTCTGCATTGACCAGTTTATGGTCGATGCGAAGTTCGTTTGAACTTCATAACGTGAGCGTGATCACGATGGTTATAGTCCCTAGTGACTATACCTACTGATTACCACGTTATCTAGGCTCAGTGACGAGCCGTAGTTTCGGTCAGAATACATATTCTTGCGTATTTTGTAACCAAACTACTTAAGGGTATCAAAACCGTTTGTTTTGATACCAAACCTGTTTTCTAAACTTAGTTAAGCATGTTTTAGCATGCTTAGCTCGTCACTTTTAGTTTAGTGCTTATATAGGGTCGTAAGGTAAGCGATCTAAACAATCGCTTATACTTTCGAACCCGACCCGTTTGGTCGATCATTAGGATCCGACCAAACACATTAGGTGACCATAGTATATAGGGAATAACCTTCCGAGGTTATACCTTATGGTCGCTTCGTTTAAGTAGTTGTATGATAGGTAGTTTATATGCCTTAGGTAAATTACCAAAATGCCCTTTTGACGCCAAGATTCATTTTAAGCATATGTAACATAAATTTTGACATCTAAACTGATTTGACAACCATATTAGACATGTTAAGGCATATATTACTTGTCATAGGCTAAAGTAGCATAAGCTACCTAAACGGGTCGTAATGGGTCACAAGCACTTAGGTTAGGTTTCTTTTAGTATGTAGGCTTTGTTAAACCATACTACATGAGTTCCCATACTCATTTGGTTTACGAACCCTCATTCTATCCGATCTTCCGATTTAGGTCCGGTTTATTAATGTAGTTACCTATATTAGGTGCCGTTTGATATTCCGAGATCTCTAGCATTGCTTGGTGGTTATCTTAGGACTTCTGAGCAATCTCAAGTGAGTACATAGAACCCCTCTTTTACTGTTTTCCAAACTGTTTTGGGGTGAAACACATGTGCCTACTTGTTACTTTCGTGCTTTCCTGTTTTCACATCATATACCTGCTATGTTTGTTAGTACATTATAGTACATGATTTCATTACATTTCATGCTATGTATGTCCATTGTGTGCATACTTAGTACATTGTTTTACATTACATTTCTGCTATGTATGTTAACTGATAGCATGCTAGCACATTGATTTACATGACTTTTCTGCTTTGTATGTTAACTTAGCATACTTAGTACATTGTTTTCATATAACATGTTCACTTTTGCTATGACATTTGGTTTGCACAAACGAGACTATTATACGTTCATTAACATTAGCTACGCCGCTCGGTAGTAAGTACTGGTACCATAGGACTTGACAAATCCCATTCCTGACATCCCGGGTTTGTTTGGATGTAAGGAATGACTGAATCCGAAAACATTTCTTTTGATAACCTTGACTGAAAGGGTTATCCGACTGTCTCAAGGCTTGAATGTATGCGTTAACTTACCACATAAATGTTTGTATCAATGTAACATGCATTACTTTACAAAACATAACTTTTTGATATATTCAAATTACTTTGTTTTGTACATTTCTACATTTGGACTATTTGACAATACTTTACTTACAAGACATAACATTTTTTATACATTACTTGACTACTCTTGGACTTATAAACATTTGACATGGCTTATACAAGGACTTTTGACTATCGGTTTAAACATAGACTTTATACATTGGTGGTTTGTTTAAGTGATTTAAGTAACGAGGCATGTGTAATATGATACAAGCATGGTGGATACGCCGCTAGTACTTCCTATATATAAGTGTTTGTATGGTATTACATATTGTAGCGTTATTTAAATCATTTCAATTTGGACATATGACATTTTATACAAATAACATACTTTTCACAAGACATTGTTTTACAAAACAACTTATCGTATACAAACTCATTTTACTTGGTTATTTATTTAACCATACTTTATGATCTTATTTATACATATCATCTGATCTTATCGTTTTTCAAATGATTTACAAGACAAAACAATTTACAAGGTTCATGACTAAACATTTTCTTAAACTTAAGTCATGAATCCTATTTTCACAAACCTATGTATCTCACAGGCATTTTTATGCTGACGTGCCTATTTTCACATGTGTTTTCAGGAGCTTTTCCGTAGGATGACGATCATGACACTAGGGCGGACCTGTGCCTTAGAGATTTAAAACGAAGATATACTATGTTTAATTATGTTAAAAACTCTTTGATTCCTGTTTAAAACAATGAAACTCTTGTGTTGATAAATAAATACAACTTTGTATGCCATGGTAATGAAACAATTAATTCTGTTACAACACTCCCCGACGTTTTCCGCCACGTCTTGTATGCTATACGTGGTCGGGGTGTGACATAAGAGTTGGTATCAGAGCCAATGGTTATAGGGAATTAGGTTATTAGTAATGCTTTGACCTAGACTATAACCTTTCTAGGACCCTAACACAAGTTGTCTTGTGTTTAGATCTTAAATAGTGTGAACACGTGCAAACTGGAAGAGTGAATGCCTGTATTCTGGGTTTGCTGTCTAGGCAAGCACTTCGTATACATCTCATCAGACGCGAGACCAGTTGTGCTTACCTGGGAATTCTTGGGATGAGTGTTCACTTATAGGCGAGCATGTCTTCGTGATACATTATTTTTGATCCGTTTACTTTGATTAGTCACTGTGTGTCGTTTGTTTACTTTGTGATACGGACGAATGACCACCATCTTTTCTTTTGTTGATATTGTTTCATCTCATTCTTTTCACCCAATCATCTCACTCGTTTCCTTTCATGTTTCCTCTTTTAGAATGCCTCCTCGACGCGACAATCTGATTGCGACTGCCAAACTGGCAGAAATTATTGCGGAGCAGATGGCTGCTCAGTTCACAAATCTCTTTGCTCAATGGCACGCAGCCAACAACAACAACAATGCTCCATGCAAATACAAGGACTTTAGCTCGGCTAAACCACTCAAGTTTAGTGGTTCTGAAGGAGCGACTGGGCTTCTTCAATGGTTTGAGAGCATTGAGAATACTTTCCGCCACGTGCAGTGTCTGGATAATCGCAAGGTCGAGTTTTCTTCGAGCGTGTTTCAGAAGAGGGCTCTCATATGGTAGAACGGGGTTATGAGAGATCGGGGTGCAGAAGTTGCTCTAGCGCAAACTTGGGCTGAACTTAGGGCACTTATGATGAGAGAATTCTGTCCTCGTCATGATCAGCGAGCGTTGGAGAAAGAGTTTGAGGACTTGAAACAAGACAGTGGCGAGCACAGGGCATATACTGACAGGTTTGAGGAGTTGAGTCTATTGTGCCCAACTATGGTTACCCCACTCGACAAGGCTATCGAAAGGTACATCGACGGCCTACCTGACTCAGTACAAGACATCCTTACTGGGAGTAACCCTACCACACTCCGTCAGGCGATCGAGTTAGCAGCGACATTGACTGAGTCGCAGGTTCGAAAGGGAAAGCTGCATAAAAAGGGTGACAAGGGTAAGAAGCAGGTGTCTGATAAGGAAGATAGCAAGAAAAGTCAAAACAAGAAGGGAAAGAATTCTGGAGGGTCTAGGAAGCGGAAGGCTTCCCAAAACTATGCCGTTACTGCACAGGCTCAAGCTGCACAAAATCAGCCTGCGCAACCACTAGCCAAGAAGCCTTATCTTGGCAATGCACCTTTGTGCAACAGGTGTAACGGCCATCATCAACCACACCTCCAGTGTCGTCAGTGCACCAACTGCGGAAGGCCTGGTCATCTTGCTGCCACCTGCCGCATTCCTGTTAACCAGAACCAGGCAGTTCAGAACCAAGCCCAACAAGTTGCTCAGCCTCTTGCTCAGCAACAAGGTCAAGCTGCACGACCTCATTTTCCTCCTAGTTCGTGCTACAATTGTGGGGATCTGACCCACTACAGGAACCGGTGCCCATGGCTAGTTAACCAAAATCAGAATCAGAACCAAAATCAGGCTCAGGCTCGAGGGTGAGCTTTTAACTTGAATGCCCAAGAGGCGCAGGCGGACGATAATGTGGTGAACGGTATGTTCTTTATTAATAATCAGCCTGCATCTGTTCTTTTTTATTCGGGTTCCGACAAGAGTTTTGTGTCATTGTCTTTTGAGCCATTACTTCGCGTGTCTAGAACGAAACTAGGTAAACCTTTGACAGTAGAAGTTGCTAGTGGTGAACCCATTGTTCTTGATTCTGTTCTTCACAACTGCCAGTTGAACCTTAACGATCATCTTTTTCCTATCGACCTCACGCCGATGCAACTTGGAAGCTTCGATGTTATTGTGGGTATGGATTGGTTATCCAAGCATCACGCAGAGATAGTTTGTTCTGAGAAGATTGTTCGTGTGCCGCTTTCGACAGGCGAGATCCTACAGGTTGAAGGTGAGAAACCTGCCGGTGGTCTCAAACTCATGTCTTGTTTTAAGGCTCGGAAGTATCTACGGAAGAACTATGTGGCTTTCTTAGCACATGTTATAGCAGATAATGGCAAGGGTAAGTCTATTTCAGATATTCCTGTCGTTAGGGATTATTCTGAAGTTTTACCTGAAGAGTTACCTGGTCTACCTCCAGCACGCCAAGTCGAGTTCCGTATTGATCTCGTACCTGGTGCAAATCCCATTGCCAGAGCTCCATATCGTCTTGCACCGTCTGAGATGCAAGAGTTGTCTAAGCAGCTTCAGGAGCTCTCTGACAAAGGTTTTATCCGTCCTAGCTTTTCACCCTAGGGTGCTCTCGTTCTTTTTGTCAAGAAGAAGGATGGATCTTTTAGGATGTGTATCGATTATCGTGAGCTTAACAAGCTTACCATCAAGAATCGATATCCCCTACCGCGCATAGACGATCTCTTTGATCAGTTACAAGGCGCTTCTTATTTTTCGAAGATTGATCTACGTTCCGGATATCATCAACTTCGGGTGCATGAAGAAGATATTCCCAAGACAGCGTTCCGTACTCGTTATGGGCATTACAAGTTCACAGTCATGCCATTCGGTTTGACTAATGCTCCTGCTGTTTTCATGGACTTAATGAATAGGGTCTGCAAGCCTTATTTGGATCAGTTCGTCATTGTTTTTATTGACGACATCTTGATTTACTCTAAGACGCGAGCTGATCACGAGCAACATCTTCGTCTTACTCTGGAACTCCTAAAGAAAGAGCAACTTTTCGCCAAATTCTCCAAGTGTGAATTCTGGCTTAAAGAAGTTCAATTCTTAGGACATATCATCAACGAACAAGGTATCCATGTTGATCCCTCCAAGATCAGTGCGATTAAGGATTGGGATATGCCTACTACTCCTACTGAGGTTCGTTCTTTTCTTGGTCTAGCGGGTTATTACCGCCGCTTCATAGAAAACTTCTCAAAGACTGCAGTTCCTCTAACTGCTCTAACTCAGAAGAAAATGCCCTTTGAGTGGGGATTCAAACAAGAGGAAGCTTTTCAAAACTTGAAGCAGAAGCTTTGTGGCGCGCCTGTTCTAACTTTGCCTGAGGGCAATGATGATTTCGTTGTTTATTGCGATGCATCTAAACTAGGTCTTGGCTGTGTCCTGATGCAAAGGAACAAAGTCATAGCATATGCATCGAGGCAGTTGAAGATACATGAGAAGAACTACACCACTCATGATCTTGAGTTGGGTGCAGTTGTTTTCGCTCTAAAAATCTGGAGACACTATTTATACGGTACAAAATGTGTGGTTTTCACGGACCACAAAAGTCTTCAGCATATCTTCAACTAGAAAGAACTCAACATGAGACAACGACGTTGGGTGGAGCTTTTAAACGACTATGACTGCGAAATTCGCTACCATCCTGGTAAGGCGAATGTCGTAGCCGATGCATTGAGTCGTAAGGAACGAACTAAGCTTCATTGTGTTCGTGTTCAATCTGTTATTCAAGCTCGATCCGATATCCAAGCACGCATTTCTCAAGCTCAACAATCTTGTGTTTCACAAGGTTTGATGGATAAGGAATTTCCCTATCACATAACACCTGCTCTTGAACTGAAGGACAACGGATTGTATTACTTCATGGACCGTTTGTGGGTCCCAAGCCAGGATGATCTTCGTACCTTGCTTATGGATGAAGCCCATAAGTCGCGTTATTCTATTCATCCGGGCTCAGATAAGATGTATAAGGATCTTCGTATTCATTATTGGTGGCCTGGTATGAAGAAAGACATTGCCTTATACGTATCAAAATGCCTTACTTGTCTTAAGGTTAAGGCTGAACATCAGCGTCCTTCTGGTTTATTGGAGCAACCAGAGACCCCAGTTTGGAAATGGGAAAACATTACTATGGATCTTGTTACTAAACTTCCGCACACAAAGAAAGGTCATGATGCCATCTAGGTAGTTGTTGATCGTCTTACTAAGTTAGCGCATTTCTTGCCAATCCGTGAGGATTTTCCTGCTGACAGACTTGCTCAAATCTATGTGGATGAAATTGTAGCTCGACATGGTGTTCCTTTGAATATCATTTCTGACAGAGATGCTCGTTTCACTTCTCATTTTTGGAGAACCATGCAATATGCTATGGGGACCCAACTTAATCTGATCACAGCTTATCATCCGCAAACGGATGGTCAATCTGAAAAAACAATCCAGACTCTGGAGGATATGCTAAGAGCTTGTGTGATCGATTTTGGTGGTAGTTGGGATTCACATCTTAAGTTGATTGAATTCTCCAACAACAACAGTTATCACACCAGCATCAAAATGGCTCCTTTCGAGGCTCTCTATGGTCGAAAATGTCGTTCACTAGTCTGCTGGAATGAGATCGGCGAGGCTCAACTTACTGGACCTGCCCTCATTTTAGAGACAACTGACAAGATCAAGAAAGTGCGTGATAACCTTCAGACAGCTAGAAGCCGTCAGAAGAGTTACGCGGACCCAAAACGCAAGGCATTGGAATTTCAAGTCGGTGATCGAGTATTACTTAAGGTCTCACCTTGGAAAGGTGTGATCAGATTTGGAAAGAAAGGAAAACTTGCACCTAGATACGTTGGACCATTCAAGATCGTCGAAAGAATCGGAAAGGTAGCCTACAGACTTGAGTTACCTCCTGAACTTGGAAATGTTCATCCAACTTTTCACGTATCCAATCTCAAGAGGTGTTTAGCTGATGAGAACCTCCACATACCACTTGACGAAATTCGTGTTGGTAAAACACTGAAATTTGTTGAGAACCCAGTGGAAATCATGGAACGTGAAGTCAAGTGGCTCAAACGTAAGCGCATTCCTTTGGTCAAAGTTCGTTGGTAAGCTAAACGTGGACCCGAGTTTACTTGGGAACGCGAAGATCAAATGAAGGCGAAATATCCGCATCTTTTTCCACGAGTTTCCTCTAAATAAATTTCGGGACGAAATTTCCACAAGTAGGGGAGACTGTAACATCTGTGCTTGTAATCATTATGAACAGTTCTATTATCAATAAAACAATGTTATTTGATCCCAATGTTTGTTTGGTTGTGTTTTACATTTTTCATGTTTTGACTTTTATTCAATTTCAAACTCTATATCGCTTTCTGGAGAGTTATACGCAAACTGGTGCGTAAACGTAACCAGTTTAACGCGAAAAATACTCCGGAACATCATCATATACTTAACATACCTTAAATAACCTTTACATAACTTAGAAATAAGTTTTGAAGGCTTTGGTATGGCAAAAACAAGTTAATTCGCTTACAGGGACTAAACTTGACAAACTACGAAAGTATGCCAATTTGAACTGTAACAGACATTCCGGAACATGACCATAAGTTAAACACACCTTAAATATCCTTTATATAGTTTAGAAATAGGCTTTGAGGTGTTCGGTGTGCTAAAATAAACTTTTGGGTCATTCAGGGACTAAAAGTGTCAAAAAAAAAATGCATAAGTTTGCATTTTCGCGCATAACTTACGGTCTGAATACATCCGGACATCCAAAAATTTTTGTAAGCACTAAAATATTTTATTTTAGTGTTTGGCATGAGAAAAATCCATTCGTCACGCAATTTGGATCGTTTTTCACGCTTATGCGCATTCCGTCGTAATTAACCGAACAACGCGATTGTACAGCTAAACGAACTGACATCCGGCATATTTTTGAGCATGTTTCATGTTCCCTATACTTTAACATCCTTTTGAAGCTTAAAAATGGGCTTGACGGGTGTTAGAAGTGCCAAAACACGACGATACGCGCTCAGGAACCAAAACTGCAAAACTACAAAAAAAAAAAAATAATAATAATAAAAAATGCAGCAAAAAGCCATTTTAAACATAAGTTAGCAGCCCCTAACACTTCCCAAAGGTCAAGTGCCACATGTTAATCTCCTATGGTGGCCAAAATTAGTTACCACAACATTTTGACAAGTGTACGGCCTAGATCGTGCCCCCTTTTCCAAGAAACGATCCTAACGGTTGTGGGTTTACTATAAATACCCAACCCATTTTCACTCATTCCTCACTAGAATCTGATCTAAAAGACTCTAAGTTGAAACCATTGTTTCATACCTGAGTTATTTGGATCTAGATTAGCATTCGGGGACCTTTCGTAAGTATTCTTTCGTTCTTTTATCGCTTTCGAGTCCGAAAGTCAAACTTTGTTTGACTTTCTGCATTGACCAGTTTATGGTCGATGCGAAGTTCGTTTGAACTTCATAACGTGAGCGTGATCACGATGGTTATAGTCCCTAGTGACTATACCTACTGATTACCACGTTATCTAGGCTCAGTGACGAGCCGTAGTTTCGGTCAGAATACATATTCTTGCGTATTTTGTAACCAAACTACTTAAGGGTATCAAAACCGTTTGTTTTGATACCAAACCTGTTTTCTAAACTTAGTTAAGCATGTTTTAGCATGCTTAGCTCGTCACTTTTAGTTTAGTGCTTATATAGGGTCGTAAGGTAAGCGATCTAAACAATCGCTTATACTTTCGAACCCGACCCGTTTGGTCGATCATTAGGATCCGACCAAACACATTAGGTGACCATAGTATATAGGGAATAACCTTCCGAGGTTATACCTTATGGTCGCTTCGTTTAAGTAGTTGTATGATAGGTAGTTTATATGCCTTAGGTAAATTACCAAAATGCCCTTTTGACGCCAAGATTCATTTTAAGCATATGTAACATAAATTTTAACATCTAAACTGATTTGACAACCATACTAGACATGTTAAGGCATATATTACTTGTCATAGGACTAGTTAGGCGGTCCGAACGCGATTCACGCGAGCGACGCGTTAAAGTAGCATAAGCTACCTAAACGGGTCGTAATGGGTCACAAGCACTTAGGTTAGGTTTCTTTTAGTATGTAGGCTTTGTTAAACCATACTACATGAGTTCCCATACTCATTTGGTTTACGAACCCTCATTCTATCCGATCTTCCGATTTAGGTCCGGTTTATTAATGTAGTTACCTATATTAGGTGCCGTTTGATATTCCGAGATCTCTAGCATTGCTTGGTGGTTATCTTAGGACTTCTGAGCAATCTCAAGTGAGTACATAGAACCCCTCTTTTACTGTTTTCCAAACTGTTTTGGGGTGAAACACATGTGCCTACTTGTTACTTTCGTGCTTTCCTGTTTTCACATCATATACCTGCTATGTTTGTTAGTACATTATAGTACATGATTTCATTACATTTCATGCTATGTATGTCCATTGTGTGCATACTTAGTACATTGTTTTACATTACATTTCTGCTATGTATGTTAACTGATAGCATGCTAGCACATTGATTTACATGACTTTTCTGCTTTGTATGTTAACTTAGCATACTTAGTACATTGTTTTCATATAACATGTTCACTTTTGCTATGACATTTGGTTTGCACAAATGAGACTATTATACGTTCATTAACATTAGCTACGCCGCTCGGTAGTAAGTACTGGTACCATAGGACTTGACAAATCCCATTCCTGACATCCCGGGTTTGTTTGGATGTAAGGAATGACTGAATCCGAAAACATTTCTTTTGATAACCTTGACTGAAAGGGTTATCCGACTGTCTCAAGGCTTGAATGTATGCGTTAACTTACCACATAAATGTTTGTATCAATGTAACATGCATTACTTTACAAAACATAACTTTTTGATATATTCAAATTACTTTGTTTTGTACATTTCTACATTTGGACTATTTGACAATACTTTACTTACAAGACATAACATTTTATATACATTACTTGACTACTCTTGGACTTATAAACATTTGACATGGCTTATACAAGGACTTTTGACTATCGGTTTAAACATAGACTTTATACATTGGTGGTTTGTTTAAGTGATTTAAGTAACGAGGCATGTGTAATATGATACAAGCATGGTGGATACGCCGCTAGTACTTCCTATATATAAGTGTTTGTATGGTATTACATATTGTAGCGTTATTTAAATCATTTCAATTTGGACATATGATATTTTATACAAATAACATACTTTTCACAAGACATTGTTTTACAAAACAACTTATCGTATACAAACTCATTTTACTTGGTTATTTATTTAACCATACTTTATGATCTTATTTATACATATCATCTGATCTTATCGTTTTTCAAATGATTTACAAGACAAAACAATTTACAAGGTTCATGACTAAACATTTTCTTAAACTTAAGTCATGAATCCTATTTTCACAAACCTATGTATCTCACAGGCATTTTTATGCTGACGTACCTATTTTCACATGTGTTTTCAGGAGCTTTTCCGTAGGATGACGATCATGACACTAGGGCGGACCTATGCCTTAGAGATTTAAAATGAAGATAGACTATGTTTAATTATGTTAAAAACTCTTTGATTCCTGTTTAAAACAATGAAACTCTTGTGTTGATAAATAAATACAACTTTGTATGCCATGGTTATGAAACAATTAATTCTTTTACAACACTCCCCGACGTTTTCCGCCACGTCTTGTATGCTATACGTGGTCGGGGTGTGACACCTAGAACACCAGAGCAAAATGGGATAGTTGAAAGAAAGAATAGGACACTGATTGAAGCTGCTAGGACCATGCTTGCTGACTCAGGTTTACCTCTAACTTTCTGGGCAGAGGCAGTAAACACTGCTTGCTATGTCCAAAACAGAGTTTTAATAAACCCCAGGCACAAAAAGACTGCTTATGAAATTTTGTATAAAATTAAACCACTGATTTCATATATTAAAGTATTTGACTGCCCATGCTTTATTTTGAACTTAAAAGATTCCATCTCAAAATTTGCAGCCAAAGTAGACAGTGGTTATCTTTTGGGATACTCTACCACTGATAAGGCCTACAAAGTGTTTAACACACGGACTAAAACAGTGGAAGAGACTTTGAATGTAAAGTTCAATGAACTTTCATCAATGAAAATCCCAGCAAATCCTGCTGATTTATTTGATCTTGATAAATTCACATTTGAAAGTGTTGCTGTCAAGACTATCAGTGTAGGTCCATCAGAGGATTCATCACCAGACTATGGGTATGAGATCATCATTCCTCAACAAAAGTCTGTTTCAATGGAAAAAGCAGCAGTTGTACAAAACAGTTGTCAATGCTTAACCACTGCTACCTCAACAATTGTTGACCAAAGTAGCCCATCAACCTCTGCTTCAACAACATCAAACACTACTGACAAAAGTCCCCAAACAGTGGATAAAAGTCAGCATGTGTCCTCATCATTACCTCCTATTCCACCACCTTTTGAAGCCACTGCTGGATCATCAAAGTCACCAGCAGTGGTTAGCTCAGATGATACACATCTGCAGCCTTCACCAACAAATGTCATCATACCATACCAAGGAGATTTAATCTTCTTGAGATCTCATCCACCTGACCAAATCATTGGCAACATCAATGAAGGGGTGCTCACAAGAAGCCAAACCCAAAACATTTGTCTTTTTGCTGGTTTTCTATCACTCCACCAGCCAGTCAAGTACCAAGAGACACCGAAAGACAACAGCTGGGTAGAAGCCATGGAAGAAGAGCTCCAACAGTTTAAAAGACAACAAGTATGGGAGCTTGTACCACTGCCAAAAGATGTAAGCCCCATCGGCACAAAGTGGGTCTTCAAAAATAAAACTAATGAAAGGGGCATTGTTGTCAAGAATAAAGCCAGGCTTGTGGTTCAAGGTTACAGACAGGAAGAGGGGATAGACTATGATGAAACTTTTGCCCCTGTAGCAAGATTGGAAGCTATAAGACTGTTCCTGGCCTTTGCTGTCAACCACAACATGAAGGTGTTCCAAATGGATATCAAAAGTGCTTTCCTCTATGGTACAATTCAAGAGGAGGTATATGTCTGTCAACCTCCAGGTTTTGGAGGATCCATTTTATCCAGATCATGTCTACAGGCTAAACAAAGCCTTGTATGGCCTGAAACAAGCACCTAGGGCCTGGTATGAAACTCTTTCCACCTTTCTACTCTCAAATGGTTTCAAAAGAGGTACCATTGATAAAACACTGTTTCTAAAATGGAGAGGAAAGGATTTAATGATTGTCCAAATTTATGTGGATGACAATATTTTTGGAAGCACATGTAATAAAATGTGTGAAGAGTTTAGGCAACTCATGACAGCAGAGTTTGAAATGAGTACAAAGGGTGAGATGCAATGCTTTCTTGGTCTCCAAGTTCACCAAATGCAAAATGGAACCCTCATTCATCAAAGCAAATATGCTAAAGAACTTTTAAATAAATTTGATATGAATGATTGTAAACCATGCAGCACACCCATGGCAACCAATAAGCTAGTCATGTCTGATGAAAAGGATGAGCTGATTGACCAAACACTTTATAGAAGCATGATTGGGTCTTTACTGTACCTAACTGCATCCAGACCAGACATAATGTTTGCAACATGTGTCTGTGCAAGAAGTCAATCAGCTCCCAGAAAATCTAATCTCATTGCTGTAAAAAGGATCTTCAGATACATAAAAGGTGCTACCACACTTGGTATCTGGTATCCAGCTAATGGGAATATCCAGCTTTCAGGCTTTTCAGATAGTGACTTTGCCGGATGTAACACCACAAGGAAGTCCACTTCAGGAGGGTTCCAGTTTCTAGGCAACTGCTTGGTTTCATGGCAAAGCAAAAAGCAAGCAGTTGTTTCAACATCCACTGCTGAAGCTGAATACATTGCTGCTGCAAGCTGTACAACCCAACTCTTGTTGCTTTAAAATCAGTTGCTGGATTTTGGTATCACTGCCTTAAAGACACCACTCATGCTGGATAGCCAGGCAGCAGAAAATATCATCAAAAATCCAGTTTCCCATTCAACCACCAAGCACATCGACATCAGACATCATTTTGTGAGGGATTGCTATGAAAAAGGTTTGATTTCTCTGCATCATGTTCCAACTAAAGACCAGCTGGCATATGTGCTCACAAAAGCTTTAGATACATCTACCTTTGAAAGCTTGGTGTCTAGGATTGGCATGCTAAACATGGAATAACAAGCAAACTCTTGTTTTTCTATGAATAAAAGCATTAAAATGTTTTCAGAAAATCAAAAATCCATCCTTAAAAATAGCTAAAAATGAAATTTTCATTAAATCCTTAAAAGTCTGCCATAACCACTGATTGGTACAAACATTTGTTTGTTATTTGCTATCCACTGCTGAAAGTCAACCTCTGTTTCATCATTTTCCTTGGTAAACACTGATGTCAAACTTTAGTGTTTTAAAACCACTGACACAGGCTATCCACTGATAGTAAAAGTCACCCACTGTTTTCATTTCCTTTGTGAACCACTGGTATTGCTTCATCAGTGGTTTCTTAAACAACTGTCCTCCATTATTTAATCCTTTGCATCAGAGGTTGACACGTGGTCAGTATTTATCCGTCAGATCTTTGTAACCGCTGCCACGTCAGCATTCACTTTTTCATCATATAAAACCCTGCCCTAAACCCCCAAACAGGGTTTTCACTGTCGAATCGAATTCAAAATTCTTTTCTCAAAACAGTTTTCCACAATAATTCTCCCAAAATCTTCATCATCCTCACTCCATTTTTCTCATTCTCTGTTTCAATCATGGTGAAAAAGGCAAACAAATCCAAAACAAAGGAGCCTACCGAGATTGAAATTCCATACAAATGGTCTCACAATTATTTGGGTATTCTTGAAAAACCCAGTGACACAAAGACCTTCGATTCCATCATAGACACATTATCCTCAACAAAGTACAAAACTTTCCTCACTTACAATGCAACCGTCTACCTTGCTACTCAACGAGAATTTTGGAAAAATGCTTCTCTTGAGAAGATGGACAAAAAGGTTTTTGCCATCAATTCCACAATAAAAGGTGTAAAAATCTCAATCACACCTCAAGCCATATCTGACTTATTTGAGCTCAATGATCTGGAAGGTAAAAATTATTTTCCGAAAACAGAGTACCAAGGAGATTTCATTAAAAGAGGGTATGGAAAAGAAATGAAAATAGATACTTTACAAAAGGGCAGTTTTCCATCTGCTATAAGGTTATTATTTCATACCCTCCTTATGTGTGTTTCTAACAAAACCACTGCTTTCAATGAAATCCCGTTGAAGATACAATACCTGGCTTATGCTATACTAAAAGGTGAAAATTTTAATTATTCCCAGGTAATCTTCGATAATTTGGTCAAAAATGTTGAGAAAAAGGCTTTTCTATTATTTCCAAGATTTTTGAGTTACTATTTTAATAAAAAAATTTCAGAAAATAATGCCCACGTACTTGTACAGGGTCCTCCTTTTAAAATAAACAATTTAACACCAGAAACATTCACAAGAATGTTAAAATCTAAAAAAACACAAGCAGAGGTGCCTAAGCAGAATTTAGCAGCTACCACTACTCCTCAGGTATCTGCTGCTGAGCCCACTGCTCCAGGTGATCAAGGTAGCATAACCACTATTTTGAAACCCACACCTGCCCTTACCAAAAAGAACAAAAAGAAATCATCCAGAAAACCCCCCCAAACCCATCAAAAAGGCAACTCTGGAAGATGAGATCCCAGAGCAACTGCCAGTGACAACACAAAAGTCACCAATAACCACTGCTGCTACTTCCTCACAGTAGTTGGTAGAAAGATCTCCACCTTTGCCAAAAACTCCTCCTGCATCCTCACAAAAGGATCAGGTTGTAAGCACAGAGACCCCACGTTATGAAGCTCTGGATCCAATTGGATCCATCTTCCTCAGTCCTGATCCCAAGGACATGTCTCTTTCTACACCAATACCTTCACCCCTCATCTTACCACAATCCATGCTACCTTTGTTGCATGCAGTTGATATAGCTCAAACACAAACCAGTTCCTCTCAACCACCTATCAATGAGAGTACACTCCTACAAGTGACTGGGTCTGATGCCTATACCTCTGCAATCCCAGCAACAATTGAGGAGGTTACACTACAGGAGTTACAAGTAACTCTTGTCAGTAGTTCAAGTGGAGCAGCAACTACTAGTGTTGGACCCACTGGTCTACATTAGGTTAGTTGTTCTATCAATAAGATTCCCTTGAAGGCAATTTCTTCAGAGACAACTAGGGCAACCACTGGTGAGTTTTCTTTAACCACTAGTGAGCTGCTCAAAGTGTCCACAAATGAGGAAAGAAGTCCCCAATACCGAGAACAAGGGGCATCAATGGATGACTTTTGGGATACCTTCCCTAAGTGTACCATTGATTTAACCACTGCTGGTGGGAAATCAGATGATCCCATTCATTTGGGTGATGGTTTAAAATATAAAGAATTGACGAAGAGAATGGACAAAATTGACTCATCTGTTGCAGACATCAAAACAATGTTGCAGCAGGTGTTAAATTCTCAAAAGTCTACATCCACTGCTGTACCACCCCCAATAGCTGCTTCATTATCTAATGAACTGTGGTGTTTATTTCAACCATTGCTCTGACATCAAAGAGAATTAACTGATCAGCAATATGAGATCCAAATTCAAAAGATTAGAACTCTCACGGAAGCAAGGTTTAAAGATACTCAAGCTGACATCAAGGCTTTAAAAGCCCACATTCTGAAAACCACTGGCACTTCTCCTCCCACTGTTCTCTTCTTTGATAACCCTCTTCCAGATAATGCCAAAAAAGGGGGAGAAAATCAAACAGTGGATAAAGAAGAGAATTGAAGACAATATGTATATTGAACCAGAAAAGGAAAACATGACTAAAAACATTCCCTTGCCAGATGGTAGTAAAAAGATTGATGTCACTGAAAATGCACTAGTTGGAGCAAAAGCAAGTGTAAAAAGGGATAGAGAGGCTAAGGATAAAGCCAGGTGGGAACAGGAGAAGAGAGCTTTCATGAAGCTAAATGCACAAGGTCCTTCTGAACCTATGGATAATAAAAATTACAAGGAAGAAAAAAGAAGCCCACTAGACAAGTGAGGCAACCTAAAAAGCATGCTTCCAAACCACCTACTAAAGGCTCCAAACCTCAAACTACCACTTCAACACACACCACAACCACTGCCTTACCACCACTACCAAAAATCACTCCACCAATAAAACCACCAAAAACAACTTCACCACCATAACCTCCTGCCAAAAAGCAGAAGACACCAGATGTTACAACATCTGTTGTAATGGCAACAGTGATTGAAACACCAGTAGTTTCAACAACTGTTAGTCAGCCACCATCCACCACTCAAAATATCACCACTAATCCACCCAAGACATCATTAGCCTCTCCTTCAATAAAAAGGAGAAGGATTTTCATACCTGATGAAGATTCTCCATCACCACCACCAACATCTTCACAATCACTTGCACTTATTCCAAACCCTGTTCCTCTCTCATCAGCTCCAGTACAACAACCAATCACTGTCATTACTCCTGCATGTGTCCAATTTCCTCTAGAGCTTGAAGCAGTTAGAGAAGAGATCAAATCCTTCTACTATGAGGATGACTCTGCTAAAAGGAAGTTGCCATCAGTTGAAGGATATCCAAGGCCTAACAACATTGAAGAATATTTGAAAGTTAAGGCTAAACAGGCAGAGGATATTTCCAAAAGAAAATCTCAAGGAAAATCTGACAAAGAAATTCAAGGCATTACCAGTTTCTATTTACTCAAGTCAGATCCTTAGTGCAATTTGCAAAAAATGTTTGTCAACAAATCTCAGAAAAAGTAGATGAAACTTTGAGAAAAGACTACATTGAAAGCATCATGGTAACCAAGAAGTACAAGGGAGAAAAGCATATGTACAAGGAGTGGACCATTCCTGAGCTTGAACAAGAAGCAGCCAGGATTCAAGAAATGATAAAGAATAAAGTCAAACACACTCCTCCAAATTGGTGAAAGTACAAAAAGAATGTGCCTGATAAGGCATTAGAGCTGAAGATAATGAAAGAGGAATTAGTTGGTGCTGACTATGGGTCCAAAAATCAAGTGGCAAGATGGAAAGAAGATATAGTTAGGTCCACCTACAAAAGGTTCGAGGAATTAAGGAAGAAAGTTCCTAAAGTTCCACAAAAACCTGACTACCCTGAAGCAGTGGTTTCAAAAAGACCACCAAAACTGCAAATCAGGAGATCCACTGCTCCAGCTGGTGCAGCCATCTTTAAAAGAAGGCAACAAAAACAATTGGGTACTGAAACAGTGGCTGAATTAATGGCAGGAGATGAGCTTATAAAGGAAGGTATTAAAAAGATGATAGCTGAAACTCTTGGCCTGAATCAACCTGCAAACACTGCTTAGACAGTCATCACAAGGCCTGCATCACCAAACACCTCTTCCAATAAAAATCTCCCAAGAAACCCACCAGGCTCTAAAGTACTAAAGTGGAAAACTGACAAACAGACTCATGTACTGACTGTGTTCAAGTCTAGTGGAGAAGTGAAGAAAATAACAAGGGAACAAGCACTTGGCCTAAGTCTTGAAGATATGCAGGATCTCCTTGATCATCCACTTAGTAGGGATGAAGATGACACAGATGCCCTAGACTTTGAGTTGCAACTTAAAGGTCAAATAAGGGAACTGTTGATGAGGTAATAAAGTTACACAATAATGAAGGGTTTTTGCATTATCTGTTCCAGGGGGAGATTCTTGGGATTGAACCCTATCAGAGGAACATACAATTAAAGCCAAAACTGGTTCAGGTCAGTGGATCCAAAATAAGCAGATGTTGTGTTACAAGTCTCTCCCCATGAAAGTGGTTTCAAAATCTGCTGACCTCCTATCTACTGATCGTTACAACTGCTGACCTACAACCGCTGATCAAGTCAAAGACTAAAGACCTGCTGTTCAATCTACTGCTTTGGGTCAAACACTGCTGGTAGTTATCAAGTACTGCTGAAGTCACAACAGTGGAAGGACCAGCAGTAGTTTAGTTTACTTATGTAATGTATTGTATAGCAGTTGTTAGCCTAAGCAGTGTTTGTATAGATCAGTTGTTTGAAGTTGTTAAGAGGTTAGATGTCACTTTCATGGTGACGTCAGCATTGATGCCTCAGTGGTTTGTCCGTGCCTATAAATAGAACAGTACCATGCACTGTTCTATTAGCTCTTCACAAAATCTTCTTCCTGTACGAACAAACACTGTGAGCTCAGGCTGAGGGGGAGTTTGTATTCATACATGTATTGTAATCATTATTGAAATAAATTCAATCTTTTGGTTCTTTGTTGAAAATGTTTGATTAAAGCAATTCTCCTGTTTGATTGTATGCAAAGTTTGTTTCCATCTTAAATTCCGCTACACTACTCATTCATCTTCATCTTATTTCAAACGTAAAACATAATCAAAACCAAACTCATATCCTAACACCTTTGCCTCCATATCCCTTCTTTGCCTTTCTTTTTCGCCTCCATATCCCTTCTTTGCCTTTCTTTTTCATCAGCTAAGGCATTTAGGGTTTCATTCACCTTCTTTGATCCATCTGGCCTGGGAATGTTTGCAAGCATACTTGCATTATCAGATGCAATGTAAAGACCATCTTTAATACCCTTCTTCTTCCATTCTTTTAATTTCTCCCCCTTTTTGGCATCATCCTCAGGAGGGTTGTCAATGAAGAGAATAGTTGGAAGAGCAGTGCCAGTGGATTGCTTCAAATGGGCCTTGATAGCCTTAAGATCTACTTGAGTATCTTTAAACCTTGCATCCATGAGATTTCGGATCTTTTGAACATGTATGGCATGTTGTTGATCAGCAAGTTCTCTTTGTTGTTGGAGCATTGGTTGAAATAAGCTCCAGAAATCAGCAGTAGTAGGAGCAGATGATGGAGCAAATGTTACAACTGGTGCAGCAGTGGGTGTTGCCTTTTTTGTTTGTAACAACTGTTGCAGCATAGATTTGATGTCTGCAACAGATGTTTCAATCTTGTCAACCCTCTCCGTCAATTCTTTATATTTTAAACCATCACCCAAGTTAATGGGATCATCTGATTTCCCACTAGTAGTGGTTGTATTAGTAGTTGTGCCAGTGGAATATTCCAAAGGATCAAATACTGATGCCCCTTTTTCTTGGTACTGGGGTCTTCTTCCTTCAGCAGTTGATAATCTTTTGATGTTGCCAGTGGTTAAAACAAACTCACTGGTAGATATCAGTGGTGCTATAGAAGGAATTGTCTTCAAGGGAGTCTGATTTATGAAACAACTGACCAAATGTAGATCAGTAGATCCAACACATGTAGTTGCTGCTCCACTTGAACTACTGACAGGAATTACAGGTAATTCCTGTAATTCCTGTAGTGTAACCTCCTCAGATGATGTTGGTGGGTTAACAGTGATAGAAACACCAAACTCAGTCACTTGTTGAGGTATATTCACATTGATAGGTGATTAAGAAAAACTGATTTGTGTTTGGGCAATATCAACTGCATCCAACAAGGTTTTTATTGATTGTGGAATTTGTGGGGTGAGGATAGGAGTTGAAAGTGAATTTTCCCCGGGAGGAGGGCTGTGGATGATAGAATCAAGTGATCCTAGAGCATCATAATTTGGTGTCCCTGTGTTTACAACCTGATCTTTTTGTGAAGATGCAGGAGGAGTTTCAGGCAAGGGTGGAGATCTTTGTTCCATCTGCTGTGAGGAAGTAGCAGCAGTGGTTATTGGTGACATTTGTGTTGTCACTGGCAGTGGCTCTGGGATCTCATCTTCCAGAGATGCTTTTTGTTTGGGTTTGGGGGGGTTTTTTGGATGATTTTTTCTTGGTCTTTTTGGAGATGGCAGGTGTGGGTTTCAAAGCAGTGGTTTTGCTGCTATGATCACCTGGAGCAGTGGGCTCAGCAGCAGATACCTGAGGAGCAGTGGTAGCTGCTAAAGTCTGCTCAAGGACCTCTGCTTGTGTTTTTGAAGGCATCTCTGTTCTGGTGAATGTTTCAGGAGTTAAACTGTTTATTTGAATAGGAGCACCTGGTACAAGTACATGTGCATTATCTTTTGAAAACTTTTTCTGAAAGTAATAACTTAAAAATCTTGGAAATAATAAGAAATCCTTTTTATCAACATTTTTTACCAAGTCATTGAAGATTACATGGGAATAGTTAAAATTTTCATTTTGTAAAATAGCATAGCCCAGATATTGAATCTTCAATGGGATTTCATTGAAGGATGTGGTTTTGTTTGACACACACATCAGGAGGGTATGAAATAAAAACCTTATGGCAGATGGAAAACTGCCTTTTTGTAACGTATCAACTTTCATTTCTTCTTCATACCCTCGTTCAATGAAATCTCT
Organism: Helianthus tuberosus; assembly: GCA_030545235.1. Taxonomy (NCBI): domain Eukaryota; kingdom Viridiplantae; phylum Streptophyta; class Magnoliopsida; order Asterales; family Asteraceae; genus Helianthus; species Helianthus tuberosus. The sequence goes on from CM060374.1 coordinate 115,251,239, forward strand.
TTAGTACTCTGTTCTAGGGAAAGAACTTTTACCTGCTATGTCGTTGAGTTCAAAGACCTCCGAGATGGTTTGAGGTGTGATGGTGAATTTTATACCTCTTCTTGAAGAATTTATCCCAACAACCGTGTTATCCACTTTCTCAAGAGTTGCATTTTTCCAGAACTCCCGTTGTGTAGTCACGTAAACGGTTGCATTATAAGTGAGCAAAGTTTTGTACTTTGATAAAGAAAGGGTGTCGATGATGGAATCAAAAAATGTGTTTTCTTTGGGTTTTTCGAGTATACCCAGATAATTCTGAGAGGATTTAAATGGAATTTTAATCGTGACAGGCGTCTTTGATTTGGTTTTCTTTACCATGATGAAGCTTGAAATGAAGAAATATGAGTGAAGATGATGATGAAGCTTGATGATTTTGATGAGATTTTTTTTTGGGGAAAACTGTTTTAGAAAGGAATTTTGTATTCGATTCGACAGTGAAAACCCTGATTTAGGGTTTTAGCAGGGTTTTATATGGTGAAAAAGTGAATGCTGACGTGGCAGTGGTTACAAAGATCCGACGGTCAAAAACATTCCACGTGACAACCTCTGATGAAATGGATGACAGTTGTTTAGGAAACCACTGATGAAAATTTATCAGTGGTTGCAATAGTTATTTTGAAAACAGTGGGTGACTTTAACTATCAGTGGATAGCCATATTGTAACACCCCAAAACCCGAATGTTTATATTCGTTAAATGTTATGATATGGTACATCAAGAAATAAATGACTAGGCTATTTAACCTAATAAAGTGTATGATAAAAACTATTTAAAAGATGAAAGTTGTGCCAATCATGTTTTAGTGGCAAACATGGAGGGGTTAAATGGAATAAGATGAAAGTTGGGTTACTAAATAACAAAACACACACACAAACACACATAGTGTGTTCGAGAAAGAGCAGGAGGCTTCCATGGAGCGAAGAACCCTAACTTTCATCTATTTCCTCAAATTGGAAGGCTAAACGAAGCTCAAATTCATAACCGAACACGGATTAATGATCACCTTCACAAGGGGATCGTAAGGTATGTCTTAAAAGTTAGATTGGTGATCTTTCACGAAGTGGGTTATGATGTAAATTGCGAATTTGTATGAAATTGATAATGGTGTGTGTTAGAATCATCATATTGAACATGGGTTATGCATGATTTAGGTTAATTTGATGTTTAAGGGTGAAACCCATTAGTTATGTTGAGAATGATGACTTGAATCATCATCCATGTCTAATTCTTGTTGAATATTGATGTATTATGTGAGTAATATGGATTATTGTTAGAAGAATTGAAAGAAATAGGATGATAATATGTTTGAATGTTTATGCATGAATGAATTATGTTGATTAAAAGGAGGAATTTGTTGAATTATGAATGAGATTAAAAGGATATGCACGAATTAGTTGTACACTATGCTTAGGAGATAGTACACACATCAAAAGTATGATGAAATTATGAAGAACTTAATAATAGATCACTTGTAAGTGATTAACAAAGTAGTTATGAAGTGGGTTTTCGATGATATGATCGAAGTAATGATATGCTTATGTTAATAATGTTGAAAATCATATATGTGTAAGTATGTTTAAAGAAATTGGATAAGAAATGATGGATTAACATGTGTTTAAGGTTAAATGATAAACTTAATATAAGATCCGTGTGATAAAAAGGAATTGATGAATGATGAATAAGCTAACTATCTTGAGAATGATATATGATAGTTGATGCTTAATAAGCGACATGGAAGCTTGGGAAGGACGCGGGTCAAACGAGACTAATGCGCACGGGAAGCATATTCGGTTGTTATGTAAGTAAAGCTTACACCCCTTTTACGTAGAATATCTATTCATTGTATAGATTAAGAACATGATAAGTTAATATATGAAGAATGATGTTTCGACAAGTTTTGATACGGGTCGGAACATGTGACCATATTAAGAAACTAAGTTTGAGGGTTGAAAGGGGTAAAAAGGGGTATTACGCTAATTTTGATTATGAGTTAACGAAGAAATAAGTTACAAGGAGGGAATAATGAATAATTACAACCCCATAAGGATGCAATGGTCTTGTAGACCAAATCGGTCAAATGATGAAGATATCACCATTTGACGATATCGACTAATGGTTGTTTTGTTAAGTATTATGAATTAACAGGATAAATAGCGAAAGGATTTGCATTGTTATTTACTAGCAATTTGGTGGATAATGCACTAAAACGGGTCATAGCTTTGACCCGAGTCTGGTATGTGTGATTAGAGTTATGGTTAAGTCGTAGGGTTTGGTTAAAAATGGATGGAAGTCCTTCGTTGCAAAGGACGTAACTAATGTTGACCAAAATGTCCTTGATGGGTATTTTGGCCAAACGACCTTAAAAGTTGTTAGAAACAAGCAAATTAATTAAATGAATGCTTTGGACAAGTATGAAAACGAAAAATATGATTTTGAGAGTCAATTCTTAAAAATGCACAAATACCCTTAACGGGTCAAAATATGCACTAGAACGAAAATGGGTTAATAAGATGCAAGAAACCCGTGATCTGAACCGCATATGATAGACAACGTTGATATTTTAAGATTCATAAGAAAATGAGGTCAAATAAACAGGATATTTTGATAAATGCATGAACGGGTCAAAACTTTGTAAAAAGGAAATAAGCCGAAAGCTTAAAAGTATAAAATTTTGTTAATCCGGATGTCGGATGTTAACTCCATGTGATGGGGGATTAAATTATGGTCATGTGGGAAGAAACAGGAGGTTAAACGGGAATACGGTTTGAAAGTTACGCAAGTTTTAGCGTTTTCGGACGACGAAACAGATCTGCAGCAAAATGGTGATTTTAGGGGCCGTCGCCGATGCCCCGTGCATTCTCAGCTTTTGTCCGACGCCTTAATTCACTGTCTACGCAAAGTGACCCGACGCAGGGTATCGCACGGTCGTGCACTTGGGCCGCACGGTCGTGCGTTTCCGAGTAAATCAATATACTGGCTTGTGCATTGCCAGCACTCTCGACGTCGTAGGCACCGCACGGTCGTGCGGTTGGGACGCACGACCATGCGACAGCTGCAAACTCAACCGAATGTGCTGAATTCATCCGAATCAGCCCCGTAATCTATAAGTGGTCCCAAAATGTATTCTAAACTTATTGTAGAGTGTTTACGAGATGCGATGGATGTTTAAAGGCTTTAAGATCTCAGTCTAAGCTCATGAAATTAATGCACGAGTATGATAAGTGTATATAAATGAGTTAAACAAGAATCGTAGGCATGTTTGAACGTATGTAAGTATTTTGTACTTGTGAGTGAAGATATGCAAGTGTATAGTTATGATTGTTTTTATGTATGCGTGTAAGTATGTAGTTATGTATGTAGGTAGGTATATATGTAGGTAACTGTGTATGTACGTACGCCAATAGATATGTATGGACGTAAGCATTATCTAATTAAGTATGAAGGGCGTACGCGTGTAGGTATAAACGTATTATATGTAAATGCAAGTATGTATGTATAAATGTATGCCAGTAGTTATGTATGTGTGCTCGTACGTTTTCAACACGATTGAGTATTGATGCTATTAACAGCGCACCTTGAGAATGAAGTGTAATGCAGGAACAATGTTGGAGTATCACTAGAGAGTGGATACTCAGACGGGAATGCATAAATGCAAAGAAATAACGGAATGGAAAGTAAAAGAGTATGAATCTTGTTACGTTCATAATGTGTACTAACGTTTTGAACTTATATGGTGAGTGTAGGTTGTAGGAGTCATGGAGGATTATCGAGGAGTGGAGATCGAAGACCGAGTCACAAGATAGATTGTACGGGATCGATAGTGAATTTATCGTAGTAGACACAAGTTATGTTTTTTTTAGTAAACCAGTTGATTGATGATTTATGTGAAAACTTATTCAAAAATGAAATTTCAAGTAAGTCAAGACAATTGTAATGAAAGAAAGTTTATGGTATAAATTTCCGCTGCGACTTTTTGTCAAATACATTTTAGGGTCTTACAAGTTGGTATCAGAGCCCTGGTTTGAGAGAATCAAGTACAAGAGTATAGGTACTTGAACTCAAGCCTGTGTGCTCTTGTGATAAGGAACCCGTACAATCCAAGACTCGTTCAAGATCTAAAGGTAGAAGCAAAGGTAAGTATGTATTAGATTATGTATTTGAAGGGGGCTAATAGTATGTTATGTTAAGGGTAAGCGCAATTGTTCGGAAGGGATGATCCGTGAATGCGGTCTAGGACCGGCATCAAGGCAAGTAATAAGACGAATTGACCCCAGGTACGTAAAGTTAACGTGTGGACGTATGAAATGGTATAATTAAGCAAGTGAAAGAAAATTTTAAGTGAATATAATAACGACATGGTAAGAAGTTTTAAAAATGTTACACGTGCCGAAACTTAATTCTTCGGACATAAGGTGGCGATTACGCGAAGACACGAAACTAGTACGTGGATCATGTACCTGGCCAGTACACAAGAAACGTATGATGTTCGTGAGACCACGATAATTGTTACAGGTATGTCCGTTAGAATTAGGTAGAAGGTGGGCGTGTGGGTGAAATGGGTAATAAGACTCTTGGGGGATTGAGAGTACTACGTAAGAGTGAAAAGTACAAATGATAAAAATGAAGAATGTTGAATCCGTAAGAAAGTACGGATCAACAATGTATGAATGAAATGTTTGAATCCGCGAGACGGATTCAAGGAATGAAAGGCATGAATGAAATGTTTGAATCCGCGAGACGGATTCAAAGAATGAAAGATGTGAATGAAATGTTTGAATCTGCGAGACGGATTCAAGGAATGAAAGGCATGAATGAAATGTTTGAATCCGCGAGACGGATTCAAAGAATGAAAGATGTGAATGCAATGTTTGAATCTGCGAGACGGATTCAAAACATAGAAGGTACGAATGGTATGAATGATGTGTTCGAATCTGTGAAACAGATTTAAGATATAAAAGACGAAACTAGTCTACATAAGAAGAAGTTGATAGCTTGACCATGTTCACGTCAAACAAGTCATATAAGTAAATGTAAAGCAAATGAATAAAAGAATGATAAAAATGGAAATATTCGAATGTGTAAGTAAACTCCCGGACTCCATCTTTAGTAGTAATGGAATTAATTGTATGATGATCGTTAAAGGTTATGTTGAAATGCGTTATTGAAGATGATATCGAATGAGTAGTATTAAGTAAGTGGTTTCCGAATCACTTCTTAGATTATTTAAGTAAAGTTCTATGCTAGTCAATTAAGTATGATAATCGAATCCAATTAGAATTTAGTTATTTAGAAGTGAAGGTTTTCGCTATGTAGACCAACGGGTCAAAGTAAGAGTTTATTTCGTTACGGAATGGCTTTTCATAAGTATAGACTTTTTAAGAAGAAGTCAAGGGTATAAATAATTATGAAATGAGATAGGATGAATACTTATAATTATGATGTGAGTGTTAAGTCAAACATAAATGTGTGTGTGTGTAAGAGGAAACGAGAAAGGTTTCGGGGATGAAACCTTATTTAAGGGGGGTAGACTTGTAACACCCCGAAACCCGAATGTTTATATTCGTTAAATGTTATGATATGGTACATCAAGAAATAAATGACTAGGCTATTTAACCTAAAAAAGTGTATGATAAAAACTATTTAAAAGATGAAAGTTGTGCCAATAATTAAGTGAATGCTTTGGACAAGTATGAAAACGAAAAATATGATTTTGAGAGTCAATGCTTAAAAATGCACAAATACCCTTACCGGGTCAAAATATGCACTAGAACGAAAATGGGTTAATAAGATGCAAGAAACCCGTGATCTGAACCGCATATGCTAGACAACGTTGATATTTTAAGATTCATAAGAAATTGAAGTTAAATAAACATGATATTTTGATAAATGCATGAACGGGTCAAAACTTTGTAAAAAGGAAATAAGCCGAAAGCTTAAAAGTATAAAATTTTGTTAATCCGGATGTCGGATGTTAACTCCATGCGACGGGGGATTAAATTATGGTCATGTGGGAAGAAACGGGAGGTTAAACAGGTATACGGTTTGAAAGTTACCCAAGTTTTAGCGTCTTCGGACAACGAAACGGATCTGCAGCAAAATGGTGATTTTAGGGGCCGTCGCCGACGCCCCTATGGCCGTCGCCGACACCCCGTGCATTCTCAGCTTTTGTCCGACGCCTTAATTCACTGTCTACGCAAAGTGACCCGACGCAGGGTATCGCACGGTCGTGCACTTGGGCAGCACGGTCGTGCGTTTCCGAGTAAATCAATACACTGGCTTGTGCATTGCCAGCACTCTCGACGTCGTAGGCACCGCACGGTCGTGCGGTTGGGACGCACGACCATGCGACAGCTGCAAACTCAACCGAATGTGCTGAATTCATCCGAATCAGCCCCGTAATCTATAAGGGGTCCCAAAATGTATTCTAAACTTATTGTAGAGTGTTTACGAGATGCGATGGATGTTTAAAGGCTTTAAGATCTCAGTCTAAGCTCATGAAATTAATGCACGAGTATGATAAGTGTATATAAATGAGTTAAACAAGAATCGTAGGCATGTTTGAACGTATGTAAGTATTTTGTACTTGTGAGTGAAGATATGCAAGTGTATAGTTATGATTGTTTTTATGTATGCGTGTAAGTATGTAGTTATGTATGTAGGTAGGTATATATGTAGGTAACTGTGTATGTATGTACGCCAATAGATATGTATGGACGTAAGCATTATCTAATTAAGTATGAAGGGCGTACGCGTGTAGGTATAAACGTATTATATGTAAATGCAAGTATGTATGTATAAATGTATGCCAGTAGTTATGTATGTGTGCTCGTACGTTTTCAACACGATTGAGTATTGATGCTATTAACAGCGCACCTTGAGAATGAAGTGTAATGCAGGAACAATGTTGGAGTATCACTAGAGAGTGGATACTCAGACGGGAATGCATAAATGCAAAGAAATAACGGAATGGAAAGTAAAAGAGTATGAATCTTGTTACGTTCATAATGTGTACTAACGTTTTGAACTTATATGGTGAGTGTAGGTTGTAGGAGTCACGGAGGATTATCGAGGAGTGGAGATCGAAGACCGAGTCACAAGATAGATTGTACGGGATCGATAGTGAATTTATCGTAGTAGACACAAGTTATGTTTTTATTTAGTAAACCAGTTGATTGATGATTTATGTGAAAACTTATTCAAAAATGAAATTTCAAGTAAGTCAAGACAATTGTAATGAAAGAAATTTTATGGTATAAATTTCTGCTGCGACTTTTTGTCAAATACATTTTAGGGTCTTACACATATCAGTGGGTAAAAACACTGAAGTATATCAGCAATGTTTACCAAGGACAAGTGAGAACAGAGGTTGACTTTCAGCAGTGGATATTTGCAAAAGAGCAGATGTTTGAACCCAAATAGTGGGTATGGCAGACTTTTAAGGATTTATGAAAAACTTCATTTTTAGCTATTTTTAAGGATGGAATTCTGATTTTTTGAAAATATTTTATTGCTTTTATTCATAGAAAAACAAGATTTTTCTTGTTATTCCAAGTTTAGCATCCCAAGCCTCGAGATTAAACTTTCAAAGGTGGATGTATCTAATGCTTTTGTTAGCACATCTGCCAGTTGATCTTGAGTTGGGACATGGTGCAAAGAAATCAGACCTTTTTCATAGCAATCCCTCACAAAGTGATGTCGGATGTCGATATGCTTGGTGGTTGAATGAGAAACTGGATTTTTGATGATATTTTCTGCTGCTTGACTATCCAACATGAGTGGTGTTTTCAAAGCAGTGATACCAAAATCCAAGAGTTGATTTTGAAGCCACAAGAGTTGGGCTGTACAGCTTGCAGCAGCAATGTATTCAACCTCAGCAGTAGATGTTGAAACAGCTGCTTGCTTTTTGCTTTGCCATGAAACCAGGCAATTGCCTAGGAACTGGCACCCTTCTGAAGTGGACTTCCTTGTGGTATTACATCCAGCAAAATCACTGTCTGAAAATCCTGAGAGCTTGATATTCCCATTAGCTGGATACAAGATACCAAGTGTGGGAGCACCTTTTATGTATTTGAATATCCTTTTTACAGCAATAAGGTTGGATTTTCTAGGGGCTGATTGACTCCTAGCACAAAAACATGTTGCAAACATGATGTCTGGCCTAGATGCAGTTAGGTACAATAAAGACCCAATCATACTTCTATATAAGGTTTGGTCAATCAGCTCTTCCTTTTCATAAGACATGACAAGCTTATTGGTTGCCATGGGTGTGCTGCATGGTTTACAATATGTAGGATCGTGTATTGACCCGAACGAGTCGTTCAGAGAAGTTTTTATCAGTTTCAGTGGCGAAAACAAAGAAACTGACTTCGAAACAGCTAGCAATACTCTTTAAACACGTTTCTGATTGATATTACAACTTGTACAATCACTGGATAAACCGGCAGCACTTCGGTATCCAAAATCACAAAAGTTACAACTGAGATCGCTTGAAGTACTATATATAGGCACTTTGGTTTCGCTTGAAAGTGACAAGACTCAGTTCAAGCGAAACCTCCTTGGTTACTTTTGCTTGAAACTAACATACTCTCTTTCAAGCGAAACGTATTCATTCAAGCTAAACCACTATATCTCGAACTACGTGCACTGATCTAACATTCTACGCACAAGACTCGATACAAGACAAAGTCGACAGATGAATGCACTAACAGACTCCCCCTCAGATGTTGACGAGTCTTGAAGTGTCGAGTCTTCGCATCTTCAGTCTTTATCAGTCTCTGGGCTTCACTCTTTCTATCAGCATCAACAGACTCCCCTTAACAATGTGCTGGCATTCCTTCAGTTCTTCAGCATCATTTGCTTCAGGATCGTAATCTGACTTTCACAGGTTCAAAATCAATGCCTGGCTCATGCTTTGTCTTCAGAGTCCTCAAATAACGGAACCTGGCTTTTCAAATATAAGCTTCTCAGGATCAATCAACCTAGCTCACATCCATCCTTTTCTCAAACCTGCACCATCTCAACCTCAAAGTAAATTTTACAATTTTAAACATTAACATGAATATATCAACTCAAACTCTCCCTCAAATCAAACAGAAAATTTTATCAATAATAATCCTGATGAACCAATTGTAAATTAGATTAAAACACATTTGATTAAAAACATAAACTCCTCCTCACAACATGGTCATCATGTCTAGCACTTGGAATATTGAAAATCAGCTCTCCAACACCAGTTGTCGAAAATCTTTTTGACTTTTTCAAAAATTTATGCTAAAACACACTGAAAATCTTTTTGGATTTTGAGATATTAAGAAATACAGTAAAGAAATATTTACATACAATATTTTTGTGAGTTTGTGTAAGAGGATCATATCAGTTTCTGAGACATATCAACAACACCGTTAACCTTCATTTAATTTTAAGTTCTAAACAATTCACCTAGATTGTCAGTATATTGGTCCACTTAAATTCTCACACAAAGTTCAACTGTTCCGAGATACGATATTAATGTCTTAGGAACTTAAACTTATTCGTGTGTACCACTACTTGAATATACTCCCATATCCAGATCCCAATATTCAGTCTTACAGGTGAGTATACCACAGATAATATCTGTAAAGAGGTTAAATTGCGAGGGCCGTGAGAGCTCAGGTCGATACTTCCGTATACGTAGAGAGATGACGGCTTCGACTTTTGGTGTGTCCCCTTTAGAGGATCTTTTTTACAACAGCAATGACTATCAATTTTATTGTTTCATCAATTTGCTGAGGGCGGCGCTGTGTTTCAAGCAAGCGGAAAGTATTCTCCGGGGACTAGGCCATTGCTTCCGCAAAATCAGAAGTCCCGGGATAATACCCCAGATATCACTGAGCATAAAGTCTTAGTATCTCAGAAAGAGGGACCTTTCAAACAAGATTTCGGGGATTACCCATATATCCGAGAGATGTTTCCCCACGATATAAGCAAGTTTGAATTTAGGTTTATATCTCATCACAATCTACTAAATGTGCAAAAACCTACTGGCATATCATCAGTGAGACCGTTTATCACATTTTGACTTTCCAATTCTTTAGCATGCTGTGATAGTCCACTGATGTACTATCATTTCCTCTTCTTTGACACAAAAACTCATTTTTCATTTTATCATGTTTTTGGCTTTTTCAAATTTTCTAATGTTTTTGGATTTTCTAAAAAAAAAACTTACTCCCCCTAAAATGCAAACACATTTCAGGAAATTTGAAAACAAACTGTACAAGAAAAAATGACAACCGATATCGAATCACTTCAATTCGCCATCCACTTGGCATAAACAATCAGAACTCCCCCTTACACAAAACTATTTTCTCATTATGATTTCAAAACACTTAAGTTTGTTTTAACCAAAATGATTTTTCCGGAAAATAAGTTTTGTTAAATTTACCATTTGTAAAGTTAGGGGTTTGGTTCATCACATTTTCGTCAATCATTTTTAGAAAATCAGATACAACTTAATGTCCCTGATTTACCACTTGGAAGTGAAAATTTCCATCAACCACTTGTAGGAATACCTCATCTACACAAAACCATTTTACCAATAAAAATGCCGATTCTTGCTTCAGACTTACCAACCTGGAAGCTCCGGCAATTCCTCTATCTGTAAAAAATTAGACAATTTTAAAATTTTTCACAAAAACAAGTTTAACAAGAATGATGCCGATTCCTGCTCCACTCTAACCAACCTGGGAGCTCCGACAAGTCAGGTTTTTCAATGAAAGAAAATGTCCACCCAAGCCTGACCAGTCTTGGGTGATTCCAACTCCGCTTTAGTTGGGGTGTATGTTGCTTTCTTTGTAGCATAAAATTCCTTTACCCCTTTAACCTTTCCATTGATCATTTTTCCAAAAATTTTCTTTACATTCCCATTAAAAGCTTTCTCAACATCAAATTCATTCTTTTCAGAATAAAATTGATTAGAGATTTCTATGTGACAACCCTCACCAAACCAGGTATCCGTACGAATTAATTGATATTTAATTAATACTTAATTACTGTGCTTGCTTACAGTTGTGATTAAACTGCTACTTGAATTCTGATGCATACACGCACATGCATCATACTTTATTGTCGTCACTCCATTATTTACACAGAACTATATTGACAAACTTGATGCACAAAAGCACAGTAGCACAATGAACAGATAGCCCAGTAAACATGCTGACATAGCCAGCATCAGACAGGCACTGTCTCTGAGGCCAGTATGAGCCGGGAATAGATTACTACACTAGTAGGGAGTCTAGGGAGGTGAGGATTGTTAAACTGTGTCACTAGGTGATAGTTATAGTGACCGGATGTGCCTAAAACGTACTTTAAGTACAAAATTCTTCACTTTAATACAAAATTCAGTATTTACATAACACCCGTTATATTACATAACACACTAATACACTAATCTAGTTACCTAACTAAACAAACTAGATTACCTAACTAAACTAGTTGAAAACCAACTAAATACTCACCCCCCCCCATTGAACCAAACGGTTCCCCAAGGGAACACACACCACTCATTGTTGATTTTTTTATTTGCCATGTCTTGAATCTAGAGAACATATTACCCTTTAGGTATTAGAAGATAATGGTCTTTAAATAGACTTGATGGACAAGATCATTACTTTCACTAAACCCCACAAAAATTTTGCACTCTCCCTCCCTCTTGTCTTGCCTACGGCCGAGAGCTCACTCCCACATCCACCCACTTTCAAATTTTGATATTATAATTCCATCTACACACAAGTGTGTTAGAGTTCATACGAGGAGACCCGGTGCTTACGTGAAATTTTGATATTATAATTCCATCTACACACAAGGTGGATTTTCGTAAATAAAACTTGTTAAATATATATTGAGAATATATATTTCGTAATAAGACGCTTTTGTGCTTACGTGATTATTATGTGAACTAAAGATATATTATTTTTAGGGTAAAAATAATATTACTTGGGAATATCATGAAAACACGACTCCAAAATAATACCAACGCCCTCACAAATAAATATTTAAGTTACATCGGTATTGTTTATACTACGCGAACTCTAAAATGTAACTTGCGTATTTTCGGAAAATACTCTTAAATGTGTATTTTGATAAAGTATTATTTTGGAAATTATATGAAGTAAGATAAAATATTTTTGGGAAAAAATATGTATATTTTGGAGTTAGAATATTTTAGACAAAGTGAATTAAAATATATTTTCAAGTGAGACTTAGAAATTTATTTTCGGAAATATATCGTATACAGGTATCAAAGCCCCTATCCTTGGGAAGGAAATACAAGGTAAAATGCTTGAGAAGTAGTAATACAGAAAAACTGCATAAACAATTATTCCAAAACTAAATACAGTTATTATAACTTGGAATAATACCAGAATCGTAACTCAAAAACATGCAAACTAAGACAAGGCACGACCCGTTCGTCTAATAGACATTAGACCTTTGTAGGTAGTCGTGTTTGCCGCGGAGATTTGGGTTACGAGTAAGAAGACGCAATACTGTGAGTTCATGTCCCCCCTTTCTCTTAACTGTTTTCAGTTTTTATACTTCAGGGGTGAAATACATGTTGCATTTACTACAAACGTTTTATACACGGTATGATTAGCTAAGGAACTTACTGCTAGATCACGTGAATGGATAGGCTATTATCGTAAGACCATTAATCCTTGTATAAGTACCGAGAGGCATGAGTGATAGATATATCGGGTGTTGCGAGCCCCACACATGGGCCAGCGTGTGGCTGCATGTGGTGACTATGTCGTTCCGCCGGAAGGACCGGTATGAAATCCGCATTACAGGTTTGAGTGCTTCCTAGGCCATGTCACTTATTAATGTATTAGCTACACATTAATTGATCTCTTTTTCCTTAATTCCTACATACCAGGAAATTTTATACAAAAGTACAACATTTTCGAATGTTTGTACATACTCACTTACACATGAACTCGCTCAACTTTATGTTGACTTTTCAAACTACATGTATTTCAGGAAACTAACGGATCTGGCACGGTATGCACATATTTTCAAGTTGCGTCTGAATAAAGAAGTCATCCAGGGTTTAGAAGGTGTAACCTCTTCCTGGACGGGTTACATATCTCTAAACCTAGTACTGTTTAAAGTCTTTTGCTAAGTCTTTATAAACTCAAGTATATCAAGTTAAGGTTTGTAACTTATTTTGTGATTGTTGAAAATGGAATTTTTCTAACTTTATTAATGGATGAATATCTCATGTTTTTTTATCATATAGCATTGTTATGATTGTTGCTATGGTATTAAGAAATCACACCAAATAAACCCACGCTTCCGCAAAGCCAGGGTGTGACAGCTTGGTATCACAGCCTCGATCATAGCGAACTAGGATTCCTTCTCGAGTCTAGACTATGATCACTAGGGCTCTCACGAAAACGTTTTCAAACACTTTTACATTGCATACACTATACGTCCAGATCCAGGGAACAAACCTTTTTACAAACAAAAAGGCACAAATACACTTTTCAAAATTTATAGTCCAGTCAGGGAGGCTGGGGAAAAATTTAGTCTGAGAGGCTGAAGGAGTAGTCTAGTGGGACTAGGAGGCTCAGTCTGAGAGGCTGAGGGAGTAGTCTAGTGGGACTAGGAGGCTCAGTCTGAGAGGCTGAGGGAGTAGTCTAGTGGGACTAGGAGGCTTAGTCTGAGAGACTGAGAATTCAATCTGAGAGATTGGGATATTTTAGTCTGAGAGACCAGGAAGTCAGTCTGAGAGATTGAGAATTCAGTTTGAGAGGCTGGGAGGATAGTCTGAGGGACTAGAAGGATCAGTCTGAGAGACTGGGAGGATAGTTTGAGAGACTAGGAGGATCAGTCTGAGAGGCTGGGAGGATAGTCTGAGAGACTAGGGAGTTCAGTTTGAGAAACTAGGAGGATAGTCTGGGGAAGACTAGGATGATTACTTGCTTACATTAATTGCGACTTACATGCTTATTTGATTTAATGTTGATGTACGTGCATACGTGGTACTTATTCGCATACACTAATTGTTAGTAACTACTATGGATATATATGTTACGCACCGGCACACATGTCACTCTAATTAGAGAACGAGTTATCAAACATTGATAACCCTACGACCACCGCCACAGATAATGAGACTACATCTGCGCCAGAGACAATTACGTCAGATACCGAGAGTGATCCTGATATGCTGACTAAGGGCTAGGACGACTTCTAACAGTCCGCGCTAGCAGATTCTGGTATTACTTTGCCCTTGCTGATGGCTTCTCTGACAAGAATCATTCTGTCACTATTGTTTCGATCCATGACCACTTCATCACTGGTCATCCCGATGGTGAGCACACTATGGTTCCAATCCTCGACAATGCGCCTCCTGTGGACATTCCTTCCGGAGGTGGGCTACTCGACGAACGATTGATGATGACGTAGACATGATTACTGATGGTCCTTCTACTGACACCCATGATGATGGAAAATTAAATGAAAACATTGTTACTAATTGCACATTTTGAGATCCTTGTTATCGAGCTACCCTCTGATTCTAGTGTACACTCGATTTCAGACTCCTTTGAGTATGTGACATCTGCAGCCTTACAAACAGCTGGATTATAGCATTCTACTACTGACACAAGACGACGATGATATGGTTGATGCCCTATCACCTGCTCAAGACACCACACCGTTACACGGCCCAGAGTCTGCTCTTGAGCTAGCTTCTACACCTTTTGGGTCAGCTCGATGTTGCGCCTGCTGAACCTACACCATTATGTGATCACGATCCTGTTACTTTTTGGTCTGCCAGACATTGCACCCCTTATATCTACCTGCATCGGGCAATCTCCTCATTTGTTGAGATGTTTGTTTTTACACCTGCAACCGCTGACATTGCTCTTTTTCCCTCTGGAGACCGACGCCCATTGCACTGGCATACTTATCGTTTCCTTTCCGGACTTGCCCGTACCCCGGAAGAGTACTCCAGGTCGGCACCAGCATAACGATCCATTTTGCTTCAACAGTATTTTCTACGGCCTTACAGGCCGCACCGTTTACTCCTTTCACCCTTACATCACTGTGCGAGCCGATTGGATGGATCCTATAATACACTATGCAGATTTTAGACCCTTACCATCCCTCACGTAGTGGAGGCCACATACGAGATGAGTTGCTCCTGTAACACCAACTACAGTTTGCGGATATGAGTCGCAGAATGTTGGAGCTTGAGCTGACACCACAATTGGCAACTTCAGATGCAAAACATTACATAACCGAAAACATGATTTAAGTGTCTACATTACAAGAGAGCATTTTGTCAGAAAAGTTTATGTTAGACACCACGTCCTCCACCCAGTCTATTGTCGGCATACTTTGATTTGCCACATACATCAAGGTTCCTTTTGCGCTCTCGATCGTTGCTATTACACCATTCCCAGGATTCTGATACTCATTTCTTTACTATCGCGCGGTAGAGCAGACAATTACCCCGACGTATATACAAGCTCGAGGAGGGACTCTCGCATATTAGCGGTCACTTTTCTTTCCTCCTCCACCTCAGCCACCAGTATAGTTGGTTTCTGGATTATGCGGATTGCATTACACTTGGGTAAAGACACTAATGACAAGCCGAGATGGCGGAGACTTTTGAGAACCACTTCTGACTACGTAATTTTGATGCACTTATATACTTGTTAGACAAGGGTAGGGTGACCATGTGTCCCTTCTGATGTGACACATTTTGTTAGACACAGTGATTGTGGCTGGAGGATAATGAAAGCCCAATCATCTTTAAACATGCGACAATACTTATGACTAATAACTAATGAAAAACTCAGTCGCTGTGTTCCCACTAAGCACGTTGTTGATCAGTATATTTGTGCTATAACTATAATGCTACATGCTTACTTGCTACGTTCCTATTTACAAGTTGTGCAATAATTGTGATGATACGTGATTGAATGTTATAACGACTGTGTATATACATATATGTAATACACCTCTGAGGTCTTATTCGCTAAATAGAGGCTTGTGTGCTCGTGTACTTAACAAGACCTGACCTAACCGACTTTCTTCTAGGAAGATGTCGACTCAAGGGAACAGCAACTCCAACAACCCTCTGCCAACGACAGAGGCGGAATTTGAAGAACGCCTCTTACAGGTCATCGCGCAGTACGAGGCCCTTCGCTCTGAGCGCAACGGAGGTACCTCAAGAAATAACCCACCCAACGGCTGCACCTACAAGCAGTTCTTAGGCTGCCAGCACCTACATTTCGATGGCACTGGGGGTGCCGTAGCCTTCGTGCGCTGGGTTGAGAAGACGGACACCGTATTGCGTGCGAGCAAATGCGCCCCAGAGCACCAGTTCACGTACATTTCCAGACTATTCCAAGATGGGGCTCTGTCATGGTGGAAACTCCAGGTTCAGACGATGGGCGAGGCTGCTGCGTATGCTATATCATGGGACGAGCTGAAAGAGCTAATGCATAAAAAGTACTCTTCGAGAACAGAAAGCCAGAAGGTGGAAACTGAGTTTTAGAACTTGAAGATGGAAGGCCCAAAAATAGCTGAGTATGTGGAGAAGTTCCAAGTTCTGTCGCGTATCGTTCCTTACATGGTAGATCCAGAGTTTAAGAAGATTGACCGTTTCATTTGCTGATTGGCACCTCAAATCATGAGCATGGTGACGACATCAAAGCCTGCAACGATCGCTGAGGCCATCAATCTAAGTGTGGCCTTGACTGAAGAGGCAATCAGGATAAACAAATTTTCAACCTCTGAGGAGAAGAAGGAGACTCATGTAGAGTCATCTGGGGACAACAAGAGAAAGTTGGCAAATTTCAAACAGGGTACCCAGTCGAGTAGCAACAACAAGGACAAAAAGAGAAAAGAGTACATGGGTAAGCTACCTAAATGCGACAGGTGCCGATGTCATCATACCGGGCGATGTAAAAATGGGAAGTGTGACAACTGTGGCAAAGTGGGACACAACAAGGAAACGTGTTGGCGTGAGACGAAGCGTGGAAAGAAAGGAAAGGGGAAAGATAAGGGATGTTATACCTGCGGGGATATGAGGCACTTTAGGAAAGATTGCCCAAGGGAGATTAAGAAAAATCATGGGAAAGATGTTTAACACCGGAGCCAGAGAAGCACGCCAGGAATCCAAGCATGGATATCGGTACGTCCCATACTACTCAATGTTATGCATCTGTATTGCCAAATACTGTTGCAAATTTTACGATTCACACCTCTAGAGTTCGAGAGTATAATTGGTTTAAGCAGCGAGTAAGAAGATATTCCAGTACCCATTAGAACTAGCTTAGGGGAAGCTAGTGGAAGCCAACACAGTAACTGGATTCGGCAAGATAGAACCCGGGAAGCGTAAGATTACACTTGATCTACTGCTAGTGAATTGGGAGACTTCAACAAGGTAGTTGGAGGGATTGGTTGACAAATGATCAATAGGAGATTGATATCCGCACCTCGAAGACGAATGAAGGAACGATTGTGACTCATGAAGCGGGATACGCCTCTACAAATTACAAATCGCTTGAAGGCACAAAGGATGTTGCGAAAAGAATGTGTTGTTTTCTTGGCTCATGTCGGGGACAAGGGAGCCGAAGAACTAAAGCCCAAAGAGACCCCGGTGACTAGAGGATATCCTGAAGTCTTCCTCGAGGACTTGCCGGAATCGTCTCCTCAACGATTAGTCGAATCTCGCATCGATTTAATTCCAGGCACCACACCTGTTGTCGATGCACCGTAGCGACTTACATTTTCGGAGATGCAAGGATTGACAGTGTAGTTTCAGTAGTAAATAGAGAAGGAAGATAACAAACCAAAATTCCCTTTTGGGTAACCTCAGTTCTACTCATCAAGAAAAAAGGACGATGACTTTCAAATGATCGGAAGTCGGATGAGCTAGCCAACCAGGTTCGGTGGCTTTTGCTAAGGATTGCCGAATTACTTATTTGACTAACTGTAAGGGTCCGACTACCATTACACGACGAATCGACGATTGAGTGTCATTGGCGGTAAATTCAGTAAGAAGGTATACCGAGGAAAAATTGTAGGACAACGACTTGTTCTTCGACGTACACAAAAAATAGTGCTTCCTACACAATGCACAAACTAGTCTACACGGGATATGAAATATGAAGGATTTAGAAAACATATATTTAGGACCTTTGTGAACCCAGGTCCAAACTCGTATGGGTTTTTATTTAGGAACCATATCTGTCAACTCAATCAACCATCATTAACCTGACGCATATGCCAATTCCGTTGACCAAACAGAGAGTACTTGGATTTCTTTTACTTCTGGCAAGTAGATGTTTGCATCTCAACTCCCCTTAATGGTAGTTGCATCACAATAATTTTCTCGCTGAGAGCGAACACACATTTGCTTCGCTAGCTGGTCATTTCTTCACTTTAGCAAATACTCATTGTTCCTTTTCTTGGAAACTTACCTGACATACACGCATCATTTGCTACACATGTGATTTCGTTTTGAACAAGCACTTCATTGGAATTTACATATTATTTTGCTAAACCTAATTACCGATTCCTGATTCGAGTAACCTACATTATTGTTATTGTTGGCTCTTTTGTTACCAAGCCAACACACTTTCTTGAAACCGCTTTCTTTCAAGTTACATTCATGGTTTATTTTGCTACCATGCCGAGAATTCCTTGTTGATACATACATCGCCGGGTTACGTTGAAACCAAGTTCAATTGCTTGAACTTATCCAGTTCACAGGTTTAACTTGAAACGCTATATGATGTATTGGGAGCATCATATTCAACTATTTTTGCAGAGATTCTTTCATTTCGAGTCGTAGTAGATTTGGTTGGTCTACGACTCCACTAAAACATTTGAATTGTTTCGATACCTTGCGGTGATATTTTCCCAAAATTGAAGCTTGCGCTAATTTGGTTACTCACTTCGTACACGGATTTAATTCCCTATTTAGTTGCTAACAATCCATTTTGGATCTTCACGATCAAAGCGGTCTCAACACAATTGTGTTTTAAGGCAAAGGTACATATATTCATTTCATAAGCACCATGTACCTCCTAACGATTCTTTCATTGTCAATCAAATGCCTTGCGATACTTATTACTTTTCATCTTCGATTGGAAACAGTGGTTCTTTGATGTTCCGTATCTAATTGGAAACTCTATAACATGGTATAAATCAAATCTTCAGATTGCCTCAGTACACTTTCATTTGATTTCAAACGCGGGGAACTTGTTCAGTCACCGCTATTATGGGATAATACCATTACGACACCTTGTGGTGTCATCATAAACTTGTAGCTTGTGCTAACCATGGTAACCGTTTTACACGAGATCACACATACTTTTTTTTGATTTATCATTTAGACATTTCTGATGCAACTACAAATCAAGACAATGATACACCAGATTCGCTTGTACTTCCATTCGGTGTATCTTCACCATTCAAAAATGTCAACACACTAAACCTTACCAGACATTTATTCAGGAGTTGATAGATCATTTTACTATTATGTTGAGATGCTGCTTTTGAGTTCATATAGCGGGTGCTATGGTTTGTAAAAACTCGTTTGCATATTGCAACCAATCGTTTAAAAATCTTATTAGTCAAAACTCCACTTTTGTGGAACCCCAGCTAGCTGGATTACACTAGACTATGTCAAATGCGTCTTGTACCTTTGACACCCAATGCTAGCAGCACACACCTTTCAACCCTAGGATTCGGGTTGTTGTATATGCTTGGACTCACCTAATGTGAGTAATGTTTGTTTCGATTTGATGATTATCTACTTCGATATTATTCATATACACACGTGTGTGACTTAGCCATAAGGAGTAAGGTAGTACAAATTTCGAGGACGAAATTTCTTTAACGGGGGGAGAATGTGACAACCCTCACCAAACCAGGTATCCGTACGAATTAATTAATATTTAATTAATACTTAATTACTGTGCTTGCTTACAGTTGTGATTAAACTGCTACTTGAATTATGATACATACACGTACATGTATCATACTTTATTGCCGTCACTCCATTATTTACACAGAACTATAGTGACAAACTTGATGCATAAAAGCACAGTACCACAATGAACGGATAACCCAGTAAACATGCTGACATAGCCAGCATCAGACAGGCACTGTCTCTGAGGCCAGTATGAGCCGGGAATAGATTACTACACTAGTAGGGAGTGTAGGGAGGTGAGGATTGTTAAACTGCGTCACTAGGTGATAGTTATAGTGACCGGATGTGCCTAAAACGTACTTTAAGTACAAAATTCTGCACTTTAATACAAAATTCAGTATTTAAGCTAACTAGTAAAGTGCAAAATCATGGGAAAATAATACTAGACACTTTCCAAAGTGTCGGGAATTCATTGTGTCACTAAAACAAATATTAACGACACTTCAAATGCTTATTTAGCACTTTAACGGATTAATATCCAACCGAACAACCGGACTTTACCCGGAACATAAAAATATTGACAATGACATTGTTTTTCCTTTTCTTAGCCAGTTAGGGTCCCCGAATACCTTAACACCCGTTATATTACATAACACACTAATACACTAATCTAGTTACCTAACTAAACAAACTAGATTACCTAACTAAACTAGTTGAAAACCAACTAAATACCCACATCCCCCCCCCCCATTGAACCAAACGCTTCCCCAAGGGAACACACACCACTCATTGTTGATTATTTTATTTGCCATGTCTTGAATCTAGAGAACATATTACCCTATAGGTATTAGAAGATAATGGTCTTTAAATAGACTTGATGGACAAGAGCATTACTTTCACTAAACCCCTCAAAAATTTTGCACTCTCCATCCCTCTTGTCTTGCCTACGGCTGAGAGCTCACACCCACATCCACCCACTTTCAAATTTTGATATTATAATTCCATCTACACACAAGTGTGTTAGAGTTCATACGAGGAGACCCGGTGCTTACGTGAAATTTTGATATTATAATTCCATCTACACACAAGGTGGATTTTCGTAAATAAAACTTGTTAAATATATATTGAGAATATATATTTCGTAATAAGACGCTTTTGTGCTTACGTGATTATTATGTGAACTAAAGATATATTATTTGAGCTAGTTGTAAGTGATTCTAAACACTCTCTTGTTCATATTTGAGTGGTTAATAAGAGATTTATCGGATAAAAATCAAGAACATACAAGATCAAATCTATAAGTCTTGAAGAAAGATGAATATGTTGGTTAAAGAGTAACAAATGGTAAAACATGATAAACCAGAGTTATAGGAGCTATAACCTGCTGTAAATAACTTATGACCTGTTGCTAATCGTAATCAGAAAGTGCGGTGATCGTATATGTGCGTTTTAGTAACATATGAACTAAAAACAACATGCTGAGTTGTATTTTCAGCCAACTTTAACAGGCTGTAACAGGTCCTTAACTAAACAAAAAATGTATTTTCTGAAGTCTAGTTTATGTACTATGAAATACGGTCCTAATGGCACCGGAATCATAATTTTTGGACCTCGTTTACTATTTTTAAAGTGTCATTTTGTAACAGCAGCTACAGCTGCATTTTCACAGCAGAAAATGAGTGTTATATTTTTTAGTTATAACTGGAAACCTGTGTAGAGTTAGATCATGAAATTTTTACTGTAGATGACCACCGATGTATTTGTTATTATCCCACTGGAATTTCGTAATTCGGACACTCGATGAATTTTAAATAAATTATTCCGCGGACTGTGGTCAGAAAAAGATAAATCTAATTTTGGTCCGGAAAATGATTTTCTATAAAATATTGGTGATGATTTGGACCCCAATATTTTTACACATTAATTTTTGGATCGTATAAGACGTCCTATGAAAATTTGGGAATTTTTGGAAAAAGATAACTATTTTATTAAAATACTCGAAAAAGGCCCAGTTTTGTATATTAAAACTGAAACGATATAAGTAGTGTTTTGCATGTCTAAATGTCGGGTTGGTTAATTGAGAACTGATTGAATGATTTTACAAAAAGAAAATGATACGCTAGTAAGCGTGGACGCCTCCGTTTACAGCGGAAACTCTGGCGAAATCTTTCCAGAAAATATAACACTTAGAAACATTTTTGGTGACAAGTGTTATAAATATATTTTCAACTTGTTTTCAAAATATAAATTTCTCCATGATTTTTAGTACAAAACAACCAAGTGTCAGAGGTGGATTTTCGTATATAAAACTTGTTAAATATATATTGAGAATATATATTTCGTAATAAGACGCTTGTGTGCTTACGTGATTATTATGTGAACTAAAGATATATTCTTTTTAGGGTAAAAATAATATTACTTGTGAATATCATGAAAACACGACTCCAAAATAATACCAACGCCCTCACAAATAAATATTTAAGTTACCTCGGTATTGTTTATACTACGCGAACTCTAAAATGTAACTTGCGTATTTTCGGAAAATACTCTTAAATGTGTATTTTGATAAAGTATTATTTTGGAAATTATATCAAGTAAGATATAATATTTTTGGGAAAAAATATGTATATTTTGGAGTTAGAATATTTTAGACAATGTGAATTAAAATATATTTTCAAGTGAGACTTAAAAATATATTTTCAGAAATATAACGTAT
This sequence comes from Helianthus tuberosus, assembly GCA_030545235.1. Classification (NCBI taxonomy): domain Eukaryota; kingdom Viridiplantae; phylum Streptophyta; class Magnoliopsida; order Asterales; family Asteraceae; genus Helianthus; species Helianthus tuberosus. The sequence continues at coordinate 115,273,926 of CM060374.1, forward strand.
ACAGGTATCAAAGCCCCCATCCTTGGGAAGGAAATACAAGGTAAAATGCTTGAGAAGTATTAATACAGAAAAACTGCATAAACAATTATTCCAAAACTAAATACAATTATTATAACTTGGAATAATACTAGAATCGTAACTCAAAAACATACATACTAAGACAAGGCACGACCCGTTCGTCTAATAGACATTAGACCTTTGTAGGTAGTCGTGTTTGCCGCGGAGATTTGGGTTACGAGTAAGAAGACGCAATACTGTGAGTTCATGTCCCCCCTTTCTCTTAACTGTTTTCAGTTTTTATACTTCGGGGGTGAAATACATGTTACATTTACTACAAACGTTTTATACACGGTATGATTAGCTAAGGAACTTACTGCTAGATCACGTGAATGGATAGGCTATTATCGTAAAACCATTAATCCTTGTATAAGGACCGAGAGGCATGAGTGATAGATCTATCGGGTGTTGCGAGCCCCACACATGGGCCAGCGTGTGGCTGCATGTGGTGACTATCGCGTTCCGCCGGAAGGACCGGTATGAAATCCGCGTTACAGGTTTGAGTGCTTCCTAGGCCATGTCACTTATTAATGTATTAGCTACACATTAATTGATCTCTTTTTCCTTAATTGCTACATACCAGGAACTTTTATACAAACTTACAACATTTTCGAATGTTTGTACATACTCACTTACACATGAACTCGCTCAACTTTATGTTGACTTTTCAAACTACATGTATTTCAGGAAACTAACGGATCTGGCACGGTATGCACGTATTTTCAAGTTGCGTCTGAATAAAGAAGTCATCCAGGGTTTAGAAGGTGTAACCTCTTCCTGGAAGGGTTACATATCTCTAAACCTAGTACTGTTTAATGTCTTTTGCTAAGTCTTTATAAACTCAAGTATATCAAGTTAAGGTTTGTAACTTATTTTGTGATTGTTGAAAATGGGATTTTTCTAACTTTATTAATGGATGAATATCTCATGTTATTATCATATAGCATTGTTATGATTGTTGCTATGGTATTAAGAAGTCACACCAAATAAACCCACGCTTCCGCAAAGCCAGGGTGTGACATTCTACTTTCCCAATTTTCTTTTTAAAATTTTCAGTCCTCAATGATGGAATGTTTTCATCATCCATTGGAGGAACTGAGTTTTCATCAATTTTAATCTTAGACTGTGACTCATCTGACTTTGTGGAATCAGATTCATCGCAAAATTTTACACTTGATTTCTTAACAACCCAAGCTTGGTTGTCAAGATTTCCCCTTTTCTTGTCAACCCTTTTCGAACACTCACCAACTTCATATGTTGAATTTTTAAACACTTTAAACCTTTCAGTTGGTGGTTCGGTTTTATCAACAACTACTTCTTTAAGTTTTTCTGAGACTCCCTGTTTTGAGTTGGTTGCCTTAGGACAGTTCCAGGCGATGTGACCAACTTCTTGGCATTTATAACAGGTTCTAGTCTCTTTTCTCTGATGAGTTTCAGTTTTCTTCTTTTCAGCAAGAAATTCCTGATTTGACTGTCTCCAGAAAGAACTCTTCTTCTCCTCTTCAGCAGACGGACCTGAAACAAATTTTGTGTATGTTTTAGAAAATTTTTCATTTTTATAGTTTTTAGGTGGAATAAAACCCAATCCTTTCTTTTTGTAGCTACCATTATGGTTTGGTTTCTTTTGAAAACCAGAACCAGAATTGTAACTTTTTTTCTTGTTTAAACGTTGTTGAACTCTTGAAGTGTATTTCTTAGGTTTTCCAGTAAGATTTAAATCTTTTATTTCAAAAATATTAATTTCTGTCATTTTGAAAACCTTTTTGATCATGTCAAAACGAACACTTCTTATTGGAAATTCTTTATTAAAATATAATTTGTCAGAATCATTCAAAGTATATGCAACTTCAAATGTTTCGTCATACAAATTAGATTTTGACAACAAAAATTCTTTACTATAAACCCGTTTTCCCGATGATTTTGAACTCTTTTCGGACGAACTCGAACTTCCGACAGACTGACATGAACTTTCGGACTCGGATTTTAACTCTGACTCCTCATCCTTATCCAACACCTGATCTACCATTCTTTTTATTAATTCGGACTCATGATCTGTGTCGGACGCTGTGAACGTGACGTCAATGTTGTCTGGTAATGCATCAGTTAACTCGGACTCTAACTTTAGATTAACTGCCTTTTGGACTTGTTCCTCATTCGGTTTTCTAGGCGAATACCCTTCCCAAATTGGAGGCGGACACTTGTTATAACATACACTCTGTTTCTTACCAGTATCCGTTTTCTTCTTTGACTTCTTATCTTCATCTTTAAACGCCTCAAAACCTGCAACAGTAGGATAAATTCTATCAATTATGTAATCACAACTTGTATAACTTCGCAGCAATCGTCTGATTCTTTCATTCTCGGCTGCTTCACTATCCAACTCTTTCTTCCATTTCGCACATTCTTCAATGTAAAAATTTATCTCTTTCTGCTTCGACATCATTGTTGCATTCAACATCTTCAAAGCAGCTTCTCATTCTGAATTAGTTTTCTGCAAACTATTCACTGTTCTGTTTAATACATCGTATGATTCTTTCAAATTTTTCACATCAAACAACAACTTTTCTTTCATCTTCTCTGATTCACTAAACGTCTTGTCTTTTTCTTCACATTGTTTGCAAGATACTAAACATGTAAGACATGGTTTTGTGACTTCAACAATCTTCTCTACCTCCACAATCTTCTCAACTTCAACTACCTTTTCCACTTCCACTATCTTCTCAATCACTTTGACTTCCTTCAATTCTTTTGCAGCTTTTCTCTCTTTGAGTTTCTTCAGTTTATCTGCAAAATAAAATTCAAATTTGTCAGAAGATAAATGTATTTTTCCAAGGTTTATATGTTCAAGCTCTTCATCATCACTGTTATCTATTGAACTATTTTTAGAGGAAACAAATTCTTCATCTTTTTCTTCATCATCAGATAATACAACCATCCATTCCTTTATCAACTCTGGATTTTGAACAATCTGAGCAATAAAAGCTTTAACATTAGGATCAGCTGGAATGTACTTGTCCCAGCTAAAACCTTCAGCCACTTTCTCGTCATCTTGATCAATGATGCCATAGTAAGCTTTCCTGTTTGCATCTTCGATCATTTTTCCATGTGCTGTATGAGAATCCTTTTGTTGATGCGGTTGATAAGTGATTTGTTGATATATGGACTTCTTATAATAATCATCTTTCCCAAAAGGATTCTTTGCTCCACTAGGCTCCTGATTCTTGCACTCTCTTTTGAAGTGACCTTTCTCCCTACATTTTAAATAAGTAACTTTAGATTTATCAAAACCTAAAGCCGAAAGATGAGCATCCAAAAAGTCATTTCGTCCTGTAATCATTTTAAACTTTTCGGCTCTTCTCAGGACACTTGCTAGAGACCATTTGATATCCATAAGCTCCAATTCTTCTGCATCAACCTGATCGTAATCCTCCTTTGTTAACATCGGATTACCAATCTTTCCAGCAATCAACCCTTCATAAGATTCCAATGAAGTAACTAATAGGCCCATATGATTTTTCACAACTTCTTCAGAAAAATTTTGACCATTTTGAAGATGCAATGCCACATTGCACTGAATCGTATGCCCATTACCAAAACTCGCACTTTGAACACTTGGAGGATTAACACTTGAAAACCCACTAGTGTTAACTGAACTTTGAATGCTTGTTCCAGATTGATTTCCTGCACTAAACGCAGTTTGGATCTTTGGCCTTCCTTCTACAGTTTGAACATATCCCTTGTAGTACAGTTTGATGTCTTGTTGATGGTTTGAACTGTTCATTCTTGCAATTTTCTGCTGTTCAAGATCCTGTGCCTCCAGTTTTTCAATAAACTGACCAATCGACAATCTGCTAAACTGTCCAGAATTCTTCAGAATCATGAGATATGTACCCCATTCTTTCTGCGGTAAAGCGTCAGCTAGCTTTTCCACCCATTCTGCTTGAGTTTTAGTAATCTTCAATTGAGACATGGTGCGTACAAGATGGCAGTATCTCTCAATGAGAGTCTTTGTAGTCTCGCTATGCATGCTTGTAAACAACTCAAACTCCTTTTTCAGTAATGCTGCTTTACTTTGTAACATCTCTGTACTTCCTTCAAATTTCTTCTCAAGAGCTTTCCAGATCGAAAACGCATTTCCATCATGCTGAAGCAAAACAAATATATCCTCTGTGATAGCTTGCTGCAAAAGACTTATCATCATTTTCTCTCCTTTATAACTTTCTCTCTCTAGGTCTGAAAACTCTAAGATAATTTTATCAACATTCATAGCAGTCTGTGGTCTGATGTATGTTGTTTCAATACTTTCCCAAGCTCTTAGATGATTTGCCTGGACCCAATTCTCAAAACGATTCTTCCATACATGATACTCTTCCATTCCCATAAGTTTCGGGGGTTTTTGCATTGTTCCGGTTTCATTTTCCATATTCATATTCTTAGCAATGGTAGTCGGAGTAATCGGAGTTGAAGCAAATGCGTTGTAGAATTCAGAATCCATGTTTCGGCAACACGATTTTCAAAACACAGTTGTTTCAAGCGGAATAACCCTGAACCAAGCGAAGACCAGCTGAAGCGAACTACCAGATTTTTCAAGCAAAATGACCTTGTTCGCTTGAAATGAACACAACCTTTCAAGCGAAACCTGATGGAATGTTCAAGCGAAACCCGATGGAATGTTCAAGCGAAACCTGATGGAATGTTCAAGCGAAACCTGAAGCGAACTTAGAACAATTTGAAGCGAAACCCCAAATTTCAAGCGAACTTAGAACAGTTTGAAGCGAAACCTCCAATTTCAAGCGAACTTAGAACAGTTTGAAGCGAAACCTCAAATGATTGTTCAAGCAAAACCACAAACGAAGCCCATTTTATCTATTTTTACTTTGAATTTAGCTATGAAACTTTCAAGGGTTTATCAAAATGCAGTTTTGTACAATCTGTGAAAAATTGATCCAATTTTAACCGTAAAAACTTGTAAATTCTGAACAGAAAGGGTAGAAAACAGAAATTTCAAGCTGAATCGGTAAGAACTCCTCCTCCTGAGCTCTGATACCACTTGTAGGATCGTGTATTGACCCGAACGAGTCGTTCAGAGAATTTTTTATCAGTTTCAGTGGCGGAAACAAAGAAACTGACTTCGAAACAGCTAGCAATACTCTTTAAACACGTTTTTGATTGATATTACAACTTGTACAATCACTGGATAAACCGGCAGCACTTCGGTATCCAAAATCACAAAAGTTACAACTGAGATCGCTTGAAGTACTATATATAGGCACTATGGTTTCGCTTGAAAATGACAAGACTCAGTTCAAGCGAAACCTCCTTGGTTACTTTCGCTTGAAACTGACATACTCTCTTTCAAGCGAAACCTATTCATTCAAGCTAAACCACTATATCTCGAACTACGTGCACTGATCTAACATTCTACACACAAGACTCGATATAAGACGAAGTCGACAGATGAATGCACTAACACAATCATTCATGTCAAATTTGTATAAAAGTTCTTTAGCATATTTTCTTTGATGAATGAATGTTCCATTCTGCATTTGCTGAACTTGGAGACCAAGGAAGCATTGCAACTCACCCATTGCACTCATTTCAAACACTGCTGTCATGAGTTGCCTAAACTCTTCACACATTTTATTACACGTGCTTCCAAAAATAATGTCATCCACATAAATTTGTACAATCATTAAGTCCTTCCCTCTCCATTTTAGAAACAATGTTTTATCAATGGTACCTCTTTTGAAACCATTTGAGAGTAAAAAGGTGGAAAGAGTTTCATACCAGGCTCTAGGTACTTGTTTCAGGCCATACAAGGCTTTGTTTAGCCTGTAGACATGATCTGGATAAAATGGATCCTCAAAACCTGGAGGTTGACAAACATATACCTCTTCTTGTATGGTACCATAGAGGAAAGCACTTTTTATATCCATTTGAAACACCTTCAGGTTGTGGTTGACAGCAAAGACTAAGAACAGTCTTATAGCTTCCAACCTAGCTACAGGGGCAAATGTTTCATCATAATCAATCCCCTCTTCCTGTCTGTAGCCTTGAACCACGATCCTTGCTTTATTTTTGACAACAATACCCCTTTCATCAGTCTTGTTTTTAAAGACCCACTTTGTGCCTACGGGACTCATATCCTTGGGCAGTGGTACAAGTTCCCAAACTTGTTGTCTCTTGAACTATTGGAGCTCCTCTTGCATGGCTTCTACCCAACTATTGTCTTTCAAAGCATCTTGATACTTGACAGGTTGATGGAGTGATAGAAAACCAGCAAAGAGGCAAATGTTTTGGGATTGGCTTCTTGTGAGCACCCCTTCATTTATGTTGCCAATGATTTGGTCAGGTGGACGGGATCTCAAGAAGATTAAATCTCCTTGGTATGGTTTGATGGCAGTTGTTGGTGAGGGCTGCAGATGTGAATCATCTGAGCTAACATCTGCTGGGGACTTTGAGGACCCAACGTCTGTTTGAAATGGTGAAGGTGGAATTGGTGATAATGGTACAAAGGTGTGATGATTTTCATCCACTGCTGGATCTTTCTGACCAACAGTGGTTTTGTGTTGGTGCATACATCTGTCAACTTTGTCTTATATCGAGTCAGGTTGCGTTGCGGTTCGGAACAAGGATGATGTCATCATTATTGATGATGACATCATCATGCTTACATCATCATAATATGTCATCATCATTTCAGCAGTACACGACAAGAAGCAATAGGATTAGAAATTAAGTTTGATTGGTCATTTGAAAAGGTCCAATTAGGTTGTCCGTTTGAACTTGTCATAACCGTTTGAAATTACACGTCCGTTTGAGGGTGGCCGTTTGAAGATGTCATGTATGATTCAAACGGTCAGGTCCTCTCTTATAAATAGGGTTCAAACTGTCATCATTTGTAACGATTCAGAAAGTGATACCGAGGTGCTGCCGGTTTATCCTTTGATTGTAAACATTGTAAATTCAATATAATAGAGGATTAAAGTGTATTTCAAGCTGTTATCACATACGTTTCTTAGTTTCCGCCTCTGAAACGTACGAGAGCTCTTCTGAACGACTCGTTCGGGTCGAAAACGATCCTACAAGTGGTATCAGAGCTCAGGAGGAAGAGTTCTTGCCATATTCAGCTTGAAAATCTGATTTCTACACCTTCTTTCACAAAATTAAATTTTTTTTACGGTTAAAATCGGCTCAAATTCTCACATATCACGCGTAATCATGTTTTAACAAACCCTTGAAAGTATTAGACTAAAATTCGACCTAAAACTGATAGATAACCGCCTGACCGTTTGAAAGTGTTCGATATATTGCTGATGTCATAGGGTTCCCGTTTGAAAATGATCCCTCCTGTTTGAATTTGACACCTTCCTGTTTGAAAATGAACCTTTCTGTTTGAAACATCGTTTGAGGATTGCATTCCATTTGAGGTTGTCGTTTGAATCTGACCCTTCACGTTTGAAACATGAACACCGTTTGAAAAGTACATCGAGTGGTGTGAATATATTTGTTCTCGTGATTGTCATTTCCTAAGCTGATTTATCTTTATCTTCGGTTTATGTGATTGTCTGGTATTCGATATATGTGAAGTATGCAAAGTTTTCATGTGATCATAGATAAGCATTAGTTAAGAGGTCCAATTAAAAGCAGTCTTTAAAAGTTGTTGTCAGCAAGAATTTATTCTACCCATGTGATTCAAAGTTCAGAGTTCAAATTTCTATACAACAATTAATTGTTTTGTCAGTCATTGAAAGATGTAATCACATGAATTGTTTGATTGATTGATTGTCGAATTATGTGGTAATATTGAGGTCCAATAATGTGATGTTGATAACAGTGTTTGTCTGCCATTATCAGTGTTTGATCAAGTAAAGTTGCATGTTAAAAACTGATGTCATCGATATGTGTTAAAGTTGATGTAAGTGTTTGGTCAAATCAGATTTTTTAGAATATTAAACCAATTGATATTTTTTTTGGACATTATTGTACGGCCCAATCTAAATGTTTGTATAAGCCCATCTAAAGTGTTAAGTGTGTTAGTCTGTGATTATATTTGCACACTATAAAAAAAATTAATTTTCGGTCAATAGTGTTCTCATATAATCATTTGAATCAATAGTTGGTGGATTTATAAAAATCAATAGTTGTTGTTGTCAGTGTTCCAATTCATACGTATTGAATCCATCGGGTCGTTTGAGTTCAAGCTGTTTGTACCTGATAATTTGTGACAAAGGTCAATTCGCATCAAATTCAAGTCACAGGGTTTGGAGTTCAAAAGTTTCAAAGGTCGTTTGATTTTGATCCGAGTCCTAGAAGTCTACACAGTTGGTCAACGTTCAGTTCGCACAGAAAATTCACCAGTTCGAGTACCAGTCTTATTCAGTTAATTGATAAGCATTTAAACTGATTGTGTTGTGTTTGTGTATTGCCAGGTACTTGTCAAGAGATTCAAGTTGCTACCGAATCATGGATACCGAATTCTACAATGCGTTTGCCACACCAGGTGCTCCTGTCACTGCTGCTGAGAATTTATACAGTGAAAATGAAACGGGGACACATCAGAAACCGCCAAAGCTGATGTACATTGAAGATTTTCAGGGTTGGAAAAACCGATTCGAGAACTGGGTTCAAGCTTACAGATTCGATGCTTAGTGTTCACTGCTGAAAGACTATGAGAGACCCAAGAATGAGCGTAATTTGGAAAAAGGTTTCAATGATTTTACTGAAGCTGATAAGTTGAAGTACACTAGTGAGAAGATGATGATCAACATTTTACAGCAAGCAGTTAAAGAAGACATCTTTGTCTTACTTCAACATAATGGAACTGCTAGATCAATCTGGGAAGCTTTACTTCAGAAATTCCGAGGGAGTGCTGATATGATCAAAAACAAAAAGGCCGTATTGAAGAAGTCGTTTGACATATTTACTGCATTTGATCATGAAACTACAAAGGAAACGATAGATAGATACTGTCATCTGGTTCTAGAAATGAAAAGATTGGATATTCAAAAAGATGATGATGAGTGGGTTGATAAGTTAGCAGAGGCATTACCCCAACAGAAGTGGGGAACTTATCTGATGATTGTGAAACTCTTAAGAAAGACTGAGAGTATGAACTTGGCACAGTTTATCCAGAAGATTGAGGAACATGAGCTGGATATTCAAAAGACTGCTATAATGACGAATCCAAATGCCAAACAAGATGTCAGTTTGTATTACAGAGGGAACAAGTTTGAGGCCACTTCTAGCCCTAGCCCGAAGATTCAAACTGGTTATAGTGCTGACAGTTCATCTGGAACAAAGAGTAGCAATGTGACTCAAAGTGGTGGATTTTCTTCATCATTTTCAAGTTTTGATCCAAATAGCGCAACATCAACTTCTCAACGACAAAATTCAACACATCTTCAGTGCAATGTTACCTTAAACATTCAAAATGGTCAGAATCTGTCTCCAGAAGTTGCCAAGCAGCACATGGCATCACTGGTTACTATGTTAGAATCTTATGAAAGTTTGATCGGTGGGAAGATTGGGAATCCGATGCTTACCAAAGAAGATTACGACCAAATTGATGCTGAAGAACTTGAATTGATGGATATCAAATGGTGCTTAGCAAGTGCTTGGAGGAGAGCTGAAAAGTTTCAAGAGATTACTGGTAGGGATGAATTTCGAGGAATGGCTACTTCTCAACTGGGTTTTGACAAATCTAAAGTTACATGTTTCCGTTGCAAAGGAAAAGGACATTTTAAAAGATAGTGCAAAAGTAAAGAAGCAACCGGAAATCAAGAAAAGAACAAATATTATCAGAAAGCAATTTTCCATCAGATTGCTCAACAACCACAAACTACACATGGTCATGTTATTGAAGATGGAAAGAAGAAAGCTTTACTTATCAATCAAGATGATGAATTTGTTGCTGAAGGATTTAGTTGGGACAAATACATACCTGGTTCAGCTTGTGTTGCAAGAATACTAGGAGAAGAGGCTAGTGAGAAAAGAATCCCGATATTTCCTGATCTTGGAAGCGATGTGGATACTGATGATGAAGAAGAACATCTCAACAGAGCTAGAAAAGGCATTGATCCTACTAGTTTTAATTTGTTTTTGCAGATAAAATGGAGATGCTGAATCAAAAGAAGATTGCAAGATTGAAGAAAGAGCTGGAAGTAGCAAGAAGGCTAGCTGATGAAAAGACAAAGACAGAAGCTGGAGAAGAAAAGGTTGATCAAGTGATTGAGAAAGTTGTGGAGAAAATTGTTGAAGTAGAAAAAGTTGTTGACAAGATTGTCGAGATTGAAAAGATTGTTGAAATTGAAAAACTTGTCGAAGTTGAAAAAATAGTTGAAGTTGAAAAATTTATCGAAGTTGAAAAGACTGTCGAAGTTGAAAAGATTATTGAAAAAATGGTTGAAGTTGAAAAGCCATGTTTGAAGTGTTCAGAATCTTGCAAAGCTTGTGAAGAAAAAGATATAAAGATTGCTGAACTTGAGAAGATTAAGGAAGATTTACTGTCTGATGTGAAGTACATTAAAGAATCATATGATGTGCTAAACAGAACAGTTGACAGTTTGAAGAAAACAAATTCTGAGATTGAAAAAGCAATGGAGAAAATGAGTGGAACGTTAATGACAAAACAAAGCGTCATCAATGAGTATATTGAATATTGTGCACAGTTAAAGAAAGAAGTGGAGCTTGAAAAGATCGAACGTGAAAGGATTAAACGATTACTGTTGAGTTACACTACTTGTGATTATCTGATTGATCGTGTTTATCCTACTGTTGCAGGTCTGGAAGCTTTCATGGATAAAAAGACTGAAGATACTAATACTGGTAAGAAACCAAGTGTCAAGTATAACAGATGTCCGCCCCCGATCCATGAAACTTATTCTCCAAGGAATCCTAACGAGGAGCGTCTAAAAAAGGCAGTCAACATCAAGTTAAAGTCTGAAATCATTGATGAATTACCAGACAATATTGATGTTACATTCACAGCGTCTGACACTGATCATGAGTCTGAGTTAGTAAAGAAAGTTGTCGATCAGGTGTTAGATACGGATGAAGAGTCAAAGTCGGAGTCTAAGTCAGATAGTTCGAGTTCGTCTGAGAAGAGTCCGAGTTCACCGGTTAACAGGGTTTACAATAGAGAATTCCTGTTATCAAAATCTAATTTGAATGACGGATCAATCAAAGTGGCTTATACTTTGTATGATTCAGACAAATTATATTCTGATGAGGAATTTCCAATAAGAAGTGTCAAAACTGAAATGATCAAACAGGTTTTCAAGTTGTCAGAAATTAATATTTCTGAAATAAAAGATTTAAATCTTGCTGAAAAACCTAAAAAGTACACTTCAAGAGTTCAACAGAGATTGAACAAGAAAAAGGGTTACAGTTCTGGTTCAGGTTATCGAAAGAAACCAAACCATAACCGTAATTACAAAAAGAATGGATTAGGTTTCAATTCTTCAGAAAATTATAAAAATCAGAAAACTTATAAACCAAAAACAAAATTTGTTTCAGGAGGAAGTTCAGAGGATGAACAGAAGAAACCGTTTTGGAAGCAGTCGAATCAAGAGTTTCTTGCTGAAGTGAAAAAGAATGTGAGAAAGTTTGCTTCAAGAGTTGACAGAAGAACCTGTTTCAAATGCCAAGAAGTTGGACATATAGCTTGGAATTGCTCCAAGACCAACTATAAAAAACAGGAAGTTTCTTCTAACTTTGTCTTGAGAAAGACTTGTGTTGATAAGAAAGAACAACCTGTGAAAATTGTTAAAAAGTTTGAAAATTCTACTTCTGAGGAAGGAGAAAGTTCAAAAAGGTTTTACAAAAGAAGAGGTGACTTGAGTAAACAAAAGCGGGTGGTTAAATCTGAGGGTAATTCTGACAATGAATCTGATTCCATAAAATCAGAGGAGTCTTTGGTTGATAAAAAGGTTGATAATTCCGTTCCTGAGATGAACGAGGAAAACTTTCCGTCTTTGTCAAAGGAAAATTTGATGAAGAAAGTGGGAAAGGTAGAGATCTCAAATCAATTCTTCGCTGATGAGGGAGAATTTGATGTTGAGAAGGTTTTCAATGCTAAAGTCAAGCATATTTTTGGTAAGATGGTAGACAGGAAGGTAAAGGATGCTAAAGAGTTTTACAAATCAAAATGTTGGTGGGACAGATGTTTGCCACCAAAATCACCCAAGGCTGGTGAGGCCTGGGTGGATGTAATGTTTGAGTAAAAACCTGACTTGCCGGAGCTCCCAGGTTGGTAAGTGTGGAGCAGGAATCGGCATCTTTCTTAGCAAATGATCCTACAAGTGGTACAGTTGATAAAGTACAGGTGGTATATTTAAATTGTTATATTTTGATTTACAAGTGATTATAGTTGGTGAGTGAACCTGTAAGTGGTTGAAAGAGGTTTTCTTTGGCAAGTGGTTAATCAAGGTCATTTAGTTGAACTTGATTGGACCATTCTTACAAATGATTGTTTGGAAAAACAACATGATGAACCCCTAACTTTACAAGTGGTAAAATCAACAAAACTAATTTTCCGGAAAAACCATTTGATTAAAACAAACTTAAGTGTTTTGAGATCACAATGGGAAAATAGTTTGTTGTGAGGGGGAGTTCTGATTGTTTATGCCAAGTGGATGGCGAATTGAAGTGATTCGATATCAGTTGTCATGTTTCTTGTACAGTTTGTTTTCAAATTTCCTAAAATGTGTTTGCATTTTAGGGGGAGTAAAATTTTTCAGAAAATCCAAAAACATTTGAAAATTTGAAAAAGCCAAAAACATTAAAAAATGAAAAAGAGTTTTGTTGTGCAAAAAGAGGAAATGATAGTACATCAGTGGACTATCACAACATGCTAAAGAAATGGAAAGTCAAATGTGATAAACGATCTCACTTTGGATGTGTGAGTAGGTTTTTGCACATTTAGTAGATTGTGACGAGATATAAACCTAAAATTCAAACTTGCTTAATTCGTGGGGAAACATCTCTCGGATATATGGGTAACCCCCGAAATCTTGTTTGAAAGGTCTCATAATCTGATATACTAGGTCTTTATACTCAAGGATGTCTGGGGTATTATTCCGGGACTTTTGCTGAACGGTAGTTCTGACCTAGTCCTTGGATAATACTTTCCGCAATGCTTGAAACATAGCATAAACCCTCAGCATGCTGATGAAACAATAAAATTGATAGTCGCTGCTGTTGTAGCTAAAAGATCCTCTAAAGGGGACATTCCTTAAAGTCGAAGCTGATATCTCTCTGCGTATACGGAAGTATCGACCTGAGATCCCTCGGCCCTCGCATTACCTGATTTATATACAGATATCATTGGTGTCATAATTACCTGTAAGACTGATTATTGGAATCTGGATACGGGAGTATATTCTGAGGTGGGACACGCGAATAAGTTTAAGTTCTTAAGACATTAATCTTGTATCTCGAAACAGTTGAACTTTGTGTGAAAATTTAAGTGGACCAGTATACTGACAATCTAGGTGAATCGTTTAGAACTTAAAATGTATAAAGCTTAACGGTGTTGGTGATTTGTCTCATAAACTGATATGATCCTCTTACACAAACTCACAAAAATATTGTCTGTAAATATTTCTTTACTATATTTCATTTTTCTGTTATTTCAAAATTCCAAAAATATTTTTAGTATGTTTTAGCATAAATTTTGAAAAATCCATAAAGATTTTAGACGACTGATGTTGAAAAGCTGATTTTCAAAATTCCGAGTGCTAAACATGACGAACAGGTTTTGGAAAGTGTGTTTTGAAGATATGCGAAATAAAAATGATATATATTCAAGTGGTTCATTAGAATTTGACATGATAAATCTTTCTATTCAGGGTTGTGTTTTCAAGGGACTAGCAAAGTTTCTAAATTTGTTATATCTTATCTTTTGTGAAAGTTACTTTTGGGTAGAGAATATGTAGGAAAATCAGGTTACGATACCTGAACCTGTGAAAGGCAGACTACGATCCCAGCACATCTTAAGGGGGAGTCTGTTAGAGAAAGAGAATTGGAGATAGGATAGAGCCAGCTGCTGATCCTGAAGAATTCAAGAGAAAGCTAGAGTGAAGGAAGTCCAATGACTGATAAAGACTGAAGATTAAAAAGACTCGACACTTAAGACTCGTCAACATCTGAGGGGGAGTCTGTTGGTGCATACATCTGTCAACTTCGTCTTATATCGAGTCAGGTTGCGTTGCGGTTCGGAACAAGGATGATGTCATCATTATTGATGATGACATCATCATGCTTACATCATCATAATATGTCATCATCATTTCAACAGTACACGACAAGAAGCAATAGGATTAGAAATTAAGTTTGATTGGTCATTTGAAAAGGTCCAATTAGGTTGTCCGTTTGAACTTGTCATAACCGTTTGAAATTACACGTCCGTTTGAGGGTGGCCGTTTGAAGATGTCATGTATGATTCAAACGGTCAGGTCCTCTCTTATAAATAGGGTTCAAACTGTCATCATTTGTAACGATTCAGAAAGTGATACCGAGGTGCTGCCGGTTTATCCTTTGATTGTAAACATTGTAAATTCAATATAATAGAGGATTAAAGTGTATTTCAAGCTGTTTTCACATACGTTTCTTAGTTTCCGCCTCTGAAACGTACGAGAGCTCTTCTGAACGACTCGTTCGGGTCGAAAACGATCCTACATTTTGGATGTGGAAGCAGGGTTTGAAGAGCTACTTTGGTCAACAACTGTTGAGGTAGCAGTGGATGGACTTTGACAACTATTTTGAACACCTGATGTCCCAATGGAGGATTTGAATTTTTGTTGTGGAATCACAACTTCATATCCATATTCTTGTGGAGATGATTGAGATGGACCTGCATTGTTAGTCTGGACATCAGTAATTTCAAAAGTAAATTTATCAAGATCAAATAATTCTGCAGGATTTGCAGGGATTTTCATTGATGAAAGTTCATTAAACTTTACATTCAAAGTCTCTTCCACTGTTTTAGTCCTGGTGTTGAACACCTTGTAGGCCTTAGCAGTGGTTGAGTATCACAAATGGTAACCACTGTCTACTTTGGCTGCAAATTTTGAAATTGAGTCTTTTAAGTTCAAAATAAAGCATGGGCTGCCAAATACTTTGAAGTATGAGATAAGTGGTTTGATTTTGTACATAATTTTATAAGCAGTCTTTTCATGCCTGGGGTTTATTAAAACTCTGTTCTGGACATAACAAGCAGTGTTTACTGCCTCTGCCCAGAAAGTCAAGGGCAAACCTGAATCACCAAGCATGGTCCTGGCTGATTCAATCAGTTTTTTGTTCTTTCTTTCAACTACCCCATTTTGCTCTGGTGTTCTAGGGATGCTGTACTGCCTTACAATCCCTTTTGACACACAAAAGGCATCCAACTCCTTATTTTTGAACTTTGTGCCATTGTCACTCCTGAAGACTTTTACTGGAAGGTCAAATTGCTTTTCAACCTGTATGACAAAGTCTTGCAAAATGCCTGCAGTCTCATCTTTGGAATGAAGAAAGTAAGTCTATGTAAACCTATAAAAGTCATCAACAATAACCAAGAAATATCTCTTCTTTTTTAGACTCATGACTTGTTGAACTGGGCCAAACAAATCCATGTGCAGCATTTGCAAACACTTGGTTGTTTTGGACTCTTCAATGGACGTGTGTGAGCTTTTATGTTGTTTTCCTTTTAAACAGGAAACACAATGCTCAGAACATGAAAACTGTTTTTGTGGAAGACCTCTTACAAGGCCATTTTTTGAAATTTCAGTGATAGTCTTAAGATTTGTGTGCCCCAATCTTCTGTGCCAGACTTTACAGTACCAGAACCCAAAACCTTCCCTTTACTATTATTTCCAAAAGATATATCACCCCCTCCATGAGATTTGAAATCCTTGAGAAGGGCTCTACATCCGGTCATGTGCCTGGAGCCTCCACTATCTACATACCACAAACTATCTAAGCATTTAGAAGCTCCCTGCACATCAAGTATATTATTAGTTCAGGAGGGTCTCCAAAGCCAAAATGGCTTTGGATGGGGTCTCAACATTGTCTGAGATAAGGTCGGATGGATGGACAGTGGTTAGCTTAGATATTTGGTCCATTTTTAAGGAACTTTTCTCTAACCATTGCTGGGGATCATTTCCCAACAACTGTTGATAACCATAAGGATTCCTGTTCACTTTGGGTTTAGAAGGTCTTTTATAGACCTCATAAACCTGTGGAACCTTTTGGTATGGTTGTTGGTTTTTACCTCTTCGATATTGATAAGCAGGGGGTGCATCAGTCACCTGAACATCTCTTTTAACAGAGGTTAGGTTCAGCGATTTAGTAACAGCTGTTTGGACTGGCACAAACAGTGGTTGGTTTTTGGTGAACTTGACAGTTGAATTTGATGAACTCAAAGGTGCTTTAGCAATGTACTCTTCCTTTTTGACCTCAAAGGATTTTAAGTACACACACTTTTGAGTCGTGTGGTTTGACTTTCCACAAATGGTGCAGCTCTCAGATGATTCAATGACACTTGTTTTGTTGATATCATATGCTTTTAAGTGAAAACAATCTTTGGTCAGATGATTTTTCTTTTCACAAAATTCACAAAACAAGTTTTTAATCTTTTATCTCTTCCTTTTCTTTTCAGACTCCTTAGCAACAGATTTTTTAACTGCTGCTGGGATGTCCTTAAGAGGAATCACCTTTGCTTTGGGAGCCTTGACACCATCAGTGGTTGTGAAATCCATTGGTTTGAAATTCTCAAGGATGTCACACTCATCAGACCAAGTGGGTTTAAATTGATATTTCTCAACTTCCTCAAAAGTAGAGGATCCCATTGGTCTCTCAAGTGTGATTTTCTTACCAAGTTTATCAGTGATTTTCACTTCTTGGCCATCCTTGGTTGTGGGAACAACTTCAGTGGTTTGAACAAATTGTTTTGGATCAGTGTTTTCATCATCATACTTTCTATAACCAACCCCAAACATAACAATGCTCTCAATCTGTTTTTCAAGCATTAGTTCAAATCCTTTGCAGGATTCCACCCATCTTTCACAAGTGATTTGGGTGGACTACAACTCCTTTTTACAACTTTGATATTTTTCTATCATTGTTTGGAGTTGGTCTTTGACTATGATGTGCTCTTGTTTTAGACTGCAGATTTCACCATCTTTTTCAGACAATTTGTTTTTCATTTCTTTTAAAGATTTCTCAAATTGTGCTTCAGTGGTTAACAATCTATCAATAAGGTTTTCATTCACCTCTTTGATGTTAGAAAATGCTATTATGCATTTGACTGAACACAAGTTTTGAAGGACTTGAGATGATACCTTGCTTGCAGCCATCATTGCACAATCACACTCTGTCTCCTTCTCATCAGCTATCTTCTCCTCTTCTTCACCATGCTTCTTTTCTTTTTCTTCTTCAGACCAGGGACTGATCAGTGGTTCCAACAGGGGTTCTGATTTTTCACCCAACAATATTTCCTCAGCAACAGCAGTAACCACTGCTTCAGCCACTTTGTCCACTGCTTCAACATTTGACAGTCCTTCATTCACTGTATGCCCTTCTTGGATGTACTCTAATGCTACCAAACAGAAATTTTCATTAAAAGTATAATTACTAGCATTGAGTGCAAAGTTTTCATCACCAAGTTCATCAGGTATGCTACTCCAATCAACAAAGCCTTGTGTGAAAAAACTTTGTTGGTCTGGTTGGGCGGTGGTTTGAGTAGCTTGTTGAGGTGCAACTTGTTACACCTGAACATGAGGAATAGGAGCTTGGACATATTGGATCTGAGGGAAAGTGGTTTGGACATATTGCACAGGAACAAGGTTTGCAAAGTGAGCAGTGTTTACATGGGATGTAGGGTTATACTGAGCATAGTGCACATTTGATTGGTTATTTTGAGGCCTAGGGTTTGAGCTAGGATGAGTCACAATAGGTCCACTTGTTTGACTCCTACACTCTCTAGCAAAATGACCCATTCTATTGCACTTATAACATTTTATTTTAGACTTATCCAACCCTACTTTCAAATTCCCATGCAAACCTGGGAACATTCTCCCTGTCCTTTTGTAAAATTTGCTAGTTCTGACACTCAGCAAAGCAAATTGGTGCAAAATGTCCATCTCTTCTAAATCAGTTGGATCAAAGTGTTGAAGGTCATTGAGTTCAAAGCATAGATTATCCGAGATCTGGCATTCTCCATTAGCTTTGAAAGCATAATTGGATGAGTGAGGATCAGAGTTAAAATTACCACCAGCAGTTATGTCAATAAAATGATCATAACTCTGATCCTTACTGCTACCAGACTCTTCTTGACCAAAACGAGCTGTGTTACCAAATGAGTAGTCATCTGCAACTTTTCCAGACTCTTGCAACCTCTTTTTCTGGTTTTACTCTCTTTCAAAGGTCAAGAATCTACCATGAAGTTGGGTCAGGGTCAGATCTTTGAACTCAATAGAGTTTCTGGTCACAAAAGCTATTGTATCCCATTTTTCAGGTAGTGATCTAAGGAACCTGCTATTTTATGCTGATTTGTTAAATTCAACATTAACAAGTTTTAGCTCACTCGTGAGACAACTAAATCACTCAAACTGTTGAGTTAATGATTCACCCTTAATGTGACAAAACGTTTCATATTGTTGCTTCAAAATTTCCCTGTTGTTTTCAATCACTTCTTCAGCTCCCCCAAATTGTTCCTTCAATGCATCCCACAATTCCTTGGCACTGTTACAGTGTAACAGCCCAGCATAAATCTCATTTGGTAGTGCGGATGCAACGATGCTGAATGCTTTGGCATCCAGTTCAATTTTCTGAAAGTCCTGTTCAGTATAGTTCTCTATTTTCTTAGGAACCATAACCTTTGGATCCTCAGCACTCGGCACCAGTGGAACATGTGGTCCAAAGATAACCGACTTCCAACATCCAGTACTCTGTTGAGCAAGATGTGCCCCATCCTTCTCTGCCAGATGTTGTACTCATTACGTTTCAGCATGGGTGGTTTGAAAAGTGAACCGATGTTATTGTTAACATCTTGTGATTGTGACGTCATTCTGGTTGTTTTACAGGTATTGATTAATCAACTTTGTACGTGATTAAACCTTACTCTGTTGTTCAACAAAACATGTAAACAATTCAAAGTATCAACGATTTCGACCTGAACTTTTATGTAAAATTGATTGTTAAATCGAATTTGACTGTCCTAGGCTCTGGTACCAATTGTTGGATCTGAGTTTGAATGATTGTGCTTTTGTTAAACAAAATGATTATTAATGTAAAATGGTTTGCAGCGGAAATAGATGGAATAACCTTCACACACAATCAAACAGGAGAAATGCTTTCAACAAACATGATGAACAAAGAACCGAATGATTAAATTTATTTCAATATTCGATTACAATTGCATGTAAGTATCACAAACTCTCCCTTAGCTCGAGCTCACTTAGATTTGCTTGTGCAAAATGACGAAAGATGGAATTAGCCAATAGAACAGTACAGGGTACTGCTCTATTTATAGTGCACAAGCAAACCACTGAGCATCTTTGCTGACGTCACCATGAAAGTGACATCTAACAACTAACAACCTCTAACAACTGATCTAATCACAACTACTGCTAATACAAACTACTAATTACAAAATAAATAAGTGTAAACTAAACTACTGCTTCCATTCCACTGTTATCTACCCAGCAGTGCTTTGTCTTCTATAGCAGTACTTGATACATGACAGTAGATTTAACATCATTGTTTGTCACCGACAGTCTTTAGAGTCTTCATCAGATGTTAGGTGATCAGCAGTTGTTGTTCAGGAACAGTGTATAGAGATCAGCAATTGTTTGATCCACAATTAAGGGGAAAGCTTTGATACAAACATCTGCTTATTTTGGATCCACTACTCTGATCCAGTTTTGGCTTTAATCAGTTGTTCCTATGATAGGGTTCAATTCCAACATCTGCAGTGCACCAATCTTGTCTCTACCTGAAGGTACTGAAGATTTTGTGGTTTATTGTGATGCTTCTATTCAGGGTCTCGGTTGCATGCTGATGCAACACGAGAAGGTGATAGCCTATGCTTCTCGACAATTAAAGGTTCATGAGAGGAATTACACAACTCACAACTTGGAGTTGGGGGTAATGGTTTTCGCGTTGAAAATCTGGAGGCATTACCTGTACGGTACCAAATGCACTATCTACACCGATCACAGGAGCCTTCAGCATATTTTCCACCAGAAGGAGTTGAATATGCGACAGTGTTGCTGGGTAGAACTTTTGAACGACAACGACTGTGCAATCAAGTATCATCCAGGCAAGGCTAACGTTGTAGCTGATGCCCTTAGTCGGAAGGAAATGAAACCCAAACGTGTACGAGCTTTACAGCTCACAATTCACTCGAATGTTCCTGATAAGATCCGTTCAGCTCAGATAGAAGCGTTGAAGGGAGAAAACTATAAAGCGAAATATTTGCGGGGCATGGAAAAACGACTTATAGGGAGATTTGATGGTATTCTCTAGTTCATGGAACGGATATGGATCCCCATGTTAGGTAACCTTAGAAAGCTTGTGATGGACAAAGCGCACAAGTCTCGATATTCTGTTCACTTGGGTTCGGATAAGATGTATCAGGATCTCAAAGTCTTGTATTGGTGGCCGAAGATGAAGGCTCACATCGCGACGTATATGAGTAAATGCTTGACTTGTGTGAAAGTCAAGGTGGAGTATCAGAAACCCTCAGGCCTGCTGCAACAACCAGAAATACCCATGTGGAAATGGGAGCAAATCGCTATGGATTTTGTCACTGGTTTGCCAAGAACTCAAAACGGAAACGATACCATTTGGGTGATCGTTGATTGACTCACAAAGTCAGCGCATTTTCTAGCAATCAAGGAAACATATAAGTTTTCACAACTCGCTGCTGTTTATCTGAAGGAAGTGGTTTCTAGGCACGGGGTGCCGACCTCTATTATCTCTGATCGTGATCCGCGTTTCATATCTGATTTGTGGCAATCTATGCATAAATCGTTCGGCTCACGTCTCGACATGAGCACTGCCTATCACCCACAGACGGATGGTCAAAGTGAGCGAACCATCCAGACACTTGAAGACATGCTGCGAGCATGTGTGATCGATTTTGGTAAAGGCTGGGAGAAACACTTGTCGTTGATCGAATTCTCCTACAACAACAGTTACCACACTAGCATCCAGGAAGCTCCGTTTGAAGCGCTGTACGGGTGAAAATGTTGTTCACCTCTTTGTTAGGCTGAGGTAGGTGACAACCAGATCACATGTCCGGAACTTGTTCTTGAAACTTCAGAAAAGATTGTCCAGATCAGAAATCGTATGGCGGCGGTGCGCGACCGGCAGAAAAGCTACGCTAACAAGCGTAGGAAGCCTTTCGAGTTCGCCGTAGGCGATCGTGTTATGTTGAAAGTCTCACCCTGGAAGGGTGTGGTGCGCTTTGGAAAGCGCAGCAAGCTTAACCCACACTATCGTATTGGTAAAGTGACATACAAGCTCGAGTTACCCGCTGAGCTGGGTAACGTTTATGATGTTTTCCATGTTTCGCAATTAAAGAAATGTTTGTCCGATGAAATACTTGTAGTACCGTTTCAGGAGCTGAAAATTAACGACAAGTTGCAGTTTGTCAAAGAACCAATCGAAATTATGGACCGAGAGGTCAAGGTTCGTAAGCATAGTCGGATTCCAATCGTGAGAGTTCGTTGGAACTCAAGACGTGGACCGGAGTTCATGTGGGAACGCGAGGATCAGATGAAGCTCAAATATCCTCATTTATTCCCTACTGACCAACCTAAATCTGATGCAACTGGTGAATTTTGGGGTGAAATTCCCTTTCAAGTTGGGGATGATGTGGTACCCGCGGAAAATCCACAGTCATCCTAATTACTTGACAAATTTCGGGATGAACTTTCTTTCAAGTTGGGGATGATGTGACAACCCGAAATTTCAAGGTCTTTCCTTTACACATCATTGACGTCACATTCCGGTTTTTACAATTTGATTTACGTAGGGTCGTGTGTGGTTTATCTGAATGATTAATGTTTGTATGAGATGTGTAACACTTGATTGTCGTGTTTGTAATATTATGCATAGTTCATCTAATTATTAATAATAAGTTTTTCGCCATAAGTTGTCCTCAACGAAAAACACATTTTTCATCACCCTTGGTCCCGACGAAGAACGGTCTTTCGCCGAGCAGGACTTTCGCCAAGAAGGGACCTCAGCCCAGAGAGGTTTGCGGCCCAATTACTATTATATTTAGACCTATTATACTCAGTTACGTAAGCACGTTTACCCTAAAGCCTTTCCTCATTGTTGGTGAGACGGCAGTAGGGAACCTAAGAACATTCTTTCCATCTCGATCTATCTAATCAATCCGGTACTCGCGGTTAGTGTCTTGATCTCGTTGATGGGTTAATTCTTATACGTGGTATTGTGTGTAATGATTTCATAACTAGGGTCTTGTTCGATTAGAAATATATGTAACATGGAAACTAGGGTTTCGTTTATAGGATTGTATGTTTGGAATATGTGATTGATCATAACGTGAAATTATGTTGAATTGTTAATGTTGTTGATGACTTAGGATTAGCAATGGTAACCTGTAAATATGAATCAGTAATAGATCTTGATCGATGATTGTTATCATGATTGAATCCATGTTAATGTATATCAATGTTAAAGGTTTATTAGTTGTAGTGATGAACATTGGTTAAGATTGCTATGAACATCATAATGTAACTGTCGTTTGATCCATTGTGTGCGTCGAAAATATGTAACTAATGATATAAAACCAAGATCTGTAACTGATCTCAACGAAACACAGTGTTTTGTCGTCACACCTGTAACCTGACGAAAGATGCGGTGTTTCGTCAAATCCTACATCAATGAAACATGAGTATTACGCCGAATGCCATCTCGATGAAACATGTATATTTCGTCATATACCAGTCCGACAAAAAATAGTCTTTCGTCGCTGGGGTGTTTCGTCCAAGGGGCTGATAGATGGAACAACTGATAGTTTGAAAGTATGTATTGATTAGTACCTCGTTTATGAAATGCAGTAGTTGCATGATAACCTTACTATTCAACATTAAGTGACATGTGCATGGGATGTGAACTGTTATGATATTTCGGTATGTGCTACATGATAACAGAGATCTTAATGCTAGATGCAAACTGTCTAACCATACGTGACTTACTGTGTGCAAACATGTGATTTGAATGATTATGAAACTGATACTGTTTGGTAACCACGGTAGGGTTAGGGTTGACCAACTTGGACGGGTAATTTAACATATCGAGCAAATCAAAGGTGAGTTCATTACTCTTGAGTATGCGTCCCGGTGGTTGGGACAGTTTTTGGCTATCCCTGGGAGGGATAGGTTTTGGGTAAATTAATTGGGTATTCCTGAGAGGAATACGTCTTGTGGAAAATCTGGAATGTTGTATAATATACTCATCCTATCACCATTAAGTCCCCCCTTGTTGTTTGTTACCTGAGAAGTAACAGAGTATTAGTTGGTAGCGCTATCTAGGTTTGGCACCCCCACCCCGTACTTGAGAGGACGGGTGTGAACTAATGACTCAGTTATGCCTAATGCTTTGATAGGAGCATTGGGGAAAGGGAAAAGTAAATCAGGAGCCGTCATGTATTCGAGATATTATCAACATTAAAATCAATGAAATGAATTAAACACTTGGTAACCAACGTTTCCGTAAAACTATGAACTCACCAGCGTTGTCTGATACAGTTGTTGCATGCTCGCAGGTCGTTAGGTACTTTGAATGGGGAACTTGCTATCTGGATGGCTGGAGTGGTCATGGGTCGCGTTGCTTGGATTTACAAGACTTGTTTACTGATTTCACATACATTGGTTTTTGAAATATTTGAACAATGTTTTACTATTTGCTTCCGCAGACACTATTTAACTTAGAATATGTTTTATGAACGTTTTATTTAATGAATGAGAATTTTGCTAAACATCTTATGGTTAGTTTAATGTGACTGGTGGCTAGATCCTGGTACGTCACACGCCTAGCGGGGTTTACCGCATGAGGTATTTTGGGGGTCTGACAGGTCTGCCCTGCATATCTTCCAAAAAGGATAAGATATGTGAAGCATGTGAGCTTGGCAAATCAAAGAGAGGCTCACATAAAACCGTTTCAGAATCTTCAATTTCTGAAAACTTGGAACTTTTACACATGGACCTTTGTGGACATGTACAAACTACTAGCTTTTCTGTAAGAAGTACATATTGGTCATTGTAGATGACTATTCAAGATACACATGGTTTAAATTTTTAAGAAAGAAAAGTGAAACCCCTGATCTGATCAATAAATTCATCAGAAAATTTGAAAATCTGTTGAAGAAAGAGAAGGATCAGATCTGACAATCGAACAAAATTTAAGAATGCAAAATTTGAGACTTTCCTTGTAAGTAAAGGAATATCTCATGACTTTTCTACTCCAAGAACACCTCAACAAAATTGAGTTGTGGAAAGAAGGAACAGGACTCTGGTAGAAGCAGCCAGAACCATGCTTCCTTATGCTAGATTGCCCACTTACTTTTGGGCTGAAGCAATATCAAACACATGCTTTAGACAAAAAACATCTATCTTTAACAAAAGACATCAGAAAACCCCATATCAAATTATCAACCATAGGGTCCCAACTGTCAAATTTTTACACACCTTTGGTTGCAATTGCTTTGTCTTTAATGATTTTGAGAGTCTAGAAAATTTGACATAAAAGCAGAAAAAGGAGTATTTCTCGCTTACTCATTGTTCTCAAAAGCTTATAGAAATTTTCTATTAAACACAAGGACAATAAGAGAAAGTTTATACGTGTCTTTTGATGAATCATCAGAAACCAAAATTTCTGATGAAATTATGAAAGATATAAACTTGTCAAAACAACAAGAAATTTCTGAAAGTCTTCTAAACAAACTAATTGAAGAATTATTAGAATATAATCATTGGTAACCCTGAAGAAGGTGTTAAGACAAGATCTGCAACAGCTCATGAATGTCTGTATGCTAGTTTTTTAAGCATAATTGAGCCAAAATCTGTCAAAGAAGCACTAAATGATTCAGATTGGGTACAAGCAATGCAAGAAGAGCTTGACCAATTTGAAAAGAGTCATGTGTGGGATCTGGTACCCAAACCAAACAACAAATCCATCATTGGTTCAAAATGGATACTCAGAAACAAGTCTGATGAACAAGGCATCATAACAAGGAACAAAGCAAGGCTTGTGGTCAAAGGTTATTGTCAACAAGAAGGAATTGATTATGATGAAACCTTTGCAGCAGTTTCCAGGCCTGAAGCTGTTAGAATATTCCTAGCTTATGCTGCCTCAAACAACATCAAAGTTTATCAGATGGATGTGAAGTCTGCTTTCTAAAATGGTGAAATTGAAGAAGAAGTATATGTGCATCAACTAGAAGGATTTGTTGATCCTCAATACCCAAATCATGTTTACAAACTAAACAAAGCCTTGTGTGGATTGAAGCAAGCTCCAAGAGCCTGGTATGAAACTCTATCAAACTTCTTAATCAATTCTGGCTTCACCAAAGGTACGATTGACACAACCCTCTTTATCAAAACACCCAAGGGGCACACAATTTTGGCTCTAATATATGTTGATGACATAATATTTCGATCTACTAATGATAAATTCTACAAAAAAGTTTGAAAAACTGATGACCAGCCACTTTGAAATGAGTAAGATGGATGAATTAACCTTTTTTCTTAGCCTTCAAGTAAAACAAAAATGTGATGGCATATTTTTGAGTCAATCAAAGTATCTCAGAACAATTTTGAAAAAGTATTCAATAGAAAACTACTCATCTTCAAAAACTCACATGGCCACTAGAAACAAACTAGATTCTGATCTAGAAGGAAAACATGTAGATATAAAAAATCATAGAGGAATGATAGGATCACTACTATACTTAACTGCCAACAGACCAGATATAATGTTCTCTACCTGTTTTCTGGCAAGGTATCAATGTAATCCTAAAGATTCACACATGAAGACTGTCAAAAGAGTTTTTAAATATCTAAAAGGAACTTCAAATCTTGGCCTATGGTATCTTAAGAACACAAATTTAGAACTAATTGCATACACATATGCAGATCATGCATGGTGCAAACTTGAAAGAAAAAGCACATCTGGTGCATGTCAAATGTTGGGAGAAAAATTAGTGTGTTGGGCAAGTAAAAAGCAAAATTGTGTTGCCACATCCTCAACAGAATCAGAATATGTAGCAGCAGCAAGCTGTTGTTCACATGTTCTATGGATGCAAACTCAACTAAAAGAATAAGGGGTGAATCTGACCAAAATTCCATTTTTATGTGATTCTATGAGTGCCATTGCAATAACCTCAAATCCTGTGCATCACTCTAGAACCAAACACATAGATGTCAGATATCATTTCGTAAAAGATCATGTTGAAAACGGCAATATAGAAATATATTTTGTCCCAACAGAAAAACAATTTGCTGATATTTTCACTAAACCATTAGATGAAAACAGACACAACATTCTAATCAGCAAATTAGAGATAGTCAACATGGAAATTGAACTAAAGGGAACTGAGTCACAAATTAAAGAAAAATATGATACACATATGTGTGATCGGATTTCTGATGAAGATTCTGATAAGTCATCAGAAAGATTAAGCATCAGGAAAATCTGGTAAATTACCAGAAGTTGACTAAATCAACAGAATTTCTGATAATACATAAGTTATCATATTTTCTTTATCTTTTCACATGCATACACAAAAGTCCATTTGTAATCATCATTTCTCATTGATTATGTATATTCTTTTTAATTTTTTTCTCTTTCATACAATTTTTTTATTAGTTTATATTAAAGTTTTATCTCTTTAGCATTGGGCTGATAACGTCATAGATAGAAAGGATTCTGGGAACTTGGTGATAATGGTTAAACTCTCTCTCCTTCATTCATTAAATATCATCAATATTAAGGAGATAGAAGTGACATATAGACAGATAATCATGATAAACTATCAGAATATGGCTGCCTAAACCATCAATGCAGGAAATTTTATCTCATTTATTCTCTTTGTTGTCTGATAGAAAATTTAATAACAAAGAAAATAGAGATACACAATCCAAAGTACGTAGATATCATTTATAACAAACTTCAATTTTACTATAAATGATCACCACTTTAAGCATAGTCAGTCACCATCAACATAGAAAACTCAAGAGAAACTCTTTCTTCTTTTTCTACACTTAAACAAAAATGACAACCATCAATGCGGATCGTTTCCCACTTCCATACCACCCAAATCACAACCTAAGAATAAGGACCAACTTTGAGGGTCCTCAGTGGGAGGGATGTCAAATTATCCTGAACTTGATTATGAGCAGTCGTCTGAGATACGCACTCACAACCCACATCATGGTTTACCCGGATATTCTCCAAATGTTTTGGCAAAATGCAATACTGTTATTGCATTAGGGTAAAGGTCTCACTTCCATTGGAAGTGTGGTGCTAAACCCAAGAATAGTGGTAACTGAGGACATCATCAGAAGAGTTCTAGAACTTGATGATGATAATGACGTTACTCATTTTGCAAAAGATCAAATAGACGATACTCTCGAGCGGATGGGGTATAATCCAGGACACCCACTTGGGCCAATCACCAAAACATGCTTTATAAAGCCATGGCAATATCTGATCACATAAATAGGGGCATGCTTCTTGAGGGGGTAAGGTCCCAAAAATCCCATAATAAGGGCATAGGACCATACCACAGCCTCATCTTTAAAGTTCTCCTTACCTTACGCGACCACGCACTGGTCTTACAAAAGGAGAGCTCAAGAAATGAAACAGTCAACACTTGCGTGCCCAAAGGAAAAAAGACTTGGGATTTATTTGTTCAGCTGCCTCCACACAATAAAGTGTCACACCAAATTACTGCAGTAATCTTCTATAAAAAATATAATCGTGCACCACCAAGACGGTTATAACCGTCTGGGCACGTTTCATCATCTCAGGCATCCCTGAAGCCACAAAAAAAGCATGTAATTAGAGAGTAATCTCCACTTGATCACTTTACACGTGGCAAATCCCCAGCCTTCGATCTATGCCACGATCCGTGTGCTCTCACATCGGATCGAGGAACTTGACGGAAGGAATTATCGGAGAAGAAGATCAGTTGTAACCGAATCAGACGAGAGGAAACCCACCTTTTTATGCGGATTCAAACCCCCTAGATATCTCGGTTCCGACCATTTATCTAGTGTTTCTTCATTGGCGCCCACCGATTCCTCTGTCTTATCAATTTTCATCTCGTTTCAATTCAGTTCTTTTCATACTTCGTTTTAACATGGCAGAAAACTCAGCATCTCATCGACAAACCGGTCTTCGACCGAACGTCGGGAACAACGTTCAAGTAGAAGGAATCCCAGAGGATGTCTCCGATGACAACGAGGTTTAATCCAACCGAGCAAACGACCATGTCACTCCAGGGATGTTACCAGCAAACCCTGCTCAATCAATTCTGCCACCAGGAGAAACTCCAATTTCCTGGTACGTCAGGTCTCAAGGAGCATTAAACGTAGTATACACACAGTTGTGTGCTCAAACTGCTCCCCTGACTCAATCACGGAGACCAGGATCTCATGCTCATGCCTCCCAACGGGAGGATTCAACTTACGAGAATACAGAAGTTTATGCCAGATCCACATCACAATGGGAGTACACTCAGACAGGAAGTCACTAAAGAGAGAATCATGGTAGAGCACACCGAAGACAATCGGATCATGATAGGTTGGGTTCCCAGCGGGACACCCACACCGATGAATCCGATCCAACATATCGTTTAAGTGCAAACACCAGTGTGTTCAATCGACTACAGCCAAACTATAACAAGTGCAGGCCTCGTGCGGTTTATAACCCTGAGGCGGAAGACAATTATGATTTGATTTACCGCCCTGCGAAAGCAGCGAAAAATTCAAAATTCATAATGGAAATAGCTTTAGCTCCATTGGAGAAGGCTAAATTACCATCCAACATAGGGAAGTTTAATGGGTTAACAGACCCCGATGATCACCTGAGAGTGTTTACCAGTGCAGGTTTGGTTGGGGGTTGGACCCTACCGCTATGGTGTCATCTGTTCGTGCAAACCCTAACCGGGCCAGCGTGAATCTGGCTCGATAACCTACCAAACGGACAGATCAAATCATGGAAAGATCTGCGTGAAAAGTTTTTGACACACTTCAGCCAGCAACGGCGTTCCATTCGGGATACATCCGACGTCATGAACATTTGGCGCCGTGATGACGAAAATCTGGAGGATTTCATCACCAGATACAATAAAGAGGTGTTGGAGATTGGCGGTGTTCACGAACAACTAATACGTGCTCAATTCAAGTACGCGGTTAGATGTGATGACATGGTTAAGGTCTTATTTGGAACAGAGGGCCTTCCAAAAAGTTGGGAGAAAATAATGGCAGTGGCCAAGGTTTACGCGCAAACTAAGAAAAACCTTACAACAAATAGGCCACCGCCACCACACAATACGCCCGCGGACTTAGGCTCAATCGGTGAAAGAAGGTTTAAGAAATCTTGGCGTGAGTCTGGATCAGGAAGTCGTTCCTCTGAAGATGCTCGCACAACAATCAACAAACTCACCACACAGCGGGAGAACAAACAGGAGAATTGGGAGAGACAGTGGACTCCCCTAACAAAGACCCCGTCGGAGGTTTTGAGTACTGAAGACTATCAATTCAAACCTCCAATCGCAATGAAAAATAAGCGTGGACAAGACCCGACACAATACTGCGAATATCACAAAGACAACGGGTACACCACTAACAACTGCATCTCTCTACGCACAGAAATAGAGAAAGCCCTCAAGAGCGACGAACTCAAACATTTACTCCAAAATGTGCACAAAGAGATTAAGCAGATAACCCGGGGTGAGGAGGGCCCAAGCAAGCGGGCAAAAACTTAAAGGACAACTCTATGAATTACCCGCGGAAAAACATGATCCATCAAGCAAAGCGGAAACAATAGAGAGTAAGTTAAGCTTCACATAATTATATTAGCAAAACTTTGTAAAAGCCTCTGAGCTCTATCCTTAAATAAAAGTGCAAAGTTTCTATTATTTCTGTGTTTACAAAGTGCATGCAATTTCTTTAGTAAGCGCAAAAACATTATGGTAGTTCTGAAACACGCTTCATGAACGGTCAGTGATCACGTCACAAACGGCCATAAGTTCAAACATAAGCTTTACACCAACTTCATTCGCCTTACTCAACAAAAAAGTAATTGTACTCATGCAAAATATTGTAAACAAACAGATAGAAACATCATACTATTCTCAGCGTACAGATACGCCCTAAAAACTTTCAAACGCGACAGTGTTTAAGTTACTTGTGCAACAACGCACCAACAAAAATAGGGATTTACATCCCAAATATTACAAGAAAATTGTTCAATACATTTTTCGACTTACGCTAAATCTTCACCCTCATTCGGAAAGATTTCCCTTAGTTGCGCCACGTGATCATCAGATTGCAGCGCAACATTTATCAGATCCATAACCGGAAGTTGTAGGTTATTAAACTCTGTCTTCAAGGCAGCAAGCGCGACACCAGTATTCACGCCGAAAGTTGCAGACTTACTGTTATCCCAGTCAACCTTTAAAGCACTGTTCACATGATGGGAACATTCAGCATATCCTTGCGCATACCCATCTTTTCGCGCAGCAACCACCAAGCGAGCAACGGTTTTATCCAACTCTTCAGAGTTCAACACAGATTCAGCAATCTGTGAAATCAAGTAAAAATAAATATCAAGAAAGCCCATAAATAGTTCCACAATAAAAAGGAAAGAAACTTACACAGGCGATACCGCGATCTTTCATCCAGGCCATATCATTTTTCAAAGGTTCAAGCTCGCTTTCCGCTGTAACCCGCGCCGTTTCTGAATTTTCCAACTTCTCTCCGACTTCAGTCAAACGGCGGGAGGTTTCAGTATTCTCGGAATGCGCGAGCTCTAAATCCTTCTTAAGTTTTTCCTGATCAGAAAGCAAAGTAGTAAGTTCTTCCAATTCTTTATCTCTAAGAGCAAGAGTGGCGCAAGCTTGTACCTCTCGTTGCTCACTGTGCTCTCTATGAGAACGCGCTTCTTCCAAAGCAGCTTCTACATCCGCTTTCTCCTTATTCAACTTTTCCACGTCCGCATCCTGATTCTTCAGTTTTTCAACCTCAGCCTTAAGGTTATTAATGATATTACGAAGGTTTTCCTTCTCAACATAATCTTTTTCGCAAATTCTCCTCCATTTTTTGCGTTCCTCGGAAAGGAGAGCAGCTTTAGCTTCCGCTTTTCTTTTCCAACCAGCAACAGACCATTCCTCAGTCTTGCGCTCAGCTTCAAACTTGGCCTGATCAGCTTCCAATTTAGCCTTCAGCTGAGCCAGGCATTTCTCACCTTTGGCAAATCTCTTTTGAGATACCATAAAGGTTTCCCGGTCCTTATGCATACTATACCACTCACGCACTATGCGGTGAGTGGTAGAGACGTGAGAAGCAGTTTCTTCAAGGTAAGATTGATAAGTTTGTTCATAAGATCGGCCTTCTTGAAACTTGATCTCTCCAGGCGAAAGTATCCCCTGCAACCAATCTTGGCACACGCGCCAATCTGAAAAAGTGTCACCTTTCTTTAAATTCCAAACGGGGGCATGAGACTCAGAAGCATCTTTCTCCATATAAGTCCGGTAGTAATAATCTCCCAAGGTTTCTTCTGGGCGGATTGGAGAATGTTTACCAAAACCAGCAGATGAGCCTTGCCCTTCAACTGTCACCTTCTCAACATGCTCGGGCATAGCATCAGAAGGTTTAGGGGAAGAAGTTGAAGTTTTTTCAGCAGTTTGTTCTTTCCCCAGATCTTGAGCAACAGTTTCAGGGGTTTGTGGCTTACCAGCACCATCCACCACACCTGGATCAACAACTTTTTCAGCCTCTCTAGCAATATCAACAGGCTTCTCAGCCTCAACAATATTCTCCACACCACCATCAGCAACCTCTGAAGGCTCTAACTGGTCAACGACAGAAGCACGCGGAGGGGTGGATGGAAGCTCTTCATTTACCACAGATTGCAGTTCTACGGGAACAGGGGAAACAGGAACCTCTGTAAAAGCAACAAGAATCTGTAAGAATTTAATACGCATAAAGGAAACAAGGAAAGGCAACACTTACCAGGAATAGGCCCTGAAATAAAAGCATCAAGATTCCCTTTTCTGGTAATTTTCTTCCTCTGAATTTTCCTAGAAGGCTGATCCTCCACATCAGGATCAGTTTGTTTCCTTTTACCAGCCTTCCTGTGCACCAAGTGTTCGGGACTAGAATCCAAATCGATAGGATCACTTGGGTTGGATGGGGGAATATCAGCAGAATCCCTCGGTTCAGGTTTTGGTTCTCGTACAGTTACTGCAGGGGTAAGACACTCCAAAGAATCAGAAACCACCACATAATCACACCTGGAATCAGAAGAACGGCGCATACCTTTCTTCTCTCCAACATTCTTTGCCTTCAAAGATTGAACTCTAACAGCCTCACCCTTCTTCGGCGCAGAAGTAGAAGTCGTTGCGCGTTTCTTCCTTTCAGGGCCTATGCCCAAATTCAACAACTCACCTACAAAGGCGCAAACAACAGTTTACCCACAAGCGCAAAAAGGAAAACAGAAATAGATATCACTTACCAGCACCAGCAGCTGGTTGGGCAGACAGATCCGCATCCCGCGGAAGAACAAAGTTCCTTACAATACGATGGTACCAAAGTTCCTCTTCAGGTTTCTTCTTGATAGTACCCATTCTTCCGCCTTCCCTCTTGAACGCAACAACATATAGTGAAACAACTGCAAGCAAAGGATAGCAAGTTTAAAAAAAATGGAAATAGAAAAAACTCCAATCTTACCATGACCATCCTCGGTGTACACCGGTTTGTCATCATGCTCCATCTTCCAATTCAAACTCATGCCGGCTCCGACAAGAGCTTTCTCCGGCAAAGCAATGTTGGGCACATCCTTCAAATCTTGATACCAGTTCTCATCAACAGGGGTCTGAAGCGTTTCAATCGGAACATCTTCTTTCCCCCTTAAAACCATCCTTACCGGAATCACTCCGGCCTTGATACAAAAGAATTTTTGCTTCCAATCGTGAAAGGATTTTGGGGGTTGCTGTAAAATCTTCTTTGCAGACGCCCTCTGAGCAAACGAATAAAACC
Organism: Helianthus tuberosus; assembly: GCA_030545235.1. Classification (NCBI taxonomy): domain Eukaryota; kingdom Viridiplantae; phylum Streptophyta; class Magnoliopsida; order Asterales; family Asteraceae; genus Helianthus; species Helianthus tuberosus. The sequence continues at coordinate 115,307,264 of CM060374.1, forward strand.
CTTGGGTACAATGCATCTGATAGAAAACCCTAAATCGGGGAACAGTCGGCTCAATATGCATTGTCCGACACACGAATTCGAAATGTCGAACCCTAACCATGCCAATAGGATGAAGTTGGGAGATGTGCAGGTTGTAAAACCCAAGGATTTCAAGAAAAAATCTAGTGACAGGCAAACAAAAGTTACCTTCACTGAAAAAATCCCAAAAAAGGGTAATATACCCAGCCGGAGCATCTGTTGCAGTCTGCCCCTCTTCAGGGTACAGAGCACCCCAGTTTTCTGGGAATTTGAAATTCCGAATCAAACCATCAAAGGTCGCCCTAGGCCACTTCATCGGTGGAAGTTCAGTCGACATTTCTTCAGAAAGATCTTCTTGAGGTTCTCCGGTTGACATAAGAGGAAAGAATGATAAAATCTTTTTTTGAAAGAAAGGAATAGGAAAAGTTTCAACAAAATAATGATTACACAAAGGAGGTTACTCAAACATTATATATACTCACCGCAATAAATAGCATCGGTAACCGCCACACCACCTTTTTCGGATATCACAGTTCTCCAAGCAGTAGAGAGAGTAAAAATCAACACAAACGCGTTTACAAACGCGCGTGCAGGACACGAGCAGTAAAAAACAACTGACAATGATAGTCTGTCATTCAGACTTACTGTAACAGTCTCATTCAAAGTCAAAGATTTTCAAAAAATATTTACAAAAATAAAAAATGAATCTTCTTCCAGAAGTTTTCTTATTTTCGCGCCCAAAAGCATTACCTCTCATAAGTCTAGTGCTCCACTTACTTGCATAAGTGCAACACTAGACTGGGGGGACTTGAAGGGGTAAGGTACCAAAAATCCCATAATAAGGGCTTAGGACCATACCATAACCTCATCTTTAAAGTTCTCCTTACCTTGCGCGGCCACGCTCTGGTCTTACAAAAGGAGAGCTCAAGAAACGAAACAGTCAACACTTGCGCGCCCAAAGGAAAAAAGACTTGGGATTTATTTGTTCAGCTGTCTCCACACACCAGATTACTGCAGTAATCTTCTAGAAAAAATATAATCGTGCCCCACCAAGACGGTTATAACCGTCTGGACACGTGTCATCATCTCAGGCATCCCTGAAGCCATAACAAAAGCATGTAATTAGAGAGTAATCTCCACTTGATCACTTTACACGTGGCAAATCCCCAGCCTTCGATCTAATCCACGATCCGTGTGCTCTCACATCGGATCGAGGAACTTGACGGAAGGAAATGTAACCGCTTACGGGGTTAGCATCTTCTGTCAACTTTTCACTAACGGGTTTTCCCGCCTAAACGACTCCCGGCTATAAATATGAGAAACAACCCAGGTATGAATTCAAGTTACACACACTTCTCAAATACATCTTCTTCCTCATTACCCATACTTATTCTCACACCGGAGTCGGGTCAAGGAGAAAACCCTTTTCTCCCCTTGGCGAGGCTAACGGTGCTCTTTTTTGCAGAATTATCGGAGAAGAAGATCAGTTGTAACCGAATCAGACGAGAGGAAACCCACCTTTTTATGCGGATTCAAACCCCCTAGATATCTCGGTTCCGACCATTTATCTAGTGTTTCTTCACTTCTCAAAGAAAATTTTCAACCACCATGAAATCTCCTATAGGTTCATGGAGCCTGTACATGCACTTGTACAGGATATCCCTTACAATTTCTCTCGTTATATAATGAAAGATTTTGCAAGCAACCTATGGTCTGGCAAACCCTTCTTGGTCTATCCTTGTTTTCTGATGAGGATAATCACAAGTCAGCTGGACTTTGGAGGTGTTCCGGTAGGGTACCCTAGAGCTGAGATGAGGCTTCAACAAAATACGAACCTTCCTTTGTTGATACCTACTGACCAGAACCATGGCCTGGTAACTTCCCTATGGTTGTTCTTAGAGATCATCTATGGTGATGGGATGGACCTTGATTAGGTCAGGTTAGTTTAAGTTTTTCTTTGTTTGCTTTGTATGTTAATATATCATATTTTTAAAGCAGTTTGGTTTTCTGGTTCATTGATTGAGGGGAAGAAAATACAAAAGGGGGTAAAGACATATGATAAAGGAAGAAGTTATATACCACAAAAACAACATATGATCATCAGAAACAAAACATTTGTCACAAAAACTTCGAGTTTCTGATAACATAAGGTTGAACTCTGGAAAAATCTGGTAATAAAACTTTAAAAATCTAATACAATCTTTCGGAACTGTTGAAACTTCAAAAGGAATGAAAATGATAAAAAGAGGGTGAAAAGTTTTTGAAAACATGTCTTTTAAACTTTTCCAAAAAATTCCTTGAAGAAAGAACAAGAAGCTTGGATGCAACCAGAAAATCATGTGTATGTTGGTCTACTAACCTTTGCTCATTCCCTCTCATCTCTTAAAAAAACTAGAATATCTTGTATCAGAAACAAAAATTCTGAATTTGTTAAAAGAAGCTTACAAGTCAAGGGGGAAGTTTAGTTGAAGAATTCTGTTGAATTCTAATGACTTCTTTTGACCTTTATTGTCTTTTGATAAAATGTCAACAGATTTCTCCACAAGAATAACAGCTAACATTCATCAGAAATTAGGTTCTAATTCTGATGACATCATCATAATTGAATTTTGACTCTGAAAAAAGGGGGAATAATGGAAATCCAACTGATTGGACCATTTATTAAAAACTGCGTCCCACAAGAATGGAAAGGTGTCATATAACCGTAGTATTCTCCAATCAAAATTCAGCTCCAAACAAATGGAATGATTGAAGAAAATACAAGTTGAAAAGGAATACCCACAATTATACGATTCGATTAAAACCCATTAAAAACCCACAATTACCCATGATCCAACGGTTACTTTCTCAACCAAATTTCACATCACACGATCTAACGGTAATAAAGGTAATTAATGACATTTAAACTTCCATTACAAGCCATGTTCCATGACCCCTCAACTCCCATAAACCACTCATCTCTCCTGAAACCCTCACTATAAAACCTACCTTAGCAGAAAATCACAAATCAAACACCTTCTTCCTCACAAAACCTTAAACCTCGAACCCTCTGTTTTTTTTTTCAAAAGCCAAAATTCCCAAACCTCAAACCCTAACTCACAAAAATAATCAATGGCAAAAGTAAATCTCAACATTCCAACCGTTCAACATGATGTACCATTCATTGAAGATGGAGAATTTTTTCCAATGAAAGAGAACAACTTACTGATGAATACAGAGCATTCAGAATATGATGAAAGATGTCAACTTTTGATAGAATTTCTCTTAAGATGTCTAATCTCAAGAGCATTAACTATAGGAAGAGAAGTACCAGAAAGATTATTGCAACAATTTATTCACACTTTCAGTGAAGATAGAGAGAATCAATTCTCTGCTCATGTTTGGGGAAATGTCTCAGTGACATTAACTCCTGCAAGGGTAAGAGAGTGGCTTGAACTTCCAATTTTGGGCAACTACATTGAAGCACCAAGAAAAGAAGATTTGATAAGCTTTCTTATTAATCTTGGATACAAAAACCAGAAAGTTAATAAAATTGGGGGAGTCAGAAGAAATGAAATGCCAGCACTCTGGAAACTGATGATGGAAGTATTAAACAAATGTCTCACTTCAAAGATAGGAGGAGTTGATCAAGTGAATCAAGCTGTTTTGTCAATCAAGTGTGGACTCATAATTGGGTTCAAACTTGATTATGGGACAGAAATCTTCAATTTAATCAAGAGATCGTATCTTACTAAAAATGGAAGAATCACTTCACATCTACCATATCCAAGGTTTATTTCAATATTCATCTTTGAAACTTTTGTTGAAAGGAATGTAGAAATTCCCATTCTAGAAGATGCTTGGAGTTCAAACACAATGAAACCTTGCAGTGTCAGTCATGGATGGACATCAGACAGGGTTGTTCCAGAGTGACTAGAAAGTATGTTGAGTCTAATTGCATCCGACTCACCATACACACTGAAACATGAATAACTTCTCACCAAATCAGATATACCAACAGAAGAACCCCGCAAAGAAGTCTATAACTGCTCTTCTTCACCAGAAGAAGAAGTTGAGAAGTCTTGGAAATCAGAAACAGAACCTGCAAGAGAAGATCAAATTCTAATGATAAGAAATTCACCAGAAAATAAGGAAGATTCAGAACCTGCTGGAATTCATCAGAATCCTGATGCTGGAGCTTATTTTAAGTTTGAAGTTCATCAAGAAACAGAAGTTCAACATTATGAAGAATCTCATGTTGCTAGAGGAACTCATGAAGAGACTGAGGTCCATCACTATGAAGAATCCCACATTGCTGATACAACACATGAAGCCACTGTAGTTCTACACTTTGATGAATCTCAAATTGCTGGTACAGACTCTCTCTTAAACACAGTTTTAATTTACACTTCTTTAAAAAGAACAAACTCAGAAGATTCATTACTGCATCTTACAAAGTTGAATATAGAAAAATTGTTGTTGATGAGGATGTTACTAGTGCAATTCATCTCAACTCTGAATCCAAAAATGAGGATTGGGATCTCAACAGATGCAGATTAGGAAACTGGTCAAAGAAATCTGGTTGGAGGTAATTTGTTTACCTCAACAACTCATAGAGAATCATTCACTGATATGATTCAAGGACATAAGGAAATCCAGGATGAAAATTTGTTTTTCACTTCTGGTGGAGATGATTCTTGCATACTTAAGGTTGTACAAGATTATGGTAAAACCAAAAGTACACCAATCATTTTCAAAACAGCTGCAAATGTGTTTACAGCTGGTATGGTAGAAGGAACATCTGTTCTTCCAAATATCCCTGAACCACCCATGAGACAAGAAAATTTGGAAATAGTTTTAGAAAATGTATTCAAGGCCTGCAAAAAGAGTCCTGTAGAAGAGAAGCTTGATTTATTGCTGTCAGAGATACAAGGTCAAAGAGCTGAAATGAAGACCTTATCAGAATTGGTGGAGATCATAAAGGCACAAACTGAAAGAAACACCGAAGCACTAAAGACTCTGCAAAAGCAAAAAGAAAAGGCAACAGAAACCAACATTTCAACATCAGAAATTCAAAAGATTTTCACAAAAATGGAGAAAATCAAAACACAAGTTATAAATGCTATGGAGTCAAGACAATCAAGCGGCTCAAACAAAGTCTTGGAAGAAGTCACCATTCTAAGGGCAAGCAACAACAGTATCACTGATGCCCTTGAAAAATTGATAAAAGAATGGGCTATCTTGCAGGAGAAAACAGAATTTGCAGAAATAGAGAAAAGTGTAGCCAACAACACAAATGTGGTAGGAGAAGTGCAGTCTCTTATGACGAGAATACATTACAACATTGCCAGGTTGGCTAACCTTGATCCCAAGGAAATCATGAACGCACTTCCTGTTGAACAATCTCACCAGGAACTCCCAAAGTCAACCTCACAACAGACAACTACTACACCAATCACTGAAGCTGGAACCCTTGAACTGGGTCCACCTCCTGTAGTTCTAAAAGAAGAAATGTTGAAAAGGTTAGCAACTTCCATGCCTCTAGTAATCTGAAATTTGAATCTTAAAACTTCTGAAACGGGTCCAAAGCCAACTTCTTCTGGTGAAACTCTTATAAGTACAAGAATGAATCAAGAAGCAATGAAAGACTGGGAAGAAGAAGCTGATTCAAGACAACCACAGATGGTCAAAAGAAAAATCTCTGAAACTCAATCCGTCATGGTACAAGAGATTGACAGGGTTATTTTGATATTCCCTTAATACAATCTGGTGGAATATTATTGGTCTAAAGAAGATGTACCAGAAAAGCCACCAACTCCTTGCAGATTGGCTATATAGGAAGAAAAGTAAGAAAGAGGTTCAAGGAGCATCCACTACACTAATGAAAATCCAATAAAAAGAATCTCAAAAGTAGATGATACTTCTCAAAGAGAATGGTGCAGAAGAGAAAGTGACAGATGGAGACCTTGCTGACAAATTGCATCCCCTAGATATTCTGTTCATGAAAGACCACTATGAAAAGGAAAGAGGGAACACCCAATTTATCAGAAGAGCCTTAACAAGCATATCAAATGCTGGAATAAGGCTATTTGAAAGAGTAGCTTTTTCTGACTTTGATCTTTGCATCAATTATGACTATGTGCATAACAAGAAGGTCTATCTCATTGCACCAAATACAACAATTCCCTTAGAGCTGATTAAAGATGCAAGATCTGGAGACATCATTGAACTACCCAAAGATAAGAAACAGACATAACTACAGTGTAGTCTACAGAAATTTGGAAAAGAAGAAAGCTCTATTCAGAAGTGTTGATATCTGTAAGTACTCAAATCAAACACTGAGGTTTATTATGAAGTGCATGAACAAAAGGCAGGAACAGCTTCAGAAGATAGGAATGAATAAAGAAGAACAAAGGCAAGAGATTGAACAAATGATTGAAGAATGGATACAAGCAAGAAGCTGGTATAATGATATGTATGACATCTGCAACAAAAACATCTCTTACAAATAGAAAGTGAAATCTGGAGATATACACAAACGAGCAAACTTGTTTTGAAAAACATGTCTTTTGATTTTATGTTTTCATGTCATTTGTTTTTCAAAAATAGAAGTAACTTGCTTGATTTACAAATTCTGTGTCCATTGTTTTGGAAATTTTCATGAGGTAGTTTATTTTTCTTACAATACTTAGGGTGGAAATTATTAGGAAACTTTAAAAATAAGTATTGAAGAAAAAGATGATCATCCTAATCTTAAGGCGAAGATACAGTCAAGAAGTATAACTAAGAAGGTGCCTACATGATATATTGACAAGAAGAAAAGAAAGATACATCTTCAACTAAGAATCAGGAGAAGATCAAAACAAAGAAGACAATCAGATAGAACCTTTCTAATGAAGTTTGATGATAAATCTGGTATTTATCATACGAATCTGGCAAAGTCTGATCAACAGAAATCTGATGATCAAGTTCATTAGAATTCTAGTAAGGAGTCACTAGAAACTCTAGTAGACCCACTTTTCTTCGAGATAAGGCCTGACATACACCCAAAAAGGAGGAAGTTGGCAATAACCGATTCAATGAATACGCCATAAAGTCCCTTTGTACAGAGCAAGTAGTGAATAAACAAATCTTTATTCACATCTGGACTCTATAGAGATGTCAAAACCGAAGGATAAATGAGTTGTGCTTAGCATTCAATACACACACTACAAACTCCATTGTCCTTCACTTAGAATTATTTGAGTATTCATTTTGTAATATCTAATAACTTTGTATTTACAAAGTCATTTAATACACTCATAAATTCTATATCTTGTTGCTTGAAAGTCTAATTTCTATTTCCGCACACAATTTTCAGATCTGTTAAAATCATCTTCCATATTAAGTCTGGGTATCTCTATCTGGGATCAACACATATAGTTTGTTTACTTATATCATATGCAATGAAAACCGATTGTAGGATCGAGGACTCGTCCAAAACGAGTTGGTCAGAGTCAAATCTAGTCTCTAGAAAGGCGGAATTAGACTAGAAACCGTCAATCAGTGTTAGAATAGGAGTAGAAGAGTAGAAAGTCACTTTAAACATGTTTTCCATTGATATTATACGTTTTCGTACAAAGAGAATCCGACAGCACTTCATGGCAAAATTCTCCAGACTGTTTCAAATGAAAAACACACTGAGCCTATTTATAGGCCATCCAATCCGCACGGAGTAACATCATCCAGTCCGCACGGAGTAACATCATCCAGTCCGCACGAAGTGGACATGCCCACTTCGTGCGACCTGACCTTCCAGGTCGTGCGAACTGGTCTTCAACTTTAACATTTCAACTTTAAACTATTACATACAACGACACGACAATGACTGATGATGTAGGCGATAGACATTATGCACCAACAAACTCCCCCTTGGATATTGCCACAGTCTTCAGTCAGCCTATCTTCAAAACTTTCTTCACAAAGACTTGAATAATTCTTCTCTTTGCTTCTAGAAATTCTTTCTCCAGGCTCCCTCTTTCGTTAAGCTTTCGTGCTTTTTGGGATCGACACCTGGCTTTCTGGTTACAAGCTTCCCTTTGCGTGGAGCTCGTCTTCAGACTCCCCCTTAGACTCAGCTATCGAGATCGTAATCTGGAACTTTCATCTGCAAATCTCAAACATTTATGAGAAAAAACATTTTGAATGTCCAGGATTGATGACCTGGCTCTTTCAACATATGCTAAAATATTTTACAGTGACAACATTTTTAGTCATCGAAAATTACTTGATTCTCTCTCCCTATCAAATACTATACAATTTGACGATATTAAGAATCGAAACAACGAAATCTAGCTCTTTACAAACAGAATTTACCAATTTGAGTAACCAAATCCCTCACAGTTAATCATCCAAGTCCAACTTAATGACCTTGGAGACTTCACAAACTGTTTTTGATTTTTTATTAAAACAATTTCAGGTTTCAATTTAATGAACTTGTTTATTTTCCGAAACACGATCAGCGTACTTAGATTTTGAAACTCAACTTTCGAACATAGGTTGTCGAAAATAAAATAGAAATCAAAATTTTTTTTATAATTTTCTGAAACATAAAATCAGTAATGAAATATTTACAAACATATTTACAGACAATATTTTTGTTTGAGTTCGTGTCAGAGGATCATATCAGTTTTTGACAAAACACTAGCACCATTGAGCTTTAAACACTTTAAGTTCTAAACGACTAACTTAGATTGTCAGTATACTGATCCACTTAAATTTTCACACAAAGTTCAACTGCTTCGAGATACGCGATTAGTGTTTTAAGAACTTAAACTTATTCGCGTGTCCCACCTCAGAATATACTCTCGTATCCAGATCCCAATATTCGGTCTTACAGGTGAGTATACCTAGATGATATCTGTAAGGGGTGATTTGCAAAACCTTGAGAGCTCTTTTTTTTTTTTTTTTTTTTGCAGAGATGAAGGCTCGACTTTTGGTGTGTCCCCCTTAGGGATCTTCTTTTCAACAGCATTTGATTATATCTTTTGGATTTTCATCAATTTTTGTGCTGAGGGGGTGCTTATATTTCAAGCAAGCGTAAAGTATTGTACGAGGACTAGGCTATTGCTCCCGCAAAATCAGAAGTCCTGGTATAATACCCCAGATATCACTAAGCATAAAGACCTAGTATTTCAGAAATAGGGACCTTTCAAACAAGATTTCGGGGGTTACCCATATATCCGAGAGATGTTCCCCACGAGATAAGCAGGTGTGATATTTAGGTTTATATCTCGAAAACACTCTACTAAGAGTGTAAAAACCTACTGGCATATCATCAGTGAGACCGTTTATCACATTATAGCATTCCATTTCTTTAGCGTACTGTGACTGTCTACTGATGTACTATCATTTCCTCTTTTTACACAAAAACCTTTTTTCATTTTTGTATTTATAGGTTTTTTTCAAATTTTCTAATGTTTTTGGATTTTCTGAAATATACTTACTCCTCCTAAATTTAAAACCATTTAAAGAAAATTTGACAACCTGATACAGATAGCTTTGTCTCGCTATCCATTTTCTTCTTTTCATGCTCTGGATTGCAAAAAATATAACGTACCCCCATGATTTACAACCCATTGATTTTCGACAGTTTGAAAACCGTTTTTCAATCTTGTGAAAGTAATCATGTTTGTTCAGTCGTGAGGGTTTCGACGTATTCCTTTTTAAATTTCAAATTTTAACAATTTAAACCAATCACTTCCTGGTTTAAACCACAGACACAGTATTTTCTCCTCATGTGCCAGGCTGTTCCGTTATCCATGTTGAACTTGAATTGACCCCTGAATACCTGCACAAGCATAAGAATTTGATTAGTTTTGAATTTGAACCCAGACATAAAGATTTTTTTCACGAGGAGCGCGCATCAACACCATTTCTTCGGGTATTTTAAATCCTGGATTAAGAATCAGACATTCATTTTTTGTAAAATGAACTGTGAATAACTGATCACAAATCTACGAGATGCTCAACAGATTGTTCTCCAAGTCAGCAATGTAGTTCACTTTATCGAATGTTACGACTCCGTTAGTAAGAATTCCTTCACCAACAATTCTTCCACCTTGAGTTCCAGCAAAACCGACATAACCACCATTGATTGATTTGACATCGTATAGCAGTGCTAACATCCCTGTCATGTGCCTTGAGGCACCGCTATCCATAATCCATTTAGAAATGATAGACCGTGGAAGCCCTTGCACACATCAAAAGATATTCATTTAAACAATGATACCCAAGATTTGTCAACATTTGGTATACTACCAAAGACAATATCAGGTGCTACTTTGTCAACTTTTGGAATGTTAAAAACCACATTTTGAACATCATGTTCTGACTTTGATTTCAGATATCCCTCCTTGATAGGTGGGAATTCTTCAATCACCTTTTCTAATTCAAACTCAATTTTCTTTTCTGTGTTTACAAAGATTTTCGGTTCAGATTTTAAAACCTTTTCCATTTTCTTTTCTTCAAAAGATTGTTTAGGTTTCTCCACCCATGATTGACTTTGAGAAGTCTTTATTTTAGGATAAACCTTTAAAGTCTTTTGTGATTTTGAAGATTCACCAATTTCAAAAGTCGATTTTGGTTTGTCCTCAGACTTCAATGATTCACCGTGTTTTTGAGAATACGCACGGGGGATACCATAGGTGTTTTTTCCTTAACATCATTTGAAACTTTTGGTTTTGGTTTCTGGAAAACTGGTCTTATAATCTTTTTGACACATTGTTTGGCCATGTGACCAATTTCATTGCATTGATAACAGATTCTTTTGTCATATTCAACAAAAGTAGATCTATTGGCCTCATCTCTTATCTTTTTGGCCGCAATAAAATCGTCAATTGATTTGTTGCTAAAGATATAATCCTTTTCAATTTCAGTATTGTTACCAGCTACAAACACGTCACTTAATTTTTCTTTTGTCTTAACTTCTTTCTTAGCCATTTTCTTCTCAAAACCAACACCTTTCTTTTTGTAATTGTTACCATGTCTCCTGTTATTACCACCGTTACCCACCCTTTCATCTTTCTTTCCCGGGTTGTTTGTCGGTTGGTGTTTAACAAAAGATTTTTTCGGTTTTGATAGAAACTCATTGTTGTTAACTTCTGAAATATCAATTTCCACGAGTTTAAACACCTTTTCAACCTTTCCAGGTTCACATTCTAAATCGGGTATTCAAAATCAGTATGCATTTTTTCAGTTCCGGTCATCGTGTAAACCACAATGATCGAATCATCATCCAAAACTTTATCTGATTTTGGGATAAACTTATCAAGAAAATTTCCGTCATCTTCAGAATCTGAACTGGAATTTTCCAAATGAGTTTTAACCGTTTTGAAATCAGTGATATCACTTTCTTCATCCAACACTTGATCAACAACAATTTTAACCACTTGTGACTCATTGTCGGTGTCAGATAGAGAAAATGTAACATCTATATTTTCCAGTAACTCATTCTCCTCTGTTCTCAATTTGAGATTCAATACCTCTTCCACCCCGTCTGGATATTTCTGAGTATAATGATTCCACATTGGGGTGGAACATTGTTAAAAGCTGGTTTAACATCAGGTTATTGAGGAACGATCTGATCCATCACATATGAAGATGAAAGATAACTGATCAACTTCTTGTCGACTATTTCTGTCTCAATGCGCATCAGTTCAAGTTCCTTCTTTAGAGATAGGATTGTGTCTAGATGCATGTTAATCGACATTTGCTTATCCAAGACTGTGCCTTCGAGCAAATTAACAATTTTATCATTTTCTTTACTCTCATTTTGAATCATTTTAATTGATCGTGACAGAGTGTCATAAGCTTCTTTAACATCATAAAAATCAAATTTTAATTTACCGGTATACTTTTTCAACTCTTGAAACTGTTTGTCCTTTTCAAGACAATCCATGCATGGTTTTAAACAGTTTTCACATGGTGTTTCAGGAATTGGATCAACTTTTTCAAAAACCTTTTCTTGTTTGTCATTTTTAATTTCCGGTTTACCAAACCCTTCTGAATCAGACTCAGATTTTTCTTCTGATTTGGTCTCCACATTTTCTGATTTGTCATCGGACTCGGACTTCTCGATAATTGACTCCTTTTCAATAGACACTGACTCTTGAGTTACACCTTTGGTCTTATTGTTATCAGAAGGTGTTTTAGTTTGTTCTACCTCTTGCAGCTTGACCATGAGTGCTTTGTCTGCTATTTCTTTCAAAGTCTCTTCATTCATTTCTGTTGAAACATCAATGATTTCTTGAACTGGAACTTTTTCAACTTCGTACTGTGGGCAAAAACCCGTAGTCGGTTCACTGAAGAATCCTCAAAAGAATCAAACACATTAGCTGGCATTATAGATTTAAATGCATTAGCAATAACTTCATGTTCAGACTGATAGTAGTAGACCGCTACTGCTGCCTCTTCTAGGTCTGCATAACTTTCTTCATTCACTATTTCACCAACTTCTTCAACTTCAGCAACACATTCTGGCTCTTCAGTAATTTCAGCCATCATTGCAAGACCCTCTCCTGGAACATACTTATCCCAACTGAAGCCTTCTGGAATTTTTTCATCATCTTGATTAACCAAAAGAGCCCTTTCTGTTTGTTTGGATTGACTGTTCTCGATTTGAGGTCTAGGATTGAATGGTTGTTGACTATTCTTATGATAGATTGCCTATCGGTAATAGACGTTGGCGAATGGATTCTGATGGTTATTAACTTCTCTGTTTTGACACTCGCGCTTGAAATGCCCTTTCTCTTTGCACTTGAAACAAGTTACTTTCGATTTGTCAAGTCCAAGCTTAGAATCAGGACCTGCGAGCCTGCTTCGTCCGGTAATTTCCATGAATCTCTGAGCTCTTCTCACGATGCTTGCCATACACCATTTTATGTCGATGAGTTCTAGTTCCTCGGGATCAATTTGATCGTAATCCTCTTTATTCATGTTTGGATTACCAATTCGTCCGGCTACTAGACTCTCGTAGGACTCAAGTACGGAAGCTAGAAGTGCTATATGCTGCTTTGCGGCTGTCTCGGTAAAATCTTGACCATTTTTTATATTAACAGCTATATTGCACTGTATCCCATGACTATAGCTCTGGTTTTTTGAACCTGACGAACCTTGAGAATAAACCGGTTCTTGAAAACTCGGAACCTTAGGATTCGGTTCGTAACTTGAAAACGGTGAATAGTTGTTGTTAGATACGCTTTGAGTTAATCCCGATGAAGAATCTGCACTGAATTCCGTTTGAATCTTTGGACTCGGAGTAGATGTGGCAGTTGAGCTTCCTTTGTAATACAACTGAACGCCTTGCTGTTCGTTTGCAGAATTCATTTTCCTTATCTTTCGAAGTTCCAAGTATTCCAAGTTGTTTTTCAAAACCAACAAGTACGTGCCCCACTCTTCATGTGGTAGTGCGTCAGCCAACTTATCAACCCACTCTTCGTCTGTTTTATCTATATTCAAACACTTCATCTCCACTACCAAGTGACAATACCATTCAATCAACTCTTTCGTTGATTCTCCCCTAATAGCAGTAAAAATATCAAACTCTTTTTTCAGTAACGCCTTTTTGCTCTTGATCATTGACACACTCCAAGAAATTTGATTTTAAGAGCGTTCCAAATAGATTGCGCATCACCCTGATGCTGTAACAGTATCAAAATATCTTCCTTGATTGCCTGATGCAATATACTCACCATCTTTTTCTCAGCTTTAAAGCTCTCTTGTTCAGCCGGAGTAAAGTTGTTAAGTGTTTTCGGAATACCAGCATCATTCGTCGGAACTACATACTTTGTTTGAACCTTCATCCAACATTCAAGATGATTTTCCTGAACCCACGTGCGAAATCTATCTTGCCACCCTGAATAATCTTCAATGTTGAGCAGTTTCGGTGGTTTCTGCATAGTTCCCAGCTCGTTCTCCATACTCACATTCTGTGCAATACTTGCCGGAGTTTGAGCTGTTATACCTCCTCCAAAAAACGCATTATAAAACTCTTGATTATCCATTTTATACTTTGAAAAATGTTTTGAAAAATTTTTAAGTTTTGAAAAATCACAATTTTCAAGCGAACTGACTTTCCAAGCGATCTGGATTTTCAAGCGATCTGGACGTACGTTTCAAACGAACTGAATTACAAACGAATTGGATTTCAAACGGACTGAGTTTCAAACGATCTGCAGTTTGAAACGACTTGAAGTTTAAAACGACCTGAACTTTCAACTCGTGCGAGGTGATTACCAAATTACAATTTCAAGCGATCTGATTACTCAACTCGTGCGAACTGAAAGAAATTCACACGATCTGATCAGTTTGTACGAACTGATCACACAGTTTTGAAAATTTTCAAGCGATCTGATCACTTCGTGCGAACTGGACAAGATTTCATACGGTTTGACAGAAGATCAAACGACCTGGTCCAATTCGTGCGATTTGGACATCATTTCACACAATTTGAACATTTTTCATGATTTTGATCAGTTTTAGTTCGAATTTTGGTCTGAAACTTTGTAAGATTGTTTAAAATGGTGTTTTACACAGTATATCCAAAATTCAGTTAATTTTAACCGTGGAATCTTCCAAAAATCCAAGAAAGAGTAGAAGAATCAGATTCTAAACCATTCAAAACACTGATATCACAGATTTAACTCATCCTGAGCTCTGATACCACTTGTAGGATCAAGGATTCGTACAAAACGAGTCGGTCAGAGTCAAATCTGGTCTCTAGAAAGGCAGAATCAGACTAGAAACCGTCAATCAGTGTTAGAATAGGAGTTGAAGAGTCGAAAGTCACTTTAAACACGTTTTCCATTGATATTATACGTTTTCGTACAGAGAGAATCCGACAGCACTTCGTAGCAAAATTCTCCAGACTGTTGCAAATGAAAAACACACTAAGCCTATTTATAGGCCATCCAGTCCGCACGAAGTGGACATGCCCACTTCGTGCGACCTGACCTTCCAGGTCGTGCGAACTGGTCTTCAACATAACTTTAACATTCCAACTTTAAACTATTACATACAATGACACGAAAATGACTGATGACGTAGGCGATAGACATTATACACCAACACCGATCAAGTTCACACCGTGCGCTTTCGCTTACTAGCGGGTGAGACAACCACCGGAGACTCACTGCCATTGCTTTGAACCATAGTCGTCGCATGATCACCTCACGAAGAAATAAAATCATCCCTTTGTTTGATTTATTTGTCACCGCGTAACCAAGGCCGACCCTTGAGTAAGTATAGTGAAGTTAGGGTTTTGGGCATCCATATTTCTAGGGCCCTAAAAATATACGTTGATATGCTAGAACGCTGAAATTTGGTTTTATAATGGAAGAAGAATCCATGCTATCGTAAGCTTTGGTAATCGAAGCATCAGGGTTGTTATGTATAGTAGTCAAATTCTCAATCGACTGATAATTTGCTAATTTATGTAACATAGTGTTAAAAGGTAAATTGATTTATTATTTGTGTTTGTTTGTGTTGAATTGATTTAGAAGGATGTAGGGATGAACAATGACTAGAATTATTCTCAACTTCTGACTTTCTATTTCACTTTGATATTTGTGAGTTATCAGAATAAATTATTGTTTTATTTTAATTCCATGGATCTTAACGGATTCCTTTTATTTGATCTATATGTGGATTGTAAATTCAATTTGTATTTAACTATGTTTACACAGTGGATTTTATAATATGCATAATTCATTGAAATTAATCATGTTTATAAACATGTTTGGTTGGTAAAGTACAAAAGGATATACATGAAACACCCAAAGGAGACTATATAACCTTGCATTGGAGGGTATAGTGACATGTAAAATCTTATATGTTGTTAAAAAAATATTAAAGTGCTTGATCAAATTGCAAGAGACCTTGTAAATGTGAGTTTTCTTCTTCTATCAAGACTATATGATTTTTTATTCTATGTTAATTTGATTTTCGCTACTTACATTGACCTTAGTTGATAAAGCACAAAAAGTTTTCGATTCAATGTTTCCTATATTATTGATCACCGGTATGTTATCTATGTCGATTTGTAGACACATCCAATTAAAGTTTTTAGGCAACGTATTACTTTTATAGTTGCACCAAAACAAGAACGATATCTTAGTTTATTAGTATAAGAAAAATAACAAAAAAGGCAAAAAGGGCCTCAATTTTAAAACTCGCTTTAGGTCTCCAAAATGGTTGAGCCGGCCATGTGCATTACCACTGTAACCACACCAGATTTGCTTCTCCTGCTCCGATCGGTGAGGTAATTATTTGATCATCATTACTTGCTTTATGTTTCCGACTTGAACTTTTGATTTGGGTGGGTTTCCTTTTGTTTTTGCCTATGTGATTACATAGAGATTTATGTAGATGTGTGTGTTCGTGTGTTGATGCGTGTTTGATAAAAGTTCATAAGTACTAAAGCACTTTAACACGTTAACGTTTGTCAGGTTTTATAAAAGTTCATAAGTATTAAAGCACTTTAACACGTTAACGTTTTTTCGGTTCATAACATAACTAAACAAAAGAGGAAGCTTGAACTTCGGTTGTGTTCGGTTATTCGTTATGCTTGATCTTCATCCGTAACAACATAGCTTTCACCTATATATCAAATATCATCTCACATGTTAGTTATATGATGATTAAAACGTAGTTTGATAACCCAAGTTTACAAAACAAACAAACAAAAAGATTTAGAGAAGGCCCGCTGTAAGCTACAACATGTATGTCGTAGCCTACGGCACAAAAAACAACAAAATGGCAGATAGTCTTTGCGGTAGACTATGGCAGAGAGCCGTTGGTTACGGCCCCCATCTGCAGCATTTTATTCCATTTTTTTGCCCTTTTTACTAAAAACTTCGTATATTTCCGAATACTTATTCGTTTCACACGAAATTCGTTTCTACGTGTTCGTAAAGCATTTGCCCACATTCTTAACTTTCAAACCCCTAACCCGGATTTATAACTTTATGTTTTACGCTATCGGATCTATCTTTATATATTCAAATATTTGACCTTGCGTTTTACGTATCCGTTACACAGTTTTCTTTTACGCTTATCCGACCAATACAACCTTCTAATGGTCAAACTTAATTGTTCCGAATTCTTTTCAAGAATTCAAAATCTTCTAACTATGACTCGTCACACGGGTCCATTGATTTATAGTTCGCGTTCCCGTTATCCAGTTTACGCTTGCCTCCATAATTTAACGCATCAACCGGGTTTATGCCGAAATAATTACTCACGCGCACATTCTGGTATGCGATGAAACTTCGTTTTGATCCATTTGGTTGTTCATGTGAAATTCATCACTTGGAACAAACCAAACTTATTATTAATTTGTTATTTAACCCGTTTGGTTGTTTATGTCACAACCCGAACTTTCGAGGTTAGTGCCATCTAACCTCGTGACCCTTGACTTTGTATTGTTCTTTTTCACGTTCCACTATAAAAGAAATTATTTTCTTTGATTGTCAGGAATGAATGATCCAATGAATTATAATTATGAAGTACTAAATTGGTCGCACGCTCTAGCGGAGTCGCAAACCTCTCTTTACAGGCCGAACACTCCCCTCATTCCCTTTACATCCTCGGCCCCAACCCCTTCGAGCCCAAGTTGGGCCCGACTCATCTAAATAAGGAGTTAGGCACCCACGGTTTGGTGGATGCCTCACATAATCTTGCAAACAACTCTAGAAACTAAACCCTTGTTTATCTAATCCTCGACGGTAGCCCTCCCTTCTCACTCGAAGCGCTCTCATTCCGAACACTCGCGTGTCACCTTACATACCGGTTAGTGTTTCTCATTGTTTAACTTTTTGATGATCGATTCATGATGTTAAGGATTGTTTATGAATAGGGTTGCATGATAACAAGGTTTCGGTGATTCTTCTTGTGTTAACAAACTGTTAGAATCAATCTTGTAGCTCTAATTGAAAAATTAAGGATGCATGACATGTATGTTTCAGGTGGTTTTGGGCGGAATGGGATACTTGGGTCTGTGTCCGATGTATCGGTGATGAACAATTGATGTTTTAGGTACATACACATAATTCAAAATAAGTCATAATGATAACCAATACTCGATGATGTCTTGGGTAATTAGGGTTTATGTGAATCAATGGAACTTCTATGACATTCAACCCGTGATTTAGACTTGCATGATAGTGTGTAACCGTTACAATAATTGTGTCATTTGATCCGAGTGAAGCCTGATGGTAGTGTTAAATTATATTAATGATAATTATGGTTACATGACTATATGGAAGGTTGTGTGATTGAATGAGACGTAAACTGTGGTGATTGATCGTGATTTCCTATGATTAACTTTGTAACCGAATTCCATGATTAGTGACTAAATAACTAACCGGGCCACGCATACACGAATTGGACTGTATCGTTTTATTTTCATGTGGATTGAACATTGGGCCTGATATGCGAATTGGACTTGTAAGATTGCTGGACTAATTCACCTAATAGTCGCACCATAGGAGACAGCCACATGGGCCACATACACACTTCACAGGCTGGGCTCAGATGGGCCGCACGCACACGGCATAGTGTGTTGGGCCACATCCTAAACAAGCTATTATAGTTGTTGGGATGTGCAAGCTTGTAGCTACACACTCGGTACGGGCCGCCGCACCCTAATGGGCCGCACAATACCTAGGATGGAAACATTTATATGTTTGGGCCAATCAGGTTGGGTTGTAAGCTGTAAACATGGGTTGGGTAAAAATATTGGGCCACACACTACCCGTCATACATTTCAAGGTTGGGCTAGTAATGTTTGGGCCATGCGCTACGGGCTTGGACTGGAAAAGATAACATGTCACACACACACACACTCTTACTAGTATGCACACTTTATTGTTTGGTATTTGGGCTATTAGTCTATTACGCATATGTGGACCCGGTCGTAGCTTATACGTGACCCGAATTGCTCGTTTTGGTGATAATGTGTATTACTTGTTAGCTGTTAAATTCGTGAAAAGTTTGGGTGAAATCTTAACTGACTGGGATAATCATGATAGGATGTGTTTGATCGACTATTAAGAAAGTAACTAACGTTACCGAGCAAACCAAAGGTGAGTTCATTTCTCTTGAGCATGCGTCCCGGTGGTTGGGACAGTCATTGGGGTATCCCTGAGAGGGATAGGTTTTTGGGTAAATCAATTGGGTATTCCTGAGAGGAATACGTCGTGTGGGTAAAATCTGAAATATTGGATAATACACTCATCATATCACCATTAAAGTCCCTCCTTGTTGTTTGTTACCTGAGAGGTAACAGAGTATTAGTTGGTAGCGCTATCTAGGTTTGGCACCCTCACCCCATACCTGATAGGACGGGTGTGAACTAATGACTCAGTCATGCCCAATGATTTGATAGGAGCATTGGGGAAAGGGCAATGTAAATCAGGAGCCGTCTTGTAATCGGGGTATTATCAACATTGTAATCAATGAACGGAACTAAACACTTGGTAACTAGCATTTTCATAAAACTATGAACTCACCAGCGTTGTCTGATACACGTGTGTGCATACTCGCAGGTTATTTGACATGTGAGGATGTGGAACTTGCTGTCTGGGATGCTGGAGTGGTCATGGGTCGAGATACATGGAAACTTGGAACGAGACTAGTTGATTACATACACTTGGGTTTTGGCTAAACTTTATATTATGCTTCCGCTGAACACGAGTTATAAATGATGTTTTGTAACACTTTATATTAATGAATGAAAGCTTTTATTTGAAATCTTGATTATGAGTTCAATGTGATTAGTGGCTAGATCCTGGTACGTCACACGCCTAGCAGAGGATTCCGCATGTGGTATTTTGGGGGTGTGACAGTTTATGTGAAATCCATCACCTTTGAATAAACTAAACTCATCATCATTATTTATTTTGACCCGATTGGTTGTTCATGTGAAATCCATCACTTTTGAACAAACCAAACTTTATGATTATTGCACCATTAATCATTCATACACAATTAACACATAATTTAAAAAAAATACTACGAAGTATAAAGCCACATACCTTAGAACTTTCCTTTCAAACGCATATCTGCACCGGCTTGAGCTACCGAATTCTCGCTTGAGTTGCCTAAATAGTACAACCCATTTGTTATTAGAAGTTCGTAGCTCATTTCATGACATAATAATGTGCCATTTGTAATTCACTACATTTTTATCATAGTTTTCAAACATTTAGCTTTCACTTGGGTATTTTCTCAAACACCTTGTGGGCTTTGCTCTCATACAACTTCTAATAAGGTTATTAAACAACCTAACACCATGTATTCATGATTCACCGATTTAATATGGTCATTATGCTTAAATTAATACTTAGGGCTCAACTCCTTACTCGAAAATCTCATGATTTACCCATAAAATAAGATCATATTCATGTTGTTACTAAAAACCCAATATCACATACATGGTCAATAATCTGAACATCTCATTCAAGTTAAATGCTTCACTATTTCAACAAGTATGATAACCCTAAACATTCATACATCATTAATTTGGGTTATTTCGTCAACTACCCATTCAAAATTTCAACAACCTAATTCATACTCATACGATATTTTTCCAAAAAGGATAAATCATAACATACCTTATGAATATCAAGTTTCGACAATCTAAATTTCACGTTCATGCATATGATTTAGACCAAATCTACCCTCCAATTTGACTAATTTGATGATTGAGGGTTTTGGGGTGTTCTTCCCTTCTCTCTGATCGCACACACACACAGGAGTGTGATGTGTTTTTATTTTGTTTTGTTTTAATATTAACCATTTTCCTTATTCACAACTTTAGTCCCTCAAGTTTGTTTCATTTAAGTATAAATGACTACCATCCATTTTTTTATAAGTTTACAAAATATTAACTAGGTTATTTACCCATGGTTATTTTACTTTAATTAGTAATTTAAAACGTATTCTTATCCATATATTTTGATATTTTTAGGGTGTTACACGTGTGTCGCTGATTATAGGCGTGAAGTGTGTGTATTTTGCGTGTGTTGATGTTATATTATTGTGTATGTTGTCGAAGTTATATTGGTGTGTATATTGTATGGGTAATCAAATAAATATCATGTCACACCCCAACCAATGACGGAATCATCAGGGCGCAGCACTAGGCGAACTAGATTGCTCAAGAGAATCCATAACAACTATTAAATGACAATATTTAAAAGGTTCATTGTCCCATAGCAATAAACAAATATTTCAGAAACAGTCACCCCAGAGTTTACATCTCTTAAACAAAAACAAGTCCGACAACCTAGATTTTTTATTTGATGAGTTTCTAGACTTCCTAATCCATTGCAGCAAACGGACCATCAACCTGTCACATACGTTAAAATAAAAGTCAATACATAAAGTAAAGGTGAGTACACAAGTTTGCATAGATATAGTATAAAAGCGTTTATGTGTAACCAACATGTAACACGTAACAGGTGAATCAAGTACTATCAACAATGATACATCCTAACCACGCGACTGCGAGTAGAGTATGCGCGACACATGTTCAACACTATGAACACGTGAAGTAAAATATATGATCCCTAGAAACCCCTGAACAAACAGGTGTTGAGTCTAAACTATAGTACTATCGTTGCTAGATGCGGTCTGGAAAGTAATCACTGTATAATCGTAGTAAAAAGCATTCAACTAATCACGTATAGCATGCGGGAGCGGTTAGCATTAAAAGTGTCTGTGTTGTGTGTTGTGTTTTTGATAGAGAACGTATGTAACATCCAAAAGTGCGTTAAGCGAAAAAGGGTTCGAGTATACTCATAGTGTGTGTCTAACAAGTAAACACAATCTGAGAATGAATTGAAGGGAGCGCCGGGTCAGCCTGCGTACGGGAATAGAAGTGTAAGTCCTCCAAAGTGCTGAAACGGTAAAAAATCAGAGTGTCGGTGGGAAACAGGAGCCTCGTACGAAGTTGTGCCTTCGTACGAAGGCATGCCTTCCTACGAAGGTGGGTCTTTGCACTTGTGCAACTTTCGTTGTCTAAAATCGAGTGTCTCCGCATCTATCTTCGAAAAATCGAGTGTGTATCCCTCCAACCTTAAGCTACTGATTAAACTTAGAGTCGGAGAGGTCTTTGTCTGAGTCACGAATGAGAAACAGGCTGTTAATTGTGAAGTCAGTGCTTTTGTACAAAGGTAGAGCCTTCGTATGAAGTCATGTGTCTCTTCGTACGGAGGGGAGTGCCTTCGTACGAAGTTGGCTTCGCACAGAACAGTCCAGTTCGCAACGTGACTGTTTTTAGCGTTCAGAGCTATTTTCTCGTTTGAGACGGTTTCGACATTACCTCGTTCCACTATCCAGTGACCGAAATACATGCCGTTTAAGGTCCGTTTCAGTGTGAAAATCAAGTTTTAAAAGAGTTTCAAAGTGTTTTTATTTAGATCTACAATTGGTGAGTGTGAAATCAACAGATTTCTAGCTTGGTTAACTGAAGTTAGTCCCACTACACTCGGTTAAGTGTAAATCAGTGATGAGACAAGAAGATTTGATGAAGAGTTTTGGTGAAAACAATGAAGTTATGATGAAAAAGTTGAAGTTTAAGTAAAAAGATGAAGTTTAGTTGGAAAACATAAAGGTTTAGATGAAATCGAAGTGATTCTTGTGGAAAATCGAAGTGGAAATCGTTGTGTAATAGTATAAATCTGTTAAATCATACTTGGAAACAATCGCACAGAAATTTGGCAGTGGTTCGGTATTAAAATAATCAAGTAAGAACGAATGAGGAGGAGCTGGGTATTTATAGAGATGGTTGTGTTCGCACATGGACCTTGTTTCGAACCAGCTGCCTTCGTACGAAGCAGCCTCGCTTCGAACACAGGTGCTATTTTGAGTAATCTTTTCCTCGTTTTGTGTGTAAGCGGCTCGTTTAATGCGTTTTGTTGCGTTAATTAGTATATGCACTTTAAGTGTTTTAGCAAGTTAGTTAGGAGTCGTGTTGTGTTGTGTTTCGGAGCGATAAATCGTGTAGTGCGAGTAGCGTTGAGTTTGCGTTGCGGTAGCGTTTGCGAGTTGTTGGTCCCAGTTTAGACTTAAAAACTTCTTTTCACGTAATATGGCAAGTGATTTCAACAAGTATGAAAATAGTGTGCGGAAATATAAATCAGACTTTCAAGTAACAGGACCTACAGAATTTTCAAGTTTATATCACATTGAAATAAAATGGTTTACAAGGTGATTGTTAGATTATTATCTTTACAAATGGATACTTGTGAATTCTGAGGTGAAAGGACAATGGAATTTTTGTTGTATGTGTTGAATGTTTGGCTTAACTCCTTGTTCTTTGCTTGATGAGCCTTCTATTTACAGACGGCTTGGGTACATGAATAAACATTTGTTTATTCAAGTATATGTCCTGCAAAAAGTAGCTCTTTGACATATTCATTGAATCCAATAAAAAAGTTGCCTTTGTCATCATGATATCCAATAATGTCAAGTTGCTTCGGTTATTTGTGGCAAGATAGAATTGATTTTCAGATAAGTTTATCAGAATTTCTGATAACCACTTCATCAGAAATTCTGGTGAGCAAATCATCAGAAAATCTGATGATCAGAATTGTCAGAAACTGATGATATTTCATATCCATCAGAATGGCCTTTTTCTGATAATCATCTATAGTTCTTGATCAGCTCCTGATTCTTTGAAGTAGATGTTGTTCTTTTCAGTTCTCCTATCTAGTTTTCTTATTGTTGTTTGATCTTCAAGACTTTATCTTCTTCATAAATTAATCTTAGTTGGATTTTCTTCAATACTTACTAATAAAGTTTCCTAACAATTTCCCCCTAAGTATTGTAAGAAAAACAACTATCTATATCAAACATAAAGAAACTTCAACCAATCCTTAAGAAGAGAGTTCAAACAACTAAACTCAGAAACATGAACACAGAATCAAACCAACTAATGTTCAAAACAAACAGAAATAAAATGTTGTTTTCAAAAACAGAATTTAAGTTGATGAATTCATCAATTGATCTTCACCCCACCTCTGAACTTGTCTCATGGGTTCAAACTTTTCTTGTAATCAATTGTCTTCAGAGTTGTTTTTTAAAGTTCTTTGTACCAACTTCTAGCTTCCTTCCATTTTTAATGTTTTCTTTAATTGCCTTCCTCAGCTGTTCATTATTTTTCCCCTTCTTCTTCAGCTGCTCTCGTTTCTTATTCATGCAGTTCTTTATATAATTCAGAGTTTGATTTGAATACCTGTTTATTTCACTGACTCTAAACTGAGCTTTCTCATCATGAGCATCTTTGAAAACCACACACTTTTTTGGTTTATCAAAGATAGCTCCAGTTCTTACTTGTTTGAGAGGAATTTCAGCTTGGACAGTGTTGTTAGGAGGAGGTGTTAGTACTTTATCAATGAGCTGCTTCAACTTTACCAAGCCTATTGGGTGAATATCATCAGCCAGGTCTCCATCAGTAACCATCGTTTCACTTCTATCTTCTCTGATCAAGGTGTATTTGTTGTGTCCATAAGTACCTAAGACACCTCCTTTAGTATTCATAGTGGTAATTCTCTCAATGGAAACTATTGTATTTGTAACAGTTTTGTGTAAAATTTCCCAGTTTCCTTCATTTTTTAGTTGAACAATATTTCTGCTTACTGGAGAGAGTGGCCTTTCAAGTTTATCTTCTTCTTTGTTCCAGTAGTAGTGCTTCAAGTGTTCTTCAGGGTACATAATTGCATGTAGATCACCTTCCAGCATTGTGAATTCTTTGAGTTTTCCATCTGGATCTTCTCCATTTGCTGTTCTTGGTCTTTTTGAGGAAGTTACTTGATGTGTGCAAAACGCAACATATAAATTACATCAATTGTGGCATAAAACTAACCCTTTTTAGTACTAATGTTGGAAAAAGTGTGCTTTTGACTTCCTTTTGTATTTTCAGGATTAAATGAGCTCAAATTAACAAAAGAAGCAAAAAGACATCAAAATCTAACATAAATACAAGAAAAGGAACAAGACGTGACATGCCCGACCCCACGACAGCATCTTCCCAAGCAAAACAAGATAACAGAAGACTGAACACGCCCCGTGCTCAGCCAGCATGAGGGTGTGCCCAAGTGTCAGCAGAAAAGACAAAGTTGTAGAAGCTTCTATTGCCCACCATGGGGCTGTGCTCAGGGGATACGGGGCCGTGGTCAACTATAAGATTCGCACAATCCAGGAAAATCTTCATAGTACAAAGATTCTTCTTCACACGGGGTCGTGCTCAGCGTACACGGGGGCGTGGTCAACTAATAAGACAAAGCTGCATTAAATGAAGACAGAGAAGGATGTGGACACGGGGCCGTGCCCACTGGACACGGGGCCGTGCCCGAGCTTCTGTTCAGCCTATAAATAGAAGTGCTTGGCTCAAGCTCAAACCATCCCTTGGCACACCACCTCTCTCACACTTCACCCACCACCCACCACCACCATAACACCATCATCCACCACCATCATCCATTTTCCATCAGAGAGTGTGTGAGTCATCTCGGGATCCAAGATTGATCGTAAGAGTTCTTAACAATCAAGGCCATGTTTGCCTAAGTCTCTTACATCACTTGGTGAAGACAAAGTGTCTAGTGTAATACTTTTTATTTTTAATCTTTTCGCACTTTTTACTTGGTTTTGTATTAATGACTTTAATAACTAGTTTCTTATGTTGAAGTTGATCTTTCCTTATCGTTTGTCCGTGGTGTCTTGAAATTATTTTACTGTCTATATAAAATAAAAGATTTTCACCATTCATATCTCCACGGTCTATATGGAGGTATGTTGGCTACCTGGTCGGGGGTTAAGGGAACGGTTTGGTAAAGGTCTTGCCATTGTTCAGCGTTTAGAGGTCCTGCAATGGACCTGGGTCAAATTTAGTAGGACCTCCTTCAATACTTAACGGTATTGGATGGCGGGGGTCCAAACTCTTTGATCCCCTCATAAGTTAACTACTATTAATACTATAACCCGGCTATTTAGGACTGTATCCCTGCTGACTCAGACTACTTAGTCGAGGGTAACGTCACCTCCAAAAGAGGGGCCAACCATAATTTGCATTAATAACTTAATTAATTATCTTTCAATAATCCACCCTTTTAGGATTGTATCCTTGCTGACTCAAACTACTAGGGTGAGGGTAACGTCACCTTCAAAAGAGGGGCCTACTACAATAACTAAGATAATCTCTTAAAATAGTGCAAAAGTGCGGAAATAATCAAAGGTTACACTAGATACGAGTCGGAACCAAGTGATTCATCTTGTCTATCTGATTTTTCTTTTTATTTTTATTTTCAGCATTTT
The DNA here is from genome assembly GCA_030545235.1 of Helianthus tuberosus. Lineage (NCBI taxonomy): Eukaryota > Viridiplantae > Streptophyta > Magnoliopsida > Asterales > Asteraceae > Helianthus > Helianthus tuberosus. The sequence goes on from CM060374.1 coordinate 115,333,616, forward strand.
TAGTTAGTTTTTATTTTTCTTAGTTTAAAACATTTTCCTAAACTTTTTGATTTGATTAGACGCTGAGGATAAACCGGTACTAAAAGCTCTTGTGTCCTTGGACGACCTTGGTATCTTACCAACACTATACTACGCTCACGATGGGTGCACTTGCCCATATGTGTGTCTAGTGTTAGTAAATATCGTGTTTTATAAATTTAAAACTTGACTAAAAAAGTGTTAAAGGGGCTTAAAATATACACCTAATATATATAACACTTCACACGCATCATTACTTCATCTTCCCTTCTTCTCTTCTCTTTTGCATTAAGCTGTTTGCTAAATTCTGTCTCACAAGTGAGAGCCGTGGAAGATGATTCAACTGTAATTGCCTTTTGTTTTGGCACATTTACTTTGTTTGGTTTTGGTGTACTTGTTAGAGGATCCATGAGTAATTTTGGGATACCTGAAGGAGGACCCATCATTTGCTTCTGCTTTTGTGTTGCTGAGGCTTCTGAATGCCTGGTTGGTTCTTGTTGAGTGACTTCTGGTTGCTAGAATATTTGTTGAGGAGTTTCTGACTCTCCTCCTAGTTCATCTTGTGGAATTGGAGCTTTCAGTTCATGTAAATCATCATTTTCTAGTCTGGCAACATTGTACTGCAACCTCTTTACTAACAGTTGAATATTAGCAAGAGTTTGAGCATTTGTTTCTCCTTGTTTCTTCATTGTCTGAAACTCCAGTTGGTCTTGATTCTTTTATGTAGACCATTCCATCATTAGTTTCTCAAGAGCATCAGCTATGTTGCTGCTATTTGCTCTAAGGAACTGAATTTCTTCAAAGATTCTTCCAGAACTTGAGCTTTCCCTTACACTTGCAACCTCAGCTATCTATGTCATGATTTCTTATAGTTCTTTGAGAGCTTTCTTTAATTCATCTGAATTCTCTCTTTTTTCTGATGACTCCTTTAGTTTGTTGAGGACTGCAGTGTTATCTTCTGTTTGTTTCTGTACAGCTTTTACAGTTTCTGATAAGGTTTTAATGTCAGACTTTGATCTCCTTCAATATTAGGTCAAGCTTTTCTTCTGTTGCTGTCTTCCCAGTACAAACAACTGTTATGTCATTAGGTTCCTTGTGTAGTTTCTCTGTTGACATAGTTTGATGTTCTTGGGTGACAGGAGGAACAACAGATGTTCCTCCTCAAACACCAGCAAAAAACATACTTGCTGCTGTTTTAAGGTTAAGAGGATTGAAAGATTCCAATTTCTCTGTACCCTTACCAGAAAATTGAAACTCATTCAATTCCTGGTTTTCATCATATCCTTGAACCGTTTTCAGATTCTCCATGAGTTGTCGAGAAACTCTTATTTTTCTCATCCAGGTGTCCTTGATCAGTTGACTTATCTCCACCTGTTGCCACCACTTTCTCCTCCTCAGATTCTGATTCAGAGAATGGGCCTTTGGATTTACTCACATTTGTTTTTTCAGAAATAGTACTTCTATGTGCAATTTCATAATTTCCAAGAATTGATTCATCAGAATCACTTTCTGAATCATGAACAATATCAAGTTTAGAGTGATGTGCACCTGTTTCTCCCATATATGAGGTTTCTGCATGATGCTCTTCTGCTACAGGACTCTTGTACATATCTTCATCAGCTTGATGAGGTTCGGATTGAGCCTCCTGCTCTATTCTTGGTGCACTTGATTCTTGTGCATCATGCTCCATAGGGGACACACTATCAAAAACTTCTTTATTCTCTGGCTTCCTGTTTAACATCTTTAGATACTTTGCTATGTAACATGAATCCTCTGGAATCAGATTCATCACACTTTCTGACATAGCCGGTACATCAAAATCTGACTTCCAAGACCCCACAGCAATCCAAGGTCTCATGATTTCTGTACTCCACATATTTTTTGATGCAGGAATTTATATATTCCTTTCAGAAAATGCATCAGAAATTATGAATGACAGAAATCTGGGAAAAGGTAGATGTGAATCTATCCTTTCAGTGTTGGTCAGAATTGATCTTCTGATCAGATTAAATATCTCTGTTCCAAAATCAATATTCAACCAGTGATGAGGCTAAACATGATTGTTAGAACATTTTTATTTATCTGATCTGTACCCCCAATTTTTTATGATAAACACTTGTTCAGAATTTCCATTAACACTTGCCAGATGGCAGACAACTGATTTCTTTTGAATTCACTAATTTTTTAAATCTTTACCTTATAACCCATCACAACATCAAGTTGTGCAAACATGTCTTCCTTTTCCATTGCTTCATCAAAATTTAGACTGATAGGTAATTCCAGATGTCACACCCCGACCACGTAAAACAACAAATCGTGGCGGAAACGTCGGTGAGTGTTGTAACAGAATTATTATTTCAAACCATGGATACAAAGAGTTTCGTTTTATTAAATATTAAACATTAACATTGTCTATGAAACTGAACAAGCAAGTTATATATCGGCTATCATTATTATTATGCCATTAAGGTCTCGTCCAGATCCTATGTGACTCAAGCATCCTAGCAATCAACATTAAGCAACATCACCTGAGACATATGTAAAAACAAAGTCAGCAAAGAAATGCTGGCGAGCCCATAGGTTTTGTGTGAGCGTCAGATTCATGGCTCGTTTATTTGTTTAAATAACTCGTATAACCTCGTTAATCGATAATAGAAAACCTTGTTTTGTAAACCATTTGTATTGTAAAATGAATAACCAAGTCAAAACAGATTGGTTATAAAACCTCGATGCCATGAATCTTAACTCAAAACATTTGTTTAAGTAACCAAGTCGTAAATCGTTCTCGTAATAAAACTCGTATGGTTTATATTGTTTAGTAAACTTCGTTTGTGTGACATCGTTTCAAATCGTTCGCCCAAGTGAACTAAATAACGCCACGGTATGTAATATAATAAAAGCACTTATATATAAGAAGTACCAGTGGCGTATCTACCATGCTTTTAACACATTACACCCGTCCGGTTATCTAAACACTAACCAAAAACCAATCGATCGTTCAAATCGTTTAACTTGTTCAAATCGTTCAATCGTTTCAAATCATTCTCGTTCAATCGTTCAAAATCGTTCAATCGTTTAATATCGTTCTCGTTTTAATTATGAAAACTACTTTTGGTCGTCTCGCTAATAACATTCAAACCTTCGTGACTCGTTCATCGTTCAACTCGTATTAACAAACCACCAAAGGGTAAGTTAACAATCATCAGGTTCAGTCGTTACCCACATAACCCACACATAACCATGGGTGCAGTCTGGTAACAGGATTTGTCGGATCCTATGGTACCATAACCTAATACTGGTCGGTTCGGCCAAAATTAATGAATGTCATTCGTTATGTAACTACAACCAACAAATTCGTTCACATTGTCAAAATCGTTAATAATTTAGTATAAACCATCTTAATCGTTTTTGAAATCATCGTAAAAATATCGAAATCGTTTTGATACATATGAATCACCCCAAAACAATCGAAAACGGTAAAAGAGGGGATCTATGTACTCACCTTTGGGTGCGTTTTTATATGTTAACACAATCCCTCAAATTTTTTATTCCTCCTGCATTAGATAAGAATGATTTAATAATCAAAAACCCACATAATACATAAGTTTCTCCGATACAACATGCAAAGCTATTAAACCATTTTTATTTTGTAAAAAGACCCCTTTCTTTTTAGATTTCAAGTTTGTGAAAATTCCAAGATTCAAGAGAAACTTCAAATCATCAAGATCAACCAAGAATCAAGAGTATGGTTTAAACATAAATGTTATACCTTCAAGATTCAAGTAAGTTGTTGGATGAGGTTTTGATGATATGGAGCTTGAAATCACTTGAAAACACATTGGAAACACCTTTGGATCTTCACACCAACTTGAATTTAGCTTGAAATGGTATCGAATCTTGATGAACAAAGGTGAAGATACGAATATGGTGAAGGAGATGGGGTGGACGGTTGGGAGAGAGAGAAAGTGAGGAGAAGATTGTGATCTTATGAAAGATATGAAGATATATGTAGAGATTTTGCAAGTTTTAAGAAGAAGGCATGCAATTACAAGTGTCCATACAAGATCAAATAGAATTTTACAAAATCTAGAAAATATTTTGGTGGGGCCACACATAAGTGACCGTAAATTTGAAAGGGGGAGCTTAAAGTGTAAGTTTGTTTGGTAAAATAGATAAAACAGGTATTTACTGGATACCGGGTATTTTATCTAGCGTTTAAATCCCGGTTTATGGCGTTCTAAATTATTTTTATAATTCTATAAAAATAAACTCGCCAAAATATTACTGAAATAAATTTCAGTTGCCAAGACAGGCTGTGTTATCTGCGTTTTGCAGTATAAGCACTTTGTTGCGCAGTAACACGCGGTACGCGCTTAAACTTGAAGAAAAAAACGTTTTTAAGCGTTTTAATTTATTTTTCAACACGAACCTGATTAAAAATAAAATTTTAATCATAACAGAATAGTTCTTTAGTTCAAATAAACATGTTTTTCGCAGTTTTGTCGTAAATAGTTCTTTAGTTCAAATAAAATTTTGTTGCGCAGTATCCGGGCGGTCACCAACGTTCGTTTCGCAGTTTTGTCATAAATAGTTCTTTAGTTCAAATAAACATGTTTTTCGCCATACCAAATCCTTCGAAACTTATTTCTAATTTATGTAAAGGTTATTTAAGGTATGTTAAGCCTATGTCACTATTCCGGAGTGTTTGTTGCGTTAAACTGACTGCGTTTACGCACCAATTTGCATATAACCTTCCAGAAAGCGATTTAAAGCTCGAAATCGGAATCGAATCAAATCGTAAAATCATCAAACACAAATACACATATAATAACACCAAACCACATTGTTTTATTGATAATTGACATTGTTTTACATTATGCGACGATTACAGAACACAATTGTCACAGTCTCCCCTACTTTAGGAAATTTCGTCCCGAAATTTTATTTAGAGGAAACTTGTGAAAACAAATGCGGATATTTCGTCCTCATCTGGTCCTCACGTTCCCAAGTAATCTCGGGGCCACGTTTGGATTCCCAGCGAACTTTGACCAATCGAATCCATTTGTGCTTCAACTGTTTGAATGTACGGTCCACTATCTCCACACGTTTCTCAACAAAGTGCATCGTTTCTTCGATTTGAATCTCGTCGAGAGGAATGTGAAGATCAGCATCAGCTAAACACTTTCGCAAATTGGACATGTGAAAAGTCGGATGAATATTTCCAAGCTCTGGAGGTAGCTCTAGTCGATATGAAACCTTTCCAATTCTTTCAACAATCTTAAATGGTCCAACATATCGGGGTGCAAGTTTTCCTTTCTTTCCAAATCTCACCACTCCCTTCCAAGGTGACACCTTGAGTAGGACACGGTCTCGGATTTGAAATTCTAAGGGCTTGCGTCGCATATCCGCATAACTCTTTTGACGGCTTCTAGCTGTCACAAGATTATCACGGATTTTCTTGATTTTGTCTGTTGTTTCCAGAATGAGCTCAGGTCCAGTAAGCTAAGCTTCACCGATCTCATTCCAACATACAGGTGAACGATATTTTCGACCGTAGAGAGCTTCGAATGGTGCCATATTAATACTAGCATGATAATTGTTGTTGTAAGAGAACTCGATCAGTGGAAGATGAGAATCCCAATTACCACCAAAGTCTATCACGCATGCTCTAAGAATATTCTCCAAAGTTTGAATCGTTCTCTCAGATTGTCCATCTGTTTTGGGATGATAAGCAGTGCTTAGATTTAGTTGGGTTCCCAAAGCAGATTGCATGGTCTTCAAAAAATGAGATGAAAACCGAGCATCATGATCAGAAATGATATTCAAAGGAACACCATGCCGTGATACAATCTCATCAACATAAATCTTTGCAAGTTTATCAGCAGATAGATCCTCGCGAATCGGAATAAAATGACCTGACTTCATTAATTGATCGATAACAACCCAAATAGCATCGTGACCTTTAGACGTACGCGGTAACTTAGTGATGAGATCCATTGCAATGTTCTCCCACTTCCAAACCGGTGTTTCTGGTTGTACAAGTAAACCAGAAGGTCGTTGATGTTCAGCCTTGACCTTGAGACAAGTTAGGCATTTCGATACATACAAGGCAACATCCTTCTTCATACCAGGCCACCAGAACTGAGTACGAAGATCCTTTTACATTTTATCAGCACCAGGGTGGATAGAATATCGTGACTTGTGAGATTCGTCCATTACCAAGGTGCGAAGATCGTCTTGTTTCAGAACCCATAAATGATCCTTGAAATATAGCAACCCATCGTCCTTTGTTTCAAGTTTAAGTTTGAGTTGAAGCGGTAGCTTATATTTCAATAAGTCTTTGATCACACAAAATCGTTGAGTTTGAAGGGTACGAGATTGAATATCAGATAGAGTTCGAACAGAATGAAGCTTGACTCGTTCCTTTCGACTAAGCGCATCGGCTACGACATTCGCCTTACCAGGATGGTAGCGGATCTCGCAATCATAATCGTTTAAGAGTTCAACCCAACGTCGTTGCCTCATGTTCAGCTCCTTCTGATTGAGAATATGCTGGAGACTTTTGTGGTCTGTGAAAACCACACACTTCGTTCCATAGAGGTAGTGTCTCCAGATTTTAAGTGCGAAAACCATAGCTCCTAATTCAAGATCATGAGTCGTATAGTTCTTCTCGTGAATTTTCAGCTGTCTAGAAGCATAAGCTATGACTTTACCTCGTTGCATAAGAACGCAACCAAGTTCTAGATTCGACGCGTCACAATAGACAACAAAATCATAGTTTCCCTTAGGTAGGGATAAAACAGGAGCATCACAGAGCTTCTGTTTCAGCGTTTGGAACGCTTCTTCTTGCTTTGGTCCCCACTCAAAAGGCTTATTTTTCTGAGTCAAAGAAGTGAGTGGAACCACGATCTTTGAGAAATTAGAAATGAATCGACGATAATAACCAGCAAGACCAAGAAATGATCAAATCTCTGTAGGTGTCGTCGGTGTATTCCAATCCTTAATAGCTGCTATTTTGCAAGGATCCACACGAATACCCTGCTTGTTGACTATATGTCCTAAAAATTGAACTTCTTTAAGCTAGAATTCACACTTGGAGAATTTGGCAAAAAGTTGTTCTTTCTTTAGGAGTTCTAATGTCAAATGAAGTTGTTGCTCGTGGTCGGCTCGAGACTTTGAATAAATGAGAATATCATCGATGAACACAATGATGAACTTATCTAAATAAGGTTTACAAACCCTATTCATTAAGTCAATGAAGATAGCTGGAGCATTTGTCTAACCAAATGGCGTGACAGTGAACTCGTAATTCCCATATCTCGTACGGAAAGCAGTTTTGGGAATATCTTCTTCGAGAACACGAAGTTGATGATACCCAGATCGCAGATCGATCTTGGAAAAGCATGAAGCACCTTGCAGCTGGTCAAAGAGATCATTAATTCTAGGTAGGGGATATCGATTCTTGATGGTAAGCTTATCAAGCTCACGATAATCGATGCACATTCGAAAAGATCCATCTTTCTTTTTCACAAAGAGGACAGGAGCTCCCTAAGGCGAAAAGCTCAGACGGATGAATCCTTTATCAGAAAACTCTTGAAGCTGTTTTGATAACTCTTGCATCTCCGACGGTGCAAGACGATAAGGTGCTTTCGCAATCGGGTTGGCATTGGGTACAAGTTCAATATGAAACTCGACTTGACGAACTGGAGGCAAACCAGGCAGTTCATCGGGAAACACCTCTGGATAATCCCGAACAATCGGAATATCCTGAATACTCTTTCTCTTGCCTTTCTCCTCGGTGACATGTGCCAGGAAAGCAACATATCCTTTTCACAAATAACTTTGGGCCTTTGTACACGACATAAGCTTCAAACCTCCAGATGGCTTCTCGCCACGAACTTCCAGAACATCACCAGATGAAAGAGGAATACGAACAATCTTATCGAAACAAACCACCTATGCATGATGTTTGGTTAACCAATCCATCCCCACGATAATATCGAAACTCCCAAGTTGCATCGGCATGAGGTCAATGGGAAAAAGATGGTTATCAAGGTTTAACTAACAATCACGAATAACAGAATCGAGAACAAGAGGTTTACCAGTAGCAACTTCGACAGATAAGGGTTTCCTTAGTTTAGTTCTAGGTATCGCAACCAAAGGTTCAAAAGATAATGAAACAAAACTTCTATCGGCACCAGAATCAAAAAGAATAGATGCAAGTCGATTGTTAACAAGAAACGTACCATTAACCACCTCGTTGTCAGCCCTCGCTTTGTTAGCATTCAGATTGTACGGTCATCCACGAGCGGGATTCACATTTGCGTTGACATTCGCATTCGGATTAGCATTCGCGTTTGCATTCACCAGCCTCGGAGAGTTGTTGCGGAAGTGACCAAACTCTCCGCAATTGAAACATGAACCCGGTGGGAATCTAGCAGCATTCCCCTGAACTGGAGCTTGATTCTGAACAATCTGATTCTGACCCGAATGACAGACGTTGGCCAGATGCCCAAGCTTACCACACGTTGTGCATTGCTTACAAGCTTGTTGTGCAACATGATGACCGTTGCAGCGAGCACAATGAGATGCGGTACCAGCATATGCTTTCTTCGCAGGTGGTTGAGCTGGTGGGTTCTGAGGGTTCTGAGTAGTAACTACAAAGTTCTGAGCATCCTTTCGCTTCCTCGACTTCTTCGACGACTCACCTTTCTTACCCTTACCCTTTTCCTTGACAGATTCGGTCGACTTCTTCTTATCACCCTTGCAGGTAAGTTTACCCTTCCTGACTTGCGATTCAGTCAGGGTAGCAGATAACTCGATCGCGTGACGAACAGTAGTAGGATTAACGCCAGTCACAATATCCTGTATGGAATCGGGTAAACCATCGATATACCTCTCTATTGCTTTCTCCAACGGGGTAACCATAGTAGGACACAAAAGACTGAGTTCCTCAAATCGATCCGTATACGCACGGTGTTCTCCCCCATCTTGTTTTAGATTGTCAAACTCTCGTTCCAAAGCTCGAATTTCGTGACGGGGACAAAACTCTTTCATCATGAGAGCTCGAAGCTCTTCCCATGTTTGTGCCAATGCCACTTCAGCACCCCTATCGCGCATCACTACGTTCCACCATGTAAGAGCACGCTTCTCAAACACACTTGATGCAAATTCAACCTTACGCCCATTCGGACATTGCACATGTCTGAATGTGCTCTCGATACTTTCGAACCATTGAAGGAGCGCAGTTGCTCCTTGTGACCCAGAAAACTTTAGCGGCTTAGCAGAATTGAAATTCTTGAAATTACATTGTGCATTGTTATTGTTATTGTTGTTGTATAGCTCGTGGATTTGGGTCACAATGCCTAGAAGCACAGCAGCCATTTGCTGAGAGACAAGGGCTGCGACTTCTTCAGCAGTAAAAGATTGTGCATCACGTCGAGGAGGCATTGTCTAACAAGGAAATATGAGAAACGAGTGAGGTCGATAATTAGGAAAAACAAAAGAGGTATTGAAAATATCGACGAAATATAAGGAAGGTGATCATTTGTTCGTTACCTCGAATAAACAAACGACACGCAGCGACTAATCAAAGAAATGAGTCAAAATAATGTATCGCGAAGACATGTTCACCTATAAGTGAACACTCACCGCAAGAGTTCCTAGGTAAGAGTGACTGGTCTGATTATGTGGATTTGTACGAACACTCTAGCCTTAGACAGAAAACTCAGGGTACAGGCATTCACTCTTCCAGTTTGCACGTGTTCACATTATTTAGACCCAAACTTTGACGAGATTTTGAAAACTCAGAAGGCACTAAGCCAAAAATGAGTCAAACTGGAAGGGTTCAAAACCTTACAACAGAGGGTTCAAAACCTAGTAATCAATCATCCTAGAACGGATGATTAATTTTCGAAGCAGATTCGGATTTTGTTTTTAAAAATCTAAACACAAATCAACTAGCATTGGGGTCCTAGAAAGTTATAGTCTAGGTCAAAATTTTACTAATAACCTAATTCCCTATAACCATTGGCTCTGATACCAACTCTTCTGTCACACCCCGACCACGTAAAACAACAAATCGTGGCGGAAACGTTGGGGAGTGTTGTAACAGAATTATTGTTTCAAACCATGGATACAAGGAGTTCCGTTTTATTAAATATTAAACATTAACATTGTCTTTGAAACTGAACAAGTAAGTTATATATCGGCTATCATTATTATTATGCCACTAAGGTCTCGTCCAGATCCTATGTGACTCAAGCATCCTAGCAATCAACATTAAGCAACATCACCTGAAACATATGTAAAAACAAAGTCAGCAAAGAAATGCTGGTGAGCACATAGGTTTTGTGTGAGTGTCAGATTCATGGCTCGTTTATTTGTTTAAATAACTCGTACAACCTCTTTAATCGATAATAGAAAACCTTGTTTTGTAAACCATTTGTATTGTAAATTGAATAACTAAGTCAAAACAGATTGGTTATAAAACCTCGATGCCATGAATCTTAACTCAAAACATTTGTTTAAGTAACCAAGTCGTAAATCGTTCTCGTAATAAAACTCGTATTGTTTATATTGTTTAGTAAACTTCGTTTGTGTAACATCGTTTCAAATCTTTCGCCCAAGTGAACTAAATAACGCCACGATATGTAATATAATAAAAGCACTTATATATAAGAAGTACCAGCGGCGTATCTACCATGCTTTTAACACATTACACCCGTCCCGTTATCTAAACACTAATCAAAAACCAATCGATCGTTCAAATCGTTTAACTTGTTCAAATCGTTCAATCATTTCAAATCGTTCTCGTTCAATCATTCAAAATCGTTCAATCGTTTAATATCGTTCTCGTTTTAATTGTGAAAACTACTTTTGGTCGTCTCGCTAATAACTTTCAAACCTTCGTGACTCGTTCATCGTTCAACTCGTATTAACAAACCACCAAAGGGTAAGTTAACAATCATCAGGTTCAGTCGTTACCCACATAACCCACACATAACCATGGGTGTAGTCTGGTAACGGGATTTGTCGGATCCTATGGTACCATAACCTAATACTGGTCGGTTCGGCCAAAATTAATGAATGTCATTCGTTAAGTAACTACAACCAACATGTTCGTTCACATTGTCAAAATCGTTATTAATTTAGTATAAACCATCTTAATCGTTTTTGAAATCATCGTAAAAATATCGAAATCGTTTTGATACATATGAATCACCTCAAAACAATCGAAAACAGTAAAATAGGGGATCTATGTACTCACCTTTGGGTGCGTTTTTATATGTTAACACAATCCCTCAAATTGTTTATTCGTCCTTCATTAGATAAGAATGATTTAATAATCAAAAACCCACAAAATACATAAGTTTCTCCGATACTTAGAATTTTCACATATTTTACCACTTTTTAAGCTATATGTACAACATGCAAAGCTATCAAACCTATGTCAAAGTTTCATGCCATTATAATATACCAAATAATGTTATTTTTAGTGTTTATAACCTGATCTAAAACATTTTTTCCATACAACCATTTTTATCATTTCTTGAGCTTTAAATCAACATATATTCTCATGTACAAGTGCCTAAAGCACACTATCATATCAACATCATTTTGTATGAATCTAAATGCATCAAATATGAAATTTATTCATGTTTATTTGCTGATGTATTTGAACATTTATCATATCATGCATAGATCATTAAACACTTTCATTTTAACTATCATTCAAGAACAAGCAACAACTTAAACAAGTACTTGTCAAGAAATCAAACTCAAATCTCATACACCCATATATATATGTATACGGTTATATATACATATATATCACCACCATTTTTATTTTGTAACAAGACCCCTTTCTTTTTAGATTTCAAGCTTGTGAAAATTCCAAGATTCAAGAGAAACTTCAAATCATCAAGTTCAACCAAGAATCAAGAGTATGATTTAAACATAAATGTTATACCTTCAAGATTCAAGTAAGTTGTTGGATGAGGTTTTGATGATATGGAGCTTGAAATCACTTGAAAACACCTTGGAAACACCTTTGGATCTTTACACCAACTTGAATTTAGCTTGAAATGGTATTGAATCTTGATGAACAAAGTTGAAGATATGAATATGGTGACGGAGATGGGGTGGATGGTTGGGAGAGAGAGAAAGTGAGGAGAAGATTGTGATCTTATGAAAGATATGAAGATATATGTAGAGATTTTGCAAGATTTAAGAAGAAGGCATGCAATTACAAGTGTCCATACAAGATCAAATAGAAAGTGAGTAGAAGATTGTGATCTTATGAAAAATCTAGAAAATATTTTGGTGGGGCCACACATAAGTGACCGTAAATTTGAAGGGGGGAGGTTAAAGTGTAAGTTTGTTTGGTAAAATAGATAAAACAGGTATTTACTGGATACCGGGTATTTTATCTACCATTTAAATCCCGGTTTATGGAGTTCTAAATTATTTTTATTATTCTATAAAAATAAACTCACCAAAATATTACTGAAATAAATTTCAGTTGCCAAGACTGGCTGTGTTGTCTGCGTTTTGCAGTATAAGCACTGTGTTGCGCAGTAACACTCGGTACGCGCTTAAACTTGAAAAAAAAATACCGATTTTAAGCGTTTTAATTTATTTTTCAACACGAACCTGATTAAAAATAAAATTTTAATCATAACAGAATATTTTTGGGATTTAAATATTATCCGGGCGGTCACCAACGTTCGTTTCGCAGTTTTGTCGTAAATAGTTCTTTAGTTCAAATAAACATGTTTTTCGCCATACCAAATCCTTCGAAACTTATTTCAAAGTTATGTAAAGGTTATTTAAGGTATGTTAAGCCGATGTCACTATTCCGGAGTGTTTGTTGCGTTAAACTAACTGCGTTTACGCACCAATTTGCATATAATCTTCTAGAATGCGATTTAAAGCTCGAAATCGGAATCTAATCAAATCGTAAAATCATCAAACACAAGTAACCATATAATAACACCAAAGCACATTGTTTTATTGATAATTGACATTGTTTTACATTATACGACAATTACAGAACACAGTTGTCACACCAGACATTCTCTTATTTTCTCTGGTGTGATTGTGATGAAGATATCTCCCCATACATGTGCTGTGAGCTTGTTTGGATTTGAAAGTTTGAGTGTCTTCACCACTTGCTGTATAAGTTCTTATGGTACCTCTCTGGTTTTTGTGAGAGCTTGAGCTATAGGAAATCTGGTCAGAATTTCGATCAAAATTTGGCACTTTGTATCATATTCTTCAATGTTGTCGTTCATGGCTTCATTGTTGCTCTTCAATGGTAGGAATTCAGCTTCAGTGATGAGTTGAGCAGATTGTTCAATTTGTGGCATGTTGATGTTGATAGCAGCCATGGAGAATTGAGGTTCTTGTTTAAAAAAAAAGGTTTTTAGGGTTTTGCTTTTGAAGGTGGAAGTCTCTGTTTTTGAAGGATGTGTTTTGAGACAGAGATCTTTGAGTGTTTTTCGTGGGTAGTTTGTATTTAAGGTGGTTTATGACACCTTAATGATGTTTTAATCCGTTTAGAAAACAACCATTTAAAACTTTTGGTATATCTCTAATTTAATAAAAATCTTTTATTGAAAATTAGAGATTTCAAGTTTTTAGTAGATAAACACTAATGTCCAACTTGCACCTTTTCTTCATGTGGGACCCTTTTGTTGTAAAAAGGTCCAATAAAATCCTTTTTGAAACTGTGTATCTTCCCAAGTTATTCTTTTGATGATGTATCAGAAAATTCTTGAATAAAATCTTTGAGTGTTGAATTTTCTTTATACTTCATCAGAATTCATTTGATTCATATTTAGAGATTGAATCACCCATTTTTTAAGATGAGAGGGAATAAGTAGGGTTTAGAAGATTTAACTTACATAGCATTTCTGATCTTCTCATCTATGTTCTGATCTTCAGGGAGTGTTGTTGCGTAAATTTTTTTTTTTTAATTTCAGTTTGTTCCATTCCTTTTGAAGATAGATTATCCAGAAAATTTTTGATTTTGATAGAAACCCCCTTTTTTATAAAACTTTTTCCATGTTATCACAAGTTTCTTTGAATCTGGTTTAAAGCAATGTTTCTTGATATTTCTACTCATTTTCTGGTTGATTTGTCAGTCTTTCTAGATATCTTGAGACTTTTTTGATGTATTAACAGATTTCTGATGATTTTTCAGATTTTCTGATGTATCATCAGATTTTCTGATGTATCATCAGATTTTCTGATGTTTTATCAGAATTTCTGATGTTTCACCAGATTCATCAGATATCTTTTGAACTTCATTAGATCTTCCTTGTTTTTATCAGATATGCCATTTTAATTCCCCCTAGATCTATTGTGATGTATTAGAGAAAAACATATAGTAAATATATATATATATATATATATATATAATTACAACTAAACAAAAAAACTACTCATTGTACATCCCCTTAACATGCAACCAAAGATAGGTCTGATGACCACTGTGATTATTTGAAGGAACAATGGAGGGAACGTAAATGTTCTCTTGTAAAGCCAGTTGGCCCTTGGGTACCAGCTTGTTACCCCTCCAAAGTCCAGTTGACTGGTTATCACCTTGGTCACAAAGCGTGGGTAGATCAAAAAAGGTTGACGGGTGTGCATGTTTGATTCTAAGTCTCTCATGAGAAACTTAGAAAAGTTATACGGTTTCTCTTGTACAACTGCATGTGCAACCTCCATCATCCTGTAGGACAGCTCATTGAAGTACCCTATCTTCTTTGAGAGGCAGGCACCGAGCTGTGTCACCAAGTACTGGAATGGTGGTATGAAACCAGACTTGCTGATCTGCCTTGAAACATTGGGTGTGTGATAACCCATGTTCCTCAGACTTTCTTCAATAATTTCCTTTCTGAAGGAGGTGTGACTTGGATGATCAACCATCTGAAGGACATCCCTGAGAGTTTCCTCCTTTAGGATGATTTTGACACCACCTATCACATTTCTTTCAATCCACATAGTGGTGCCACTGAAGATGATTTCAGCATTCCACCTGAACTCTTGAAGGAGTTCAGGGTAGATTGTGACATGTGTGGATACAACATAGCCCAAAGGACTTTGCTTAATCATGTTGTACACAGACTTGCAATCTTCCCATGTAGGACCTTCAAGATTAGACCTAAGTCTAAGGTTGTGATATTTGTGAAAAGGGAGAGGAAATTGCTCTGATTTCATTTCTTTTGCATTTGCCATTTTTTAAGAGTAAAGTTTCTGAGAAAGTGGTTTGAAGAGAAAGTGCTTTGAGATGAAGAAAGTCTTCAAGTGTTGTTAATATTTATAGATGAAAGTGATAGTTATGCCATAAATTGTATTACCAACCAAATATTTTTTTTCCAATTCAATCTTTTCATTTTAGATGATATCTGGTGCAGTGGGTATATGGCAGAGTTTGAATCCCCCATTTATGAGTAAGCATTTAATAGCTAGGTGGCTACTTTCATAGCCCCTAATCATTTTTATACCCCCGTGTCATTCTATTCTCTTATAAAGTATGACGTTGCATGCATTGGAAGTATATGAAAAATTCAATTATCTGCAAAAAAATTTCCTGTGACGGTTTCAAATTCATGTTGTGGCTTTGAATTTATCTTTATGCAAGTTACTTTCCCCCTTTTTGATTTTTTTTTAATTTACAAAGTAAAAAAAATTCAAAAACAGACTTTCTACAGTTCTGAGTTTATACAAATATGAGATATGTATAAAGATGTTAAATTTATGAAGTTTTCTGATGATTTGAGGTGATTCTGAAGTTTTAACAGATTTTCTGTTGTTTTATCAGAATTTCTGATTTTTCATCATATTTTCTGATGATTCATCAGATATTTTGATAATTCCTCAGATTTTCTGATAAATTATCAGATTCATTGATAATTTAGCAGATTTTCTGACATTCCATCAGATTGATGGATTTCTTTATCAGAAATCTGTTGATTCATTATTTGATTATCAGAATTCCCACCCTTATTTTCATCAGTTTGGTTTTCAGGTTGAGACCTTTTGTTTTCTAAAACATCTTCATTTTACATATTAACCATGCCAAGTTTGCTGATCAGAAAATTATGTCTCTTTTCATCAAGAGGTTTTGTAAAAATGTCAGCAATTTGGTTTTCTGTTGGAACAAAATACATTTCTATGTTACCTTTTTTAACATGATCCTTTATGAAGTGATATTTGGCATCTATGTGCTTGGTTCTAGAGTATTGAATGGGATTTTCTGTGATTGCAATTGCACTCTTTGAGTCACATAGAATGGGTATCTTAGTCAGATTTACTCCATAATCCTTCAACTGAGTTTGCATCCACATCCCTTGTGAACAGCAACTTGCTACTGCTACATATTCTGATTCAGTTGTTGATGTTGCAACACAGTTTTGTTTCTTACTTACCCAACATACCAACTTTTCTCCCAAGATTTGATATGCACCAGATGTGCTTTTTCTGTCAATCTTGCACCCTGCGTAATCTGCATCTGTGTGTGCAATTAGTTCAAGATTTATATCTTTAGGATACCAGAGACCAAGTTCTGATGTGCCTTTTAGATATTTAAAAACCCTTTTGACTGCTTTTAGGTGAGATTCTTTAGGATTACATTGATATCTTGCCAGAAAACATGTGGCAAACATAATATCTGGTCTTCTTGCAGTTAAGTATAACAATGATCCTATCATCCCCCTATAAGTTTTAATATCTACACATATTCCTTCTTTATCAGAATCAAGTTTGTTCCCTGTTGCCATGGGAGTTTTTGAGACTGAGCAATTTTCCAGTGAATATTTATTCAAAATTGTTTTCACATACTTATATTGACTCAAAAATATACCATCATTTCTTTGCTTGACTTGTAAACCTAAGAAAAAGGTTAACTCACCCATCATACTCATCTCAAAGTGGTTGGTCATGAATTTTTGAAACTTTTTGCAAAATCTTTCATTTGTTGATCCAAATATGATCTCATCAACATAAATTTGGACTAACAGAGTGTGACCTTTGTGTGTTTTAAGAAAAAGTGTTGTATCAATAGTACCTTTTGTGAAGCGAGAATTGAGTAAGAAGTTTAAAAGTTTTTCATACCATGCTCTTGGAGCTTGCTTCAAACCATACAAGGCTTTGTTTAATTTGTAAACATGGTTTTGAAATTTAGGATCAACAAAGCCTTCAGGTTGATGCACATAAACTTCTTCCTCAATCTTACCATTCAGGAATGCAGATTTTACAACCATTTGATATACTTTGAAGTCTTTTGATGCCGCATAAGCAAGAAAGATTCTTACTGCTTCTAATCTTACCACTGGTGTAAAGGTTTCATCATAATCAATGCCTTCCTGTTGACAATAACCTTTGACCACTAACCTTTCCTTATTCCTGGTTATTATGCCATTTTCATCTGATTTGTTTCTAAATACCCATTTTGAGCATATAATTGATTTGTCATTTAGCTTAGGCACCAGATCTCATACCTTACTCTTCTCAAACTGATCAAGTTCTTCTTGCATTGCTTGAATACAGTCTCAGTCATTAAGAGCTTCTTTGACAGACTTGGGTTCTATCTTGCTTAGGAACCCGACATAAGCACACTCATGTGCTATTGCAGATGTTGTTCTTACACCATCTTCTGGATTTCTAATGATGTCAGAATGAACATGTCCTTTTATCCATCTCAACTTGTTGTGAAAAGTTATTTGTTCTGATGGATTTGAAGTTTCCCCCAAAACATTTGCTTCAGTTGTATGGAGTGTATCAGAATTTGGATTTTCATATATATTTTCATTGATCTGATTTAAGGTTTCTGATACATTTTCATTGATCAGATATATTGATTTGTTTGTGACAGTTTGATCATGTTCGAGGAAATCTTTTGTTATCATTTCAAAAAGATGTTCAATATTTTCTGGTTTATCAGAAAGGTTTATGTCCTTCATATATTCATCAGAAACATGTGTTTCTGATGATTCATCAAAAGATACATATAAACTTTCTCTGATTGTCCTAGTGTTAAGAATAAAGATTCTATATGCTTTTGAGGACATTTAATAACCAAGAAAAATACCCTTCTCTGCTTTTCTGTCAAATTTCTCAAGACTTTCAAAATCATTAAAAACAAAACATCTACAACCAAATGTGTGCAAAACTTTTACACTTGGAATTCTTCCTTTTTATAATGTTGTATGGTGTTTTATTATGTCTTTTGTTGAATATGGATCTGTTTTGGGTAAAACAGGCATTTGCTATTGCCTCTGCCCAAAAATGAGTGGCAGTTTTGCATGAGCAAGCATTGTTCTAGCTGCTTTCTCTAAGGTTTTATTCCTCCTTTCTACCACTCCATTATGTTGAGTGATCTTGGAGCAGAATAGTCATGAGAGATTCCTTTGCTTACAAGGAAGCTCTCAACTTTTGAATTCTTAAATTCTGTTCCATTTTCTGTTTTGATCCTTCTGACTGTCAATTTTAACAGATTTTCAATTTTTCTGATAAAATTAATGATCAGATCAGGAGTTTCACTTTTCTTTCTTAAAAATGCTACACATGTGTATCTAGAAAAATCATCTACAATTACAAGTATATACTTCTTTCTAGAAAATCTTTCAGTGCTTATGGGTCCACAGAGATCCATATGCAAAAGTTCTAAATTTTGTGTTATTGAAGATTCATAAATTGTTTTGTGTGAGATTCTTTTGGATTTGCCCATTTTCACATGCTTCACAAATTTTATCCTTCTTTCAGGATATGAAAGGTAATCCTTTTACCAGGCCTTTACTTGCTAATTTGCTTAAGTTTTTAAAGTTTAACTGGGCTAACCTTTTCTGCCACAACCAACTACTACCATTGTTAATTTTTGAAAATAAACATAATTTTGGATGTTCATTTTCCTCTTTAAAATAAAAATAGTAGTTTCATTATCTTATCCTTTTTCCACTTAAATAAATCTTATTATCATCCATACCAATTAACAAGAATTTTTCTGGTAAAAAGATTACCTGAAAACCTTTTTCACAGAATTGACCACAACTCAGCAGATTGTACTTTAAGCCTTCCACGTAGGCTACTTTTTCTATGGTTAAACATCTACACTTTATGCATCCATACCCCCAAAATCCTCCCTTTTACTCCATTCCCAAAATTAACCATTTTACCAAGTTTTGAAACAAAATTACTGAGTAAGCTCCTGTCCCCAGTCATGTGCTTAAAGCTTCCATAATTGCAGCACCAGATCTGCTGCACATGATGGTCCTGAAATGGAAAAATTAGAGGGTTTTTGGTACCCATACTTGCTCGGGTACTTTTTCTGATGAGATTTTAATCAGATTATCTTCTTTTGATAAATTTTCATCATAACATTTGTTACATGCTGAGCCATGAACAGATTTTTCACTTTTCATTTGGAGATGGTGTTGAACAAGCTTCAGAATGTCAACACACATACAAGTTTTATTATCAGAATTCTCTGATTTCTCTACTTGTGATGGAATTTTTGGATAATTTTGAAATCTTGAGTGAATCACTTCTGGAGTTTTTAAACATTTTGTTTTAATTCACTCTGTTTTGCTTTTAAGTTGAGTTTTGATATTTCAAAAGAGTTCTCAGAACTAGTTGATCTGCATGATTCAGAATCAGATTCTGATGTAAATTTATCAGAAATCTGATGTGTTGCTTTCACAAAGGTGGTGGGTTTGTTTTAACTTGTTTTCACATACCCTAAACCCTTGCCTCTATTCTTTGGTGTTTTTTGAATAAAGTTAATGAATTCCTTTGCTTGTTGAAAACACTTTACATTAATTTATTTATCATGAATTTTCTTGTATAGATCTTTTCTTTCTTTTTCATAAAATTCAATTTTAGCTCTGTGATCTAAGCTTTCTTCTATCTGTAATTGGTTTTCAAGTATAACTTTATTCGTGGTTCTTTGCAATTCAATAGATTTTTTACTATCCGATTTCTGTTTATCTTGCAGATTTAGAAAATCTGACGTGAGTTTGTTTAAATTGTGTTCAAGGTCAAGATTATCTAAATTTACCTTTTGTTCTGATGTTTCTGATAGTTCATCAGAAAGTGCCATGAGGCAGAAATTAGCCATCTCTTTTTCTTCTTCTTCATCAGAAGAGTCATCTGACAGCCATGTATCTATCCCTACTATCAAACCGACTTGCTGTTGCTTCTTTGCTTCTTCCAGCTTCTTCTCATAGTATGCAACATCCTTTAGTTTCTTTGTTTTGCACTCTGATGCATAGTGACCCTTTTGTTTACATTTGTAACACACAACTTTAGCCTTTCCCTTATCCTTTGATCTACCTTCATCCCTAGATCTTCCATCCATCCTCCCTCTATCACTTTTCTAGTATCTTTGGCCTCCTCCCCTCAACCTCTGCTCAAAGGTTTTAGTGAGCAGTGCAATTGCTATAGCAAAAGCTGAAAAATCTGATGATGTGTCAAAAATTTCAAGATTTTGACTGTTTGAGGTTTGTGGATCATTGGTAGGTGTTCTTTGTGAGTTTGAGATTAAAGCTAAAGATCCCCCTCTTTGAATTGATTACTCAAATATTTCATCTTCTCTGGGGACTATAGAAGTTTTATATTTCTTTCATCATTAAAACTCATATTAACTAGTTCTAAGGTGGAGGACAAAGTTTTGCAAATGTGTGATATGTTTCATATAGTTTTTCATTTGGTAAACTTTTGAATCTCTCATAAGAGGAAACATGGTTTGTTCTTTTGTTTCTTTTCATCCATTCCCCTCCTTCACAATGATTTTCTAACTGATCCCATATCTCTTTGGCCGATGCACATGCATCAACTTGAGAGAATATGTCATTAGGGAGAGCCATTATTTAAAGTGATTTGGCCCTTTCATCTGCAGCCACCAGATCCTTGTCTTCTGGGCTCCAAAGATTTTCACTTTTCGGAGCCCGGTAGGCAGGGATTCCTGGTGATTGACCAGTTGCTAGAATAGCTGGTATTTCAGCCGTTGGTACATGTGGACCCCTTTCAATGGCTTGAAACAGCGCTCGTTCATATCCATTAAGGAAGTTGACCATCCTGATTTTCCATTGTGGGTATTCCTCTCTGAACAAGGTCGGAGGTTTAGAAATTGAACCAATGTTGAAAGCATTATTCCATGTTTGAAAATTTGCCATATTTAGAGAAAAAGAGATGAGCAATTGACCGTTTAAAAATAATTTATTCAACCTGCTCTGATACCAATTGTTGGTCCCAGTTTAGATTTAAAAATTTATTTTCACGTAATATGGAAAGTGATTTCAACAAGTATGAAAATAGTGTGCGGAAATAGAATTCAGACTTTCAAGAAACAAGACCTACAGAATTTTCAAGTTTATATCACTTTGAAACAAAATGGTCTATAAGGTGATTGTAAGATTATTATCCATTACAAATGAATACTTCTGAATTCTGAGGTGAAAGGACAATGGAGTTTTTGTTGTATGTGTTGAATGCTTGGCTTAACTCCTTGTTCTTTGCTTGATGAGCCTTCTATTTATAGACGGCATGGGTACTTGAATAAACATTTGTTTATTCAAGTATATGTCCTGCAAAAAGTATCTCTTTGACATATTCATTGAATCCAATAATCAAGTTGCCTTTGTCATCATGATATCCAATAATGTCAAGTTACATCGGTTATTTATGGCAGGATAGAAATAATTTTTAGACAAGTGGGTTTTTATCAGAAATTCTGATAACCACTTTATCAGAAATTTTGGTGAACAAATCATCTGAAAATCTGATGATCAGAATTGTCAGAAACTGATGATATCATCAGATCCATCAAAATGGCCTTTTCTAATAATCTTCTATAGTTCTTAATCAGCTCCTGATTCTTTGAAGTAGATGTTGTTCTTTTCAGTTGTCCTATCCGGTTTTCTTCTTGTTGTTTGATCTTCATGACTTTATCTTCTTCATAAATCAAGCTGAGTTGGATTTTCTTCAATACTTACAAATAAAGTTTCCTAACACGAGTAACAATACACATAATAACCACGCACAAGTAAAGCACATAAGAACACAGATCATACATTACTTCTACTAATAAGACCGTTTGCGATTAGCGTGTTAGTCGTGATAAGCGATTGCGAAGGCGTGAATGGTTACCGAACAAACTAACACACTCGGTAATTTAAATAGCATAATTCTCTATAATTCGTGTTGCATAAGCATTGAGAGTATAAAGCGTCTAAACATGTGGCGGTGCGGCGTGATGAAAATGTATTTAGTAGAACATAACCCTTTATTTATATCGAACCTCGGAATACAAGATGATTACAAATCGAAGTAAAAACGAATGGGTAACGATCCCAAAAATCGGGTTGTTACAGCCTCCCCTACTTCAGGAAATTTCGTAACGAAATTAAGGAGCAGGCATAACAAAGAGCTGCGGGTATTTAGCTTTCATATCACTTTCAAGTTCCCAAGTGAACTCGGTGCCGCATTTGCCTTCCTAGCGAACCTTCACTATGGGAATGCGTGAGCGTCGAAGTTTCTTGGTCTCTCGATCCATGATATCTACTGGCTTTTCCACAAAGTGTATAGTCTCCTTTATCTGTAAATCTTCGAGAGGTACATGAAGATTTTCTTCAGCTAGACACTTTTTGAGGTTCGAGACGTGAAAAGTCGGATATACGTTGCTGAGTTCCTCCGGTAATTCGAGCGGTAGGCCACTTTACCAATTCTTACCAGAATCTTGAAGGGACCCACGTATAGTGGCGCTAGGTTTCCTTTCTTGTCGAATCGGATCACCCCCTTCCAAGGTGAAACCTTTAAGAGTACGTGATCACCAACTTCAAACTCAAGGGGCTTGCGGCTTTATCGGCGTAGCCCTTTTGACAACTCCAAGCTTTCAAGAGATTGTCTCATATTTGGAGAATCTTGTCCGTCGTTTCTTGTAGTAACTCGAGACCGGTAATCTATGCGTCTCCGATCTCGTGCCATACAATAGGCGATCGACATTTCCTACCATATAGTGCCTCAAAGTGTGCCATTTAACACTAGTATGATAACTATTATTGTACGAGAACTCTACTAAAGGTAAATGCGAATCCCAATTACCACCAAAATTTATAACACACGAGCGAAGCATGTATTCAAGGATGCGAATCGTGCGTTCAGTCTGACTGTCGGTCTGGGGATGAAATGTGGTACTGAGATTAAGAGTAGTATCGAGAGCGGATTGAAAAGTCTCCCAGAGTAGTGAGGTAAATCGACCATCGTGATCAGAGACGATGTCACGAGGTGTCCCATGTCAACAAATGACTTCGTCGGTATAGATTCGTGCTAATCATTCCACCTTATAGTCTTCTCGTATCTGAAGGAAATGAGCAGATTTCGTAAGACGATCAAAGATAACCCAAATTCTATCGTGACCATTGGGAGTTCAGGGGAGTTTCGTAATAAAATCCATAGCTATACTCTCCCATTTCCACATCGGGATTTCGGGTTGTTCGAGTAATCCAGAGGGGTGTTGATGTTCGGCCTTAACTTTCGAGCAAGTTAGGCATTTCAAAACGTGTAGAGCGATATCCCTCTTCACGCCCGGCCAACAATACCTGGCACGGAGGTCCTGGTACATTTTGCCGGCACCGGGGTGAATCGAGTATCGTGATTTGCGCGCTTCAATCATCAATAACTCCCGAAGGTTATTGCGACTAGGGATCCAAATGCGGTCAAGATAATGAAAAATAACATTAGATTTATTAGTTAGCTGAGATTCGGCACCACACTACTTCATTTCCTCTTTCAAGGTATTCTCAAGAAAGCAAGCGTGCTTCGCATCGCGAATCAAAGCTTCTAGATCGTGTTGGGCTTTGAAATCACGAACGCTATACACATAGCTTCGTCGGCTAAGAGTATCGACCACGACGTTTGCTTTGCTAGGGTGGTAACGTATCTCACAATCATAGTCGTTGAGAAGTTCAACCCATCTGCGTTGGCGCATGTTCAGTTCTTTCTGGTTGAAGATATGTTATAGGCTCTTGTGGTCTGTGAAGACCGTACACTTTGTACCATAAAGGTAGTGTCGCCGTATCTTTAACGCGAAAATAACTGCACCTAATTCGAGATCATGGATAGTGTAGTTCTTCTCGTGGACTTTAAGCTGTCGAGATGCATATGCGATAACCTTGTCCCATTGCATAAGAACACAACCAAGGCCTAGGTTAGAGGCATCACAGTAAACAACGAAATAGTCGTTTCCGTCAGTCAATGTCAGAACAGGAGCATTACAAAGAATATACTTAAGAGTTTGAAAGGCTTCCTCTTGTTCAGAAGTCCAAACAAAAGGTTTATCCTTGTGAGTTAGAGCGGTATGCGGTATCGCGATTTTAGAGAAAATGGAGATGAATCGGCGGTAATAACTAGCCAATCCAAGACAAGAACGGATTTCGGATGGCGATTTCGGTGTAATCCAACTCTTAACGTCATCAATCATCGCGGGGTTGATGTGAATTCCTTGACTATTTACAATATGACCAAGAAATTGAACCTCCTCAAACCAAAATTCACACTTGGAGAACTTTGCATAGAGGAGATTTCCTTGGAGAAGCTCGAGAACCAACAGAAGATGTTGCGGGTGTTCAGCTCTCGAGCTTGAATAGATAAGAATATCATCGATAAAAATAATAACAAAGCGATCCAAAAAAGATTTGCACACATGGTTCATCAAATCCATGAAGACTGCGGGTGCGTTTGTAAGACCGAAAGGCGTGACCATGAATTCGTAATGGCCATATCGAGTACGAAAGGCGGTTTTTAGAATATCCTGCTCTTGAATACGCAATTGATGAGGACGGGTGCGCCCCATGGTGATGTGCTCGGGCGATTTTTGACCGTAAACTTGTTAAGTTCCCGATAATCAATGCACATTCGGGACGATCCATCCTTTTTTTTCACGAAAAGGACGGGTGCGCCCCATGGTGATGTGCTCGGGCGTACAAAGCTTTGTCAAGTAATTCCTGGAGTTGGCTAGAAAGTTCACGCATTTCGGACGGTGCAAGGCGATAGGGAGCTTTGGCAACAGGGTTAGCTCCAGGGATAAGGTCAATACGAAAGTCGATATCAAGAGTATGGGGTAGACGATGTAATTCTTCAGGAAAAACATTAGGAAATTCACAAACAACAGGGACGTCTTTCACAGTTTTCTTTTCCTCCTCTGCTACTATAATATGGGCTAAGAAAACCAAGTATTCCTTATGGAGATACTTGCTTGCTTGAATACACGAAATTAATTTCAATTCTTTTGAGGATACTTCGCCATAAACACATAGTTTGTCATCGTTCGAAAGAGAGAAACGAATTATCTTTTCGAAACAAACGACTTCAGCACGATTCTCCCGAAGGAAATCCATGCCTACTATGACATCAAAACTACCAAGTTGTATAGGGATGAGATCGATCGGGAAGATGTGATTGTTGAGCTTAAGAGTACAATCACGGAGAACGGAATTTACAGTGACGGTACTTCCGGTGGCAATTTCGACATCAAAAGTCGCTGGGAGGTTAGCGCGTTTACGTTTTTGGAGCTTTTTGAATTCAAATGACATAAAACAGTTATCGGCTCCAGTGTCATATAAACAAGAAGCATAAACAACATTTCCGAGAAACGTAACATTAACAACGTTGTTGTCAGTCTGAGCCTGGCGGACGTTGATATTGAAAGTTCTTCTGCGGGCTGCTTGTTGTTGTTGTTATTACTGCTGCTAAGGTTGTTGTTGCTGCAATTGATGCTGTTATTGCTGCTGTGGTTGTTGTTGCGGTTGTTGTTTCACAGCTCAGTTTGGGCAGACATTAGCAAAATAATTTGGGTCACCACAAGAGTAGCAGGCTCGTGCATGAACAGCGGGTGTAGGAGCTGCTTGGTTGACCTGAGGAGCAGGATGTTGAACTGGTGGTATTGGAAGAGCTTGTGGAGCTTGTTGGCGGGGGCCTGAGCGGGAGTGTGTAGTAAAGTGCCCATAGATGTTGCAATTCACACAAAAGTGACAGTTCACCCCTGTCGGATAATGATAAGTGTAGGTGGGGCACAGAGGGTGAGTACCAGTATACGCATGCTTGGCAGGTGGTGCATTGGTAGTAGCAACTTGACGGTTCTGGTTGTTGGGCGGTGATGTAATTGCATTAAGTGGTACTGCGGCGGTAGTCACATAGTTCTTGTTGTTGTTGTTCCTTCGCTTACGACTTTGTCGTGAAGACTTTGAACCTTGAGATGCTACATTATCGTTACTGGGAGTAGGAGTAGCTTGATTGAGGCTCTTGGTCGAGGTTTTGAAAGCTCTAGCCAAGACTCGTTTATCGTTGATCTCGGCTGCTAGCTGATAGGTTTCCTCGATAGTAGTAGTTCTTGTTGCTTGAATGAAATCAGCTACACAATCAGGAAGAGCTCGGATATACTTCTTGATAGCCTTTTCAGTTGTGTCCACTTGACTTGGGCAGATAATACTTAGCTGTTTGAAACGAGCGGTGAGACCAGCGTTGTCACCTCTTTCTTGCTTGATACCCCAAAACTCATTCTCCAGCTTCTGGATCTCATGGGGAGGGCATAATTCTTTCATCATGAGCTCCTCCCAAGAGAGACCATAAGCTGAATCATTACCGCGCCTGTTGCGCTCAGCTGTCCACCAATCGAGTGCCCTCGACTGGAAGACTCCAGTAGCATTCACGGTGCGTAGATTCTCTGGGCATCCACTTTGACGAATAGTGACTTCGATCGCATCAAACCATTGGAACATGACGTTGGGTCCATCTTCCCCATTGAAGTTCATCGGACCGCAGGCTTTGAATTGTTTGAAGCTGAAAGGAGCTTTAGGTGATTCATTCTTTGAATCAACAGAAGATTTGCTGCTAATTTCGTAGGTTACACTGACAATCTGAGGTATAACCTTGGCCATTTCCTTGGCCACAAGTGAAGCGATTCGCTTGTCAGCTTTGTTCCTCCGAACCTTTCGGCTAGTATGAGAACCGAAAGAAGACATAGTCGAGTGTGAGTTCTACAGCAGATATCATCCCGAAGGGATTAGGCGAGATTCGATCATATTAGGTTATGTTTTGAAAAGTTTAGCATGTAACAACCCACGTATTATTATTATTATTATTATTATTATTATTATTATTATTATTATTATTATTATTATTATCCCCAAATGCAAAGCTCAGTAACACGTCAAGCACATAGGCACATAGTCACATAGGCAAATAAACCACATAGGCACGTATACACATATGCACATAATTCATATAGGCACATATTTTGCACGTATTCACCTACATATTTTTAACGTATTCACCTACATTTCAAGGACGCATAGCGCGTGCGAGAGATAGCGAGTAGCATAAGCGGCGAGTATGGCGTAAGAGACTTCTTAGTTTGTTTACGATTAGTTAGCGTTTTGGATTACAAAGGCTGTGCGAGTTGTGTGTGTTTTGTAAAGCAGGGAGCGGAAAGCGTAAAATTTCCAAAATCGAAACGCATAAACACATAAAATTGATGACGCGAAAATAAATCGGCGATGCAGGCTTACAAGCAACATAGAGTTTCTTGGGTGTGAGACATCGACTACCCAAAGTGATTCAGCCATTCTCAACAAGTTTGAGTACACGCTTTGGCCTAATAAACTGTGCTCTATTACCATAATACGATGAATGCACTCATCCTTCCAGTTACTACGCGACTCGAGTCATTGGAACAGTCGAAACTTTGGTGAGAGTTTTGTAAAAATACTTTAGAGGGTGGAACGGGTCATTAAGATGCGGGTTTCACCCCTAACTTAACAACTTTGCTCCTAACTGTGTTAAGATAACCATGAGATAGAAATGGAGATTTCCGTTGAGATATGGATTTCACTCCTAGGTCAACGAAAGATTCTCGTGCTGAGAGCATTACGCGGGGTGAGTAATCTTATAGAGAGTTCTTGGTTTTCACACCTAATATCGACACAGTCACTCGTTGGTGTTATGCGAGTAGTTCCAAACGTGTATGTTGTGTTAGCCTTAGTAAAGGAAAAAATTAAGTTTTCCACCTTAGGAAATGTGCCTTCGTATGAAGCTATAATGCGTAGGTTCGTACGAAGGTGTAGTAATGTTGGTTCGAACAAGAGTATAGCAACATGTGGGTTCGTACGAAGCCCCAAGTGGGTTCGTACGAAGGGTATGTTGGTACTTAGACTATAGACTAGGTCTGTTTTACACGACTCGACCTAATTCCCTATACTTATGGCTCTGATACCAATCTGTCACACCCCAACTGATGGCAGAATCATCGGGGCGCGGCACTAGGCGAACCTGATTGCTTAAGAGAATCCATAACAACTATTAAATGACAATATTTAAAAGGTTCATTGTCCCATACCAATACACAAATATTTCACAAAAAGTCACCACAGAGTTTACATCTCTTAAACAAAAACAAGTCCGACAACCTAGATTTTTTATTTGATGAGTTTCTAGACTTCCTAATCCATTGCAGCAAATAGACCATGAACCTGTCACATACGTTAAATAAAAGTCAATACATGAAGTAAAGGTGAGTACACAAGTTTGCATAGATATAGTATAAAAGCATTTACACGTAACCAACATGTAACACGTAACGGGTGAATCAAGTACTATCAACAATGATACATCCTAACCACGTGACTGCGAGTAGAGTATGCACGACACATGTTCACCACTTCGAACACGTGAAGTAAAATATATGATCCCTAGCAACCCCTGAACAAACAGGTGTTGAGTCCAAACTATAGTACTATCGTTGCTAGAGGCGGTCTGGCAAGTAATCACCGTATAAGCATAGTAACAAGCATTCAACTAATCACGTATAGCATGCGGGAGCGGTTAGCGTTAAAAGTGTTTGCATTGTGTGTTGCGTTTTTTTATACAGAACGTATGTAAAACCCAAAAGTGCGTTAAGCGCAAAAGGGTTCGAGTATACTCACAGCGTGTGTCTAGCAAGTAAACACAATCTGAGAATGAATTAAAGGGAGCGACGGGTCAGCCTGCGTACGGGAACAGAAGCGTAAGTCCTCAAAAGTGCTGAAACGGTCGAAAATCGGAGTATCGGTGGGAAACAGAAGCCTCGTACGAAGCTGTGCCTGCGTACGAAGGTGGGTCTTCACACTTGTGCAGCTTCCATTGTCCAAAATCGAGTGTCTCCGCGTCTGTCTTCAAAAAATCGAGTGTTCATCCCTCCAACCTTAAGCTACTGATAAAACTTAGAGTCGGAGAGGTCTTTGTCTGAGTCACGGATGAGAAACAGGTTGTTAAGTCTGAAGTCACTGCCTGTGTCTCTTCGTACGAAGGGGAGTGCCTTCGTACGAAGTTGGCTTCACATAGAATAGTCCAGTTCGCAACGTGACTGTTTTTGGCATTCGGAGCTGTTTTCTCATCTGAATCGGATGTGTTTTCGAGTCAAATTCAAGACGGTTTCGACATTACCTCGTTCCACTATTCAGTGAACGAAATATGTCGTTTAAGGTCTGTTTCGGTGTGAAAATCAAGTTTTGAAGAGTTTCAAGGTGTTTTTATTTAGATCTGCACTTGGTGAGTGTGAAATCAACAGATTTCTAGCTTGGGAAACCGAAGTTAGTCCCACTACACTCGGTTAAGTGTAAATCAGTGATGAGAGAAGAATATTTGATGAAAAAGATGAAGAGTTTTGGTGAAAACAGAGAAGTTATGATGAAAAGTTGAAGTTTAAGTAAAAAGATGAAGTTTAGTTGGAAAACATAAAGGATTAGATGAAATCGAAGTGATTCTTGTAGAAAATCGAAGTGGAATTCGTTGTGTAATAGTATAAATGTGTTAAATCTTACTTGGAAAAAATCGGACAGAAATTTGGTAGAGGTTCGGTATGAAAATCAGCAAGTGAGAATGAATGAGGAGAAGCTAGGTATTTATAGAGATGGTTGCATTCGCATAGGGACCTTGGTTCGAACCAGCTGACTTCATATGAAGCGGCCTAGCTTCGAACAAAGGTGCTTTTTTGCGCAATCGTTTCCTCGTTTTGCGTCTAAGGGGCACGTTTAATGCATTTTTAAATATACTCTCATTAGTATATTCAAACATCTAATATTTTTTCAAATATTTTCTCTTTTATTATCTGTCTAAAGATTTATTTTTCGTTTCGATGTTTAAAATTGGGCGCGTCAGAACAACGTATTATGTATCATCGCGGCTTTTTTTAAGTTTATCTACATTTCTAACCCGCGCACAACACTTTGCCTGATGTAAATATATTTTATTGTTTTCGATCAATGTAAAACACGTGTCGACATCCCTTTAGACATTGCTCTTTTAGTTGTCATCCGAGTGTCATTACCGATAGAACTTAACCGATACTAACCGAAAGCCCGCCTCAACGCGCAGGGGCATATTACTAGTTATATAATAATAATTAATATATTATTGAAGAATTATACCACATAATGTTATGTGGCATTTATTGGATTCTATTAAATAAGAAAATGCAATGTGGATTTTATTGGATTCTTTTATTACTATAGATTGTAATGGATCACGTACAAGACAGATTATCCATATGAAGTGTACCTCACAATCCAGTCTTGACACGTGGCTTTTTTTAATTTAAGGGGGTAAGGGTATTATGGTCATTTCTTCCTTTAACCTACTTCACCCTCAATTTTCAAACGCTTATAACTTCTTAATATGATAATATTTTTTTTTAATTTACACCGTATTAAGGAGCATAACATTCTCTTTAATTTGAGTAGGCTATTTCTATAGCTTTTTAATTTTGAAAATTTTTATTTTACAACCAACAAAGTTATGTTATTGTGTAACGTTACGTTATTATGTTCCAATACGTACGTTATGTTATTATGTTCCAGTACGTAATTACGTACCATATGTGCAAGTAGTAACAAATGCTTAATGTGACCCTACACCTATAATCACGTACTATATGTAACAATTGTAATGTATTTGATTGTTTATCAGTACGTAGTTATATTATTATAGTTTTATTGATTGTATAATGTTTTTATTTACTAAAGTTATGCGTATTACGTAATTATACATTAGAATTAATTGTTTTATGCTATTACGTGAATTGATCTGTAATATAAGTCGTTACCTAATTTATACATGTAGTTTTTGCACACATCTTACGTAATTATTACATTTAGTATTTATTACTGTTTTTGCACACATGGTACCTGATTATAAATTCAGGTATACATTTTAGTAGTTGGTACGTGATTAGCTATTTATTGATTATGTTCGAGGCGTTTACTACGTACTGTAACATAATCACGTAACGTTACATAATCACATACTTTATACCTTGTAAAATAAAAACAATTAAAAATTAAAAACACTATAGCAATAACATACTCAAATTAAAGGAAATAATATGCTCATTAATATGGTGTAATTTTTTTTACATATTATCCTATGAAAAATTTATAATTGTTTGAAAATCATAGGAGTAGTTCAAGGAAGAAAAGCCTATAATACCCTTGTTCTATTTGTTTTTTTATATTCCAGAATCATGTTTACAAAATTGTCACCGTATCATTTAGAACATTGATCTTTGAAAATCTATGCCTGAGATTCTAACATACACTTCGTACGTGAAATCTCTCTTGTATAGTAGCAAGAACCATATTATAAAATCTAATGCATAAAAAAAGTAATTCATTTGTTATAGTATATTTTATAACAACTATCAGAATAAAAACAAGTTGGTTATATCGAAATGAATAAAACACTATAACGTGGTTAATAAAAAGAGTTTTTTTTTTTTTTTTTTTTTTTTTTTTTTTTTTTTTTTTTTTTTTAATGAAGAAAATATCATGTTGTTTTCTTGATCAATTTAGGTCAACGCACCAAGTCCCTCATCGACTCTATATTAGGGAAGTGGGGGTGGTCACTAGTGATAGAATTATATCACTCCCAATATCTAATCAACTCATGTCATGTCATCACCCAATATTCTATCACTAGTGATAGAAATGTAGTGAGGGTGGTCACAAATGATAGAATTCCATCACTCACCAATTTTTTGAATTTTTTATTTTAAATTAACAATAAAACACTAAAATTATAAATTAACAATAAAACACTAAAATTATAAATTTCATTAAAATTAAAACATACATACTTCAATTTAACATACTAGAAATATTTTAGACTACAATTTAAAAAAAAAAAAAAAAACCTACTCCTCATCCGAATCATGAAACTCCAAACCTAGAGAACCTACTAGTTCGATTAAATCGTATCTCAACCTAAAGTGAGTTTCATCATTCCACAATTCTTGTTGGATATTTTGTGGAACTTGAACTTGTGTAGGAGTATCCGGCACCCAATCCGGGGATATTGCACGTCCGTCTTCTTTGATCATCATATTGTGCAATATGATACATGCATACACCATGCTATGTATTGTTTTCTTGTTCATCGCACGAACCGGTCGGTGTAGTATACCCCATTTACCCTTTAAAACACCAAATGCCCTCTCAACATCTTTTCTTGCTGATTTTTTCAATTTTTTGAACACGATTTCTTTAGGCTAGACAGGAAATGAGGGAGCTTTCGAAAGCCTCGTTTGTAATGTCGACCGTTAACATAGAAAGGAGTGGAAGGTGCGGTACCATCCGTTACGGTTTGAAACAACGGCGACGTATGCAACACATTGATGTCGTTGTTTGAACCTGGAACACCGAAATACGAATGCCAAATCCATAAATCATTCGTCGCCACCATTTCTAGTATGATGGTTGGTCTTTTGATGTCTCCCCTAACATACGCCCCTCGCAACTCTCTTGGACAATTTTTCCACTCGATATGTGTACAATCGATGCCACTGAGCATCCAGGGAAAATGCCATCTAGCCTTATGTGCGGCGTAAATATGTGAGATGTCGTGGCTCGTCGGTTTACGTAAAAACTCTTTAGCATACAACTTAATGACCGCGTTGCAAAAAAATTGCAAACATTCACGTGAAGTTCTGGCCGACATAGCTAGGTATTCATCATAGATCGGGAGGGTTACCTGTCGCTAGTTGGCGAATGGCGGACGTGCATTTTTGTATCGGCGTGAAACTTTGTTTGCCCCTCGCATCGTAACGTTCTTGAAACCATTCCTCGCTTGCTTCGATGTCTCCAACAATCTTTAAAAATAATTTTTTGGGTAAACGAAACCGATCTTTAAACGTTTCGGCATTGTAGAGCGGATTTTCCACAAAATAATCGTTCATTAACACTTCGTTGGCACGTATACGATCACGGTCTACCATCTTCTTCTTTGGGCGGGACAACTCGGCATCAAGTTCGTTATACACCGACACAAAATATTTTAGCGTCTAATTGTCGGAAGACGACTCGGTATTGCTATCGCTAGACATCGGAAACGTCGAATCCATAGGGAAATCTATTTGAGAAAGATGTAGTTTGTGTGAAATGGGTTTATGTTTTTGGTGTGTGTAAAATGGTTTAAAATGGAGATATATATAAAAGGTTTAAAGGTTTTTTTTTAATAAACTTACCGTTGAATAACGGTCGAATAAATGTCCAACGTTCAAATTCGTTCAAACTTTCAATTGGTTACAAATTCCACTCGTTGAAAACATCACGCGTGATACCACATGAGGCGGCGGTGTGCGTTATAAAATAATGCGTGACGGGGGATCCATCACGGACCGCCCCGCCTCCCCTTATATACTATAGCCAAAATCGACAATACATACTTCGGTTGTATCTATATATTCGTTGCACGAAACAAACAAGATTCCGTTAAACTTAAGACAAATTACAAAAATATACATATCATAATTCTTGTATCAGATTTAAAACAAGATAATAATTGAAGGTTAATAATATAAAACCAATCTTCTTTCTTCTTTATAAACAAAATCCATCATCAACAAAAACACCATAAAGCTTTAAAAATGGGGGTTTCTTATCTATACATCTCCCTCCTACTACTACTTCTAGCTTCATTTCTCTTCCGTCGCAAATCCTCCAACCACCCGCCGACCGTCTTCCCGACCCTCCCAATAATCGGCCATCTCTACCTCTTGAAACCACCTGTCTACCGAACCCTAGCCAAACTCTCTACCAAATACGGCCCCGTACTCCTTCTCCGCCTCGGGTTCCGCCGTGTGCTCTTGATCTCTTCCCCTTCAGCTGCCGAGGAATGCTTCACCAAGAATGACATTATTTTCGCAAACCGCCCTCACATGTTATTCGGTAAGATCATCGGCAACAACTACACCACTCTCATCTGGTCTTCCTACGGCGAAAACTGGCGCAACCTACGCCGCATCGCTTCAACCGAGATCTTATCAACTCACCGCCTCAACGAGTTTCACCACATACGCATTGAGGAAGGCCACCTTCTTGTCCGTAAATTATTTACCATTAATTCACCAGTGAATATGAAGTCAGTTTTTTATGAATTCACGTTGAATGTGATGATGCGGATGATATCCGGAAAGAGGTATTTCGGCGGAGATATTTCAGCCGCCGAGGAAGAAGGAAAACGACTCAGGGAGATAATGGATGAGATGTTTTTGCTCGCTAGTGCGACTAATATCGCCGATTACTTGCCGATGTTGAGTTGGTTGGGAAACCGGTTGGAGAAGAAGTTGATTACGTTGAACCAAAAGAGGGATCGGTTCTTTCAAGGATTGATCGAGCAACTTAGAGGATCAAAAGAGGAAACAAAAAAGACCATGATTGAAGTGTTGTTATCGCTACAAGAATCAGATCCTGAATACTATAGTGATCAAATGATTAGAAGCTTTGTGCAGGCAAGATCCTCTTTCTCATCTTCGGTTTCAATTTTAGTTAGTTATAGTTTGTTTTCGGTTTATGGTTTTATAACTAAAATACAAGATTAATGAAAAATGAATACGTTAATACGAGCTACAATTAAAATAAGCACCTAGGAAGAATAGTGTAGAAGCATCAGAGCGACAATCAACTAAGATTCTCCCTTAGTTTTATCGTTCAAAACCAACTAGATACTCCTTAAAATTAACTCCGTGTTTTTATTGATCTCACAAGAGTGTACGTTCACGCACGTCCTAGCCCGTGTCTCTGGTCTCCAGACCTGCCCGCGAGCGCCACACTGTAATTTGCATGCCCGACTTGGTTGCACGCTAAACGAGCGTTCCCCCGCCCGCAAGGCTGTTATGTACCATTTGCGCGCCACACAAAAGCAACCAGTAACACACCACGCGTGCTTGCACCTCGTATCCAAACCACATGAGCGCGCAACACACGCTATGATGAACCTGCACCTGCCCAATAGCCGGATGACCCGCAAAACCAACACGGCGTGCTCATGTGTGCACGACACTTACTCCAAAATCCACACTACACCACCGACGATCCGGACCTGATCAACACGGCCACACAGTAAAAAATATACAGGCATACAAAGGTGATCTCAAGTAGGCAAATTGTGCGAGTGCGAGTTTAGGGACCTTAGGGTTCCCACTAGTATATCCCTCTAATAAATAATGAGTGCTCCTTCTTATAAATTACACTTACTTTGTTTTCGTCTTATGTGGGACAAGTTTCTACCCAGTCTCTTCCAATTTGTTCCAGCTTTTTACACAACTTACACACTTCAAACACCCAAAATCAATATCTTATTTATCTTAGTTTCATTTTGTACACGGCTTGATTTTACTTCAATTTTCTTTTTCATAATCGGATATTATTTTGATTCGAGAGATTAGAAAAGATTCGATGAACACCCATTAACAAAATCATATGTAACAGGATTGCTTGCATCAATATATAAAAGGAGTTTTTCTTGTAGGAAGTGATTTCATTTATTTTAATTTTTTGTGGACGGTAGGAAGTGATTGCTTGTATAAATTTGGTCCAATCTAGAACATAATTGTTGTTAAAATATTATAATAAAAAAATTACTACAACAAAACCAGAGAATAGCGGCCACAAATGTCTAAA
The DNA here is from genome assembly GCA_030545235.1 of Helianthus tuberosus. Taxonomy (NCBI): domain Eukaryota; kingdom Viridiplantae; phylum Streptophyta; class Magnoliopsida; order Asterales; family Asteraceae; genus Helianthus; species Helianthus tuberosus. The sequence goes on from CM060374.1 coordinate 115,369,624, forward strand.
GACCATTTAATATGATGTAACAAATTGCATTTCGGTTAGAGTAAATTAGGATTTTGACCCCTATGGTTATATCACTTTTACTCTTTTAGCACAAAAAGAAATCTTTTAAACTCTGAGCTCTTAACGTCTTTTTTTTTCTAACTCTTTTAGCCCCTAACACTAACCCTATTCATTTACTTTTAGGGGCAAAAGGTTTAGAAAAAAAAAAACGTTGGTGGCTCATATGTTAAAGGATTACTTATTAGGCTAAAAGCGTAAAAATGATATAATCATAGGGGCCAAAATCGTAATTTACGCTTTCTGTTATAATTAAATTAAGAATAGTTGCCATCAGATTTTACAATATTAAATACATTTGAGTAAATTACGTTTTTGGCCCCTGTGGTTATATCAATTTTAGTATATTAACCCAAAATAAGAACTTTTAACATATCTGACCCATGGTTTCTATAACTAACCATTTTGGCCCCTAAGTCTAGAGATCATGGGGGCCAAAATGGTTAGTTATAGAGCCCATGAGGGCTAAAATGGTTAGACTTAGGGGCCAAAATGGTTAGTTATAGAGACCATGGGGGCAGATATGTTAAAAATTCTTATTTTGGGCTAATATAGTAAAACTGATATAACCATAGGGGCCAAAAACGTAATTTACTCAATACATTTTAACATACTTGTAAAAATCCTTATACCAGAAATCCATTTTATATAACTTATAAAAATTTACATTTTAACGTGGTTTGCTGAACTATTACAATGGTAAATCAACTCATTTAAAATTATTAAAAAGTATTAAAAAATTACTAAAATATATAAATAATTAAAAAAATAATATCATTAGATTAAACCAAAGTACAATAGTAGATAAAAAAAAAACTTAAAACAAACTGCAATACAAGACAAAAACTAGCCGGCTAGATGAAGATTGTGGGTGTTTGCAATGTGCACCGCAAGATCCACTCAAATGGCATGGTGGGTATCTTAGCAACGAAGTTCCATAAGAATACCATTGAAGCATTGATTACATTTTGTTTAGGACCGACTTTATCTTTCAACATCATGTTGCGTAATATCATGTTGGCATATATTACATTTCTAATCATGTTTACACGCATTGCCCGATCAACTTGTTTAGCTATACCCCCAACGAACTTTTAAGGCACCAAAAGCTCTTTCAACGTCCTTCTCTGTCGCTTCCTGCAAAACCTTGAACGTAATTTGTTTATCATCAGAAGGATAACCAAATAATTTATACAAAAGTGGCATGACAGGGTTATATATTATCATCATATTAAAACACATACTTGTATTATACCTGATTTTCCTCAAATGCCATCTTTGATGTGGACATGTGTTCGACAGCATTGAGTAATGGTGATTGGTAGAGTACGTGTAGGTCGTTATTTGAACCAGAGACCCCTAAGAAAGCATGCCAAAATCGGAAATCTTATGATGCTACCGTTTCGAGCATAATCATCATGGATGCGGCTAGATAGCATTTAAACCGATAGTGGGCCACCGAGTCCCCTTTCGCGTCTATTTCCTGTAGTGGGTAATAGTCTTTAGGTGTGGCTCGATTTAAATCCTTGAAATCTATGCAGATTTGCCATGAGTTATATGTTTTTCTTACCCTGATTGAGTTAGAGATCCAAGAGGGGTAACGTATCTCCGTCAGGATTATCCCTGTTATTGTTAACTTATGTACTTCTTCTGGCATAGCATCATTTCGTTCATTGGGCAACGGTAGTTTCTATTGTGCCACTACTCTTGCCTCTGGATTGACCTTCAGATAGTGCTCGATTATATCTCTTGGAATACCTGTCATATCGCTCGACGTCCATGCGAATACCTCGAGGTTATTCGTTAGCAGGTTTAGTAGCCTCCGACTGTATTCTTATAACAAGGCCGTTCCAATTGTTACTGTATGTTTTGGGTACGTTTCATTAATTACCCACTACACCGCTGATAGGGGTCGAATACCTGGTCACCGATTCTGGCATGGGTACACATCCTTTGTGACATGACGGCTCCTACTCTCCATATCGTGGGGAACTTCAAGACGCCTGTAAGAAGCCATGTATGGTAGATGCTATTGCCCTGAAGGCCCTCATCCCCCGGTCGGCCGAGGAAGTTGTTGTGCGACAATGGTTCTGATACCACCACGAACGACAAGGACTCTAACCGTCTCTTAGGTCCATCATATAGTTCCACCCAGTACCCTGTGAACTGTGCCTTCCTCCGTCGGATGAGCTTCCTCCGTCTACTAGTACCATGTGAACTGTGCCTTCCTCTATCTTGAATTGGATAAAACCGGGTCTTCTAACATTTCTTCCTTCAACAAAGGAGGGGAATTCAGTACCGATTTGTTCCATATTCGTCCTTCCAAGACTAGGGGTTGACGAATGTGTGGTCTCTTGTGTGCCACTGCCGGATGAACCATGAGTATCTGGGCTTCCTTCCTCTTGTCAACCGCACTTTTCCTTCTTGCCTTGATGTCTTTAACCAAGTGAGTCAATTCTCTTGTCTTGATTGCTAGCTCTGTGTGTTTTTTTGACTAAAAACATTCCTCCGTGTCATGTCCCTTGGCCATGTGGAAGTCATATTACTTTTTGGAGTTCTGCTGTGTGGGTGTTTTGTTAAACGGGTTATGGGGTTTGAACTTTAAGCGAACCCCTTCTATTGCTAAAATTTCCCTTGGGGTTTTAGTCAACTCTGTAAAAGGCCTCTTTTCTCTATCGTATGGCTTATCTTGCCGAGGGGAATGGGTTTCGTCCCCTTTTCGTCATTTCTGCCTTTTTTGTAAGTCTCGTTCCACTCGGAAACCAACCATGAGACGGGCCTGCCGGTACGGGTTGTTGTTTAGAGGAATGCAAGAGGGACCGTTCCATCTCCCTTGAGGTTTTTTCCCATAAATTGCTTTTTTCCATTTCAAGAAGGGTTCAACCCTCTACTTGGTTCATTCCATGGTTGTGTGGATTCTAGCATTAGGTTCTTATATTTTCTGGTCTTGATACGATGTATGAAGTTTGAAATCCTCATTTGTTCGTCAACACTAGCGATCTGCAGAGATTCCTCTTTATACCTAGCTATGAAAGTCCTCAAATTGTCACTGTCATGTTGCTTGACGTGATGTAGTTGTACTGGGTTTTTGATATGCCTTCTTTGTTACGTGAAGTGATCCAATAACCTACCCCTTAATTCTTCGAATATCAATCGATCCGGGCGGTAAGTTGTTATACCACAATCGTCTAGAACCCATTAATAGTTAGATGAACATTTGCCACCACACGGGCATAGATCATCCATCCATAAGGGCCACCTCCATCGAATAGTAGGAGATGATCCTCCGGATCTGTCGTTCCATCATGCGTTCACATATTAGGGGGCATCTTGGTCTTGGCTGGGCATGCAAAGTAGTTAATTCTTTGCGTGAACTTGCTTTGGTATCGTGGTTGTAAGGTGCTGATAGATCTTCCCATTCCCATCAATGACCCTCTGTTCCGTGTGCATGATTGATCCATGGGCGATGAACATTTGATTATACAAACCTTACCCCCAATGGCTCATTGGGGGTGGGTTTATGTTTGCAAGGTTTGCCAGCATTGAAGCCGAGGTCATGGAAGGTAATGCCAAGAATGAAGGAAGCCTAAACTGAGTTGGATCCCTTCTATTCGTCCTCACGATGGAGGAGTAACATATGATAGGTGTTCCAGTAGGGGGTGTGACGAAGTATGGCTTATGGGTGGTGCGCTAGAAATCGGAGAGACCACTCATGGTTCTTCGTCATAAGACAATTGCAGCCTAAGCCCTTTGGCCAGTTCCGCCCGGACGTACTCATTCATCTAGAGTGTCATAGTTGTAGGAAATTGGTTCACTCCAATTCAGGGGTTAACTTGACATGCTGAGTTGTCCCTAGAGTTTGTGGTCCAGGTAGGACCGTCGATGTTATACTTTGACGCACCACGGCCCCACAGTGACCGCCAAAATGTTTAGATATTGGGTCCGGGAACCGAAAGGGCTTCTGATAGATGCTCCTTTAGATGGATTAACTAAAAGCATGCTCTTCGATGTGGACCTGTGTTCGGCGGCTTTGAATAATGGCGATTGGTAGACTACGTGTAGGTCGTTATTTGAACCGGAGACCCCGAAGAAATCACGCCAAAATCAGAAATCTTACGATGCTACCGTTTCGAGCATAATCATCAGGGATGCGTCTAGAAAGCATTTAAACCGATAGTGGGCAACCGAGTCCACTTTCGCGTCTGTTTTTGGTAGTGGGTAATAGTCTTTGGGTGTGGCTCGATTTAAATCCTTGAAATCTATACAGATTCGCCATGAGTTATATGTTTTTCTTACCATGATCGAGTTAGAGATCCAGGAGGGATAACGTATCTCCTTTAGGATCATCCATGTTGTTGTTAACCTATGTACTTCTTCTGGCACTGCATCACCTATTAATTATCTTATCTCTCGTTAATTAAACAAAAACATTTTATCCTACACATTTCAACCTTTATCCTACACGTATCAAAATTTATCATACATATATCCTACACATATCGAAATTTATCCTACACTTTATCCTATACATATCAAAATTTATCCTACACTTTATCCTACATATATCAAAATTTATCTTACACTTTATCCTACACATATTAAATATTTTTGTATACCGTAAATTAAGTTGTCTTGAAAGAGTATATTTTAAAAATGAGTTACAAGTTCAATTAGTTAGCTAATTTAGGGGAATATAATAAATTAATTAAAATTGTAAATTTACATATATGGCGTTACAATGATGTTAATTACACAAAATGAAGCATTTTTATAGATTTAAAACATATTATTTTTGTTCTTACAAAAAAAAAAAACTCTACTCTTTTTAGCGACCATAGTTAACCATTGTGACCCCAACCCCACACCACCTAAGACCCGCCACACGCTAACCACATACTACTCCTCCAAGAAACTCAGAAAACGCCTCCTTTTTCATACCCAAAAAACACATAGTCCAAGTAATCGGCTCGGCTCGACACGATTTTAAAACGAGACGAGCTCGAACCCACCCTTGCTCGGCTTGACTTAGCACATTTGCAACCTATGCAGTTAATGCCGTAAAATATCGGATATCGGTCGAGGACCGATATTTGAGATATAGGTTATCTCGGTGAGATACCGGTGGGATATCGGTCATTTTAATACAATGTAGAATTTATATGTATAGCAATTTAATACTAATAATTCAGTGATATATCGATTATATCGGTCAAATATCGGTGATATATCGGTTATATCGGTCAAATCTCGGTGATATATCGGTTATATCGGTCAAGTCTCGGTGATATATCGGTTATATCGGTCAAATATCGGTCAATATCGCCGATAATATCGGTACCGATATTTGAGACCGATATTTTACTAGGCGACCGATTTGACCGATATAACCGATATATCACCGAGATTAACTGCATAGTTTACAACCCTAGCTTATGGTTGTTTACTTGTTTATGAGATGAGCCAAACCAAGCTCAAGTCAACTTGAAATCATCAACGGAGTTGAAGTATGAGCTAGAACTCGACTAGTACACAATTCAAGACATCTCGGCTTGCTCGGTTTCTACAAAACAATCATATTTTTGAACTAATAATGTATATTGTGAGTTATAGATAATATAAAATAGTAAGTATATACACACTTAAAACCACAATGTTGTAAGAAAAGGTCTAGAAGGCCGAGTACTTGCAAAGTAATCACAACAAGGTACGTTGTCGAGGAGATTTTCTTCAACTCAGGCTAATTACTTGGAATCGATCAAAGACGGTTAACCTGAGCTAGAATCGAATTTAATTAGTTTACTCGGGACGATTTTGACTTAAAAAAACAAAATATAATATATGTGTATATAATATTAATGAAAGAAAATCAATTTTTGAAATGATTTAGTGACATCTATCCTTTAAATTTATACTGATATTCATGTATTTTGTTATAGATATTAGTGAAATTATGATATTTCACATATATATAATTTCCTAAAACTTAATTTCAATATAATTTATCATGTCCGAGTACTCTCTACCTAGTCCAAGTACTCACAACTCACCAGTTGACCGACTTGAGAGCGCCTAACGAATTTTGTAACCATGAAAAATAGTTAAATAAAGCTTGATCTAAATGTACCTCCCTCCTCACTAGTTGTACACCCTTGTGAGAGAAAAAGTGTGAGTCGCACCTGTAAGTATGTAAGATGAGGAGGGTACAACTAGTAAGGATGGGTGGGTATATTTAGTATCACCCTCAAAAAATTACCTAATAAAAAATAGCGAGACTCATGCTTAAATCTTTCACGAGCCAACCTTTAGTTTTAGATATTGATGCGGGCCCAAGTGTGGAGGAACAGGCTATTTTGTATTTGGAGGCCCAAGACCGCGTAACAAAAGGGGCTTCACTAAAATGGCTCTAACTTGGGCTACGGAGGTCCGTTTTGGGCGTGCGACCAGGCGAAACGAACGTGAGAAAAAGCTCCATCTTGCTGCAAACCGCCTTTGGCGGTTTGGGTCATCGTCCGGGCCAAAATACGCTTATTTCCATTAGTTATTTGCATTTTTATGTTTTTTTAGTATTTTGGGCATTTTGTTTTTGGGCTTGTGTTTGGCCCGTTATCTTTTTTTAGGCCCATTTTGAATTTCTGTTCTTATTTATATGTCCCTTTGGTAATTGAAACAATGAGACTTGAATTTTGAGAAAACTGAATTTTCACTTCAAATTCCGTGGCCTTTGGGTTGCAATTTGGGGGTTGGGGAAGAACACACGGGTATTCTTAGAATCAACGTGTAATCTTCATTTTTCCGTTTCACGCGCTACATCAGATATAAAGCTTAAAACAAGTCGAGTTTAAAATTTCTTCTTCATGTACTTTGAAATGGTAATTTACTATATCTTCCTCTGAATATCCCAAAGAAACAGGCATATCATTCATAATAATAACCGAAAATAAATCAAAGTTCACCTTGTCAATGTAAGATACATAACCGCCCTTATACTTAATGTCTGGAAATTTAGTAAAACTTCCACCATGATGAAACTTTAGACTGAAACAATATGGGTGTTTAACTGAAATCATCAAATCACAAAGAAGATTAGAACATTATACAAATCAGTGGCTTAGGGTTTAATCAAACAATGGGAATCAACATATCGTACTCTACAGTTGGATTAAAAGGAGACTATCATCTCGAACACACCAGCAGCTCCAATTATCATTCATCTTTGTATGAAATCGATTAGGGTAGGTTGATTAAGGTTCTGGGAATAAGAAGTGTGTTTGTGTTTATGTGGGAGACGATTGAGTAGAGAGATAATATAGAAGAAATATGTAAATGTCAACTTTACCCTTACATTAACGGAAGCTTTGAACGGCGTCTATTTTTTTGGACTGTATTGGCAAAACAAAACAACGCTAATGACTGTTTTAGCAACAAATCTTGATTTTAGACTGATCTAGCAATTTGTGTAAAACCTCAGGGACAAATTTAGCAATTTTCTCTTAATTAAACAAGCGAGGCTTGAGGTTGACTCTATTTTCTAAACTTTTGGTTGAACTAAATAAATTAATATTTTCCATCAATATATGTTCTTCTCTTATGCTTGAAAACTTGTGATTAGGTCTTGTTGTTGGCTGGCACTGATTCTTCGGCTGGAACCATGGAATGGTGTTTCTCGCTTTTAGTAAACCATCCACAGTTTCTACTAAAGGCGCAAAAAGAGATATATAGAAAAGTTGGAAAAGAACGTCTTGTTGAGGAGTCAGATATAGTTGACATACCTTACATTCGTTGGATTATAAATGAGACATTACGATTATCCCCTACGGCTCCTTTACTAGTTCCTCATGAGTCATCACAAGACTGTATTATTGAGGGTTACAACGTCCCGCGTGGGACCATGCTTCTTGTTAATATATGGGCCATACATCACGACCCTAAGTTGTGGACCGACCCTGAAAGGTTCAATCCTGAAAGGTTTGAAGGGCTTGAAGGAGCGGAGAATGAGTTTAAGTTAATGCCATTTGGGGCTGGAAGGAGGGGTTGTCCAGGGGAAGGGTTGGCAGTTCGTATGATTGGGTCAACTCTAGGATTGCTAATTCAATGCTTTGATTGGGAACGATTAAGTGATACGATGGTTGATATGACAGAAGGTCCCGGAGTCACCATGCCCAAGGCCGAACCATTGCTTGCTAAATGCCAACCGCGGCTAGAGATGCGATATCTACTTGCCCAACTTTGAATCCTTTTTGTAACTTATATTTTAATTAGCATACGAGTTAATGAGTTAATGAATTTGTGTACTTTTTATCATTGCTCTATATAAAAGAAGGTTAAAGTTTCAGTTAGTTATTTCTCTTAAAATCGTAACATAACTAATACGTAACAGGGAGCAATAGAAAAGTAATAAATTATTGGTCATTTAAGTTAGTTAAAATCTGTTAAATACATTAACTGTAACAGAGTAGGTGTTTAATTAAAATCACTCAACTTTTATGTTGCCTCTTTATATGATTTTTTAAACTCTTTTGATTTTCGGGAAGTCCAACCGTTTCTTTCCCAAGCAACCTTTGGCATTTCAAGTTTCTCCGATATTCAATTGCCACATAAATCATTTCCTCAAGTTTGTTTCTGTTAGAAGAGAACTCAAGTTTGAAAAATCACAGTCTGCTCCTTGGAATCCTGTGTCATAAACAAAAAAAGTTTCAAAATCATCCACAATCCAAGGTTTAAGTTATCCTACACATTTACCTATAGTCTTAAAGTACAAATTCGGTGGCTACGGCCACCGACAAAGCACTCGAAATTACCATTTTGTCCTATAATAAGTAATAGCCATTTTTGCTCACCGTGCTCTTCTTCTTAATTCGATGGTTGGGCCGCACTTTGTGTCATTCTTTGGCCCAATTCTCTTTTTGGATACAACTTGGATTATACATATATTTATTCTATTCTCTTAAAATAGAAATCACCGAACACTACATTATCTTACAAAATAAAAATCTGCATTAATTACTAATAATGGCAACATATGTTTGACAAGGGAACTTCTAATTCCATAATTCAGAGGCGGCGTATTGTAGGTCCGGCTAGGGGAGGATCTAGTCGCCTAATCCTTGTGTACAAACCAACCCGGTTGTGCGGAATCCAACCGAGATAGCAAACCGAGATAGAACACGCAAATGATAAGCACACAATACTCAACGATTAACACCACTTGTATTAATGCGTATGAAAGGTCCGTTACAAGCACAAGGTTTACAAATCAGTTCTGTAAACTCTCTCTAAGTGTGTGTTCTCTCTATTTCTGCTCTATGTGTCTAACTATCCAAGTGAACACAACACACGGGTATTTATACCCAACACAGCAGGTCTGGTCGAAGGATCAGGCAGACTGGTCGAACGATCATCTGTCGACCAGAAACAGCTCGAAGGATCAATATGTACCACGAAAGATGGGATCTTTCGTGGTCCATCTATCGAATGCTATCTATCGAGCTCATCATCGAAGGATATAAGTGATCCTTCGATGACACATCCTTCGACCCAAACAACTTACAAACATAATGTTGACTGTTTGGCCAAGTCAAACCAGGAGGATGGTTGACTTGGTCAAACTTACAAGACTAACAAGACATCGTTTGGCGTCATGACAAAATACAGACAAAGTACAGACACAAGTGCACCAACACGTATAAAAAAATATAATTTTCATATGGATTACAACTATTTATATACGACTTAGTATACAAGATATTCTGTATTTTTTGATATTTCAAAATACCCATATTCTATTCTATACTCTCTTAAAATAGAAAGTCGGTGGCAAAAGCCACCGACCACTACTAAGTTATATAATTTACATTTCTGTTACACACTCAAATGTATTCCTATAATAGTTGGTTGTGTGCTTTGGTTGAGTGTTGGAATGACCTATGTTCGATCCATGTTGTTTGCAAATAATTTTCTTTTTTCTTTTTTTTTTCCACCGCCCACCACTAAGTAATATAGTTTACATTTATAATAGTTGGTTGTCTGCTTTGGTTGAGTGTTGGAAGGATCTATGTTCGATCCATGTTGTTTGCAAATATTTTTTTTTTTCTTTTTGAATTTCATTATAAATTTTTATGTTAAACAACTTTCTTTAAACTATATTACGTATTGTTCCTTTACGGTAAAAAAACTATTTTAACGTACATCTTGGTATAAATTTGAGTTTTCTACGTTTTGACGTAAACATTTGTAATAAAATTCGAGTGGGGTTAAATATAATACCTTTCCGTTAAAAAAATCATTTTACGTGCGTATTTTTACGTTCCTGTCGGTCTAAATTCGAGTTATTCTACATTTCGGCGTAAATTTTTTGGAAAACAAGTCACGTAAAATATAATATGTTTTTATACTTATTTTATGATTGTTAATTGCTTCGTAAATTTTGTTCTTAATCGAGTGAAATTTAATTGTGGTTTTTTCCTTTTTTAAAAGCTCTAATTAATATCTTTTTGTTACACGTATATGTTTTTCCTCTATACCCGCTATGTTTTCTATGTATGAGTCGAGTCACCTATAATACGTTATAATTTTACGGCATACATTCGATTTATTTTACTTGACTTTACATTTTTATCCAATCGCAATGCTTATGTGGGTTACATTAAGTTTAATCGGATACGTCGAAACACACGTTTTTGTGTGGTTCACGCAACACATAACATTTGAACTAATTCATTCGATGTTTACGATATTCGAAATGTGCGATGTACCCGCGCCGCAACGCGCGCGGGCAATATTACTAGTTCTCTTAAATTTAGGATTGGTACAAAGACACAATGGGTCGTAAGTGTCTATTGATAAAAGCAGCAATTGAAGGAACAAGTTAATCGCAAAGTGAGCCTTTTCTTATTTCAATGAGTTGCAGTACAAAAACGAAGAAGGAGCATACTCCTTTAAATAGCATAAAGAAACAAACGGGTATATGCATGAACTTCGCATAACCCAACAAACTTATTCAGTGAAAAATTCAAAAGATAATAACGTAAACTTCAGAGATAAAGGCTCAACAAACTTTCTTTGAAATCTTCTACCCACGTGCATATAACTTTTGTTTGCATGCTTCCACATCAAACTTCATGCATGGGAGTGTAGTGTCACTTTCAACATCCCCCCCCCCCCCCCCCCCCCCCCCCCTTAATACACACTCCTGCACTCCAATCTTAAACCTCAGATTAACTAACTTTTCTCTTGGAACTGCCTTGGTCATAAGGTCTACAAGCTGCTCATTAGTACCACAAAACTCTAGCTTCATCTGCCCTTGATTTACCATGTCACGAATTAAATGGTATTTGAGTTCTATATGTTTTGACCGGCTATTCATAATTGGATTTTTTTGACAAATTGATTGTAGACTTGTTATCACAAAACACGATAGATTCATTATGTTGACTTATACCAAGGTCATGTAGTATTCTCGTAAGGCATATGGCTTGACAGCCTCCTATAGTAGCTGAGATATACTCGACTTCAGTACCCGAAAGAGCAATTGTATTCTGCTTTTTCGAACACCGTGAAACTGCTCCATTCCTGAGTAAAATTACATTAGTTGATACACTTTTCCTATAACCATGCATCCTGCCCAGTCACTATCGGTATAACTAACAAGTTGCAAATCATTTCTTCGCTCATACCTTAAACCAAGATCCACCATTCCACAATGTAGTGTAATACTTTCTTTGTTGCAGCTAAGTGTTGCTTGGATGGAGATTGCATGATACTAGCAAGTACTTCAACTGAGAATGCCACATCAGGTCTGGTGTGAGTAAGGTACATGAGACCACCCACTATATAGTGTCTCATTAACCTTATCCTCTCCATCTTCTGAATGAGGCTTATCACTTAGACTCATTAGAATTGCTTCAACCTTACTACCCTTCATTTGAAACTTATCAAGAAGACTTCTAGCATATTGTCATTGACTCACACAAATTACATCAGTTGACTGTTTTACTTCAAGCCCAAGAAAATATTGCAGCAATCCCATGTCGGTCATACTCGAAAACCTCCTGCATACCTTGTTTAAATTCTTAAATGAGTGACTCACAAGAGCTAGTCTAGTCTGTTTTATATACAAGATTGGCTCGTTAAGACTTCAGTTATACCCATTATTGGTGAAGTACCCATCTATTTAGGAGCTTGTTTAAGACCATACAGAGCCTTTTTCAGTTTATACACTTTGTCTTCAGAGTTTTTCAGCTTGTATCCTTCCGGTTGCTCCACATAAATATCTTCATCGTGTTCCCCATTTAGGAATGCTGACTTTACATCCAATTGGTGTACAAGCCTACCCCTTTGTGCCGCAACAGCAAGTACTACTCTGATTGTTTCAAACCTTGCTTCTGAATCAAAGGTTTCTTCAAAATCTACACCCTTTTTCTATGAGTAACCCTTGGCAACTAATCTAGCCTTATGTCTGATCACTTATCCATTAGCACCAAGTTTAGACTTAAATAGCCATTTAAGGCCAACAATATTCTTACCGGCCGGAAGAGGGACAAGCTCCCATGTGTTATACTTTTCAATTGCAGCAATTTCTTTAGCCATGGCAGCTGATGGTATTAGAACAATAATATTCTCACGAAACTTTAAACAATGAGGATCAACTCAGGCTTTGATTATTGCTTTTGTGAATGAGAAAACAAGAACACAAAGTTGCCATTATATAGGCCAGCATACAACAGCTAATAAACACAAACGGCTAGAAACAAAAGACTCGGACTTCCTAACAACTTAGATAAATTCAAACCAACCAACAGAATAGATAAACTCCAAAGCCCACGTGCATGATCCTCAAACCTTCTAGAAGACATGTGCATAGGAGGATTTAATCACATTTTAATACCCCCCCCCCCCCCCCCTGATTGATACTCCTGCACTCCCATTTGATAACGAAACATCACAAACTTTTCTCTAGCCAATGCTTTAGTGAAGCAGTCTGCCACTTGTTCCTCTGTGCTGCAAAACTTGAGAGCCACCTTTTCTTGATTCACCATATCTCGAATGAAATGATACCCTAGATCAATATGCTTTGATCTACTATGCATGACAGGATTTCTTGACAAATTTATAGCTGATTGATTGTCACAATAAATTGAAGTTGCATGCTCTTGTTTGATACCCAGATCTTCCAACATTCTTCTAATCCATATGCCTTGACAAGTAGCACCAGTAGCTGATATATACTCAGCCTCAGTACTGGATAAAGCCACCGTATTTTGTTTCTTTGAACACCAGGATACTGCACCACTTCCCAAGGTAAACACGTATGCACTAATACTCTTCCTGTCATCAAGACATGCACCCCAGTCACTATCTGCAAATCCCACTAGCTCAATCTTGTCTGTTCTCTTGTACCATACTCCATACTTAACAGTGGCTGCTATGTATCTGAGCACTTTTCTTGCTGCACCTGCATGAACCTTAGACGGCGACTGCATGAACCTGGATAACACACCAACAGCATATGCAAGTTCTGGACGTGTATGAGTTAAGTAGATCAGGACGCCCACAAGACTTCTATACTTGGTTTCATTAACTCTATCTTCACCATCTTCAATCTTGTACTTCTCATTAGGACACATAGGAATGTCTTCCAGCTTGCAATCACTCATACCGAATTTTGTTAACAGATTGCTAGCATATTTTTCTTGAGAAATAAAGATACCTTGATCACATTGCTTGACCTCTAATCCCAAAAAATATTTTAGTAAACCCAAATCAGTCATCTCAAAAACTTTCTTCATTCCTTCTTTAAACTTAGCAACCAGAGCATCACTTGAACTTGTACAGATAATATCATCCACATATAAACATACATAGATGAAATTACCTGATTTATGCTTAACATAAAGAGTCGGCTCATTGAGACTTCTTGTGTACCCATTTCTTGCAAAATAACTGTCAATCTTACCATACCAGGCTCTGGGAGCCTGTTTTAGGCCATATAAAGCCTTATGCAACCTGTAAACTTGATCTTCCTTTCCCTTAACTTGAAAACCCTCTGGCTGCTCTACATAGATTTCTTCAGCAAGTTCCCCATTGAGAAATGCTGACTTTACGTCCAGTTGATGCACCATCCAACCTCTATGAGCAGCAACAGCAAGCACTATTCGTATGGTTTCAAACCTTGCTACTGGAGCAAAGGTTTCTTCAAAGTCTATGCCATATTTCTGAGAATACCCTTTAGCCACAAGCCTGGCTTTGTGCTTGATTATTTGACCATCCGGACCAACCTTTGTCTTGAATAACCACTTCAGGCCAACTAGATTCTTCCCCGCAGGCAAAGAGACCAATTTCCACGTTCCATTCCGATTAATGGCAGACAATTCTTCCTCCATTGCAAGAACCCATTCTTTCTTTTGAACTGCATCATTAAAACATGTAGGATCTGATATGTTTAGAGCAAATTGACAACTCGAGTATTCAGTTGGCATCATCTCCTCAGTGTTAGCATATAAGTCAGACATTGATCTGACCCGTATAGGAGCAGAAGAGCCTGAACTTGACCCTGCACTAAGCTCAACTTTATTAGATACGGCTGGAGAAGAGGGCTCTTCCTGATTAAATGAAGGACTTGCTGGATTTTCTGTATTATCAGCCACATTTTGAACTTCTTCTTTCACTTCTGCAGGAAATGGATCAGCATACATCCTTTCATAGACTTGCTGTACTGACTTGTGCACTTCTTGCCAATCCCAAGCAGCATCTTCAATAACTGTTGTGTCTCCACTTCTTCGAGTTTCAAACTTCTTTGTGATAGGATTGAACAATCTATATCCATTGCCATGCGAAGAATAACCAATGAAGATCATTTTGTTAGACCTGTCATCTAGTTTTCTCCTACCATGAGCAAACACATGACCATATGCGATACACCCAAACACTTTCAGAGTTGAGACATCAGGCTTTTCATCAAACCATACCTGATAAGGAGTTTTGTCTTGAACTGCAGCTGTGGGAGACCAGTTGATGACATAGACAGCAGTAGCAACTGCTTCAGCCCACAGATAGTTTGGTAGATTCTTCTCCTTCAACATACTTCTTTTCATCCCCATTATTGTTCTATTTTTTCTTTCCACAACACCATTGTGTTGAGGAGTGTGAGGTTCTGTTAATTCTCTTCGAATCCCATGCATTTCACAAAATGAATTAAACTCCTTTGAACAGAACTCTCCTCCTCTATCTGTTCTGAATACCTTAATAGCACATTCACTTTGTTTTTCAACCAAAGCTTTGAACACTTTAAACCTTTCAAAGGCATCAGACTTTTTTGTAATGAAATAAACCCAACACATTCTAGATACATCATCTATAAGCAGTAGATAATACAAACTACGCCCTAGACTTTGTACCTGCATAGGCCCACAAAGATCAGCATGCACAAGTTCCAGCTTTTTTGTGGCCCTCCATGAATGAGCTTTAAATGGAAGCCTAATCTGTTTACCCAGGATACACCCTTCACATATCTCTGCCCCTTTTATTTTCGGCATGCCAATTACCATTTGTTTGTCATATAAATTCTTCAAATCACTAAAGTTAACATGTGCATATCTTTTGTGCCATAACTGAATCACAGAAGTATCACTAGGAGTGCAGTTACCTGATTTTGTAGCATCAAGAACAAACATATTGTTGTTTGACACATGAATCTGCATAAGAGTGACATCACGGCTTCTTATATTGCACATACCATCTTCAAACAAAAGTGAATACCCCTTTCGCATGAGTTGCCCTACACTCAAGAGATTATACCCTAGAGTTGGTGCATAGTAGACATCACTCAAAAGCTTGAACCTGCCAGGACCAGTATTGATACGAACTACACCTTTGCCTTCAATTGCAAGAGTCTTTTTATTTCCTAACTGAACTTCAAGCTTTAATGACTCATCTAACTCAGTGAAACTGGTTCTTGACCCTGTCATATGATTTGAACACCCTGAGTCAATGAACCACATGTTGTTTATTTCATTGACAGGAGTCGATTTTGTCATGAGAGCAAATGGAGTTTCACAATGAGTTGTGTAAGCCATAAACAAAAATTGTTCTTTGTTTTTGTCTCCTTGTTCATCACTTTCTGCTGCAACATTCACTTGCGCTTCATCATTATACCAACAGTCTTTCGATAAGTGGCCATACTTCTTGCAAGTATAGCATTGAGGCACTTTGCTTCTATCAAGTGATCTGCCCCTTCCACGGCCCCTGAAGCCTCCACGACCTCTACCACGTGTGTTTGTTGGCCGATTGCTTTCTTGGATCACCTGTAATGCATGATCTTCAACTTTTACTGATTTTTCTGAGGATCTACTATTGAGTCTCTCTTCCTGGGATTGTAGAGATCCCATAAGTTTTACTGGTGTAAGTTTGGTGAGATCAAAAGAGACCTCAATAGACGGCACAATATAGTCAAACCTAGGGGTAAGACTACGCAAAATTTTCTCAACAATAGCCTGATCAGTTACAACTTCACCATATGATCTCTTTTGACTCACAATTCCCATAACTCTGGAGAAATATTCTCCAACAGTTTCTCCTTCTTTCATGGTCAGAGTTTCGAAATCTCTTCTTAGACCCTGAAGTTTGATTGCTTTTACTTGTGTATCTCCTTGATACTCCATCTTCAAGATCTCCCAACTTTCTTTTGATGATTCAGCAGCAGCAATTCTGGAAAACAATTGATCATGCACACCTTGTTGAATTATCGCCATAGCATGAGCATCTCTTTTCTTTGCATTCTTGAGTTTGCCTGCATCTGTCTCAGCTTCATTCACACCTTGTTCAACCATATCCCATAAACCTCTTGACTTCAGAATTGTTTTCATACGGATACTCCAGTGTTCATACCCTTCTCCCTTGAAAACGGGGATTGGAGTAGGAGCAGTGGGTAACGTACTTGTTTGTTCAGCCATCGTAGATCTGATTTGCAGAAGGGATTAAACAAAGAAGGATTACACTCTAGCTCTGATACCACTGATGGTATTAGAACAATAATATTCTCACGAAACTTTAAACAATGAGGATCAACTCAGGCTTTGATTATTGCTTTTGTGAATGAGAAAACAAGAACACAAAGGTGCCATTATATAGGCCAGCATACAACGGCTAATAAACACAAACGGCTAGAAACAAAAGACTCGGACTTCCTAACAACTTAGATAAATTCAAAACAACCAACAGAATAGATAAACTCCAAAGCCCACGTGCATGATCCTCAAACCTTCTAGAAGACATGTGCATAGGAGGATTTAATCACATTTTAATAGCAGCTTGCCATACTTTCTTGTGTGCATCATCATCAAAGCACAAAGGATCACATATACTTAGTGCAAATTGTAAATGAATGTACTCCTCTGGTTCAAGAGCCTGAGTTGAAGTATAATATCTGAGAGAGGTCGAATATTTAATGGGGTCTGCATGCTTTGACTTGAGGAAGCATCAAGTGTAGAACCCACTAAACTAAACTTGAGGGTGGCATTTCATGAGATAATGTCTGCGGCATATTAGAACTAGTTGTTGTTGACCTTGCATTGGATTCTTCTTGTGTGGGACCACCTTCTTCGTGAGATTGAGACAAGTCTTCTACCGAAAAGTTATCGTCAAAAGCCACATCAAAATTACCTTTGTCACTTTCGCTTTTCTCTTTCCAAATTCGCTTCTTCAATGATTGTAACATCTCTACTTGTTTCAAACTTTCGTGTAACAAGGACTATATCGCAACCCTAGACCCCACCTAGAAGTGGGTGCCGCGAGCCTGGCGGGTGATATCGGTGTTTACTAAATTTGCAGCGGAATTAAAATATCAGGATCGTAGTTAGGAAATAATTTCAGAGTTTGTAAAACACCAAATGTTTTATATTAAACAAATGGGCTAAAACCCATATAGCATGTATAATGTATTTATAGGGATAAAACCTAATTGCTGAAAACATAAACTTCTTTTTTTAGGTAACTTATAGCCACTTTATTTAAGCCTTCAGTGCTCCATAGCTGACTTCTAATAGCTTTACATCAAGTTTTCTGAAACGCGTTTTGAAAACATTTTATCAGCAAGAAATACTAGTGAGTACATTCCATTTTTACAAAATGGCACATTGTTATAACTTTACAGTATTAAGGGTAATTACAATGTTTTATCTAACAAAAACTCCAAAGTATTTGTCAGTCGACGGATCTGTGACTATGGTCATATCACGCATGGCTAACCCATTACCCAATTGTGAAGATTATCAAGTACGTTATACAAACCCCATAATACTGGCAGTAATTGTAGAATACAAAAACTTAATCCCTGTAAGTATAACTTTGAAAAACATTTAAGGTTTTGTAAAGAAATTTGATGAAAAGAAGAATGACTCACTTCGTAAACTTAGGTTTTTACTCTAAGCTTCCTGGTAATATTTTCGGATGATTTTCCTGAGTTCCTAATAAAATTATACAATGCACGTGTGTTAATATAATAACCCAATTCAACATTATCAATACATCACGAGATCAGAACCCAACATAGTTTACAAAGCATAGCATTTATCAGGCAGTGCTTTGGCATCCGTTGCTGGGTTCAAGATCTATCAGACAGGGTATCGAATCAGTGACCAGGGGTTAAAACACTTACAATGGGGCAGAGCTTCGTGAAATTAGGGGTATTGGGTATTATATTTTTGTTTAGAAAGTTTGAGAAAGAAAGAGATTTTGAACGGATTTGAACTGCAGACTGAAAGCTCTATTTATAGCTCAAATCTGATACTCTCGTGCCTCGCGACAGCCCCAAGCCAAATCTTCTCGCGGCCCGCGAGACACCCTAGCTAGGGCTTAGGTGTGACTAGTCAGCAGTGTAGGTGTGACACGTGGACGGCATGTGTCCCAAGGCGTGTCCGGAAAGGTACAAGCCTCTCGCGCCCCGTGAAAGGTTTCTTCGTATGTCGCGGCCAGCGACAGACATAAAAGTATTATCTTATTCATTTTTCAAACCAAATAACATTACGTGTGTTTGGTTTTTCGATTACGGAGTGTTTTTAGGACATTTTTTTAGGGTTGTTATAGTCTAACAATCGGTAACTTGAAGGACTTTGAGCAGAACATCCAATCATCACCATTCTCTTTGATCTATCATCCAAATTTTTTCTTCCATGTCATTACACATGTTTGTATGCAATACTTCCAAAAATCCAAATCTTGGACACATCAGGTGTTTCTCCAGACCATGTCGTGCCTGAAGTGGAGTTTTTCCTTTGACTGCAGTTGTAGGGGATCGGTTAAGGATGAATATAGTTGTAGCCACTGCTTCAGCCCAAAGAAAGTTTGGCATCTCGTTTTCTTTAAGCATACTTCTCACCATCCCTATAATAGTGTGGTTCTTCTGCTCCACCACACCATTAAGTTGAGGTGTGTGTGGAGTAGTTAGTTCCCTTCGAATTCCTTGCTCATCACAAAAACTGTTAAATTCTTTAGAAAAATATTCCACTCCCTTGTCAGTACGCAACACTTTTATAGAACTTTCATGCTGCTTTTCAACCAGTTGTTTGAACACTTTAAATTTTTCAAATGCCTCTGATTGTTTGAGATAAAGTAAACCCATGACATCCTTGTGAGATCATTAACCAGAAGAAAGTAATACAAGCTAAGTCCAAGACTTTGGGCTTGCATGGGACCATAAAGGTCTTCATGAACAAGTTCAAGTCTTGCCTTAGCTCTCCATGAATGAGATGTGAAGGGGTTCGAGTATGTTTACCAAGTAAACACCCTTCACATTTGACCCGTTCTTCTGATTCTAGGAATGCCCTTAACCATATTTTTATCATGCAAAAGCCTCATACTATCAAAAATTAAATGTGCAAACCTCTTATGCCATAGCTAAGAACTTGAGTCACCACCGGTTGTTGTTACTTCAGGGGAGGAAGCATCCAGTAAGAACATATTGTTAGCAAGGATGTGAATTGTTACACCTGTGTCACTTCAACCATCAAACAAATACCAAACCAATGAAACATTGTATTTCATACTTGAGATTTGTATATATATATATCGTTTGCACATATCAATTCTTGATCGATTTCGAGCTCTAAATCGCTTTCTGGAAGGTTATATGCGAACTGATGCGTAAATATAACCAGTTTAATGCAACAAACACTCCGGAATAGTGACATAGGCTTAACATACCTTAACTAACCTTTACATAACTTATAAATAAGTTTTGGAAGCTTTGGTGTGGCGAAATCAAGTTTATTTGCTTACAGGGACTAATTTCGACAAACTGCGAAAGTATGTCGATACGTACTGTAACGAACATTCCGGAACTTGATCATAAGTTAAATATGCCCTAAATATCCTTTACATAGCTTAGAAATAGGCTTTGAGGTGTTTTGTGCGCTAAAATAAACTTTATTGATCAATAGGGAATAAAAGCGTCAAAAAGTGCATAAGTTTGCATTTTCGCGCATATCTTACGTTCTGAATATATCCGAACATCCAAAAATTTATGTCATCATTAAAATATTTTATTTTAGTGATTTACATGATAAAATTCCATTCGTCGCTTAATTTGGATCGTTTTGGCGTTCGTTACGACTCCCGTCGTAATTAACCAAACAACGCAACCGTACGACCAAACGAACCGACATCCGAGATGTTTTTGAGCATATTTTAAGCTCCCTATACTTTAACTTCATTTTAGAGCTTTGAAATGGGGTTAACGGGGCTTAAACGTGTCAAAAATACATCAAAAACGAAGTTTTGGACATGCAGGGGCTAGAATTGACAATCTGCCAAAGTTTGCTAGGCCTGGGGCGTAAGTCTTGATCAATTCTTACGCGGCCGGTGAGAGCCCATCAGACAGAAACTTCATTTTCAGCATTCTGGTCGTATTTCAAGGGTTTTAATGCAAAATTCTCAATACCTTGGGCTGAAAATTGATGGTTTTTAGCATCCCATTGTATTCTAATACCTTGGGCCCAAGTGTAAGGCCAAGATTCAAGCTAGGTTTATGAGAAACGATCCTAACGGTTCTTGGTTTTCTATAAATACCCACCTCCATTCATTCCATTCTTCACACTTGATCTGATTTGTTCTCTAAGTTGGAGTGTCTTCACTTCATACCTGAGAATAATTAGATCAAATCTCCATTCTTGGACCTTTTATAAGTATTCTTTCACTCTTTTACGCGTTTTTAGCACGAAAGTCAAACTGTGTTTGACTTTCTGCATTGACCAGTTTATGGTCAACACGAAGTTCGTTGAACTTGGCAACGTGAGCGTAATCACGATGGTTATAGTCCCAAGTGACTATACCTACTGATTACCACGTTGATTAGGTGTAGTGACGAGTCATAGTTTCGGCCAAAATGCGTATTTAAGCGTATTTTGTAACCAAAATATTCTTGGGTATCAAAACCGTTTGTTTTGATATCTAACTTGTTTTCAAACCTTGTTAAACATGTTTTAAACATGTTTAGCTCGTCACTTTTAGATTAGTGCTTATGTAGAGTCGTAAGTCAAGTGCTCTAAACAACCGCTTAGACTTTCGAACTAGACCCGTTTGGTCGATCATTTGGATCCAACCAAACATGTTATGTGACCATAGTTGTATAGGGAATAACCTTCCGAGGTTATACCTTATGGTCACTTCATTTAAGTAGTTGTATGATAGGTAGTTTATATGCCTTAGGAAAATGACCAAAATGCCCTTTTTACGCATAAATTCATTTTAAGCATATGTAACCTAAATTTTCACATCTAAACTGATTAGGTAACATTATTAGCCATGTTAAGGCATATAATATTTGTCATAGGACTAGTTAGGCGTTCCAAACGCGTTTTACGCGAACGACGCGTTAAATTAGTGTAAGCTACCTAAACGGGTCGTAATTGGTCGTAAGCACATAGGTTAGGTTTTGTTTTCATATGTAGGCTTTGTTAAACCATATCATATGAGTTCCCACACTCATTTGGTTTACGAAACCACATCCTATCCGACCTTCCGATTTAGGTCCAGTTTATTTACTTAGTTAGCTATATTAGGTGTCGTTTGATTTCCGTGATCCCTCTAGCTTGCTTGGTAGTTGTTCAAGACGTCTAAGCACTCTCAAGTGAGTACATAATCCCCTCTTTTACTGTTTTCAATGTTTTAGGGTGAAGCATGTGTACCTATTTGTTATGTTCATGATTTCAAAGTATAATTTATTATACGTATTAGTACTTATCTTTTGACAAACTGAATGATTATTTATGGTTTAAACACTAATTTTTCCCAAGATTATTAAAAGTAAATTGTTGGATAGTACTTATTTTATGTTCACCAGACCGGTTGGTAGTATGATATAGCGCTATAGGATTTGACACCCCATTCCTGTTGTCATGGAATGTTAGAAACCGATATTTTATCCAAATAGGGATTGCCTTTGTGGTATTTCTATAGTCTCAAAGGTGTATTTTGATGCACTCAGATCGGAATGAATTCTTAAATGACATTTTTATTGTATATTTACTTATACTCCCAAAAGTATAGTTTGATATGCTCTCATGTGTTATATTGTAGAAAACCAACATATATTTGTTTAATTATTAAAACATAGTTTGATATGTTATTTATAAAACCAAAACATAGTTTAAAATGTTATATATAAGACCAAAGCATAGTTTAAATATGTTATTAATAAAACCAAAGTATACTTTTGATATACCACTGAAAATTATTATTTTGACGACTAAAGTATATTTAATATACTATTTATTTAACGATTTTGGAACTGAAATATATTTTAATATATTACTTATTCGACTTTCTTATAACCAAAGTATATTTTTATATATGTACTACAAACCTTTTTATCAAAATATTGTTTTACAAACAATATATTTTATACAAACTCATTTTACTTAGTTATTTATTTACCTATGTCTTATTCTGTTATATTATCTGATTTCTTATAAATTTTAGTATGATTTATAAAAGAAAATATTTTAAGGTTCATGACTATATTTTATTAAATATTTTTTTCTAAAACTTATAATTCATGAATCCTATTATAATAAAACCTATGTATCTCAGAGGCATTTTTATGCTGACGTACCTATTTTTACACATGTTTCAGGTGCTGTTATGTGATGATTGTTGATAGGGGTGTTCATGAGCCGATCCGATCCGATCGAGGGTCTACTCATGCTCGGATTGAATTACAAGCGATCCGATCCAATCTGATATTTTTTGGGTTTTTAATCTTTAAGTTGGGCTAAATATTTTTTGGGCTAGTATATTTTTTGGGTTTTTAATCTTTAAAATCTATAATATATATATATTAATAAAAATAATTCGAGCGAAACCGAGCGATCGACGAGCGAGCGGAGCTTTTCTCGTGCTTGGATTGAATTTGAATCAAACCGATCCGAGCGGCTCATTTACAAACTGAGCGGGAATCGAACGAGCATTTTTCGAGCGATCGTCGAGCGATCCTCGATCGTCGAGCGGTTTGGACAACCCTAATTGTTGATGCATGCTATACATAGGATGGACTCGTGCCTTTGTGACTTTAAAACTTGAAAGATAATATTTGTATTTATCTGATTTGTAATAAAACAATGAGTTCAATAATTCAATAAAACGAAATTATTTAATCCATGGTTGTGAAACAATGATTCTGTTACGACACTCCCCCGACGTTTCCGCCACAATTTGTTGTTTTACGTGGTCGGGGTGTGATTGAAAAGTTGGTATCAGAGCCAGTGGTTATAGGGAATTAGGTTATTAGTAATGCTTTGACCTAGACTATAACCTTCCTAGGACCCTAACACAAGTTATCTTGTGTTTAGCTTTAAAACAATACCGTCGCCTATCCTTAGGTGATAACCACAATAAGAACACAAATTTCGATTCGCTTTGAAAACCAATTATCTGTTCTTGGATGATTGATTAATAGGTTTTGAACCTTCAAAGTTTTCAAAATCTCGTCAAAGTTTGTCTCTAAATAATGTGAACATGTGCAAACTGGAGGTGTGGGTGCCTGTACCCTGAGTCTTCTGTCTAAGGCTAGAGTGTTCGTACAAATCCGTAGTATCGGACCAGTCACTCTTACCTGGGAACTCTTGGGGTGAGTGTCCACTTATAGGCGAGCATGTCTTTGCGATACATTATGAAGACCTATTTACTTTGATTCAGCTTTTATGTGTCATTTGTTTGCTTCGTGGTTCGAACAAATGACCGTCACCCATGCCTTTTGGTTGGTAATTGTAATATTCTTACCCAATGCCATTTCACTTGTTTCCCCTCATGTTTTCTTTAGACAATGCCACCTCGACGAGAAGCACAGCCTCAAACTAATGAAGAAGCCGTAGCCCTTGTCGCTCAGCAAATGGATGTTGTGCTTCCGGGCCTAGTAACCGAGATCCATCAGATATACAACAACAACAACAATGCTCAGTGTAATTTCAAGACCTTCAACTCTGCTAAACCTTTGAAGTTTTCTGGGACTCAAGGAGCAACCGGGCTCCTACAATGGTTTGAAAGTTTGGAGAGCACATTCAGGCATATGCAATGTCCGAATGAGCGTAAGGTTGAGTTTGCATCCAGTGTGTCTGAGAAGCGTGCTTTTACATGGTGGAACGGGGTGATGCGTGATAGGGGTGCCGATGTGGCACTAGCTTAAACTAGGGAGGAGCTTCGAGCTCTAATGATGAAGGAGTTCTGTCCTCGTCATGAGCTTAGAGCGTTGGAAAGAGAATTCGACGATTTGAAGCAAGACAGTGGTGAAAATCGAGCCTATACTGACCGTTATGAGGAGCTGAGCCTGTTATGTCCTGCTTTGGTTACGCCTGTGGAGAAGGTGATTGAAAAGTACATTGATGGTCTTCCTGACTTAGTTCAGGATATCGTTACTGGCAGCAACCCTACTACCGTCAGACAGGACATAGAACTGTCTGCCACCCTGACTGAATCCCATATCAGGAAGGGTAAGCTTTCTCGAAAGGGCGACCCAAGATCATCTGACAAGACTGCTCAAAATGAACCGAAGGAAAAACAGGCCGAGACACCCAAGAAGAAGAAGCGCAAGGCTTCTCAAAATTGTGCCATAACTGCTCAGAATGATCAGGTTGCACCAAACCAGCCAACACAACCTCGTAAAAGGCAAAATTATGTTGGTACCGCACCTTTGTGCAACAAATGCAACCGTCATCATCTGGAGCAAGTGCAGTGTCACAAATGTACCCACTATGGGCGATTGGGACATTTGGTCGATACCTGCCGTTATGCAAACCAAGCTGCTGCAAAGCCTGCTGCTGTCCAAGCACGGTTCCCACCTGGGTCATGTTATAACTGTGGTGATCTTACTCACTACAGAAACAATTGCCCAAGACTTGTTGTTATATAAATAAAATTTGTTGTTTCAATTTTTATTTTGCGAAACTGATACGATTGTGTGAATGTTTGATGCAACCTTATGATGCCGACACCAAGACAAACTACTCGTGTGGTTCTGTCATTTTTAGGATCACTTGTGATCTCCCCAAAAATCCTAAATGCTCGTTTCTTTTTAAGAAACAAAGATGAATTCCTATTAAGATCTTCCTATCTTCATAGTTAGATTCTTGAAGGTGTTTAAAGTGCCAAGCGGAATTCATGGATTGGATTCCTGGTGTGCTTTGAATACTCGTGTGCTTAATTAAACAAGAAAATTAACAAAATGAAGACCAAGTTAAACAATTATGTGATTATATGTGCTTATGTGATTCCTTCTATATCTTATGTTTTTGTGTAATTTGAATTTTCAATATCCAAATCCTCGTAGAATCTTCCATATCTTCGTATAAGGGATTTATAAAAGGATATCTGAAGGTACTATCTTAAATCCATAATGGACTTCTACGTTGTAGTTAAGTCCCTTGGGTTATGAAGTACTATTCTATAATTGGACCCCTTGAGTGGTCTAGTTAAACATATTGATTCAAAAATCTGGTTAGGAATATCATGTGATAATATAATTGAAAAGATCCCTTAAGTGGTCTATTTAAGGAGATCGTACGACGGTCTAGTTAAAAAGATCGTTCTTTGATCTAGTTAAAAAGATCCTTTGGTGGTCTAGTCAAGTCGCTTCATGTTTATTCAATTGATTTTTCCCTACGCATTATGAAATGAACTGTGCGGACTGTGCAAGGAATTACATAATTATGGATGCATACATAATTATGGAATTCAATGCATAGAAACCACATAAAATTTTGTCATGTGTTAAGACCTATAGTGATGAGAATAACGAAACGGGAACAATGTAAAAAGGGGCATGGTGGATACGCCGCTGGTACTTCATATATATAAGTGTTCCTTATTACATTGCGAACGTAACGCTATTTAAGTTACTAGAAGTCCTGGACCTTGACCAATGTCATTTATCTTACACTCTCCAATTCTGATTTCAAGCACACATAAGTTTGCAATGATAAGTATTCATAAGAAACATTCTTCTGTCCGTAGTTCGAAACTCCATGTTTTGTTACTACAAGGATTTCACTTTGACGGTTGACAATTTCGCTAAGAATCCAATCATGGCCCAGAGTTTTACTTAGGGTTTGAGGAATTCATTCGAAAGTGAAGCCACCAAGTTGTCTTCACAAGTTTCCTCTAAAATTAAATTTCTGGACGAAATTTCCTAAAGTAGGGGAGAATGTGACACCTGTGTCACTTCAACCATCAAACAAATACCAAACCAATGAAACATTGTATTTCATACTTGGGATTTGTATAAATAAATAAATATATATATATATATAGGGAGCCGCTAGAATGAGAACCACCACGAGTTATGTGAACCGCGAGAACCACGTGCCATGGAGGGGCGTTGACCACGATTTTGTTTTACAAGTAGATCCGTATATTTTAACAACATTCGTAAAAAAAAATTTCAAACGACGCGCCCGAGGGGGTAGTTTTTTACACCCAAAGTTTGGTGTTTTTATTATTTTTTGTTTTTTCTGTTTTTTTTTTACAAACTTTGGGTGTAAAAAACTACCCCCTCGGGCGCGTCGTTTGAAATTTTTTTTTACGAATGTTGTTAAAATATACGGATCTAGTTGTAAAAAAAAATCGTGGTCAACGCCCCTCCGTGGCACGTGGTTCTCGCGGTTCTCATAACTCGTGGTGGTTCTCATTCTAGCGGTCCCCTATATATATATATATATATATATATATCATTTGCACATATCAATTCTTGATCGATTTCGAGCTCTAAATCGCTTTCTTGATGGTTATACGCGAACTGATGCGTAAATATAACCAGTTTAATGCAACAAACACTACGGAACAGTGACATAGGCTTAACATACCTTAAATAACCATTACATAAGTTTGAAATAAGTTTTGGAAGGTTTGGTGTGGCGAAATCAAGTTTATTCGCTTACAGGGACTAATTTCGACAAACTGTGAAAGTTTGCCGATTCGTACTGTAACGAACATTTCGGAACTTGATCATAAGTTAAATATGCCCTAAATATCCTTTACATAACTTAGAAATAGGCTTTGAGGTGTTTTGTGCGCTAAAATAAACTTTATAGATCAATAGTGACTAAAAGCGTCAAAAAGTGCATAAGTTTGCATTTTCGCGCATATCTTACGTTCTGAATATATCCGGACATCCAAAAATTTATGTCATCATTAAAATATTTTATTTTAGTGATTGACAAGATAAAATTCCATTCGTCGCTTAATTTCGATCGTTTTTGCGTTCGTTACGACTCCCGTCTTAATTAACCGAACAACGCAACCGTACGACCAAACGAACCGACATCCGAGATGTTTTTGAGGATATTTTAAGCTCCCTATACTTTAACTTCATTTTAGAGCTTTGAAATGGGGTTAACAGGGCTTAAACGTGTCAAAAATGCATCAAAAACCAAGTTTTAGACCTGCAGGGGCTAAAATTGACAATCTGCCAAAGTTTGCTTGGCCCGGGGCGTAAGCCTTGATCAATTCTTACATGGACAGCGAGAGCCCATCAGACAGAAACTTCATTTTCAGCATTCTGGTCGTCTTTCAGGGGTTTTAATACAAAATTCTCAATACCTTGGGCTGAAAATTGATAGTTTTTAGCATCCCATTGTATTCTAATACCTTGGGCCCAAGTGTAAGGCCAAGATTCAAGCTCGGTTTACGAGAAATGATCCTAACGGTTCTTAGTTTTCTATAAATACCCACCTCCATTCATTCCATTCTTCACACTTGATCTTATTTGTTCTCTAAATTGGAGTGTCTTCACTTCATACCTGAGAATAATTAGATCAAATCTCCATTCTTGGACCTTTTGTAAGTGTTCTTTCGTTCTTTTACGCGTTTTAGCATGAAAGTCAAACTGTGTTTGACTTTCTGCATTGACCAGTTTATGGTCAACACGAAGTTTGTTGAACTTCGCAACGTGAGCGTAGTCACGATGGTTATAGTCCCAAGTGACTATACCTACTGATTACCACGTTGAATAGGTGTAGTGACGAGTCATAGTTTCGGCCAAAATGCGTATTTAAGCGTATTTTGTAACCAAACTATTCTTAGGTATCAAAACCATTTGTTTTGATATCTAACTTGTTTTCAAACCTTGTTAAACCTGTTTTAAACATGTTTAGCTAGTCACTTTTAGATTAGTGCTTATGTAGAGTCGTAAGTCCAGCGGTCTAAACAACCGCTTAGACTTTCGAACTATACCCGTTTGGTCGATCATTAGGATCCGACCAAACATGTTATGTGACCATAGTTGTATAGGGAATAACCTTCGGAGGTTATACCTTATGGTCACTTCGTTTAAGTAGTTGTATGATAGGTAGTTTATATGCCTTAAGAAAATGACCAAAATGCCCTTTTTACAAATAAATTCATTTTAAGCATATGTAACCTAAATTTTCACATCTAAACAGATTAGGTAACATTATTAGACATGTTAAGGCATATAATACTTGTCATAGGACTAGTTAGGCATTCCAAACGCGTTTTACGCGAATGACGCGTTAAATTAGCGTAAGCTACCTAAACGGGTCGTAATGGGTCGTAAGCACTTAGGTTAGGTTTCGTTTTAGTTTGTAGGCTTTGTTAAACCATATCATATGAGTTCCCACACTCATTTGGTTTACGAAACCACATCCTATCAATCTTCCGATTTAGTTCCGGTTTATGTACTTAGTTATCTATATTAGGTGCCGTTTGATTTCCGTAATCCATCTAGCTTGCTTGGTAGTTGTTCAAGACGTCTAAGAACTCTCAAGTGAGTACATAGTCCCCTATTTTACTGTTTTCAATGTTTTGGGGTGAAGCATGTGTACCTATTTGTTATGTTTATGATTTCAAAGTATAATTTATTATACGTATTAGTACTTATCTTTTGACAAACTGAATGATTATTTATGGTTTAAACACTAATTTTTCCCAAGATTATTAAAAGTAAATTGTTAGATAGTACTTATTTTATATTCACCAGACCGGTTGGTAGTATGATGTAGCGCTATAGGATTTGACACCCCATTCATGTTGTCATGGAATGTCAGAAACCGATATTTTATCCAAATAGAGATTGCCTTTGTGGTATTTCTATAGTCTCAAAGGTGTATTTTGATGCACTCAGGTCTGAATGAATTCTTAAATCACATTTTTATTGTATGTTTAGTTATACTCCCAAAAGTATAGTTTGATATGCTCTCATGTGTGATATTGTACAAAACCAACATATATTTGTTTAATTATTAAAACATAGTTTGATATGTTATTTATTAAACCAAAACATAGTTTAATATGTTATATATAATAACAAAGCATAGTTTAAATCTGTTATTAATAAAACCAAAGTATACTTTTGATATACTACTGAAAATTATTATTTTGGCGACTAAAGTATATTTAATATACTATTTATTTAACGATTTTGGAACTGAAATATATTTTAATATATTACTTATTCGACTTTCTTAAAACCAAAGTATATTTTTATATATGTACTACAAACCTTTTTATCAAAATATTGTTTTACAAACAATATATTTTATACAAACTCATTTTACTTAGTTATTTATTTACCTATGTATTATTTTGTTATATTATCTGATTTCTTATAATTTTTAGTATGATTTATAAAAGAAAATATTTTAAGGTTCATGAGTATTTTTGATTAAATATTTTTTTCTAAAACTTATAAGTCAGGAATCCTATTATAATAAAACATATGTATCTCACAGACATTTTTATGCTGACGTACCTATTTTTACACATGTTTCAGGTGTTGTTATGTGATGATTGTTGATGCATGCTATACATAGGATGGACTCGTGCCTTAGCGACTTTAAAACTTGAAAGATAATATTTGTATTTATCTGATTTGTAATAAAATAATGAGTTCAATAATTCAATAAAACGAAATTATTTAATCCATGGTTGTGAAACAATGATTCTGTTACGACACTCCCCGACATTTCCGCCACGATTTGTTGTTTTACGTTGTCGGGGTGTGACATGAATCTTCATAATAACCTCACCATTGCTTTTAATTGTGCATTCATCATGCTTAAAAAGCAGTGAGTAACCCTTCTTCATGTGTTTTCCTACACTAAGTATGTTATACTACAAAGAAGGGCATAATACACCTCATCGAGGAGCCTTGAACCATTTGAACCAACATTAATTCGAACTGTTCCCTTGCCTTATATAGCCAGTTTCCTCTTGCTTCCCAAGTGTACATCAACTTTGAAGGTTTCATCAAGATGAATAAAGCTAGATCTTGAACCTGTCATATGATTGGAACACCCAGAATCTAAAAACCACAGGTTATTGTTGTCTACCTGTCATGATTTTATCATTAGTCTGAACTTGTCATCTTATATGCATGCCATGAACAGGTGCGCCTCATCACTTGTTTCTTCCTTGACATTTGTTTCAGCCACATCTACTTGAGTGTCTTCGTTATACCAGCATTCTTTTGAGGTATGTCTGTACTTTTTACAAACATAGCACTGGGGAACCTTGCTCCGGTCCATGTTTCTCCCCATCCACGACCTCTCATAGTACCACGTCCACATCCACGGCCACGGAAGCCACTCGTATTTAGAGGTCGATTATTGTCTTGAATAACTTGGAGTGCATGTTCTTCGGCCTTTTTAGCATTTTAGTTTTCACTTTAACGACTTAGAATTCATTGTTCTTGGGACAATAAGGAACCCATTAGTTAAACAGGAGAAAGATTTGACAAATCATAAGCTACCTCAATTGATGGAACTACAAAGTCAAACTTTGCTGTGAGACTCCTCAGCACTTTTTCAACTATTACTTTCTTTCTCACCTCTTCTCCATAAGACCTCTTCTGACTTACAATGGCCATAACCCTAGAGAAGTAATCACCAACCATTTCTCCTTCTTTCATGACAACATTTTTGAATTTCACGGCGGAGTCCTTGAAGCTTGATAGCCTTTACTTCTGCATCACCTTGAAATTCAAGCTTCAAGGTTTCCCAACTATCTTTAGCAGTTTGAGTAGCAGCAATCAAAGAGAAAAGAGTGTCATGTATGGCCTGTTGAATCAAAGCCATGGCATGAGCATCTCGTTTACTCATGGCCTTGATCTTAGTTTGATCAGTCTCCTTGCTATCAATACCTGATTCCACAAGATCCCACAGATATCTGGATTTGAGTATAGTCTTCATGCAGATACTCCAATAATCATAACCTTCACTTTCGAACATCGGAATTGGAGTAGGAGCAGTAGGAAGAACATTGGTTTGATCAGTCATGAATAATTGAAAGGAAAGGAAGGGATTGGTGTCAAGGGTAGAGAGCAACCTTAGCTCTTATACCACTGATAAATGCAGCGATTAAAGGAACAAGTTAATTGCAAAGCGAGCCTTTTCTTATTTCAATGAGTTGCAGTACAAAAAAGAAGAAGGAGCATACTCCTTAAAATAGCATAAAGAAACAAACGAGTATATGCAGGAACTTCGCATAACCCAACAAACTTATTCAGCGAAAAATTCAAAAGATGATAATGTAAACTTCAGATAAAGGCTCAACAAACTTTCTTTGAAATCCTCTACCCACGTGCAGATAACTTTTCTTTGCATGCTTCCACATCAGACTTCATGCATGGGAGTGTAGTATGACTTTCAACATCTATTAGTTACTAAGTGTCGCTATAATCAATATCAACTACCGAAATTGAGTTTAACTACTCAGAGGCTACACATGTAATTGAGTGTAACAACTTAGAGGCTACACATGGTTTTGTTTGGATGTTTGGCACAAGGATTTAAAAATACACTCTTTTATTGTAATTTTGATTGTGATAGTGACTAGTGTACATTTGAATCGCTATAAAACCAGTTGAAAACAAGTACGCCATCAAAACATATATAACTCTACCTATGCAATAATGGAGGTTCCAAATCTATGCATCTCCCTCCTCTTAGCTTCATACCTTTTCGCCACCCACTTCCGTCGCATATCGGCCAACCTCCTGAAGACTATCTTCCCCGCTCTCCCCATTATCGGCCATCTCTACCTCTTGAGACCATTCTTCTACATAATCTTAGCCAAAAGTTCCACCAAACACGGCCCTGTCCTCCTCCTCCACTTCAATCCACCATGTTGATAAAGAATCGAATTGAAATAGCTTGAGATTGTCAACAAAGGTCAGACTGATTAGCACTCAAGAAGCTCAAAATGAAGGAGCTCTCAAAAGATTGTTAATGACGGTGGTAAGAGAGAGGGACGATGGAAAAGTTGTTTATTATTTCAAAAGATACCTTATATTATTACAGTAGTTTCCTTTTATACCCAAAACTCCTAACTACTTTCCAACTAACATACAACTTGCACAACTAACCAATCCAACAATCAAACTAACTTCTGTTGACTTATTTGACTGCTAGTTTATATCAATACCTCCCCGTTAAGCTGATCCTTGACCCCAAGGATCAAAAGTTGGAAACTTTTGCATTAACACTGTTGCATCTTCCCATGTAGCATCCTCAACAGCAAGACATATTTCCACTTTACTAACCAGTGCACTACCTTTAATTTAGATCTTGTAAGCACTCTCGAATCAATCACACCTTCAGGTTCTTTGGTGATGAAGTGTTGTTCTCCATTAGTGACTATAGTAGAAGTAGTATGTAATGATCCATGATGCTTCTTAAGCATAGAAACATGAAGTGTATGGAAGATCCTGCAGGTAATTATAATTTGTAAGCTACTTACCCTACTTTACACAAAACCATATAAGGGGGGACGGGGCGCCCCGTTTTCATCCATCCACCACGCGTGGATTACCGTGGAACACCATCGCCGGTGGTTGCTTTCACGTGTGAATCCGACAACGCGTGGCCACTATCATGCTTGAAATTGTTGGGTGTTGTGAGGGAAATTGTTGGGTGTGGTGATTCATGGGCATTTCCACTAAAATCCATTACTAGTGATGGAATAATGTTTGATGACATGGTGGAACTTGATTGGATGTTGTGAGTGATGAGTGTGTGGTGAGTGATGGGCGCCCCTACCCCATAAGGACCATAATATTAAGGCTGTAACTTCAAATACACCCAATCCCCTACACTAAAACTCCTTTCTGGCTTGTGGTTATCTACCAATTGCTTCATGCGATGCTGAGCATATACCAAATTAGCTTTGAGTATACTAATGACCTTCTCTCTGATTGTTAAACTCCTATCCACTGCTTTCACATTACTCTCCCCAAGTAAATAAGGTAAATGTATGGGAGGTGGTTAGCCATAGATAACCTCAAATGGGGTACACTTAATAGCAGATTGGTATGTGGTATTATACCAATATTCGGCTAACGTTAGCAACTTAACCCAATCATTAGGTTTCTCAAAACACATATATCTCAAATAATTTTCAAGACACCTATTTCAAATGGTAGGAACTGGAAATTTTCTACTCAACACCTTGCAATACCAGTAATTCTTTCCAAAAGTTTCTTACAAACACGTTATCCCTACCTGAGATAACTGACCTAGGAAAACCATTCATCCAATAAATGTGGTCCAAATACTAAGCCACATCTATAGCAGTAAAAGGATGTTGTAAAGCCATAAAATGTACCCCTTTACTTAATTTATCAACTACTACCAGAATTACCTCATTATAATTAAACTTGGGGAATCCCTTAATAAAGTCCATGGCTATTTCCACCCACACTCTTTTAGGAATACGTAAAGGTTGTAACAGTCCAGGATAAGCAGCAATTTCTAACTTACACTTTAGACAAACAGTACATTGCTTGATATAAGCTATAACATCCTTCTTGAGTTTAGGCCAATAGAACAACCTAGCAATTCTATTTGCAGTAGCATGAATCCCATAATGGCCTCCTCGAGCAGAATCATGCATCCAATGCAATATTTGCTGCTTTAATGTATTAGACTTACCAATGACCAAATTTACCCCTCTTCTAAATACCTCATTACTCCAACTATATTGGCTATGAGATAAAGGATCCTTCTATAAATCCTTAATGATAGCCACCAAATCAATATCTTGTTGCCATTCCTCCTTGAATGCAGACCAAATATCAGTGTATGGATTAAAGAAGCAGCAAATTGAAGTATTTTACCATGAGTCACTCTTGATAAAGATCAACACTTTGCTTTCTACTCCTTTTTATACATTATTCCAATATTGAATCTCATTAGTTTAGATAACCACTTTTGCTGAAAAGGAGTTTAAATTTTACTATCTAGCAAAGTGATTATGAGCCAAGTATGGTTGCTGTTTCTAAACTGCATGAATGATAGCCAATAATTCTCTCTCATAAGTGGATAAAGACATGTACCTGGGAAACAATGTCTTGCTTATGTAGGTAATGGGGTGTCCTTTATACATTATTTATCATTTTAGCAAACTTTTATAATAAGTAATTTTTAAAAATAGATAATTAAAAAACATTGTTAAGTATTCTATCGTATAGTATAATATAGGTCTCGTATAGGCCTATGGGTGTGATATCGTATCATATAGTGTATTATAATTTCGTATAGGCCTATACGTGTAATAGAATATGGTATCATATCGTATCGTATCATATCATATATTGTAGTAAAAAAACATTGTTAAGTATTCTGTCGTAAAGTATAATATCGGTCTAGTATAGTCCTGGTATAGGCCTATGGATGTAGTATCGTATCATAAAGTGTAGTATAAATCTCTCGTGTAGGCCCATACATGAAATATCATATTGGATTCTATCGTATCGTATCGTATCATATAGTGTAGTATATCTCACGTATAGGTAGGCATATATGTGTAGTATCGTCTCGTATAGGCCTATAGGTGTAGTATCGTATCATATGGTGTAGTATAAGTCTTGTATTGGTCCTCTATAGGCTTATATGTCTCGTATTGGCCAATGGATGTAATATAGGTCCCATGTAGGCCTATAGGTAATAGTATAAGTCCCGTATAGGACTATATGTGTAGTTTATGTCACGTAAAGGCCTATACTATACTATACTACACTACACTACACTACACTACACTACACTACACTACACTACACTACACTACACTACACTACACTACACTACACTACACTACACTACACTACACTACACTACCGATCTTCTGACTCCAGAGTTGCCATATCGATAGCCGACAGCATGAACTAAGTAAGAGTAGGCTTTTTTGAACAACTACTGTACACAGGCCCAATTCCCTGAAGAATTCACATGATGTCACGTATAGGCCTATACTATACTATACTACACTATACACTACACTACACTACACTACACTACACTACACTACACTACACTACACTACACTACACTACCGATCTTCTGACTCCAGACTTGCCATATCGACAGCCGACAGCATAAACTAAGTAAGAGTAGGCTTTTTTGAACAACTACTGTACACAGGCCTAATTCCCTGAAGAATTCACATGATGTGAACCTACACTACAATACACTACACTACACGACACTATACTTAAGTTAAACTACGCTATACGATACGATACTACATCTATAATTATATACGAGGTCTATATGGGACCTATACTATACAATACTACACCTATACACCTATACGGGACCTATACTACACTATACGATAGGATACGATATGATACCACACTTATAGGAACCTATACGAGACTTATACTATACACCATATGATATGATGCTATACGATACCATGCAATATGATACGATACTATAGGATACCATACAACACTTGTATAGGCCTATAGGCATATACAAGACCTATAAGGGAAATATATGATACTTATACTACATTAACCGATACGATAATATCTGATACTATACTACACCTATAGGCCTATACGAAACTTATTCAACACTATGCTATACCATACTGCATCCATAGGCCTATACGAGACTTATGTTGTACGATACGATACATAAAAATGTGTTATGAAAGTACTTCTTATAGAACTTTTCAAAAACGATAAATAATTCCTACGATACTACATCTATAGTTTTACACGAGGCTTATATGGGACCTATACTAAACGATACTACACCTATACGGGACATATACTACATTAAACAATAAGATTTTTATCGTATAAAAATGATTAATGTTTTATAAAAAAGTTTGTAAGAAATACTTACTTTTTTATTTATATAAAATAGAAAACTTATTTTTTTATAAAACTTTGCTAAAACGATTAATATTGTATAAATGTTTCTAAAAGAATAAAAAATTAACTTTTTATACGTTGCGTATAGTCCTATACGAGGTTTATACAAGACTTTTACCATACGATACGATACTTAAAAATGTTTTTTTAAAGTATTTATTATAGAACTTTGCTAAAACGATAAATAATGTATAAAACTGTTTCCTAAAAAAAACCCTTTATATGTGCTGCGTATAGGACTATACGTAGCGTATATAGAGGGTCAAAAAGACAATTTTACCACAAGTTTGGGGTAAAAAATGCTACCCTTTATATACGCTGCGTATAGCCTATACGCGGCGAATATAAATGGTCAAAAAGACAATTTTACCTCTGTTTAGGGCTGCGTATAGCCCCCGATCAGGGGTAAAATGGTTTTTTTTACCAAACTTACCCCATATATACGCCACATACAAGGCGGGGTATAATAAAAAAGACCATTTTACCCCTGGATTGGGGGCTATACGCAGCCCAAAGCATGGGTAAAATTTTCTTTTTTACCCTTTATATACGCCGGATATAGGCCTATACGTAGCGTATATAAAGGGTAGTTTCTTTTATCCCAAACCTGTCATAAAATTGTCATTTTGACCATCTATATACGTTGCGTATAGGTCTATACGCATCATATATAAAGGGTTTTATTAAGAAATAATTTTATACATTATTTATCGTCTTAGCAAAGTTCTATAATAAATACTTTAAAAAAACATTTTCAAGTGTCGTATCGTATGGTATAAGTCTTGTATAAGCCTCGTCTAGGCTTATGGATGTAGTATCGTATCGTATCGTATCGTATAGTATATAGTACAAGTCTCGTATAGGTCTTGTATATGCCTATACGGGACCTATACTACACCTATAGGCCTATATGAGTACTCTATGGTATCATATAGTATCGTATTGTATGGTATTGTATCGTATCGTATCGTATAGTATCATATCATATAGTGTATAGTCTAAGTCTCGTGTAGGTACCCTATAGGTTTTGTATGTGCCTATAGGCCTATACGGGACCTAAACCGTACCTATAGGCCTATAAAGGACCTATACTACACCTATAGGCTTCTACGGGTGTTGTATGGTAACCTATAGTATCGTATTGCATCGTATCATATAGTGTATAGTATAAGTCTCGTATAGCTACCCTATCGGTCTTGTATATGCCAATAGGCCTACACGAGACCTAAACCACACCTATAGTACTATACAGGACCTGTACAACACCTATAGGCCGATATAAGTGTTATATTGTATCCTATAGTATCGTATCGTATGGTATTGTCACACCCTGGCTTTTGCGGAAGCATGGGCTTATTGGTGTGACTTCTTAATACCATAGCAACAACCATAACAATGCTATATGATAAAAACACAAGATGTTCATCCATTAATTAAGCTTAATAATACCACAACATCATTGTCTGAAAATGTTGACACTTACGATAACTTACAAACCATACTTGTTTAAAACGTGTTCATAAGACACAACAAAAGACTTTAAGTAAAACGTGGTTTAAAGACATGTAACCCGTCCAGGTAAGGGTTACACCTCCTAAACCTACTACCCTGGATGACATCTTTATTCAACGCAGCTTGACACATGCATACTCCGCCAGATCCACTAATTCCCTGAAATACATGTAGTTTGAAAAATCAACAAAAAGTTGAGCGAGTTCATGTGTATGTGAGTATGTATAAACCTTTGTATTCGATGTATGTATGTATGTATGTCCCGGTATGAGATGTATGTATGTATGTATGTATGTATGTATGTATGTATGTATGTATGTATGTATGTATGTATGTATGTATGTATGTATGTATGTATGTATGTATGTATGTATGTATGTATGTATGTATGTATGTATGTATGTATGTATGTATGTATGTATGTATGTATGTATGTATGTATGTATGTATGTATGTCCCGGTATAATTTTGGAGTTGTAATTTCCCATGGTATTTGTTAAGTTATATTATTTTACCCTAAAATAATATACTAGTTCACAAAATAAACAAGAATTCACACAAGTGTTTTAGTATAAAATATATATTCTAAATGTATATTTACCCATTTTTATTTATAAAACCAACCTCCGATACTTTGTGTTTTTGTAACAAAACATATGGCGAGGTTTATTTTTGAAGCACAAGTTGTAACATATACTTGTAACATTTGTTAGAAAAATATTTTCTAAGTGTTGGAATTTTATAAAATTTCGCCAGAGTTTCCTTTGTAAACGGAGGTGTCCATGTGTATTAGCATATCATTTTCTTTTCGGAAATCATTCAATCAATCAACAAC
Source organism: Helianthus tuberosus (assembly GCA_030545235.1). Lineage (NCBI taxonomy): Eukaryota > Viridiplantae > Streptophyta > Magnoliopsida > Asterales > Asteraceae > Helianthus > Helianthus tuberosus. The sequence goes on from CM060374.1 coordinate 115,408,686, forward strand.
AAGTTATTAAACCACATTACACTAACCAAGTGCAAAAACAATGCACTTACATAATAACATGAACTAAGTTTTTCATAAAAACACGTAGTAACTTAGTTTTTCATAAAAACACGTAGTAACTTAGTGGGGTGTTTAGTGGGTTTAGTTACCCTCCAAAGTGTGTTTATTTTTGTTAAAATCTCGCTCTCGGGATTTTTTTGATGTTCACAACTTGTGAACTTATTTTACAAAAATATCCATTTACAACATTTTCATGTCTTACTAGTATTAATATACTTATTTCTTCCAAAAATAGTGTAAGAATCATGACTTTTCAAAAATCCGTCTTTTAACTTGGTTTGTCTAGAAAAATCATTTGTAAACCTCTGGTCCATACGACCATCTACTCACTTAGTTCACTTATTTTTCAAGAAATCCCTTTGTTACCAAGTTTATGTTGAAACATGGAGGTGATTCTTTTATGTAGATCACTAATCACCTCCGAACTTGTTAACTTAAATTTTTAATCTTACTTTAACAAGTTCAACCATGATGTTAAACATCCTATTACTAGCAATCATCAAATAAACAACAACAACATCAAAACAACTTTATTTTATCAAGAGTTCATCTTATTTCATCATCATGTTAGCTCTATGTGTAAGACTTTTGTTTATCATCTTTTAGTGTTCATGTATTTTCATCATAATCTAACTATTAACCACCACAAATATGAAGTAAATGAGGATCAAGAAGCTTACTACTAGCTTTTAAGCTAGGGAAGAAACAGTAGAGAAAATGGGTGGATAAAAGCTTGTGGTTGAGGTCCTTCACGATCCGAGTGTTCCACACCTTCTAAAATGGTTCCTTGCACCTTGTAATACACTTGGAGGGTTTGATTGCAAAATGAAAATGGTTGGTGGGTGTGCTTGGTGTTCGGCCGTGAGTGAATGTGAGGGAGGAGTGAGTTTGAGTAGTGGAGATGATGGTGGATTATGACCCATTAAATAACTTCTAATACCTTATTATCCATTGGTTAGAATGTTTCAAGAAGTACACACATAATCACACTTACTCCAAGAAAGGATTAGTGGAAGACTTGTGAAGATTTAATTCAAACCTTGTGGGGGCATGCTTGAACCGAATTCAGCCAAAGGGGGGAGGGGGGCTAAATGGAAATTCAAATGGTAAAAGGGTGATTACTTAGGTGTTAAGTGGTAAAAGTTAGTGTCTAGGGTGTACCTACAATGTCAACTCAAGATCTCACAAAGTCCCATGAAAGATTATAGAAAATTTGAGAAGTCTTTGGTGAGTGGGGTCCCATAGGGACGGTTACAACATATGGGGGGGGGGGGGGGGGTAAGTTGTATTTTGATGGCAACTAACTTAGTTAGTGGAAGGTAAGATGTAAATCTAGTGTTTAGTGTGTGTCATGCTTTATGTAATATGTTATAGTGTTCGGGAACCAATACTAGCTCAGAAAAAGTGAAATAATGTTTTTGATAATATTTTAGTGTTCCGGGTAATGTCCGGTTGTTCGGTTAGGTACCGTTCCGTTAAAGTGCTAAGTTATATCGTAAAGTGTCCTTTATGTAACTTTTAGTGACGCTTTTAATTCCCGACACTTAGGAAAGCATACAGGACCATTTTGCCATATTTTTGCAAGTGGCTAGCATGTTTAAATGCTGAATTTTGTTTATAAATGCAGAATTTTGCATTTTAAGTAGGTTTTAAGCACTTTCCGGTACCTAAACTATCACCTAGTGACGCAGTTTTATGGTCCTTACTTCCCTACACTCCCTACTAGTGTAGTACCTTGTCCCTGGCTCATACTGGGCCTCAAAATATTGTCTGTCTATGTGCTGGCATTGTCAGCATGTTTCTGAGTTATCCGTTCACTGTGCTTTGTGCATCAAGTTTGTCACTAAAGTTTGTGTGTAATAAATGGAGTGACAGTATGAATGTGATGCATATGTATGTATGATGCAAAATTCATAAAGCAGTTTAATTTGTCAGTTGTAAACAAGCACAGTCATTAAGCACAGATTTAATATTTATTAATTGTAGGGATACCTGTAATTGTGAGGGTTGTCACATTCTTCCCCTGTTAAGAAAATTTCGTCCCGAAATTTAAGTTCTGCTACTAGATGCAGGGTTCTTGGGGAATAAATGTGGGTACTTGGCTTTCATGCGATCCTCACGCTCCCACGTGAATTCTGGCCCGTGTGGTGCATTCCATCGAACGTTGATGAGTTTGACACTACTCCGGCGTGTCTTGTTAACCTTCCAATCCGTAACCTCAACGGGTTCTTCAGTAAAGTGGAGTGTGTCGTCAATATGAACTTCGTCGGCAGGAATGACAACTGTCTCTTGAGTTGGACTCTTTTTCAGGTTTGATACATGGAATGTATCATGAACCCCATTAAGTTCAGCAGGTAAGTCCAATTTGTATGCTACAAGCCCAATCCTTTACAGGATTCTGAATGGACCAATGTATCGCGGATTCAACTTCCCACGCTTCCCAAAGCGTGCCACACCCTTCCAGGGTGAATCTTTCAACAAAACCATATCTTCCACCTCGAATTCCAGTGGTTTCCTTCTCAGGTCCGCATAACACTTTTGTCGATCACGAGTCGCTTTGATGCGTTCTCGGATCTGAAAAATCTTGTCTGTTGTCTCTTGAACCAAATCCGGACCAACTAATTCTCTATCACCCGCGTCGGCCCAACAAACCGGTGATCGACATTTGCGTCCATAGAGAGCTTCGAACGGTGCAGCTTGGATACTTGCATGGTAACTGTTATTGTTTGAAAATTCAACCAATGGTAGGTGAGTGTCCCAACTTCCACCTAAATCCATTACGCTAGCTCGCAGCATGTCTTCCAACGTTTGGATTGTTCGTTCGCTCTGTCCATCAGTCTGTGGATGAAATGCAGTACTCAGATTTAACTGAGAACCAAAAGCTTCTTGAAAGGAGTGCCAAATCCTTGACACGAATCTTCCATCTCTACAACAACCACAACAACCATACCCAGTAAATCCCACAAATAGCAAAGCTACTTATAGGGTCTGGGGAGGGTGGGATGTAGGCAGACCTTGCCTCTATCCATAGGGATAGAGAGGTTGCTTCCAGAGAGACCCTCGGCTCGAAAACGAACAACAAATCAACACACCAAGTCAAAGAATATAGAAATAAGAAGTCCCTCATACCAAGAAATTGATCCGAGTGACACAATATAATGTAAATCATGTATAATAGCATGCATACAACATCATTTGGGCATAAACACAAGAAGGCAATCAGCGGAAGAGTCCCTTAAAGAGCGAATCTTCCATCTCTATCAGAGATAATTGAGAGAGGCACTCCATGTTGTGCAACAATCTCCCTCATGTATATTTCAGCAAGTTTACTTGTGTTGTCTTTTTCCTTGATTGGAAAAAAGTGTGCAGACTTCGTTAGACGGTCTACTATTAACCAAATCGTATCATGGCCCTTGGGCGTCTTTAGCAGCTTCGTTATAAAGTCCATGGAAATCTGTTCCCATTTCCATTTGCGTATTTCAGGTTGCTGCAAGAGACCTGAAGGCTTTTGGTATTCAACCTTAACCTTGGCGCAAGTTAAACATTTGCCAACATATATTGCAACATCGCCTTTCATTCTTGGCCACCAATAGAAATTCTTTAGGTCTTGGTACATTTTATCCGATCCTGAATGGATCGAGTACCAAGATTTGTGAGCTTCGTCAAAAATAACATCTCTAAAACCACCATACAAAGGAACCCAAATTCGTTTCATGAAGCACAACGTTCCTTCCCCGTTTGGTACCAACTGTTTCTCCATCCCACGGAGATACTCATTCTCAATATTCCTTTCCTTAAGAGCTTCTCTCTGCGCGGCACGAATGCGCAACGAGAGGTCTGTTTGAACAATCATTTCCAAAGCTCGAACCCTTATAGGCTTGATTCTTTCCTTTCGACTCAGGGCATCGGCGACCACATTCGCCTTCCCTATGTAATACTTGATTTCACAGTCATAATCATTTAGCAGCTCCACCCAGCGTCTTTGCCTCATGTTAAGCCTTTTCTGATCGAATATGTGTTGCAGGCTCTTGTGATCAGTGTAGATGGTATAGCGCGTGCCATATAAATAATGTCGCCAGATTTTCAAAGCAAACACCACCGCGCCCAATTCCAAGTCATGCGTGGTGTAATTTTTCTCGTGAACTTTCAATTGGCGAGAAGCATATGCTATGACTTTCTGTCGCTGCATCAACACGCAGCCTAAACCCTGACGCGAGGCGTCGCAATATACCACGAAGTCGTCTGTGCCTTCAGGTAGTGATAAGATTGGCGCGTCACAGAGCTTGTTTTTCAACAGTTGAAACGCTTCTTCTTGTTTGTCTCCCCAATCAAACTTCTTGTCTTTCTGTGTGAGAGTGGTTAAAGGTTGAGCGATTTTCGAGAAATTCTCAATGAACCTGCGATAATAACCAGCCAAACCTAGAAACTATCGAATCTCGGTTGGTGTCTTAGGAGTCTCCCAGTTCTTGATTGCCTCGATCTTTGTGGGATCCACATGAATTCCATTTCCGTTAACCACATGACCAAGAAACAGAACTTCACGCAGCTAGAACTCGCACTTCGAGAACTTAGCGTATAACTTTTCTTTCTTAAGCAGCTCTAGAATAGCTCTTAAGTGCTGTTCGTGCTCTTCTTTCGTCTTTGAATAAATCAAAATGTCATCAATAAACACAATCACAAACTTATCCAGGTACGGCTTGCAGACTTTGTTCATCAGATCCATAAACACTGCCGGTGCGTTTGTCAGCCCAAACGGCATAACTAGGAACTCGTAATGTCCATAACGAGTCCTAAAAGCAGTCTTAGGAATACTTTCCTCTTGAATTCTTAACTGGTGATAACCTGATCGAAGATTGATCTTTGAGTAAAAACTTGAACCTTGCAACTGATCGAATAGGTCATCAATTCTCGGCAAAGGATATCTATTCTTGATGGTCAACTTGTTCAGCTCCCGGTAGTCGATACACATGCGAAAACTACCATCCTTCTTTTTAACGAACAAAACTGGAGCTCCCCAAGGCGAGAAGCTTGGTCTGATAAATCCCTTGTCTAGCAACTCCTGAAGTTGTGTCGACAACTCCTGCATCTCTGACGGTGCAAGTCGATAGGGTGCCTTAGCCACTGGCGCAGCGCCTGGAACTAAGTCAATATGAAACTCGACTTGTCTTTGTGGCGGAAATCCTGGCAAGTCTTCTGGAAAGACTTCAGGATATTCCTTCACGGCTGGAATATCTTCTAACTTCGGTTCAGCGGCTTCTTTATCAACGATATGTGCCAAGCAGGCAACACATCCCTTCTTCAAACACTTTCGAGCTTTTAGAGAGCTAATGATCCTCAGAGGCGTATCACGCTTCTCTCCGTGCACTACGATCGTTTCTCCATCTGCCATTGGGATGCGAATGGTCTTCTCATGATAAACAATCTCGGCCCGATTGCTGGACAGCCAATCCATCCCTACTGCCACGTCGAAGCTTCCCAACTCGACTGGCAGTAGATCCATTGTAAACTCGTGTTCTCCCAGCTCTATCACGCATCCCCGGATGACTTCATTTATTTCAACTAGCTTTCCATTAGCCAGTCCAATTGAGTACGGAATGTCTAATTTACTAGCAGTTAACCCAAGCATTTTCTTAAATTCTAGCGATAATAAGCTATAGTCGGCACCAGTGTCAAAAAGTACAGATGCAAAGCGTTGATTAATAGGGAACGTACCAGTAACGACATTTGGATCTTGGCGTGCTTCCCTTGCACCTATGTTGAAAACTCTGCCTTGTGCTTGGTTGAGTTTTGGGCACTCACGCTTGAAGTGCCCGATGTCTCCGCAGTTAAAACATCCCGGTCCTCGACCATTACCATTACCATTACCATTACCACCATGAACGTTGTTCTGGTTGCGATTCCCACTTCCAGCTTGATTCGCAAAATTACCACGGTTACCATTTCCGCCGTTCCCTCCTAGTGGGTGGTTTCCATTTCCATTACCTCCACGGTTATTGTTACCAAAACTCCTTTGGCCAACCCGACCTGAACCAACCCAACAAGTTTCCTTCTAGTGCCCAACTCTACCACATGCTTCACATTTTCCAGACCTGCATCGTCCCTCGTGATGCAACTGACAAGCGTTACACTTGGGCAAGGTACCCATATACCCTTTTCCCTTTGCCTTGGTCGGTGCGCTTGTGTCACCCTTCTTGTTCGAACTGCCGGTATCTTGCTTAAAGTTGGAGAATTTTCGTTTGTTTTCTCCAAAGGACTCCACATGAGTTTCCTTCTTTTTCTGATCAGCATTGGAAAACTTGTTTAGCCTGATCGCCTCTTCAGTTAAAGCCACACTTAGATCAATTACCTCGGTAATTGTGGCAGGCTTCGATGTTGTCACCATGCTCATAATCTGGGGTGCTAACCCCCAGATGAAACGTTCAACACGCTTGAACTCTGGACTAACCATGTAGGGCACTACATGAGATAAATCATGGAATCTCTGTACATACTCAGCAATTTTTGGACCGTCCATTTTGAGATTCCAAAATTTGGTTTCCAGCTTTTGTATTTCGGCCCGTGAACAGTATTTCTTCCGCATGAACTCTTTCAGCTCATTCCATGTCAATGCATACGCCGCCGCATCCCCCAAAGTCTGTACTTGCAGATTCCACCATGATAAAGCACCATCAAGAAAAAGTCCTGAGATGTAAGTAACCTGTTGTTCAGGAGCACACTTGCTCATTCTCAAAACGGAATCTGTCTTTTCTACCCATCTGACGAAAGCAACAGCACCCCCAGTGCCGTCGAAATTTAATGTACAGCCTGCACAGGCAATAACATTTACAGATAGTATTAACGGACGCGTAAGAAATATCCAAATATATCGTAATGTGTCTCCAGCGACTTGGACATTACCATTGGGTGGGTTGTTGTTGTTGTTTCTTGAGGAACCTCCGCTATTCTCTGCGCGGGAGGCCTCATACTGTGCTATTGCTGCGGTAATTCACTCCTGTAGTTCCGCCTCAGTAGTAGGCAAACGTGTGTCTCGACGTGGAAGCATCTTCTAGAAGAAGATCATATTGGTCAGATCATAGTAAGTATAGTAAGTAAGTAACATGCGTATGTAATAACATTCATCTACACAATAACACATAACATCCCATGTTATATTATAAAACAAAGAATTCAACAATGCATATAATGAGAATACTGCGATTAAGCTATTATATAATCAAGACCACATTACAATGTTTACAAGTTTTATAAGTGTATCGTACATCAAAAGCGACTAAGGGCCACATCGCCCTTGTCTAAACTATCTAGTCATATACAACAACCAAAAACAAAATATCAAAAGTCATGATGTCAAAATGCGGTCTTCAAAATGCTGTGTAGTCAGGCTCAATCGCTGTCTACTCATCAAAAGTAACGCTACCTGCAACAGACCAAAAATCCTCATGCTGATGGGGGAGGAGGGGGAGGGAAGAAAATCAAACGGTGCAAACGCACCCAATCCTCCTCAAGTGCATGGATAACGCACAGCAGTTAAGCAATCTGCTGCTCAGGAGTGAGGAAACGAACATCAGAATCAGGGGGTAGTGGAAGAGGAGCTGGTGGTGTAGCAAAAGGAGACTGACAATGGCAAGGGGGAGGACGCGGAGTCCTCTCCAGCTCTTGGACTCGATGGCTCAAAGCATCCTGCTGTAACTGTAGGGATATAAGTATGTCATCTGTGGTATATCCAATATGGTAAGGATGATATGGGTCTGACAGAGGCATAACATTAGGCGATGACCACAAAAATGGCTCGCCCATAGGTGCTGAAGCAGGAAAAACAGTGTGTGGGACAGGTGTGAAAGAGGGCCTAAATGAAAATGCTGCTATCGTATGGGGCATATGATCGGGCTGCTGTGTGGAAGGTCCTTCCCCTGGACGGGGAGGAGAGATCTCCTGTAGAAAGGTGATGGGTAAGTCCGTGCGATGGACATCAGATACGTGCGGACGATACTGGGGAACATCAAGCGGTGCCAAAACGGGTGCAGCAGTGGGTGTGACTGGTACAACAAAAGAAGGATAATTGTCGTCCTCTATCCATCCGTTACGGGTGTCAGCGTATCTGGGATCGACATGTGTGGCAAATGGTGCACGGTCAACAAACACCGGCACAGGATCAGGCAGTGGTGCATCAACAATAGGGACATCAGAAACCGGTGGTACGACGGCTGGTGCATCAGCAATAGGTGGTGCCAAGACTGGTATATCAACGTGATCAGGCTCAGGTAAAGGATCAGGCAACAGTGCAATAGCTGGGACATCAATAGGGTCATGAGCAATGACAGGCTCTGGGCCAACTGGATAAGGCTCAGCAAGTATGAACTCGACCTCAGGATCCGGGTCGATGTCATGGGGAACGATGGGCGCAACAGACATCGCCATGTCCGAATCAGAGTCGGATGAGTAGTGCTGCACGCCCTGGGCGTGAAGAGAAGCGGACGCAACAGACTCAAACGAGTCTGGACCGGACGGATCGGATAAAGCCTCCTTAACAGGAGCCTCGACAGGAACAACAGGGTCAGCAACGGGAACATCAGCAGGAGGGACATCGTCATCCATAAGGGCCACACCATCCTGGTCACCCTCCGGGGGACCCTCAATGAACAAATCGATGTCATCATCAGCGAGCTCGTCATGTGGCAGATCCTCGATAGGAACTGCAGCAAGTGGGAGAGGAGCAGGGACCTGAATAAGAGGTAGGTCCCCGTCGAAAGGACCATCAGCTAGAGGCATATGATTCCCAAAGTCTGGTAGGGCAAAAGGCTGGAAGTCGTCATCATCACTGCTCGTAGTATCTGACGTATAAACCTCGCTCTCAGATAGGATCTCGTTGTCCGAGACTTCCGCCATAGGATCAAGCGTGCCTGACACTCCGGTGTCCGAAGATGACATGCTGTCTATAACACAACCACACATATATCAACATGAAATCAAATAAGCATGTAAGTCACTACAATGTATGCAAGTAATCATCCTAGTCTCCCCCAGACGATCCCACCCAGTCTCTTTAGACTGAACTCCCTGGTCTCTAAGACCAACTTTCCCAATCTCTAAGACTAAATTCCCTGGTCTCTAAGACCAACCTCCCAGTCTCTAAGACTAAATCCCCGGTCTCTAAGACCAACCTCCCAATCTCTAAGACTAAATCCCTGGTCTCTAAGACCAACCTCCTAGTCTCTAAGACTAAATCCCTGGTCTCTAAGACCAACCTCCCGGTCTCTAAGACTAAATATCCCCAGCCTCTAAGGTTGAACCTCCCTCAGTCTCTAAGACTGAACCTCCCTCAGTCTCTAAAACTGAACCTCCCTCAGTCTCTAAGACTGAACCTCCCTCAGTCTCTAAGACTGAATTATATACGTACCCTTTTGAAATGTGTATTTGTGCCTTTTTGCTTGTAAAAATGTTTGTTCCCTGGATCTGGACGTATAGTGTATGCAATGTAAAAATGTTTGAAAACAGTTTCGTGAGAGCCCTGATGATCATAGTCTAGACTCGAGAAGGAATCCTAGTTCTCTATGATCGAGGCTCTGATACCAAGTTGTCACACCCTGGCTTTTGCGGAAGCGTGGGTTTATTGGTGTGACTTCTTAATACCATAGCAACAACCATAACAATGCTATATGATAAAACACAAGATGTTCATCCATTCATTAAGCTTAATAATACCACAACATCATTGTCTGAAAATGTTGACACTTACGATAAGTTACAAACCATACTTGTTTAAAACGTGTTCATAAGACACAACAAAAGACTTTAAGTAAAACGTGGTTTAAAGACATGTAACTCGTGCAGGTAAGGGTTACACCTCCTAAACCTACTACCCTGGATGACATCTTTATTCAACACAGCTTGACACATGCATACTCCGCCAGATCCACTAATTCCCTTAAATACATGTAGTTTGAAAAATCAACAAAAAGTTGAGCGAGTTCATGTGTATGTGAGTATGTATAAACCTTTGTATTCGATGTATGTAAGTATGTATGTATGTATGTATGTATGTATGTATGTATGTATGTATGTATGTATGTATGTATGTATGTATGTATGTATGTATGTATGTATGTATGTATGTATGTATGTATGTATGTATGTATGTATGTATGTATGTATGTATGTATGCATGTATGCATGTATGCATGTATGCATGTATGCATGTATGTATGTATGTATGTATGTATGTATGTATGTGTGTATGTATGTATGTCCCGGTGTGATTGCAAACAAGGAAAAGATCACCAATGGTTTGCAAGGCCACTGATATGTGTGACGGTGTTGGAAGACTCAAACCTAGCAAAGTTGTACTGGGCTCCCGGCTGGAAGACATAGTTCACCTCTATGGGCCGCCCTGGCCTCATGGGTGTGGGCTCGCTACACCCAAATAGATCTATCACTCAAGCCCCTCGGTCCTGATACGAGGATTAATGGTCCCAAGTATCCGCCTACCCTATCACATGATCTATGGTTCTTTCCTAGGCTAATCATACCAATAGTATTGTAAGTATCCCTTTGTAACATGTATTTCACCCCAGAAGTAAGTAAATAAAACAGTTTAAGGAAAAGGGGGACATGAACTCACAGTAGTGCGTCTCCTGTATTGTACTCAAATCTCCGGACTCGTCAGCAAACACAACTCCCTACAATGTACTAATGTCTATTAGACGATCGGGCCGTGCCTTGCCTTTGTATTTGTGTTTGAGTTACGATTTCTTGACATTATTCCAAGTTATAATCATTTGTTAAAATAAATTATTTTAACTTAAAATATTTTTAAGGTTTTGGAATAATAGTTAGACAACTATTTCGTATTCATACTTCTCAAGTATTTTAATTCCGTATTTCCTTCCCAAGGATGGGGGCATTTATACATGTCTATTTGTAGTTTCGTAAAATATATTTTAAGTCCCACTTAGGAGAATATATTTAACTTATTCCGAAAATATATGTATTTTTCCCAAAAATAATATATTTTACTTCTTTTGCTTCCAAAATAATATTTTACCAAAAACATATGTGTAAGAGTATTTTGCGGAATATTTCGTAAGTTAGGTTTTCGCGTTTGGTTTTACAATACCAAGTGTGTAACTTAAATATTTGTTCCGTGGGATTTTTTGGTATTATTTTGGAGTTGTAATTTCCCATGGTATTTGTTAAGTTATATTATTTTACCCTAAAATAATATACTAGTTCAAAAAATAAACAGGAATTCACACAAGTGTTTTGGTATAAAATATATATTCTAAATATATATTTACCCATTTTTATTTATAAAACCAACCTCCGATACTTTGTGTTTTTGTAACAAAACCTATGGCGAGGTTTATTTTTGAAGCGCAAGTTGTAACATATACTTGTAACATTTGTTAGAAAAATATTTTCTAAGTGTTGGAATTTTAGAAAATTTCGCCAGAGTTTCCTTTGTAAACGGAGGTGTCCATGCTTATTAGCATGTCATTTTCTTTTCGGAAATCATTCAATCAATCAACAACAAATTATTAAACCACATTACACTAACCAAGTGCAAAAACAATGCACTTACATAATAACATGAACTTAGTTTTTCATAAAAACGCGTAGTAACTTAGTGGGGTGTTTAGTGGGTTTAGTTACCCTCCAAAGTGTGTTTATTTTTGTTAAAATCTCGCTCTTGGGATTTTTTTTGATGTTCACAACTTGTGGAGTTATTTTACAAAAATATCCATTTACAACATTTTCATGTCTTACTAGTATTCATATACTTATTTCTTCCAAAAATAGTGTAAGAATCATGACTTTTCAAAAATCCGTCTTTTAACTTGGTTTGTCTAGAAAAATCATTTGTAAACCTTGGGTCCATACGACCATCTACTCACATATTTTTCAAGAAATCCCTTTGTTACCAAGTTTATGTTGAAACATGGAGGTGATTCTTTTATGTAGATCACTAATCACCTCCGAACTTGTTAACTTAAGTTTTTAATCTTACTTTAACAAGTTCAACCATGATGTTAAACATCCTATTACTAGCAATCATCAAATAAACAACAACAACATCAAAACAACTTTATTTTATCAAGAGTTCATCTTATTTCATCATCATGTTAGCTCTATGTGTAAGACTTTTGTTTATGATCTTTTAGTGTTCATGTATTTTCATCATAATCTAACTATTAACCACCATAAATATGAAGTAAATGAGGATCAAGAAGCTTACTACTAGCTTTTAAGCTAGGGAAGAAACACTAGAGAAAACGGGTGGATAAAAGCTTGTGGTTGAGGGCCTTCACGATCCGAGTGTTCCACACCTTCTAAAATTGCTCCTTGCACCTTGTAATACACTTGGAGTGTTTGGTTGCAACATGAAAATGGTTGGTGGGTGTGCTTGGTGTTCGGTCGTGAGTGAATGTGAGGGAGGAGTGAGTTTGAGTAGTGGAGATGATGGTGGATTATGACCCATTAAATAACTTCTAATACCTTATTATCCATTGGTTAGAATGTTTCAAGAAGTGCACACATAATCACACTTACTCCAAGAAAGGATTAGTGGAAGACTTGTGAAGATTTAATTCAAACCTTGTGGGGCTATGCTTGAACCGAATTTAGCCAAAGGGGGGGGGGGTAAATAGATATTCAAATGGTAAAAGGGTGATTACTTAGGTGTTAAGTGGTAAAAGTTAGTGTCTAGGGTGTACCTACAATGTTAACTCAAGATCTCACAAAGTCCCATGAAAGATTATGGAAAATTTGAGAAGTCTTTGGCGAGTGGGGTCCCATGGGGACGGTTACAACATAAGGGGGGGGGGGGTAAGTTGTATTTTGATGGCAACTAACTTAGTTAGTGGAAGGTAAGATGTAAATATTGTGTTTAGTGTGTGTCATGCTTTATGTAATATGTTATAGTGTTCGGGAAACAATACTAGCTTAGAAAAAGTGAAATAATGTTTTTGATAATATTTTAGTGTTCCGGGTAATGTCCGGTTGTTCGGTTAGGTACCGTTCCGTTAAAGTGCTAAGTTATATCGTAAAGTGTCCTTTATGTAACTTTTAGTGACCCTTTTAATTCCCGACACTTAGGAAAGCATACAGGACCATTTTGCCATATTTTTGCAAGTGACTAGCATGTTTAAATGCTGAATTTTGTTAATAAATACAGAATTTTGCATCTTAAGTGGGTTTTAGGCACTTTCCGGTACCTAAACTATCACCTAGTGACGCAGTTTTATGGTCCTTACTTCCCTACACTCCCTACTAGTGTAGTACATTGTCCCTGACTCATACTGGGCCTCAAAATATTGTCTGTCTATGTGCTGGCATTGTCAGCATGTTTCTGAGTTATCCGCTCACTATGCTTTGTGCATCAAGTTTGTCACTAAAGTTTGTGTGTAATAAATGGAGTGACAGTATGAATGTGATGCATATGTATGTAAGATGCAAAAATCATAAAGCAGTTTAATTTGTCAGTTGTAAACAAGCACAGTCATTAAGCACAGATTAAATATTAATTAATTGTACGGATACCTGTAATTGTGAGGGTTGTCACAGGTATCGTATCATATCGTATCTGTAGTATAAGTCTCGTATATGTCCCTTGTAGGTCTTGTATATGCCTACGATAGTACATCTATAGTTCTATACGAGACTTATACGAGACCTATTGTACATGATACTACACCTATACGGGATCTATACTACATTATACAATGCGATATTGCACTTATAGGCTTATATGAGGTCAATACGTGACCTATACTACGCCTATACGATAGATATTTATCGTATAAAAATGATTAATGTTGTATAAAAAAGTTTGTAGGAAATACTTACTTTTTTATTTACATAAAAAAGAAAACTTATTTTTTTATAATACTTTGCTAAAACGATTAATATTGTATAAATGTTACTAAAAAAAATAAAAAATAAAACCCTTTTTATATGCTGCGTATATGCCTATACGCGGCGTATATAAAGGATCAAAAAGACAATATTACCCCTGTTTTGGGCTGCGTACAACCCCCAACCCAGGGGTAAAACGATTTGTTTTACCAAACTTTCCCATATATACGCCACATACAGGGCTATACGCGGGGTATAGTAAAAAAGAGCATTTTACCCATGGATTGGGGGATATACACAGCCCAAAGTATGGGTAAAATTGTCTTTTTGACCCTTTATATACACCGCGTATAGGCCTATACGTAGCGTATATAAAGGGTAGTTTTTTTACCCCAAACCAGTGGTAAAAATTTCTTTTTGACCCTTTATATACGCCGCGTATAAGCCTATACGCAGCGTATATAAAAGGGTCTTTTTTAGGAAACAGTTTTATACATTATTCATCGTTTTAACAAAGTATTATAATAAATAATTAAAAAACATTTTTAAGTATCGTATCGTATAGTATAAGTCTTGTATAAACCTCGTATAGTCCTATGGATGTAGTATCGTATCATATAGTATATAGTATATAGTTTAAGTCTCGTATAGGTCTTATATATAACTATACGAGACCTTACGTACACCTATAGGCCTATACGGGTGCAATATAGTATCATATAATATCGTATTGTATCGTTTCGTATAGTATCATATCGTATAGTATAGTGTATAGTCTAAGAATCTTATAGGTTCCCTTAGGTTTTTTGTATGTGCCTATACGCCTATAATGGACCTATACTACCCCTATAGGCTTATATGGGTGTTGTATGGTATCCTATAGTATCGTATTGCATCGTATCATATTGTATCGTATCACATAGTGTATAGTATAAGTCTCGTATAGGTTCCATATCGGTCTTGTATATGCCTATAAACCTACATAGGACCTCAACAACACCTATCATACTATACAGGACCTATACTACACCTATAGGTCTATACGAGTGTTATACCGTATCCTATTGTATAGTATCGTATCGTATAGTATCGTATCGTATCGCGTAGTATAAGTCTCGTATATGTCCCTTATAGGTCTTGTATATGCCTACGAAAGTACATCTATAGTTCTATATGAGGCTTATACGAGACCTATAGTATATGATACTACACCTATACGGGACCTATACTACATTGTACAATACGATATTACACTTATAGGCTTATACGAGGTCAATACATGACCTATACTACGCCTATACGATAAAAATTTATCGTATAAAAATGATTAATGTTGTATAAAAAAGTTTGTAGGAAATAATTACTTTTTTATTTACATAAAATAGAAAACTTATTTTTTATAATAGTTTGCTAAAACGATTAATATTGTATAAATGTTTCTAAAAAATAAAAAAAATAAAAAACCCTTTTTATACGCTGCGTATATGCCTATACGCGACGTATATAAAGGGTCAAAAAGTAAATATTACCCCTGTTTTGGGCTTCGTATAGCCTCCAATCCAGGGGTAAAATGCTTTTTTTTTACCAAACTTGCCCCTTATATACGCCCCATACAGGGCTATACGCGGCGTATAGTAAAAAAGAGCATTTTACCCATGGATTGGGGGCTATACACAGCCCAAAGCATGGGTAAATTTTATTTTTGACCCTATATATACGCCGCGTATAGGCCTATACGTAGCGTATATAAAGGGTAGTTTTTTTACCCCAAACCTGTGGTAAAATTGTCTTTTTGACACTTTATATACGCTGCGTATAGGCCTATACGCAGCGTATATAAAGGGTCTTTTTTAGGAAACAGATTTATACATTATTTATCGTTTTAGCAAAGTATTATAATAAATACTTTAAAAAAACATTTTTAAGTATCGTATCGTATAGTATAAGTCTTGTATAAACCTCGTATAGGTTTATGGATGTAGTATCGTATCATATAGTATATAGTATGAGTCTCGTATAGGTCTTATATATGACTATACAGGACCTTACCTACACCTATAGGCCTATACGAGTGCTCTATGGTATCATATAGTATTGTATTGTATCGTATCGTATAGTATCATATCATATAGTGTATAGTCTAAGTCTAGTATAGGTTCCCTTAAGGGACCTATACTACACCTATAGGCTTATATGGGTGTTGTATGGTATCCTATAGTATTCTATTGCATCGTATCGTATGGTATCGTATCGTATCGCATAGTGTATAGTATGAGTCTCGTATAGGTTCCCTATCGCTCTTGTATATGCCTATAAGTCTACATGGGACCTAATGTGACAACCTGAGATTTCAAGGTCTTTCCTTTAAACATCACTAGTTTCACAATCTTGTTTCAAAATTCATTTTATGTTGTATCTTGTGCATGATATTGGAAAGATTAAAGTAATGTTACGTTTGAGTGTTGCATGAAAAACTTAAGTATTGTGTAATGTTTATAATTATGTTTAACCCTGATTGAGAAACACTCGACGAAGAGTAGTCCTTCGTCACAACCAACCTTCGATGAAGGTTGATTCTTCGTCACACTCACAACGTGGCGAAGAAAGTTCTTCGCCTGGGATACTTCGCCGAAAAGGGGCCTTCGGCCCAGACTATTCAAGGTCCAGAGTGGCCTGACTGTTATTTTATAATTTGTGCGTAGAACTCATCATAAATCATAACCGCAAATCCAGAAACCCTAGCACCCTCTCCTCCTCTCTCGGTCCGACGATAGTCCCCCCCCCCACTCAATCGCATCTGGTCGAAGCTCTCTCATTCGAAGCCCCACTCCTTAATCTCTCATGTTAGTTGTTACGACTGTTTGGATTTATTTGGTGTTGATGAGATTACGGTTTTGTGGTATTTAGAACTACTATGATTACGTGTTGCAAAGGAATAAATGGTGTGATGTTAGAATTACATGATTAACATATGGCCTAAGATTTTATGATAAGTGAAATCCTAAATGATTGCATGATTATAACAATGATTGATCTAGAACTATACTCGATGTGTCCACACTAACTGTCGATGAATTAAGATTGTGAATATGAAAACTGTTGATGATTATCATGAGCATTAGGTGTAATCAAAGATTGTAGGTCATGGGGGCCTCAAACTGTTAGTGGGTGTATGAAACTGTTGTACGATAAGAATTGTTAATGATGAATTGTTAGTAATGAATTAACGGCAACTAGGGTTTATTGATCATGGTGAAACTGTGGAGGTGCTGCGACGAATGATCTCCCCCACGAAGAACCGGTTCGACAAAGAACCTAGGTCGACGAAGAATTGACTCTTCGTCGACTATTCCCTGATGAACCTCTAGAATTCTTCTTCAAACCCCCAGCTCGACAAAGGATAGTCCTTCGCCATAATCATTTTCGACGAAGAATAGTTCTTCGCCGTGAGGATTCTTCGCTGTGCAAATGGACAGAACAGTAAACAGTAACAGTTTATGATATATATATATATGATGATGGACACTTGTGTTTATAGAATTCTATTTGTTGCATGATAACAATGTTAACTAGAAATGAGGATCTTGACTTGACTAGTATGAGTAGCCAATTCACCTGTTAAATGTTATTATGAGACTTACACATGGAATGTGGATTTACATGAGAACTAAGACATGAGAACTACGTACTTGCTATGCAATATACGATGATCTTGTGATGAATGCAAACTGTGTGAAATACGTGATTTAATTATTATGAAACTGATGTTATTGGTAACTACTGTTGGGAACGAGAACATGTGTTATGAATGTGTACGAAATCTAAACGTTTGCTATGTGTTACATGACAATGTTGTTACATGTAACTTGTTGAATACGTGATCTAGATATGTGTTTACGAAACTGATCATCTTTGGTAACCACGGTAGGGTTTGGTTGACCAACTTGGAACGGGTAATGTAACGTAACATACCGAGAAAATCTAAGGTGGGTTCATTTCTCTTGAGCATGCGTCCCGGTGGGTGGGACAATCAAATGGGTATTCCTGAGAGGAATAAGTCTTTAGGTAAATTAGTGGGTATTCCTGAGAGGAATAAGTCTTTTGGGTATAAACTGGAATGTTAGATAATACACTCATTTCCTATCACCTTAAGTCCCATCTTATACCGAATAGTTACCTGAGAGGTAACGGGGTATTAGTTGATAGCGCTATTAGGCTTGGCAACCTCACACCGTACCTATGAGGATGGGCGTGAACTAATGACCTTAATCATGACCAATGCTTAGATAGGGGGCATTGGGGACGGGCAAAACAATCTGGAGCCATCTTGTACGGTACTCGAGTTATTATCAACATTTCTTTCGGAATTGTTATTAAACTGGATTAAACACTTGGTAACCAAACGTTTTCATAAAACTGTGAACTCACCAGCGTTTTCGGATACACTTGTTTGCATGCTCGTAGGTTATTGATATGTGGAACATGGAACTTGGTGTCTGGGAAGCTGGAGTGGTCATGGGTCGAGACACATGGAAACTCGAGACGAGTCTAATAACTATCATGCAATTGGTTTACGAAATATATAACTAATGATTTATGCTTCCGCTGAAAACATTAAGTTATACTTTATGTAATGTAACACTTTATCTTAATGAATGAAAGTTTTGCTTAAAATCTTGTATGAGTTTAGTGTGATTGGTGGCTAGATCCTGGTACGTCACATGCCTCGCGGGGGTTTCCGCTTGGGGTATTTTGGGGGTGTGACAGTTTGGTATCAGAGCCACTGGTTATAGTGAACTTGATTTTAAAAATGTTTTTATAAAACCAGACTATAACCGAACAGTTCTAAATATGTGAATACGACCATGACACTCAGCTCCAGACTGCAAGGCTCGTCTTTGTACCTATGGTGTACATTACATGATTAGTGTACACTTGTTTATGATGTAGCATGCTGACACACACTTGTCACTATAGCATAATTATGTGAGTTGCTTGTTTACTGTATGATGCATTGCTAGTATGTCGTAGTCCTTAGATTTCTCTGATCTTGTCGTTTTGACAAGCTCCGTTGACAGTTGAGTTGAGGAACCATTTAACACGAGTTAGGAGGAACTGAGATGAGCATGCAAATCATAATATTATTGTGGGTGCACCCATAATAATAATATGGGGTTCCATTTCAATATTCAACCAAATATGAAACACAACGATCCATAGGGGTCATAGCAATGACTGTCTCCTGTCTGAACGTGGTCCTTTCACTTCCCTCTGAACCCTTACGAGTCTCGATGATATTGAGTGATACCTGAACACGGAACTGAACATCTAGCGAGCCATTTAGAAATGTTAGGTGTTAGTGCTAACGTCTTTGAGACAGTTGACGAAACGTTAAATGTTTGGTCTAAACTTTCTCACTTTTCTCGTTTACTTTGACGCAACAAATTGACGCCTCAAATTCAGAAGCATGGACACCTCTGTGATCCTCTAAAGATTTACTGTGCGCTATTCAATCGACTCGCAAGACCGATGGATAAGAAGATGAACGTGATGCATTACCAACCCTAGTGTTAGGATGACCCTGCTCTCTAACAACGAACATCAGTAGGTTGACTTCAATCGAGTCCCTAACCCTAGTAAGCAACGTCTGGGAGCCAAATCTTACGAATCAATTGGAGCATAAATGCTGGAAACCTACTGGAATATGGGATGTGTAATTATTAGTGTCATGGGCAGTACCCAAGGACGTGACAAGAACAACGGGAAGGTGGGCCCTAAGGGAAAAAGATCGCAAGGATCTGTTTTCAAAGCAACAACATTAGAGGCAATGGCCACGGTCACAACAAGGTACTCGCAAATCATAACTTTCAGTATGGAAATAGAGGTGACTTTGACAAGGATTGGCCGTTGTTAAGTCAAGACGTCAACAACCCAGGGAACAATGACAGTATTGGGAATCCGCGTAACAGTAACAACAACATTGGAAGTGGTGCTCGCGGAAGGACATTTAGGATTAGCTTAGGCGACGCCAGACATAATAGCAACATGGTAGCTTGTATGTTTCTGGGTAACTAATCGCTTCGTCTCTGTTCTGTTTAACCCTGATGCCTCTTGAAGACAGACACGTTATAGAAGTGGCTGATGGCAAGCCAATTGAAGTCTCACACATTCACCTAAGGTGCATCTCAATCTTGTAGGTCACGAGTTCGACATTGACCTTCCCCCTGCTACTGCTAGATGCTTTGGTATAAGTCGATAGTATGGACAGGATGTCCAAGCCTCAAGCAGAAATCTTCTGTAAGGAGGAAATCGCATGTATATCTCTTCATGATGGAGATTCACTGATTGCCAGCATTACTTCGGTGGTGGGAGCCCAGGAGTGCTTCACCTACCCTGCTACCCAATCATTGATTACCGGTGCACAGCCCGAAGAACTTCCAGGTTTTCCCACACATTGTCAGGAGGAATATCAGATGTGTATCACGCCAGAAGCTGTCCTGATTTCTGGCACCTCTTATCGTCTTGCAAAGGAGGGTTGCAAGAACTGTCCGAACAACTTCAGGAACTACTGGATGGGAGTTTTATCGATCTAGCTCCTCGCCTTGGAGAGCCCGAGCTCTATTGTGGAAATGAAGGACGAGTCCTTTCGTACGTGTACAGACTACCACAAGGTGGCAATGATAGACCATCACCCTCTATCTCGCATCGACGGCCTGCTTGACCCGCTGCAATGATCAAGCTTCTATTCAGAAACCGACTTAAGATCGGACTGTCACCTGATGGAGGACCCAGGGGAGGATGATTCCTAAACACGGCATTACAGACACAGTACGACCACTACGATTTTCTTTTCAAGTTGTTTAAGTTATCCAACACACCAGCAGCCTTAGGGATCACATGAGTAGTACGTGTCAACCTTATCTCGCTAGATTCGTCAACCGTGTTTATCTACGACGTTTTGATCACTTCCAGGAGAAAGGAACACCATGAATGGCACTTGTATATTCATCTTAGAGCTCCTAGGGGAGGAGCAACTCCTTGCGAAGTCCACCTAAGTGTGATTTCAGGATTCGAGAAGTACACTTTCTTGGTCACGTAGTCAACGAAGTGGGGATGCACGTGGATCTTGCTGAAATCCGTTTTATTATAAATTGATCTGCACCAAAGGGTCCTTCAGGGATACAGAAATTTTCCTGGTCTCGCTAGATACTATCGAAGATTCATCGCAGGATTTTCAAAGATCGCGCAGCTTTAATCTCTTCAGCACAGCAGGGTGCTGTGTATTCGTGGGAGACAAAACCGGAGGACGTCTTTCCAGCTTTTGAAACCCAACTCTATAATGTAGTGAGCATCGTCTTTACCCGAGGGTACGGGTGATCTAGGGGTATATCATGATGGTTCGAATCAGAGTCCCAGTTACGCGCCGATGCAACACGAGAAGGTGATGACTTATGTAGGGGATTTACGAAGAGGAAATGCACGAGTCACAACCTGCGGTGGAAACCGTGGTCTTTGGATTTAAGTTGGAGGCATTACTTAGACGGTACCAAATGCACTACTTAGACCGATCACAAGGGCCTCCCGTGTATCATTTTTTCGAAAGAGCTAAACGTGTGATGGCATCGCTGGAGGGAACTTTTGAATGATTTCGACTGTGAAACCTAAACGTGTACGAGCCTCGCAGCACACCATCGATTCTAACCTACCAGATCAGATTCGTTCTGCTCGAACCGAAGCGTTGAAGGACGAGAACCTCCCAGCTGAATCCGTGCGGGCATGGAAAAATGACTTGTATCCAAAATCGGGCGATACCCACTACCTCATGGAGCGAATATGGGTCTCACTATACAGCAATCCAAGGGAACTTGTGTTGGGCGAAGCACACGAGCCTAGATATTCTACTCGTCCGGCTTTTGATAGAATGACTTAGGATCTAAGGATCTTATACTAGTGACCGGACGTGAAAACCCACATAGCAATGTATGTGAACGATGTTTAACTTATGCGAAAGTCAAGGTGGAGTATCAGAAACCTCCTGGGTTATATCAGCAACCAGGAACACCCATTTGGAAATGGGAACACACTGCCATGGAATTTGTCACCGGTCTACCTAAAGCTCAAAACGGAAACAATATCACCTGGGTGATCGTCGATTGTCTCATGTAACCAGTACACTTTCTTACAATCAAGGAAAATTGACAAGTCTTCGTATCCTGTGAGTAATTACCTATGAAGGGCGGTTTTTAGGCACGGGGTGCCAATTCCTATTACCTCTGATTTTGATCTATACCTGATTTATGACAGGCAATACACAACACCCTTGGCTCACGTCTAGACATGAGCATTGCTTATCACCATAGGACAAACAGTCAGAGTAAACGAACCATCCTGACACTCGAAGACATGTTGCGAGAATGTGTGTGATTGACTTTAGTAAAATTGGAAGGACACTTACCTTTGGTTGAATTCTACTGCAGTAGTTACCATTCTAGTATTCAGACAGCTCTGTTGAAGCATTGCATGGACGATAATGTCGACCTCCTCATTGGACTAAGGTGGGTGACAACCTAATCACAGGTCCAAGACTTGTACATGAAACCTTTGAGAAGATTGTTTAGATCGGGAATCATATGGCGGCAACGCGTGACCGCCAGGAAAGCTGATAAGCTTAGGAAACGCTGGGGGTTCGATGCAGGCGAACGTGTCATGATTGAAAGTCTCACCCTAAGAGGGTGCGGTGCACTTTGGGAAGCGTGGCAAGATGAACTTACGTTACGTTAGGCCACTCGAAATTCTATAAATAATCAGCGACATGGCCTACAAACTCGGGCTACCTGACGAAGTGAGTAACGTTCGCGATGAAAACGCTTGTGACACCCTTACTAAAGCCTAAGATTCACGATAAGTTGCAGTTTGTCGAGGAATCCATCAAAATCATGGACCGGGAAGTTAAGGTCCGTAAGCACAGTCAGATTCTAATCGTAAGTGTTCGTTGGAACTCAAGACGTGGACCGGAGTTCACGTGGGAACGCGGAGATCAGATGAAGCACAAGTACCGCAACTGTTCAAAACGGCGAAACCCAAATCCTGACGAGACTGGTGAATTTCGGGACAAAAATCCCTTCCAACTTGGGGATGATGTGGCACCTGAGGAAAATCCACAGTCATCCTGATCTAACACCTTGCTGTTTTGGATTACTTATCAAATTTCGGGACGGAATTTCGTTCAAGTTGGGGATCGTGTGACAACCTGAGATTTCAAGGTCTTTCCTTTAAACATCATCGGTTTCAAAATATTGTTTCACAATTCATTTTATGTTGTATCTTGTGCATGATATTGGAATGATTAATGTATTGTTACGTTTGAGTGTTGCATGAAAAACTTAAGTATTGTGTAATGTTTATAATTATGTTTAACCCTAATTGAGAAACACTCGACGTAGAGTAGTCCTTCGTCACAACCAACCTTCGACGAAGGTTGATTCTTCGTCACACTCACAACGTGGCGAAGAAAGTTCTTTGCCAAGGGATACTTCGCCGAAAAGGGGCCTTCGGCCCAGACTATTCAACGCCCAGAGTGGCCTGACTGTTATTTTATAATTTGTGTGTATAACTCATCATAACTCGTAACCGTAAATACCACAAACCCTAGCACCCTCTCGTCCTCTCTCGGTCCGACGGAAGCCCCCCCCCCCCCACTCAATCGCATCTGGTTGAAGCTCTCTCAATCGAAGCCCCACTCCTTAATGTCTCGGGTTAGTTATTACGCCTGTTTGGATTTATTTGGTGTTCATGAGATTACGGTTTTGTGGTATTTAGAACTACTGTGATTACGTGTTGCAAAGGAATAAATGGTGTTATGTTAGAATTACATGATTAACATATGGCCTAAGATTTTATGATAAGTGAAATTCTAATTGATTGCATGATTATAACAATGATTGATCTAGAACTATACTCGATG
The DNA here is from genome assembly GCA_030545235.1 of Helianthus tuberosus. Lineage (NCBI taxonomy): Eukaryota > Viridiplantae > Streptophyta > Magnoliopsida > Asterales > Asteraceae > Helianthus > Helianthus tuberosus. Next base: position 115,432,561 of record CM060374.1, read on the forward strand.
TGTCCACACTAACTGTTGATGAATTAAGATTGTGAATATGAAAACTATTGATGATTATCATGAGCATTAGGTGTAATCAAAGATTGTAGGTCATGGGGGCCTCAAACTGTTAGTGGGTGTATGAAACTGTTGTACGATTAAATTGTTAATGATGAATTGTTAGTAACGAATTAACAGCAACTAGGGTTTATTGATCATGATGAAACTGTGGAGGTGCTGCGACGAACGATCTCCCCCACGAAGAACCGGTTCGACGAAGAACCTAGGTCGACGAAGAATTGACTCTTCGTCGACTATTCAATTCTTCGTCGACTATTCCCTGAGGAACCTCTAGAATTATTCGTCAAACCCCAGCTCGACGAAGGATAGTCCTTCACCATATAGTTCTTCGCCATAATCATTTTCGGCGAAGAATAGTTCTTCGCCATGAGGATTCTTCGCTGTGCAAATGGACAGAACTAGTAAACAGTAACAGTTAATGATATATATATATGATGATGGACACTTGTGTTTATAGAATTCTATTTGTTGCATGAAAACAATGTTAACTAGAAATGAGGATCTTGACTTGACTAGTGTGAGTAGCCAATTCATCTGTTAAATGTTATTATGAGACTTGCACATGGAATGTGGATTTACATGAGAACAACGACATGAGAACTACGTACCTACTATGCAATATACTGTGATCTTGTGATGAATGCAAACTGTGTGAAATACGTGATTTAATTATTATGAAACTGATGTTATTGGTAACTACTGTTGGGAACGAGAACTTGTGTTATGAACGCGTACGAAATCTAAACGTTTGCTATGTGTTACGTGACAATGTTGTTACGTGTGACTTGTTGAATACGTGATCTAGATATGTGTTTAGGAAACTGATCATCTTTGGTAACCACGGTAAGGTTTGGTTGACCAACATGGAACGGGTAATGTAACGTAACATACCGAGCAAATCTAAGGTGAGTTCATTTGTCTTGAGCATGCGTCCCGGTGGGTGGGACAATCAAATGGGTATTCCTGAGAGGAATAAGTCTTTGGGTAAATCACTGGGTATTCCTGAGAGGAATAAGTCTTTTGGGTATAAACAGGAATGTTAGATAATATACTCATTTCCTATCACCTTAAGTCCCATCTTATACCGAATAGTTACCTGAGAGGTAACGGGGTATTAGTTGATAGTGCTATTAGGCTTGGCAACCTCACACCATATCTGAGAGGTCGGGCATGAACTAATGACCTTAATCATGACCAATGCTTAGATAGGGGGCATTGGGGACGGGCAAAACAATCTAGAGCCATCTTGTACGGTAATCGAGTTATTATCAACATTACTTTCGGAATTATTATTAAACTAGATTAAACAGTTGGTAACCAAACGTTTTCATAAAACTGTGAACTCACCAGTGTTGTTTGATACACTTGTTTGCATGCTCGCAGGTTATAGATATGTGGAACGTGGAACTTGCTATCTGGGAAGCTGGAGTGGTCATGGGTCGAGACACATGGAAACTCAAGACGAGTCTAATAACTATCATACATTTGGTTTTCGAAATACATAACTAATGATATATACTTCCACTGAAAACGTTGAGTTATACTTTATGTAATGTAACACTTTATCTTAATGAATGAAATTTTTGCTTAAAATCTTGTATGAGTTCAGTGTGATTGGTGGCTAGATCCTGGTACGTCACACGCCTCGCAGGGGTTTCCGCTTGGGGTATTTTGGGGTGTGACACCTAAACCACACCTATAGTACTATACAGGACCTATACTACACCTATAGGCCTATACGGGTGTTAGATCGTATCCTATAGTATTGTATCGTATCGTATCGTATCGTACCTTATCATATAGTAGCGTATCTTATCATGTAGTATAAGTCTCTTATATGTCCCTCACAGGTCTTGTATATGCCTACGATAGTACATCTATAGTTCTATACAAGCCTTATACGGGACCTATACTATACGATAATACACCTATATGTGACCTATACTAGATTATACAATACGATATTACACTTACAGGCTTATACGAGGTCAATACGTGACCTATACTACATCTATACGATATTTATCGTATAAAATGATTAATGTTGTATAAAGAAAAGTTGGTAAGAAATACTTTCTTTTTTATTTATTTAAGGAGGATTGGCCTGTAATAATCTCAACTAGAGGTCTTTGGCCATTGACAGTCCCACCTTAAAATATTCCCCCTACCAGTCCTACCTTTCACCTATTTTTCCTACACCGGTCCCCTGTTAAAGAAACATAACGAAGTTATGTTTTTACCAAATTGCAAACAGTTTTTTTATGGCTTCTCATCAGAACGACGATACGAGTCCATTGGCGTAAAACTTACATCGAAACAGTGCTCCAAACGACGAAAACGGCGCTTCATTTCGGGTGTGTAAATTTCTAATTAACAAAAATCAAGTAATTTGGAGCACCATTTCGAGGTAAGTTTAAAATCAATGGACTTGTATCGTCGTTCAAATCAAAAGCCCTAAAAATCTATTCGTAATTTGGAAAAAAGCTTAACTCCGTTTAGTGTTTTATAACGGGGGACCAGTGTAGGAAAAAATTGGTAAAAGGTGGGACTGGTGGGGGAATAATCAAAGATGAGACTGTTAATGGCCAATGACCTCTAGTTGGGATTATCATAGGCCAATTCACCTTTATTTAAAATAGAAAACTTATTTTTTTATAAAACTTTGCTAAAGCGATAATATTTTATAAATGTTTCTAAAAAAATACTTATATACGCCGCATATAGGCCTATACGTGGCGTATAGGAGCAACCAGACCAGAAATAACATCAGTGAGACACTGCTTTTATGCAACCCTATACGTTGCGTATAGAACTATACGCAGCGTATATAAATCCTAAAGTATGCTAATAGGCACCTTGGGTGTGCCAATAGTGTGAGCCTTTTTTAGGTAGTTGAGTCAAGGGTTTAGTAATATTGCCATAGTTTTTTCACAAACCTTCTATAATACCCTGTAAGACCCAAAACCCCCATAAGCTCTTTAATATTTGTGGGAATAAGCCATAGTTGAATAGCTACTATCTTTGAAGGATCAGTAACCACTCCTTGAGTAGCCACTCCTTGTTGAGAAATGATATGACCTAAATACTCCAACTTAGTAGCTCCAAATTCACACTTACTATTCTTAGCAACCAGTTGATATTATCTCGGTACACTTAACACATCTCTCAAGTGGGACATGTGAGTTTGCCAACAGGGACTTTACTTTAAACTGATATGTCATCAAAGTAAACTTTAACGTATATCCTCAGATATCGTTTAAAAGCCTGATTCACCAGACCTTTAAAAGTAGAAGGTGCATTTATAAGGCCAAAAGGCATTTTATTAAGAAATCAAAGTTGTCATGATGAGTTTTGAAAGCAGTCTTGTGATGTCTTCATCATCCATTCGGATTTGATAGTATGAAACTGTAAGTCTAATTTAGAGGAAAACATAGTTCCGAACAACTCATCCATTAGATCATCTACGAATGGAATAGGGAACCTATCTGGTATAGTTGCCTAGTTTACTTTCCTATAATCAATGCACATTCTCCATGTACCATCCTTCTTCTTCACCAACACTACAGGTGATGCAAAAGAACTAGTCCAAGTTTTAATCACTCATTGTTCCAGCAGTTCATTTGTCATCTTTAACATTTTTCTGTAAAACATGATCCCTATATGGTCTCAAATTAATATCATTTGTTCCTTGTCCCTAGTTGGAGGTAAAGATTTCAAATCCTGAAACACATAATTAAAATCACATAGTAGTTGTTGCTTTTGTTCATCACTTTGTTGAGCGTTCCATAACATAACAGAAGTACCACTACTATACCCTTTAATAGCACAAACTTGAACCATAGCTAACTCTCCTCTTTGTGGCCCTAACTTCTTCAAACTTCCCTTACTAAACTGAGTCAGCCTCTTACCTTGTTGCCCTATAAATACCACTTTCTCTCCTTTAAACTTGAATTCAATAATTCTGTCATTATAATTCATATTAATACTTCCCAAGGTAGTACACCATTATACCCCCAAAACTAAACTTAGCCCATCCCCCCCCCCCCCCCCCCCCCCCCCCCCCCCCCCCCCGAGAGGCACTACATACACAACAGTTTCAAATTGAATTCCTTGCGTCTTCCAACAATTAATTTCCTGCATGTTCCAACAAAACCCCTTAACCATCTGATCACAAACCTCCGCATGTCCATTTGCCACTTTTAATAACATGATTGGGACTTTAACTAATTTGCAACCCAACTACCTAGCCAATGTAATATCCAAGAAGTTACGAGAACTTCAAGTGTCCATCAGCAATTGTAACTCATATTTTCCTAAATGACCGGTCACCCTAATAGATTTTGTACATATCACTACCCTTAATTGCATTCATAGAAATTTCATTACAACTTGGTCCCCTTCTTTAGTCTCTATTACCTCTTCTTCCCATTCTACCTCAATATGATACAACTGAGGTATTTTATTACCTTTACACACACGATCTTGTGAGTACCTCTCATCATAATTAAAACACAATCCTTTCGATCTCTTCTCATCCATCTCACACTTAGTCAAAGTTTTTCTAATCACTTTTCTTTTTGCCTCAGCAACTATTGGTTTTACATAAGGTACTATCTGTTTACCACCACATGGATTTGGTAAAATGGCTAGTTTAAAACCAAACCTACTTTCCTTAGCTTTGATTGTTTCTTCCTACAATTTAGCTAGACAATAGGCTTCTTGGATATTCTTAGGATTGAACATTGTCGGCTGTAGTTGTATATCCTCTTCTAATCCAACAACTTAAAGCTATATTATTAATTCACAACACAAAAAGGAATAGTAAAGGTTAGTTCATGCATGCACATATGACCCTTTAGGTTTTTATTTTGGTTTTTTACCCTATAAATATTGTAATTGTTTTTTTAACATATTTTTTTTTCATTTATAACTTTTAAAATACAACGTTTTATATAATTTTAAAGATATGTCTTTGCGAAGTGCTTATTTTTATCTACCTCTAGGTATAAGTTTTACTCAAAACCGAGTTGTTAATAGTAATGTATAAGTGATCAAAGCACAACCGTACATCTCAATAGAGATGTCTTACATTTTTATTTTTTTATATAAAGTAACATTATCTGGCATTTTCGTTATTTTAATAAGATAATGTATTGTTTCGTAAATTTTTTAATATATTGTTACAACTTGCTTATTTTTATCTATGTTTTGTTCAAACTTTTATCTAAAACTGAACGAGTTAAATATAAATGATTTTATTATTCTTTACCATGAGAATCCGAACCAAATCTAACTTAATAGCATTGGTATTAATACTGGTATTGGCATTTTTTTTTGGTTTTTGATTATTTTTATCTGTAGTTGATCAGAGTTTTATATAAAGTTGAGTGGCTCAAATATAAATGATCTTTTAATCGTTTACCGTGATAATCTGAATCGATTCTAACCAAATAACATTAGTACCAGTTCCCGTATTTGTTTTTATGGTTTTTGATCGATGTAGAACCAATGTCGATAAACACTAGGAGATATCTTTTTTGGTTTATATATCGAGTGACGATACCGTATTGTTAATGTAACGAAGATGTTGGTGCAGTTTTTGTGTCCGATTCTGTTTGAATAGATTAGAATTATTTTATGCTGATTATGTAATAGTTAGTGAAACGGTCAAACGAACGTGTATTGACCCGCTTGTTTGAAGTGGTCAAACGAGAGGGTTATTTGTTTGACCGTGTGTGCTTTCAAGTGAATGTGGTGTGTCTATAAATACCACCACTTGGTCATTTGCAACTGGATGAAGGTTTTAGACTTGGGGGAGAGATCACCACTTGGTCTCTCCCCGGATGTATACTCCTTTGGTATGGTTCGGTTAGCTTGTAATCGGGCCGCTTTGTAACGTAATACTACCGAATTTTGTACAAAGAAGTTGTTTATCAGTCTCTAATCTCTCCCGTTTTGAACATAATCACACACTAATCACGGGTCACGGTCCCGAACCATGAACTTACAATTCGTATCAGAGCCATGGTACCCGACTTAGTGAATCTAACCATTTGCTAAGTCACATGTGCTCTAAATCAGTGATTTTTGGTGTTTTTGTTCAAGATGTAAATGTGGTGTAAAGAAACAAAATTCAGATCTGGACCCGAATGTATGAATCTGAGCTGAATAGGATTGTACACAAGAGTTAAGTTTTATATTTTACACCAAGAAAATCAAATTTTCATCATCCTTTATCATTTTGCGGTGTTATTTTGTCAGATTTGCAACTGTTCTTCGATGTGTTCTTCACATCAGGACTTACGAAGAACTCTCCCTCCACGAAAAACTCCTCAGCCGAAGAACCTCCCATGAAAGATCAAGAACCTCAGGCGAAGAACCACCTCAGGCGAAGAACCTCCTCAGGCGAAGAACTCACATGTGAAGTATAAGGTTCACGAAGAACCAATGTATAGTTCTTCGTAAGTTTTTTCTGATCAGCTATGGCTGAAGAACCCAAGGGACGAAGAACAGGATCTGAAGAACCATGTACCACGAAGAACCCTTGGCGAAGAACCTTCTTTGTGGGTTCTGGTTCTTCGTGATTCAGGCCAGTAGTGAAGAGTGAAACTAGAAACAGAGAAGAAATCAACTAGATGCCGATGGACTTTACTCCCCTTCTCACCTCCTTCATTCCATCATGGAATTCTGTATATATTTTACTGGGATTCTTCACTTATTTGGGGATTTCTGGATCTGTTTTTCCTGGGAATATTGTTGCTGGAGTGAGTTTGGCTGATGGAACTAGACTTCATTATCATTGTAATGGACTGATATTACTTCTTTTACTGGTTGGACTGCTTTTGGTTGGAGCTTGGATGGAAGGAGATGTCGATAGAGAGAGAAATAATGGAAGTATGTTGGCGGCTGTAGAAGGTGAATGTCGACATGGTCATTTGTTTGGGAACTAGGTTTTATTCATTTGGGCCCACTTATATGACCGAACAAAAGAATACTAGAAATGTTGGGATTCATTGGTATTTGGGCAACATGTTTGGTATTTGGGCTTTATACTTGGATTATCTTTTTTTTGGATCATTATGATGTCATGATTGGATGATCACTTGGGCTCACATATGCACTGTGACACCTGTGCCTCTGCGACCATCAAACAAATACCAAATCAATGAAATATTGTGTTTCATATTTGGGATTTGTATAAATATGTGTATCGTTTGCACACATCAATTCTTGTTCGATTTCGAGCTTTAAATCGCTTTCTGGAAGATTATACGCGATCTGATGCGTAAATATAATCAATTTAATGCAACAAAAACTCCGGAACAGTGAAATAGGCTTAACATACCTTAAATAACCTTTACATAACTTAGAAATAAGTTTTGGAGGGTTTGGTATGCCGAAATCAAGTTTATTGGATCACAGGGATTAATTTCGACAAACTACGAAAGTATGCCGATTCGTACATTGACGAACATTGTGGAACTTGATCATAAGTTAAACATGCCCTAAATATCCTTTACATAGCTTAGAAATAGGCTTTGAGGTGTTTAGTGCGCAAAAATAAACTTTCTTGATCAATAGGGACTAAAAGCGTCAAAAAGTGCATAAGTTTGCCTTTTCGCACATATCTTACGTTCTGAATATATCTGGACATCCAAAAATTTATTTAATCATTAAAATATTTTATTTTAGTGATTGGCAAGATAAAATTCCATCTGTCGCTTAATTTGGATCGTTTTTCGTTCGTTGCGACTTCCGTCGTAATTAACCGAACAACGCAACCGTACGGCCAAATGAACTGACATCCGAGATGTTTTTGAGCTTGTTTCAAGTTCCCTATACTTTAAATTCATTTTAGAGCTTTGAAATGGGGTTAACGGGGTTTAAACGTGCCAAAAATGCATCGAAAACCAAGTTTCTGGGCTGTAGGGCTTAAACGTGTCAAATATAGCTCAGGAGGGGCGCGTAAGCCTGGTCATGTTTCTTACGCGGCCCGTGTAAACTCCCCAGATCAGGAAAATCAGTTTCTAGGTTTTTTTAACATGGTTTCTCATGTCTAGGGGCTTGTTTTGGGTGCCCATGGTATTCTAATTCAGTGGGCACACATGGATGGTTGAGATTGAAGCTCGGGAATCGAGGAACGATCTTAACGGTGGACCGAAATCTATAAATACCCACACTTTCATTCCTTGCATTTCACAAATCTGATTCAATTGCTCTAAGTTGGGGCTTAGCACTTCATACCTGGGCAATTTGAATCAAGATTACCTTGCTTGGACCCTTTCTAAGTATTCCTTCGTTATTTTATGCGTTTTTAAGCATAAAAGTCAAACAGTGTTTGACTTTCTGCTTTGACCGGTCAATGGTCAACACGAAGTTCGTTTGAACTTCGCAGCGTGAGCGTAATCACGATGGTCATAGTCCCTTGTGACTATACCTACTGATTACTACGTTGATTAGGTGTAGTGATGAGTCATTGTTTCGGTCAAAATGCGTGTTTATGCGTATTTTGCAACGAAACTATTCTTGGGTATCAAAACCGTTTGTTTTTATATCAAACTTTTTTCAAACCTTTTTAAACATGTTTTAACATGTTTAACTCGTCACTTTTAGATTATTGCTTGTATAGGGTCATAAGATAAGCGGTCTAAACAACCGCTTACACTTTCGAACCCGACCCGTTTGGTCGATCATTAGGTTTCGACCAAGCATGTTTAGTGACCACAGTTGTATAGGGAATAACCTTCCGAGGTTATACCTTATGGTCACTTCGCTTAAGTAGTTGTATGATAGGTAGTTTATATGCCTTAGGTAAAATGACCAAAATGCCCTTTTCATGCATAATTGTAATTAAGCATATGTAACTCAAACTTTTGTCACTTAACTGATTATGCAACATATTTAAACATGTTTAAGCATATAATACTTGTCATAGGACTAGCTAGGCGGTCCAAAGGCGCTTTGCGCGAACGACGCGTTAAAGTAGCGTAAGCTACCTAAACGGGTCATGATGGGTCGTAAGCACTTAGATTAGGTTTCGATTTAGTATGTAGGCATTGTCAAACCATATCGTATGAGTTCCAACACTCATTTGGTTTACGAAACCTCATCCTATCCGATCTTCCGATTTAGGTCCGGTTATTAATGTAGTTACCTATATTAGGTGCCGTTTGATTTCCGTGATCCCTCTAGCTTTGCTTGGTTGTTGTTCAAGACTTCTAAGCATCCTCAAGTGAGTACATAGTCCCATCTTTTATTGTTTTCAAATGTTTTAGGGTGAAACACATGTGCCTACTTGTTATTTTCGTGTTTTTCATGCTTTTATATCATATACTTGCTATGTTCATTAGTACATATATAGTACATGATTTTAATAAGTTTTGCTATGTATGTTCACTTAGCATGCTAGCACATTGATTTTAGTATATTTTGTTGCATATGTTCATCATATGGACACATTGTTTTACATTTTGAACTGTTTGAACCGTTTTAAGCTGTTTGATCTATGTGAATTATTTAGACTGTTAGAACTGTTTGAAACTATTTGATTTATGTGAACCGTTTGAAGCTGTTTGAACTGTTGGGTTAGGGAAGTGATTAGGTAATGGGGTGGGGGTTATGTGCTAAAAGCTTGGTGGATACGCCGCTGGTACTTCCTATATATAAGTGCTTTTAACACATTATATATCGTTGCGTTGTCTAGATCACTTGGGCAAGGTTATCAAATCAAAGTTATATTACAAGGTTTTTTCTAACAATATAAAACATTCGAGTTTTATTTCAAAAACGATTTACAATATGGGTTTACTTAAACAAATGTTTTGGAGTTAAGATTTATGGTATCGAGGTTTTATAAAACAAATCTGTTTTGACATGGTTATTTCAATTTACATTACAAGCATTTTACAAAACTTGGTTTTCTAATTATTAATTTACAAAGGTGTTCAAGTTATTTTCAAAATATAAATGAACCATGAATCCGACACTCACATAAAATCCTATGTACTCGCCGGCATTTTTATGCTGACGTATTTTCAAATGTTGGATCGACGTATGACCCTAAACAGTCAAGTTGAGTAGTTCATCATCATTTGCAAAGGCGGAATCAATGCAAATAATGTCAAACAACTTGTTTCCTTTCAAATTATCCTTCTATTAATCAATCCTGAGCTTTTACACAATTCAGATGACACACGGACAGCACCTCGGCTCAGAGTACAAGACCAGATTCCGTTTGAAATGACACAACACATGGGTATATATAGAGTGGGAGACTTCGCTTGAATGAGACATGACAGTTTCAAGCGAGATCAGTGATTTCGCTTGAGACTGTCAAAGTTAATTTCAAGCGAAATAACACATGTTGATTTCGCTTGAACTGCACTTTGACACTTTCAAGCGGAATCATCCACTTTAACATGATCTAACCCTAATTTCAACCCTGTTGTGCACTCGTTCATCCTATCTAGACATAAGACTCGATTAAGACGAAGTTAACAGACACTAAGTGCACCAACAGACTCCCCCTTGGATGTTGACGAAGTCTTCGACGTCGAGTCTTTAGTCTTAGTCTTTATCCAAATTGTCTTAACATTGTAAAAGCTTCTTCAATCTTTATCTTCAAACTTTAATCTTCATTCTCCCCTTTGAATGTTGATCCAGAATGTGAACTCCCCCTTTCACAGACTCCCCCTCTCGATCAGCTGGGACTTGAATTCTGGTTCAAACTTTAACATTTTCATTGCTATGGGGATTCCTGTTACCTGCATATACTCTACCCAAATATAAGATATATAACAATAAAATATTCAATCCAATCTTACCATTCAATCTTAATTGATAGACTAATCAGTGTTAGAAATCCACTTAAGTATTCAGGTCCAAATTAATGACCCTGATTACTCAATTAATCTACCAAGTCCAACTTAATGACCTTGGTTGATCAGAGACAATTCACACTGACATTTAGTTCACTTTTTTCTGAAAATTTACAAGTTTCAAGTTAATGAACTTGCTTTAACTTTCCAATTTTCACAAACTTATCATGTTAAGCTCATGACTCATCCTCCAGGTCAGACAACTTCCTGCATCTGCTTTTTGCTTTCGAATCTGAAGATTAGCTTTCCACTTTGCTTTGTCGGAAAATAAAGCATAAATGTAAAATCTTTTTGGATTTTGAATAAAAGTCTAAACTAGAAAATAAATTACAGAACTAAAATGCAGAAAGTAAACTATTTACAAACATATTTTTGTTGAGCGTGTTAGGGAATCATATCAGCTATTCGACAAGTCACAAGTACCGTTAAGCTTTGATTACATATTCAGAATTAAACAATTCGCTTAGATTGTTGATATAATGATCCACTTAAATTCTTACTCACATTTCAATCTGTCCAGGATACGGATTTAGTATTTTAGAGACTTAAACTTATTCATGTGTCCCACCTCTTGAATATACTCCCGTATCCAGATCCCAATATTCAGTCTTACAGGTGAGTATATCACAGATGATATCTGTAAGGGGTTAAATTGCGAGACCGTGAGAGCTCAGGTCAGAACTTTCGTTCAGCAGAGAGATGACGGTTCGACTTTGGGTGTGTCCCCTTTAGAGGATCTTTTTTACAACAGCATTGATTAGCAGTTTTATTGTCTTATCATTTATGCTGAGGGCGGCGCTATATTTCAAGCAAGTAGAAAGTATTCTCCGGGGACTAGGCCATTGCTTCTGCAAAATCAGAAGTCCCGGGATAATACCCCAGATATCACTGAGTATAAAGACCTAGTATCTCAGAAAGAGGGATCTTTCAAACAAGATTTCAGGGGTTACCTATATATCCAAGTAGTATTCCCCACGAAATAAGTAAGTAAAGATTTAGGTTTATATCTCGAACAAACCTACTAAATGTGTAAAAACCTATCGGCACATCATCAGCGAGACTGTTTAACATATTTAAACTTTCGATTTCTTTAGCATACCGTAACTGTCAAGCCGATGTACTATCATTTTCCATTTTTACACAAGCTCTTTTTTAGTTTTCTATTGTTTTTGGATTTTGAAAATATCTCATGTTTTTGTATTTTTGTCATTTTTTATTGTTTTTGTATTTTCTGAAAATATTACCCTATACCTCCCCCTAAATACCAAAACAAGTAAAAAATCGACAAACCATTGCAGATTGCTTCTCAACATCATCTACAATATCTCCTTGATCAACGCCAATAATCTCTTCCAACACCGATAAAAGCTTCATACCGTTCAGTTTTAGCAAATATTGAAAACGTGTTTTATCAAACGCTTTGGTATGTAAATCAGCTTTTTGCTCGTCAGTGTGGATTTTCTCAACTCGTATCAACTTCTTCTCGAAACAATCGCGAATGAAGTGATGACGAATTTCAATGTGTTTAGTTTTAGCGTGATGAACAAGATTTTTAGTAATGTTAATCGTTGCCTCATTGTCAACAAAGATAGGGGTGTTTAGAAATTGCAAACCGTAGTCGTGCATCTGTTGCTGGATCCACAAGATCTGAGAGCAGCAACTGCTAGCAGATACATACTCCGCTTCACATGTGGATAGAGCCACAGAGGTCTGCTTTTTGCATTGCCAGGTGACCAATCTTGATCCAAAGAACTGGCACCCCGCTGTTGTTGATTTAGCGTTAACTTTGCAGCATCCGAAATCGGAATTGGAATACCCTTCGAGCGTGAAATCGCCTTCTCTTGGATACCACAACCCCAATGATGGAGTTCCTTTCAGGTAGCGTAATATCCTTTTCACAATCACCATATGCGAAGCTCTCGGATTAGATTGAAATCTTGCTGCTAGGCAGGTTGGGTACATAATATCGGGTCTTGAAGCTGTCAAATACATCAACGATCCGATCATGGAACGATACAACGTTTCATCTACCTTCTCTCCGGTGAGATTAGGATTTATCCCATGATTCGTCGCTAATGGGGTGGAGGCTGGAGTAGAACTTGACATCCCGAATTTTTCCAAGATATCATGAACGTACTTCGTTTGATGTATGAAAATTCCTTTGGGTAGTTGATCAACCTGTAGTCCCAAGAAGAATTTCATCTCACCCATCGATGACATTTCGAATTTCTGCTTCATAACTATTTCAAAATCTTTGCATAAATTTTCATTTGTTGACCCAAATATGATGTCGTCCACATATATCTGAACAATCAGAAGATGACCGTCGACCTCTTTGGTGAAGAGAGTGGCATTCACTTTTCCTCAGATGAAACTGTTGGCTAGTAAGTGTTGAGGCAATGTCCCGTACCAAGCTCCCGGGGCCTTGTGTAAACCATACAGCGCTTTGTCTAGCAAGTAGACCTTGTCTTTGTGGATTGGATCGGTGAAGCCCGGTGGCTGACCGACATATACCTCCTCTTTTACCTTCCCATAGAGAAACGCCGATTTCACATCTAACTGATATACTTTAAAGTTTTTCCAAGATGCAAATGCCAGGAAGATTCTGATCGCTTCTAGTCTAGCAACTGGAGCATATACTTCAGTAAAATCTATACCCTCCTGCTGACTGAAACCCTAGACTACGAGTTGAGCTTTGTTACGAACAACAATTCCTCTATCATCCCTCTTGCACTTGAACACCCACTTGGTGTTTATCTTCCTCTGACCATCAGGCAAGTCTACCAATTTCCACACACCTAACTTCTCAAACTGACTCAACTCTTCTTGCATGGCATTGACCCAAGAATCTTCAGTTAGCGCCTCTTTGTATGTTCGCGGTTCGATCTACGAAATAAAACAACTAAGCGAAAACTCAGTTTGTAAAGGTGCTACTGTAGAATAAAAACAAGTAAGGCCTTGGTCAATTTGTCGTCTTGTGCGGACGCCTGTTTGCAATTCTCCAATGATCAATTCTTCTGGATGGTATGAAAGAGTTCTTGGCGTCACCTCGCCTGGAACATCTACCTCACCTTCCAAATTTGTGAGATTCTGATTTACACCTTGTTCATCGACTGGAACTGTTTGACTTGAGATCTGGATTTGCTCCCCCTCAGAATCTGAATCACCATGATCAAATACTGGTCTATCATCAGATTCATGATTATCATTGACTGCCGTCTGATTATCAGGAGCAACTTCATTTTGTTGAATATCATCATATTCTCCAGCATTGCTCGGACCTGCTTCATCATCATTCGAAGCTTGTCGTTGACGAATGAAAGTTTCTGCTGGGAATCTTTCCTGCGATTCTTCTTCATACTCTCTCAAAATATCCAACTCATCAAAGAAATCCGATTCTTCTTCAATGTCAAACGAATCCCACAATTTATCGTAATTAAAACGCCATTAGTCACCGGGATTCTGAGGCGGCATAGTATACCCCTGACACTCAACATGTTGTGCTTCGATGATCTGCTTCAAGCTTGGAACAAAGACTCGTTTCAATGGACTGGCATATCCCACAAAAATTCCTTCAAAGCTCTTTGCACCGAATTTTCTAGAAGGTTCTAGAACTGTGCAGGTAGACCCAAACGGTTCTAAATACTTCAGGTTCGGTTTCCGATTGTTGATCAGCTCGAAACATGTCTTGTTGAATTTCTTTACAGTGAGAACCCGGTTGAGTGTATAGCAAGCGGCTGATACTTCTTCTGCCCAAAAATTTACTGGTAACTTTGAATCAGCTAGCATCGTCCTGGCCGTTTTGATTAGTGTCCTGTTCTTTCTTTCTGCTACTCCATTTTGCTGCGGAGTGTAAGGATCACTAAATTCTTGCAGTATACCTCTCTCATCACAATATTCTTCCATCCTGTTGTTCTTGAACTCAGTACCGTTATCACACCTAATTATTCTGATACGGGTTTGGTACAAGTTTTCAATTTTTCTGAACAACGCCATCAAACTTTCAAATGTCTCATCTTTAGACTTCAAGAATGATACCCACGAAAATCTGGAATAATCATCAGTAACCACAAGACAGTAGAGATCTCCTGTAATACTTTTGACGTTTACTGGACCAAAAAGATCCATATGAAGTCTCTCTAACAGTCTGGAAACTGAATTGACTTTCTTTTGAGGATGTGATTTCTTCTTTTGCTTGCCTTTGACGCAGCTAATGCACTCCCCTTCCAGATGAAAACCTTTAATGTGAACACCCAGAACTAAATCATTATGCACCAGGTGATTCATTTTTCGTAGGTGAATGTGGCCCATCTTGCGATACCACAACTTTGATTCTTTTTCTGTTGCTCTGGACACAAAACAATGAGTCTGATCCGTGGTTGTAGTAGCTACACTCATGTCCAACACGTACAGATCATTGACTCTTGGTGCCCTCATGATAATCCATTCTTCAGGGATAACAAATCCTGGTTTCAAGATCAAACATTCTTTGTCTGTGAAGTGTGTTGTATACATCCTATAACAGATTTGCGATATGCTTAGAATATTATTCTCAAGCTCAGCAATGTAATTAACTCTTTCAAACGTAAAAATCCCATTGGATAATGTTCCTTCACCAATAATTCTACCACCTTGGTTACCTGCAAATCCTACTTAACCTCCATTGAAATTTCTAACATCATACAGCAACGCAGTCTTCCCGGTCATGTGCCGAGAAGCTCCACTATCCATAATCCATTGTGAAACAGATCTTGGAAGCTCCTACATATATCACAAACATTTAGTGAGATTTTGTTGCCACCCAAGCCTCTTTTGACTAGGGTAACTTGACATTAATGTGAGATTTTCCAATGTAAAGTGGTGGAAAATTTTTATCATTCATCTTTAAGCTTTCTTCTGATCCAACCTTAACCTTTTGTATAAGAAAAACTTATCTATCTTAAGTTGACCGGTTGGTTGGTTGATTTTTCTTTTGAACATTCTTCTTCTCTGGTGGAGTAGAAGATTGTTTCTTCAATTTTTCATAATAATCCAAATGATCATCCATCTTTACCGGAGTGGTAGAAGACGATTGTTTTTCTGACTCAGAAACCTTTGGTTTAGATGAACTTTCTTTCTTTTCAGCAATTTTTGGCTTCCATGTTTGTTGAGATGAAGCAACCCATTTATAGAATTTGTCATTTTTAGTTACCACATTCTTAACAGGTTCAATTTTGACTTTTGTTTTCTCATTTTTCAAAATTTTCTCAACAACCATTGGAGCTTTTCCTTTTGCATCAACCTTCTTCTTTTGATTCTCAACAACTTCAGTCTTAGGCTTGAAGTTGGTGCAATTTCTTGCAATATGACCAACTTTTGTTGCATCTAAAGCAGGTACGAGTATCAACTACTCGACTTGTGCCTTCAGACTAAGGTTGTGAGGCCCTCTCCTCAAAGAATTCTTCATTTGTTTTCGAAAAAATCTTAGATTCTTCATCAGAAAGTGAACTCGAACTTGACACAAACACTTTCTTCTCAGCAAACCTTCTGTTTTGAACATTTCTTCTTTGATAATTCTTACCACCCTGATAACCACCCGACCATCTGTTTCGATTGTTGTTATAAAAACGCGGTGGAACAACAGGTTTCTTGTAGTAAGCTTTATCTTTTTCAAAATTCATTTGCCTCTTTGTTTGATTTAATCCTTTTACTTCAGACATATCAATCTCAATCAATTTGAACACATTTGTCAATTTAGCAACATTTACATTCTCTAGTGGAAACTCAGAATCTGAATACAACTTATCTGATCCCGACAACCTGTACATGACAAGAGTAGATTCTTCATTTAAGTTGTTTTTGGACTTTTGTTTCGGAATATATTTGTTCAAGAAATATTCATCTTCCTCAGTAGTGTCACTATCAGATTTTAGAACATTCTAAACCACACTTTTTACCACTTCAGTTTGGACACAATCGTCATCGGAAGATGAAGTGAATGTGACATCAATCGTGTCTGGAAGTTTCACTTCATTATCATTTTCAAGATTAACCAACCCAGATTGTTTTTTCGAATAATTGTTTAGAAATGGTGGTGGAACTTGATGAAAACCCACCCCGGTTCCATCTGAAAAGACATCTTCGCCAGGTTTGTTTTTCCCGATGGGTTTAGGAACAATGTGTTGTAAAACAAAGCTTGAGGAGTTGTAACTTTTTAGTTTCAACTGGATTCGCTCATTTTGAATTTTAGCTTCTTGAAATTTAAACTTCAACTTTGCAATTTCATCCAGTTGCTGGTTGATTAACTCTTCTTTTACCCGAAGAACTCCTGACAGATGATTATTTTCTTTAATAGTCTTACCATTTCTGTCATCAGCATCTTTAACCATTCGTTTAAGCTTCTCAATTTTTTCTGAAATCTGACGATTTTCAAGAACTAACTGCTCATTTTCTTTCCTAACTTTTTCTTTATCAATTTTCTCATTTTCAATTTTGTTAGTTAATTCTTTTAATCTGTCGTTCGATGCTTTCAACATTTTATCACGGTTAATGATCTGATCCTCAACCTCTCTGACTCTTTTTGTCAGATCCTCAACTTTCTTACCATTGAGATAAGTGATTGTACTACAAACTTTGCATTCTTTCATGCAATTTTTGCAGTCATTGTCACCTTTGACTTTCTTACCTGAATCAGTTGTTGACGCATTTGAACTGACCTGGCTTTTAGACTCAGATACAGACTTAGAGTCTACCTCAAGTTCCTTAGCAGCCAGCACCTTGTGAGCCATCTTTCCAAAGTTTTCAGCATTCAACTCTTGTGATGTATCAATGATCCCATCATCAATCTTCTTTGCCTTTTCCTCTTTTTCTTTTACTTTCTCTTCTTTCTCTTCTCCGCTTCCCCTCCATTTTCTTTACCAACCCTCTTCTTCTTCAACAATTTGTTGAATTATGGTTTCAAAATCGAGGGTCTTATAGTCAATAGCAATGTTTCCCATGGGGTCAAGATAACATTCTCTGTCTGGATCCCATCTCTTTGCCCTTTTTGCTTCAGTGTATATATCAGATATTGTGATCATTCTTTTTTGAGCTATCATCTTTCTGTTGACATACTTTTCTTCATCATTTCTATTATCTTTAAAAGGAACAGGTTCAACAATCTTTGCCATAAAAGCATATCCAACTGCATCCTCCTCTGGTAACAACTCGCTCCAGTCAAAACCTTCATCGTCATGAATCACAGCAAGAGCTCTGGATTTTTCTTTATTATCCTTAAGTTGTTTCATTCTGGGCGGTACTGATTTATTCTGATGATAAATCGCTCTCTTGTAGTAATCTTCTTTGAACGGATTTTCAGAATCATCAGCATAAGCATTCCGGCACTCTCTTTTAAAATGACCTTTCTGTTTACACTTGAAACAGGTCATTTTTGACTTGTCAAAGCCTAACTTGGTAGATGGTCCACCAATAGACTTTCTTCCTGTAATCTCCATAAAACGTTGTGCCCTTCTCACTGCACTGGCCATACACCACCTTATGTCGATCAATTCCATCTCCTCAGGATCTATTTGAATGTAGTCTTCCTTTGTTAGGTTGGTGTTGCCTATCTTGCCTGCCACAAGACTCTCATACGACTCTAGCACAGAAGCTAAGAAAACCATATGTTGCTTTGCAGACTCCTCGCTGAAGTTTTGAGCATTCTTTAAATCCACAGTGATGTTGCATTGAAATAAATTCTTTGCAGCTGATTGGTTTAAAGTTGACGAAGAGCCACTGTGAAATCCACTACTTGCACTCTCTTTGCTAGATGTGCTGGAATTTTCAGCAGAGAAAGCTGTCTTGGGAGACGCATTCTTGGGAATCATGCTTTTTGGATAATATAGCTCCAAATTCTGCTGATATGACGAGTGATTGACTTTGTGTGGTTTCTTTATCTCCAGCTCGTGACTCTCTAGTCTTTCAATCAACAAATCAACTGTAAGCTCCTCAGACTTAATCGTATTCTTCAACATCTGGCAACGAGTCAAACAATTTGTCGACTAATTCTTCTTGAGAATAGAGAATTCCATGTCTCGCCAGCTCCAACTTCAAGTGCCCAAACCTCTCAATCATCTTACAAACTGATTCATTTTTTAAACAACCAAATAAATCAAACTCTTTTCTTAGCAGTTTCTTTTTGTTTTTCACTATTTCTGCACTACCCAAGCATTTTACTTCTAACTTTTTCCACAAATCTTTAGCATTGTTATACTCGATCAAAGATATTACATCTTCTCGAACAGACTGAAACAGCAACACGATACACTTTTGCTCAGCAACAAAAACTTCTATTTCTTCAGTTGTTGTCAAATTTTCACCATTTTTTCCTCCATCACTGTATCCATTCTTTAGACTTTTCCAGCTGGTATAAGCAAATGCCTTTAACCATTCTTCAAATTTCTTGGCCCACTGACTGTACTCTTCGATTGCCATCAACTTCGGGGGTTTGTTATATGTTCCGTATGCACTTTCCACACCTAAAGCATCCGACAAAGTTTTCTTTGCATTTGGCATGTTCTCATTGGTGTTGCTAGAAGTATCATCTCCAGAGTTTCCAGCAAAGGCAAACACATCATAAAATGGCTTGAAATCATCCATCTTCACGTACCTGAAAATGATCAACAAACACTTAGAAAATTCTTGGTTTTGAAAAATACAGATTAAAGCGGAATCTGTTCAAGCGAAATAGCTTCAAGCGGAATATCAATTCAAGTTCAAGCGAAATAAGACTTTGAAGCGAAATCTCTTATTTCGCTTGAACTTTCAAGCGAAATCTCTTATTTCGCTTGAACTTTCAAGCGAAATCTCTTATTTCGCTTGAACTTTCAAGCGAAATCTCTTATTTCGCTAGAACTTTCAAGCGAAATCTGATTTTCAAGCGAAATCAGATAATATCTTCAAGCGAAATCTGATTTCACTTGAAATCCACAACAGTTTCAAGCGAAATCACGTGTAATTTCAAGCGAAATCACAATGACATCAGCAATGTTTGAACAGTTTTCAAGCGAAATTATCAAATTTTATCAGATTTTTTTTGAATTAAGGTCCAAATCTTTCTGGGATTAGTTAACACTATGTTTCGCTTGATATATGTCAAAATCAGGCCATTTCCACCGTTGAATTATGTTCAAATCAGAAAAGAAGGTGTAGAAGTGTGAGAATCCGGTGATTTCAAGCTGAATTGGTATGAACTCCTCGTCCTGAGCTCTGATACCACTTGTTGGATCGACGTATGACCCTAAACAGTCAAGTTGAGTAGTTCATCATCATTTGCAAAGGCGGAATCAATGCAAATAATGTCAAACAGCTTGTTTCCTTTCAAATTATCCTTCTATTAATCAATCCTGAGCTTTTACACAATTCAGATGACACACGGACAACACCTCGGCTCAGAGTACAAGACCAGATTCCGTTTGAAATGACACAACACATGGGTATATATAAAGTGGGAGATTTCGCTTGAATGAGACATGACAGTTTCAAGCGAGATCAGTGATTTCGCTTGAGACTGTCAAAGTTCATTTCAAGCGAAATAACACATGTTGATTTCGCTTGAACTGCACTTTGACACTTTCAAGCGGAATCATCCACTTTAACATGATCTAACCCTAATTTCAACCCTGTTGTGCACTCGTTCATCCTATCTAGACATAAGACTCGATTAAGACGAAGTTAACAGACACTAAGTGCACCAACATCACATGTGTTTCAGGTACCATAGTTGGTGATGTTTGATGATGATATTGATGCGTGCTCCCATAGGAACGGACGAGGCCTTAGTGACTTAATAATAATGAAAGTCTATTTGTTTATGTTTTGTTTCTAATTTCAATATAATGTAATACACTTAATTCAATAAAACAAAACTTTTATCCATGTGTTATGAAACAATGATTCTGTTACGACACTCCCCGACGTTTCCGCCACGATTTGTTGTTTTATCGTGGTCGGGGTGTGACAGAAAAGTTGGTATCAGAGCTCATGGTTATAGGGAATTAGGTTATTAGTAATGCTTTGACCTAGTCTATAACCTTCCTAGGACCCTAACACGAGTTTACTTGCGTTTAGATCTTAAAGCAATACCGTCACTTATCCTTAGGTGACAACCACAACAAGAACACAAATTTCGAATCTGCTTTGAAAACTAATCATCTGTTCTAGGATGATTTATTATAAGGTTTTGAACCTTCAAAGTTTTCAAAATCTCGTCAAGGTTGGGTCTTATAATGTGAATACGTGCAATCTGGAAGGGTGGATGCCTGTACTCTGAGCTTTCTGTCTAAGGCTAGATTGTTCGTACAAATCCACAAAATCGGACTAGTCACTCTTACCTGGGAACTCTTGGGGTGAGTGTCCACTTATAGGCTAAAGCATGTCTTCGCGATACATTAATATGACCCACTTACTTTGATTAGTCACCATCTCATTTGTTTGCCTTAGGTAACAAACAAATGATCGCAATTTTTATGCGTTGTCATTCTATTTTGATTTTTCTAAAAACATCTCGCTTGCTTCCTCCCATGCCTACCATTATCTTCAAGATGCCTCTTTATCGCAACAACACTCAAATGTCCGAACCAGGTGCTGCAGTTGCCCAGCGAATAGGCGTCGTACTCCAGAGGACCGTTGATTTAGCTATCACCATGACTCGCCTCAGGGATGAAGCCGTATAAGGGAACCGCTTCTTGGTGAAATCAATATAACCGTCATCATTCGAATCAAATACCCTGTTTCAAATGTACCCACTGTGGACGATGGGGACATTTGGTTAACATGTGCTGCTTCGTTATCCAAAACAAAGCTGTTGGAATCCTGCTGCTGCTCAACCTCCTGCAAGGAAACCTTATGTCGGTACTGCGCCGATGTGCAACATGTGTAATGCACCTCACCGAGCTTACCTGCAGTGTCGTCTGTGTGCATCATATGGATGACTCGGTCACCTGGCAAATGCTTGTCGATTCAACCCAAGCCAAGGTGGTCCAAATCAACCCCAAGTCAACCCTACTCGTATGATTGACTTAACATACGTAGTACCCAACCCCAAATTCTGCTTCATATGTCGCCTTGGCATATCTAGCACCTCAACTTCATGAACTTTCTACCTTGTGTATCGACTTAAGCACGTCTAGTGCAAGGTTTCGAAGCACCTCTCGTTACACAAATTCCAAAATCCATATAGGATCTTTCTATCCTCATAATTAGATCCTTGTGGATGATTATCGCTCATCAGAGCCCTTAATTGAATTCTTTGTATGCTCTAATATGTACATTACGATTCAATAAAGACAAAAGCCGAATTCCTATTAAGATTTTCCTATCTTCATAGATAGATTCTTGAAAATGATTAAAGTGCCAAATGAAATCCACGGATTGGATTCCTGGTGTGCTTTAAATATCCGTGTCCAAAGATAACAAATTAAAGGTCAAGTTAAACAATTATGTGATTATGTGCTTATGTGTTCTCTTTTATGTTTTTGTGTGATCCAAATTTTCGTTATCCAAATCCTCGTAGAATCTTCCATATCTTCGTATAAGGGATTCATAGTAGGATATCCAAAGGTACTACCTCAAATCCTTAATGGGCTTCTACCTAATAGTTAAGACCCTTGGATTATAAAGTACTATTCCATAATTAGACCCCTTGAGTGGTCTAGTTAAACAGATTGATTCAAAAATCTGGTTAGAAATGTCATGTGATGATATAGCTGAAAAGACTCCTTGGTGGTCTATTTAAAGAGATCATTTGTTGGAGTTAAGATTCATGGTATCGAGGTTTTATAAAACAAATCTGTTTTGACATGGTTATTTCAATTTACATTACAAGCATTTTACAAAACTTGGTTTTCTAATTATCAATTTACAAAGGTGTTCAAGTTATTTTCAAAATATAAACGAACCATGAATCCGACACTCACATAAAATCCTATGTACTCGCCGGCATTTTTATGCTGACGTATTTTCACATGTGTTTCAGGTACCATAGTTGGTGATGTTTGATGATGATATTGATGCGTGCTTATATAGGAACGGACGAGGCCTTAGTAACTTAATAATAATGAAATTCTATTTGTTCATGTTTTGTTTCTAATTTCAATATAATGTAATACACTTAATTCAATAAAACAAAACTTTTATCCATGTGTTATGAAACAATGATTCTGTTACGACACTCCCCGACGTTTCCGCCACGATTTGTTGTTTTATCGTGGTCGGGGTGTGACATGCACATCATGTATTATTCTGTTGAACTTGGGTTTTTGTATGGAATTTACTGTTTGTGCCTAGTGGATCTCAGCAGATGGATTATCTCTTTTGTTTTTTTTTTAATTGGGCTGATGATATATCTACATATTGGACCCACTATGGTTTTGCTTAAATGACAACTAAGTGGGGTCGGGTGTTCGTAAAGTGATTTAAATCAAGCTTTAACGCCCAATTTATATGAGTTCGGGAGCGCGCGGGATCGCTTTCGGATGATGAAAACATGATTTTTTAACATGGGGTAGTCATGGTTACCGGTGCAAATGTCAAAATCGGTGACGTGACTAATATGGGCCAAAAACGATATATTTCCGCACGTGAAAATTTGTTTTGTTATCCGTGTTCGTAAATGCTCGGAAGCATTTTGTTTATTGTCATATTCTCGCATTTGGTAACGATTGAAGGAACCTAGAGAACCAAGATCGGTCCTAACGAGTTCACAATGTCGAAGAGTTATGCCTATGATGGAAGTTTTTGAATTAGGTATTAGTAGAACTTTGGGGGGATACAAGTCGGATCCTACGGGGCTAGGGGACTTTCTTTATCAACTAAAATATGCAAAGAAGAAAGTCGTTTTCGTGATTTTTTGAAAAACCGAGAACATTTGACAGATTCTGCTCAATGGAGAGAATTTGTTCAGTGAAGTTGACGACAGTTCCGCTCAAAGGAGGGAATTTGTTAAGGTTTAGCGATTTCACCAAAGAAATAGGGGGATAAAAAATTTTCATATGCTTTGGAATTTCTTTGGTAAAATTCTAAACGCAATCACAGGTGGTCGAGTTTGCGATTTTCTGGTGATACCAAAGGTTATGCGTGGAATGTTTTGCACAGACACATATTTGAGGATTTTATTACTTCTCCAGCCAGCGTGAAGGGTTTTTGTCACACCCCAATATACACAGCTCAGCCCGGTGGGGAGTATCGTGACGTAAGAGTGGTATCGTCATGGTCAAACATACACAGAATAGCACAGCGGAAGTCTTGGAATATAAAATATTATTACAAACCCAAATGTCTGAAAGTATCAAAGTATTAATTATAGACAAGCATGTAATATCAAATCCACAGACGGATCATTAAAGAATGTATAAAATGAAGTTTAGCATACTTTAATGCATCTTTAAAGATTTGCAAGATCCTCTATTTCGACACCGAGCAGCTCCCAGCCTATTACGAGTTGTACCTGTCACTTAGTCTTTTTGAAAATACGTCAGTTTACACTGGTAAATACAATTAACTGACTGATTTGAAAATGTTTTATGAAAATTGGTTTAGGTGCACCAGGCACGAAAATCTTTTATAACTTGGGATAATTACATTTTTAATCTTGTTACTGAATTACATGTTTGCCATACATATGGGCCCAGTACAGCGACTGAGACATGATTAACAGACATACCACTTATAAACTCATAAAGGAGTTATCCCCAACTTGTGGGTAATTAATATTCTAGTATTGGCATCTTTTCGGTGTATGCCTACACCTTGCGCATCGGTCGTGGCCATTAGCAGTTTTAATGAGCCGAGGATATATCCAGGACATGGTCGCATTAACCCCCAATGTTTAGGTTATCAACAAAACAGTATCAAAATGAGTTATGTGGATTTACTAGCCACAATCCGGCATTTGATTGATCCCACACCCGACCAAGCGGTAATAATTTACCGTATCCCACGCCCGTATAAGGGAAAATAAGTTAAAAGTATTTACCTGAGCTAATATGTGATTCACAGCAAAATAACTCAGTCGTATCCAATCTAACTAAATGCAGGTAGCTTTTACCGGGTGACTCTAGTCTAGAATGATGGTAATATATAACCAATTCAGAATGCTAACAGTCTTATTTAAGTCGTAGACTTAGACCGGCAAGCTTAAAGTATCTAAAGCGGTACGATACGCTAGATTAAGCGATGACCGGAATAGAAAGTTATTTAGACCCAACAAGTATGAAGACTTGTATAATATTCTTAAACTAAGTACATTCTGGATTTTGAAGTAAAAAACGATAAGGTTAAACCCGTTTCGGCAAACTTACGTAAACTAGTTACGTATGTCTAACCGTACGCGTATAAGCGATCACGAGTAATCGAATGAGTCATGAATAAGTTCCATATGCCAATATAGTTTAAACAAGTTATAATATCAGTGAGATATCAACTTGTATGCCCGTTTAGGTTTTAAAATCAAACTATGCCTCGTAAGGGTGTTTTGGTCATTTTACGACGTATAAAAGGAACTTGAGTACAATCTGATGTTACGATCATAAACATTCTTTGAAAACACTTTATTTATGATATAATATCAGTATGATATCAAACATATGTGTGTTTTATAGTTTAAAACCAAACTATGCTCCGTATGGGCATTTTGGTAATTTCACACATAGTTTTGAAGGCTAATTTGGGAATCTGAGTTTATAACATATACCTACTGTAAAAATATTTAAAATGACTTTTAAAATCAGTAGATAACAAGTCTTGGTTGGTGGTTATGGTTTAAAACCATACTATGCGCCGAAACGGCGTTAAAATCGTTAAATAATGATATGTGCGATCTTTTAGGAAAACTGATGTTATGATCAGTTTTATATGAACAAAATATGTTAATTAATGTATCATATTAGTAATAAAAGGTTTCGTATGAAAATTGTGCTTTTAAATCATTTTAGGTGCAAAAAGGGCATTATCGTCATTTAAGGACATAATTCAAGAACATATGCGTAAACTCAGTTTGTAAACTGAATGGACATCCCAAATTATCCTAATTATGATATTACATGAGTAGGCAATGATTTTGGTGTGAAAAAATACGCTTGAAACCGATTTATGCGCCTAAAGGGCATTTTGGTCAATTTAAAGCATAATTTACGACATTACATGCAAACTCAGTTTATGATCAGGTTTGTAACATCGAAATATGTTACTCATGTTAACATATCAGTACCTAAGTTGTTTGAAAGCTTATTTGTGTCTAAAACCTTTTTTTTTTTTTTGCAAAAAAGGGCATAATAGTCAAAGTACGGCATATTAACGGAGCATGCGCAAAAACTCATATTTCTAGGATGATCATGTAATATAACCTTATAGGGTTATGCTACATTATATTACGATTATTATGAAACCTGAAATCTGTAGTAAACTAACCTAGTTCGGTTCAAAATCGAAAGTCAACGTAGAAGTCAAACTTCGCGACTTTCGGTTGCGAACCGACCCTAAAACTGGAATTGACGAGCCGAACATGTTTACACATGTTCTAATGATTAATACTAAGTTGTTTAAATGATAAAATGTATTTTAGAACACTTCTAAACTCATATCGCAATTATTTTTAAAAACTGCCCCGTTGACTTTTTTTTAAAACAATATTACGTTGACTCATCAATTGACCAAGCAGATGTGATTCTTAGGAGGTGCCCTTTAGAGGGTTTAACACCTACTAATTACAATCACGTAGCCATGTTCATTGAGAAGAATGGCTTGACCATTTACGGTCTAACTAAAAGTCAAAGCGTTTATCGTAAACTCTTGACTTTTCGGCTTTTTAAGCCAAATAAAAGAACTAGTCACGTAAAGATCACTTACAAGTGATCCTAGGGACTGAAGAACACTCAAAGGAAGTCCCCAATTGCTCAGGGTCCTCCAAGATTTAGAGAAGAAGAAAGAATGAATGAAAGGTGCAAGTGTTCAAGTGAAATTTAAGGTCCTTAGATAGTTTTTGAGAAATGCTAGGATCTTGACAAGTGTTTAGGGGATTTCTTAGGATGTTAACAAGTGTCGAACCAGGTTTTTAAAACCATTAACAACCCATGGATTGCTCAAATGGTTTAGATTGTATGTGTGGAGAACAAGGAAAGAATTAATAATAAAAAAAAATACTTTCTAACTTTCAAAAGTGACATAAATTGCACATAACTTTTCTAGTTTCACGTATATTTTTATTATAAGATGTGAAAGTTTTAGTGGCAAATCTTCGGCACACCCGGGAGTTTGACTGAGCATTATGGAGTTCCCGGTTCATTCAAAAGGACTCTCAAAGGCGTAGTTTCACGCGTTGACACTTTTAGTCCTTTTCACGCACAAAGTTGTGCGTAATATTGTTTAATGCAATCAAAGCCTTGCATAGCCCATATTAGGAATTCCTGAGAGTATTATTGAACATCAAGACGCTTTGGGTTCGTTAAAAGGTCATTCAGAGGTATAATTAAACATATTGACGCTTTTAATCCGTGTATCTTGCAAACTTGCGCGTATCATTACTTATTGGCATAAAAGCCTTAAATGGCCAATATTATGCATTCCTGAGAGTATGATCGAACATCATGAAGCTCTCGGTTTGTTAAAAGGTCACTCAGAGGTAAGAATTAACATGTTGACGCTTTTAACCCTCCGTCGCGCAAACTTTCAAGTAATTACGCAAACGACTCCTCTCGACCAACAAGTGGCTCATTTGCGAATACGAATACCGTGAAAGGACATTCAAAGGCTTAGTTTAAGCATGTTGACACTTTCAGTCCTTCCACATTCAAAGTTTTTGATTTTTCGCAAAATTAGTCCCTAATAGTCAACGTTTGACTTTATTAGGGATTAGTACACGTGTCAACACATCATTGGGCATGATTTTACGAGGTGTTACATCATCACCCCTTTAAAAGAAATCCCAACCTCAAGATTTGCTCAAAAGATGGAAGTACTTTCTGTTGTGTAATGGACTTAACCTCCACAGCATATTCGGGGCCTTTTACGGGCAGCCCAGTTGAACTTATAGTAGGTACATGTTTCCGTTAGAGTTTCTTAACATTGTCGATCCTTGATCGATTCCGATTTCTCAACAAACCATAAGTTTTCATTAATCTGCACATCATTATGTGATGATGTTATCGACTTTATCGGCTAGACATATCCTTAAATCACAAGTGTGGAACACATTGTGAATTCCACCAAGCTCCTTAGGTAAGTTTTAGCTTATAGGCTACTGATCTTGGCGTATTCGATTCCTCGAATGGTCCAATATATCTAGAGCTTAACTTGCCCATTACATCAAAACGCAGCACACCTTTCCAGGGTAGTACTTTCGGTGGAATCTTGTTCTTTATTGAGAACTTAAGAGGTTTGCGACTCTTCTCAGTATTGATTTTCTGCCGATTACTGGCATCTTTCAGATGATTACGGATTCGTATGATCTTATCTATTGTCTCCAGGATAATTGCAGGCCCAGATAATTGGGCTTTCTGAACTTCTGCCCAACAAACGGGCGTTTGGCACTCTCTCCCAAACGACGTCTCCAAAAGAGAAGCCTTGATGCTTATATAATAACTATTAGTTATAGGAGAACTTAATTAGGGTGAGATAGTCACTCTAATTATTACTTAAATCAATCTTAAAGAATAGTTACTCTCATAGTTAGTCGAACAAATCGAGGATCCTGGGCAGCTGATAGTAACTCTTAATTGTTACCTAGTTAGGGTTGCGGTAATCAATGCATAAGCGCGTTGAACCGTCTTTCTTAAATAATAATATCGGAGCTCTAAGAATGATGAGCTAGGCTTTATGAACCTTTCCCTTAAAGTTCATTTAATTGGGATTTAAATCCTTTCATTACCGTCGATACTAATTGATATGGACCTTTCACAAAAGATACAGTCCTAGGTGGGATGTTAGTCCTAACTCTACTTTCCTCTCAGGAGGTAAACAGGGTAGTTCTTCGGAGGAGATAATTAAGATAAACAGAGATGACAGAGATATTTTAAATATCAGGATTCGGTTCATCTACTATCATCTGTGCCATATGAATGACACATTTGCTTTACGAATGCATAGATGCCTTAAGTAGAGATACATGCTCAGGCATTTTTATATTGGATATCTTCTTTGAATACCATTTGCTGACTTTAGTACAATATGACTATTAGGATATCTCAGTGGTTCCATGCATTAAACCTCCATATTGACCAGGCATGGAAGCAATCTTTGGGACACACTAGGATACGCCAATCCTCATATGGCGCTTTTATCAAATACAGCTTGGCATTCGCAGTCGATAGAAATCAATGATATAATAAATAAAATAACATATATTGTCGTACTCTATCTGGAGAAAGAGTACTCTAGATTTTAAGAATGAGGATTATTTAATGAGAATAGAAGGAATGGTTTCTATGATTTCGTTGGTAAATTCTACCCTTTACTTAGTATCTATAGTTTCTTATGGGTAATTTAAAAGTTTGCTAAGCTTATGATCCATGAAAGACTTATTAGTACCAGAACTAAAACAGAACTCTTAGCAAAATATCCTTGATTCACGTTAAGAAATGTACCTTCTTATTGATATGTATCGCCTCTTGGCATTCATCTAGAAAGTTCAGGCATTTCCTTTCTTTGCCTCTCTATATACTTAGATGTAGCTTCTATGGCAGCTTTAGGGCAATTAGTTCTAATGTGGCCTTTCTCGCCACATCCGAAACAGACTGCACTCTTTATGTCCCTACATTCAGGGGACTGATGACCAGTTCTTTTGCAGATTCCACACCGCTTTGGTCTTTGTTCTATTTGACACTGTCCCTAGTGCCTTTTATTGCATACAGCCTTCTATTCGACAGCAGTCAGGATGGCAGAGTGGTCTAAGGTGCCAGACTCAAGTTCTGGTCTTCGAGAGAGGGCGTGGGTTCAAACCTCACTTCTAACATTTATTTTGCCGAGATAGATCCATAGTGGATCTTTAAGAAGCAGGCTTTGAAGCCTTATCATGCTCTTTTACCTCTGGTGCTATATCACCAATACATTGTGCATTACGCTTAGATCCTGGGTTAATCGAATAGGGTACCATCCTAGACAATGAATTGGAGTCGGTAACATATTATCGACAGTCTAAGTTTTTCATAGTGAGAGTCAGAAAATCTGATTCCACCTTTTCCATTTCATGTCGTGGACAGTAAGTTTTTCTGATAAGGTCCATAAAGTTGGACCATCCCATATTGTATAGGGGTACCTTCCCCATGGACTTTATTAATGTCTTCCACCAAGTAAGGGCATCGCCCCTGAACGACTGTGATACATATTTCACAGTGTCTTTCTTAGCACAACCGCTGATCTCCACAACAGTTTCCATTTCGTACAGCCATTTTATGCAATCAATAGCCCCTTTTTCGCCATTGAAGTCTCTTGGTTTGCAAGAGACAAAGTACTTGTAAGTACATCCTTTAGAGGAACGGGGCTCCTCATTATATATTATCTTCTTTGGTTCATTCTTCACATTCGAAATGTGAACAAAGCCCTCTTCATGAGCAGATGAATGCAGTTTTAAATGGGATTTGGAGCGAGTAACATTTGGCTCTTTGAACTTTTTCATGACCTTTTTCATGGCCCTTCCAATAGCTGCGTCAATCACAGCTTGGAGATTAATTCCATTAACATTGAGGTTCACATTTGTAGCATCGTTAGCATTTGTCGCATCATTAGTATCGCGACTGGCGTTTGCCTCGTCCGAGTTTGCCATACTCGAGGCTTGGTACTAAACACCAAATTAAACAATTGCTTAATTATATTACTAAAGCTAGTCATCACCCTGACGACTGAACATACATTAGCCATGGTATCATTAAACCATATAGGCTAATGTGTTATGAACATTCCTAATGAATGTTATTTGAACGTACATCAATTACATTTATCCTAGGTCACAAGAGGACCGTCAAAGGCATTTAAGGGTTGGATCGAGTCTATTACTATTTAGACAAGGGATCAAAATGTCACAACTGTCTTTGTCATATTGAAGATTTTGAATAGCTCGAAGGCTTGCCGCATAGGACTTTTAAAATATGGAATCATAAGTCCGTCACGAAGGACTTATAAACGTAGCACTTAGGCTTGTCGCGAAGGACATTAAGGTGTTGGCACAAAGGCCTCATTACAAGGATATTTATAAGATATGGCATAATGGCCTGTCACAGAGGACATTATTGTTGGTGCACAAATGTCTGTTAACTTCGTCTTTATAGAGTCTTATGTCTAGATAGGATAGAATGGTGCATGGTACGGGAAAATCATGTTTAGGGTAATGTGAGGTAATTTCGCACGAAATTGCAGAGCTAATTTCGTACGAAATTAACATCATGTGATTTCGCACGAAATAGTTGTTGGCTATTTCGCACGAAATTACAACTCTATAAATACCAAGCATGACCATTTCATTTGTAACTTTTCCGATTCAGAGCCGAGGTGCTGCCAGTTTGTCAAACGATTTGTAAAAGCTTTGGAATCATTAATAAGAAGATAATTAGAGGAATTCAAGCTGTATTATGTTGATATCATTGATTCCGCCTTTGATATTGATGAAAAACTCTTCTGATTGACTCGTTAGGGTCACACAACGATCCAACAAGTGGTATCAGAGCTTAGGAAGAAGAGTTTATACCAATTCAGCTTGTTTTCATCACTTCTACTCCTTCTTTTCAAAATTAAACGAGATTTTAGGGTTAAAATGGCCTAATTTTCACACATTACACGCGAAACATAGTTTTAATGAATCGTTGAAATAATTGGACCAAAATTCGAACAAAATCTGGATTAATTTGACAAAATGATGGCCGACATGCTGATGTCATCATAATTTCGCATGAAATAACTTCTTAATTTCGCATGAAATTACAATTTGGTAGTAATTTCGTTTGAAAGTGCTGATTAATTTCGTATGAAATTAGATTTCGTTTGAGAATTTCATGCGAAATTACTAATTTCGTTTCAAAGAGACTATTTTCGTTTGAACTCAAGCTAATTTCGCACGAAATCATATTTCGTTTGGTCAGTTCGAACGAAATTACTATTTCGTTTGAAAACTAATTTCGTTTGAGTTGGTATTTTGTGTGAAACCTTATTCCGTTTGAAGGCTATTATTTCGTTTAAGTTTTAATTTCGCGTGAACTAATTTCGTTTGAAATTGTTAAAAATCAAAAATTTTCTAAGTGTTTGTTGATTGTTTCAGATACTTGAAGATGGATGAGTTTATGAATCCTTTCTGTGATATGTTTGCTTTCACAGGAAACACTGGAGATGATACATTAAACAAAACAAATGAAAATGTTCCTAATCCGAATGCAAAGAAAACCCTGTCTGATGCTTTGAGTGTGGAGAGTGCATATGGCACATAAAACAAACCTCCTAAACTAATGGAAATTGAAGATTACAATAGGTGGGCTACAAGATTTGAAGAATGGCTTAAAGCGTTTGCGTATCCAAGCTGGAAAAGCTTGAAGAATGGTTTCAATATGGGAAGATCAGATTATGAAAATATAACAGAAACCGAGGATGTAGATAGTTTTGTTGCTGAACAAAAGTGCATTGCATTACTTCATCAGTCTGTAAGAGACGACATAATATCGTTGATAGAGTATGTAAATTCGAAAGATCTGTGGGAGAAACTAAGAGTGAAATGTGTGGGTAGTGCTGAGATAGTCAAAAACAAAAAGAAGTTGCTACGAAAAGAGTTTGATTTGTTTGGATGTTTGAAAAATGAATCAGTGACAAAAATGATTGAAAGATTTGGGCATCTGAAGATGGAGCTTGCAAGACACGGAATCATATACACTCGAGAAGAGTTGGTTGACAAATTGTTTGATTCACTACCAAATGAGCAATATGGGAAGATCAGATTATGAAAATATAACAGAAACCGAGGATGTAGATAGTTTTGTTGCTGAACAAAAGTGCATTGCATTACTTCATCAGTCTGTAAGAGACGACATAATATCGTTGATAGAGTATGTAAATTCGAAAGATCTGTGGGAGAAACTAAGAGTGAAATGTGTGGGTAGTGCTGAGATAGTCAAAAACAAAAAGAAGTTGCTACGAAAAGAGTTTGATTTGTTTGGATGTTTGAAAAATGAATCAGTGACAAAAATGATTGAAAGATTTGGGCATCTGAAGATGGAGCTTGCAAGACACGGAATCATATACACTCGAGAAGAGTTGGTTGACAAATTGTTTGATTCACTACCAAATGAGCAAGACTGGCAATACTTTGCATTGATGCTGAAAAATACAATCAAGTCAGAAGATTTGACAGTGGATTTACTTATCGAAAGACTGGAAAGCCATGAATTGGAAATCAAAAAATCCAGCAAAGTCAATAACTCATCTTATCAGCAGAATGTGGAGCTGTATTACAGAGGTAGTATGATCCCAAAGACTGTGTCTCCAAAAACAGCATTTTCTGCAGAGAGTTCAAATATAGTGAATCAAGAAACTCCTAGCAGTGGCTATCATGGTGGTTCATCATGAAATACTTCAAATCAATCTACTCCAAAGAATTTGTTCCAATGCAACATTGCTGTGGATCTCAAAAATGCACAGAATTTCAGTGAAGAGTCCGCAAAACAGCAAATGGTGTTCTTAGCTTCTGTGTTAGAATCGTACGAGAGCCTCGTGGCGGGCAACGTTGGAAACACTAACCTGACTAAGGAGGACTATGATCAGATAGACCCAGAGGAGATGGAGCTGATCGATATCAGGTGGTGTATGGCCAGTGCAGTCCGGAGAGCGCAACGGTTTATGGAGATTACTGGCAGACATTCGATTGGAGGACCTTCGACCAAGTTAGGGTTTGATAAATCAAAGGTCACGTGTTTCAAATGTAAACAGAAAGGTCATTTTAAAAGAGAGTGTCGAAATGCTTATACTGATGATACGGCAAATCCGTTCAGAGAGGATTACTACAAAAGAGCAATTTACCATCAAAACAAATCAGAACCCCACAGAATGAAGCAGCTAGAAGATACCCCCAAAGAAAAATCAAGAGCTCTTGCTGTTATTCATGATGATGAAGGTTTTGATTGGAGTGAACTGCTACCAGAAGAGGATGCAGTGGGCTATGCGTTTTTGACAAAGATTGTTCCCTTCAAAGACAACAGAACAGATGAAGAAAAATTCATCAACAGAAGGATGAAAGCCCAAAACAGGATGAGTAGAATCTATAATACATATAAAGAAGCTAAAAAGGAAAAGAGATGGGATGCTGATAGAGAATGTTACCTTGACCCCAAAGGAAACTTTGCTGTTGATCCAAATTCCATTAGTGTTGAAGCTGATGAGAAAGAGAAAGAGAAAGAAAAAGAGAAAGAGAAATAAAAAGAGCCACTGTCAAAGAAAGTGGATGACGGGATTATTGATACGTCACAAGGATTTACGGCTGAGAATTTGAAGAAGATGGCTGATAAAGTTTTTGCAGCAAAAGAACTAGAGGTAGTTTCTGGTTCTGGAACTGAGTCCAAAAACAAAGTCAGTTCAAATGATACACATGAGTCAGGTAAGAAAGCTAAAACTGAGAACGACTGCAAAAATTGCATGAAAGAATGCAAAGTTTGTAGTACAATTGCTTACCTCAGCAATAAGAAGGTTGAAGAACTGACTGCTAGAGTAAGAGATGTTGAAGATCAGATCTTAAACCGTGATAAATTGTTAAAGGCCTCGAATGAACGAGCAAAAAAATTGACTGAAAAAATAGAAAATGTTAAAATTGACGTAGAATGAATTAGGAAAGAAAACGAAAAGTTAATTCTTGAAAATCGTCAAATTTCAGAAAATTTTGAGAAGCTAAAACGAACGGTAAAAGATTCTGATGAAAGAAATGGTAAAACAACCAAAGAGAATCTTCAACTCTCATGAGTTCTTAGGGTAAAAGAAGAGCTAATTAATCAGCAACTGGATGAAATTGCTAAGTTGAAGCTTCAGTTTCAAGAAGCTAAAATTGAAAATGAACGCATCCAGTTGAAACTGAACAGTTACAACTCCGCAAGTTTTGTTCTTCAACATATAGTTCCTAAACCAATTGGAAAGAACAAAGCAGGCGAAGATGTATACTTTGATGGAACCGGGGTTGGATTTCATCAGGTTCCACCACCGGTACTAAACAATTTTTCAAAGAAAAAATCCGGGTTGGTTAATGACGAAGAAGATATCAATGAAGTTAAACTTCCTGAATCAATTGATGTCAAGTTCACTTCATTATCTGATGAAGACAGTGTCCAATCTGAAGTTGTTAAAAGCGTGGTTGAAAATGTTTTAAAATCTGAAAGTGACACTACTGAGGATGATGATTGCTTTTTGGACAAATACATTCCGAAATCAAAGTCCAAAAACAACTTAAATAAAAAACCTAATCTTGTGATGTACAAGATGTCGGGATCTGCTAAGTTGCATTCGGATTTTGAGTTTCCGTTGGAGAATGTAAATGTGAACAAATTGAAAAATGTGTTTAAACGAGTTAATGCTAACCCACGCGTTGCAGCGGGACATTGATTATTTTTATGCGAAATTCTTAAATTTAGTATCACTACATGAAATGTGAAAATTCTTAATTTTAAGCAAAACATTCTTTCCATTTTGCTTTATCCCCATTCTACAATACCACACTAAAGCGTTTTATGTTAAAATACCAAGTCTTTTAAGGAATTACTTAATTATAATACCCAATCTAAGATAGACATTTAGTCACAATTAAATTAACCAATATTATTTTACTTAGCCGTTGAAAATAAAACCAGGCCAAACCAAACCCATTACCTACGGTTTGAGTTTTCGTAATAGATTGACTTTAAAATAGCGACTAAAATCTAATTATGCCCACTGTTGGATTTTTTTTTTTTTTGTGTAAAAGAATGTAACATACTTTAACTATTCGGGTAAAATTGGTTCAAATTATCCTAATGTTGATTTGTTTGTCTTTATTTCAAAAGAATAAAACTTCACAGTACATAACTAAAAACTAAAACAGAAAAATTAGTTGCATACCGTTGAGACTCTAAACTCTTGATAAGTGAGTGCCTCTTGATGAGTGAGTGCCCATTCCGTTGTCTATGAATCAAACCTATATATGAAATTAAATATTCAAAAATTTAAGGATATGGTGCATTCTCTGCTCTCGGCAATTTCCGAATTCCAAATAAGTACCATATTAAATTAAATTAAATAAATGTATATAACAATTAGAATTAAGATATTCATACCGTAATAAATAAATTATAATCGGAATTAAGATAATCATTCCAAATCGTAATTCCATCCAAATCTACAAATCTTCAATATCCATGTATCTCTTTCTCAGCCCTTCAAAATCCATTCCAAACCGACACCCATATTTCGTCTTCGTTCATGTTTGATCAAGCCGAACAGTGAATTATTTCTCGGACAATTATTTCCGGCGGACAACGTGTTGAAACCAAATTAAAAAAAATGATTACAGTAAAGAACAATAATTATATTTGCATATAAAATATCATAAACCTCCAAAATATGCAGTCATGTCGAATGGGTCAATTGGACATGTACATTTAATGATTTAAAAATTATGTACTTTTGAAGTAAAGATGCAATATCATGGACCATCAGGCGCTAGCATGCGCTCTGCGGCGGGATGTTGATTATAAATGTTTAGTATTACTATATTAGAAGAGAAAATTCTTTAAGTTTATTCTATAGGGATCGTTTGGTTCACGAAATGTCTTTGAAAGCGAAAATTCTTTAACTTTGTTCTATAAGGGTCGTTCGGTTCATGGAATGCCTACGAAAGGAATTGAAAAGTTATAATGAAATTTGAATTTAAAGAAATTTGAACTAATTTCATTAAAAATTCACAGCCTTTTTGGTTAGGAAATTCTGAAAAGAAATTAAAATTCCATCTCCATTTGAAGGAATGAATTAATTCCATTCGCAACTCAATGTAAAAGGCATCTAATTAGTTGATTTTTTACCAGAAAGACATCACTGATTTTTGTTTTCTTCCTGTCCAACCCGCTTCTCGTCCACATTTTTCTCTTCTTGTTTCTTTAGCCCGCTGTCATGATCAGAGGCTAAAATATATAAACGAACAACACGAAAAAATTGTTACAAAATAATCAGGATTGTATCATCGGTGGCCGAAGCCGGGATTTGACAGAACAAATATAACAGCAAGAAAATATAATGGTTAATGATGGGGCCAATTTTAATTCGATGGTTTATGTGTTCTGGTGATTCCTTATTGGTTTTAAACTTTTAATAAAAGTGCCCAACATCAGTTTGTTCACCCCCCTGACTTCGATAATTGTGTGTGTGTATATATATTGGTTACAAAATGAAACTTGTAGTCAAACATAATTGGATTGAACATCGCAAAACTTGAGAAACAGATAGGAGAAAATTCCTCAAAACACATTCATAATCGCACAGAATCTCAACATAATTCTCACACAAACATATAAAATCGATATAGACGACCTCGATCAGTGACGAAAAAAGTCCGACATGACACAATTAAAACATAGTAACATTGAATCGACAATCACATGATGAATTGTTCATCCAGTATTTATACGTGTTGGGATCTTGGAGGCACTTGATTTGTCATGGCTTATTAATTAAATAATAATAATAATAATAATCATAATAATAAAAAAATTATTTAGAGTCTTGAAACGTTAAATATGTCTAGTCGCATGAGGGGTCATGTTCGTTCATAAAAAGCATACACCGCTTGATTTTTCATGCAATGCTTGATATTGCCACATGGCTAAACTATATGCAATGCACCGCTTGGTTGGTCGAACTTATATTATATTTAGACATGCGGTAGGTTATTAAGTAAAGGGATTGGTTTGTGGAGACACGACTGTTCCGTTGGTTTCATTTGAAGAAAGGACAAAAGGGTTTGAGAGATATTAACACGTTTGTCCAAGCGGTATTTTGTATGTATATAAAATCAAACGGGTGACTTACAATGAAACGATGCGATGGTTCATTAAACGCAACCAAGTTAAATTCAAATGGGTACCTTACAATGAAACGATACGAAGGCAACCTACGTTGCTATAATATAATAAAATGAAAGGGTGTGAGTAAAATAAATTAAATGGTGTGACTTTTAAACAAATTAGACATAACCCAAGTTGCTAATTGTATAAGGGTATAATTGGTTGAAATTGATATGTCTGAAATCGAAGGTTTGAAATGTTCCAAACGGCAATTAAACTTTGAAAAAGATAAAGCTTACTACAAAAAACTTGTTGTACCACCGCGTTTTTCTAACAACAATCAAAACAATTGGTCGGGTGGTTATAAGGGTGGTAAGAATTATCAAAGAAGGAACTTTCAAAACAAGAAGTTTGTTGAGAAAAAGGTGTTTGTAAAAAGCTCGAGTTCTCATTTCGAGCAAGAATCTGAGATTTTTTCAAAATCAAATGAAGAGTTTTTTGAGGAAAAGGTCTCACAGCCTCAGACCGAAGGCACAAGTCGGGTAGTTGATACTCGTACATGTTTTAAGTGCAACAAAGTTGGACATATTGCACGAAAGTGCACCAACTTAAAGCCTAAGTCTGAAGTTGTTGAAAGTCAGAAAAGGAAAGCTGATGCAAAAGGCAAAGCTCCAATGGTTGTTGAGAAGAAAGTTTTGAAAAATGAAAACACCAAGATCAAAACTGAACCCGTAAAGAATGTGGTAACTAAAACTGACAAATTTTACAAACGGGTTGCTTCGCCTCAACAAGCATGGAAGCCAAAATCAGTTGAAAAGAAATCAAGTTCTTCAAATCCAAAGGTTTCTGAGACAGAAAAACAATCGTCTTCTACCGCTCCGGTAAAGATGAATGTTCCTGTGGATTACTATGAGAAACCTGAAAAACAAGAGTCTACTACTTCTGAGAAGAAGTATGTACCAAAGAAAGACCAATCATCTGGTCAACCTTCTAAAAATGATTTCTTTTTATACAAAGAGGTTGAGATTGGGTCTGTAGAGAGCTTAAAGATGAATGACAAAAATTTTCCATCACTATACACTGCAACAACTCACCTAAATGTCAAGTTACCCCAGTCGAAAGAGGCTTGGGTGGCATCAAAATCTAACTAAATGTTTGTGATATGTGCAGGAGCTTCCAAGATTCGTTTCACGTTGGATTATGGATAATGGAGCTTCTCGGCACATGACAGGGAAGAAGACCCTTCTGTACGATGTTAGAGGGTTTAATGGAGGATATGTGGGATTTGCAGGCAATCAAGGTGGTCAAATTGTTGGTGAAGGAACTCTATCGAATGGTATTGTCAAGTTTGAAAGAGTAAACTACATCGTCGAGCTTGAAAACAATCTTCTGAGCATCTCTCAAATCTGTGATCGTATGTATACAACGCACTTTACAGACAAAGAATGTTTGATCTTGAAACCAGGATTTGTTGTTCCCGAAGTGTGGGTTATCATGAGAGCACCCAGAGTGAATGATCTGTACGTGTTGGACATGAGTATAGCAACTACTACAACGGGTCAGGCTCACTGTTTTATGTCAAGAGCAACAGAAAAAGAATCACAATTGTGGCATCGAAAGATGGGCCACATTCACCTGCGAAAAATGAATCACCTGGTGCATAATGACTTAGTTATTGGTGTTCATGTGAAAGGTTTTCATCTTGAGGGGGAGTGCATTAGCTGTGTCAAAGGCAAGCAAAAGAAGAAATCTCACCCTGGGAAGAAGGAAAATTCAATCTCGAGACCGTTAGAGAGACTTCATATGGATTTGTTTGGTCCAGTGAACGTCAAAAGCATAACTGGTGATCTCTACTGTCTAGTAGTAACAGACGATTACTCGAGATTTTCGTGGGTATCTTTTCTGAAGTCTAAAGATGAGACGTTTGAAAGTTTGATGGCGTTGTTCAGAAAAATTGAAAACTTGTACCAAACTCCAATTAGAAGAATCAGAAGTGACAATGGTACTGAGTTTAAGAACAATAAGATGGAAGAGTATTGTGATGAGAGAGGTATATTGCAAGAATTTAGTGCTCCTTATACTCCACAACAGAATGGAGTAGCTGAAAGAAAGAACAGGATGCTAATTGAAATGGCTAGGACGATGCTTGCTGATTCGAAATTGCCTGTCAACTTTTGGGCAGAAGCAGTGTCAGCCGCTTGCTATACACTCAACAGGGTTCTTACAGTGAACAAATTCAACAAGACATGTTTTGAGTTAATCAACAACCGCAAACCGAACCTGAAGTATTTAGAACCGTTTGGGTCTCCCTGCACAGTTCTAGAGCCTTTTGGAAAGTTTGGTGCAAAGAGCATTGAAGGAATATTTGTGGGTTACTCAAGTCCATTAAAGCGAGTCTTTGTTCCAAGCTTCAAGTGGATTATTGAAGCACACAATGTTGAATGCCAAAGTTACACAATGCCATCGCAGAACCCAGGCGACTCATGGCGTTTTAATTATGATACTCTGTGGGATTCGTTTGGCATGGAAGAAGAACCAGAGTTCTTTGATGAGTTGGATATTCTAAGAGAGTATGAAGAATCACAAGAAAGGTTTCCAGCTGAGTATATTCGAAGTCGACGGCAAACTTTAAATGATGATGAAGCCGGTCCAAGCAATGCTAGTGAACATGATGATATTCAACAATCTTCAGAACATGCTCCTGACAATCAGACGGCAGTCAATGATAATCAAGAATCTGATGATAGGCCTGTATTTGATCATGGTGATTCAGATTCTGAGGGGGAGCAGATCCAGATTTCAAGTCAAACAATTCCAGTCAGTGAACAAGGTGCAAATCAGAATGTCACAAATTTGGAAGGCGAGGTAGATGTTCCAGGCGAGCTGATGCTGAGAACTCTTTCGTACCATCCAGAAGAGTTGAAGCAAACTGACTCTCTCTTACTTGTTTTTATTCTACAGTTGCTCCGTTACAAACTGAGTTTTCACATAGTTGTTTTATTTCGCAGATTGAACCGCGAACATATAAGGAAGCACTAACTGAAGATTCTTGGGTCAACGCGATGCAAGAGGAGCTGAGTCAGTTTGAAAAGTTGGGAGTGTGGAAATTGGTAGACTTGCCTGATGGTCAAAGGAAGATAAACACCAAGTGGGTGTTCAAGTGTAAGAGAGACGATTGAGGGGTTATTATTCGTAACAAAGCTCGACTCGTAGTCCAGGGTTTCAGTCAGCAGGAGGGTATAGATTTCACTGAAGTATATGCTCCGGTTGCTAGACTTGAAGCAATCAGAATATTCCTAGCATTTTCATCTTGGAAAAATTTTAAAGTTTATCAGCTAGATGTTAAATCGGCGTTTCTCTATGGGAAGGTAAAAGAGGAGGTATATGTCGGACAGCCACCGGGCTTCATCGATCCAATCCACAAAGACAAGGTTTATTTACTAGATAATGCACTATATGGTTTACACCAGGCCCCGAGAGCTTGGTACGAGACATTGTCTCAACATTTACTTGCCAACAGCTTCATCCGTGGAAAAGTGGATGCCACTCTCTTTACCAAAGAAGTCGATGGACATCTTCTGATAGTTTAGATATACGTGGACGACATTATATTTGGGTCAACAAATGAAAATCTGTGCAAAGATTTTGAAAGAGTTATGAAGCAAAAATTTGAAATGTCATCGATGGGTGAGATGAAATTCTTCTTGGGATTTCAGGTTGATCAACTGCCTAAGGGAATTTTCATACATCAGACGAAGTATGTTCATGATATCTTAGAGAAATTTGGGATGTCAGGTTCTTCTCCAGCTTCCACCCCATTAGCAACGAACCATGGGATAAACCCTGATCTCACCGGAGAGAAGGTAGATGAAACGTTATATCCTTCCATGATCGGATCGCTGATGTATTTGACAACTTCAAGACCCTATATTATGTATCCAACCTGCCTCGCAGCAAGATTTCAGTCTAACCCGAGAGCTTCGCATATGGTGATTGTGAAACGGATATTACGCTACCTGAAAGGAACTCCATCACTGGGGTTGTGGTATCCAAGAGAAGGTGATTTCACGCTCGAAGGGTATTCCGATTCCGATTTCGGATGCTGCAAAGTTAACGCTAAGTCAACAACAGTGGGGTGCCAGTTTTTTGGACCACGATTGGTCACCTGGCAATGCAAGAAGCAGACATCTGTAGCTTTATCCACATGTGAAGTCGAGTATGTATCTGCTAGCAGTTGCTGCTCTCAGATCTTGTGGATCCAACAACAGATGAGAGACTACGGTTTGCAATTTCTTAACACCCCTATCTTTGTTGATAATGATGCAGCAATAAACATTACTAAAAATCATGTTCATCACGCTAAAACGAAACACATTGAAATTCATCATCACTTCATCCGAGACTGTTTCGAGAAGAAGTTGATACGAATTGAGAAAATCCACACTGACGAACAAAAAACTGATTTACATACCAAAACGTTTGATAAAACTCGATTTCAATATCTTTTAAAACTAAACGGTATGAAGCTTTTATCGGTGTTGGAGGAGATTCTTGGCGTAGATGAAGGTACCATTGTAGATGATGTTGAGAAGCAATCTACAATGGTTTGTCATTTTTTACTTGTTTTGGTATTTAGGGGGAGTATAGTGTAATATTTTCTGAAAATACAAAAAGAGTAAAAAATTTCAAAAAACCAAAAACATGAGATATTTCAAAATCCAAAAACAATAGAAAACCGAAAAAGAGCTAGTGTATAAAGGGAAAATGATAGTACATCAGCTAGACAGTTACAGTATGCTAAAGATATGGAAAGTTTAAAAACTGTTAAATAGTCTCGCTGATGATGTGCCGATAGGTTTTTACACATTTAGTAGGTTTGATCGGGATATAAACCTAAATTTAAACTTGCTTATTTCGTGGGGAACACTACTTGGATATATAGGTAACCCCTGAAATCTCGTTTGAAGGACCCCTCTTTCTGAGATACTAGGTCTTTATACTCAGTGATATCTGGGGTATTATCCCGGGACTTCTGATTTTGCGGAAGCAATGGCCTAGTCCCCGTATAATACTTTAATGCTGCTTGAAATAAAAGCCCGCCCTCAGCATAAAAAATGATGAAACATTGCATAATGCTAATCATGTGCTGTTGTAAAAAAGATCCTCTAAAGGGGATACACCAAAAGTCGAAGCCGTCATCTCTCTGATTTTGCGGAAGCAATAGCCTGAGCTCTCACGGCCCTCGCAATTAACCGCTTACAGATATCATCTGTGGTATACTCACATGTAAGACTAAATATTGGGATCTGGATACGGGAGTATATTCAAGAGGTGGGACACATGAATGAGTTTAAGTTCTTAATACATCTAATTCATATCCTGGACAGATTGAAATTTGTGTGAGAATTTAAATGGATCAGTATATCGACAATCTAAGCGAATTGTTTAATTCTGAGTATGAAATCTAAGTTTAACGGTACTTGTGACTTGTCGACAGCTGATATGATTCCCTAACACGCTCACCAAAAATATGTTTGTAAATAGTTTACATTTACTGCATTTTATTTCTGTTTAGCATTTCAGTATAGAAACTTTATTCAAAATCCAAAAAGATTTTACATTTCTGCTTTATTTTTCTGACAAACCAAAGTGGAAAGCTGATCTTCAGATTCACAGTTTGAAGCAGATGCAGGAAGTTTCTAAGCTGGACAGAAGGGTTATGAGCTTATTATGTTAAACCTGTTAATGAAAAGTCAAAACAAGTTCATTAAGTTGAAACTTGTAATTTTCAGAAAAATGTTTTGAAATATGTTGAACAAAAGTCAGTTTTGTTTTGTCTTGGATCAACCAAGGTCATTAAGTTGGACTTGGTAGATAAATTGAGTACTCAGGGTCATTAACTTGAATCTGAATACTTAAGTGGATTATTAAAACTGATAAAAACAAGAAAAGATGTTAAAAGTCAATAGGTTGTAATGTCAAATTCTTGAGAAGCAGGTAACAAGATCCCCATGGTAAAGAAAGTGTAAAGATTGAACCAGAATTTGAGCTCCAGCATATTGAAAGGGGGATTCTACATTCTGGATCAACATTCAAAGGGGAGTTTAAAGAGTTTTGAAGATAGAGATTGAAAGATGCTTACAGTGTCAGACAAATTGGACAGAGAAGAAGATAGATCAAGGCTAAAGACAGAAGATTTA
Organism: Helianthus tuberosus; assembly: GCA_030545235.1. Taxonomy (NCBI): domain Eukaryota; kingdom Viridiplantae; phylum Streptophyta; class Magnoliopsida; order Asterales; family Asteraceae; genus Helianthus; species Helianthus tuberosus. The sequence continues at coordinate 115,476,694 of CM060374.1, forward strand.
ATGCTAAAGACTTCGTCAACATCCAAGGGGGAGTCTGTTGGTGCACAAATGTCTGTTAACTTCGTCTTTATAGAGTCTTATGTCTAGATAGGATAGAATGGTGCTTGGTACGGGAAAATTATGTTTAGGGTAATGTGAGGTAATTTCGCACGAAATTGCAGAGCTAATTTCGTACGAAATTAACATCATGTGATTTCGCACGAAATAGTTGTTGGCTATTTCGCACGAAATTACAACCCTATAAATACCAAGCATGACCATTTCATTTGTAACTTTTCCGATTCAGAGCCGAGATGCTGCCAGTTTGTTAAACGATCTGTAAAAGCTTTGGAATCATTAATAAGAAGATAATTAGAGGAATTCAAGCTGTATTATGTTGATATCATTGATTCCGCCTTTGATATTGATGAAAAACTCTTCTGATTGACTCGTTAGGGTCACACAACGATCCAACAATTATAATATGGCACAGAGGCCTGTCCTAGAGGACATTAAACGATATATGGCACAGAGGCCTTGCCATGAAGGACAAATGTATATGGCACGAAAGGCCTGATCACAAAGGACGTTTTAATATATAAGTCGCAATCTTATTTGATCAGGGACTTTAAGGCTTAAACATAGTTCTTCACCTTTGGGCAGAGAGTCATAGACTACATCTGTCATTGCTTGAAAGACTATTTGTTTTGATACATAGGCAAATCAATGGATATCACTAATGGACATTTATATATATATATATATATATATATATATATATACAATCATCGTAATTGGTGATATTAGTCATGATCTTATCAATCTTATAGACTATAAGGCTTGGGTACTGCCGTCACCTTGGACAGTGAACCATAACGGTCACAATTGTCAATGTCACTAGTGGACGATATAATATATAGCCTGTAGGCGAAACATCACTAAAGGATGTTAAGTAAGGTGATCATCGTATTGATGATATTAATCATGATCGCAATGATCATATAGACTATTAGGCTTGAGCATAGCTCACCACCTTGGACAGGGGATCATAAAAGATCACAGCTATGAATGTCACAATTGGACAATATAATATGGCCCGTAGGCAAAACATCACTAATGGATGTTAAATAATATGATCATCACATTGATGATACTTGCCATGATCTAATTTGATCATATAGGTTTTAAGGCTTGGACGTAGTCCAAATACCTTGACGGCTGGTGTGGTTTCTCAAGTCACACTTCCAGGAGTGATAACATTTTCTGAATGCTAACAAGGATTTATTGTCTTAAGAGGGTTTTACCATCATAGCCATGTTCATATTGACATAGAGGCTAGGTTATACCACTAAGAGGATCTTTTAAATTATTTAGCGAATCGATAAAGTTTGAATGAAATCGCGACGACCGTTTTTGACAAAGGATGTAATGAATAAAAAATTCTAAAACCTTCCATAAGTTATTAGGAAATTTACAATAGTGCTTTAATTAGGACTTTTGATAACTAATTTTTCCACTCAGAGACTCAAAAGTAACACAAGTCCACATAGGGACTTAAAAGCAACTCAAGTCCACACAGGGACTAAAAGGAAAATATAAGTCCGTATAGGGCCTATAAGATATGTCCACATTGGGATTATTATGATATATCATGTCCACGAAGGGACTTTATTAAATAATTGTCCTCATAGGGACTTTAAGTCGAAAGATACGTTCACATTGGGACTATTAATGAAACAATATGTCCTCGAAGGGCCTATAATGAAATATCATGTCCACAAGGGACTTTAATGAAATAACAAGTCCATGAATGGACTATAGTGGAGTATAATATCCACGAAGGGATTATTTCGAAAGGTAATGTCCTTGAAGGGACTATATTGAAATATAATGTCCACGAAGGGACTACGTTAGACAAATGTCTAAACAGGGTCTTATCAGAAGAGGTAGGTCCACACAGGGACTATGATGAAATAATGTGTCCACAAGGACTACAATAAGCAAACGCCCATATAGGGACTTAAAGGAGAATGAAATACAATGAAAGAAGGATTTTCTAATGCCTTCCTTGTTTCATTCCTATCGTTTCTCTTCTTTGTTTACCGCATGTGGTAGTGACACTGAAGATCTCAGTGAATAAAGTAAGTATTCCAATTCAGGATCTGTTGTAGAAGTAGAATCCAAGGATTCTATGGTTAAAGAATAATTATGGATCACGGATTGATTTTTGACTGATATCATCTGAGTCTGGGATTCCAAAACTTGGAGGTAAGAAAATAGGGATTTTTAGCATTCGCAGGTATCATCTTCAATACGGGAGTCTCAGGGACCTCCTGGTATGGACTCCACTGGTACAGACTTCAAATTTTGAGCCTCAGGGGCCTCCGGTATGGACTCTAAAGTCTGATTGAAAGTTTAAATAGGCTTGGTTTTGGGAATGAATCCATAAAGGTCTTCCTCCAAACCGGTTGCACGTTTATCCTAACCGTGGTACGAAGCTTAGCATTCCTTGGCTTCGGACGTGGAGAATTTCCATCAACGGATTCTTTGCTTGGCGACATATTCAAGATACATAAAATCGAAAACAATGTTTACTTAATAGGGATGAGAGCATTCCTACGTTAAGTCTAGACTCAGAAGGTCTAAGGAATATGCTACTGTGTCATCTGAGACTAAACACAAAAGGCTAGTGTTTAATTCACTCAAACGTTGGCTCTAATACCAACCTGTCACACGCTGATATTTACAGCTCAGCCTGGTGGGCCGGGTGGGGAGTATCGTGACGTAAGATTGGTATCGTCATGGTCAAACATACACAGAATAGCACAGTGGATGTCTTGGAATATAAAATATTATTACAAACCCAAATGTCTGAAAATATCAAAGTATTAATTATAGACGAGCTTGTAATATCAAATCCACAGGCGGATCATTACAAAATGTATAAAATGAAGTTTAGCAGACTTTAAGGCATCTTTAAGGATTTGCAAGATCCTCTATTTCGACACCGAGCAGCTCCCAGCCTATTACAAGTACTATCTGTCACTTAGTCTTTTGAAAATACGTCAGTTTACACTGGTAGTACAATTAACAGACTCATTTGAAAATGTTTTATGAAAATTGGTTTAGGTGCACCAGGCACGAAAATCTTTTATAACATGGGATAATTACGTTTATAATCTTGTATACTGAATTACATGTTTGCCATACATATGGGGCCCAGTACAGAGACTGAGACATGATTAACCGACTAGCTTAAAGTATCTAAAAGGGTACGATACGCTAGATTAAGCGATGACCAGAATAAAATGTTATTTAGACCCAACAAGTATGAAGACTTATATAATATGGGTAAACTAAGTACATTCTGGATTTTGAAGTAAAAACGATAAGGTTAAACCCGTTTCGGCAAACTTACATAAACTAGTTACGTAAGTTTAACCGTACGCGTATAAGCGATAACGAGTAACCGGATGAGTCATGAACAAGTTCCATATGCCAATATACTTTAAACAAGTTATAATATCAGTTATATATCAACTTGTATGCTCGTTTAGGTTTTAAAATCAAACTATGCCTCGTAAGGGCGCTTTGGTCATTTTACGACGTATAAAAGGAACTTGAGTACAATCTGATGTTACGATCATAAACATTCTTTGAAAACATTTTATTTATGATATAATATCAGTATGATATCAAACATATGTGTATTTTATAGTTTAAAACCAAACTATGCTCCGTGGGGGCATTTTGGTAATTTCACACATAGTTTTGAAGGCTAATCTGGGAATCTGAGTTTATAACATATACCTACTGTAAAAATATTTAAAATGATTTATAAAAACAGTAGGTAACAAGTCTTGGTTGGTAGTTATGGTTTAAAACCATACTATGCGCTTAAACAACGTTAAATTCGTTAAATGACGATATGTGCGATCTTTTAGGAAAACTGATTATATGACCAAAATATGTTAATTAATATATCATATCAGTAATAAAAGGTTTTGTATGAAAATTATGCTTTTAAATCATTTTAGGTGCAAAAAGGGCATTATCGTCATTTAATGACATAATTCAAGAACATATGCGTAAACTCAGTTTGTAAACTGAATGGACATCCCAAATTATCCAAATAATGATATTACATCAGTAGGCAATGAGTTTGGTATGAAAATTTATGCTTAAAACCGATCTATGCGCCTAAAGGGCATTTTGGTCAATTTAAAGCATAATTTACGACATTACATGCAAACTCAGTTTATGATCAGGTTCGTAGCATCAAACTATGTTACTCATGTTAACATATTAGTACCTAAGTTGTTTGAAAGCTTATTGATGTCTAAAACCTTATTTTTTTTTGTTAAAAAGGGCATAATAGTCAAAGTACGGCATATTAACACAGCATACGTAAAAACTCATATTTCTAGTATGATCATGTAATATAATCTTATAGGGTTATTCTACATTATATTACGATCATAACGGAACCTAAAATCAGTAGTAAACTAACCTAGTTCGCTTCAAAATCGAAAGTCAACGTAGAAGTCAAACTTCACGACTTTCGGTTGCGAACCGACCCTAAAACTGGAATTGACGAGCCGAACATGTTTACACATGTTCTAATGATTATTACTAACTTGTTTAAATGATAAAACGTATTTTAGAACACCTTTAAACTCATATCGCATATATTTTTAAAAACTGCCCCGTTGACTTTTTTTTTTAAACAATATTATGTTGACTCGTCAATTGACAAAGCAAATGTGATTCTTAGGAGGTGCCCTTTTGAGGGTTTAACAACTACCTAATTGTGATCACGTAGCCATGTTCGTTGCGAACAATGGCTTGACCATTTACGGTCTAACTAAAACTCAAAGCGTTTATCGTAAACGCTTGACTTTTCGGCTTTTTAAGCCAAATAAAAGAACTAGTCACGAAAGGATCACTTACAAGTGGTCCTAGGGACTGAAGAACACTCAAAGGAAGTCGCCAATTGCTCAGGGTCCTCCAAGATTGAGAGAAGAAGGAAGAATTAATGAAAGGTGCAAGTGTTCAAGTGAAATTTAAGGTCCTTGTATAGTTTTTTAGAAATGCTAGGATCTTGACAAGAGTTTAGAGGATTTCTTAGGATGTTAACAAGTGTCTAACCAGGTTTTTGAGACCATTAACAACCCATGGATTGCTCAAATGGTTTAGATTATATGTGTGGAGAACAAGGAAAGAATTAATAATAAAAATAATACTTTCTAACTTTCAAAAGTGACATAAATTGCACATAACTTTTCTAGTTTCATGTATATTTTTATTATAAGATGTGAAAGTGTTAGTGGCCAATCTTCGGCACACCCAGGAGTTTGACTGAGCATTATGGAGTTCCCGGTTCGTTCAAAAGGCCTCTCAAAGGCGTTATTTCACGCGTTGACGCTTTTAGTCCTTTTAACGCACAAAGCTGTGTGTAATATCGTTTAATGCTATCAAAGCCTTGCATAGCCCATATTAGGCATTCCTAAGAGTGTTATCAAACATCACGATGCTTTGGGTTCGTTAAAAGGTCATTCAGAGGTATAAATAAACATATTGACGCTTTTAATCCCTGTATCTTGCAAACTTGCGCGTATCATTACTTATTGGCATAAAAGCCTTAAATGGCCAACATTAGGCATTCTCAAGAGTATGATCGAACATCATGAAGCTCTCGGTTTGTTAAAAGGTCACCCAGAGGTAAGAATTAACATGTTGACGCTTTAAACCCTGCGTCGAGCAAACTTTCAAATAATTACGCAAACGGCTCCTCTCGACCAACAAGTGGCTCATCTGCGAATACGAATACCGTGAATGGTCATTCAGAGGCTTAGTTTAAGCATGTTGACACTTTCAGTCCTTCCACATTCAAATTTTTTGATTTTTCGCAAAATTAGTCCCTAATAGTCAACGTTTGACTTTATTAGGGTTTAGTACACGTGCAACACATCATTGGACATGATTTTACGAGGTGTTACAGTTTTGCATGGAAACATACATGTATCTAAAGTCTACAGTAGTTTCAAAACGCTGATCACTGAAGACCTGGGGAATCTTTATGAGATTTTACATGGATCTGGGTGTAATTCAATTCGTTGAGTTCGCAAATGATGTACTTGGTCAAGCTGACATCCTGAGTACTGATGCTGATGATCCATAGTGCATTACGTGGTCAACTTCACAAAGGCGAGACAATGAGATCCGGATGTAGTTCAATTAAGCGTGCTGGTTGAGCTTGCAAGTGATATACTCGGTCTAGCTGACTTCCTGAGTGTTGATCCAGCTGATCAAAGTGCATTACTTGGTCGATTCCACAAAGATGGTTTACAGAAGACAGTTCATAAGAAAACTCTACCAATGTAGTATGCTTGAATGAAATAGAGTTCTTATGACAAGATCAAGACTTGATGCAGTTTTTAAAGAATGGAACCCTTATCAAATGCCTGTTGGAGTATTGGAAGATCAGCGAAAGATCAGTCAATTTAGCCTTGCGAGGCGATTGCACAACACCCAACACGGATACGCGTACTTTGAGGGGGATATATTATACAAGAAGCTTTAAGGGTTTGGTATTGCTATGAAGACTCAAGTCAAGATACTACTTACCTGGATCATCGATCAAGGGGGAATTTGTTAACATAGAGAAGATAACTTCAACAAATACTTGACTGAAGATCGATTGCAATTGCATTTTCAGCATTCGACAGCAACGGACAAGGGGGAATTTGTTAGTGCAGTTTTTGTGTCTGATGTTGTTCGAATAGATTAGAATTATTTTATGTTGATTATGTAATAGTTAGTGAAACGGTCAAACGAACGTGTATTGACCCGCTCGTTTTAATTATTTTATACGCGTTCTGGGATCCTTTTTGTAAGTACAAATCACTCTAGCAAATATCTTCTTCCCTACATGTGTCATGTTTCTATTCACTTAACACCTTATCCTTATTTCTGTTTAGAGTTTAGAATTTTTTTTATATATGATTGTTCTTTAATTTTGTTTTGGGCTTCTATTTGATTGATCCAAACACCCAATAATAAACTTGCATGTCATGTTATCCTCTTTTACATGGTGATCTATTTATTGAATATTTATGTCTATATCTTTTACATAAATCTTCATGTTGTGATTGCCTTACCAGATAGACATGTCTCTAATTAAATTAGTGTTGAAAAATATACTTACAAAAGATTTTCATTCTAGGTTTATGTTGATGTGTGTGCAAAAAAAATGATAAATAAACAATCATTTTGTCATTTTCTATATAAATAATTCTAAGTTTCTTTTCTCATAGGTTTACGTGTGATTCTGGGGTCGCCATGTAGTAATCGTACCATGTAATCATTGATGATTTAGTGCAATCTAGAGGAACTTTTATTGAATGCCAGGTACTCTACTATTTAAATACTTTGTTAGACGTATTCTTATTGGTTTGTTTATGTTTAATACAAGTGTTTGAATTTATACAGTTATCTTGAATAAAACACGAGTTAGTTTGGCACTACATGTTCTTCTAGGCATGTTAAAAAGGGTACCAATGTACCAAGTTTCTTATTTCATAAGTAAATTTAAAATTTAATGTGGGATTCGGTTTGAGTTTCTCTAAAAGTATTGACAATTCATCTACTGATGTTTTTTGTACTTAGGCTTGGCTGATGCTTCTAGGGCACTTCCTCTTTAATTTGAGTTTTGGTGTTATAAAAGTATGAAGGTATTAATTATAAGTACTTGCAAAGAACACATTTATTGAATTATGTTAATCTAGATAAGTAAATATGTGTATGCGGTTTCATGATAATTATATAAGCTTCATCTATGTGTAGGTACTTGCATGAACTAGCTTTGCCCTTTCGCATTTGGAAGAGCTGAAACAACCCAGGTTTGTTTTGTTTTGTAGCGGATTAAAGTGGGTTTGGTTGAAACATGCCGCTGTAAGTAAATTTGCATTACAACAAATGGAAGGGGATAAATAGAAAAGCATTAATTTGTTTTACAAGTAGATGCAGGTGAAGTCATTACAATTTTGGAAACTCACAAGGCACCGATCCATGTAGTAAGGAGTTTACTCACTAAAACATTAATTTGGGTTTGCTTTACGATTGATATTTTATGGATGTGTGGGTGTATTTTAAGGTGCAGTTTTAGGATTGAAGTCTGCGTGTGTGGCATTGTTATGTGAGTATGTTTTCTTAATTCGAATTGTTGCTTTGTTGATTTGTTGTCGTTTTGTTTTTGGGGATGTTTAATTGTGAGTTTACGTGTGTCTGTATGGTTTGTTTCTGGGATTAGAAACTGTAAACTCAGTTCAGATTAACAAATTTCTCCATTGTTAGGTTTAAGTAGTAAAGGAGATGTTAGTTAATGTGTTGTTTTGGTAATGCCGTGTATGCTGGTTAGGATTTTAAATGACTGATTTGGAAATTTGTGAAAATACTCCAACTTAATATCATTATGCTCGAAATAGCATTTTAACAAAATGTTGCCATAGAAGTTAAAACCCTCCCTTTTGTGTTTAGTCAAACCAACTTCTAGAATTTATGTCAGATACACTCACATGTATGTTACTTGAAGGCATGTTATATGAACACCTACAAGCTTCAACCTTTCTAAACTACATATATATATATATATATATATATATATATAGTTTTATGTTTATTTGTGTTTTGAAAACTTGGCTATGTCGTTATTGTTAAGACCTTTTGTGCTTCGATAAAAGTTAACTTTGTGAACATGTGTTTGCACTTATTGGCGTAGTCTTTGGAGCACTGTTTTTATGCAATTTAGATGCTAGCAAAGTGTGTCGTGTACTGGTTTGCATGTCGTTTTACGTGTGTTCAGATTGAATGGTTCCTTTGGATGTTGTTTTACGAGTATGCTGGGTCGGTTTTGTTGTACGTTCATGTGTCAAAATTTGCGTCGCGCCTGTCTACATGTTTGTTTTCCTTTTTAGCATTTGTGTCAATAGTTGGTGTGGTGTGGCGTCGCGTTGTATAGGGTGTCCGTGACTTGCGTGTTGGCGCGTTGGTATCGAATATCTGTTGCCTGTTTTGTTGAAAAGTAGTCTATGTATGCTTTTTAGCTGGTATACACTTCTGCAATAAATCTCAATTTAGCTTTTGAGTTGGTATCAGTTACACGATTGTTAAACTGATATATTTATGTCTTTGATATTGTCTCAAAGTTTTGATAAAATTGACTCAAAAGCATGATATATTTGTTGCAGGTATTATCGTTTCTAGCCTTATTGATGAGGTGGGGGTGAATCCTCTAATGTTCGTGAAGTATTGAAACTCTAATTCAAGTAAAGTTTCTAATTTTTTATACGAATGAACTTCATTGAAAGTAAGGATGGCAATGGGTCGGGTTCGGGTCAGGTATTGGTAATCTTATACCCATACCCGGTTATAAAATCGTGTCCCAAACCTGACCTAATACCCGTCGGGTATTTGTCGGGTAATTACCGGTCGGGTATCGGGTATACCCATCAGTTTGCTAAAAGATATATGTTGGGATTTCCAAATACATTTTATATAATTTTATTTATACAACAACTATTATATAAATTAAAAATGTACATTACATGCATATAAGTTTTATCATAAATTAATAATAATTATACACTTATATGTATATATTTCACAACATACAAAATATAAATACAATTATCAAATGCATATATACTAAAAGAATTTTTTTTTCAAATTATGAATATTCTAAATATATATTAAAAGATTCGGGTATATAGTTCGGGTGGGGTAATCGGGTCGGGTATCACCTAATCCCATACTTGACCCATACCCGCAAAAAAAATTAAAACTAATCCAATACCCGGCCTGATACTCGTCGGATATTGGGTAAACCCGTCCCATTTGTGTCGGGTTTCGGATATACCCGTCAGGCTCGGGTATTTTTGCCATCCCTAATTGAAAGCATGTTGTATTTTCTCCCTAATTTTTTTCTTACTAAATAGATAATTAATTTTCATTTTCTTCTACTTAGTTATAGTTTTTAAAGTTTTTCTCTATGATTTGATATCATCCATGTTTTTCATGTGAAATGATCAATATAACTTCTTAAATAAACTCCTCATCTGTTGATCATACATGAATCATTAGATAGAGCATTTGAATATTGGTTTTAATAATTGCGCACGAAGCACCAATCCGACGCGAGGTGCCACGCTTCATGTTGTCGCAATGTTTATTAACAACAGTTTTAACCCACTAATGTATAAATGGATCGTTGGGATTTACCTTTAACAGGTCAAAGGTATAAAAAATGTTTTTTTTGGGAATTGGGTCGTGTGAAAACATAATGGGTGTTTAACATTATATTCTAAACATTCATATTTCTGGCACATCTATTTTATGCTATTAGTAAACATACTTTTTGATAAGGGATGATGATGATGCATTTATGGCATTTATTCAGTCTTCATGTCTTCGTAAATGCATGCCTTCTGATTGTTTTACCCATGCTTATAAGCTTATGCCTTCTTGAGTTGAGTCTCTCTGTATTTTGGCTTTCACTTTATCATTCTCTTTTATTTTGACTTTTTAGTCTTATGCACAAGTGATTTTTTGCTTTGGCTTAATATTTTGACTTTGTACATAGTAATGTTTAATTTTGCTTTATTATGAGTTTGAATTAGAATACTATAGTTTTGATTAAGAATTATTTAGAGAAGCGAGTCTATTGCATTAATAATAATACATGATATATATACAGTTCGATGATGAGAAATCATGAATTATTTCGCCTTTTGCTATTTATTAGATTATGTGAACATCCGTTAAACGGACATACATTGACACGAGCCCACATATGTTATAGCTGGGTGGCCACTAATCTATGTTAAAAATTGTACGGATTATTTGAAGATGAATGGTGAGATGCATTAGAGATGCACCTACCTCAATAAAGGTTTTACTTTCTGTCACACCCCAACCGATGGCGGAATCATCGGAGTGAGACGAAAACGAGATTGCAAGAGACTTCATAACACTAATATGACAAGTATTTAATAATAATTTCATTTCATTGTTAAAAAAATCAAATACATTGTTTGGAATATAATACAATAAGTTGAAACAAATAAATTACAATACAACAAGTATTTAAAATTTAAAATACGTTGCTAGGCATCCTAGTAAGTTACGTGCATCATCATAAACCTGCAACATGTTTTAAAGTATAGTTCAATACAAAAGTATTGGCGAGTATAAAAGTTTGGTGTACTAGCATATAAGTACAAGATGAACAATTCACATGGCAAACCTAGTTGTCAGGATTAACGTATAAATCGGCATGTGAACAAACAAGTCAAACCAAAGTTTAACGCAAGTATGAATGAATGTCTTAACATAACCCAACGTTCACAGGCGGTGCGTTACTCCTATAGCGCTATACATGTTAAGGGTAGGCTCGTACGAAGTTAATGACAAGTTTATCACAAAACGAACAAACCCAAAAAATACGAATCAATCATAACATATTAGTAAGCATGTATTGGATTGTTTGTATGTATGATTGCATAAAAGTATATACGTTGAGTGTGTTTTTGTATATGTAAACATGCTGCACCCAAAAAGTGTAAAAACGTTAAAAAGGGCATCGAGTATACTCACGGTTTGCTAAGAAATTTCCACTTAGAGAGTTTGACGAGTCTTGAGTTGTTGGAACACCGAAGTTACCAATTTTGGTTCTTAAACTTTTTGTCCAAAGCTGAAAATCTTGGTGATTTGAGAGAGTTTGGAAGTAATTTGGAGTTGGTGCAAGTGTTTAGAAGGTGTTAGAGTTGGTATTTATAAGAGGGATAAGTGGTTGGGGTTTAAATGAAACTGGTTGGGAGTTAGGAGAGGTATTAAATGAGTTGGTTGGAGGTTAGAATGTGGGTTTGGGGTATTAAATGAGTTGGTTGGAGGTTAGGATATTAAAAAAATGGTTGGGGAGGTAAAAAAAATTTTATTTTTTTATTGCAACATCATTATAGTATATTAATATCATTAGTATTCCAATTTATACTCCAATGATTGTGATGTGAATAAGATTGGCCGTAACTTTCACATTTTACATTGTTTCATGTGTTGGCTAATAAGTTTAATTATAATAAAATATATTATGTATTACAAACCACTGTCGCGCGTTGCGGCAGGAATTCGGTCGATATTAATTCAGTTTTATTACGACACTGATGCTCGTTATAATAACAGAAAAAACTAAAAATAGAATTATGATATGCCAAAAAAGATAACAACCAGTGTTTACATTGATCGAATACTATAAAAGTGAATATCGTGTTTGATCGGAATCTACGTGGTACGAATGTTGTTTGGATGGTATCAATTTGATTCGTCACCGGTACCGACACTCGCTACAACTTACGATATAAAAGAGATACTCTATAGCTCTATCGAGGTTATGAAAAAATGATATTTGTCTCGTTCGATTTTGAAATTAGTTTTTATCAAAACATAGATAAAAAGAATCATGTTGCAATGCAAGACGATTGAGACAACTAAACTACACTCTTTTCGACGTGACTAAGACGGCTGACAAAGCGCATACTATTTTCAAAACAATTGAAAAGTGAATTTACATTAGAAAGTTTTTGATTAATGATGTTTCCTTTTTAATTTTCTTTAATTATAACTTATTTGAACATCCATTGATTTTGAACTTTTTAAAAATACAAATAACTTACGAGTTTTAAAGAAATACAAATGGTAATAGTCGAATAAAAAATAGTGTAAAAAATTGGGTAATTTTCATATGATTTTGCAGTCACACTTTTCCATTTACCATTTAGCTTTCAAATTCTCAAAGCTTCCATTTTGAAGTTTAGTTAAAAAGTAAAAGTGGAAATTTTTTGTGCCAAAACTTAAAACGATGAAACTATACTATTGTTCAACATGTTAGTAAAAGTGAATACCGTGTTTGATCGGAATCTACGTGGTACGAATGTTGTTTGGATGGTATCAATTTGATTGGTCACCGGTACCGACACTCGCTACAACTTATGATATAAAAAAGATACTCTATAGCTCTATCGAAGTTATGAAAAAATGATATTTGTCTCGTTCGATTTTGAAATTAGTTTTTATCAAAACATAGATAAAAAGAATCATGTTGCAATGCAAGACAATTGAGACAACTAAACTACACTCTTTTCGACGTGACTAAGACGGCTGACAAAGCGCATACTATTTTCAAAACAATTGAAAAGTGATATTTATATTAGAAAGTTTTTGATTAACAATGTTTTCTTTTTAATTTTCTCTAATTATAACTTATTTGAACATCCATTTATTTTGAACTTTTTAAAAATACAAATAACTTAGGAGTTTTAATGAAATACAAATGGTAATGGTCGAATAAAAAATAGTGTAAAAATTGGGTAATTTCCATATGATTTTGCAGTCAAACTTTTCCATTTACCATTTAGCTTTCAAATTCTCAAAGCTTCCATTTTGACATTTAGTTAAAAAGTAAAAGTGAAAATTTTTTGTGCCAAAACTTAAAACGATGAAACTATACTATTGTTCAACATATTAGAAATTAATATATTTTATAATATAATTTATAATTAAATAATTTATTAATCATTTACATATATATATATATTAATGTTTAATTTTATACAAAACATGTAATTAATTAAGTTTGTACGAAATAAAGTATAGGTTGTGTATTATGAACAAAGAATTAAGTGCTTGCACGTATAGAATATTTAGGATCACGTATCGATTGTAACTTACGCATGTGTTTACAAGGGTACGGGTAAGTATCAAAGGTATAAAATGTTTAAGCATGTAAAAATAAACAGAGTATAATTCATATGAAATAATTAAATTTATTACGATCGAAGTCTCGAATTACAATGGTACGAAACGAAATACGATTAGAAAGGAAACAAGTTTCTGAAAGCAGAATTACGATACAATTTTTCTAAAAACGAAAAGCTGCGGAAAGCGAGGCGTTACACTTTCTATCTCTTAATTTCTCTGTTCTATTGACATTTTAAAGTCAAATGCACTACTCGTCAAAGTCAAAGTTCACACAAAATTTATTTAGATTTCAACTCCATTGTTACTATAGTTCTGCCTTAGTATACCACCTAGCTTACCTACCAACCTTACTAAAAAAATTTGGTTTATTTGTTTCCTTATTTCTTTTTTAGGAAAACCGTCCACTTGACGTCAAAGGTATTCAAGGAGGAATTGTACTTCTGTTAAGAGAAATGTTACTTGGCTTTGAGTCAACGGGCCCATTCAATCCATGCTTATAATTGTGTACTGTTGGGAATATTTTGGTGGGAATTATTATTAACTTTATTAACCTCGGTCCATGTTTATAATTGTGAAATGTTAGTATTCTCTGTATAGTGTTAGTGAAGTTCATCTAAGACGCACTCTACTATATAACCTCTATTTTCTTACAAGCACCCCTTGAGGCATGGGTCAACAAGGTTAACGATTTCCAAAAGAGTTCTTTATGAACACATTTAGGGATACTTTTAATCTGTGAGATTCATGTTGTTCATAGTCATAATAATGTTTAAAAGGCTACAATCTATCCTCATAATGTTGTTCTTGGATTTACCAGTTAGAGTACAAATAACCATTGTTAGAAAACGATATAAACATGTGTAGAGTACAACCATTTTATACACCGCATTTGAATAGGGGTCTCGTATTAGTTAAGAAGATACAGGCTGCTAAAACACTTGAAGTTAGACCAACTGATATACGAAATGTCAGTATACAATATAATTTTAATTATGTATTAATCATAAATAGTTTTTAATAAGAGTAAATTGCCATTTTAGTCCCTGAGTTTTGTCTCAAATTGTCATTTTAGTCCAAATAGTTTTTTTTCTCGTCTGGGTCCCTAAGTTTTTCATTTTCTTGTCATTTTCATCCAACCCACTAACTCTGTCAAAAACTGTCAATTAACTCAAGGGTATTTTGGTCAGTTTACACATATGTTTTGTTTTGTTGCCATTTTGATTCAAAACTCTTTATACATTTTTCTTTGTTTATTCATTTATATATTATTCTTATGCACAGATTGATCTCATCTCCTTCTCTCTTAATATCTCTCCTCTCTTTAGAACACAAACACCACCATGGCATCACCTCCACCTCCACCTACCTTTACCACCGTCCATCCCTTCCACCACCACCGGATACACGGGCATGTAATGGTTTGCAACCACCTCCGCCACGTCACCCACCTCCGCCACCAACTTCACCACTGCTTCCGGCAAACCTGCAGAGACGGTCGGAGATGGAGACGCAAGGGAGGAGAACGGCGGCGTTAGGATTTCGTTTATTGCGACGGTTGTTATGGTTGGGGCTGTTATTCTGGTCATGTTAGTGTTTTGATGAAGATCCAAGAGCTCCGATCGGTCTTGGATGTTCCACATCTGGAATCGAGGTAAAATCGAACCACCTTAGCTCCAATTTTTGGATAAATCATTTTTCTTCGATTGTTGATGTGCAAACCTTGGTGATTTATGACTGCGTAGATGGTGGTGGCAATGGGTTGTGATTTGGGGAAGGTGGAGGTGAATGATATATATACGATGGGGTGGTGAACAATGGTGAACGATGGCGATGGTGATGGTGAACGGTAGTGAGTAATGGTTTGATTTGGCAAATTTAATTGAGCAGATACCGAAAAGATCAACCATAGTTGTATTTGAGGAATCGAATTAATATGGCAGATTGTGTGTATTTTTATATATAATTTAAAAATAATATAATTTTTCAATAAATTTTATATATTAATATATGTTTGTTTATATTTTTATCACATTTATATTTTCATCTTATTTTTTATATATAAAATTATATATATATATATATATATGTATATATATATATATATATGTATAGGATAAAGCTAGACAGAAAACCCTATTTACATAGAAAACTCTGAAAACCCAAATCTCCACCCATTTTTACCCAACCTCCCGACATTTTTTTTTTTTGAAAAAAATAACACATGTAATATACATGTTTTAAAGTGTTTTGGGCCAAAAAAAACAAAAAAGCGCCGAAGGGATTTTTTTTAAAAAAATAAACAAATTTCAGTGCCTAACATGTGTTAGGCAACAAAGACAGAAAATGCTGAAATTTTTTTTTTTTTTTAAAAGATCCCTTCGGCGCTTTTTTGATTTTTTTGGCCCAAAACTCTTAAAAACATGTATATTACATGTGTTAATTTTTTCAAAAACAAAATGTCGGGAGGTTGGGTTTTCTAGGGTTTTTCATATAGATAGGGTTTCCTATGTAGCCTTGCCCTATATGTATATATATATATATATATGTATATATATATATATATGTATATATATATATATATATATATAAGTATCCGCTAAAATGAGAACCATCTCGAGTTGTAAGAACCGCGAGAACTTTTTGATCCGGGGCGAGGTGGACCAAAATTTTTTTTCAGAAACGTAGATGCATGTATAAAAACAACATTTGTAAAAAAAAATTCAAAAAAAATGTCGTGGGTGTAGTTTTGAGCACCACAAGTTTGTGTTTACGGGACCCGTAAATTTTCCGGCCAGATTTACAGGTCCCGTAAACACAAACTTGTTGCGTTGAAAACTACACACACGACATTTTTTTTTTTGAATTTTTTTTACAAATGTTGTTTTTATACATGCATCTACGTTTATGAAAAAAAAAAATTGGTCCACCGCGCCCCCTACGGTGTAGTTCTTACGGTTCTTACAACTCGATGTGGTTCTCATTTTAGCATTCCCCTATATATATATATATATATATTGTTCCCATTAAGTGTAACCGCTTTGCAAATCAATTTTCACCGTTAGATATGGCTGAAATTAAATCTCAGCCATTTAAACTCATAAAAAAAACCGCTATGATGGCGGTTCATGGCGGTTTCGGTCGGTTTCTTTAGCAGGTGGTTTTCACCGCCTTTTCCTGCCATGATCTCCATGTTTACCCCCACCTCATGCCTACTCTCCTAATTCCCTGCAGCATTGATACTCCCAACCTCACACTCTCCCCGTTATTGTAGGTCAGTTCTTGTCACCTACCCATAAAAATTGGCAGTTCAAGGAGTCTCTCCTAAAAATTGGCAGTTTAGAGAGGTTAACTACCATGTTTTCCTAAAATCATGGGTGTATCCCTTAAAATACCATGCATGATCTACAAATCTACAACTGCTTCTACGATTCCCTTATATCCCACTACAATCCCCTTTGGAACCCTTGAAATGCCCAACATTGATTTCTCTCTGACGACAACCTTAACCCTAATCAGCCTCCGATCGGTGGTGGTCGACTTGCAGAGATTTAGGGTTTCTCCGGCGAGTTCAAGGTAAAGGAATTCTTAAAATGTTTGTGTCTATTTACATACAACTGAACTCATTTATTGAGGTTAAACCATAGTAATTTATTTCAGAAGCAAAAATTGGGAAGAATGAATCAGACTCCAAAGAAGCTTTCATGTTGTAGCCGTCGCCATCATCATTAGCTTCGTCTCTGCCCTCGAGCCAACCGATCAGGCACTCTTCAATTTCTTTCGGCTATCTCCCTTCTCTTTTCTTTTCTTTTCCACTTCCATCTTACTGGTATCATTTGGCCATTAGGACGTCAGCCATTTTTCTCACTTATTCAAGTACTTTCAGGTCAGAGTAACTACCCTAGAAAAGTACTTTATTACTTCTTAAGTTTTGTTGAAAACTGAACACAAAATTAATCTTTTCTAATTAAGGGAATCGATGGAGTGGCTAAAATTAAAGATGCTTATAATTCTGCAACTTGGATGTTAGGGGTAATTCCACAGGTCAGGAAGCAGCTCTTGGAATTAAATTTGCAGAAGTCTACAAAAACTTAGTGTTGTACAAGTATGGCAACTTCCTATGTTGATACTCATATTTAGATGTGGCAAAAACGAGCAGGTTGGACAATGGGTCAACACCGGGTAATTGTATACCGAGTTGTGTTGTTCCAGATTAAACTTTTTTCAAAATGTTTATAAAATGAACAGTGTGTCGAATAAGATCAAAAAAGTTATATTTTTAATCCATCTCAAATGCACTATGATTGAGCTATTTTTATATTTGGCTTCATTTTCTCTACATGGAATGATGGAAATGTTCTAACTGTTGTTGACTTATGCATTCGATCTAATGAAAACGAAAGGTTTTGCCAAGTGATGGTCATCTACCTAATCCACTAGCTATTTTGAAGAATAAGAACACAAGGTGAAGCAAGTCAGCAACTCATCAAGACTCTAAACTCTTTGTTTATGCTATTGTTTTTTTTTCATTTAGCACATTTGTTCGGTATTTATTATATTACATGATATAATTTTACGTTCTAATCATGTTCAGTTATATTTATACAGGATATTAACTGCTAAGGTACGTATTTATGTTGAATTATTGTTTACTTTGTGTTTAATTGGATGTATATAGTAGAACTTAAATTAATTTACTTTTATTGATGCTTGTGTGGTGGCCACTCTCAAAAAGTGGTGGTATGTAGGATATTGCTTATGACTGGGCATTACTTATATGGTACATTTGATTTTTGATTTATAGTGATGCATTTGGTGAAGACAATGTTGGCCTTCTCACCGAAGATACATGTTATATCAGAGGTGTGTACTGTATAAGTTCTTCATATTGTTACTTTTTTAAATAACAGGCTGCCTATGTATGCAATCTTGGGGTACAGTTTGGGAAGAAGTAGTGTGTTTTTCCTACATTCATCTAATTTTTTAGAACGAGTTGATTGAATGTAATCTAATTATGTGTGCACATGTTTATGGGTAAGTTATGGTCAAGGAAAAGTTCAACTTATAACTTATATGCATATCAACAACAGCAGCAAATCCAGATTAATTACCTGTTTTATCACCTTGCATAAAACAATTCTAAAATATATTTGGGATTATTCAGATACTGAATATGTACCTGCTTCCCCATGCTCTACAATTCCCAACAGGTGTGTTAAGAACCTAATTAATTAAAGCTAATCATTTTATTTCTAGAAAACAGTAAACAGAGTGTTACTTTTTTTCCAGGTCTTTATTGTGTGGACCTTTTCAGGTGGATATAGGAAAATGTATCTGTATTATTGTGAAGGAAAAATATCTTAATGGGCTAAGTGATGGAAGTCTTTACACTCTCTACACTAATGTAAGCTTCAAAGTTTTGATTTTTATAATGATATTTTTATGTGGGTCTTTTGTGCTTAATTATTTGGTTGTGGAATGCATGGGAGGGTCAAAGGGACACAATATGAAACTTCTGTAGCTTGTAATAGACAACACAACTGAAGACCTCAGTTCTTAGTTGCTCAGAATACAATAGGCATATTAGGATGTGCAGCTGACAGTTACGTAGGGAGTGTAAATGCCAATCTCATGGGTTCCAAATACCATATATGGGATCAGGTATATTTTGTAGATTACATCAATACCGTGAAGAGTTGTGTGTCAACGGTTATTTGATTTACGATTTATATTCTTAGCATCATCGAAAATTTATAATGTTAATATTAAACCCTCTTTTGCATTTTTTTAGCAGATGGTTCTTCCAATTGTTGTTAAAGGTGTAGTCAATTTCACTTGTATTTTTTGTATTTGTATTAAATATATGATTTGTTTTTGAAATTCAATTGACTGTCTTTATTAATCTTACTTCTATTGAACAAATTTTGTGTTGTATCAACTAAAATATCTAATACAGGAGTTTATCCTAAATTACAAGAAAACGAAGGAAGTCATTGAGGTTGTGTCTCAGTAACATAATACAGAGCCTTACTTTACAAAGACAACTGTTTTCCTATTATTGAAGGTGGCCCCTGTTTTTTATGTTGAGATATTTGCCTGCAGGTTCATTTACAATGTTCATATTCATTTTGTTTTCTGCACTTTTATCAATATATTTCATAGAGAACAAACTTTGTGTGTGGACTGCCCTTTTGCTAGTTTTGATACCTATTTGGGTGCCTGTTCAGTTATGAATAGATTCATACGGGTGGCGGATAAATTCTTTGGTCTTCTTATAGCAATTTGATACCGGGTACCGGTCGGTACCTATTTTTCCCGTTTATCGGTATGTTTGATTACTACCGTCACCGTACTGGTACCGGTACCCATTTTTCCCGAAAATCGCTCAGGTACCATATTCATTCCTAAATTGCTCTTCATGCAACAGGCTATTAAAGTCTCTTTTTCCATATTACCTTGATTAAAATTTACCAAACCATTGGTTATTCGGATGAATTTGCGACTAAGAGTTGTAATTGTTAGCTAAGAGTATGTTTGGGATTGTTTTTTTATTGCTCATTTTGAATGGTACCTGCTGCTACATGATTAGCCTCTAAAATATCTTTGGTAGTGGCATACAAGTAATTTCAAATCAGCTTGCTTAATAGGTTTCATTCCAATCAGCTTGCTTAATAGTTTTATTGATGTTACTATAATACATCAACGTAACCCGTCCACCGGACGGGTATTAAGCTAGTTAGTTTTGGATCAAAATGGCAACAAAACAAAACATATGTGTAAACTGACCAAAATACCCTTGAGTTAACTGACAGTTTTTGACAGAGTTAGTGGGTTGGATGAAAATGGCAAGAAAATGAAAAACTCAGGGACCCAGAGGAGAAAAAAAAACTATTTAGACTAAAATGACAATTTAAGACAAAACTCAGGGACTAAAATGGCAATTTACTCTTTTAATAATAAAGAGTAAATTACAAAAATCGTCATTTATGTTAATATTAGATTACAAAGTGTGTCCTTTATCTTCAAAAAGTAAAAAAAAAAAAAAACGTACTCGATGTTTGCAAACCCCTACACATTATGTCCTTTATCCCTAATTTAGTTATTTTTATTGTTAAGTGGGCGTGAAATAACCTAAATACCCTTATTGTTAAATAAATAATTAAAAAATTAAAAGAAATATAATTATTATTTAAAAATTTATGTGAGTCCCACCACCCACCGCACCCCTTGGTCTTCCCCAATCTTCACCACCACCACCACCTCACCCCGCTGGAGAATCAGAATATCAATACCCAACAATCTTATATTTTCCACCATTTCTGGTACTAGTATCAACTTCACAATCCAACCAATGTGCCATGATAACGCTGCAATTGCTATACAAATTCCCCATTGTCCCCAATTCAATTTATCTGTATCTGCAAAATTCTTTAGGGCCTCCACCATCTCAATCTGAAGAATAATTGTCACCCCAATAATCCCTATAAATAACCGATTCTTGTGAAGACCTTCAAACACATTCTTCTTCTCTAGTTTCGTTGAGTTGAATTCATCAAACACTTGGCAGAAAACAAATGTATTGAAGATAATAATATTCTTCACCCTCTCATCTACATTAAATATTGATTTACCTTTGAACAAATATACCTACCCCATGTTTACTCACCACAAACACATAAACAACCTATGTGTCCAGATCTTAGAAAATCGGGCTACCCATATTCACTCCGGCAAGACAATCCGGTCGGCAACCCCATCCATACCAACCTGTGTGTTACGGTCAAAAGATGTAAGTTACGGTCAAATGACGTAATGTGCAATGGTTTGCAAACATTGAGTACGTTTTTTGTAATTTTTAAAGACAAAGAACACACTTTGCAATTTGGTATAAAAAAAGGACTATTTTTGTAATTTACTCTAAGTAATTTTCTCATGCCTGAAAAATAAGCACAGGTAATTACCTAGTTGATTGAATAAAAAAATCTAGGGAACTCTAGTAAAGTCCACTACGTCTTTTCCAAAAGTCAAAGAAGCTTCAAAAATATTGATGGATATGTGATAGTAGCAAGCTTTGACTGATATTTAACTAAGAAAAGTAAAATGAGTTAACAAATCAACTTCAACCACCTAACACTTCAGCAATTGTATGTGGGTAGCCCATTTAATAAAGTTATATGTCTTTTAAAGGGAAGGTTTTGACTTCATACCTAAGTAGGGAAAAATAATTAATTAGAATTTTGAGTAAATTGTTAAAATCGTCTCTATGGTTTAAGTATCTTTGCCATTTTATTCAAAACAATTTTTTTTTCATTATAGTCCTTAACTTTTGGAATTTTTTGTCATTTTTATCCAAACATCTAATTTGCTTTATTTATCTATCAACCGTTTGGATGAAAATGGCAAAATATCCCAATCTCATGGACGATTTTAACAAAAAAAGTTAGATGTTTGAATGAAAATAACAAAAAAAAATCCCAAAATTGAAGGAATATATAGTACAAAAAAAGTTGTTTTTTATGAAAATGACAAAAATGCTCAAACCTCATAGGCGATTTTGGCAATTTTACTCTAGAATTTTTGATGTAAAGGACTAACATTTATGGTTAAAAAAAAAAAAAACAAACCATTTAGATTACATATTTCTTATCTTTATTCTTATATACTTAACTTAAAAAAGACATTTATCCTAAAGATTTACAAATTATTAAGAAATGCCTTACATCCCGTTTTTAATATAACTAGGGTGTTACACCCGCGCTTCGTGGCGGGGCGAAACTATTTTTGATTCGATACAAAAGTATGTCGACACATGTCTTACATCAAGTGGGAAACTCGATTAGAAAAGTTTTTACAAAGTAAAAAAGGTTGTCAGTGTGAATGCTAATCAACATAAGTTTATATCACACGTAAATAAAAATAAAGACGTAAAAGCTGATTAAAAAGTATTTAGAAAGTTGGGAGGTTGTAAAAGTCAATGCTGAAAATTAAAAGTTATAAGTAAAAAAACAGAACCACAAAAAATAAAGAAAAAAAATTGTGCAAGGGGTAAAAGCGTAAAGTTTAAACGTTGACGAAAACTGTAAATTACAAAAGAACTTGATATTTAAGAAACAACAAACAAAGCATAAGGGCCGAAAACGTACATTACAAGAGATGGGAAAAAATACATAAAAAAACAAAACCATAAAAAATTAGTGCAAGGGGTAAAAACGTAAAGTTAAAAAGTTGATGAAAACTGTAAATTGCAAAAGAAGTTGGTATTTAAGAAACAACACACAAAGCATAAGGGCCGAAAACGTAAATTAAGAAAAAAAGAAAAAAAAAACCAAAGGGTTGCTAGGAAAAGAAAAAAAAAAGGAAAAAAAGATTAAAAAAAATTTCCCACCGACATAGCATATTTATAGTTATACAATTATATGAAATGAGTAGTGGATTGTTATATTTAGTAACTCACTATAACAATTGGTAGAATTATACCGATAAGAAATAAGTATAGCAACTCAATTAGAGTATGAAAATTAACAAAAACCTTTTTATTTCGCTTGCATTTTAAGGATATAACTACACCAACTCTAACACGAGTGCCCTAAGAGTTCTAAGGATAACTTTGAGTGTGTATATAATCAAATAATCAAACGGTTATGTAAATAACTTCCATCCTAAAGTTTTTTTTTCTTAAACATGAAGAAACGATGTGCCAACCACCATAACATCGGGCGCTGTGGCCAAGGTCGACTACTCGACCGCTGCCAGCCCGTTGGCTCTCCCAGATGCGCAGAAACCCGATCTTCACCCTCCCGAAGGCACGGCAGTAGAATAATCAGTAAAACCTCACCCTCCCATCCAAGACGAACCGGCGCCGTCCGTATTCGCCATTCACCTGGATGCTGCAGAAAATAATGGAGAGAGTAGGAGTCGAACCTGTGTCACAAGAAACACCAATTTTTTTCTCAACCAGTCCACCAATATCTCATTGACTCCATCCTAAAGGTTTATCCCATTGTTTTTAGACTCGTATGATTCACACACTTTGTTGAAACTGGAATAAATTCCATCTTAGGTTTAAAATTTGTTTTGGTAGTTAGAATATAAATTGGAATTAAAATTCATTGCTTCAATCAATCAATTTTCTTTCACCGTTTTAAAAGTTCCATTGAAATAACCAAAACCCCTCCAACTCTTCTCTCAATCACACAACATTCACACGCCTCTCTCACTTTGTGCAAGTGCTCCCACGCCATCACCGACTACTCAAACATAGTAAATTTTAATTTCAGAATCAAAATCAACTTTTTAATCCAATACCGGCACCAATGCCGTAGTATTTGTAATACATCTTGTAATCTTTAAGGATATAATAATTAAAATAAATAAATAAAAAATGTATCAAATACAATAAAGGGTATTTTTTATTTCATTTGTCATTACGGATTTACAATCAAACAAAGATTATTTCAAAGGTTTCTGTTTTCTTCTAATAACCAAACATACGAATTCGAACTTTTTTAACATAATTAAATTACAAAAAAAAAAAAAAAAACAAGTTTATAGAAATTCATTAAAAAGCGTCTTCATTCGCTCTTTCCTTTTTTTCAAAGAAGAAATCGAAATAAATCAATAAAATATCAGGAGATTTTATTAGGGGTATCAACAAAGATGAGGCACGCCCGAGCTCGGCTTGCTTCAAACTTTTTTTTTTATAAAGCTCGTGTTTAACTTGTAAGTATCACATGATTTTATTAGGGGTATCAACAAGATGAGGCAAGCCCGAGCTCGGCTTGCTTCAATCTAACTCTTTTTATAAAGCTTGAGTTAAACTCGTGAATGGTTTTATATATTCATGTTTGTCTCATTTATTATTTATTAATTATCCTATATTCCTATTATTTATAATTAGATTTAACTTTTATTTATAACGCAGTATACATTATTTATTTTTGTTTTCATTTTGATATATGGTAATTATCACTGATAAATATATATTTGATTCTAACTTTTAGTAAGGTTTTACATACGAGTTACTAAGTCATTCACACCCAAAACATTTTGGTGCAAGAGGAAACTCACATAGTCCCTCGTCATCTTTATATTACTACAACCAAAAAACCACTATCAACACAAGCACCAAAAAGCTTCAAACATGGAGGTTCCATATCTATACATCTCCCTCTTCCTCCTCCTAGCTTCATACCTCTTCACCACCCACTTCCGTCGTAAATCCACCAACCTCCCACCGACCGTCTTCCCAGTCCTCCCAATAATCGGCCATCTCTACCTCTTGAAACCACCTCTCTACAGAACCCTTGCCAAAACCTCCGCCAAATACGGCCCAGTCCTCCTCCTCCACTTCGGATTCCGCCGTGTACTCTTGATCTCCTCCCCTTCCGCTGCCGAAGAATGCTTCACCACAAACGATATCATCTTCGCAAACCGCCCTCGCTTGTTATTCGGCAAGATCATCGGCAACAACTACACCAGTTTCGGCTGGGCTTCCTACGGCGACCACTGGCGCAACCTCCGTCGCATAGCTTCACTCGAAATTTTATCAACTCACCGCATCAACGAATTCTACAATACACGAGTTGATGAAGGCAGGCTTCTGATCCGTAAGCTAATGTCAAACTCCTCTCCAACAAGAGGTATTTTGTAGGAGATATGAATTCATATTCATAACTGAAGCATCATATATAATATACAAACTGATACGATATTCTTCCACAGTGAATTTGAGGTCAGTTTTCTATGAACTGACACTGAACATGATGATGAGGATGATCTCCGGGAAAAGGTACTTCGGTGGAGATATTCCGGCACTGGAGGAGGAAGGAGAACGATTCCGGGAGATGATGGATGAGACGTTTTTGCTCTCCGGTGCTGCAAATGTGGGCGATTACTTACCGGTCTGGAGTTGGTTGGGAGTGAATAGATTGGAGAAGAAGTTGATTGCGTTGCAGGAAAAGTTGGATGGTTTCTTTCAAAGATTGATCGAGCAACTTAGAACATCGAAAGGGGAAATGAAGAACACGAAGAAGACGATGATTGAAGTGTTGTTATCGCTTCAAGAATCCGACCCTGAATACTATACTGATCAAATGATTCGAAGCTTTGTGCAGGTAAGTTTGATTTAATATATACAAAGTGTGACATACGTTAATTTTAGGTGTAGATTTTAGGGGTGTTGGTGTGATTAAAAAAAAATATGATTTATGTTATATTTTTACTTTTTTCTATAACTACTGGTTTGATTCCAATTAAACCTTATTCGAATTTCTGAATGTGAATAGGTCTTGATATTTGCTGGAACTGATACTTCCTCTGGAACCATGGAATGGTCTTTGTCCCTTTTGTTAAACCATCCACAAGTTTTACAAAAGGCGCAAAACGAGATTGATAGAAAAATTGGCAACGATCGACTTGTTGAGGAGTCAGATATAGTTGATCTACCTTACCTCCGTTGGATTCTAAACGAGACATTACGATTATACCCCACGGTTCCTTTACTAGTTCCACATGAGTCGTCACAAGATTGTATCATTGAGGGTTACAACGTCCCGTGTGGGACCATGCTGCTTGTTAACCAATGGGCCATACATCATGACCCCAATTTGTGGACCGACCCTGAAAGGTTCAATCCTGAAAGGTTTGAAGGGCTAGAAGGGACGAGAGATGGGTTTAAGTTGATGCCGTTTGGGTCTGGAAGGAGGGGTTGTCCAGGGGAAGGGTTGGCGGTTCGTATGATTGGGTTAACTCTAGGGTTGTTGATTCAATGCTTTGATTGGGAACCATTAAGTGATAATATGATTGATATGAAGGAGGGTCTCGGAGTCACCATGCCAAAGGCCGAACCGTTGGTGGCTATGTGCAAACCGCGGTTGGAGATGCAAGATGTAGTTGCACAACTTTGAATCTGTGACTTATCTTTTTGATTCGAGTATGAGTTAATAATCAAAAGTGCATGTTTTAATTTATATACTTGTTATTAATCTGTACGCAAAAAGCAGGATAAACTTATAACTATATCACTTACATTAAAATAGTTATCCTATTAGGTATTCAAAATAAGATTATAAATCCATTAATAGTAAGACTTTCTCTAGCATGTCTTTTATTCGAGTCACATCAAGTTTCATATTGCTACATCATGAACATTTTAATAACTTGTTAATATTTGCTAATTTAAATGAAAATTTGTTAAACTTGGTTATAGTTTTATAAAAAGTAAGTACATTAATAGTAACCAAGTTCATATTTTACTAAAGAAAAGATTCTTTTAATCAATAGAGTAATATATGAAACTTAAATGAGCTAATAAGAGTAAAAACTCTATGAGGCTATGGGTATGGGATAGTAGTTTAGGGCATGTATTGTTATGTGGAACGTGGTCTACGTCATACACCCACCGCCCCTTTCCCAAACTATGGTGGTTCGTCCGGTTTAATCCGCGGCGACCATGAATATCTTTCAATTAATTAGGGATTTCAATTGGTGGAGGATGATAGTGGATGACTGTGGTGGTCATGGTCTACACCATATAGGGTGGTGAATTAGGTTGGTAAATGACGATGAGGTGACATGACACTGACATAGAAGGTGATGGTGGGTCATAACCACACAACATAGCCTTAGTATCTAGTTACCTTTTCCTTTTGTGAAACATAGTAAATGATTTATACTTAATCAAAAACAAATTATGTAATCTTAACTAAGAATTTGATTTAACCTCTTAAACATCAAATCTTTCTAAGCATGAAAAATTATATACTTACCCCTAATAAGTAAGCCTGACAAAACAACTAAGTGGATTCGGGTAGTATGCTAGGTCAAAACGAGCTCGGACCAAGCAAGTTAGAGTTAAACAGAGTTCGGGTCTAAACTGATCCGTACTAAATTTTGCCTGAGTTGAAGTTAGCTGTTTTAGACAGGCCAGATTTTGGATGGTCTATTGAATTTAAACGAGTTAGAGGAACGATGTAAAAAGAAGAAAAAGAAGCTCATGCGTTTTAAGATCTCCATGTGATCACCATGTAAAGAAGATATCACCTTGACCCATAAACTATTTCTTTCATTAACGAATCTGTATCTCCACTTTGGTATAAGAGCTTTGTTAAACGCTTCCAAAGAGCCTATGCCAATGCCACCTCTCTATTGTGATGCCATCACTTGAATCTCCCAAAATAATCTCGAATGAATACGTTCAAGAGCAGTCGATACGTACGATGGGACAACATAAAGGGACACATATTATACTTCCAGCACTCTTAGAACGAAAGTAGTCTAAAGAGAACTCGCATCAATAGAAAGAAGACTTGATTTCGAAGTGGAGTGTCTCATATTAAACCTCTTGGTTATAGCTTTCCAGTCTTGAATATTCTTAATTTGAGATCAAAACGGTAACCCAAAACTAACAAACAAAATTTTCCCTGGATTACAACCCGCGACGGACCTTCGGGTCTGTGTCGCGCCCCGCCAGAGACCATTAATTTTTGTTTTTATTTAATTTTTATGAAATTAATAGGTATTTAGGGTCATTTTACGTATACGGGGTGTATTTTAGGACATGTAGGGGTGTTATAATTATTTTACGATATATTTAGGAGGGTTGTTATAGGAGGGTTGACCACTTTGATGGGTTGTAATCCAGGGAAAATTTTGTTTGTTAGTTTTGGGTTACCATTTTGATCTCAAATTAAGAATATTCAAGACTGGAAAGCTATAACCAAGAGGTTTAATATGAGACACTCCACTTCGAAATCAAGTCTTCTTTCTATTGATGCGAGTTCTCTTTAGACTACTTTCGTTCTAAGAGTGCTGGGTGTATAATATGTGTCCCTTTATGTTGTCCCATCGTATGTATCGACTGCTCTTGAACGTATTCATTCGAGATTATTTTGGGAGATTCAAGTGATGGCATCACAATAGAGAGGTGGCATTGGCATAGGCTCTTTGGAAGCGTTTAACAAAGCTCTTATACCAAAGTGGAGATACAGATTCGTTAATGAAAGAAATAGTTTATGGGTCAAGGTGATATCTTCTTTACATGGTGATCACATGGATATATAATATCTCCATTCATGCGTGTAGTAGTAGGGGTAAAATTGTGTGGGCTAAGATGTGTAAGTCTTTCGTTAAATTTAATGACTCGAGATTTATTCCAATCGCTTCAGTGTCTAGGAAGATTGGGACTGGAAATTCACAAGAATCTGGAAAGATAATTGGGTAAATATTTTTATTTTGGTTTATCAGTTTCCTAGAGTGTTTGCGTTGGAGGTGGATAAGGATTATATGTTGTCGGATATGGTAGATGCTCAAAATTGGAACCGAAGGAGGAGTATTTGAAAGGGGGGTTGAAGTGGGTCAGTTGAATGATCTTCTGAAGGTGCCCAATCAGAATGTGGTGTCTCAAGGGTCATATAAAAGGGTTTGGAGGCATAATGATATGGATGAATTCTCTGTTAGAGGTGTATGCTAAAGTATTGATGATGCTTTGCTTGTTTCGGGTGCACATTGATGTAGCTGTCGTGGGCTAATCAAACACTGTTATTTTTAACTTAAATAACTTGAATAGTATAGGCAAGTAAGGTCGTATCCACAGGGAATTTGTGGTCGGTGTTTAGAGATTCAACTAATTAACAATTGTAAGAACCGTACAAGATATACGATTATATTTCCATAAATTTATAGAAGCAACATTATCCAAAATGTGAATATTTAAAAGTCTTTTCGCCATGACGTTACACAATTCGTTTACATATACATCCGCCATCTTTTCGGATGTATAAGTCTCGCAAATAGGAATAAGGTGGGCACTTTTGGTTAACCTATCCATAACCACCCAAACGGTTTCGAATCCCCGGTCCGTTCTTGGTAACTTCGTAAATAGGTCCATAGTAATATGTTCCCAGTTCCATATGGGTATATCCAATGGTTGGAGCTTGGCATAAGGCTTTTGGTGCTCCGCTTTAACTTGTAAAAAAGTTAAGCACTTCTCTACATACTTAGCTACATCTCTTTTCTCCCATTATCCTCTTTCACCACTTTGATTTGTGCTCTTTGGATTTTGTTAAGCAAACCCGAAGTCACAATAAGTTGCATTGACCGTACTCGGATAGGAGTTGATCCTTCCTTTCGGCTTAGTGCATCAGCTACTACATTAGCGTTTCCTGGATGATAATGTATTTCACAGTCATAGTATTTGACTGTTTTAAGCCAATGTCATTGTCTCATGTTTAACTCTTTTTGGTCAAAGAAGTATTTCAAACTCTTATGGTAGGTGAAAATGGTACACTTCACCACATACAAGTAGTGCCTCCATATTTTTAAGGCAAAAACTACTGCCACTAATTCAAAGTCATGAGTCAGGTACTTCGTTTCGTGTTCTTTCAATTGTCTTGAGGCATAAACAATCACCTTGCCTGTTTGCATAAGTACGCACCCAAGACCAAGATGTGATGCATCGGAATACACTACCATGTCATTGGTGCCATCCGGTAAGGTCAATACCAGTGAACATGTCAACTTTTCTTTTAGCAATTGGAATGCTTTTCCTTGATCATCTTTCCAAACAAGTTTCTCATTCTTGTGGGTTAGCTTGGTTAATGGTGATGTAATATTGGAGAAATCTTGAATGAATCTCCTTTAGTAACCCGAAAGGCCCAAGAAACTTCTAATTTCTGATGGATTCTTCGGAGGATTCCACTATACTATGGCTTCAATCTTGAGCAGATCCACTAATATTCCTTTGCACTTATGATGTGCCCAAGGAATCATACTTCTCGAAGCCAAAAGGCGCATTTCGAGAACTTAGCATAAAGCCTTTCCCGTCTCAATGTCTCTAATACCTCTCGCAAATGACAAGTGTGATTTGCCTCACTTTTTGAGTAAACAAAGATGTCATCGATGAAAACTATCACCAACTTATCTAGCATTGGCTTGCAAACCCAGTTCATGAGATCCATAAAACATGCGGGTGCATTTGTTAGCCCAAATGACATTACAAGAAATTCATAATGCCAATACCGACTTCGGAAAGCTGTTGTCGGCACATCCACTTTCTTCACTTTTCGTTGATGGTAGCCAGACCTTAAGCCAATCTTTGAAAAGCAACTTGTGCCTTGTAATTGGTCAAATATGTCATCTATCCTCGGGAGTGGATATCTATTGTTTACAGTAAGCTTCTTTAGCTCACGGTAGTCGATGCACATGCGTATATTCACATCCTTCTTCTTCACGAATAATACCGGTGCTCCCCAAAAGGGAAACACTTGGCCTAATAAACCCCTTGTCAAGTAAATCTTGCAATTGGGACACTAGCCCTTGAAGCTTCAATGGCGCCAACCTATATGGTAACTTAGCAACCAATTTAGCCCCCAGGACTACTTCGATCCCAAACTCCACCTCGCACTCGGGTGGTACCCCCGGTAAGTTATCCGCAAACACGTCTTTAAATTTGCGCACAACGGGCATGTCTTCGATTTTTTGTGACTCCTTTTCCGAGTCAAGCACATATGTTGAATTCTTTTCCCCATAGATTGGAACATGCTTCTTGCTTGGTGATGTCAATTGTATCACCTTACGGTTGCATACTACGTTGGCGTGGAGGCGGGACAACCAATCTATTCCAACTACAACTTAGAATTCTCCCATCGCCAAGGGTATTAAATCGATCGAGTAATCCTCGCCTTCAAATTTTATATTGAAATCTCGAGATACATCACAAACAATAAAGCTTTTATTATAACCTCTACTTCTAAAGGCATAAGTAGTTTCGCTAATATAAAGGAAAGGTGTTGAATAAATCCATGTGAAACAAAAGATTTATTCGCACCCATATTAAATAAAACATGTGTGGGGAATCAAGTTCACAGTAAAATGTACATGCAACCACATCAGGTTCAATATTTTCCTCTGCCGCGGTTATTTTAAAAGATCTTGCCCGCGACTTTGGGACTTCAACTTTTGGGTCAGCCACTTCTTTCTTTCATATCAACTCCAGGCATTCGGATTTCTTGTGAACCGGTTGATAGCACATATAACATACTGACATCTTGTCGGGGCAATTTGAAACCCCATGACCCGTTTTATCACATATGACACACGGTTTGTTTTAGTAGTAACATTCGCCCTGATAAGCGCGACTAGAAATTTTGCAATTCAGTGACCCCTTTTTACATTCCCTTTCTTTGGAGACTTAATCACCTTCGACTTCTTTGTGGGGCTTGGTTTGCATCAATTGCCTTTCTTTCTCCCCTCTCGACTTGCTTTCTTAGCTCGATCTCATGCTCACGCGCGACATTAATGTTTTGTGTGAGATTCCCATGATTTGAGGGAGTCATAAACTCCCTATATTCTGCACTAAGCATATTGTGGTAGTAGTATATCTTTTGTTCTTCCATTTGAGCCAACTCCCCACAAAAGTTCAACTTATCGAGGAAAGTCCCCGTGATCTTGTCATTGGTCTCTCCTTTACGCCTTAGTTGCATAAGTTCTTCTTTTATCTTATTCAACATCGCCTTAGCATTAAGGTGTTTAACAAATGATACTTTAAAATCTTCCCAACTCATCACTCTTATGGACTCAACTCCTTTTTCGTTTCTAAAATTATCCCACCAATCCTTCGCTTGGGCTCCTAATTGGCCAGTCACGTGTACCACAAAAATCGCTTGAGTCACAACGTGGGCTTTTAAACACACCTTCGATATCATGTATCCATCTTGGACAAGTGATCAGATCCGTTTCTCCATTGTAACTTGTAGTCTTACACGCCATAAATTTGTCGTATGGGCAACCCTTCTTTTCTTTAGACTTACCCTTTTCAAGGAAAAGGTCCTCCTTTAACTCGTTTATCCTCTTTTCTACGGTTTTTAAAATCATGGCTTGTAGCCTATCCATGAATCCTAGAAGGCTAGTTTCTAAGGCTTTTCTGACTTCTTTGGAAATCTTCTCTTTTATCTCCTCAGTCATGAGGGATACTGTATTCACTCTAGTTGGTCCCGGCATTGTCCAACTGAAATGTTCGCATTATGTTAATAAACTTTTCATTTAATTATTCCCATATTCTCATATGAGAATTTATCCACATCGTTTGTTACAACATATAAAGCATCTTTCTTATTCGGTTTTTTGCCAAGTATATAGCTTGCCCTAACTGTTTATACTTGTAGCAACTCCCAAAATACCTTATAAGGACCCCTGATCACAACCCCGGACTTGTACAGCGCGAACTAGGACGAAAAACAAAGAAACTAATAACTGGATTCTCAGGAGACACGTGGGGGGCTCCTAAATATTTCGTGACACACGAGGGAGTATCAATACGTGTGTGACTAGAGCACAATGAGTGGTTGGGCTATACATGCAACGAAGCCTGTCTAGGCAAGGGACACCAGTCCCGTGCGCGATGCGCGGGAGATGCCCATTTGGGTTATAAATGCAACAGCTTGGGGCTTAAGCTTCTACACAAATTCGATTTCATTTTTACGGATTCTGCTCTCGTTCTACTCATTCTTTGCACAACACCCTTCCCCTAAACTGCAAAACTCTACCCCGTTGTAAGTGTTTTAACCCCTGATCACTCATTCGATACCCTGTTCGATCGATCGAAAAACCAGCAACGGATGCCAAGGTGTTGCATAAATAAGGCTATACTTTGTTAACTACGTTGAGGTTGTGATCTTGTGATGTATCGATAAAGTTTGAGCTAGGTTATTACACTGACACGTGTGCATTGTATATTTTTGTTAGGAACTCAGGAATTATACCAAAAATTATACCACGAGGCTTTAAGTTAAAACCCTAAGTCTACAAAGTGAGTCATTCTTTATTTTTACAAAATGCATTGCAAAACCGTAAATGTTTTTCAGTTATACTTACAGTGATTAAGCTTTTGTACTCTGCAATTACTGTCGGTATGTGGGGTTTTGTATACATTACTTGATAAGCTTCACCATTGGACAACGGGTTAGCCAATGTGTGATATGACCATAGTCACAGATCCGGTCGAGTGACAAATACCGATTGGAGTATTTGTTAGATATAAACAATGTAATCATCCTTGATACTGTAAAAATATAACAATGTGTCTTTTTATACAAATGAATGAACTCACCAGTATTTTTCGCTGATAAAATGTTTTCAAAACGCGTTTCAGGTAACTTACTATGAAGATAATAGAAGCCTGCTATGGAGCACCGAAGGGTTAAATAAAGTGGCTATGATTACCTGAATAAAAGAAGAAATTGTGTTTTATCAATTAAGGGTTTATCCCTATAAAATCCTTTGATTGTAATATGGATTTTATCCCATTTGTTTAATATTACTTTGGTGTTTTACAAACTCTGAAATATTTCCTAACTACGATCCTGATGAAAATTTTCCGCTACAAATTTAATGAACACCGGTATCACCTGACTGTTCACGGCTTCCGCCCAGGGTGCGACCTGGATTGTGACAGAAAGTGGTATCAGAGCCACTGGTTTAAGCTAATTAGGTGTTCTTTTAATACCTAAACTTAAAAATTAATGTTAGGAAATCAATATATAATAATTATGTGTTATTTCGGTGAATATAAAAATCATATATATGTGGAATTTTTATATACTTTTTGACAATTTCTGAGTCCACATTATGAGTGACAATAGTGTGTTCGATGCTTTCCCCCATATGTCTGATTTAGAGATGAAAGAAGGACCATCCGGAGCCATATCAGGATACGAAGCAGATGTGGAAGGATGTTTTATTTTTAAAGCCAAATCTACAAAACCTATACCGCCTAAGAAGAAAGGATGGTTTAATAAAGAGAAAAAAGGAAGAAAAAGAAAAACACAGTAGCCACCATAACCTTATCTGAAGGAACCACTCAAATCCCATTAACCAAACTACTGTGGGAGAAACTCGACCGTAGATTAGCAAACTGTGACATGTTTCAACCTAGAGCCGAAGAAACAAACCCAGAACCTATCCAAATGAATCCTCGACCAATACTCGCATTTAACCTAGAGGAAATCCCAAGGATACCTGCACCAGCACCAAATCCAATGCAACAATGGTGGGCAAATGACCGGGAATTTCAGAACCTCATACAAGACCCTTATCTCCAACCACAACCACAATTCCCACCATACATCCCGAATGCCTATCTAGCCATAAGCTCCGAGAATGTGGCTGAGTTGAGGAAATATGGAGAAGAATGATTATGATTGATTATTGTTGTTTTGATTAAGTGATGAATTAGGGGTCCTGTGAATTAGAGTAAAGTTGGAAATTGTTTGATTTGATCATGTAAAAGTAAAGGTGTAACCGATTACCATGATTCACGGCCAAACATAACAGATCACACACCATATGGTAGCACACTAATGCACCATATAAGCTAAACTGCACACTGTACAACCATCTGATGCATATAGACAAAAAAAATTAGTGTGGAGGATGATAGTTTTTATGACTAATTTTAGTCAAAGATAATAATAAATGAGATGAGATAAAAACTATTTAATATTTTATAATTGTACCATTTGTAGTGTTGCATCCAAAAGAGGGACATGCCACAATAACTAAGATAATCTCTTAAAAAGCCCAAGTGCAGAAATCTTCAAAGGATACATAAAAGAGGAGTCGGAACCAAGTGATTCTATCGTGTTTATTGTTTATTTTAATATTATATTTTCATCTTATTTTTATTTACTAATATCTTTTCTCGAAATTTTGGATAGATTAGACGTTGACGATATTCCGGTATTAAAAACTCTTGTGTCCTTGGACGACCTCGGTATCTTACCATCACTTTACTACGCCAACGATGGGTGCACTTGCCCTAACATGTTGTAGAGAGTGATTACATTATATCGTGTTTCATAAATTTAAAGCTTGATAAACGAGTGTAACGTGCTAAAAATATATATCAAAAATTATACCATGTTCGACACACGTCAATACACCCATTGAGGGTTGCGCGATGATGATGAGTGTAAACTCATCTGTAATGCAGATGTGTTGTTTATATGTCTTTCGATCTTCTTATGTTGGTTTTATGGTTGAATGTAAGCCCTAATTTTTGGGACTGGTTTCTATGGACTAAAGTTGCATGTTGTTGATTTGAGTTTGGTATATTAGGGATTTCTTTAGTAAGCTACATAAAAAATCGGTGTTCTTTCGGTCCATGATGTTGAGCAGATGCTCTCCCCAAACTTAATAGGCAGGTTGTATTGGTCGATGATGTTGAGAAAAACACATCTAAGACGACCTTATTGATCTCCAAGTTGTATATACATAGAAAATGCTCTCCTGGTACATAATATGCTACTTGACATCTATTCTTTGTTGTCTCCGTTTGGCGTTTAATCAGCCGTTGTAGACGATTTACTTCAGACGCCATTTTCTGAGAGGATGGTCATATGGGTGTAAACAAGCTCAGAGGCTCGAGAGCTACTAGTGATCGGCTTGGTTAAAGGCTCGAACGAATCGCACCTTAACAAGCCCAAGCTTGAAATACAAAGCTCATTTAGGCTTGTGATCCTAAACGAGCCCAAACAAATTTTAGTTTTTTTTCTATATAATATAATAATAATGATGATAACTTTAAGGAGCCGAACTTTGGCTCGTTTAAGCGATATTGAAGCGAGTTTGAGCCAAGTTTTTAGCTTATTTGAGGTTGTTCTCAAAATATCTCGAGCTTTGGGTTTTACCCACGAGCCAAGCTCATGCTTAAATAAGTAGGCTCGAATCAATTTAAGCTTGAGCTCGAACCTCACAAAAACACACTGACCATGACCCTAGTCGGGCTCGGCCTGACTCGTTTACACCCCTAGTCATCGTTATGTTGTTTCGTTTTCATTCGATGATGGTGATCAAGTGCTCATTGGAGATTTCAGTTTACTCCTTTCACCTGTTAGGGTTTGTATTTTTTGTACTTTTTTGATGATGATGATGATGACTGTAGACTCATTTTAGACGTGGTTGTTAGAAAATAAAAAATAATAGAATCAAATATTCATCATTTTCCATTTTATGAAGATTTTCACAGCCTTACAAATTACTCATCAAGGACCGTTGAAGATCAATCAAGGATCTTTTCCAGCCACAATTTATTATTGTATTTCCTTTATTAGTCCATTGTGTAAACTATTTATGTATCTTTGTCATTCTGTACAAGTAATTCAAAGCAATACACAATTTCCAATATTCCAATTACAAAGATGGTATCAGAGCATGGACTACGATCTTAGGATCAACCTGCTCACCACCTATCTCTTTCTTCCAAGCCTTTCAATCTCTCAAACACCACCATGTCCGAAAACAATAAGAATGATGATCTTTCATTACAGATCACCAATATTCTTAGCAGTCTCAATAACCAAAACCAAACCCAGAAACAAAATCTCTCAAATAGCTTAAAAATCAGCATTATGCTTAACAGTCAAAATTACGCCTTGTGGGCTCGAATTATTCGAGTAGCAATTGGAGGTAAATCAAAAACGCTTTTGAGTCACCTTTCAGGAAATACGGCTCCACCGGATCCAACCGATGAAAAGTACGAACAATGGGAACAAGAAGATTTAATAGTCTTCTCATGGTTAATACAAAATATCGAACCCGCTCTTGCAAGTAATCTAACTGAGTTTCCCACATCCAAAACATTATGGGACGCGTTGGTTGTTACTTACAGTAGTGGGAAAGACAAACTACAAACCTTCGATCTCCAAGTCAAGGCCAACGGGATAAAACAGAACGGGTCACCACTAGAAGTTTTTTGGATCGCTATGCAAGGCATTTGGGGAGAAATTGATAGGAGAGATCCGAACCCCATGACATGTTCTGTCGACATAGCAACCTATAACAAAATCCGGTCTGAACAAAAACTTTTTCAGTTCCTAAACACCCTTGGCCGACAATATGACACTATAAAGAGAGAGATACTCCGGTGCGACCCGCTACCCTCGGCTGAGGGCACGTACTCAGCCGTTCGAAAAGAAATGGCACATCAAGGTATACTCAGAACAACCACCACTAATCTACCCACACAGAATGGTGTGGCGGCAGGGCTAGCTGCCAACGGCTCACATGAATCCGAAGGTCTAGTTTTTCTGTCGAAACGGCGAATGGGTCAGAAGAACTCTAGCAATGGATCATCATTTCGGTCTGACAAAACAAAATTGAAATGTGACCGTTGTGGCATGATGAAACACACCAAGGACCAATGCTTTAAGCTCGTCGGTTACCCCGAGTGATGGAATGACGGTCACAAAAAAGGGAATAAAGAAAGAGGAAGAGTTGCCACCGCCGTCGGAAACGCGGATGATAACAGTAGTGGCGACAAACCGCAAAGGAGCGGCGGAGACCAAGCAAGGGGCAGCGGCTTCGGTGGAATTACCTTCGCCGACAACGAAAGTGATGGTCTGAGTAACAATGGAGGTAACGGGTTTGAGAATACTGGTCAACCAATAGTAACAATGTTCTTAAACTGTTAGATATACCCCCTGGAAATTGTGCTATTTATGATACTGGTCAACCAATAGATAACAATTTTAAAAATAATTCCATTTTAGAAAAGGCTCCTCCTCGAAATACTACTGACTTTTGTGAAAATTAGAAAAATCATGACACTAATTAAAACAAAGATGTGGGGGAATCTTCATCTGGAGATAATGTTTTTTATGAAAATAACAAAAATTATGT
Source organism: Helianthus tuberosus (assembly GCA_030545235.1). Lineage (NCBI taxonomy): Eukaryota > Viridiplantae > Streptophyta > Magnoliopsida > Asterales > Asteraceae > Helianthus > Helianthus tuberosus. The sequence continues at coordinate 115,515,154 of CM060374.1, forward strand.
CACTAACAAAAATAAAGATGTGGAGGAATCTATAATTAAAAAAAGGACTTTAAAACCTCATGGTTTAGCTAATATGACAAAAAATAATGACATTTTAGAAAAATCTTGGATATTCGATTGTGGGGCTACCGATACCATGACGTTTGAATTATCGGACATGGTTTCAAAATCTAAACCTAGAATCGACCATATCAAAACTGCCAACGGAGGAATAGTTCCCGTAAAGGGAGGAGAAACTATTGAAATATCACCGACTTTAAAACTCTCAAATTTTCTTTGTGTCCCATCTTTATCACATAAATTGTTATCTATTAGTCACGTGACAAAAGAACTAAATTGCACCGTCTTAATGCATCCCATCTGTATCCTACAGGATATCAGGACGGGAGCGATCATTGGGCGTGGCACTGAACGCCAAGGATTGTATTATGTGGAAGAAGTGACTCAACACGGTACTGTGATGCTTGCTCACGGGACTACAAATAGAGAAGCTTGGCTATGGCATAGAAGATTGGGACATCCTTCCACCGGTTATTTACATCTTTTATTTCCTAAATTATTTCCTTCCAATAAACCCTTAAATTGTGAAACTTGTGTTTTAGCTAAAAGTCATAGACATACCTATAAACCGAATAACACAAGAGTTGATTTACCCTTCTCTCTTATTCACTCTGATGTTTGGGGTCCCGCAGAAATTATTAGGGGACAAAACTTTCGATTTTTTGTTCTTTTGATTGATGATTGCACTCGTATGACATGGATTTATTTTCTAAAGAACATGTCTGAAGTGTTTGATAAGTTTACTATATTTAATACCATGATACAAACACAATTTAAAACCAACATCCAAATCCTTCGATCTGATAATGGGTGGGGGGGAGTTTATAAATGATTCAATGAAACAATTTTGTCAAACAAAAGGGATTATTCACCAACCGTCTTGTCCACACACTCCTGAGCAAAACGGTACAGTCGAACAAAAAAATCGCATTCTCTTAGAAATAACTTGAGCTCCTCTTATTGAATCTAGGGTTCCCAAGTCCTTTTGGCCCGAGGCTCTCGCTACCGCCACTTATCTTATCAATCGACTACCCACCAAAGCTCTTAACCTAAAAACTCCTCTCCTAACTCTATCTAGTTTTATGAAAATCCCCCCTCCCTTTACACTTCAACCACAGGTATTTGGATGCTCCGTATTTGTCCACATACCTAAAGCTGATCGAGGCAAACTTGGCCCATGTGCTGAAAAGTGCGTGTTCGTGGGCTATGGTGCCAACCAAAAAGGATACCGGTGCTATAGCCCAAGAAGACGTCATATGTACACCACCCTAAATTGTGACTTCCTCGAAACCAAATTCTTCTATACTTAACAACACAGAAGTCAGGGGGAGAATGACTATACTGACACTCTGAGTTGGTTAAAATGGACTTTACCATTACAAGAAGATGATCACAGTACCTAAGATGAGTCATTAGCTTCCCAACAATCTGGTGAGCAAACTAACAGTGCTACTAACCAAGATCCTCCTAGTATTGTGTCCGAGGTAAGTAACTCTCAAACACATGAGGATATACAAAATGTTGAGTCTCATGAAAATCAAAATATCGACGTATCTAATAACCATGATATAGCAATAGAACAGACCGTGCAGGAAGACCAAAGAGAGACAATACAAGAGGAACACCAAAGAGAGACAATACAAGAGGAACACAGTGTGCCAATACAAGAAGAAACAACCGAGAGATTTACTCTCCCACCAAGAGTCAACAGGGGAGTCCCACCAAAACGTTACTCTCCAGAAAAACAAACAAGGTCCTCTAGGTATCCCATGGTAAACATTGCTGAAGGGAACTTGTCCAAAGAAGCCAAGGCTTTTGTTTCCTCCTTATACGATGGACAGATTCCAAACTCTATGGAGAAAGCTTTGGATTCAAAAAACTGGAAAGAAGCAATGGAAATAGAGATGGAGGCACTTATAAAAAATAATACATGGGAAAAGTGTATTCTTCCTCTAGGAAAAAAACCAGTGGGATGTCGTTGGGTCTTCACAATCAAACACAAACTGGATGGGACAATTGCAAGGTATAAAGCGCGCTTGGTGGCTAAAGGCTATACTCAAACATATGGGATTGACTCCTCAGAGACGTTCTCCCCCGTAGCCAAGATTGACACAATCCGGGTACTATTTTTAATTGCTGCAAATGAAGGATGGCCTCTCCATCAACTTGATGTTAAGAATGCTTTCCTACATGGAGAATTAAAAGAAGAAGTGTATATGGAAGTCCCTCCCGGGTTCAAAGAAAACTTCAAGGTAGAGGAAGTGTGTCGGTTGAAAAGGACCCTATACAAGCTTAAGCAATCTCCTCGAGCATGGTTTGGAAGATTTACTATAGCGATGAAAAAATATGGGTTTCACCAAAGCAACTCGGATTATACGTTGTTCCTTACACACAAAGGTAAACTTGTAACTTATTTGATTATATATGTTGATGACATGATCATTACAGGAATTGATGAGGAAGAAATAAAGAAGCTAAAGACAAACTTATTCACAGAATTCGAAATGAAGGACTTAGGAAGACTTAAGTACTTTCTTGGAATAGAGGTACTAAGGTCTAAACGGGGGATCTTCATATGTCAAAAGAAATATGTTCTTGACCTCCTAGCAAAGACAGGTATGATTGATTGCGAACCTGCTGACACCCCAATGATGGCCAACCAAAAAATTTACATGGAAGAAGGAGCAGAATTGACGGACAAAGAAAGATATCAACGCTTGGTAGGCAAGCTAATATACCTCTCGCACACTCGCCCAGACATTGCGTACGCAGTTGGGGTGGTCAGCCAGTTTATGCACCAACCTCAAGTAGCTCAAATGGAGTCAGTATAGAGGATTATAAGATATCTCAAAGGGACAGCAGGCCATGGGGTTCTCTTTCAACCAAATAAACATCTAAAGATCCAGGCATATACAGATGCAGACTGGGCGGGAGATAAAGGCGACCGAAGATCAACGTCAAGGTACTTTACTCTTGTTGGAGGAAATCTGGTTACGTGGAGAAGAAAAAAACAGAAGGTTGTAGCCTTATCCAGTGCCAAAGCTGAGTTCCGAGGGATTGCACGAGGTATGGCGGAGGTTCTATGGATACGCAAACTTCTAACTGAGATCGGATTTCCTCAAACTGAAGCTAGTATGATCATGTGTGATAATAAAGGTGCAATAAAAATTTCCGAAAATCCTGTTCAACACGATCGTACAAAGCATGTAGAGGTTAATAGGCACTTTATCAAAGAGAAACTTGAAACAGGGATCATAGAGCTGCCATTCGTTCTATCAGAAGACCAATTAGCAGAGATATTAACAATAGACGTTAATGGGAGAATCTTCAACCATTGTCTTGACAAGTTAAGTATCGGAAATCCCACTACTCAACTTGAGGGGGAGTGTTAGAAAATAAAAAATAATAGAATCAAGTATTCATCATTTCCCATTTTATGAAGATTTTCACAGCCTTACAAATTGCTCATCAAGGACCATTGAAGATCAATCAAGGATCTTTTCAAGCCACAATTTATTATTGTATTTCCTTTATTAGTCCATTGGTTCAAGTATTTATGTATCTTTGTCATTCTGTACAAGTAATTCAAAGCAATACAAAATTTCCAATATTCCAATTACAAAGAGTGGTTGCATTGCAAAAACAACTTGGTAATTAATATATATATATAATATCATATGAGATGGCTTTGTACTGTAGCAATTGCTATATTGTGTTGGCAATGAGACCATGCGTAGTGGTTTGATGAATACTGCCCTCACCCTGGGCGTTTTCTGCCATGTGGCAGTCCAGTCAGCATTGGGGCATTATTGGGCGTTTTTGTAAAAGTGGCGTAGTGGGAATAATGCCCAATAACATCCCATCCAATCATTACACAATTATTTATTTTGTTAAAATTAAAACTTAAAATACTTCATTAAATTAAAAAAAAATTAAAATACTAGAAATAAAAAAATAAAAACCAACTAAACTTAAAAAAATACTCTAGTTTTCGTCTTCGCTTTGTTCATCCTCGCCAACTTCGTCTTCCTCGTCCTCCGTTTCTTCTTCACCCTCAGGTGGGATATACCGAACCGACCATGCGTGTTGTACCAAATCAACCGTTAACACAGAATGGTACGGTTCGTAACGCAATTCTCGTGCATTATTCACTCTTTCTTCCATTGACGCCTTCGGATGCTCCTCCAGAACGGTTTCCAGTAGATAATTCTGGCATATCGCCTTTCCTTTGTTTTCCAAAATCATGTTGTGCATGATTATACAAGCGTACATAGCATCTCTCATTTTTTTCTTGGTCCATGCACGACAAGAACCCCAAAGCATCACTCAATGTCTTTTCGTGAAGACTCTTGAACCTTTTTAATGTGTGCTCTTTTTTCATCGATAGGATCACTAAACGTCTTCACGACAATCGAATACCTAGGATAAATTCCGTCGCACAAATAATATCCATGAGGGTAGTAGTTTCCGTTTGCCTAAAAAGACGCTTTTGGAGCTCTGCCAGAAATCCAGTCCTCTAACAATGGAGATTGTTCAAATACATTTATATCATTGCATGACTTTACCACTCCAAAGTAAGCCGGCCAAACACAAATGTCATGTGAGGCAACCGCCTGAAGAATAACAGTAGGTCCCTTTTGGTCACCCAGTGTATTGACCTAGCCATGCGATCGGGCAGTTATCCCAACACCAATGCATGCAATCCAAGTTCCCAATCATACCAGGAAAACCATGCTCATCCGAATGTACCTCGTAAATCTTTTGAAGGTCGTCCCATATCACACCCCCCAAATCCACAAGCGGGGTATCACCACAGGGGGCGTGACTGACCAGGATCCAGCCACCAATCATATTGAACATTATAAATAAATAATAAAAATCCCAAACCAAACAATATAATTGGTGTCAAAACAATTTAACAATGTCTAAGTTATCAGCGGAAGCATTAAGTTCAAAACCAAAACATAAGTTTAAAGTTCATAAGTTTATCATGAACACACAACTGTCCATGTTCCACAACGACTTCTCCCATGCAAGCGCCTGCTAAGTACCTAACGACCTGCAAGGCATGTAATAACAAGTGAACAACAAAGTTGAGCGAGTTCACAGTTGGTTGTCCATTTAATGTTGTTCCAAAAACCATACGTTAGTTCGAAAACCACGAGTTAACCAGTTCCTTGTTTCCCAAACCATAAACCGTGGGGGCTACCCCATGTTATAAAACCACTAGACCCGTTACCATATCGACTACTGACTTTAGTCATGTTTATGTGCCCTGCGTCAATGTCTATCATCATTGACTAAGTGTCCAAGTACATTAGTCCATTCCCGTCCTCTGCGGCATGGTATGAGGCTTATAAGACCTAATAGCGCTATTTAACTAATGAGCCGTTCGCCAATGGCCCGGCGATTAAGTCGATATAAAAAAATGAGAGACTTCATGATAGATTTTTGTCTAGTAAGTTCTATGTTGCCATCCTTCCCAAGGAGGATGGAGGCACGTATTCTACCCAAGGAGAACACGCAGGTTTCAATGTTGTCATCCTTCCTACGGAGGATGGAGGTACGTATCCTACCCAAGAAGGATACACAGGTTTCAATACCGTTCCTTAACCCATTTCCAAACCACCGGGAATCCCATGCCTTGTAGAAAGTGTGAACTCACCTTTGGTTGCTCGGTTGAACTCTTAAAATAGCTAACGGTCAGGGTTGGTCAATCACGTCCTAAGATTATTACCATTTAGTTTGTTAATGGTTTTAAATAAAACACAAAGTTCCTACACGCATCTATCACATAACACTCACTCACTTTAACAGTTCACGCCCACAAAAACATCCCATCTATAACCATTCAAAAGCAAGCATACGATATTGCACATAACACTTCCACTGACATATAACACGTTAGATCATTATCAGATACCTACCCGACATTTAGACACGCAAATCACTACTTATATCGTTTCAGCTTAAACATCCAAAACTAGGCTGTTTTCGGTTATTTTAATAAAATAGTTTAATTGTTTCAAAAATTTCCAAATTTTTACAAAATGTTCTAAACGATCCAAATATTATTGTGTCAAAATCTCGGGATCCAATTCATCACCAATTATTTTATAAAATTCATTTACCGGGCTACGATCAGATTCGTGACTTTCTAACTGCAGTCCACGGAAAAATTCATTTAAAATTCATCGTAAGTTCGATTGACGAAATTCCAGTTGGAGGACATAAGTGGCCATCTACAGTACCAATTTCGTGATCTAACTCTATACAGATTTCAAGTTACGATGAAAAACATAACACACATTTTCTGCAGAAAAAACGCAGCTTTTGCTGCTGTACAAAACAGTCCTTTAAAAATAGTAAACGACCTCAAAAAAATACGATTCCTATTCCATTTGATTTGTTTTTCGAAAACATGTGATTTAGACTTCAGAAAATAAATTCTTCGTTAAGTTATGACCCGGTTACAGCCAACCGAAGTCGGCTGTAACTGATTGACAGGTTCTGTTTTCGTTACCCGAACCCGCAAACGATTATCTAGCGCACCCGTGACCCTCAAATATTAATCACAGCAGCAATAACATGATATCAGTTGTGTATGTACACTAAACTATCCTCTACGACAGGTTTTGGTCCATAACTAACCCTAACTTATAAATAAACGTTTATACGACTAACATCACATTGACCACCCCTTTTCTAGCAACCCTAGTTCGCAATTAATCACATAACATCAAGCATTAATTAAACAATAAAACGCAGCCGTGGTTTGTACAAGTAAACCGAGGGATCGGAAAAAACTAGTAATACGATTTACATCAAGAACCTTCAATCATCAATACACATGATCTAGAGACTCGAACTACACGAAATCACACACCAACAAGAAAATTCTAATAAACGCAGCCATGGTATACAAGAGTTTCAAACCGAAAACAACAAATAAACATACTAACCAATTGGGATGTGGCGCAAGAGGGAAAGGACGAGAGAGAGCAGAGAGTATAGTAGGTCGCCGATGAGAGATGGGTCACTAGTGGGAGGGATTTAGCCCCTGTGGAGAATAGTTGAGCAGTTAGGGTTTGTTTTTGGGGTGTCGATATAACAGTGCATGCACCTATACATAAATTTTGTGGATGGTGGTTGAGGGAGTGGGTGTGGGCCGAAGATGATAAGGAATGGGACATGGGGTTGGGCCGTAAGTGTTTGTGAGGTGGGCTGCTCCTATGAAACGGCAAAAGAAGGAGTGGAGGTGACAATGGTTGTTGTTAATATATTATGCTAAGTATTATATATATGTTTCTAAACAATTATAAACACCCCAATTATAATTAAATAGATTTAGGCATGATCCACATGTATAAATATGTAAAGTACACATCGCTCAGATACGGTACGAAGCGGTAACTAGAACGTATGCGAACCGTGACTATCCTGGGAAACACGGGTTATCACATCATCCCCAAGTTGAATGAAATTTCGTCCCGAAATTTAGCACGTAGTTACTGAGGAAGCTAGTTGGGTTGTGCATTTTCCTGGGGTATCACATCATCCCCCCGTTGGTTTGGAATTTCGTCCCAAAATTTCCAAGTAGCTTCAGTACTGGACTCACCTTTCTTAAACAACTGGGAGTACTTGCATTTCATTTGGTCTTCTCGTTTCCATGTGAACTCTGGGCCGCGACGGGAGTTCCAACCAACTCGAACAATGGGTATCTTGATACGTTTGAGGGTCTTGATCTCCCGGTCCATAATTTCCACCGGTTCCTCGATGAAATGTAACTGGTCGTCGATAGTGAGTTCCTCAAAAGGAACGATGAGGGTCTCATCTGACAGACACTTCTTCAGATTCGACACATGGAATACGTCGTGAACACCACTGAGCTCTTCGGGCAGATTCAATCTGTATGCCACCTTGCCGATCTTCTCAGTGATTTCGAAAGGTCCAACATAACGCGGATTAAGCTTGCCCCATTTGTCAAAGCGAACCACACCTTTCCAAGGTGAGACTTTAAGTAGCACTCGATCCCCAACCTGGAACTCGAGTGGTTTCCTGCGCTTATCAGTGTAGCTTTTCTGACGGTCACGAGCTGCCGCCATTCTTTGCCTGATTTGAGCAATTTTCTCCGTTGTGTCGACAACGAGTTCTGGGCCAGTGATTTGGTTGTCACCCACTTCTGCCCAGCATAGAGGTGATCGGCATTTCCATCCATACAAAGCCTCGAACGGAGCAGCCAGGATGCTGGTGTGGTAACTGTTGTTATACGAAAACTCCACCAAAGGTAGGTGCCTTTCCCAGCCGTTACCAAAGTCGATTACACATGCCCGAAGCATGTCTTCAACAGTCTGGATGGTGCGTTCAGTCTGCCCATCCGTCTGTGGATAATATGCTGTGCTCATGTCTAGACGTGAGCCGAAGGATTTGTGCATTGCTTGCCACAACTCAGATGTAAAGCGTGAGTCTCGATCAGAGATAATAGAAGTTGGCACTCCATGCCTAGAGACTACTTCCTTCAGATAAATGTCTGCGAGCGTAGAAAACTTGTCAGTTTCCTTGATTGCCAGAAAGTGTGCAGACTTAGTTAGTCGATCCACTATCACCCAAATGGTGTAGTTTCCTCATTGAGATCTAGGTAGGCCAGTGACGAAATCCATAGAAATTTGCTCCCATTTCCATGTTGGGATCTCGGGCTGTTGGAGTAGTCCCGATGGCTTCTGGTATTCAACCTTAACTCTGGCACAAGTCAAGCATTTACTAACATAGGTTGCTATGTTAGCCTTCATACTAGGCCACCAGTACGTGGTTTTGAGATCGTGGTACATCTTATCAGAGCCAGGATGTACCAAGTAACGAGACTTGTGTGCCTCATCCAACACAAGCTCACGTAGATCCCCATAAAATGGAACCCAGATACGTCTCGCTAAATAGTAAGCACCATCTTTCTTTAGTTCCAACCGTTTCTCCAATCCCCGTAGGGACTCAACTTTAAGGTTTTCTTCCTTCAATGCTTCGATCTGTGCCTCACGAATCTAGGTAGGAAGACTGGAGTGAATCGTAAGTTTTAACGCGTGCACCCTCTTAGGTTTGGTTTCCTTACGACTGAGGGCACCAGCCACAATGTTGGCCTTGCCGGGATGATACTTGATTGCGCATTCATAGTCGTTAAGGAGTTCGACCCATCGATGTTGTCACATGTTCAACTCCTTTTGATCTAAGATATGCTGGAGACTCCTGTGATCGTTGTAAATGGTGCACTTGGTACCGTACAGGTAATGTCTCTATATCTTGAGTGCAAACACCACTGCTCCTAACTCCAAGTCATGAGTAGTGTAGTTCTTTTTGTGAACCTTGAGTTGGCGTGATGCGTAGGCAATAACTTTCTCATGTTGCATCCACACACAACCAAGTCCTTGGATTGACGCGTCACAATAAACCACGAAATCATCTGTGCCTTCAGGTAACGAGAGAATAGGTGCACTACAAAGCTTCATCTTCAGCTATTGAAACGCGGATTCCTGGGCATCACCCCACCGGTAGGTGACACCCTTCTGAGTTAGAATAGTAAGAGGTTGCACAATCTTCGAGAAATCCTTAATAAATCTTCGGTAGTACCCCGCCAAACCCAAGAATTGACGGATTTCAGTTGGAGTTCGAGGTGCAGGCCAGTTCTTCATCGAATCAATCTTGGATGGATCAACGTGAATCCCATCCTCATTAACCACGTGGCCTAGCAAAATGGACTTCGCGAAGCCAAAAGTCACATTTCGAAAACTTAGCATAAAGCTGTTCTGTTCGAAGGAGTTCCAGAATGAGTCGCAGATGACGCTCGTGTTCCTCCTGACTCTTGGAATAGATCAGGATGTCGTCAATGAAAACAATAACAAACTTATCCAAGTATGGTTTGCACACTCATTTCATAAGATCCATGAAGACCTCAGGTGCGTTTGTCAACCCGAAAGGCAAGACCAGAAACTCGTAGTATCCGTAACGAGTCCTGAATGCTGTCTTAGAAATGTCCTCACCTCGGACTCTCAGCTGATGATAGCCAGATCTCAGATCTATCTTAGAATAGAAGCTCGACCCTTGCAACTGGTCGAACAAGTCATCGATACGAGGAAGGGGATAACGATTCTTCACAGTCACCTTGTTAGTTCACGATAGTCTATGCACATTCAAAAGGTACCTTCCTTCTTCTTAACAAATAAGACTGGAGCTCCCCAGGGCGAAGAGCTAGGCCAAATGAAACCCTTGACCAAGAGTTCTTGTAGTTGTGTGGACAGTTCTTCTAGTTCAGATGGAGCTAAACGATAAGGTGCACGAGCTATAGGCGCTGCTCCAGGAGCTAGCTCGATTTGAAACTCGACCTAACGATGGGGCGGGAGACCATGCAATTCCTCAAGGAATACCTTAGGAAAGTCGCCTACTACTGGGATATCTTCAATCTTCTTCTCTTTAGTTGAGGTGTCCGTAACGAGGGCTAGAACAGCAGTGTGGCCCTTTCGCAAACACTTCTAGGCCTTAAGGAAAGAGATGATGCCCACAACAGCACCACTCTTGTCACCACAAATAACGAGGGGTTTTTCGCCAGAACGAGGGATGCGGACAATTTTCTCCTTGCAAAGTATTTCCGCTCGATGTTGGGATAACCAGTCCATCCCAATGACAACGTCGAAGCTACCAAGAACGATGGGTATAAGATTGATAGAGAAAGTCTGACCAGCTAGAGCGAGATTTCAACCCTTAACTATGTGTGTGGCCTCAAGATTTTTACCGTTTGCTAGTTCTACAATATGCTTGGAATCCAGAGGAATTGCGGTACGCTTAAGCATCTGACTAACCCTTAAGGACACGTAACTAGTATTGGCTCCCGAATCGAATAAAACAGAAACAAAGTAATCATCCAGTAGAAACCTACCCGTCACAACATTGGGATCATTTCTTGCTTCACCCTGACCAATCACGAACGCACGTCCCCTGGCACCATTACCATCATTGTTGTCCCTGTTGTTGTTTCCATTGCCCTGATTGTTATTATTGTTGTTTTGATTCTGATTCGGCTGTGGGCAGTTCCTCTTGAAGTGGCCTTCAGCTCCGCATTGAAAACACCCCTTATTATTACCCTGTTGTTGCTGCTGTTGCTGGTTCTGTGGAGCTTGTTGCTGCTGCTGATGATTCTGATTCGCATGATATGGGCTCCTACAATCCTTTGCTATGTGACCAAGTTTGTTGCATCTATGACAGCGACCCTTGCTGCACGGCCCGCTGTGGTGCAAGTTGCAACGGTTTCATTTAGGTTGATTTCCTTTATACCATCCCTGGCTTTGACTACCAGTAGACTGCTGATTGGGACTCTTGTAGTCATCGGTCCTTTGCTGCTGAGACTGAGGCTGAACAGAGCTTGAACCCTTGCTAGAATTCCCATCCCACTTTCGTTTGTTGTCACTTTGAGCATCAGAAGTATTGGTAGCATTAATTCGCTTGGGCAGCCTTTTCTGCTCAACTGCCTGATCAGTGAGGCGGTGGGACAGTCGTATAATCTGATGTATCTTAGGAAGATTGGCTGATGTTACCATGCTCTGGATCTCTGGCACTAAACCTTTGATGTAGAGCTTGATACGCTTGTAAGGAGGATTTGACATGTTGGGACACAATGCAGCCAATTCATTAGAACGCTTCGTGTAGGCCTCGATTTCTGACCCTACCATCTTGAGGTCATAGAACTCTAGCTCAAGCTTATGAATGTCATCACGATGACAGTATTCTTCTTTGATCAGTTCTTTAAAATCATTCCATGGGGTGGCATTAGCAGCTGCCAACCCTAACATCTGCACTTGTGCGTTCCACCAGGAGGGCGCACCACCTTCAAGAGTTTTTGTTGCAAACTTCACCCTACTGGCTACAGGGCATTCACACATCTCAAAAACATATTCGATCTTCTCGAACCAGTGGAGAAGACCTACAACTCCCTCCGTGCCACTAAAAGTACTAGGTCGACAATCAATGAAGGTCTTGAACGTACACACTTGAGGCTGTGCATTTTAACCTGTTGCGCGAGAAAGAAAGGATAAGGTTAAGCACGAGAGTAGGATCACGAAAGTAGGATCTAAACATCCTAGGATAGGTCAAAATAGTACGCTGTACCTCCTGCTTGAGCTGCTGCTAGTGCCTCAGCAACTCGTTCGTTGATTAGAGCCGTCAGTTGGGCCTGAGTCAAGTTGAGACGTCCACTCATGATCTTCACATCCAGAAAAACACAAGTAAGAACTGTGACATAGAGGTTTGAAAAGTATGGGATGACAGAAGAGAGTAAGCACACAGTGTTTTAGGCAAACAAGTGCATGTCAAGAAGGTACATTACGGCTAATGGCAACATGCTACTACATGAACTAAGCAAACTATGATCAATGCACCATGTAAACTAACAGGCAGGCAATACAAACATAAACCATATCACCTATAGTGTTGAGTCTTGCACGTGGAGCGAAGCGTCGTTGTGGATCGTTGAGCACTGTACAAGTTATAGTCTTGTTTTTATCAAAAAGATTTTTCCCTTTTTAAAACCAAGTTCACTATAACCAATGGCTCTAATACCAATCTGTCACACCCCCCAAAATCCACAAGCGGGGTATCACCGCAGAGGGCGTGACTGACCAGGATCCAACAACCAATCATATTGAACATTATAAATAAATAATAAAAATCCCAAACCAAACAATATAATTGGTGTCAAAAAAATTTAACAATGTCTAAGTTATCTGCGGAAGCATTAAGTTCAAAACCAAAACATAAGTTTAAAGTTCATAACTTTATCATGAACACACAACTGTCCATGTTCCACAATGACTTCTCCAATGCAAGCTCCTGCTAAGTGCCTAACGACCTGCAAGGCATGTAACAACAAATCAATAACAAAGTTGAGAGAGTTCACAGTTGGTTGTCCATTTTAATGTTGTTCCAAAAACCATACGTTATTTCGAAAACCATGAGTTAACCAGTTCCTTGTTTCCCAAACCATAAACCGTGGGGGCTACCCCATGTTATAAACCACTAGACCCGTTACCATATCGACTACTGACTTTAGTCATGTTTATGTGCCCTGCGTCAATGTATATCGTCATTGACTAAGTGCCCAAGTACATTAGTCCACTCCCGTCCTCGGCGGCATGGTGTGAGGCTTGTCAGACCTAATAGCGCTATTTAACTAATGACCCGTTCGCCAATGGCCCGCGATTAAGTCGATATAAGAAAATGAGGGACTTCAGGATAGAGTTTTGTCTAGTAAGTTCTATGTTGTCATCATTCCCAAGGAGGATGGAGGCACGTATTCTACCCAAGGAGAACACGTAGGTTTCAATGTTGCCATCCTTCCTACGGAGGATGGAGGTATGTATCCTACCCAAGGAGGATACGCAGGTTTCAATACCGTTTCATAACCCATTCCCAAACCACCGGGAATCCCATGCCTTGTAGAAAGTGTGAACTCACCTTTGGTTGCTCGGTTGAACTCTTAAAATAGCTAATGGTCAGGGTTGGTCAATCACGTCCTAATATGATTACCATTTAGTTTGTTAATGGTTTTAAATAAAACACAAAGTTCATACACGCATCTATCACATAACACGCACTCACTTTAACAATTCACGCCCACAAAAACATCCCATCTATAACCATTCAAAAGCAAGCATATGATATTGCACATAACACTTCCATTGACATATAACACGTTAGATCATTATCAGATAACCTACCCGACATTTAGACACGCAAATCACTACTTATATCGTTTCAGCTTAAACATCCAAAACTGGACTGTTTTCGGTTATTTTAATAAAATAGTTAATTTGTTTCAAAAATTCCGAAAGTTTTACAGTATGTTCTAAACGATCCAACTATTATTGTGTCAAAATCTCGGGATCCAATTCATCACCAATTATTTTATAAAATTCATTTACCGGGCTGCGATCAGATTCGTCACTTTCTGACTGCAGTCCACAGAAAAATTCATTTAAAATTTATCGTAAGTCCGATTGACGAAATTCCAGTTGGAGAATTATAACGACATCAGTGGCCATCTACAGTACCAATTTCGTGACCAAACTCTATAGAGATTTCAAGTTACGATGAAAAAAATAACACACATTTTCTGCAGAAAAAATGCAGCTTTTGCTGCTGTACAAAACAGTCCTTTAAAAATAGTAAACGACCTCAAAAAAATGCGATTCCAGTTCCATTTGATTCGTTTTTTGAAAACATATGATTTAGACTTCAGAAAATCAATTTTTCGTTAAGTTATGACCCATTTACAGCCAACTGAAGTCCGCTGTAACTGATTGACAGGTTCTGTTTTCGTTACCCGAACCCGCAAACGATTATCTAGCGCACCCGTGACCCTCAAATATTAATCAAAGCAGCAATAACATGATATCAGTTGTGTATGTACACTAAACTATCCTCTACGACAGGTTTTGGTCCATAACTAACCCTAACTTATAAATAAACGTTTATACGACTAACATCACATTGACCACCCCTTTTCTAGCAACCCTAGTTCGCAATTAATCACATAACATCAAGCATCAATTAAACAATAAAACGCAGCCATGGTTTGTACAAGTAAACCGAGGGATCGAAAAAAACTTGTAATATGATTTACATCAAGAACCTTCAATCATTAATACACATGATCTAGAGACTCGAACTACACGAAATCACACACCAACAAGAAAAATCTAATAAACGCAGCCATGGTATACAAGAGTTTCAAACCAAAAACAACAAATAAACATACTAACCGATTGAGATGGAGTGCGAGAGGGAAAGAATGAGAGAGCCAAGAGTATAGTAGGTCGCCGATGAGAGATAGGTCACTGGTGGGAGGGATTTCGCCCCTATAGTTGAGCAGTTAGGGTTTGTTTTTGGGGTGTGGATATAAAAGTGCATGCACCTATACGTAAATTTTGTGGATGGCGGTTGAGGGAGTGGGTGTGGGCCAAAGATGATAAGGAGGTGACAATGGTTGTTGTTAATATATTATATGCTAAGTATTATATATATGTTTCTAAACAATTATAAACACCCCGATTATAATTAAATAGATTTAGGTATGATCCACATGTATAAATATGTAAAGTACACATCGCTCAAATACGGTACGAAGCGGTAACTAGAACGTATACGAATCGTGACTATCTTTGGAAACACGGGTTGTCACATCATCCCTAAGTTGAAAGAAATTCTGTCTCGAAATTAAGCACGTAGTCACTGGGTTGTGCGTTTTCCTGGGGTATCACATCCCATGTGGGCGTTCTCAGATAACGCGCACCGCACAAATCTATAATACCTTTATAAAAACAAACTTATACAAACATAAGCTTAAAAAACACTTGTAATGTTTATAGTAAAGTATAGGAATGTACCGCGACAAAAATGCTCCAAGGTGTCACGCGTTGTTTTCTCGGCCATTTTTAAATACTCGTCATTGATGTCGGTCGTGTTTCTGTAAACAAGGACTCGTAGCGCAGACGTACACTTTTGAATACTGGTAAACCCAAGTGTCCCTTTCGCATCCGTTTTTTGTTTAAAATAATCGTAGTTGCTTTCCAAGTCGTTGACGATGCGTAGAAACAAACGTTTACTCATTCGGAAACGACACCTAAAAACTTTTGGGTTCGGGAATGTTGGCGCCTCATCAAAATAATATTTCATCAACCGATCGTTTGCCGCGCGTCGGTCTCGTTCAATATAATCTCTTGTTTTAACTTCATGTTCGGGCCGACGAAAATGCCTCACATATCTCACCGCTAGTTGACAAGCACTCGTAACCGCCTCTTGCTCGACCTCCTCATCGGTGGATTCACCGCCATCCGCTAAAAACTCTCTATAGTAATAATTTGAGATGGACGAGGAACTAGGGAAACCCATTATTTTTTATAAAAATGGTTGAATATTTGAGATTGTTGAGGTTTATGTTTGAAAAAAAAATGAATGAAAGTGTGTATTTATATATAGGTGAGAAAAGGAAAAAAAATAAATATATAACCGTTGCTTGTGACCGTTGCATGTGTTTCTGATTGGTCAATTCATCGCCCAAACCGCGTGATTTAAACCACGCCAAAACAAAGTTTTCGAGCAAACACGCCCAAACACGCCCAGGGGGCGGTCCAAGGGCGAAATCCGGCGTGATTGGGCCGATTTTTTGAAAAAAAACACGCCCGTTACGGATGGTCTGGTGATGCATTATTCTTGATGTGGCAAATCAGGTGGCTTGAAAGAAGCAACTAGTTGCAGCCATGATTATATGATTCTTCATTCTTCTGAACCGCTCATTTGAAATACTTAATAAAACGTTATTTTTTAATTTATTAAGTTTTTTGATGTGTTTTTATTGTTGGATGGGTTGCGTTGACTTTTTGAGTAATCAAAAGCCTTACATCTTAATTACTTGTGCATAGTTTCTTTTTCTTATGTTAAGAATGGCGAGTACAAGTGAAGGGTAACTCCTTCAGCGTCTATAAAAATGTGGACAAATTCATTCCTTAGGGTGAAGGGAGTGGAAAGTGGTAAACCCACTTTACCACTTGGCAAACCAATGCCATCAATTTTGCCGAACATCATTTGCCGAAAAGGGGGTAAAATCGGTGAGTAGATGCCGATTCGGGAAGAGGGGGTGATGTGAGAGAGAGGGTATTGTGGGGTGGGGTCCAATCCAATCTCAACCAATCACACCTTTTTCCTTTTTTTTTTAAAAATAGTTTACCACTTCACCAAGTGTCTAAACCATTGCCAACATTTTGAGCATAGTTTACCACTTTGACATGGCACACTCTCATTGGTTGATTTTTTAGTTTGCCACTCAAAGCGTTTAACCACTCCCTTCACCCTTACGATGAACGTATCATTTAATAAATAATTGAAATGACAGAGAAAGTAAAGTTACGAATGTCCATGAGACTTTGGCGGATCTATAAATAGCGATTGATGAGCTTTACACGTGTTACGAAGCCAAAAAAGATGCTGACAAACTTGATTAGACTACCATATTAAATGTTTTTGTGATTGATTGTAAATTTTGTTTAAATTTATGGAAAAATTACAAGTTTTGTCATTTATCTTTATAGTACTTTACAGGCGGTGTCCTTTTTTTCAAATGTTGACAGGCGGTGTCCTTTATAGGGAATTTTGTTGCAAGTTTTGTCCTTTGAGCCTAACCCAGATAGATTTTTTTGTTAAATCTGATTACCCAAGGGTATTTTAGTCTTTTTACTTATTTAAAGGACAAAACTTGTAATTTATTCTTTAAAAAATATTTCAAAAAAAAATTATATATCTGAAATTAAATTACCTAACAATCAGATCTAAAATCTGAAATCAAGCAAATCAAGTAATAAGCGTCTTGTTATGGGGTCTCTGGGCGATTTCGGCGATCGTGCATAACCCTAGGCAATTCGATCTCTACCTGGTCTCGATTGATCTTGTTTAGCATCCAAGGAAGTTAATTTCTTCTCTGGTAAGAATTAATCGCTCCTTAGGTTTCTAAACAGTTGAAGTCAGATTAGGCCAACGATTTCTAGGGTTGTGATTTTTCTTTTTGTCTTCTTGATTGGATTTCGGGGTGAGCGGCTGTGCATTAGGGTTTCGCAAATCCCTTCGTTGCTGTTTGTTTGTGTCCAGTTTCATTTTTTCAGATCTAATCGAGTAGTCAGACATCAGATTAACCGATGGGGTCTCCTCTCTTGATGAACGAGGAAAACCTTCACTCTCTTTTGAGAGTTTTGCTAGCCGTGTAATTGATGTTGAGGGTAATACATGGATGCCTCGGCGGGGAGTAGTTCAGACATCTCAACCGGAACCTGGGAAATTCAACATCATTGATGAGTTGCTCAAGTCTACTGTCCATGTTCCTGTGGAAAATGCGCAGCCAAATGCTAGAGTGTCGGATAATAGGGAAGACCAGGCAACAATTGAGGTTCGTTCTGATCTGGGTAATTCATCGATGCCAAGGTCTTATGCGGATTCAGTTTGGCAGTGGTTGCAGTTGGTGGTGGAAACACAAAACGGAAGGGTAGTGGGTGGTTGTTTTGGCGGCGTACGGCGGTGAAGATGGTGGTGAACCGGTAGATGGATGGTGGCGGCACTAAGGCGGTGATAGAGTGTGGTAGAGAGAGGGGCAGAGAGTTGTAGAGAGAGAGGCAGAGAGTTCTATTGAGAGAGAGGGGAAGGGAGTTTGATGTATAATCTAATAATAATAATAATAAAGAGGTAAAAAGACTAAAATACCCTTGGGTAATCAGATTTAACAAAAAAATCTAACTAGGTTAGGCTCAAAGGACAAAACTTGCAACAAAATTCCCTATAAAGGACACCGCCTGTCAACATTTGAAAAAAAGGACACCGCCTGTAAAGTACTATAAAGATAAAGGACAAAACTTGTAATTTTTCCTAAATTTATTATACAATCAATCAAATATTTAACGTTTAAAGTTATCGATTAGGTTCAAGAGTGAACAACTTCTTAAGAGTGAATTGTGTGAACTAATCTTGACCCTTGATCATTTTTTAGATTAAAAGGCTAAGATTGACATTAGTTAAGTATGTTTAATTAAAATCCCTTAATTTTGTCCTCCCTCTCTCTCTCTCTCTCTCTCATTTTTAATTATTTCTTTATCATTTCTTTATCCATAGATTTTGTTTTAATTTTAACTTTAAAATCATTTTTCTTTTATTATCCATATATATAGATATCATAATATATTGTTTTTTACTTTTTATAATTTTCAATAAATATTGAAAATTTTCTCTGAGATTGAAATTGTAATTATTTTTTGGGCACTAACTCTTTTTTGAATATGTGATGAAGTTATTTATTTTTGCATACATGTGATATGTTTCGTTTTCATTAATTTCATAATTTTTATATGAATCTACTCGTGTGCATGCATAATATACTATATGTTGTTAATATACACATATGTAACCATTTTTTAATATAATACACAGATGTATAAAAGACTATACACATGTGTATAAACTAATAGATGTGTATCTTATATAACCTGATAGTTAGCGAGACTGTACACATGTATATAAATTAACAGTTGTGTATCTTGTATAAATTGATAGTTAGCGAGACTGTACACATGTGTATAAACTAAAATATGTGTATCTTGTATAAACTAATACTAGCGAGACTGTACACATGTGTATACACTAACAGCAGTGTATCTTGTATATACGGAAACTAGCGAGATTTTAGTGATTTTGATTATATTGTTTAATCAATGCAATTTACAAAAGACGCAAATACCCTTCTATCAATTAATTTAAAGGGAAGTTACAACATTATAATTACAATATTGCCATTGTTTAAAAATCTTTAGATGATGTAATCCAATGGCCCAGATTAGTTCACACAATTCACTCTAAACAAAGTGTTTACTCTAAAACCCTACCCTTAAATTTATTATACAATCAATCAAATATTTTACTAACTTTAAGATACCTTTCATTAGCGCGGTTAACGCAACGCAACACACACGACTAGAATGCTAGTTTAATTCTAGTTTGCAACAAGTTATGAAAACTTTCATAAACAAGTAATATAAAATTTTTAGTGACTTAAATTATTAGACACATACTAAATTCTCATAACTATTAATGGATTTAATCAAATTATAAATAATTCATAGAATGGCAATTAATATTGGCAAATTGGATTTAAATAATTTCAACTTTCTTAATTTTTCCGATAATAATCTCAACTTAGTTATTTGCCGATAATAATCCAAACCAGTCCACTTTGGCCGATAATAGTCTACGTAAAAAATAGCTTAACGGAGTTAAGTTTTTTTCCGAATTACAAACCAATGTTTTAGTGCTTTTAATTAGAAACGAGTTGATTTATCTAAAATTTACCTCGAAATACTAGTGCCTCAAACGACGAAAACGGTGCTTCAATTCGGGTGTTTAAACTTCCAATTAACATAAATCAAGCTGTTTGGAGCACCGTTTCGAGGTAAGTTTTACATAAATCAACTCGTATCCTCGTTCTGCTCAAAATCACTAAAACATTAGTTTGTAATTAGGAAAAAAAAACTTAACTCCGTTAAGCTATTTTTAACGGCGGACTATTATCGGCCAAAAGTGGACGAGTTCGAATTATTATTGGCAAATAACTGGGTTGGGATTATTATCGGCTAAATTGAGAAAGTTTGGATTATTTAAATCCAATTTGCTATTAATATATTGCTTAAATTGCTCCTTATTTCATATATATTGCTTATATTTATATACTATTAATTTTAAACATTTGTGTGCATATTTGGTAGTAAGTTGTGCTTAAATAGTTGTACCTTAATCAAATACAGGTTGTAAGTTGTGCTTAAGTGGTTGTATCTTAATCAAATAATAATGGTTTCATTACCTTACCAAAATTCTATCTGTTTTGTATGCATGTATCGTTGTAAATTAGGGGTGTTCAAAAAAATCCGAATCCGAAACCGAATCTGAAATATCCGAAAACCCGTATCCGAAATATCCGAATATTCGGATATCCACATTTTCGGATATCCGAAAATCGGATAATCCGAAAATTCGGATTCGGATTCGGATTCGGATAGTGATTTTAAGAATTTTCGGATAATCGGATTATCCGAAAATATCCGAAAAATTAATTTTTATTTTTTTCGGATATCCGAATATCCGAAAATATCCGAAGTATCCGCAAAATATCCGAAATATCCGAAAAAAATATCCGAAATATCTGAAAAATATCCGAAGTATCCGAAAAATATCCGAAATATCCGAAAAAATATCCGAAATATCCGAAATTTATATTCGGATATTCGAAACTCTCCGAAAAATCTGGTTCCAAATATTAAAAAATAATAAAAAAATAAAAATTAAATAAAAAAATGGATATTCGGATATCCGATTAGATATCCGAACCCGAATCCGAAATTTCGGATATCCGAAATTTCGGATTCGGGTTCGGATGTCAATATTTCACTATCCGAAATTTCGGATATCCGATTTTCGGATATCCGAAAACCGGATTATCCGATCTTGAACACCCCTATTGTAAATTGTACTTAAGTGGTTATACCCTGATCAAATAATTGTTTCATTATCTTACCATATTCAATCGGTTTGATCCATTTAAAGTGGTGTTGTTTTATTTGTAAATTATTATTATTTATAATAATCTAATTAATTTAGCCAAAATAGTTGTACCTTAATCAAATATAGGTTGTAAGTTGTGCTTAAGTGTTTGTATCTTAATCAAATAATAATGGTTTCATTACCTTACCAAATTCAACCTGTTTTGTATGCATATATGGTTGTAAATTGTACTTAAGTGGTTGTACCGTAATCAAATAATGGTTTCATTATCTTACCATATTCAATCGGTTTGATCCATTCAAAGTTGTGCTGTTTTATTTGTAAATTATTATTATTTGTAATAATCTAATTAATTTAGCCAAAATCTTGTATAAATATAATTTGCAACATATTGATGCAATGGTTTTTGTAATGTATGCATTATTGTTTGTATAGTGGTAATGATATATATTATATATAGATTACGATGAACCTGTCAATCGAGAAAAAATTGACGCGGGTTCATCGTAACGCGCAAGTCCTAGATCAACTTAGTTATTTTATTCAATGTTTTACGTTTCGACGTTTCGGTTTAATTTCTTCGCATTAACACCGCAACTTCAGTGTCGGTGGTCGCTGACAGTAGTGTGGCATTAGTGCTCGCCCCCGCCGCAACGCGGGGGTGCTTAATACTAGTTGTTCATTATTTCATTTAAATTATGTAACGATTGTAATAGAAATAAATAATACAAGTCCTATAATTGTAATTATACACACTCTTTATTTTATATAAAGTAAATTGACATAACAGGTATACAAATCAATACATGCACTTCCATTTATTCGCATTTGAATAAAAAAAAAAAAGTTACAACAAGGTTTCAAAGTTGGGAAAGTACTTCTTGCATCTCAAGTCGCGGTTTGCACTTAGCGACCAACGGTTCCGCCTTAGGCATTGTGGCTCCGGGGCCTTCCGTCATATTATTTGTCTTATTGCTTAAGCGTTCCCAATCAAAACACTGAATTAGCAATCCTAGAGTTAACCCAAGCATACGAACTGCTAACCCTTCCCCTGGACAACCCCTCCTTCCAGACCCAAATGGCATCAGCTTAAACCCATCTCTTGTGCCTTCCAGTCCTTCAAACCTTTCAGGATTAAACCTTTTAGGTTCAATCCACACATTGGGGTCATGTTGTATGGCCCATTGATTAACAAGTAGCATGGTCCCACGTGGGACATTGTAACCTTCAATAATACAATCTTGTGATGACTCATGAGGAAGTAGTAAAGGAGTCGCAGGGTATAATCGAAATGTCTCATTTATAATCCAACGAAGGTAAGGTAGGTCAACTACATCTGACTCGTCAATAAGACGATCTTTGCCAATCTTTCTATCAATCTCGTTTTGTGCCTTCCTTAAAATTTGTGGATGGTTTAGTAAAAGGGACAAAGACCATTCCATGGTTCCAGAAGAAGTTTCGGTGCCAGCCACCAACAAGACCTAATCACAAGTTTTCATGAATCGGATCAAGTGCATAGTTTTAGCAAGACTAGTTATGCAAATGATGTTTCCGAAAACATAAGTACACGAATAGTTTAGAGCAATGTGAAAATTATAAGCAAAAGTTCTATCCACGCGAAAACCAAGTTTTCACATGAGAAGTCTTATACGAAAAGTCTAAGTATTCGCATGAAGGACTCATGCGAAAAGTTCAAGATTACGCATATGATTGTTGATGCGAATACCCTATTTTCACACAAAAGGCTAAAGGCTTTGATGCATGATAAAAAAGCTAATATAGTTTACAGGAGAATTATGACCAGATTGACTAATTGTCCAAAAGGTCGGATCGTTCACGAAGTAAGGAAGCTAGCACACAAGCGAGTTCTAGATGCCCCTTCTTACTATTTATGGTTGATATGCATGCTACCTGGTATGTTTATGATATGAATAGTCTATTATGAGTGTTAGCCCTTAGACGCTCATGATTGATGATAAACTATTGATGTCTACAATTCGTTGCTTGAATTATTGATGTCTAGTGTCCATTAATAGAAAAAGCATTGATTGGATCCTGCACGCGGTATGCCGTAGTGAGAATGGGAAATCTTATGTCGGTAAAAGTATGCTTGGCTTTGTGACAAGTAGTTGTCGGTGAAGTCCGTTTCACAGTTTGATGTTTGTATTGATGATTGATGCGGGTGTGCATGATTAACGTTTAGTAAGGTTTAACACAACTTATTAAATGTTTTTACTTAAAATGATAACTCGATGTGTTTAACCTACAGTACAACTCACTCAAAAGCATACATGTTAGGTTAAACAGGTATTGATGCTTGATATGAATCTCCTTGGCTTGGAATGAAGGCAACCCTACCTTGAAGTGTCGCATTCAATGACCATAGTTGACTTGTTATGACTTTGATTGTTAGGCTACTCGGTATAGGGTGCAGCCCCGCTCCGTCCTGCTTCGGCGACGGAGTGAACACCATGCCGCCCCCCTGCGTCGCGTCGTCCCCGTCGAGCTGGTGCCGTTTGCGACGGTCCAAAAATAGTGGGGCCCAATCAATAAAGTTACCGTTTAATAAAAAAAAATTCAATTTTTTTTCAAAAAACCAACGGTAATATTTAGAATATTTATAAATTTCAATTCCATTTTCACTTTCATTCACCAAATTAACCACAAAATCTCATCCCTCTCTCACATAATTTTTATAAATCTTCTTCCACTTTTATAAACCTTACTCTATCATGGATCCCTTCAACAACCCGAGCGACCCGAACAATCCGTATAACCCGACGACTCCCATCAACCCGACCCAACCTAATGTTTTCTCGGGTCCGGGATATTATCCGACGCTAGAACCGAACCAATTCTCGCAATATTCATCAAATGCGTTTGCATCATTCCGATGAAAAAATTCGACTCAAGGAATGGGAAATAATGATGATGAATGTCGAGGACGAACCCGAGCCGAAACGTTCGATGTTGAAAAAACTTCAAAACGACATCATGAAGAAGCATAATATTATTTAAGTCTATGTTTTTTTTTTAAGTCTTTGGTTTTTTTTATTAAGTTTATGTTTTTTTTTATTAACTTTATGTTTTTTTTATGTTTATGTAATGTGGTTTTAATATTAATGAAAATATTTTGTTAGTATATTTGTTAAATGTTAAAAAAAATAGAAGACTAAAAAAAATAAAAAAAACATAAAAAGTGGTGGAGGAGTATGACTATGACCATCCTCCCATGTCTTCTAGTTTTGAAGGATAGACCATCCTTAAGAGGATTATGACGTGGCGCCTACGTGGCGGATCATCCTCCAAGGATGGTCCATCACCATACCGAGTAGCCTTATGTTTAAAGTTTGATGACTTGATGTATTAGATAATTTGACGTTTTCCGATGCGTATGCATGACCTTTATTAGTTTTAAATATATGTTTCGATGCTTGAAACCAATTGTGAGTTTTTCCGTGTTTGGGGGCTTACACCAAACAGTGCCATGTGGCAGTCGTACTATTCACACCAACATCATTTATTATACTTTATGAGGCATGATAAAATACAAATAAATCATAACCTAATAAATGTAGGAAATGAGGTCAAACGAATTCAAATTGAACATATTCTAGCGGTGTTGGAACCAACTGGTCAAACCCAAATAAAATATATTTAGGGTTAAGAGTTTAACTTTTAAGGTTTAATTTTAGAGTTTAGCTTTTTGCTTTAGAGTTAGTGATGATAATTTAGCATTAGTGTTTAGGGTTTTGATTAGGGTTTAACCTTTATGGTTTATAGTTTAGATTTTTGGGTTGATCCTCAGGGTTTAGCTTTAAGGTTTAGGGTTAAGAGGTTAGGATTTCTGTTTAAGGTTCGAAAAGCCAGTTCCAACGCCAAATAATGAGTTCAATTGGAGTTCTTTTGACCTGGTTTCCTATGTTTCTTAGATAAAGAACATTGTGTACCAAAACCAACCCCTATATATTATTTTGGTTATTTTCATCATAAGTGTATACAACTAGCAGAATTCTCGCACGCGTAGCGGTGAGAAGGTTAATTAAGTATCAATATACGGTGGTGGCACTCAATTCATTAATTGAAAAAGAAATTTCAAAAAATATTGTCGTCATACGTCCAAAAAGGATATCGACACATGTTTAACGTTAATCAAAAACCACAAAAACTATCATTAACAGTTCCAACATCAAGAGTAACACTACTGGAATTATTGATAACAGTACTGATGTTTTTCGTATAGAATCAACATGGTACTGTATTCGGACGGTATCAATTCGGTTCATCATGTACAAGTACGGTGTCAGCACTCGCTATAGCCTACGATACAAAAAAAAAAATACTTTGATGCGAATACAACTCCGTTTTCAACGAAGTTTATAGTAAAAACCGTTAAAAAGAATATCGGTACCGTTACCGAAGTTGTTCAGATGTAGGGCTGTCCAAACTGCTCGACGATTGAGGATCGCTAGACGATCGCTCGAAAAATGCCCGAAAAATGCTCGTTCGATTTCCGCTCAGTTTGTAAATGAGCCGCTCGGCTCGGTTCGATTTGATAACAAGCCAAGGATGAGCAAAGGTCCGCTCGCTCGTCGATCGCTCGGTTTCGCTCAACTTAATACCAAAACCTAACCCTAAATCTCTAATTTCTAAAACAATCACATAATCTGATTGTTCAATGCATATCGCCGCTGCCACACAATCACATATCGCTACCACGTTCCTGTAGTTTGGACAAGATTAAAGAAGAAGTTTATGGGTTTTGAGCTAAATGACAATTTGCATTTCGTACTTTATTTTGTGCTTTTTGATATTGTTAAGAACATTTTTAGAATCATGATTTTACTTATGTATTGCTTTTGTTAGTAAGGTGTTGGCTATGTTTTAATTAAGTTAGTATTTGTTTTTGTTGAATTAAGCCTTATAATAGTCTTGATTTCAATTTTTTTTTTGCTACACATATTTTAATTTCGGTGCTGAGAAAAGCCGAGCGAAAATGATCCGCTCGATTCAAATTCAATCCGAGCATAAGCATCACTTTTGTGCTCGGTTTTGCAAATTCGATCGGATCGGTTGTAATTCAATCCGAGCATGGGCAAACCCTCGATCGGATCGGATTGGCTCATGAACCTCCCTATTCAGATGGTATCTCTTCGTCAAGTTAATGAACAATAAAATAAGTTATATTTGAAATAATCAATTTTGAACAACCATTTTATGGAAACCTAGATAAAAATCAACACGTTGCAACGTTATATTCGTAATTGTATAAAATAATACTTTATTATATTGCTATAATGGGTGAGGATCAAATAAGAAGTTTATTTTAGCTAGGAAGTATAGGAAGTAATAGAATTAGGACATGTGGCAAAATTTAAAATAAAGAGGAAGGGTATTTTAGTCAATCTTATCCTTTTCCTTTTCCTTCTTCTTCCCAGTAACATCAAAACCCACCATTTTCAAAACCCACCATCTTCAACCATTTCTTCACTTTCTATCTCAATAATCACTACATTATAGTGCGATTTTCGTCACCAATCAATGATTCAAACACCCGATCAACGTGTTCTTCAGCTTTTTTTGAAGTAAACCCATTTTAATTTCATACAAAATCTCGTTTTTTCCGGTGATTTTGAAGATAATCACTCGATCCGTTCGATTCGATCTCTGATAAGTGTTTCAATCATTCAAATTTCGAGCAATCGTTGAAGAAACCGACTTCGATCCATGTAAGAAATTCTTTAATTTCATTTTTATTATCTTGGTTTTTGATTTAGTCATTGCGTTTTACGATCTTGGCGGGGGTCCAGGGGCAGCGCCCCTGGTAGCAGGGTCCCAGGGGCGGCAGCCCCTGGCGGGGTTCAAGGGGCAGAGAAATTTTAATTTTCTGTAAATTGTCTCTGGAAAACTGCATTCGTAGACAGTCTTTTTGATCTCCTATTCCTGGTTCAGACAATTCACAGACAAAACTATTGTCCTGGTTCAATGCGTTTTAGAGAGAAAACACTTTCTTTGGTGTTTTTAGGCCATTGTGTTTTAGAACTAAGACATTTTTATGTGTTTTCTGGCCATTGCGTTTTAGAAAAACACATTTTTGAAGTGTTTTTAGTCATTGTGTTTTAGGTAAAACACATTTTTAGGTGTTTTCAGTCCATTGCGTTTTAGAGAGAACACTTTCTTTTGTTTTTTTAGGCCATTGCGTTTTAGAAATGAGACATTTTTAAGTGTTTTCTGGCCATTGCGTTTTATAAATAAGACATTTCTTTATGTTTTTGGTGCATTGCGTTTTAGGTAAAACACATTTTTATGTGTTTTCAGTCCATTGCGTTTTAGAAAACAGACATTTTAAGTGTTTTCTGGCTTTTGCATTTTAGAAATAAGACATTTATTTGTGTTTTTGGTGCATTGCGTTTTAGGTAAAACACATTTTTATGTGTTTTCAATCTATTGCGTTTTAGAAAGTACACTTTCTTTTGTGTTTTTAGGCTATTGCGTTTTAGAAATAAGACATTTCTTTGTGTTTTCTGGCCATTCGTTTTACAAATAAGTCATTTTTCTTTGTGTTTTTTGTGCATTGCGTTTTAGAAAAATATCATTTTTTAGATTTTTTTTTCATTGCGTTTTACGCAACTGGGTTTTTTTCCATTGCGTTTTACGCAACTGGGTTTTTAAAAAAAAAAAATCAAAAATATAGCAATAGTATACTCGTTTTAAAGATAAAAAACGCTCGTTTTTTTGTGCAATTTTTATAAAAAATAATTCCGTATGAAAGAGTTATTAACGTTTAAAAAATGAGGGGGGGGGGGGAATTAGAGGAGAGAGAAACTATTGCCTTTGATTGACTAGAATGCCCCTAAACAAACCCGCGTGCCTCTTTTCTTTCTTTTAATTTCCCTCGTTTAATCTTAGCACTTGATTAACTAAATACATGGTTAAGATTACTTTCTAGCATTCTTAGCCAAATAAACTTCCTATTATATTCTAACCCTTGCTATAATATCTAAAAGCGTAAACGACATCATTATACTATCAAGAAATAAAAATAAATGTGATGTAGGTTTTGATCATATGTAAGTTTGTGCTCTTGTAGATTATTGCTCAAAATTCGGTATTGAAAATTTTTATATTGAGAACTTCATAAAAATATAGACATATCACAATGACGTACTGTATTTGAAATGTTATAAAATAAAAAAAATATACTTAAAATTAATTATATTACTAAAAGAAGTTAATTAGCTTGTTATGGCTACTCTTCCTAAGAAGTTACTATAAATAAAAAAAAAAGACTAGTAAGGTTACTCGCGCTACGCTGTAGGGTTTCGGTCAATTTGTATTTTGGTTCAGTTGTAGCAACTGAAAGAAGTAAGTGGAAAAGAATATTGACATATGTTTTACATCGAGTGAAAACCATAAAAATAAATTTAAATTGAATAGCGGGACGAGCTTATTTTAAATTAATTGTAAATGGAAACGTAATTGTTATCTTAAACATAAAGAAAACTAAAAAATTAAAAATAATAAAATCCAGAAAAAATAAATCAAGAAACAAAGGGACCAATAGGATGAAAACACTATTCACACAACTTGCTAATTGTAATTTACGTTAAAACATAGACTGACTGAAAATATACATAAAAATAAGCGCAAAAACGCATTATATTTGACCTGACATATTTCCAAAGAAAATTTACATTGAAACATAAACCAACTTGAATTTATACTGACACGTACATAAAATTAAGTGTAAGACCATAAATTTGAGTAGGTTTTTCACTAGTCTTTATCAAACACACTTGTAGGTTATTGGACTTAATTTTTCTAGTGGACTTGGGTTAGACCATGTGGGCCGATTTATATGTGGACCCTATATAATGTTATGTTTACTTCATTATTAGGGTTAAGACTCATTGTTGCAAAAAGTGACAAAAACACTAGAGCTAGAAAGAGGCTGCGATTAGAGAGAGGACACTTGCATCAGACGGTTTTCATATTAATCGTATGCAAGTGTTGTAAAATGAATCTCATGTTCATCTCGTATTTTTTGTTTTTCGTTTTTCTTGAATTGCTACGTGTTTAGATTCCGCCTAATCACGTGGTTTTGTTTGATATCATTGAGAAATCCGGTAAATCGGGACTTACATTAAGTATGTAAGTAAATAGTTACGACATGTTGCGGCGATTTCGAAACATAAAGTAACTCAAATTTATACCGTCTAAAGAAATCGTACTATATTTTGACCCGACTCGTTTCCGAAAAAATATTTACGTCAAAACGTAGACCAATTGAAAACCCACATAAAATTAAGCACGAAACGTATTATATTTGACCCGGCTCTTTTCCGGGAAAAATATAAAATTTACGTTAAAACGTAGACCAACCGAAAACATAAATAAAAAGAAAGAACATATTATATTTGACCAAACTCATTCCCGAAAAAAATTTACGTCCAAACATAAGCCATTTTTAATTTATACCAATACGTACATAAAAATAAACACGTAAAACTTAGGGCTGGCAATTTTACACGAATACACGACACGAACCTACACGAAGTTAACAGGTATCGTGTATGGCCTTAACAGGTATCGTGTACCAAACAGGTAGACACGAGATTACCTGTTAATTTTCGTGTATTAACAGGTTAAATACATGTTTACCTGTTAATACCCATTAGTATACGATAAGAAATTAAATTAAATAAAACTCATCAGCCATGTGCGTGTGGGTTCATTAATTCCTTTCTATTTCATTCCTCATTCAATTAAAAAAATAAATAAAACCCTAAACTCCCTCTGTAACTCTCAGATAGCATGTCGTGTTCGTGTTAACAGGTCTTAACAGGTAATTTTCGTGTATAACAGTCGAATATTCTTGTTAACAGGTATTAACAGGTAATTTTTGTGTAATCGTGTCGTGTTCGTGTTTGAAAAAAGGACACGATAAGTTATCGTGTCGTGTTCGTGTATGTGATTTCGTGTATCGTGTCTTATCGTGTCGTGTCTTATCGTGTACGGGTATACACGATATGCCAGCCCTAGTAAAACTCGATTACAAAGTTTTTAGAACAATAAGGAGTTGTATGTGTAAACGCAAAGTTGAGGGAAAAATATAAAAAAAAATATATAAAAAAAGACAAAAGAAAAAAAAATTAAAAAGAAAGTTTATGTTCATCCAACTTGCAATTGTAGTATTATATATATATATATATATATATATATATATATATATATAGGGTAAGGTTGAGAACCACCTTTATTGCGAGAACCGCGAGAACCAATGTGAACACAACTTAAAATAGCTAAAAAAAACTAAAAAAACCTAACCCCCCCCCCCACCCCAAAAACCTAAACCCCCCTCCCTCACCCCCAAAAACCTAAACACCCCCCCCCCCCCCCCCCCCCAGCTAATAAACCCCCAAAAAAAACCTAAAAGAATCTAAAAAAATCAAAAAAAAAAAACTAAAATAATTTTTTTTTACTATTTTTTAAGTTAAAATCGCTACTTTTAGAAGCCAAAAAAACTTTTTTTTTTTTTTTATTTTTTTTTTTAAATTTTTTTTTTTTTGCTACTAAAAGTAGCGATTTTTTTATAAAAAAAAATTTAAAAAAAAAATTTGTGTGTTTTTTAGCTATTTTTAGGTATTTTTGGTTGTGTTCACATTGGTTCTCGCAATAAGAGGTGGTTCCTAACGGATCTTTGTCCTATATATATATATATATATATATATATATATATATATATATATAATATTTTTTACTATTTAATTTATTTATTAATTTTAAATGACTGCTTAATTTATTTTATTAATTTAAAAGACTGTTGTAGTTACAAGAATAATATTCTCGTTTATGCTTTCAAGTCTAATTAAACTAGTCGTATAAATTTGGATCAAGCTATTTTTATTAGATGAGCTTCAACTTAGGCTAAGCTCGTTTAAGTTTTGACTGATTTAAGCTATTAGCGAGTCTTTGTACACACAAGAGGCGCAATTGCATTGGCACATAATTCTTTTTATGCACCATTGTAAACTTGTTTAGGTAGAATTTTAATCAACAGTTTAACAAATCATTTTAAAATGTCAGTTTTTTTTTTTAAATTATATAGCAAGAGCATGTCAAATCAAAGGAAATATAAATTATGATTTAGTAATTGTATAACGTTTTTCCATAATAAAAAATTATATTGTTAAGAGGTATTCCTCAATTCACTATTTAGGGTATTTTAATCATTAGGATCAAGGTTTTCAAAATTTTCTGAGTGAAATTATTTTTGGATCAATTTGAATCTATGAAAAAATAATTAAAACTAGCGGGACTGCACGCGTAGCGTGAGCGGGTATTCGGGTCGTATCTGTTCGGTTGGAAATGACACCAATATGAAACCAACACTTAGTGCATCAATCCAAAGAGAAAAAATAATAAGGTCGTGATATACCCAAGAGGATACTTACACGTGTTTTATATCAACAAAATATCACAAAAACAAATAACGATAATGGGTTCAATAATTATTGATACGGATGTATATCAAAAACTAAAAAAAATCAGGTTACTTTTGTAAGCTATTAATTCGAATATCTTAATTAGAAATTTATTAAAATACCTAATCAACCTTCAATTAAATTACCATCCATCGTATTAATTACATGGCATCAAATCACGTACAAGAAAAAATTATAATACGAAGTGTACGCGACAATCCATCGTATCATGGTCTTTTCTTCTTTGAAGTAGTTTCCCTTTGATTTTCAAATACTATAACTTTTTTATATAATAATATTTAAAAAAATATATATCGTATTAACGAGTATTTCATACCCTTTAATTTGAGGAGACTATTGATAAAGTTTTATTAATTTTTAAAAATTTTATTTTACAAACTATAAAGTTACGTGATTTGTGTAACGTTACGTAATTATATTACATTACGCAATTACGTATCATATGTTTAAACTGTAACAAATGCACAATGTGACCCCACATCTCTAATGTGACCCCACATCTCTAATCACGTACCATATGTAACAAGTGTAATGTCACGTGTTTTTTCAATTGTAGGATTCTGTTATTTACCAAATTATCACTACTTCATTTTAAGTTGTTGATGTTAGGGAATCAACGGTTGAGCTTGTCCCGCATACTTCGTATGCAGTTTATCTCTTGTACGTTAACTCACCCTTTAATATGTTTTTTAAGATTAAAACCGATTTCAGAAAAAAAAAAAAACGGAAATATTTGGATATTTAGAGAGTTTTTTGTCACATAGTATTGAAATAATTTAACGAGTGAATTGCAAATTTTGTCCTTTATTTTTATACCCTATTTCAGGCGGTGTCATTTGTCTTTAAAATTAATGAGTTTTTTACTTAATGTTTCAAAATACTGCACGTTATGTCCTTTAGCGCTAACCCAGTTAGATATTTTTGTTAAATCTGATCATGTGACATGCACATGAGGGCAATTTTATCATTTTATCTTCTAGGGACTAAATATGTAAATAACTTAAATAACTAACCATTGAGTAAACTGCCATTTTGGTCCTTGAGGTTTGATCACTTTTGCCACTTTAGTCCAAAACTCAAACCTTTTGAATCTGGGTCCCTGTGGTTTCACTTTTATTGCCATTTATGTCCAAAAGTGAAATCAGCTCATATTTGTCTAATAAAATCATGTTATTTTGTCTTTATCCTCAGGGGCAAAATGATCATTATAATTTTATTATAACACATTACTAATTAAATTAATAAAATTAAATAACCCTTTGACCTTATAAAAGAACAGACTTATCATCTTCATCTTCCCCCAAACCCAAACCCTAATCCATCATCTTCTCCAAACCCCCATTCTCCTGCAACCTGATCGACAATGATGGTGCCCGCGTAGGGCTGTAAACGAGTCGAGCCGAGTCAAGCCAAGGTGGTGCCGAGCTCAAGCTTGAAATTCAGGTGGCTAAACGCAGCTTGAGCTTTATGTCGGAGTTAAACGAGCCTAAGAACGAGCCAACGAGCCGAGCTATGGGCCGAGTCGAGCTGGGCTCAGTTACAAAATTCATCCTCTCTTTCAAATTCTATAAAAATATCACACCATAAAAATATTCAATCGAATCTATCAGTCTCTCTGCAAACCCTAACTCTTTAGCATAGCTACAACGCTTAAATCCTCCGATGTAGAAGGGAACCAAGCGAAAATCTAACTGTAAGGACGACGGAGCCTCCACCTCCGCCGCCGCAACCGCCACCGTGGAACCACTGTAGCTGGAGATTAAAGAAACTAAGGAGGTTGAAAAGCCTGCACGAAAAAACCAAGCATGCTAAGGTTTCGAAGGAAGCGAAGCCGGAGTTCTTTGATGAGCAGCGTGAATTGGTATATTTACGTTTAATTGAGTTTTTGTGACGGTTAATTGTTTGTTTTTGTTGTTGTGAAGGTTTTTAAAAGGCTGAGTGTATGTTTGGGATGTGTTTAATTTGTTGGTTGATTGATGTGTGAGATCTATAATGTGTAGTTGATGTTGTGGTTATGAGGTTAGCTTGATTGACGTTGAAGTGAATTGGTGGTTGATTGGTTGTTTTGTTAAGTTAGGGTTGGAAATTGGTTTATGGAATTGGAAGTTAAAACTGTTAGTTTGATGAACTTAGTTTTAACGATTAAGTGGTTGATGTGCAAGATCTATAATGCGTGATTGTTGCTGTGATTATATGATTACCACCGTTGTCAATCAGCACGGTTACAGGAGATGAAGATGATAAGACTTTGCTTTTATGAGGTCAAAGGGTATTTAATTTCATTAATTTAATTAATAATGTCTTATAATAAAATTATTAATGACCATTTTGCCCCTGAGGAAAATGACAAAATAACAGGATTTTATTAGACAAATATAAGCTGATTTCACTTTTGGACCAAAATGACTATAAAAGTGAAACCACATGGACCCAGATTCAAAAGGTTTGTGTTTTGAACTAAAGTGGCAAAAGTGACCAAACTCAGGGACCAAAATGGCAGTTTACCTCCTAACCATTTTATTAAAATAAAGTTTAAAATAATTTTACCTTCTACTTCATCTATCTCCCTCCCTCCCTCTCTCTGTACTTCCACCACACCACCACCACAACCTCTTTACACCACCACAACCTCATTGCACCACTACCACTACCACTACCACATGTTTCCAACATAACCACCACAACCTCCTTGCACCATCACCACCTGTTTGCAACATAACCACCACAACATCCTTCCCTCCAGCATCACCACCACAACCTCCTTCCACACTGCCAAATGTCACTCGGTCAATCGCTAGGGATGGCAATGGGTCGGGTTCGGGGCGAGTATTGGTAATCCCATACCCATATCCGGTTGTAAAACTGTGTCCCATACCCAACCCAATACCCTTCGGGTATTTGTCGGGTAATTACCTATCGGATTTCGGTATACAGCGGGTATCAGGTATACCCATTAATTTATAAAAGATATACATTAGGGTTTCCAAATACATTTTTTACTATTATAATTTTTATATAATTTTATTTATACAACAATTATTATAAATTAAAAATGTACATGACATACATATAAGTTTTATTATAAATTAATAACTTTATAATACTTATACACTTATATTTCTACACTTCACAACATACAATATTTAAATACTATTATCAAAAGCATATACTAAAAGAAAATTTACTTTTTTATATTATGAATATACTGAATAAATCACTAATATACA